>OX424572.1:94097287-95453465 GCA_949152435.1 Gastracanthus pulcherrimus
ACGATTCGATTATAACCGCGGCGCGGCGTGCGTTATCTCGTCATGTCGGGGGGGGGGGGGGGGGGCGATCGATCCTTAATAGACAATGAGGCCGACGCCGCCGCTTGCGTACACTCGTGGCTGTAAAGCGCGCATGAAAATCAAAACTCGTAAAACGCACTTTTTCGAGGTATATGTATGGATATATATATACACGTGTTTGAACATTGAATGGGGGCGAAGCGTATATGTTCGATTGTGCACGCGCGTGCACGTAAAGAGATATGAAAAGAAATTAGGCTTTATCTGCTTGCTGGGCTTTTTATTTTACTTTCTTTTTATTGGGAGAGAGGTCAGAGTGTGGAACGAATGGACTTTCAAGGTTGGATAAAGGAATTCTTTTTTTACGACGAAATGTACTTTTCGGGGTTGGGAGGGGAGGTAGGTCGGAAATTTCGAAATTTAATCTTTTGTCTCTTGTGATTTACAATTTTAGTAGAGTATGATGTAACGTGTTGGAGAAAGATTTTTTGATAAATTTTAATCATTTTTAAATGTTATTCATGAATTTATTATAGTTACTCTTACTAAAAAATAAGGCATAATGGATTAATTTAACAATGTTTCTTGAACATGTAAATTCTCATTTTATTTATAGAAATTTTGTTTATAGAATGTTTTTCTTTCACAACATTTATATTTTCAAAAAACTTATGTACCTATTATTGTTGAAAACCAATTATTTTTAATTAGTTGTCTCTTTGAAGGGAACCCCGGATATCTATAATATGCTTAGACATAAGAGATGTTTTAGGTATTCTACATATTAACTGGGAAATTTAATAAAATTATGAATAAAAATTGCTAAATATATTATAAGCAAATTAATTATTTTTCAACAAAAATACATAATCTTTTTTATTGTGTTATTACAATAATCAGGCTTTGAACACAATTTTGAGTAGATTAGTTAATCAATCATGCAAATGAAGATTTTGATGTTCAAAATCAAAGCTTCAATGAAACCATTCACCGGAGATCATCAATGGTCATTGAACTTATTTTAAATGAAAGAAGCGTAATCCTTTGTGCATAAAATAAGTGTATAAATTAATTTGTGCATAAATTAAGCCGTAGAAATTTATTTAATTTCAAGTTTATGATATAAATTTAGATTATTAATAATTTATGATGAAAATCATCGAAAATTGATAATACAGATCGTTCCTGAATACTGACATGTTCATTTGCATCTGTAATGTAGGATGTATGTATGAGATATTCTAAACTCTGTATGTGTGACCAATTGGGTATTTAATTTATTTCGAATTTTCAAAAAAAAATTGAAATCCAAAAAAGTTATAGCCTAAATACGTTCCTTTGAATGACGACATACTCATATAATATAACATCAAGAGCTATATAAATGTGACGTTATCAGGATGTAACTGAAGCGCTGTAACTTCAGTAATAAAAGGTAAATTGTGAATGTTCGAAAAGTTCACAAATACCCAATTGATTAAAATCCAAAAGTATTATTCTACAACACAATATAAATCAATTATAAAAAATAACGTTGACAAGATATCAACAAATATTTTCTATAATCGTTTGTATCCATCCAAATACAAACTCGTTTTGAAATCAGATAATATAATAACGTAAAAGAGTAATTCTAATCGCCAGATCAGCGATGAGTTGATTAAAACCCAAAGACACATCAAACGTAAAATAAACACTGACAAAATATCAAAAACTACCCTTACTCTCCAACAATCTCAATAACCTATAAACACCCTAATTCATCCAAAAGTAAACTCCCTTCGAAATCAGATTACCCTCTCGCAAAATCCCAACTGTTGAATAATACTCGCGAAGCTCGGTAAAACACATCGCAGCCGAACAAACGCGATAAGGCAAAAGCTCGTCCCACTGCAGTGTGTCTCTTCTCTACTACCAGCCCATTGTCCTCAAAACTGCGCTTCAGCCGCCTTCGTCGTCGTGCAAAAAAGGCTTACTCACTCGCCATTACTCGCATCAGCGATGGCTCTCTCTCTCTCTCTCTCTCTCTCTCTCTCCCCGGCGCAAAGCGTATTACGCTAATTAAAAACAGCGTCTCCTCCACTATACACAACTTTGCTCCAGTACCACTATTCACACACACGAGTTTGCAGAATAGCGTCAAAGAGGTGCAGTGCGTCCTCCCACTTCTCTCTTTTTTTTTTAATTCTCCTCTTTCACTGTACTGCACACTGTACAGTGCAGTATGCACCCCTTTTTTATCTACAAAACGTCGGCGCACTGCTCTCTCTTTCTCTCTCTCTCATTGTGCGAACAACAAAAAAGGGGGTCACTACCGCTATACCAGCGACGACGAGCATCACAGCCAGGGGTGATATTTTTGCGAGTCCCTTCCTTTCTTCCGAGAAAGTACGACGTCCCTCTCGACTTAGTGCAGCCTTCAGAAAGCCGTAGCTGCTGGACATTTCAGCGAGTGTGTAATACGCGGCCGACAATGGGCCAAAGCCCCGTGAAAGCTCGAAAAAAAGCTCGTCAACGTCGCGCGACGGAAAACTGTGAACTGTGTCGGGCCGTGCGCGCGCGCGCCATTGTCGAGAGGAAGGTGGCGAGGTAGGTATAGTAGAGGAACAATCGCGATAATGAGAAAGCCACGCGCAGTGTGGTTCTACGGAGCGGATCCTTTACTAGGAGCGCGAGAGGAGCAGGATTGTAGTTGCGAGGAAATAGCCGGGAACAAAGTTTGCTTTGGCTGGTTTATCGATGAAAGGGATATGGCTAGAGGAGAGGAGATAGCCGAGTGTGTGGGAGTTAATTTTGATTTATGGAGATAGATGCCGGTGTGCTGCTTGCAAAATCTTGACTGTGTGCGTTCCTTAGGCTTTTGCTTATTTTGAGGTGGCTTCTGTGGGACTACATTTGAAGTTTAATTGGTCATAAATTTGTGAATTTTTTATGTTTTTATTTTGACAGTTTGATCTTGTAAAACGTTATGAATAATTTGATCCTGTAAGGACTAAGTATTTCTGTTTCATTGAAAAAATTTGGGAAAGTATTTGGAAATGTGTTTTAATTCCTTAGAGAAGAATTTATACAACTTTTTTTTCAATTTTTCGGGTTATCATGGCTTTTGTGCGGTCAAAAATGACTTTTGAGTCTCTATTACTAGATCGAAAATATCTCACTTTATCTGATTCACAAATTTAGTCGGCTGAATTTTCAGTTTAACACGTAGAACATTTAAAATATATTACAAATTGCGTGGGATATTTTCACCTCTCCAGGCCTTACATGGTTAAGTATAAAAATACAGTAAAAATAAAAATATACGAAAAAAACAGTAGAAATTAATGTTGTTTATTTTACTAATTTCATAAGTTACTTTTTTCTGACGCATGTTCTCTTCAAACATATAGTTTCATCTTATAGATGAAATTAATTTTGTATCATAATGTTATTTCGATCCATCAAATAGTGTTGTCTGTTACTCATAACATGTTTTGTAAAGCAGCAAGTAAGTATTACGTTATAATATAAATTGATATTAGCGAAATATCAGCACAGAGTCTGACAGATACCACACCTCCCTAGTTATATGACTAAATCTCACTACGGTGTCTTATGACACACTCACTAACTGAACTATATACCGAGAGACACTGAACTCCATAATTATTTTACGCTTAATTCATATTTTCAATTCTTAAAAAGCTACTAAATTTTAAAAATGGCATAATTTAAAAAGAAGACCTTGAGAATCTCCATGAATCCTGCTTTCAGATAGAAATAATAAGATCTATGCGAATCTGAGATACTCATTCTTAATTATCATGTTTAACCCTCATAAAGGATCATGCGAGAATCATATGTTCTGCTACAAATGTGGTATATCAAATATACAAAAAAGAAGTGAACAGCAGAATAGAGTGTATATTATGTTGCTTTAGAAAACAGTATATACACTCTTTTTACAGCTGTTATTTTGTAATTCCTATATGGGTTGTTTTTAATTTCTTCCGGGAGTAAATACCATCTGACGGGATAATTAACATTGTCGTATCTCGATGTTCTAGTTTCTAAGGATTAAACGTGACAATTTAACTCAGAAGATCGAAAGAACAAATATAAAAATCCCCTACAGTATAGCATTTGCAGAACACATTTTATTTAGCTATTCAAGAGACATCAGTGCTCATACATTACGATTGCAGCGCGGGTAATGGATTGAAAATTCGTATTTGCTCCTCTTAACTTCTTAACTTCACATATTTGAACTTGTTTATTTTGACTATGTCAATTATTTAAAAAATATAAAAATACAAAATTGGTTGATCCATTGAAAACTCAATAAAATATGTCATCATCACAAAGCTTTCTTAAAGCTTTCTCTTCGAGAAACCATACAGACTGAACGATAAAAGTAAAAAATCTAGTTTTGAAAAAGGTCAGACAAAGCATTCAAAAGCTTTTTTTAAAACTTTTATGTGACCGTAATCCCAAAATAATGCACCACATTTAACGTCATATAAATTGTACATTATCTTCTAGTGATGATATATAAATGAATTGTTCTGGCTTGCAGAACGGCTTTATTCGATTTAGACCATACGTTTAATTACTGATTATCGTGTCATTAATTAGTTACATTATACTGCTAAATTATCACTGTCATTTTTACTATTACAAAAGAGCCGAAAAGGATGAAGGCGCGTACCTTATTACTTGCATTTGTTAGTATAGAAAATATTTTCACTTCTACTTAACATGGGATTCTAGTAATATAATTACTAGATGTAATAGATTTATACCATAATACAGTTAATTAAATATTTAAAGCCACATTTTTTCTCATCTTGCCTTTCAGCCCTGCAAAAACAATTTCCACCCCTCACATTGAAAATCGATTCATCAAGTCGAAAAAAACACATCTGACAGCCAGGTCATCGACTCTCCCTCTAAAAATCGAAAAGTAATTATATATCCTCATAACTCTTGCAGCGCCGTTCCTTCGCAAAAGAAAAGAGAAACCCAGCCCCGAAGAGCGAAAGTAGGACACGAGTTTCGTTGCATGAAGCCGCAAAGGGTTAATGTTGCAGCTTGCGATAAGGGCTCTCCGCGCGCACATACAACGAATATAACATTGCCGGCGCTTCAGCCAGAGTTTGGCCGGGCGCCGAATTCGTGCAGCGGCAGCAGCAGCCGTCTGGCCTGTAGTTGGCCCGCGCGACTCTTGAAATCGACTTTCGACTATTTGGACTGTATGCCAATAGCGGGACTCGCTGCGCCGACTTTGACTGCTGTACTATAGTTCGCAAGCTCCGCTGTCAGTGACGTGTATCGTGTTCGTGTGTATGCCTGGGCTTTTCGTGCATGCGACGGACTTGCGAGGAGAGTTGGACACGCCGGAGAGATCTTGGCGAGTAGAAGTGTGTGTGTGTGTGAGAGATTTTTATCGATGCGATTAGCTTTCGAGTATGCAGGAGATTGAAAGTGCAGTCGATGGATTTGAGCTCGGCACGGAAGTGGGGTTATTGTTGGTATTTCGTTCGTCTGCGGGGTGATTTTTAAAGATGTTGCGATTTTTGCTTTAATGGAAGTTTAATAAAGAAATAGAAATGGATTTGAATTTTTGCGGAGTAAAAAATAAGATATAAAAATATAATGTACAGTAATGTGCAAATATTCATTTTTTATGTCATTTGATATAATTCGATCTCTAAGGTTTTGAGATGAAAGTCTCACTCGAAAGTACTGCGTTTTTGTGCCTGTACGCGTGTTTCACAATAAAATAGAAATTAATTTAAATTTTTAGAATAAAAATTAGAATAAATATAAAAATACACGGCATATAAAATAATATTAAATATTAGCTTACTTCCGTCATTTGTATGATCCCCTTTCTAACCACTTTGGAATGAAAATCTCATTCAAAATGCTTTGAGTGTCTATGTTTATACACTTTAGAAATGTAATATGATTTCAAAAGTGTGAAACCTCGGTTACTGTGAATACTAAAAATGAAATTCTTTCTCTAAAGATTTTAGTGAGTATATCGATGTGATTCTTACAATGAGAATGTTATAAATTCTGTTGGTTTTTTCTTAAACCATAACAATATTTATTGAAAGTCTTTCCAAAATTAGTATATTAACAAAGTAGTGTAGTAAATATGCTACATTGTATGAAAACCTTATGACTGAATAAGTATAACTTTATGTGGAATATTAAATTTATATAAACTGAATCTAAACTAAATATGAATGATCTCTATATTAATATCTTGATGTGGTCTTCTTGTCTTTACGATGTGAAGGTTCTGCAGGGACTGAAGCCCGTTTGTATGCTTCCGTCCTTCCGTAGGTCCTTTTGAGTCCGGGAAACTATCATAAAAAGTACAGGTCAAGAAACCCAACACTTCCCGCTTTACTGTATGTGTGTATAATATACATCGTTGAATTTCCAACAAATTCGATCATAATAAACATTCAAACGGTATTGCAAGAACCGCGGTGTATTCCAGAACTAAAAATCAACAATTTTTATCACATATAATCCATTTCATTCTTTGTATGAGAAAATAAAACAACTTGTATTTATACTTTCATAAAATAAATTTTTGTATTTGAATTTGATATAAAATGTACTTTTTTATTTTTAATCTAATGACAGCAACTGCGTCCCAGAAGTTCTTTGCAAGCATTGTGATATTTGTGACTGTTAGTATTTCTACGTATCTACTGTCTAACTGAGTACATCAAAGAATCTAACACTTAACTTGATTTTAAAAGCTTTTTGTATTCCATGGTAATATTACTATAACATAAAAGAGAAACATACTTAAAACTTAACCACAACGCTCACAAAATCTACACAACATTTTTGAAAATCACCCAGATAAGAAACGCAAAAAACACAAAGTATCTCTGTCCTCTCTGCGGTATAATAATCCAGCTATAACGTTCCCGTTTCTCAACCACTTCCAGCCATTGTCCTAAAATATGGAACAAACTTTTCCCTTTATGCATATTCAAATATGCCAGCTGCAAAAAGAAGAGTGTTGTGCGGCTGCGCATTTTTTATAAAACGTCCTCAAAACAGAGCACAAAAAAGGCCGCGCGCGCGCGTCTCAAAGACTCAAGCTATACCCGCGCCCTAAAGAATTACACCGCGAGCGCGACCCATTTTCATTACACAGGCGCAAAGAAGCTGCTCCCGATAATTCTTCCTTCGTCGCCTAAACTGCAAAAATTTAGCCTAATATCTACGCGAGACTTAAAAATGAGAGTGGAAATGGAATTTATTTATGTGCGTGGACTCCAAGTACACATGGACATTAGTTTAACATTTTCTCATCGAATAAACATTTTTCTTAATGTAGTAAAACCAATAGTACTTAAAATGAAGAATATAATATAAAAGAGAATACGTAGTGAAAAACAATTTAATTTTACCATTGAACTTGTAAAATAACACCAGGTATTACAGTCCTGAATGACGTAGGCGACCCTTTTGATTGTTAAATCACAATGCTCAGTATCATGATTTGACATGGAAACAGTACATTTATTAAGGAATGTAAATTTACTGATTGTAGAAACGTAATTTAGCAAAACAAATTTAAATTTTACTAGTGCAGTTATATTACTAATTAAGGAGGCAGGTCTGGGTTAAACCCAAAAAATAATTATTTTTATGAGTCCAGAAAACTTTTTATGTTTAAAAGCAATCCTTCTGAAATTTTGTGTGCTATCAATACTTAATAATATCTTAAATTTTACTGCTGTAAATCCGCAAAATCTTGATCCTACACACTAGATCCAATCAATTTTTTAAAAAGTATTAAAAATATTTTTTCTAAAAATCGATTAGATCTCCATAAAAGAGAAATAAAAAGAATTTTAATGAAAAAGTGCTCCGCTCTTTATGTAATACATGTCAAAAGGAGTCGAATAACCGTCAAATTTTAGTAAAATTCTAAATTTTAAAAACCGGATATTTTTAGTAAAATAATACCCATACCTTTATTTTAATTATCATTTAGTTCTCTGAAACTATAAAATAGTTGCCTATAACCATTTTTAATAAAACTCTTTTTTTACATTTATTCTATTCATAACATAGTTTCCCTATAAACCATTTTCCTTTTGACCTTTTTTCAGCTCACCTATAAACAAGCTTGTTTCCCGCTATTTTCAGCAAAATACTTCCCTCGCATTCATTCCGCTCGCAAATTACCTTCCCCGAGCATTTAAAAAGTTCAGATTTCTACCGCGTGTTAAATGCGCGCCTCCGTACTGACAACACACGCGCGTGGCCCGAAACAGCGCTATATACACCAATAAAAACGAACAAGAATCAGGCGCACGAAGCAGCAGTAGCAGCAAAAAAAAGAAAAAGCGCAAAAGTATAGTCGCCAATTCTAGACAGTGAGAAAGCTACATTGAACGAGAGAGAGAGAGAAAGAGAGGGGGGGGACAAATCGGCGCATGGCCAAACTCGAGCAATTAGCCCCGGCACTCGCGCACAGTCCAGCCTATATATATATACGAAAACGGAGAGAATCTTAGCGAACGACGTGTAGCCGAATAACTGACATTACTTTTTACGCGCATCAAGTCGCACACATTTGCACTCTCGCGGCGGCGCACGTATATAGACGGGATTTCCGGCATCCGATATCAGGGGGAGAACTTGTCTTTCTGGCTCGGTGCGAAGATCCCCGAAACTCAAAAGTTTCACTACTATATTCACATATATATACATATACAGTAGCTTATAGGTACGTACGTATATATGTACTAGAGGTAGGTACATAGGCGTAGGCTCTGGCGAACACGATCCCCGGATAGGAGCATAGAACTGCCGACCGACTAATCCGGCTCGCCTACGTGCAGATAGATAGACATATATACACGTATATAGACCCATTGTCTGCCTCTCTTTCTCTATTTCTCTCTCTCACGCCGGTGAACTGGCCTACGCGGTATATGTACTTTTCTTGTTTCGCGCCACTTCCGCCTCGGCTGGCGTTTTAATCTCCGCGGCGGGATCTTGCACGGAAAAATGGAGGACGAAGCGCGAGCTAGCGAGCCCTCCTCGCATACATGTGCCTCCATTCTCGGTTATAGGCTTGGTTATAGGCTGAGCCTGGAGATAGCTGGATGTATAGTGCTCGGCAGTTGGATTGCGGTGGGATAGAGAGAGAGAGAGAGAGATCAGATGAGATGGGTGTATTGGCTGAGCACAGGGGTATTTTTGCGATCGATATATAGGTAGATCGCGTTTGTGTCGGATGAGATTGAAGTTTTCTTTCTTTTGTTTGTACTGGTATTGAAGAGACGTTGGCGTGAAAATGTGAGGTGGTTTTCCAATCATCATTATAAATTAGATAACGTAGATTGCAGAATTAATTTTATCCAAATTAAATGGTTAGTATCAGGGGTTAATATCTAGATCCCAAAGAATTTAGGGCGGAGGGGTCCGTTTATCAGTTTCGTCTTTTTTTATAGTTTTGCCCAGTACTTTGGATTTCAAACTTTGAAATTTGTATAATCAAACAAAATATTAAATCTGTCGTTTTTTAAAATAGATTGATAATTCATATAAATAGAATGATTATTAATTAAACTCATTGACCCTTTTAAGCACAACGGTAATATTAGGTTACGACCTGTATTTTTATTATTTTTAAGTATTTAACTTTTTTATACTTTAAAGATCTGTAGGATGTTGATAAATATATATAAAATGTGAAAAATAAATTTATGTTAGTACCAAAAGTGCTATGCATAGAAACTGCATATTTTTCAGAAAAAATGACCTTACAGTGCTCTATTATATATAGTACTGGCATGGAACTTACACTCCGTATGTTTTTGGGGTAGCTGATTACAAATCTAATATCAAACTTCAAAATTATATTATTTCCGCAATTTTAGTCCGCCATTTTGAATCCACCATTTATATTTTTTTAATTTCGACCTTAAACCTGCAATTAAACGTAAAAAAATGTGTGCTTTAAAGTGGTAAAATAATAATACTAAGTCTCTAAAAAGAAATCGTTTTTCCTTGTTAAACAACTTTATATTCGTTTTATGCATTCAAGCGCTCATTCTAATAGAAGCTTTTTCCACTTTTATGAGATAATATTAATCCACTCTCTAAAGTTGAATAACTGAAGTTTTACTTATTCTACGTTAAAAGTCGTCATCTCTATGGCAACGGACGATTTTCCAATTATTCAGTTTTAAAGAGAAATTCGCGATTCCAAGCAAAATAGACGCCATCAAGGCTACCAAACAATACATTTTTCGCCTCTCCAAATTGGTGATTTAGCGTCATTTTAATGGAGCTTAGGCTCGCGAATTTCTATGCAATGAATAATCGGATTATAATTTTATAAATTCTAAAGAGTTATCAAAAGTATGAAAAAACATTCTCTTCCCAAAAAAAGTTTTCATTTCTGATAAAAGATATTATTTTTGTATGATTTTAAGAAAATGAAGTAACATTTATAGCTCAGGGTCATCATTAGTCGCTTTTTAACGTTTTATTTTTCACTGAGCAATATTATTTTTACATTTCATTGAAATTTGAAATTTAGTCATTCATGCAAATCAGAATAAATACTTTAAAAATCGCACGCGTAAAACCGTTAACAGACTAACAAAGAAGCATTCAAACTTTTCGAAATACGAACTTTTAAAAGCACAGTAACAGCTTAACGTAAAAAATTCTTTACAGCAAAAAAGAAATAATCTACCCAGCAATTTTAATTCACTGTCCCAGACTCCCCTTCAAACAAGAAGAAAAAAGAAATTAATTAAAAATTCCCGCGCTAACCGCAGATAAAAAGCACGAAACAGACCTCCGCGAATCGAGCGAGCGCAAGCACGAGAAGAGAGAGAATTCTCCCTCTACTCCACACCGACGCAAACATCGCAGGTATCATCGCGATCTTGACCCACATCTAAACCCACTGTCTACCTAATGACGCGTATCGGCGCTACTCCGACTGCAGCACCTCTCATCCATACACGCGCCCCAACTCGAGCTTGCAAGCTCGCACTCACTCACACACTCAAGCTCTGTCCCTACACCAGCTCGTGCACGCCCGCTCTATTTGTTTGCATTTAAATTCCGATCGTCGCGCGAGACGGACCGCACCAGATGTAGGCTAAATCCGTACCCTCAGCTATACGATGCTTCATTCTCGCTCTAGTGAGTGCCGAGTGAGCCTATTACCGCCTGACCCTTAACACCGGGAGAGCCGCGGCTGTAGAAGCAAAAATTTTGCGTCAACACACGGCAGGCAGCAGCGGTACTCATGCCAATTGTGCAGCGACGGGAGTTCTGGTGCTCGAAACAGACTATAGTGCCGCACGGAGTGGACTGAGAGAGAGAGAGAGGCTCGACGACTGCGGAGTATACAGTAGTGCCAGTAACGGCGTAGAGGCCTTTCGAGGGTCTACCAGTTGCATGCGCGCCCGCGCGCACGAGCGCCTTTTTTTGAGGGATTTTTCTTTTGCGCTCTTTTTGGTTTATTTTTGCAGAGGTGAGAGGGAGAATGCTCGCGAGAAAGGAGAGAGAGGCTTTTGAATTTGGGATTTTGTGTTTGACGAAGGAGGTGCTCGAGTCGAGGGTAATTTGCGCAGTCCAATGAGATTTGGTGTATTGTTGGAGTTGTAATGTGTACTTAGAGAACAAACTTTTCTTTAAGTATCATGATAATTTAAGAATAGTGTTATTCTGATATTAAAGACTGATGAAAAGTTTCTTATTTTAAGTAACTATTTTTGCAGTTTTTCCATCAAAGTGTAACCTTAAATGGTCACGTGGCTTCACGAAGTACGTAATGCTCGAACTTGAAACAAGGAACCTTTTTTACTTATTAACTTAAAATTTTCTTTATTTTGCATAAGTTTCTTGAGTAAAGTAAAAATGTTTTTTAAACTAACAAATGGAAACCACGGAGTTTGGGTCACGGTTTTTCATGAAACTTTTGATACAACTAAAATAACTATTCCTTTTTACTGTGCAAGATAATTCTTGATGATGTGTACTATATTCAAAGTTAATTGAATGTATAAAATTATACTCAACTTGAGTATTCTTTTTGTATTAAAGGGATTCTCGTGCTCTTTGAATTTTAACACGTCTTAGCATTTCGTTAACAAAGAGAGTTTATTGTGTTTAAAAGTACGGAAATACTTTAATTAATTTTTAGATAAAAAAGAATAACCTATAGTCGTATTACGATAGGAAAATTAAATCATGGAATTCGAGCTATTAGTTGTGAAACTTTTCGGAATTCATTATTCCTATATAATAGCAGTTAAAACTTTAATTACTTTACACATAATTTTACGATAATGAACGTTGCGAATTTTCAAAGCTCAAAAGTTCGCGAAGCTACAGTAAGAAAAAGCGGACTTCTACGGAATTTGTTAATTATTAAATTAATAATTTCCTGAGTAAATAACTTTGTGCAGCACGCATTAGAGAGTATACATTGTTAATAAGTAGAAAAAGGCGCGGTATAATCAGACAGCTCGTAAACTACGATATCTAGTGCATATTTCACAATTATCAATGTTATATTTTTAAATTATTTCTGTTTGTATTAAAAACATTAAACAAACTATAGAGATAAAAATGATCTGTGATGGTCATAACTAACAAGTAAAACTTTGTTAAATTGAAATTAATCGCGATAACTAAGTAGATTCTAAGTTTTACAAAAGTTACTTTGTTACAATAGCTAACACTAATGAATTAACAAAGAGCTGAATGTAAAAATATGAAAATTAATCAATTCTTTAGGAGCGTTAATGTTCACTATCTCAACATTTTTTTTATTAAGCTGGTCTCTACAAAAATTATCAGTGACATGTTGTAAGAAATGCACATTCAAAATTTATATATCATTTTAAATTTGTTATAATACTTAATAAATATTTCCTTTCATCATAAAAAGTTCATAGTATCATATCATTTATGGTTATGAATTTGGTTCTTTCATGATTTTTTCTGTATATCATATACTCATACATTACAGCATATTTCTTTTGGAAACTTTTCGAATTTTTACAATAAATCCAAAATGAGAGAAGATATAACTCTTCGAAAACACTCGTAATATCACCTATCAATGGCGCAACTTTAAAGTCACCTGAATTATGACATCATAAAGAAACTTTCGCCAACTGTAACTCTTGTAAATCTAGTTCTATTTACAAACTACAAATACATTGTCGAATCGGCTTAAATTCTATATATACTGATATCATAAATAACACCAAAGAAAAAAACCTATGCAACTTTTTTTTTTTATTATTACGCCTTTCAAGTCTCAATATGAGTCTTATTTCGGCAAAGTTTATTTATAACCTATGCAACTACCCACTTCCAATAAACGTATCAACAATGAGTACTGTCACAATTTTTCGATTGATACAATTCACTTGCTTAAATTTACCTTCTAAAAGTCCATAGAATGTTTTGTGCGTCTTTTTATCTAACAACCCAATTCCAACACATGTAAACATTACAAAAAGCTTTGGAACTATCATAATATTTCGCTTAACATACTCCGCTTGCGCTTAATTTTACCTATTAGAATCTCATAGAGCGCTTGCCGCCCCTTTTATTAGGTGTGTTTACTTGTGACGTCATACTGCCATACAGTGGACATGAGGGAATACATTCAAATTTGCTATGACTTATTTTCAGTAAAATAAAATAGGGTAAACTGCCCAATAGATAGACGATGACCAGTAGATGGATTATTTGTAGTTTAATTATTAAACAAAGACAATTTTTAATCGAAGATGAATTTTATTTTGAAGAAGCATGCAAAAACGAGCGAATAACCATATTTTACCAACGCTATCTATTAATTATAATCTGTACTATAAGTTACAAAATCGTCTATCTATTGGCCTTAAGCGTTTATCTACTGGTCAGTTTACCCTATTTCCAATCATTTTAAATGATTAAAATATAATCAAAAAATGGTTCATATGCTAAGCTATCAAATTAATGTTAGACTACTAACTCAATGAACAAGCAAAAAGTATTTTATTTTAATTAATAAAATATGCGTGAGCAGTAACTGTTATTGTAAATTGTAATTTATTTGACCAGGATAAAATTTTGAAGAATTTGGAAAATACGTGAAATATATAAAACAAATCAAGTTTCATATTTTATCGTTTTCAATTTTTTTAATAAACAAATCCGCTTAACCGAATTTCTGCGTATTTCTAATTAAAAAAAATGTAATCATTTAAAATGATTGCACATATTTTATTTTATTGAAAATAAGTAATAGCAAATTTGAATGCATTCTCGCAGTGTTCGCTATCCTCATGTCTCAAGTGAACATACCTATTATATACTTTTCATGCTAAATTTGAATTTCGCGCTTATAACTTAACGATAAATTAAACTACGTTTAAAGATGGCGCGAGCTGATCTGAATGCATGGCAGGATATCTATAGAAAAGCTAACTTCTGACTCTGTCTATCTGATGCTTTTCTTACGGGCCTGACAGCCGACCAATCAGAAACTTGGACATGATTTGAAAGATCATTATTACAGATAATAAGTTACTAAAAGTCTATAGGTAATATCCTTTTTCAATAGTAGACTTATCATATTACATTTGAATTTCGCACTCAAACCCTACTAACTAATCAAACGACGTTTATCAAGCTTTACCAAATGGCGCGAGCTCTTTCTTACAATAAAAAAAAGAACACACAAACATACAAAAAATAAGTTAACCGAGTAAAACTCTCTGAATTTGAGTTCGAGTTGCTCCAAACTTTACCAATTAAATCACTCATCCTCACAAATTCTCGCTCCTACTTCGCACTCTTTACTCAATGTCCAACAACAAATACCCCCATCCACCACCTCGCGCTCCTCCGCTGCATCACAAAATTAAATTTTAAAATCTCCCGTGCGCTCGGCCGCGCCGAACTATCGAAGTAAATCTCCCGGCATTCCTATCAAGATACATCCAGAGAGACGAAGATAGCCAACCTCGAGCGAGGGGTATATAGCGCAACCGCGAAATGCCGGGCTCGGCTTCATATCGAGACTAATTCCCTCTGCAGCCGCGCTACATCCCTCCCTCCCTCTCCCGAAAACTGTACAGCGCGCAGCACAATGTAACCCCTGTGAAGAATCTCTCGCTCGCCACGGCTACTCTCTCTCTATGTAACATATATATATACACACGGCAAAGTTCGCCTGCAAAAGGCCCGTTTACACATTCAGCTTAAAGTAAGAGTACACGGGGAATGCGTTAATGGCTTGCCAAAAGGCAGTATCGAAACGTGGAGACCGTATGTGTGTGTGTGTGTGTGTGTGTGTGTGTGTGTGTGTGTGTGTGTGTGTGTGTGTGTGTGTGTGTGTGTGTGTGTGTGTGTGTGTGTATGTGTAACGTGTGCGCGAGTGCTTCAAGTGCCGGACCCTGGGCGTCGAAAATGCCACATAGATCACTCGCACTCACACAGACACATAAAGAGAGAGAGAGAGAGAGAGAGAGTAGAGAATCGCAGTAGCGGGTGCTTCGCGGGCCTTTCGAATTGCCCCCATTGTACGTGCGGGAGCTGGCGCTAATTTACGAGCCAATTAATTAGCGCGATCTCTCGCTCTCGACTCTTCTCGCGTGGAGTTCCCCCTGCTGCTGTAAGCTGCTAATACGCACGTGCGCGAGCAAGCGAGTGTGAGTGTATTGTGGTGCATGTGGTGATCGGCCAGTATGTCTTCGAGGTGGAGAGGAAGAAGAATGGAGAATGGAGAATGGAGAGAGAGAGAGAGAGAGAGAGAGAGAGTGGGTGGCTAATCTGCTGTGGGAGATGCGATGCCAGAAGCGATGCACGGGTCATTTTCGTTGCAGTCGTCGTCGTCGTTATTGTCGTGTTAGCGCATGATGAAGTAGCGATTTGTTTGGTTCTTGGATACTGCGGGTGGATTTGTTAATGGAGATGGAGGGGATTATTAGTTAGCAGAATGTATAGTTCATTTGCAGGTAGCTGTTTGTTGTTTTGGGTGATGTGATGATGTGGATGTATGAAGCCGGAGTGGATTGTTTTATTAGGTACTGTAATATACGCAGCATATATTAGGTACATTGAGAGAAGAATTCATTTATGTTCACCAAATTTGCTAACAGGCAATTATACAAATTTTTAACCGACTATAATATATATGTATTACACATGTTCTATCAAATTTGGTATAAATGAATCATGTTATAGCCAGTGCAGTGAATGTAACTTGAGTAGGTAGATAATCACGACAGTTATAATGAAACAATAGGTTTAAAATCTGTAAATGACTACAAGTTCAGATTCATAACACTCTCTCATCGATGATCATTATATTTAAAATTTTGTTTTCATAAAAACGTGCGAATATATTACGAAATGAGAAGTACAAGAAAGATTGAAACGTCCAGATGGAAATCCGACACTGAAAGTTTGCTTCGATTTATTAGAAAATCATTCCCGGTAGACTTCGGATCATTTCCGGTTAACCAATAGACCATTTCCAGGTTACGATAGGGAGTAAGAAAGTGCCTTAAGTAATATGAAAAAAATGTGAAGCAATACAAATGATGATCTGCAGCTTATTAGCGACGACAATTTGAATTTTTAAGCTGATTAATGTAAGAGGATAGAGTATACGATACCCTACCACGGAGCTGGCCAATACTCCATGAAATTAAGTTTTATCGTTAATTAAAAGTATTTAAAATTATATTGGAGGATCGCGGATGAATGTAGGCACTATTGATATTATATTATAGTTTAAGTTGAAAATAAATTGTTGCTTCCAAAAACTGCTGCTAGCACAGAATTGCCAAGTTATAATAAGATGATGACTAGGTGCTAACATTTTAAATACATTGTACTATTCTACTCTGATATTTAACTGTCAATGAACATCATTAAAATTTTAGCATATTATTTAATTATAGGTACATTTAAATCATATCATACAAGTTCATAGCACACTACGCGTGTCGTTTTATTTTAGTTATACAGTGTTCACATATACTAAATATAAATTTTGCACAGGCAAGATGGGGTGAGCTCCTTTTTAGATTATAATAGTTTAAAAATATGCAAAAGGCAAGGACATGGAAAATAGCACTTATACGTATAAAATTAACCATTAAAGTGTATACATATTTATTATGCATAACAAAGCCTTCATTTTAGATTCATAGAGTAAGTGATTTAGTTACTGTGCCTCTCGATATTTTCATTAAAAAAGTTGAATATTACAGTAACTCGATGAAATATAAATTACTCATCCAACGAGTTACTGCAAAATTTTATAACATTTTAAATAAAAACAGCAAGGAGGGCAGAAACCGAATCACTCACTCTAATGGCAGCGTAATGTTACACTTAGAGCAAAAAATAAAAGGATGTTACACTTACGACAAAAAATGCAAACAAACAACACCATCAACCCCACCGTACCTCTAAAATATTATTCTGCCCGCTATAAACAAAAATATCAAAACAAACCCCACCACCCTGGTAGAAATCAAAGTAATTAAAATAGTTAAAGAACTAGGAACTATAGGCACAAAATTGTTAACCTTTTAAAAGCCTAGAAAATGTTGAAGACTTGTCGAGATTTTATGGTATTGAACATTCAAAATTATATAAACTTTCTATAACAAAATCAATGATATTTGGGTTGCCAGTAATATTGGGTGAATTTAATAGGCTTCTTAATTTTTTCTTTTGTATAACCACTTATACTCTTTAGATAATACCTATGAAAAAACTTGTAATATGCACGCCAACAATGTTTTTAAATTATTAAAATAATTATCAAAAGCAAGCTTGTCTCTATCTAGTCTCCACAAGACTACAATCGTCAATAAAGGGCATCCCTACATACAAACGAAATCTGTTCCTACCACATTATACCTCTAAACTATCATTCCACCCGCTACAACATTCCCTCTAACGTCGGACATCCAGTAAGCCGACCATTAGATATCTTCCCCCCCCCCCCCCGCCCACACGAACTGCGTATAATAACCCTCCGCACAAACAGAGCCGAGCGGCGCTAAATCGCCCGACGGACCTTTCTAAAAGAGAACCGCCACTGTATTTCTCTCTCTCTCTCTCTGTCTCTCTTCCATCGGACGGACGCGTTATAGATGACGTTATCGCGCGATATATTCAGAATTCTCTCTCTCTCTTTCTCTCTCTCTGCTCGCTGCACGCATCGCACACCAGTGAAGTGCGTCGGCTGGCCGGGACACATGGGAGAGAGGCTGCGGGAGACACAGCGCGAATAATTTATCCTCCCGAGCGCTCGCACGTGTCATCGGCTCATAAACGAATCAACTTAGGGGGGGGGGGGGCGTCGCTGCTGCTGCGCCTGTTGCCACTCGCTGTCTGTCTGTCCGGCTGACTCTGAACTGTCTCTGAAGTGGTGTGCTCGTATGGTGCGTGCGGCTGCTGCTGCTGCTGCTGCTGCCGATGATGAGTGGATGCGTTGGCCCTTTCGACGTGGAGAGGGGAGGGAGTGGAGGTGATGGCTGTGTGTAGTGTAGTGTCTGCTGCTGCGGGTGACTTTGAGAGGTGCGTGCGGGTTATTTATTGCAGAGGGAGATAAGTATTGTTGGATGGAGTGGGACGTGGGGTTCGAGAGGCTAGGGCGTTTTTGTTCTTCGTTTTTATCGAGGATCGCGATTTGAATGGGTTGTTGGATCAGTGGTAAAAAGGTAGATGTGAAGTGAAACTAAAAGGAATCATTGCTGGGGGAGTATACGATTGTGTGGGATTTAATTGCGATTCTAGTTCTCTTTTTTTTAAGGTTATGCAAATGATAAAGTGGAGAATGTGAAAGTACTTTGAATTTTATATTTTTCATTAAAAATAGACTGACCGATTTTAGCTCGCATTTAGAAATTTGCCGGACTTCCGATTTTTAAATCAAATTTGTTTCACGTGGGATTTTACAAGTAAATGTTGAATATTATACGCAATTGAATGCTATTACATACACATGTATTGCAAGTGATTTTAATACATATATATTTGCTAGAGATAAAGGGTTTGACCTTAACATATCACGTTTTCGATGTTAACACTTCCTCTCCACCACAATTAAAAGTTTAATATTTATACATCATCATAAAATAATTATTTCCAGTAAAATTTGATTATTCTAAAAATATCGGAATTAAATTTTTACGTCATACTTATCCAGTCTTGACGTCATACCTATACAGTCACATGACTACTGCACTCCAAGACAATTTTATTTGAACGGATAATACGAGTATCTTCCATCACATTTTAGGCCATTTAAAAATCCCTATAGTTTTATAAACTTGATCATTTTCTCGCATAATAATAATCATTCTTTAAAACAAATACGTTTTCTAAATATGCTCCTTTGTCTCGCAAAGACTCAATTACGCGAGATAAAGCATTTTGTATGCATACGCAGTTTGAAAAACTTACAATTGTTAGTTTCTCCCTGCAAAATGCTTGCAAAATTGAAAAAGAAAATGCTACAGAACTGCATAATAAGTTTTGAAATTTTATGAAAGCAACTTGCGCGAGTATTACCGTTGGCGCCGCATAAGTTTGTATGCCACTCTTTGTGGCAGCGCTGAAAGCAACGGCATTAACATAAAAATTTTGTTATAACTTTGGTATATACACTATCTCATCTCTACCTCATTTCGAATGCGCTGAATCTGCAGCGCCAGGGAAACAGGAGCATTTTATCGACTCGTTTTACCACGGGGCGTTAATTTATTTTTTACACGTGCGCAGCAACGACGACGACAACGACGACGACGACGACGACGATGCTATTTTCCTCTCGCGGAATAAACGAAATGCGCGCGGAATTTTGATTCTCGCGCAATCTCTGCACTCGACGGATTTTTTTAGGCGCGTATATAGCTACTACTGTGCGAGAGAGCGCGATTTTATTCGCGCGCGCTTGGCTTTATTCTGTGGGCAAAGAATCAATATTTGCGCGCGATCGACGAAGGGTATGCCAAAAGTGCTTTTTGTATCAGCGTCGTCGTCATTTCCATAAGCTCGCGCGCACCAGCGACTGTATCTGTGGCCTTATCTTACATAAATATGTAAATGGATAAAAATAGAAGTGCAGTGTACTATTATACTTAGATATACAAACATTTACTTGGAAATTTCTTGTTCAATTATGCGCTAGATCAATTGCAATCTTTACCGAGCACGTCTTTGAATATTTAGTTACACTGCAATTGATAATTTAAGCAGATAGTAATTGAAATTTCAATTTATTTTTGAAAATTATTACGAATACATGAGAATATAGAAGAACATAAGTTATTATGAATACATGAATTTATGTCTCAAAATGTAAAGTCAAGAATTTGTACATGAATATTTAGTTATAAATAACACATATTGTTGTACAATGGGATTCAATTTTTCACTTACATAAACTGAAATTTTATTCATTATACCTACTGTAGGAAAAATCAAAGTAAGGTATACGTGAGTTTTTCCAGTTTGCTTCAATAAGTTAAAAAATTAATTCGTATTTTAATAATCTCCAACTCTGTGATAACGAACTGCTGAGATTAGGAGTAATAAAGTTTTTGGAGCAGTTTTTTTACAGGATTTAAAAGAAGCTCACATTATCCCAGATTACAAAAATGGTGAGGTTAGATTTCTTGTTGTAAAGTAACGATTATAGGTACACCTGTATACTCGTACATTATAGATACGACTAAAATTTTACAAATTGTGATCAATATTTATGTTTAGCTTCTTGTCAATGCAAACAAATCTAAAAGAACATCTTAATACATCAATACCAGTAACTCATGCACGCCATAAGAAACTCGCTTTCATAAGCTCAAAATGAAAAATCATACCTCATTGTTCATCTCAAACACTCATACACCCTACTCAAATAAATAAACACCCTCCAATATCAAGGCCTCTCAATACGCAATCCACTGCAGCACCAGCATCCTTCAAAATCAGAGAAAAGCGATTTCCGCATCCATCATCCCCACCGTTCCACACCCACACTCCAACCGCTTGGGGCATCTGAATATAACGAGACCGACTCTCGCCCAGCACTTCTCCTCTTAAATAGCCCTGGCATCACAGCTCACACCTCCCACTCTAAAAAAAACAAAAAAGGATAGCTATCCCCACCGTGTGGGTGCCATTTGGGGGCGATCCAGAAGAGCAGCGATACGAGAGCTTGCAGGTACATACGCACTAGTTATTAATCATGCGCAGGGCACGCGTGCAAGTGTCAGCGCGTTGCAGTAGCAGACGACGCTAGAGAGAGACGAGCTCGGCTTGACTAATCGCTTTGCCATTACAAATTAATGTACTCCCGCGCTCGCAAAAAAAGGGAAAAAGAAATTTGCCGCGGTCGTCGCGGTCCATTGTGCGTCTCGCTGATCTCTCTTTCACTTTTAAGCGAGATGTGTATACATATATATACCCTTTTTGCCGGCTCGTAAAACATAGCTGCTATGCTCTTACTCTTATACATATATAATACGTTCTCCCTTTCTCTCGGAGAGCGTATTTCCACGGGGATTTCAGCTACTAAACGAAGCTAGGGTTGTATGTATATGTATATATATACTTTGTTTGTGGCTCGGGCATATATAATGAGTATTATACGATCCGGCAATAATCAAATTGATCGTTCTCGTTCGGCGCTACTTATACGAGTGGAAGAGATCGTTAGACAATGAGATAGAGAGGAGAGGGGGAGAAGTAGAAAAAACACGTTCCAGTTGGCAACGAACGATTTTGCTGCTCGGTTATGGTAGCTGACTGTGACTGGCGAAGTTCGCAAGGAATGGCCGGTATACGGCTCAATTACTGTGGGGCACTTTCTCTTCCTATATAGTTGCTGTCAGACTGCTGGATAATAAATTTTCGATTTTTGTGGGCCGTAAAGAGAGTTTGAGACGCCCGAGTTCTCTTCGTAGCTTAAAAGTGTGGATATTGTATTAGGCAGCTTGAAATACGAGTGTATGGTCGTTTATATTGCTGCACTGTTTTTTTAATAACATACACACTCTCTTTTATCACCCCTACACTAAGAAGTATGTTTTCTATGCGTCAATTGATGCGTTTGAAATATTATGAAAAACGCATTACTATTATCTTAGATTTCTTAACTATTGAGAAATGTGAACTGAACTGTAAAAAGTTAAGCCAGGTGAAAGATATTCTTAGGCGCGATGTAATAACTACAAAGGAATATTAAGTTCACCGCGTTTCAGAATAGCTGACTTAACAGATAAGAAATCTTATTAAGTATAAGGAAACTCTTTTATCAATATGTCTTAACTAAGAAGTAGTTCACACGTAAACCGGAAGTGATCCAAAGTATACTGGAAGTGTTTTCTATTAAATCAGTGTTAATTTTTAGAGTAATTACACAGGCCTACAAAAAAAAAGTTGAGTTAACTTTTGACCAGACCAACTTTTTCTTACGTATTTTTCGATGCTGAATCCGAATCTGCAATAAAAATATCGCCGTTCCCAGCATGTTTTTGAGTAAATGCCAAAAAACCCTATTTTTGATGGTTTTTTTCATGGTTTTTAAAAGGTAAAAGAAACGATGAGTGATACCATTATTTCTACACTCAAAGAAGAGTATTCTAATCTTGAATTACTTTTGACGAAAATAAAATACGAGGAACATAAATGGCAAATATGTGGAGACTTGAAAATTCTATCTATGATACTGAGACAACAATCTGGATTCGCAAAGTATCCATGTCATTTTTGTATGTTTAATAGCAGAGATAGAACAAATCACTACAAAAAGAAAATTTGGCCATCAAGAGAATCGTTTGACCCTGAAAAACAGAATATTATAAAGGAACCACTCGTTGATCCACCCACAATTTTGATACCTCCTCTGCATATAAAGCTTAGATTGATAAAATAATTTGTCAAGGCCTTAGACAAGAATGAACAATGCTTTGAATATTTGGGCAAAGTATTTAATCGGAAATCAGATGCTAAATTAAGCGAAGGCATTTTTAATGGTCCTGAAATCCGTACTTTATTTAGAGATGAAAACTTTGACAAGACTATGAATGATGTTGAGAAGGCAGCATGGTCAAGTTTTAAAGAGGTATCAACGATATTTTTGGGTAATACAAAAGACGTAAATTACATAGATATTGTGAAAAGAATGGTACGTAATTTCAACGTAAATTCAAACATATGTTGATCAATTTCAAGAAAATAACGGGGACTTCAGTGAGGAGCAAGGTGAAAGGTTTTACCAAGATTTGAAAGAATTTGAACGCAGATTTCAAGGACGATGGGGCATAAATATGTTGGCAGATTACTGCTGAATGATGAAAAGAGAAGCAAACCCAAAAAGGGGACGAAAACGTCAGAAACCCCTTACATCGGTCATTCGAAGAAAAACGTGTGCGTACGCGAAAACCAATTTAAAATGTCATATCGATAAGAGTAAAGCTTCTGCTTATCACATGTTTTTTTGAAACATCGATTCATTTACCCCACTCGCCACCCACTAATGCGACAGCGACCTCGAAAATCCCCGAGATAGTATTTGCAATGCCTATGAACTTTTTCTAAGTTGTAGAATTAAATTTTAATCATGTTAAATTAAGTTTAAAATGAATTTTGGATTTTTCTGATCCGTTAGCCTTCTCAAGGCCTCACAACGGGTTAAGAATTCGTGAAAAAAATATTTAAACCATGGTCTTCGATGTATTTTGATCCGTAGAATTCAATTCTGAAGTCGAAATTATGGTATCACTCATCGTTTTTTTTTCACCATTAAAAAACCATGAAGAAACCATAAAAAATAGGGTTTTTTTGTCATTTACTCAAAAACATGCTTGGAACGACGATATTTTTATTGCAGATTCGGATTCAGCATCGAAAAATACGTAAGAAAAAGTTGGCCTGGTCAAAAGTACACTCAACTTTTTTTTTATGGACCTGTGTTATCGATTGATTTATAGTTTGCTTTTTCAATCTTGTTTATTATTATCAATTTTCACACGATTTGACTATCAAACCCGGAAGTATACAACGTGTAAATCGAAAGTGACCGGAAGTAAACCAGAACTGATGAGTATTTTCAAATTCATTTTACATATTATGTGTATGTAGTTCGAGATATGAGTTATTTTCAATTACACAAGCAATATTTTATGATAATGGAATTTAAAATAATGATTGTCAGTCTGAGGGAACGTAAGCGAGCAAAAAAATTCAGCTGGTTCCGTATTATTTCTTTAAAAATTAATGTATGAATTTCGCAGAGAAGACGTTTTTTTAGAGCAAAGTTGCGAGAATACATCTAGAGCAGTCATCAGAGTGTATACGTAGCCAAGGCTTAAAAGATTGCAGTTCGAGTTTTCCTTCATTTTCTAAAGTAGCCTCGTAATTGTTATCTTCTTCATTCATTAGGATAATAAAACACGGTGTATCACGCGGTGAAGGAGCGAGTGAGATAGAAAGAAAAAACATTATCCCACGCGCACAGGTCAAGGATTTTAATCAAACGCTGCGTATATACACGAGCTGAGGACGACTTTTCTTTACCAAATAATGAAAATCCACTATGCTACCTGCACAATTTATTATAATGGATTTCTGGGTTTAGCGTGATAACGCACTCCACAACTTAATGAAAAAGCATAAATCCAAGTTTATTAACTTCGTTAATTTAAATAGCGGTTTTCTTATTCATAGTCTTTTTACCATGCGATGATGGCACCATGATGGACCATTTCTTCTTACATATTTCACGGCTCCAGAAAATAATTTTAAAATTATGACATTGTTTAACAAAACATTACATGCTACGGTAGGAATCTGAACATTTTAAATGCTCGAGAAAATAATTTATGACTAGAATCAATACAAGGAAACTATTTTACTAAAAATAGCCAGAAACAATCTATATCTGTTTATAGAGAATAAAGGCAGAGATGCTAAGAATGCTACATAAAGCCTCAGTATAAAGAAATATGTTATTACGAAAATTACGGCAGAAATCAAACATTGTTCGTCGATGCCGTTTTTAGAGGTTCTGGTTATATTTTCTCCTTGGTCTCAACTGGGTTTTCGCTCAGTGAATAAATTATTACAGGATGTTGGGAATCTATTTAAAGTACTAATGATTAGCTGATCAACAGCGTGCTAAATTCAAAGAATTAGATTTGGAAAACAAAGTAGATGGCGTAAGAATCGCGTTAACAGAAGTCGCAGGATAATATAACCTTAAAATCGCATCAGTGCGCGCTTAATAACATCTGGTACACTACATTGTTAGCCGAAAATAGCGTAATTTTCTACCTATTATGATCAAAAAATTATTAATTAAAATGAATAATGATAGATAAATCTGCATGGTAAAACTCAAAATAGACAAAGATGTTTACCCTTAAAAGCTTAAAAAATATTGAAGACTTCTCCAGATTTAATGGTATCAAGCATTCAAAATTATAAAAGCTTTCCATAGCAAAGTCAATAATATTGAAAACTTCAATGTGCTAGAACTAGCAATTTCTTAGGTTATTTTAATAGGTTTTTAATTAATTTTGGCATAACAAACTACGGTGCTCAGTTACTACTTATAAAACAGCTTAGAATAGCACTCAAAGGAATATTTGCAAAAGAGTAAAATAGTCAATTAATGGGCAATAAAGAAAATTCGTTTCTATCAGAGGTTTTAAGAAACATTTCATACGAAATATGGGTGTTTCTTAGTAGTTTAAAAAGTTTCCACTCTAAAAACATAGCTTCAGTTTCCACTAGTATGCGATTGATTCAATCCATTCTAATCTACCCAAATCCCATAAATCAAACCTTAAATTTTTACAAAAACGTCTGCTAATCTTATCAGAGCAGGGATTCCGTGAGCATTACTCCCGATTCACGAGAAAAAAGTAATCTCCCCCCACCGCGCGTACACTCCTCTACAGTCGAGAAAACTTCGCCTGCAACAATTCCGTCTTTCCAGACAGCATCTCCTTCAATCTCTCTCGCTCTTTCTCGCAAAAGTCTGAGTGGCCCGTGCAGTACGTCGCTGCACTATATACAGATAACCACCCGTAGATGTCTTTCTCCCCGTGTATCTCCGCTCTCAAGGCGGATAAATCGTGCCATCTCGTGTCCATCTACGTAATGGCAGCTGTTTTTCCCTGGCCTCTAAGAAAGCGAGAGAGAGAGAGAGAGAGAGAGAGAGAGAGAGAGAGAGAGAGAGAGAGAAAGAGAGAGAGAGAAAGAAAGAAAACTCGAGGACACTATTATGTTTAAGATGGAAAAGGAGAGGATGAGAGGAGGACGAGGAGTGCAGTATATAACACTGTACTACCCCCGCGGCCGGCCGGCGCGTTATACACTCTTTCTTTAATATCGGGAGAGAGATGCAGGCGCGCGTTTTGCGCTTAGCTGCACAGCTGATGCCAACAAGTTGCTTTGTTCTCGACAATCTCGCTCGCTCGCGCGCGCGCTCGCTCGGCCTAAAAGTTTTCTTCCTCGCGTTCTTTCTTTTTGTTCTACCTTGCGAGAAAGGTCTCGCCGCTCTGCGAAAGACTTCTTTTTCTCGTTCTTGGTCTTGTTCTGCTTCTACTTTTTCTGCCGGAATACCGTTGCTGCGACTTCCAGCCTCGTATTTAAGGTTTTAATAAAGAAAAGCAGAAGAGCGGAGACGCCGCTGCATTTTTTTTTTATATCACGGAATGCCCGGGAGAACGAACGCAAATCCGCAGACTAATTTAGAGGACGGGAAAAGAGTTGGAGTGTATCGTACTTTGTATTTTAATTTTGGTCGTTTGCGTGGGAAGGTTACGCTTTATACGTTTGTGATGGGGTGAGGTTGTGTTTGAGCGTAAATTTGCTCAGAGGTTGATCGATATAGTTTGCCGATAACATGATTTGATGGGTAATTTAAAGTTGTATTGTAAAGGTAAAGCTGTTATACCTTATCGATTTTCGTAGTAATAACACGGGAAATATATATTTACATTCCACATTGCAATGTGATGATCTTTTCATAGTGGATTAAGTACATTTTGAAATTTTCATGACGCATTGGACATAACATTTAACATTGATTTAATTGTATTACTGTTAATAAACTACTGTAAAATTAATCTGCTTATTACTGAAATTATTATTTGATATGTCTCATGTTAAAATAATTATGAGCGTTTGCAAAATTTTCGAAATGGCTTATTCTACTTTAGTTCATTAAGAGTCCATATAATATTAACATTCTTCATAACAAATATACTTATTACGGTTAGTATGCTTTTTTTTGTAAATCAATATTCGTAAATTATAATATTTAATAGATTTCTTAAAATTTAATCAACATGTATTCTAGCTAAAACAAACGTCCACCAATTAGAACGTTATCTAATTTCGACTAATACCTACCTGTTCTATTTGCTTGGAATAAGTATATCAAGAGCGTTACAAAGCAGGTTTATTTGGTGGTATTAATTGCAAATCAATTCAGTTTTGAAATTTAATCTTTTTTAATGAAAACACGTCATAGGAGTTACAATTCAAATTCTACTCGCGAACAACAGCTTTGTAAAGTAATTTTGAAAATGAAAAAAGCTTACATAATTTAATATGTATTATTAAAAATAAAACTATAAACAGCTAAAACCAATGCGAATCCTTTAATAACCGTATGTAATAAAAAAAGATTAGAACTAATTCATGATATGGCCTGTAAGAGAAATTTATATGTAAATCAATTTCAAATTATCCAATGAGTTAGTAATGGGTAAAAATCATAAGAGTAAAGTTATCTGATAAAAATCGTATTTTTCCGTCATTTCTGTCGATCTAGTATCTAACATTGTTTTTAAAATATAAATATCAATTATCGTAGATTAATATCAGAAACACTACATAAAAGTTTTCATTTGTACAATTATGATGAGGTAGTTAACATAAACCTACAAATATGTACAAAATTTACACGACTGAAAGAAATAACTTTAAAAATAAGTGCATAGTGATTATTTTAATGTTTATAATATATTTCTTGAAAGTATCGTAACTATTTATTGATTTCTGTTTAGTTCGTGGATTGATATTGCCGATGCCAATGGGATAACTTTTGTAAATACGCATTTTCTCTATTACAAAAACAGCTAACTTTCGCAAGAAACTTTAACGAATTCTGTTCAGCTACAACAGAGCTTACCCTAGCATGAGAAATCTATTAAATCCTATTCACCAATACAAAAATTGCATACACATCCTATTCGCAAATAGGATCTTTTCATATTTAGAAAAAGGAATCAATAGGATTTAATAGATTTCTCACACTAGGGTACTTCAATAGACTCTCCATACAATTGGTAGTTTAAACGAGGAATTATACTTTTCGATTATGTTATATTTGAAAAAAAAAAATTATTTTTCTACTTAGTTCAGTATTCTTAAAATTATAAATGTCTTGTTCTACCTGACTCATCCTCGATTATCTCAGAATATACTGGATTATATCGGCCAAGAACTATTTAGCCTTTTTACAAATAGGAATTGAAATATTCAAAGTATTAGGTATATTATGGAGTGTTCCTCAAGTCATCGTTGTTCAAAAAATACATTATTATATTAGATTTTCTCCTCAAAAAGTAATGAACATTCAAAAGCATCTTAAAATGATTAAGGAAAATAATATTCTACACACACACTCGACGTGGGAAATTTCTGGTCGAATACGTTTGAATTGTTTTGAAATACTGCAATTCAATTTCATTGGGTCTCTTTGGATCATACGCATTCGACCAGGAATTTCCCACGTCGAGTGTACATATATATCATTTTTTAAGACTAGTATATTCAGACCTCAAGTCATGAAACACATTTATTTCTTAAAAAAAAAACAAAAGATGATCCTAGTTAAAGCATTTTCTTTGAAAACGTAATTTAAAAACATCTATTATAATATCTTTTGTTTCCTTGACTTCACTCTACCCATCACCAAATTGACCTTAAACAGCTCACCCAATCACACTTACACCCGCGAACCTCCTAAGCTCTCCGAATCACCTCTAAAACCCAACAAACCCTCCGCGATCCCCATAAATTCCACCCTTTCCTCGCTTCCCCACGAAAGCTCAGTAGCAACCTGCATCGAACGCCTCCGACTCGATCAACCTCTCTCCCGATATATATATAAAACGACAGAGCCCGCGCGGATAGCCGTATCATGACCTCCCCACCCCCGGCGGTACATACTTTCTAAGCCCAAGCACCGGCTACTGCTGCGCCCGACAAGCGCGCAATTTGCCGCGGGTCCACTCCTGCAGCTAACCTCGCGGAAGAACGCGAACGTCGCGCCGCGAGAGAGAGAGAGAGAGAGAAAGAGAGAGAGAGAGAAAGAGAGAGAGAGAGAGAGAGAGGACGAGTTTCAGTTTCGCGCGTCAATGGCGCTGGCGCCCCGCAATGGCATCGACCGCCGCTGCCGCCGCCAGCTCTTCTTTTTCTTTTTTCTATACAGAGCGCGCCATTCTTTATTTTCCTCGTTTCGCTCTCTCAAGCTCGCGGGCGAGCAAAAATAGAAACGAAAACGCTGAATCTCGCGAGTGCACGGGAGAGAGTCTGCAGTGGCGGCGGCGCGGGTCGAGTCGGGAGTATAAAGGGGAAAGAATCGACGTTTTGACGACGCGAGTCCGCGGGAATTCTGCACGGCGGTTCTCAACTGTATAGTTGAAGACTGGGTAGTGTGCACGCTGAATTGGTTAGAGTGGAGTTTAAGTCGTTCGGAGTGGAATTATGATTGAAGAATGACCCTTCAGATGCGATAGATATATCTAACTACTTTATGACTGATATGCAATTTTCCATATTATTAATATTTTTAAATCCACTCTCCACATATCGCAATACCCGTCTTCCCTACTTTGCTCAAGAATCACTTTTTGCCCTAATACTCCCACACTCCCACCCCCTCCCCATTGGCCATTGAACCCTATGTCGAAGTAAGCTTGCACAAATTTTTGCGTGACGATTTCAGCGTGACGCTTGCATAATTACTTTCATAATTCCCCATCCACATCCTCCAATCCCCATTCCCCTTTTCCCCTTACGCTGCCAGACTTTCCGAACCCCTTCTCATTTCATACCATCATAGATCTATCTACCTACTTTATTATTCTTGTGCAATATTTTCTGTATTAAATCTCACGCCCTATGATCTAAATCATGAACTATGTATAAATTACAGACGATCTATGATGGAGATCAAAATTTTAGCTGCTAATAAGGACTTATTGTATATATATATATATATATATATATATATATTCTTGACGGGGAATTCAAACCTGTCCATATTGTTTCTATATAACTGACGTTCTTGGACAAATAACAGTATATCTATGTATTTATTCTAGGAGAGGGACTGTAGGTTATTCTGAAGCGATAGCTGATTCGAAACTGCGAGAGGTTTATATATAGTATCGCCACGGATCGTTGCGGGGGAATGAAAGATGCTTGTGGAGCGACTGGCAGGTGGTTTAGTGCACAGCACGAGACTATACTGAGCGGCTTTATGGTGAGCGCTACGCGGTACTGAAGCTGTGGACTGTATTCGAAATCGAATCACCTGTGACTGTGGTTCACTACAAAAAGAAAATCTGAAATTCAGTGCTCCAGTACTGAATTTTGTTTCTACTGAATTGCCTCCCAAACTGAATTTCAGTAATCAAGATACAAGTTTACTGATATTCAGTAAAATCCAAACTAAAATAGAATAATAAGAAGCCCGCACACTGAATTTCAGTAACACTCGATCTGAAATCGATAGACCACGTGACATTTCTGCGCAGAAATCGCACTCTGTTGCCCGGCGCCTTCCCTATCGTTCTGTACGAGAAACCAAAAACGCACCTATAATTACGATTTCACGAATAAGTGTTTGTTTTTTCATGGTAAAGTGAGAGTCAGTTCTTAAGGTAAGTGATTATTGTATTTTATGTTTATTTATGATTAGATACAAGTATATAGTAACATGTGAATCAATAAGACACACATCTACGAATAGCGTATGTATAGGTTAGGTAAAAGCAAAAGCAAATTTTTACAATAAGTATACTATTAAAATAGTAAAAGCTTTGGATTAATATTTCGATACCTTAAGTTTTATTTTAAAAAGTTTTTTTATTGGTAATTTACAGTTTCTTACCTCAGTAATTTAAAATTTAATCTGCCTGTAAAAATAATTTGATTCAAAAGTGATTCTACAACTATAATGATTCTACAAATATAACAATATAGAGGTAAAAAGCTTCGGAGTCGTTCACCAAGACACCGTTATCGAGGATCTGGCACACCTGGATATCGCATAATATTAGTTTGAATGTTATTACTAATAGATGTAATGTATAAATATATCATAACCGATAAAATAATATTTATAACCTCAAATATATCAGCACATATCAATTCAAACATTTTACGTACTTTACACAAAAAAAATAAAATCTAGCAAGCACAATTTACATAATATAATATATGGTTAAACGTAATAATCATCATTAATATTATTAAAGGTGAATACTCAATATATAACGAGGAATTAAAATTACGCATCAAGACGGTTCAAATCCGTTTTTAATACATAATATTAAATAAATTTATTGACCTGATCGAACGCCAGCGAGCGAGAAATATTTTGTATAAGTTAAAATTAATTGGGTAAAAGTAACATGTATGATGCACTAAATTAACAAAGTGTTCAAATAATGAATGAGATTAATTGGAAACAAATATTTTATTTAAACTTACGTGTTCGAGATAGTTTGGCTTATACAGCTATAATTGCTCACCTGTAACATAAAAAATTATCTAATTAATTGGTTATATCTTAGAAATTCCCCATATAAGATAACATTGTTTTATCTAAACTTATTATTAATATTATTAATCCATTACAGGTCTCAAACAATCATTGAAATGACAAAAAATATAAGATAACTTTGCAAGTGAAAAAAAAAGAAAAATAATACGAAAGTGTAGTACATTGTGCTGTAGCGTGTTTCAGAAGGTTTTCTCATCTGAAATGAAAAATAAGAGAATTCCCTAACGCTGAAACGTGTACACCAAAGTCAAAGAATATAACTTTGCGACCAAGAAGTCTCGCGGCTCTTTCCACAAGCAAACAAATTATTTCGAGTATACACAAAGCGAGAAGTCTAAAAAACCCTTAACCCTCTCAACTCAATTCCACGGTAATTCTCTTTAAACAACGTCAACTCACCGAACCTTTTCTTTCACACGCATTTTATCACCTCTCTCACTCATCCAAAAAATCCATAAAACAGCGGCGAAATCACGCGCGTTCCGCACGAAAGACGACGAATCCCGAAACGCATTCAACCCAATTACTCAACGTCACATGCTACCCGCGACGCGCTCAAAAATCTCCCGCGAATTAATAATTCGACAAATAAACAAACACGATATGCACATATCATCCTCGCGCCGCGGCTTTATTTACGTAACATCGCCAGATAAAAATACCCATGGGCGCATTTATATAAAACGAGCAAGTAGCGGAGTCCGCGCGTACACGATGAAAGTCTATATTAAAAGCGGCCCGAGTGGTATAATATGAAACCGGTGCAAGTTGCAGCCCAGTAGCCGACGACGACGACGAATTAGCGCTTCTCACGACGAGGGAACGAAGACGAAATCGGCGAGATCGTCGATCCGATTGCGATACATTATTCACGCCGGGCTCGCCGCGCCTGTCCGCTCGAGTGTGTGCCTGCGTCTCTGTCTCTTTCTGTCTTTCTCTGGCGTCAGTTTCGGGCAGTCGGGGAAATCGGGACGTGACGGGCACACCTGCAGCTTAATTGATACCTCCTTGCATATTTGTGTATTCTGGTTTTGATTTTTATTTTATTAGTAATTGATTTGAATGTGTTGTGAAGTAACTTGCGAGTAGGCTGAAGCAAGTCAGATACGATTTGAAAAAACATTGAGATTTTTGATACCTGTCAGTGCTATTTTTACAGTCATTATTGAAACTCTGAATACACTGACAAAGAGAGTCTTCCACCTGCGGGAAAGTAATTTCTATGTGGCTTTAGAATCTTATTTCGGGCACTTGCAGATGATGCTTAGAACCCGTATAGTTTTGTCTTATTGGCCTTTAGGATCAATATATGATGTACTTGAAGTTTCGAACGTCAGAATCAGACGAAAATGATGAAAAATTTTTTTTTGTTTTAGTATTTTATTCTGATAGATACATGCGAAATATGAACTAAAACGGCTTTAAAAAAATTTCTAACCCCTAATTCGACCCGAAATCCCTTGAAACAGGGGTTGGAAGGTGGTAAACATAGGTAAAAAAATTCTAACTTGGCCTAATAAAAGTTTTACGATTTTCTACTTTACACATGTCCTCATTACGATAGAATACACTTATAAAAAAAATGTCAACCCATAACTCGTCCCGGAAGCCCTTCAAATAGGGGTTGGAAGTGGGTGAATATAGGTAAAAAAATTCTAACTTGGCCTAATAAAAGTCTTACGGTTTTTTACTTCATACATACCCTCATTAGGATAGAATACACTTACAAAAAAAGTTACAACCCTTAACTCGTCCCGGAAGCCCTTCAAATAGGGGTTGCAATGGGGGTAAATATAGATAAAACATTCTAACTTGGCCTAATAAAAGTTTTACGGTTTTCTACTTCGTACATACCCTCATTGTAATAGAATACACTTATAATAAAAATTTTAAACCCTAACTCGTCCCGGAAGCCTTTCAAATAGGGGTTGGAAGGTGGTAAACATAGGTAAAAAAATTCTAACTTAGCCTAATAAAAGTCTTACGGTTTTCTACTTTACACATATCCTCATTACGATAGAATACACTTATGAAAAAAATGTCAACCCTTAACTCGTCCCGGAAGCCCTTCAGATAGGGGTTGGAAGTGGGTGAATATAGGTAAAAAAATTCTAACTTGGCCTAATAAAAGTCTTACGGTTTTTTACTTCATACATACCCTCATTAGGATAGAATACACTTACAAAAGATATTACAACCCTTAACTCGTCCCGGAAGCCCTTCAAATAGGGGTTGGAAGTGGGTGAATATAGGTAAAAAAATTCTAACTTGGCCTAATAAAAGTCTTACGGTTTTTTACTTCATACATACCCTCATTAGGATATAATACACTTATGAAAAAAATGTCAACCATTAACTCGTCCCGGAAGCCCTTCAAATAGGGGTTGGAAGGTGGTAAACATAGGTAAAAAAATTCTAACTTGGCCTAATAAAAGTCTTACGGTTTTCTACTTTACACATATCCTCAATACGATAGAATACACTTATGAAAAAAATGTCAACCCTTAACTCGTCCCGGAAGCCCTTCAAATAGGGGATGGCAGTGGGTGAATATAGGTAAAAAAATTCTAACTTGGCCTAATAAAAGTCTTACGGCTTTTTACTTCATACATACCCTCATTAGGATAGAATACACTTACAAAAAAAATTACAACCCTTCACTCGTCCCGAAAGCCCTTCCAATAGGGGTCGCAATGGGGGTAAATATAGATAAAACATTCTAACTTGTCCTAATAAAAGTTTTACGGTTTTCTACTTCGTACATACTCTCATTGTAATAGAATACACTTATAATAAAAATTTTAAACCATATCTCGTCCCGAAAGCCCTTCAAATAGGGGTTGGAAGGTGGTAAACATAGATAAAACATTCTAACTTGGCCTAATAAAAGTTTTACAGTTTTCTACTTCGTACATACCCTCATTGTAATAGAATACACTTATAAAAAAAATGTCAACCCATAACTCGTCCCGGAAGCCCTTCAAATAGGGGTTGTAAGTGGGTGAATATAGGTAAAAAAATTCTAACTTGGCCTAATAAAAGTTTTATGGTTTTCTACTTCGTACATACCCTCATTATAATAGAATACACTTATGAAAAAAATGTCAACCCTTAACTCGTCCCGGAAGCCCTTCAAATAGGGGTTGGAAGTGGGTGAATATAGGTAAAAAAATTCTAACTTGGCCTAATAAAAGTCTTACGGTTTTCTACATTATACATACCCTAATTAGAATAGAATACACTTACAAAAAAAATTACAACCCTTAACTCGTCCCGGAAGCCCTTCAAATAGGGGTCGCAATGTGGTAAATATAGATAAAAAATTCTAACTTGGCCTAATAAAAGTCTTACGGTTATCTACTATACACATATCCTCATTACGATAGAATACACTTACAAAAAAAATGTCAACCCTTAACTCGTCCCGGAAGCCCTTCAAATAGGGGTTGGAAGGTGGTAGAAATAGATAAAACATTCTAACTTGGCCTAATAAAAGTTTTACGGTTTTCTACTTCGTACATACCCTCATTGTAATAGAATACACTTATAAAAAAAATGTCAACCCATAACTCGTCCCGGAAGCCCTTCAAGTAGGGGTTGGAAGTGGGTGAATATAGGTAAAAAAATTCTAACTTGGCCTAATAAAAGTCTTACGGTTCTCTACTTCACACATATCTTCATTACGATAGAATACACTTATGAAAAAAATGTCAACCCTTAACTCGTCCCGGAAGCCCTTCAAATAGGGGTCGCAATGGGGGTAAATGTAGATAAAACATTCTAACTTGGCCTAATAAAAGTTTTACGGTTTTCTACTTCGTACATACCCTCATTGTAATAGAATACACTTATAGAAAAAATGTCAACCCATAACTCGTCCCGGAAGCCCTTCAAATAGGGGTTGGAAGTGGGTGAATATAGGTAAAAAAATTCTAACTTGGCATAATAAAAGTCTTACGGTTTTCTACTTTACACATGTCCTCATTACGATAGAATACACTTATAAAAAAAATGTCAACCCATAACTCGTCCCGGAAGCCCTTTAAATAGGGGTTGGAAGTGGGTGAATATAGGTAAAAAAATTCTAACTTGGCCTAATAAAAGTCTTACGGTTTTTTACTTCATACATACCCTATTCACCCACTTCCAACCCCTATTTGAAGGGCTTCCGGGACGAGTTATGGGATGACATTTTTTTATAAGTGTATTCTATCCTAATGAGGGTATGTATGAAGTAAAAAACCGTAAGACTTTTTTTAGGCCAAGTTAGAATTTTTTTACCTATATTCACCCACTTCCAACCCCTATTTGAAGGGCTTCCGGGACGAGTTAAGGGTTGACATTTTTTTCATAAGTGTATTCTATCGTAATGAGGATATGTGTAAAGTAGAAAACCGTAAGACTTTTATTAGGCTAAGTTAGAATTTTTTTACCTATGTTTACCACCTTCCAACCCCTATTTGAAGGGCTTCCGGGACGAGTTAGGGGTTAACATTTTTTTCATAAGTGTATTCTATCGTAATGAGGATATGTGTGAAGTAGAAAACCGTAAAACTTTTATTAGGCTAAGTTAGAATGTTTTATCTATATTTACCCCCATTGCGACCCCTATTTGAAGGGCTTCCGGGACGAGTTAAGGGTTGTAATTTTTTTTGTAAGTGTATATTATCCTAATGACGGTATGTATGAAGTAAAAAACCGTAAGACTTTTATTAGGCCATGTTAAAATTTTTTTACCTATATTCACCCCCTTCCAACCTCTATTTAAACGGCTTCCGGGACGAGTTAGGGGTTGACATTTTTTTCATAAGTGTATTCTATCCTAATGAGGATATGTGTGAAGTACAAAACCGTAAGACTTTTATTCGGCCAAGTTAGAATTTTTTTACCTATGTTTACCACCTTCCAACCCCTATTTGAAGGGCTTCCGGGACGAGTTAAGGGTTGACATTTTTTTCATAAGTGTATTGTATCCTAATGAGGGTATGTATGAAGTAAAAAACCGTAAGACTTTTATTAGGCCAAGTTAGAATTTTTTTACCTATATTCACCCACTTCCAACCCCATATTTGAAGGGCTTCCGGGACGAGTTAAGGGTTGTAATATTTTTTGTAAGTGTATTCTATCCTAATGAGGGTATGTATGAAGTAAAAAACCGTAAGACTTTTATTAGGCCAAGTTAGAATTTTTTGACCTATATTCACCCACTTCCAACCCCTATTTGAAGGGCTTCCGGGACGAGTTATGGGTTCACATTTTTTTTATAAGTGTATTCTATCGTAATGAGGATATGTGTGAAGTAGAAAACCGTAAGACTTTTATTAGGCCAAGTTAGAATTTTTTTACCTATGTTTACCACCTTCCAACCCCTATTTGAAAGGCTTCCGGGACGAGTTAGGGTTTATAATTTTTATTATAAGTGTATTCTATTACAATGAGGGTATGTACGAAGTAGAAAACCGTAAAACTTATATTAGGCCAAGTTAGAATGTTTTATCTATGTTTACCACCTTCCAACCCCTATTTGAAGGGCTTCCGGGACGAGTTAAGGGTTGACATTTTTTTAATAAGTGTATTCTATCGTAATGAGGATATGTGTAAAGTAGAAAACCGTAAGACTTTTATTAGGCCAAGTTAGAATTTTTTTACCTATATTCACCCACTTCCAACCCCATATTTGAAGGGCTTCCGGGACGAGTTAAGGGTTGTAATATTTTTTGTAAGTGTATTCTATCCTAATGAGGGTATGTATGAAGTAAATAACCGTAAGACTTTTATTAGGCCAAGTTAGAATTTTTTTACCTATATTCACCCACTTCCAACCCCTATTTGAAGGGCTTCCGGGACGAGTTATGGGTTGACATTTTTTTCATAAGTGTATACTATCCTAGTGAGGGTATGTATGAAGTAAAAAACCGTAAGACTTTTATTAGGCCAAGTTAGAATTTTTTTACCTATATTCACCCACTTCCAACCCCTATTTGAAGGGCTTCCGGGACGAGTTAAGGGTTGACATTTTTTTCATAAGTGTATTCTATCGTAATGAGGATATGTGTAAAGTAGAAAACCGTAAGACTTTTATTAGGCTAAGTTAGAATTTTTTTACCTATGTTTACCACCTTCCAACCCCTATTTGAAAGGCTTCCGGGACGAGTTAGGGTTTAAAATTTTTATTATAAGTGTATTCTATTACAATGAGGGTATGTACGAAGTTAAAAACCGTAAAACTTATATTAGGCCAAGTTAGAATGTTTTATCTATGTTTACCACCTTCCAACCCCTATTTGAAAGGCTTCCGGGACGAGTTAGGGTTTAAAATTTTTATTATAAGTGTATTCTATTACAATGAGGGTGTGTACGAAGTAAAAAACCGTAAAACTTATATTAGGCCAAGTTAGAATGTTTTATCTATGTTTACCACCTTCCAACCCCTATTTGAAGGGCTTCCGGGACGAGTTAAGGGTTGACATTTTTTTCATAAGTGTATTCTATCGTAATGAGGATATGTGTAAAGTAGAAAACCGTAAGACTTTTATTAGGCCAAGTTAGAATTTTTTTACCTATGTTTACCACCTTCCAACCCCTATTTGAAGGGCTTCCGGGACGAGTTAAGGGTTGACATTTTTTTCATAAGTTTATTCTATCCTAATGAGGGTATGTGTGAAGTAAAAAACCGTAAGACTTTTATTAGGCCAAGTTAGAATTTTTTTACCTATATTCACCCACTTCCAACCCCATATTTGAAGGGCTTCCGGGACTAGTTAAGGGTTGTAATATTTTTTGTAAGTGTATTCTATCCTAATGAGGGTATGTATGAAGTAAATAACCGTAAGACTTTTATTAGGCCAAGTTAGAATTTTTTTACCTATATTCACCCACTTCCAACCCCTATTTGAAGGGCTTCCGGGACGAGTTATGGGTTGACATTTTTTTTATAAGTGTATTCTATCCTAATGAGGGTATGTATGAAGTAAAAAACCGTAAGACTTTTATTAGGCCAAGTTAGAATTTTTTTACCTATATTCACCCACTTCCAACCCCTATTTGAAGGGCTTCCGGGACGAGTTATGGGTTGACATTTTTTTATAAGTGTATTCTATCCTAATGAGGGTATGTATGAAGTAAAAAACCGTAAGACTTTTTTTAGGCCAAGTTAGAATTTTTTTACCTATATTCACCCACTTCCAACCCCTATTTGAAGGGCTTCCGGGACGAGTTAAGGGTTGACATTTTTTTCATAAGTGTATTCTATCGTAATGAGGATATGTGTAAAGTAGAAAACCGTAAGACTTTTATTAGGCTAAGTTAGAATTTTTTTACCTATGTTTACCACCTTCCAACCCCTATTTGAAAGGCTTCCGGGACGAGTTAGGGTTTATAATTTTTATTATAAGTGTATTCTATTACAATGAGGGTATGTACGAAGTAGAAAACCGTAAAACTTATATTAGGCCAAGTTAGAATGTTTTACCTATATTCACCCACTTCCAACCCCATATTTGAAGGGCTTCCGGGACGAGTTAAGGGTTGTAATATTTTTTGTAAGTGTATTCTATCCTAATGAGGGTATGTATGAAGTAAATAACCGTAAGACTTTTATTAGGCCAAGTTAGAATTTTTTTACCTATATTCACCCACTTCCAACCCCTATTTGAAGGGCTTCCGGGACGAGTTAGGGGTTAACATTTTTTTCATAAGTGTATTCTATCGTAATGAGGATATGTGTGAAGTAGAAAACCGTAAAACTTTTATTAGGCTAAGTTAGAATGTTTTATCTATATTTACCCCCATTGCGACCCCTATTTGAAGGGCTTCCGGGACGAGTTAAGGGTTGTAATTTTTTTTGTAAGTGTATATTATCCTAATGACGGTATGTATGAAGTAAAAAACCGTAAGACTTTTATTAGGCCATGTTAAAATTTTTTTACCTATATTCACCCCCTTCCAACCTCTATTTAAACGGCTTCCGGGACGAGTTAGGGGTTGACATTTTTTTCATAAGTGTATTCTATCCTAATGAGGATATGTGTGAAGTACAAAACCGTAAGACTTTTATTCGGCCAAGTTAGAATTTTTTTACCTATGTTTACCACCTTCCAACCCCTATTTGAAGGGCTTCCGGGACGAGTTAAGGGTTGACATTTTTTTCATAAGTGTATTGTATCCTAATGAGGGTATGTATGAAGTAAAAAACCGTAAGACTTTTATTAGGCCAAGTTAGAATTTTTTTACCTATATTCACCCACTTCCAACCCCTATTTGAAGGGCTTCCGGGACGAGTTATGGGTTTACATTTTTTTATAAGTGTATTCTATCCTAATGAGGGTATGTATGAAGTAAAAAACCGTAAGACTTTTTTTAGGCCAAGTTAGAATTTTTTTACCTATATTCACCCACTTCCAACCCCTATTTGAAGGGCTTCCGGGACGAGTTAAGGGTTGACATTTTTTTCATAAGTGTATTCTATCGTAATGAGGATATGTGTAAAGTAGAAAACCGTAAGACTTTTATTAGGCTAAGTTAGAATTTTTTTACCTATGTTTACCACCTTCCAACCCCTATTTGAAAGGCTTCCGGGACGAGTTAGGGTTTATAATTTTTATTATAAGTGTATTCTATTACAATGAGGGTATGTACGAAGTAGAAAACCGTAAAACTTATATTAGGCCAAGTTAGAATGTTTTATCTATGTTTACCACCTTCCAACCCCTATTTGAAGGGCTTCCGGGACGAGTTAAGGGTTGACATTTTTTTAATAAGTGTATTCTATCGTAATGAGGATATGTGTAAAGTAGAAAACCGTAAGACTTTTATTAGGCCAAGTTAGAATTTTTTTACCTATATTCACCCACTTCCAACCCCATATTTGAAGGGCTTCCGGGACGAGTTAAGGGTTGTAATATTTTTTGTAAGTGTATTCTATCCTAATGAGGGTATGTATGAAGTAAATAACCGTAAGACTTTTATTAGGCCAAGTTAGAATTTTTTTACCTATATTCACCCACTTCCAACCCCTATTTGAAGGGCTTCCGGGACGAGTTATGGGTTGACATTTTTTTTATAAGTGTATACTATCCTAATGAGGGTATGTATGAAGTAAAAAACCGTAAGACTTTTATTAGGCCAAGTTAGAATTTTTTTACCTATATTCACCCACTTCCAACCCCTATTTGAAGGGCTTCCGGGACGAGTTAAGGGTTGACATTTTTTTCATAAGTGTATTCTATCGTAATGAGGATATGTGTAAAGTAGAAAACCGTAAGACTTTTATTAGGCTAAGTTAGAATTTTTTTACCTATGTTTACCACCTTCCAACCCCTATTTGAAAGGCTTCCGGGACGAGTTAGGGTTTAAAATTTTTATTATAAGTGTATTCTATTACAATGAGGGTATGTACGAAGTTAAAAACCGTAAAACTTATATTAGGCCAAGTTAGAATGTTTTATCTATGTTTACCACCTTCCAACCCCTATTTGAAAGGCTTCCGGGACGAGTTAGGGTTTAAAATTTTTATTATAAGTGTATTCTATTACAATGAGGGTGTGTACGAAGTAAAAAACCGTAAAACTTATATTAGGCCAAGTTAGAATGTTTTATCTATGTTTACCACCTTCCAACCCCTATTTGAAGGACTTCCGGGACGAGTTAAGGGTTGACATTTTTTTCATAAGTGTATTCTATCGTAATGAGGATATGTGTAAAGTAGAAAACCGTAAGACTTTTATTAGGCCAAGTTAGAATTTTTTTACCTATGTTTACCACCTTCCAACCCCTATTTGAAGGGCTTCCGGGACGAGTTAAGGGTTGACATTTTTTTCATAAGTTTATTCTATCCTAATGAGGGTATGTGTGAAGTAAAAAACCGTAAGACTTTTATTAGGCCAAGTTAGAATTTTTTTACCTATATTCACCCACTTCCAACCCCATATTTGAAGGGCTTCCGGGACTAGTTAAGGGTTGTAATATTTTTTGTAAGTGTATTCTATCCTAATGAGGGTATGTATGAAGTAAAAAACCGTAAGACTTTTATTAGGCCAAGTTAGAATTTTTTTACCTATATTCACCCACTTCCAACCCCTATTTGAAGGGCTTCCGGGACGAGTTAAGGGTTGACATTTTTTTCATAAGTGTATTCTATCGTAATGAGGATATGTGTAAAGTAGAAAACCGTAAGACTTTTATTAGGCTAAGTTAGAATTTTTTTACCTATGTTTACCACCTTCCAACCCCTATTTGAAAGGCTTCCGGGACGAGTTAGGGTTTAAAATTTTTATTATAAGTGTATTCTATTACAATGAGGGTATGTACGAAGTAGAAAACCGTAAAACTTTTATTAGGCCAAGTTAGAATGTTTTATCTATATTTACCCCCATTGCGACCCCTATTTGAAGGGCTTCCGGGACGAGTTAAGGGTTGTAATATTTTTTGTAAGTGTATTCTATCCTAATGAGGGTATGTATGAAGTAAATAACCGTAAGACTTTTATTAGGCCAAGTTAGAATTTTTTTACCTATATTCACCCACTTCCAACCCCTATTTGAAGGGCTTCCGGGACGAGTTATGGGTTGACATTTTTTTTATAAGTGTATTCTATCCTAATGAGGGTATGTATGAAGTAAAAAACCGTAAGACTTTTATTAGGCCAAGTTAGAATTTTTTTACCTATATTCACCCACTTCCAACCCCTATTTGAAGGGCTTCCGGGACGAGTTAAGGGTTGACATTTTTTTCATAAGTGTATTCTATCGTAATGAGGACATGTGTAAAGTAGAAAACCGTAAAACTTTTATTAGGCCAAGTTAGAATTTTTTTACCTATGTTTACCACCTTCCAACCCCTGTTTCAAGGGATTTCGGGTCGAATTAGGGGTTAGAAATTTTTTTAAAGCCGTTTTAGTTCATATTTCGCATGTATCTATCAGAAGAAAATACTAAATCAAAAAAAAATTTTTCATCATTTTCGTCTGATTCTGACGTTCGAAACTTCAAGTACATCAATATATGACATGTTGTATTCAAAATTCACGCTACTTCAGTAAAAATGATACCTGTATTTCGAGTCATAACTCTGCAAGCTTTTAGCTAGAAAAATGATGCTATAAAACTAAAAATGTGATCAAACGAGCTTTGAAACAAATTAATATTTTTATATAAAACGTAGTTTAAATTAAAGTTATGTAATATAATCATTTCATTTATATGTACAGGGCGTCCCAAATGGAAACAACTTCCTTGATTTTCTATACTTTTTCGTTTTAATTAATACTTTTGGAACACCCTTGTACGCATCTTCATAAAAAAATCATGGTAATTAAGATATTTCCTTATTTTTCCTTACCACTAGCTCATCCCTCACAATTCGGTTGCTGCATGATTTTTTTATTTCATATTCAAATAGTTTACGCTAAAATAATTAGGTCGTATGTTTTAGTCTTTCAATTTAACAAAAATTTATGTAATTAGTCACTTGAAATTTGCGTGACGTCACGATTGTATACTTTCATGACGTCACGTAGCATTAGAGTATATATATATATATATATATATATATATATATATATATATATATATATATATATATATATATATATATATATATATATATATATATATATATATATATATATATATATATATAATTAGGAAGCTGTAAACGTCTGTGACTTTCAAAATTTTCATTTTTATGACAAAAGAAAAAATTCGACCTAATTATTTTTCGCTTTTCTATTTATTTCATGCGAAAAATCAACTTTTAATTTTTATGCAACATCCTAATTAGTTCTAGCAATGCATTGTATGGTGAGTAGACGAGTAAATGAACGTTCAAGCTAAATGAACGAATAAACAGGTCACGCGACATTCATATTCGCTTAAATAAAAGATATTTAAATGTTTTACCAGTTAAAAGATTATTTGAAGGTTTTAGATGAACATAAGCAAGTTCTTATATTTTGAAATTATAGGATCAAAATATCCAATTCAGCATTTGGTTAAAAAAGTTTTCATTCACTGGCGAATGTTCACACACTAGTGATATCATCCTACTCAATTTATTGAAACTACACAACAGAAAAAACTATTGAATAAAAATTACCGTGATAATCCTAGTTAAACGTAACACAACCTCCTTTTGGGTAAAATGTATGATAAATTCAGTTAAATGTTATCGTTTATCACAGCAATTATTCCCATTTAGTCAGGATGTCCCACGTTTACTATGATTCTCCCAATAATTTTTATCACAAAATTCCTGCTGATGTGCACGTAATATCTCATACGAACGCGAGAACTCGGACGCGAAAAAAAACTACAACGGCCACAATGAACCTTGAATCGTCCATCAAATACCTAACTCAAAATACCCAGTTCCATTCATTCTATCAGCCATCTCGAAATAACGAGAGCACCGCACCGCACCGCACCATCTCTCACTAGCGGGTATTTCCAAAAATCGCGCGAGAGGCGGTAGACTGATGCCCCGCGAGAGAGCAACTCTCGCGCGACGCGCGCCTGCGATAGTTGCGCGGCAGGTGTCACCTCGTTTCCATCGAATATTTCAACTTTTGCCCAGTATTTATAGGCCGGTCTGCAGGTCTACCCTACCCCCAGGCCTACGTTATACCCACGCACACAGAGATGCGTATTTTGCAATCGGCGAGCAACGAAGCTTGCAACTTCCGCTCGACCCAAAGGCTGTGGTGCTGCACGCTGCACATCAGCGGCTCGAATTAACGGTCGAGCCTCACTGCTGCTGCTGCTCCACTCGCGTAATTCTCTGCGGCTCTGCTGCAGCGGCAGCGGCATTGAATCGCTTCCAGCTGCCCTCGAGCTGCCAAATAGTCGCGCGGCCCCTGGCGCCAAGGCGATCGTGGCTTCGCGCTGTTGGGTGTGAGATAGTAAGGGTTCGTTCAGAGTGGGGTATCGGGGACGGGACTGGTTGGGTCTGGATTTAAACTAACTCGGATAGACCAAACTGCAGATCCAACTAGATTTAACCAAAGCTGACTCGACGGGATCTTTTTTGTAGATACATTGCTACAAAACTTAGTTTATATAGATTAAAAAGGATAAAAACAAATTTTGTGACAGTTGTACAGCTCTGACCACGAATCTAAAGTAGATTGATTACATATCATTCGAAAAGGCTTGTCTTGAAAGTGTGCCTTTTTAAAGTTTTAAGTTTTAATTTGTTCAGTCACGTAGTGATAAACCAAGCATAATCCTTTGTGAGTCAGATATGGTTAGGTCTGGTTGGCTCTGGTTGGGTCTAGTTGGGTCAGGTCGGGTCAGTTCCAATCTACACTTAGATCGTGCCATTCCATGTATCTCACCATGAACGCAAGTTTAGTTGTGGCGAGTCCCAATTCGTGCCATGTAGTTGTGATGCGCACTATTTAACTCGCAACTACAGAATTAATAACAATTTATACTGCGCATCACGGTTGCCAAAGGCAACCAAATATCAGAAAGAGGAAGATGTATTTGGGAATATTCCCTATCTCATTCTATCGTAATTCAGGTGTGCAGCTGTTATGAGTTCACAACTCACAATTATAATGATGAATCTTATATAAATAATACAAATATTTCTATTATACAAAATCGATTGGTCCTATGATTTTCGAATAAAGATAAACCACAGTCAGGGTTATGCGGATATAAGAAAGAGATAGTTATTCTTTTTCTCGTGAAGCTGCTAATGATCACGGAAGCGCAGTCTACAAGTTATATAAGTTGACGCTCGCAACTAGATGAAACTTATAGCATCGCAATAAGTTGCAATGCTTATCTCATGTGTATAAGCATAAATGATAACATGTTCCAGCAACGAATCAATTTATAAAGATGCAATTTTTACGATTACAAATTACGCTACAGCATTTTATTTACCGTAGATATTGTTATGTTATTCTAAAAATAATTTTTAGATCGGTTTAAACAATAAAACGACGTAAATATCAAAACAGTATGTTAAAATGCATGCAGAGATACAACAGAACTATAACAGAATTAGTTGCGTGCAGTGGTGATTGGAGGCACACGCATCGTAATTTTGCATCACGCGTTGCAACTCGTCGTCAGTAGACAACCTTAGCATCCTAACAATATGAATGGAGCCTAACCCGGGAGAGACACTTTTCGAGTCTCGTGCTTGCAAGCTGCTTGCAAGCTGTACGAAGTTTATAGTATCTTGCGAGGTTGGAGGATGATGATGATGTTGTATATAGGTATGCGCGAGCTCTAGAGATTCTTACATCTTTTGGGTATGCGCATGGCGAACTAATTAGTTGAAGAATTTCGCGAGCAAGGAATGCTAAGTAGCCGGGAACTGGGTGAAAACGTGCGTTATTTGAATTTTAGAGCTTACTGTCAAAAAGAGTATTTTATTTGAATTACGCGAGAGTTTATTGTAAAAATTGATTATTTGTATTGTGTCATAATTAAGACATCAAGTAAAGTGTAAACATGAAAAGTTAAAATTACTTAAGATTATTAAAGTTGCTGAAGGAAATAGATGTTCTTTTTTTTAAAGTATTTGCGTAAAAAAATGAATTTTTATTTTTGTAGGTAAAATATAACTAAATACGCAACAATGAACACTACTTAAACACTTTAGAGATCGCTAATTACGAATCTTCTATCGGATTTTCAAAATATAAAATGGTATTTAATACGACTGACAAACTTGACAAACTGATTAAAGTATTTTATCTGACTTTAATATGTACTCTCATAACTTTCAAAGCTTTAAAAGTCATCATTTTAGTTCGATTTCATCAAATAGAACGTGCATTTTTTTATTTTGAGAATATTGATAGCAATTTTGAAAACTTACGAGGAGTGTACGAGTTGCGGGTCGCGAATTTTGATCAGACTTCGAGAGATGTTTTCTGGTGACTAAAAATTAACCCTAGTACCCATCGTTTTGCCAAACGAGCCGTTATTATCGAAATACAACCAAATATATCCCGAATACCCGTTTATTAGTGAAAAATGGTATTTCTACTTCATATCATAACTCCGCAAGTTTTTACTTAGAAAAAAGAATCCAAAAGTAGTTAAACGTAGACAACAAGAGCTTTAATTTCCGCTGTGTTTCGAATAAAAATATTAATCCTTTGCAAAGTTATTAATTGTCAAAAAAAAAGTAGAAAGAAATGTATGTAAAATCCGCGATTTGAAAAAAATTAAAATCCTCATTTTTACATGCATTTCTTATTACTTTTTTTAACAGTTAATAGCTTTATAAGGGATTAATATTTTTATACAAAACGAAGCGAAAATTAAAGCTCTTTATGTCTACGTTTAACTACTTCTGGATTATTTTTTCTAAGTAAAAGCTTGCGGAGTTATGACTTGTTTTGACAATTAATAACTTTGCAAAGGATTAATATTTTTATTCGACACACAGCGGAAATTAAAGCTCTTTTTGTCTACGTTTAACTATTTTTGGATTATTTTTTCTAAGTAAAAACTTAGAAGCGGAGTTATGATATGAAGTAGAAATACCATTTTTTCACTAATAAACGAGTATTTGGGATATAATTGGCTGTATTTCGACAATAAGGGCTCGTTAGGCAAAACGGCGGATACTAGGGTTCATTTTTAGCCACCAGAAAGCACCTCTCGAAGTCTCATCAAAATTCGCGACCCGCAACTCGTACACTCTCCTTATTAGAACTCGTTTAAAAAATGATTTGTCCTGTAAAATAAGCAAACATAAGAAATTTTTGAGAAAATAGCGGAAAACTTCTTATTTGAAGAGCAAACATCATTTATCTTGTGAAACCACGTGACCTTTTTAGGTTATGTTTAGACCGTAAAGTAAGAAAAAACTACTACTATAATTAAAAAAAATTACTATAAATAAGAATTTTTTTCAAATGCTCTTATTACAAGAAAAAAATTTTATATTAAAATAAAAAACGTTCTTAAAATAAGGAATTCTTATCGATAACACAAATAAAATAATAACAATAACTGCTAACCTATCAACCTAGCACGGATGTATAGTATAGTGGTACTTTGATAAAATTTGATGAAATGTTAGAACTTCGGAGGTGTGTATTTGTACCTAAAAATGAAGCCTAACACCCAGAGTTTTCTTCCAACGGGCCGTTATTCTCGAGATGTAAGTCGTTATACCCCAAATGCGTATAATTTTAATAAAAAGATGCACGTCTTCTTCTCAACGTAAAACTAGGCGAAATGTGCTTTAATCTAAGCTTTGTTGCACATAAAAATATTAAAAAATGTGACAGTCCTCATATTCGATTGTTAATAACTTTTACTGGGATTAAAATTTTGTTTACTAAAATTATACACATTTGAGGTATAATGACTTATCCCGAGAAAAAAAGCCCATTGGAGGGTGTGAACTGTCCTAGTTAGTAAGACTCGTTAACCACATTTCTTCCCCGGCCAACAAATCTAAAAATCCACCTTCTAGCATCCAAACCCCCCAAGAAACACCTAAGAAAACGACAATCCTCGGTAATTCTCCTTCCCGCCAGACAATGCCTAATCAAATTTTTTCGCACCGCGCATCAATAGCAGCCCACCGTCGACCACTCGACTTCGACTCTCATCCTCGCGAGACAAAGTTCATCCCCGCAGGGACACTCCACTCCGCTCCTCACCAGCCCCTCCCAAGCTCGTAATCTTTTTACGCGGCTTTCGAGAGATTTTGAAGACGCCGAGCTAAAGACTCCATAGACAGAAGGGGAGGCAGAAATTCTGAAGCAGCGTCATCTTCTCCCTTCTCCGCAAGCCCTCGGGGGTGGGGGGAGGCGGCGAGCAGTTTGATTTCGCCGGGCGCATAATCCCGGGGACGCGCTCGAACACAGCGAGCGTGACTAATCTACTCTTTCGTCCGTCGTCGGCTGCCGCCGCGCAGAGAGAAAGAGAGAGGGAGAGAGCTTTCGCTTATTTACCCTGCAAACGGCAATATAATTCGCCCGCCGCTGGGGAGACGGAGGCGACGCGCGACGTTGCGTCTCACTCTCTCACGAGTCTCCGGTATAGTCGCGTAAATTGATTTATTTGCGCGGCAGGCTTGCTGTAAGAGGGAAAAAGCTCCCTTTCGGAGAGACGCGGCTGCGGTCAGTTTACGGTCCTTTAGATTACTTTATTGGGCCACTCGTAAGTACGTAAGGAGGGCAGCGGATGGAAAGTGAAAGATCGCGGCGGTCGATAAATTAATGTTGATAAGAGAGCAGCCGGAGAGTGATTGAGCGTGGAAGGTTGAGCGATTGAATGGAGGGTGACGTTTTTCTTTTTTTGCTGCTCTTTTTCGAATTAATTTTTACCCAGGGATTTACTCCCGTAATTGAATGAATTATTCATTGGCGGGGGGTTGCAGAGTGAGCCGACGCCGTGTCGCGGAATATAATGGGCAAGAAAAGTGCGCGAGATGCACTTGTAAATAAGATGTTTATTGACGTTGATCCTGATAGTCGATGAATTCAGTTTTTCGTTTATATGATGCATTTCGTGCTGTTGGCATGTTATCGGGGACGGTTATAAAAGTTTTACGGGTTCTTTGCGATAGGTTCGCTCCTCGCGCGAACTACATTAAAATTTTATATAACTTTTGTATTTTATGCTGAGGTTGGTTTAAACGTGAAAAATACTCGATTTCGCACGTACACGAAATTTCTTATTCAATTGTGTATTGAGTATAGTTCTATATGTAAAACAGGGGTACATAATTTAAGGGGGATTTCTGCTCAAAATTCTAAAATCTACTGTACCTCGTCTGCGAATTAAAAATTTTAATATGCGTTTAAATATATAAAAACTAAAATTTTTAATAAATGTTAATTAATTTGAGTCTAAACTATAATAGTTCACTTCTTATGAATTATTTAGTTTAAGGTATAACTAAAAAATATGCATGAGAAATGTTCAATGAAAAATATGCATGAGAAATTTTCAATAAAAAATATGCATGAGAAATACAAGAATTACTTGAAACTTCGTTCGAAGATGTACTTATGATACAATAATAAAACGTATGCATCTATGATACAAATACATTTTTTTTAATTATTATTTAGAATCTTTAACACAAAAAAATAATAAAAACTAAAATAATTATTACAAATAATTACTTATAAAATAATTATTTTCAATAAAATATATAAATTCATAATAGAATATAAAAAATAATAATCTTTCAAAAAGATAATATAATGAAAGGAACATATCGATTTGCTTTATTATTATTCTACAAATTTATAAGAAATAAATAAAAGTAAACAATGTAATCTATAAATCAAGGATATTTAATACAAATCAATTTCATGTAAAAAAATGAAAATCACCATAAAAAGTAATAGGCAGATCCTCCCCTAACCAAGCTTTGTTTAAAAACAATTCCATTAAATTTCACTCTCTGCCTACAAAGGCACCGGGCGTTTCATCCCAAACTCCGCGTCCCGCAGACTGCGCATTAATAAGACTCTTTTAGCACACACAGCCATACAAAAATCCACCACTACCCCAAACCGCGTAACTGCAGGCCTTTCGAGACACAAAAGTCAATAGACCGCATGCGGGGGGTGGACTAGGCAGGCGCACGATGCAAAAAGAAAAGGGCGGGCGGGCAAAACCGGGGCGATAAAGACAAGGATGACGCGCTTCGCACGCACAAAAGGAAGGGGCGTCACGTCCCGAGAATCTATATACACGCGACAGAGAAAGGGGGATGCAAGTATACGACTACGTTCGCGCTTTCTTCTCTCCCGTCGCGCGATAAGAGAGCAATGGGGAAGGGGGGGGGAGGTAGAGCGCGTAGGCGGAACGAGTTTATCTCGTGCACGCGTGATTAACCGGTGGGCCAGTAAATCATCGATTATATTCTCATTAGGAAATGGCTCTCTGTGTTCTCTCTCTCTCTCTCTCTCTCTCTCTCTCTCTCTCGCTCTATCTATCTCGGCCTTCCTTCTTTTCTTCTCGCCGCGAAGTGGTACTATAATCATTCGGAGGTCGAGAGATATCTGCAGCGAGCGGCGAATCTTCGGGAATAACTCTCGCTCGATTAAAGATGATTTTTATGCGAAAAATGCGCCCGTTCGCGCGGGAGCTCGAATGGATGGCTTGGTACATCGGCTCGGGTGTAGGGAGAATCGTGAATTGAATTTCTGGGAAGTTTGGATCGGGCAATTATTTTTGGAGCGTAATGAAATTGGAAGAATTGGGGCCTTGAACGGTTTTCTATTAATAACGGAATCGGAAGATTAGATTGTACTATGGTGTAATGAAATACTTTTAGTGCTTTATATGAAGTCTTTAAAAGTTTTATATCATTAATTTAAAGCTTAATTTAAGGAGGTTTGGTGGTATCAGTGCATAAACTCGAGTTTTTGTTTACGTTGTCATTCAATACTCGGAATTAAATGCCGTGACACGCGTTCAAATTTTGCACACAGCTTCGTAATGAGTTTGAACTTGACAACGTGAATAGTTTTTTGTTTCATTCTCTGTTTTTTTACACACATCGCACCCTACGTCAACCTATTTTAATAGCCGAGTTCCATAAAAGCCCATGTATAACGAGCAAACTTCTAAATCGAATATTTTAAATATAACATCGGTAACAAATATTGAAAAAATTCAGGGAACTTCTTGATTCTCTACATAATGATATGTGTGAGTTTCATGACGTTCTCTGATATTTTGTTAAACCCCCGAACCTCCTTAAGTTGAAATCTTTCTTTTGAACATTACTTGAAGGCGATACGATTAAACGTCAAAATTCATTTAGGTAACATAACCTTAATTATTAGGTGATAATGTAAACATTCATATTTGCTAAAAAAATTATAATTATTAAGTCAGTTAGTTTTATCAAATTATACGACTGAACTTATAATATCTACTTATTAATATTTAGAATCATTATTAACAATAAAAAAGAGTACAAAATTTATATTTTGATCAACATTTGTATAAATGGAGAAGAACTTAAGCCGACGTGTATTTCTTTTTGTATTTTAAAAATAAAACTCAATTTATGAAAGTTATAGCTTACAAAAAGTTCTAGTAATGTAACACCGTTAAAACATCAAAGAATACCGACCGAAGTGACGTCACTTCCATTTCCAAGTTTTGTCTATATCTTCTTCAATTTTGAAATTATCGTAAAATTTCTAATAATTTACAAGGCAAATATACTACAATGTATAAGAATATACTGTTAATGAACAATGGGTGTAAAAAGAAAACAAATCTGACTGAGAATTTGTCTTCTTTTTTAACTTGTATATTCTACGCTAAACGCTAGAAATAACTATATATGCCGCGGAATTTTACGGTATTTTATAAATCCCAACAAACACGTAGTTCAATGCAAAAAAAAATTCCCACCAGGCAAAACTATCAGATAGTTTACGAAGTTAATATTTCCAAACGTGTCGGTTAATAACCATTAAAATAACTGGCACATTTGGAAAGATAGTTTTGCCCTCGGGTATACAGAAAGTTCTATGTTGTTTTATTGCGTTGACCTAATCTGATACATACATATTATAGAGACTCTAATCATAAATTTACAACGAATATATGTCTACCAACGCTCAAACTATATACTTTTTAAATGTTTCAAAACTTTGATCATTATTTGTGCATAATTATCGCCCCTAAGTATATTTCTTTCAACATAGCTCAATTCTGTAGCGCTATCAATCTATACGATACAATTTTTCGAAAGAACCCAATTGACGAAAATAAACTTTCCTTGTCAAACATCCACATCATCAAATTCCAAACTAGATAAACTTCTACTCGCTTTTAATGGACAGTGACATCGTCAAATCCATGCCCAGCGCGATATGAGACACAAACATCATCGCGAGTAAAAGACTTACGAGCGCGTTTTTCCACGAACTGCCGAACTTGCTTGTTTGCTCTCTCTCTCTCTCTCTGCACTTTAAAATTTTCGAAATTAAACTCCACCCACGCACGCAAGCGCAAGCGCGTATATATAACCTTGTACGCGTGTTTCCATAAACGTAATGGAATACGGAAATTCTCTCTCTCTCTCTCTCTCCCCCCGAGCTGTGCGCAGTTTCATTTCGGCTTTCCCTCTCTCTATCTCTTTGCGTATATACGCGAGTGAGCGCTGGACTCCAACGCTGCAGCAAAGCGCAAAGGCACACACATTTAAAGTTTCACCGCGCAACGAGTTGCGACAGATATATATGAGTGTAACGTATGAGCGTGTGTAGGTATATATACAGTTATAGCTCGATAAAGCCACCTGCGTGTGTGCGCTGGCGAATATATTTCCGCAACTAGTTGCGCATTGGGCGTGTATATGCCGTATATGGCGAAGGAGAAGGAAGAGACAAATGGTGAAGGTGAAGGGTGTGATATGATGGATAAAAGTGTGATCTGGAGATCGAAGGTGGACATGGAGTTTTCTATATAAAAAGCAATTCGCTTCGGCGAAGGTAGCACTAGTGCCTAAAGCAATGTTAAATTCCCATATGGTGGCGAAAATTGGACCTATAATAATGATGATACGATACACTGCAGAGATAGGACAAATGACACTTTTATTACGTTGTACATATCTTGAGATATTTCTAACAAATAATGATGCGTATAATATTTTCTTGACTAAGGAAAAACGTTTTTAAGATGAATATTTTGCCTAAATATCCTGCATCATCATTATTGTGGTTCAACTTTCGCCAACTTATGGGAATTTAACATAGCTTTTGGAGCTAGTGCTACCTTCGTCAAGGCGAATTACGTCAGTAAAATATGTTATGCTTCTGTTTTGAGATATTCCAGGATATACCAGATTTGATAAAACAGAAGGGATCAAAAGAGAGATATCAAAAAACAGATTGCAGAAAAAAAAATAAGAATTCCTAGATATATAATTATAAACTTTAAGCTTAACTTTTTACCGAAGGGCTTGGAAGACTCCGAAGACGGGGAGGATATTTTAGCTATTAAAGTGCGGAAATATGTAATAAAGGTATAAGTCAAGTACTCTTGAATATTGTTCAGAAGAATGTGACATAACTTTAAAGCGGACGAAACCATAAAAGAAACAATAAGGAAGACAATCAAAGTGCATAATATGCGTGAAGAAAGTATACTTTAGAGGTAATAGCATTTAAAACATAGATTAAATATACAGTAGTAAAAAGTTGTAGATAGCAGTAGATAAAGCATTTTAAAAAATGTTTGTAGTAAGCAAATTTTCGTACAATAATTTTAAAATATGTTATTTGAAAATGTAAATACTGGAGCTTTTAATCTGACAACCAAGATTTGAGATACGCGATCAGGACAAATTTAAATTAGTGCGATATAAGATAACACTACTGAATATTGTACAAAATTTGTATTTCATATTATGCAGTTTAAGACGTTATACCATAGAATGTTCAGAAACGCAGAAAATATATAGATTATTATTAAATTAGTACATGCGTAAATTAATTAATTATTAAATTTTCTTCGTATACCAAGATCATTAGTTCACCACACCAAACTAGATAAAATTAAAAAAAAATTAAAACAACCTTTTATCTCTTAAATAAATTTCCCTCATCTTCATCGTCCACAAACGGCTTATCCTCCATACTGCGTCGGTCGCGACCTCAAACCTAATTTCGAAAAGTACGCAGCGAGGCGGTAAAAATCTGGAGCACACCGCCGCCTGCTTTGACTCTCCCATGCGCCACACCGCAGCAAAAAAAAAAAGAAAAAAGCGGAAGCCTCTCGAAAGGCGATGAAAAACCGCACAGAAGTCCATAAACGGCGCTATTCGAAAAATTTAATATTTTCCACACTCGCTCACTCTACCCTGCACACAACCACTCGCTCAATAAATAATACCAGCTTTCGGGACAAATTCCCTCCTTCCGGGGGATAGATCTTCCCCTACATACTACACACATATATACACCGGCTCCTTCTCTCCCTAGTCTCGCATACTCGCGGACGCAGATAAATCACGGCCCGAAGCGATCAACGTCGTCGCGACAACGCAACTCTGTGGCGATTGCGAGGGAGGGAAGAGAGGGAGAGGCGACGGTCGGACGTTTACAAGATGGAGGAGCTCGCGAATTTTTTCGTAATCCGAATGCTTTTATTTTCTGCGAGCTTCGTCGTCGTTGTTCTTTTTTGCAGTTGCTCGTGGGAGGCCTTTTTTCTCGCGCCGAGGAATTACTCGCTGATGTGCAGCGAAGCTGTCAGATGCAGGGATGACGCGGAGACGTAATGTTGTTGCGCGATACAGAGTTTCTCGTGGTTGTTAAGGAAGCAGTTGGTGTTCTTCTTTGGGTATGAGAATTGGTGTATTTTGATGATGTGAGAGATTATCATACACTTTATTGGATTTAGATTGATCATTTATTCAAGTAGTAACAGATAGTTACTATTTATGGTTGGATCAGTGGTAACAGACAATTTGCATTTTTATATTTGAATCAAATAGCTGAGATAGCAACAGATTGCATTTGTATTTGAAAATTGAATCAGTAGTAATATACAGCGGAATTAGTAATTGAGTCATCATCAACATGCAGAATCGCAATATATTAACGGTTAAAATTGTAGTTAAAGTTAAACTTTATTTATTTATTTATCTCAGTGCAAATGGCTGGGCATTATTGAACGACGGTATCGGCCAGAAAAGACACAGTCGTCGACCTAACATTAACTAAATGATCCATCAATCAGGTTAAATTACCCAACCTAATCTAATTGCTCCCGTCAATCGCAAGAAAGCATCTTAAATCGTGCTGATGCTTGACTTTTATCAGTGTCCGTTTCAATAGTTGACAACCTTTTACTGTATACACGGAGAGAATTTTCTAATAAAAATTATGACGAAATTCGCAGTAAAAATTACCGTGAATGACTATAAAGCTGGGACACTCTAACTTTCCGGCAGTTTTTATTGATATTTACGATATATTTTACCGTACTGAAGGGTAAAATTTGCCTGCTGCAGAGTAAAAGTTCCCTGTACGAATCTTTGAGAAAGCCAAAATTTGTGGTAAAATTTGTACGAAATATTTTTTAAAAATCTGGATTTTCTTCGAATTGATGTGGTAGTATCATTAATACTTAAATAAGTACATTTATACAGATTTATATTTGAGTTAACCTAAAATGTGTACATGCTCAGTTGTTTCCTTTATCAGCTGTCTTCTTTTTTTCAAAACAGGCAAATTTTACTATACCAGAGGTAATTTTTATAGTAAAATATCAGTAAATAGTGCCAGAAAGTAGGAGTGTTATTTACGGTAATTTTTACCCTGAATTTCGTTATAATTTTTATTAGAAAATTCTCTCTGTGTAGATATAATTTTCTTCTATGCTTTTGATATGGTTTGATTAGAATATTTTGATATATTCATGTACTTGAATGATTATCACCAACAGAAACCAAGATTTAGTAGTCTTTGGATCAAGTTATTTTTAAAAAAATCGATAAGTAATAATCACTGTTACGATGGATTGTAAAAAAGATAAGTTTTTTGTAATAAAAGACATAATTCTTACAAGAAATGTGCATCATATCTCAGTAAAATAGGAAGAATGCTCAATACTTTCAACACAAAAGCGTTCTTTCTATTTTCATAAAAACTGTAATGAATCCTTTCTTTATAATAAATGTTTCTACCATTTTCTCAACAAACATAGTACTAGAAAACAATTTCCTACAAACCTCGATTAAATTGAATAAGTGAATCTACAAGGTACAAAGTCCATCACTCGTGCGATTGTCGAGAGGAGATAATGTAATTAAAGGGGCGAATGCAAAAAAAGGGGCCTACCTACCTACATTTCTCCAGCCCTCTCCAGCTAATCATTTTTCTTAACGATGCGGCGACGCCGAACGCGAAAAAGGCGGCGATGATGTCAAGAGTAATTTCCACCCTCGTTCCTCAGTCAAACTAATGATCTTGACCTTTTCGCGTGTGTGTCGGTCCGGCCTCTCTCGTCTCTTTTTTCCTCTCTCTGTCCCTCTCCCTCTCTCCCTCTCACACTCTCCACTATCAGGACAGAGTCATCGGATCGATGCAAGCCGCCACCGCTATATACGAGCAATCGGTTTATCGGGAAAAACAATACCCCCCTTTTTGTCCCGCGCGCAAAGTAAAAAAAATTCACGGGAATTATTTTAATCAAGAGCTCACTGTCTGTTCGCGCGCGCAAAATATCGCAAAACTTTTTTCCTCTCTCTGTGCGGTCCGATATAAACTTCATCGTCAAATTTTTCTCGCACGCGCGCGCGATCCTACATTTTATTTGCCTGCGAGGGTACACACACACAACCTCCTGCTCTCTCTTTTTCCGCGACTACCAATGAATTTGGAATTTTTCAGCATGAAAGTAACTTGGTTGGTTATTGCGCACATACACACACACGTGCTTGCTGGGGGACGATAAAATATTACGTTAATTATGAAATATCTGAGCGGACGCCGAGAGCCAAAAGTTCATCCCTTAAAAGCCGGAGCCGCGAATTCTCGACAAACAAAAGAGCTCTGGGGCTAGAGAGAGAGAGAGAGAGAGAGAGAGAGAGAGAGAGAGAGAGAGAGAGAGAGAGAGAGAGAAGATAGAGAACGGGGAGGGAAAGAGAGATCGATTTCCAACTAAAATGGCAGTTCGCGTCTCAGCCATAAAATTCCCGCGCTGGTAAGAATCTCGAGCGCCGGGGCGCTTCCTTCCTTTTTAAACGAGCTACTTTACAGCTGCAGCGGCCGCGTACGTATACCTTCGGTCCTTCGCTACACACGTTAAAGAAGGATGTGGCGCGCGCGAGCGCGAGGCTATAGGTGGAAACTTGGTATTCCGCGCGATCGCGGCGCGTGGCGTTAAAATATTTTTATCGAAAGAAAGGGCGTTGAATTTTTTTTAAGTTGGGAGTAACAACAGTTGAGACAGCTACGTATAGGTGGTCTTGTGACAATAGCGAGTTATCAGATGTGAGAATTGCGATGTTTGAAACTTTTGGTTATGATTATGTCCTTTTTAAAAGATATTAGCGTTTTCATTTTATCTGAGAAAATTATGTTGCATTTAATTTTGCAGTTTTATATCAGGAATTTTGGATTTTTATTGTATGATCTTATATTATAAATCCATAAAACTTTCTTTAAATTTAATTTATTAGTTGGATATCATAAAATTTGAGAAATTTAAAGTAAGAAGTAGCTATTAAAACTTAGCTTTGTCTAAAAATACTATTTTATGAATGGTTATAGGTTCAAGTTGTAAAAGTATTAAATTATTAAACATTCTATAGTTAACAAAAATATTTATGAATTAAAATTCTTTTTTTATTAGTCATTTTTCTATAGTTTTATACAAATAAGGTTTAATATAATTATATTTTGGAAAGTCATAATTGCCGGAATCAGTCAACCTTGTATATTTTTTAAGCTTCGAGAAATCGATTTTAATCAATGCCGCTATCAGACGAAACCCTGCGCAAGAATTCTAATTTGAACATGTATTTTAGACATACGTAAAAAACAACATTAATCTCCAAGAATTAAAAAGTCGTAATCGAAAGGATTTCTTTAATTTTTGCACGTAAAGAGAATTTTTTAACAAAAAAAAAACGTGAAAAGCACGGTAAACGATAAAAAAATGACTTGGCGTAAAAATTACTTTTGCAAAATAATATTTCATTCTTAGAATAATACATTTGAAATATTATAACTAAAAAGTATAATTAATAAAATACGATATCTCACTTGCTTTAGTTTGAAGAAGAGTACTTAAAAATTATTCTTTAAATGAAAAACTTAACTTTGTGAGAGGTAAATTTTCATTTATATTTTAATGTCGTTTTTTTCCAAAACTGTTTTATATGTAGAACACCAAAATTATTTGAGTTTTAGGAAATATGTATAAGTGAGTGAAGCTTTGTAATTTTGTATAGAAGCTTGTTTATTATATTTTTATTCAAATATATTTTAATAAATAAAATGCATTCGGGTTATATTATATAATATGTATTTATGTAGATGTGTTGATTTAACTATAAATGTATACATGTTACATGCGCTACGAATAGTAGCACGTTTCATTCCTGAACAAAGTTGTTTTTAATATTTAAATGGAAAACGAAAATGAATAAAAAATAAATAGTTATATAATGTAATTAAACGAATAAAATACATTTCTGTAATTTCTTTTTGCTTTCAAACATAATAATTTTCTGAAAAATGAAAGTCGAAATTGTAATTTTTATTACGAATTAAAGCACGCTAAATTATAGTTACATTTATATGTCTAATTTTATACGTTATTATTATTCATGGAAACAATATCATATAATATAAGAATTAATTTCCTCGTTTTTACGTTTATACTGTCAGACTAAATTTAAACCACGACAGCTTAACTATAAACACGCTAAAGCATACAATAGTGGCTGTTTTATTATTATTTTCAAATGAGCGATTGGAATATAATTATACTGCAGAGTAATCCTTTATATTCTGACAACTCACACATATTCTAGAAATATATAAAACATATGAAATAGAATGCATGAAAATGAAACAATTACATATTATTTTGTTACGGTATTAAAATTTTTATCATATAATTTTCTAAAATTAAAAATATTAATAGGACATGATTCAATGTGAATGCAAAGTTACTTGTTAAAGTTAAATTAGTGAAAGTTGACTATTTAAACAGTGAAAAGTATATAACTGATTCAATTAGTGAATTCTTCACTTACGAATTAGTGAATACGCGCTAGGTATTTCATACTTTGAAAATTACATTCACGTTTTGAAACAGTGCATATTCACTCATTCGCAAGTGAAATTTTCACTAATTGAATTATTTGCTTACTTTCACCATTTCAACTTCAGTGAATACATTATATTATAAAATGTTTTCATATATTAATATTACACTGCATTACAATACGGTTTTCTCAGCTACAACCTCAACGAACAACGAACGTTCAAATTATCAAACAACCCACAACCCACTTGTTTGCGATAACAAAAAAACAACAAAAAAACAGTATATCGAGATAGCGATCTTTTTTCCCCTCGCTCTCGCAACAAAGAAATACACACATACGCCTCTCATCGCAGTAGTCATGGACAGAGTTTTGTCAGACAGCAGCCCCACCACCACCACCACGTTTTCAAAGTTTTTCCGCGCTCGCGACGCGCAAGTCTCTCGCACGCGAGCGGGAAAACTAATTTTTTTAATCTAAAAAAGAGGAAGCCGCTCGCTTGACCGCGCAATTTCCACGCGTCGGAAATTCACCGCGTGGTGTATATACACACGCATCACAAGAGAGAGCCTCTCCCCCCATTGTTGTTCTCAGCGGCGTGCATTGTCTTGACTGACTTATACTCGCTGCGGCTCTCCTCTATTATGTTGCGTATTACAGACGCTTTCCGACACCCGGGCGTTATATTGCGTTTTCACCCCGAGGGTGCAGAACTTCGAGAGGTTGGAAGATGGGGTATTAGAATGCATTGCAAGTGTAGGATTTTCATAAATTAACGAGCGGAGGTTTGTAGTATTTTGAGGTGGAGTATAATGAGGGTAGTCAAGTGGCTGGATGTTTACGTGATGGATGGAAGGATGGGAGGCTTCTTTGAGGAAGTCTTGTGCGATGTTGCTGCTGGTTCTTGAGGGTGTTGGGATTTCTGATTTGATATTGTGTACGGAGTTGCGGGATTTTCAGAGACTGATTCTTCGGAGGGAACGTGATGCATTGTGTATTAAAGAGAAATACATTTAATCGTATAAGATTGGTAGTGCATTATTATTGTAAAAATAAATCATTTGTGATATATTACTTGACACTGATGTCTCTACAAAAAGGTTTATTTTCAACATAGGGTAAGTGAGTCAATGACTGTGCCCTGCATCACAAAATAATTTAGTAAGTTGATGCAAAAGTAAATTTTATTAAAAACTATTATATAATCGAATTATTTTGATTTTATTATTTTTTACATTAAAATATCGAGGGACCCAGTAACTGACTCATTTACCCTCGTCATTTTTACAGGGGAGTTTCCTACATATTTATTTTCCTTTAAATTTTATATATTATATCAAAATGTAATTTCAGATACTTTTTTGAAATTTAAAGTTTAGTATGTCTTTAGTAAATCGCCGTAGAAAAGACCTGTAGTCTACTTGATAAAGTTTTGAGAGTATACATAATCGGATTGGGGTTCATACATAGGTCTTAAGTTAACTAGAATGTCTGATGGTTAGCTTATTAAATATTAGCGAGATTAATAAGCTACCAATAAACCAAATTATAGCTAATATCTGGCTAGAATATGCTTAAGAGTATGCTTTAAGCATGCACGTATTTTGTCTGCAAATCTAACCTATTTATATTTTGTTTCTACAATTTATTAGTTTTTAAAATGTACATTATTATACTTTATTGAATTTTGAATATAGTATGACGCCAATATAAATATTTTTATCAACAAATAATACCTTACGACCATATAGACATACGCATGTGCAATACTAAAAGTATTTGATAACTATTATTTTCCCTTTATAAAATATATCAATCATAACTTAGTCAACAAAAATTTTGTGATTTATGCCAAAAATAAAATTTTATAAAAAAAGTTTATTGTAAAACTACAAATATTTGTTCAACAATTATTGTTTCTCCAAAAATTCTTCAAAACTTTCATTATTATGTTTAATTGTATTATTGTTTTAGAGTAACAATAATTATTGACTACATGTTTTACATTATTAATAACATAAATTGCTTTAATAAAGACGCTTCAATGTTACTCGGGGTTTGTAAAATACTCAACGTAACATGATTAGAAGTGCCTATTACTTCGATTTTTATAAAACTGTTATTATTTCCATTATTAATTAATACATAAATTACGTATTTTATCAACTTTATTATTAAGCAGAATCTAACTAGAACTTAACTGATTTCTAGCTAATTCTATAACCAGAAATAAAGCAGATTTAGAATATCTAGCTAATATATGGCTAGAAGCCAGCTTAGATTTCTGTCTTCTGATTTCTGAAAAAGTTATACTCTCTCAAAGCCAAAAATCTTTTAGTAATTACATACGGCGCTGTAATGTACATTAATAATTGAATTACGGCTTAAAAATAAATGTTTTTATATAAATTATATCAAAGATGAGCAAATATTGGATATCAGAAATAATTAACCTATTTTGGTTTTGCATATAAAACAAACGATCGCTCAATATTCTGCCCTTCATTGAAAAGCGATGTGGCAGCTTATTGATGAAAATGTTCTCTCTCTAAGCCTTGAATTTTGATTTAAGACGTCTGCTATGTTCGAGAGTAAGTTGGCTCAAAACTTGCTTTGAAGGCTCATTAAGCTGATGCAAAAGATATTTAATATTCTTTTGAAAAAGTTAACGATTCTGTTAATAATGAGGATCTTCCTAGAACTGAAATAATTTGATTTCCGTTCTAGGAAACATAGAGATTTATCATTAAAATTGTTGTATTCTAGCTAATTTCTGCACGCTATGCGTGTCATTCATACCCGGTAATTGGCAAATAATAACTATAAATCGCCATTAATGGCTGATTACTGCGACTGCATGAGATTTATTTCTATAAGGATTATTTGAAAATCATTTGCAATGTTAATTTTGATTAATTATATTAAAGGGTTAAATACACCTTAAAATTATAATTAAAAAATATTTATTATAATGAGCAAGAAACATTGGTTTCAAATAGTAACAACTAGGTACGTTGTAATATCTTTTCTACGTATATAACGAAGATAATCCACCATTCTAAGGGTAATAAGCATATTTAAGTCTTACTAAGTGGTGAAATATCTTTATTATACACATGGAAAACATATTACAATTTACCAAGTTTTTACTATTGGAGATAATTTTATTCTTATTACAATACGTGACCCCTTAAGACAAAAGTATAATAGATACACGCTAAACCCGTTAGAGTAAAATTTCACTCACTTGAAGAATGGATGAAATAAATCACTATAGTTAGAGTCGATTTTTCACTCAAAAAATACAGTGGAATGTTTCACTCTTAAGTAGAGTGGAATCTCACTCTATTGTAAAGTGAATACTCTCTCGATGGACATCGACGAAAACCTAACCAATTTTTTACTTTATAAGTTTATTGTTACGGATAGAATCCATTAGTAATAATAAAATGTAACTGTGTAATAAGTTCTTATGCAAAAGATCTCTAAAACTTTCTGTATAGTTCAAATGCGATGACATTCTCAAGTTTCTTATGTATGTTTTCGGCGGTCGTCAGCGGCGACTTTCGGCGGCGCGTATAGCGGCTCATTCTAACTCGAAAAAGAATGATGCAGAGACCAGATGCACTCTGGCCTTTATACGGATCGGTAGTTACAAAGCGCGTTATACTAGTAAGGCGAATGTTGTATTTAATAAATAACAGACTTTATCATAAATGGTGTATAAATTAGTTTAACAAAATCCTTAGTTTATTCTCGTCCCGAACATTTATAATATTGCAAGTATCGTATTAGATACACTTTTCCAGTAATAATAGGTTTACCAAAATACACAAAATAAAGTCGCAGTAGTTTATATAAATAAAATTAATTCTTCTGCATGTTTCATTATATAAATATTTTAAAGTGTTTTTACGTTCCAAAAGGAACTTTCAAATAATTTTAAGCTATAATAATAGAAACTTAAAGTATCTTCAAATTAAATAATACAATTAAAACTAACTTTCAAAGCATAATTTTTTTAATTCTTTTTGAAAAATTTTCGTTTTTTGCTATTTTTATATAGTTTTTTCAGTATATGACTAAGAATATTTGTTAAAAACTTAGTAGCATTACAGTTTTAAGAGGAGAACTTTACTAGATAAGTACCAATCGTAATGGTATCAACCTAACCTCAAAATATCGTAGAAACACTGTTTTCTTCGCAAATTTCATGGCTACAATACATATTTTCTTGTATTATGTATTGTAATTATGGTTTTTGCATTATAGTGTTACCAGATAACTGCTTATTGTAACAGTATCAACCTAAGCTACAAATATTGCTAAACACTTCTTTGAAAATTTCGAGGTCAAAATATGATGTTTTGGTATTTTCTGTGTTATAATTTTTGTATTTACATCAGAGAATGTTACTAAATAAATACTAAATGTAGTAGTGTCAATCTAACCTCAAAATATTGAAAACCATATCTTCTTTGAAAATTACATAGTCAAAATACGTAGGTATTTTTGGTATTTTTTGGGCTTCTAATTAATGTTTCTGCATCAAAGAATGATACTAGATGAGAACCAACCGCAATAGTGTCAACCTAACCTCAAATTATCGCTAAAACCATTATACTTGTTTCAAATTTCATGATCAAAATATTATTCTTTTGGTATTTATCGGGTTATACCTAAATATTGTTTTGCATGAATGTTTCTAGATGAGTACTAATGGTAATAGTATGCATATAATCTCAAAATATCGCAAATCACGATTTTTATTACTAATTTCGTAGTAACAGTATAATTTTTTTGTGTTTTATGTGTTTTAATTATTGACTTTTTAGCTGTTTATCGCTACTCACCTACACAGATGTACACGCATACGCAGACACACACATACTCGACAACATACACGCATATTACACACAAAAAAATTTAAGAATAATTATATTGCGATATTTTGAGGTTAGGTTGAAAGTATTACGAATGGTTCTCATCTAGTACCATTCATTGATGCATAAATAATAACTATAACACGAAAAATACGAAATAATCATTTATTTATCACGAATTTTGTAACAAAATACAGTGCTTTTGCGATATTTTGAGGTTAGATTTACACTATTACAGTTGGTTATCATGTAGTAACATTCTTTGATACAGAGACAATATTTATAACACAGAAAATACCAAAAATACATATTTTGACTGCGAAATTTGTAAAGAAGACATTGTTTTACAATATTTTGAGGTTAGGTTGACACTATTACAATGAGCACTTAGCTATTAATATATTCTATAATAAAAGAACAATCATTATAACATAGAATATACAAATAATTTATATTGTAACTACGAAATTTGTAAAAAAAAGCGTTTTTATGATATCTAGAGGTTAGGTTGACACCATTAGGATTGATACTCTCTATTCATCGTCGAAAGATTGAAGATTATTCATCCGTTTTTTTGCCGATTCACAATTCACATCACAGAACACGTGTGAATGTGCGGAATTGACGCGAACGATGCATTATTAGCACCATATACGTACCAACTACTTATTCGCGTGTCTTTCGAAATTAATTTTAATTAAAATTTGCGGTAAATAAAATAAAATTCGTTAGCGTTGTCATTTGACTCTAACTACTAGAGTGAAAATTAGAGCTAATAAATATCACTCTATTTTCTAGAGTGAAAATTCACTGTACCGGGTTTAGCGTGTAAAGCATATTTTTAAAACTATCATTTGTAAACAATCCAAAAACTACTTCATTATAAAGTCTTTTTAAATAAAAAAAAAGGTTCAGACTTTTGAAATTCTTCACCTATTCCGGTAATCCAGTGATCATTTTTTTCTAGAAAAGGCTTATACACTTTGCAAAATAAAGCACTCAACTATACCTACATTTTAAAACACATTTCCTGTATGATCCATTCTCAAACTTTATCAGAGCTTAATCCTCAGAATAACGCAAAAACTTTCAAAGAATTTTAGAATGGAAACCCGCACTCACCCGGATAAACCCTTCCCTTCAAGATTAAAAAATTCCTCGGCAAAACCTTCCTGTGTCTTGATCCACCATCATCCATACATCGCAACTTTACAAACCTTCTCTCTTTCATTCTCTGCCATGCACACGCAGAGGCTGCAAAATAGAGCAATGCAAACCAAGCAAAATTGCCGCATGAAAAACTGCGCAACGCTCTTTCTCTCTAAAAACTCTCTGCGTCTCGTTCTTGCAATTTACTAGAAACGCGATACGTATTACCGTCGTTTGTTTTAAACTCGGGCCGCGCTGGAGGTGGGACGAGGAAGAGAGTGCAATTATGCGCGGAAACCCCAGGTGTTCGACTTGGAAAAGGAGCAGGGGGTAGAAGAGAGACTTTGCCCGCGCGAGCGCTGCCTGCCTGCGCTGGTAATCGTTTGTGTATAGGAACTTGGGTTAGACAAGGTAACGTCTCATCTACATAATTCAATTAGCGCGCAACGAGAGAGAGAGAGAGAGAGAGAGAGAGAGAGAGAGAGAGAGAGAGAGAGAGAGAGAGAGAGAGAGAGAGAGAGAGAGAGAGAGAGAGAGAGAGAGAGAGAGAGAGAGAGACCTTGTATAGCCTTTGTATGTACACCGTCTGTGTGTAAATCGATCTGATTTCTTATTTGTTTGCTGCGGCTTTTCTCCGCTGCTGAATTTAGTAGAACCTTTATATTTTCCCTTGTGCGTTGCTTTGTTTGAGTATGAACTGAATCGATTTGATCATTTTACCTTCTGCGGAAAATTGTGCTGAGCGCGAGAGGGCGGCGATCGAGTTATTGGTTTAGCGTGGACAGGTTTTGATCGAAATATCTAGATACACCTGTGCTCGGTCGGGATAATGGAATTTTTGTATACCGAGCGGGATTTTAATTAAAAATTATTATCTTGTCAACCCGGAGAATATCGAAAAATGTTGTACATCAGCTACTGGATATGATGGTAAACTTTTACGCGAACAAGAATAGAATTTTAGAAGCACTGTTTCAAACAATTTAAATCTTGAGAGAGCGCGTACCGAACCTAACCTAAAAAATCAAAATGTTGTTTCAAACCCTATAACAAAGTTTTAGCTTTTTTGAAAACTGTTGTAATGTATGCGTAAGATTTATTAGATTTAACATTTTGTTTATTCAAATCTGTGTAAGATCCGAATATTAATCGCATGAGATATGAACCTGAAAATTATCCTGAAAATGTTAAATTAAATGGTTTTTTAATATAACATTTCCGCAATTAAGAATATTTTAATGTTTTTTTCCATCGATTAAAATATAAAATAATCATTGAAATATTTGTTACTTTACATTATTTCATTATTTTCCCGAGCAAAAACAATATAAATTGAAAATAATGATTGACTGACTGGACGCTAAAGGACATAAATTTTAATTTGGATTTTAAGATAAACTTTATGTCAATATTGTCAATCATTCATATTTATCATTATTATAATTTTTAATATATAATAAAATTATGTAATTCATAATAAAGTACCACGTGCAGTAATTGGTATTTATATAGAAAAAAAAAATATTTTCAATCGTTCCCACAGAATTCCGCACCTCCATATATCGTTAAATACCTGTGCACACTGCAATAACACGCTGCATGCTTCTTCGCATTACTAGCATCGGTATTCCGCGTAATTCCCTCGCTCCCCGATCAATCGTTCAAATTGCACAAAACTCAAAACTTCCTCCGGGTCGCAACCCTCAACACCTCGTAAACCAATAAAAAAAAAAGAATTTATATCCCGCGCGCACGCACGCAGGGCACGCGCGCGCGCCACGATTAAATTTCTTTTCTCTCGCGTTTCTTTTTTAATCAACGAGCGCACCCCGCGTGTGCGCGAACATTGCACACACGTAGAGCCTGCGCCGGGCAACCGTGCACGCGAGTGCCCTGGCGCTTAAACAAGCGATGTGACGCATTAACCTTTCACGCGGGGATTCGATTAACGAGGCGGCATAGCGCCGACTTGCTGGTCACCCCGTATATAGACATGTAGTATAACAATTACCTACTAGTTATGTATCGAAGAGAAATTTTCTGGACCGTGTATGAAAATGCACACGTGCACTTATGCAATCGGATCAACATTAACGCGTGCATACACAAATACAACGCACATACATACATAAACAAATACAGTACAGATACATTAATGCATACGTATTAAAATCAAACACATTTACAGCTAAACCCGGTAGAGTGAAATTTCACACTAAAAAATGAGTGACGGATTTTAGAGTGAGATTTCATTCTAATAGAGTAAATTTTTTCACTCTAACTACTAGAATGAAAAATTTCACTCTAGAAAATAGAATAATATTTATTGGCTCTAATTTTCACTTTAGTAGTTAGAGTGAAATGACAACGCTAACGAATTTTGTTTTACTTATCGCAAATTTGAACCTCATGAATTAAAATTAATTTTTCGGATCGTTCGCGTCAATTCCGCGCATTTGCACGTATACATTAATGTGAGTTGTGAGTCGGAAAAAAACTGATGAATAATCTTCACTTTTTTGACGATGAATAGAGAGTATCAATCTTAATGGTGTCAACCTAACCTCTATATATCATAAGAACGCTTTTTTTTCACATTTCGTAGTACCAATATAAATTTTTTGTATCTTCTATGTAATAATGATTGTATTTTTATTATAGAATATGTTACTAGCTACGTGCTCATTGTCATAGTGTCAACCTAACCGCAAAATATTACTAAACAATCTCTTTTTTGCAAATTTTGCGGTCAAAATATATATTTTTGGTATTTTCTGTGTTATAAATATTGTTTCTGCATTAAAGAATGTTACTAGATAAGAACCAACTGTAACCTAACTCAAACTATCACAAAGACACTTTTTTCTTTCAAAATTCGTGATCAAAATATGTTTTTTTGGTATTTTACGTGTTGTAGTTATTAAGTATGCATCAAAGAATGGTACTAGATGAAAACCAATCGTACTACTTTCAACCTAACCTCAAAATATCACAATACGATTAAGCATAAATTTTGTGTTTGTGTGTGTGTAGTATACGTGCACGTGTAGATGTGCGGGTGTGTGTGTGCGTGTGTTCGAGTGTGTGTGTATATGTGCGTATGCATGTGCGTCTGTGTAGGTGAGTAGTGATAAACAGCTAAAGAATCAATAATTAACACACATAAAACACAAAAAAGTTATATTGTTACTACGAAATTAGTAACAAAAATCGTGTTTTAGCGATATTTTGAGATTATATGCATACTATTAACATTAGTACTCATCTAGATACATTCATGCAAAACAATATTTAGGTACAACCCGATAAATACCAAAAAAATAATATTTTGATCATGAAATTTGAAACAAAAATAAGTATTAGCGATATTTTGAAGTTAGGTTTACACTATTACGGTTGGTTCTCTAACGGGCTTAGCGTGTACATTAACGCTTACAAATGTAAATACAACACACATACTTTAACGCATACATATTCAAATTCAATATTCATACAATAAGGGGACAGGCAGCGGTGTTCCCAAAAAAATAATTTGTTTTTACTAGTCCAGGAAACTTTTTATGTTTAAAAGCAATCATTCTGAAAATTTTTATGATAGAATTCTTAGTAATATCTTAAATTTTACCGTTGTGAAACCTCAAAATCTTAATCTTTCCCGTTACAATAAATCATTATTTTTAATACCATATTTATTAAAGTTGTTGTTTTCTTCACACAATTGCAGGTAACATGATGAACGAAAATATCTTTTTCGACGGTTATTCGACTCTTTTTGACATGTATTGCAAAAAATCAAAGCACTTTTCGATAAAATATTTTTTAATATTTTTTTTGGAGACCAAACCGATTTATAAAAAGAAAAAATACAATTATTTCAAAAAATCGGTTTGGTCTCCGAAAAAGAGAATAAAAAAAAATTTAACGAAAAAGGGCTTTGGTCTTTTTATACTAAATATCAAAAAGAGTCGAATAACCAGTCGAAAAAAATATTTTCAATCAACATGGCATCTGCAATCGTGTGAGGAACACAATAACTTTAATGAATATGGTATTGAAAATAGTGATGTATTGTGACGTGTAGGGTCAAGATTTTGAAACTTTACAATAGCAAAATGTAAGATATTACTAAGTATATATTGCACAAATATTTTCAGAATGACTGCTTTTAAACATAAAAAGTTTCCTGGACTAATAAAAAAAATTCTTTTTTGGATTATACCCTGGCCTGCCCCCTTAATGCATAGATACGCACATAGAATAGACATACATTAACGCATACATATCAAAATACAATAATACATACATACATACAACACACAAACATACCCACATACAATACACATACATCAACGTATACATATGAATATACAATAATGCATACCTACACACATAGTTTAACGCAACATACACACATACATTAACGCATACATACACACATACATTTTTACAAATCACATATATGCACACATTAATATTAACATACACACATACATTTTTACAAATCACATATATGCACACATTAATATTAACATACACACATACACATACACATACATTAGCAAATTTACACAAAGAAATATGCACATACACGCACACACGTACAATAACATACATACATGCACACACATACAATATCATACATACACACGTACACTAATGTATGCAAACAGTGAGCTAGAAAGCCAGAGTGAGAGAAAGAGAGAAACGAGAGAGAAATGTAAAAAGCACGTCCGACTCGAAAAACTTCCGCGACCAACGAGCCACGTGCTTAGCCATTGTTCGCGTCCGTGGAGCGCGAGAAAGACAGAAAAAAATTTCCTTCCCACCCTTCCTCGTTCCTCTTTTATTACTATTTTCCATGAACGCAAAATTCCTTCTTTATTGCCAACAATGCTGCTGCCGGTGCAAATGTGCGCGAATACTCTCGCGGTATAATATTCGCGCTGCTCGCTGATTGCCTAATCCGTATATATCGATTTATCGACTGACCCCAGGCTGCTACTGCTCTTTTCATTCTCCGTCGTCAGACCGATAGCTATATATACGTATCTAGTTCTTTCTCTACGTACACGTTATAATACGTACGTGTGTGCGTGCGTGTGTGTGTCCGCGCGTCGTTCGGAGAGAACTAATTTTCTGACCAGTTCAAAAGGAAAATGAAGAGCCGCAGCGAGAAAACGAGGGCTGGAAGGAAGAAGAAATTAAACGCAGCTCCGCAGCGCGATTTTTCTCTCCGCGCACGCGCGTCATTGTTTCCGCCGCGCAGATCCCAGCCAGACTAGTACAATGGCGAGGAACTATGCATATATCCGCCCGCTCCTTATAATGCATCTCGAGTTCGCGACGTCGTCGTCGCGCCCGGCTTTGCCGAAGTGGGGTGTAAGGTTTAAGCGTGGTCGTAGTCGTGGTCGTAGTCGTGGGCGAGGACAATGAGCTTCGCCGAGGTAGAGGAAGGCTGAGAAAGAGAGAGAGAACAGCTCACGAGCTGAGCTCACGCACGGGGAGAGAGAGAGAGAGAACATTGGTACTCGCGACCCGATTAGAACGTTCCATTTCGAGGCGGTAGTGAACTTTTATTTGCTGCGTGTGTGCGTGTGTGAGTGTGTGTCCAGGAACTGTTGCTGCGATAGTCACATGGTCGGCTTCTTTCTCTCGATTTTCATGCTTTAGAAGGAATTAAATTCTGAGGTAACACCTACCCTAAAACTCTCAAATTTTAACACTTAAGAGAAAGCCGTATCTACTGTCCTTGTCTAATCACATTTTTGCTAATTACTCAAATAGTAGTTTGACAATTGAAAAACTAAGAGTCTCCAATTCTTCTTAAAATAAGGAATATTTTGAGATCTACAAGAGTACCTAACATTATTTCCTTTTCGAGAATAGTTCGAAACGAAAGACCTAACCTCAATTTTCGCGATTCAAAGTATTCTCAGAAAAGAAATAATGTTAAATATTCTTTAGGTCTCAAAATATTCCATATTTTACGAAGAATTGGGGAAGACTCTTAGTTTTTCAATTAACAAACTACTATTTAAATAAATAGCAAAAATGTAATTAGACAAGGACAGTAGATACGACATCCTCTTAAGATACCCTATCCAGTAACTTTGACCATGTTTGTTGTCATAATTGTACTATCTCTATTGGGATTGGTAGTCGTAACGTCATGCCCTACTCCTTGCCTCCATCTTGGGCCTAACAGCCAATCTGCTGTATCTGATCAGCTGTATGTGATTGGCTGTTAGGCCCAAGATGGAGGCAAGGAGTAGGGCAATGATGTCATGGCCACCAATCCCAATCGGTGAAAGGGTGCAAGCTAGAACTTGTGCTTGAAAGAAAGGTTGATGGTCCTAGAACGTATATGTGCACAGCTCCAGCAGTCTGGAATTGAATGAGTTAAGAGAGACAATATTAAAATGTAGGGTCATCAGTTGACCGTGGTCAGATCCGAACATATAACGAAAAGTGACTTTGGATATATTTGATGACTGAAAGATAAAGCGATGCCATAAAAAGGGAACTAGGTTGTAAATGAAACTCTATCTAAATGAGAAATAAGCAGTATACGTGGATAGAGTTCTTGTACATCAATATTCCTACATAAAAAAATTTCTTTTGATTACACCTCACTTCTTCTGTTTGGACAATATTTCTGCCAGTATTCCAGCGCTCGGCGAGTTACTTGATCCGAACCCTCAAATACACCATCAATATAATACCAAAAACTCGGTTACACGAGGACAGAAAGAATTTTAAAAGAATTTTTTTTCGGAAAAATAACACTTTTTTAACAATAATGAAACCATTTTTTAAAGAACAATATTTTTAAGTATATATTTACGTATACACTTTAAATGTAAATGTCATTCAAATTATGAAAATTTTAGTTTTTTGGCCTACGTGAAAGCATACGGCATTTCTGCTGCTAATGAAGGACCTTTCCTAAAATACATCTACATTGGAGGGCTCTGGTGCCATTATTTCGAAACAAAATACAGATAAAAAATGGTCTGCATAATAAAGAGCTTTAAACAGATGGTACCGTTCCTTTCATCATTTACCTACAAAAATTCGCAAAGTTACATAACATTTTCACGTTTCTGAAATGGTTTAACCCCTGCAGGGCGCTTGAAAATTTGTCCGAGATTGCGCGAGCTTAATTTGCATGCGTTATTCATTATGGACGAGGAGTTGGCCATTTGAGAGCCCGTCACGCGTGACGAAAATACGAGATCGGGAAATATTTCACTCAAGTGCTTGTGTTTTGTATTGGTTTTATTGGAATCCAAATTCTCTTTCAATGGAAAATTTAAAATTTGTTAATTGAAAGGGAGAAAATTGTTAAAACTAGTTGGTAGCAAGGGTAGACCTTCACCGGGTTCATTTCATTCCAGACGAAACTGGAATCCGAGCAGCAGCAGGTGCAACGCAGAGTTGATAACGACCTCTGTGTGAAATTTTATCTTTGTAATATGTACGAGACATCTAGCTTTAAAATAAAAAATGATATTGTTATAAGCAGCTTTAGCATTTACAGGCATTTTTATAATTTTTTAAAAGTTAAAAACGTGCTTTGTACTCTGTAAAGCTTGAGCAAGATAAGGTTTTTAAATTTATTTCAAAATTATAATTGTATATACTTCATGAAGATTTCACTGAGTCTTCCACAACAAAAATTATAACTATGTAATAAAGAGCATTGTCGTGTATTAAAAAAAAGGAAACAAAATTGTTCGTTTCTCTTACACAAAGCATCTTTTACATTGTATAAATAGCATTCCCGTACACACTTTTTCGTGCATTATTACACGAGCTTACAAAAAATTATCTCCACAAAGTACACGCAAACTTCTCCGATAGTTTTAGAAAAACTGTACATCACCTTAACGCGCAGCAGCCTCAACTTTCCGCGCTAAACAAAGTAAAAGTTGACACAAACTTTATATACGCGTATACAACCGTATACCACGCCGCACTTTTTGTTCGTAACACGCATACACTTATCGCATCAGGCGCTATAAACACATCGCAAACAATCTAAAAAAAAATATTTCCTCCTTCATCCGAGAACTAACATCCTCGTTGGAACTCTAGACATAATTCGCCGTCCAAATACGGCCAAAGTTCGCCGAAGAATTACCACCGTGGCTAATATAAATCAGTATGATGAATAGCGAGAGACAGAAGCGGCGAGAGAGAGAGAGAGAGAGAGAGAGAGAGAGAGAGAGAAATTTGTAATTTGACGTTGCGCATTTCCTGTCCAAATGTCAGCTTAATTGCATTCCACTTCTGAGCCCCACCCCCTGCGCATTCTTATCGTTAATCTCCTTACTCTCGCTCGTTCGCCCGAGAGAGAAAGACAAAGATCTAGTAGTCTTCTCTCCTATCTCGCCGTCGATATTTAAACGTCCATCTCGCTCGGCCCGGCGAATGGAGTCTCGTGTCTATTTACGGTGTGCAGCGCCCCGGCGCGAGTGCAAGATTGAAAAGTCCCTCTCCTCTTCCCGGCTGAATCTGAAGCTGAAACTTTGTTTCACTTCTCTCTCACTCACTCTCACTTCCATGGAGCGCGCGGTGTTGTATATACCTCCGATCCGCGCTTAGCGCATACTACCACCGCTGTAGTATAGTATATAGCTCTTATACTCACTGCCGCTGTATATAGCTATAAGCGAGCGCCGCAGAAACTTTTTAACGAGAACCACTTTGCGCCTCAAGGGGCGCAGCGCAGCGTAGTGATTTCCGTGTGGGATTTTTTGAAAAAGAGAGAGAGAGAGAGAGAGGAGGATTCTCTGAGAGAGCCGATTCTGTAGGTATAGAGCTGAGCCGCGCGCTCTACGAGATTTTTTCGGGTGTGTGCGTGAGTGTGCAGGAAATTTTGATGAATGTTTGCGGAGAATGTGCAGCGACTTGTGTGCAGCGCGCGGAAAATCGACAGTTTTCTTGTGATGAGGAGGCAGTTGGAAGGAGTAAAGTGTAGATTTGGGCTTTGATGATGGAATAACGGGATGAAAGGTGAATTTGAATGGAAATTGACGTATTAAACTAGTGGTGCTGATTGAGTGATGTACATGAATCATCAATAACTGATTGTGCGAGCCTCGACATACTCAACTATTTCTACTTGCTAGGTTTTCAAACAGTTTACTGGCTTGATAAATGTTATCATCGTAAACTAATTTCACATTTTGTTTTTAAATCAGATTAAGAGGTTGTCAAATCATTCAAATTTTCTGCCGAAATTCCTAACCTCAAGTCTTTGATTGAGGTATGAACAATTGATTACAATTAATAAATATACCGAATTATGACAACCCAAGATATCATTGGCCTTCCTTTTGTAGCATTATGATAAGTTTCCGGTAATAATATCATTGCATATATAAATAGCATTTAAATGAAATTTCGGATCACCTTTCGTAGATCTCGGTTTTATCACGAAATTTTGTTCCAATGCCATTAATGTAAGACGAAAATTTTTTACTTGAAACTTTGCACAGTGAGAGATAATTTCAAAACGAAGCACAATGACCTCTTAGTTTTTCATAATTCAATTTATTCTTTTAATTATAGCCAATATTTTAGAATTCTTGAGTCGGTAAGGTAGGGAAAATAAACATTGACTTGGACTCCCCCTTAATGCAGAATAGAACAGAGATAGTGTCACAACAACTCTATCTCTCTCACACAAACGAAGGACAAATAAGTAGATAGGTAGAGAATACTTTATTTTGTCTCCACAAAAAAAAATTAGAAACATAGTAAATTTATATATAGGGTTTGTCAGTTACAATGAAAATATCACATCGAGTTCTTCAGGTAATTTAGGTGTATAAAAATTGCATAAAAACTGTAAGGTATTCAAATTTACACATAAGTCATCGTACATCGCGTCAAGATCTAAAATTATTTAAATGTACTCTTTCACACAGTTGCAATCAAACATTCATATATACTTTATAAATGTACTCACTATTGATAAAAACAATTAACTAGAAAATAAATAAATTAAGAAGTAATATCAGTCAAGAGCTGAGATGTGCTTCTTGACCATCACCTTGAATTTTTTTAAGAATGTTAGTCTACGTATCTCAAAATGGAGTGAATTTCACAGGTGCGCACCTGGATTCATTCTTGTTGAAAAGAGATTTTAGATAAATTGGTTATTATTTCTGAGAATTTTATACATCATTATCACCATAAAAACCGCGTTTCTTCTACCCAGTTCCATTCTAGCTGCTCCCTGTAGGGGATGATGTTCTCATTCCTCCCAGTACTTATAAACGTATCGCATATATATTCAATTTGCTGCGGCTACACAGTTCAAGAAACTCGTCCAGATATAGTATAGAGTAATATTATAGTCAAGATGTGGATAAACAAGAGTCATTGTCAAGTGCTTGTGCAACCCTGATTGCCTGATTGCTACTTTTTAAAAATCTTTTTGTGACCATGTTCATGTATGGCTTCCACGTGAGTTTAGAGTCAAGAATGACACCCACGTTCATAATGCTTTGCTCAAAAAAGCACACCGATTTTCAGACTGATTTTCTGCATACCCTGTGACTCAAGATTGTTAATATATCTACTAGAGCTTAAAGCAACGCAGTACTGAGTTCCACCATTCAAAAGTGTTGTAGGTAGCATACCAAAAATTAGTCTTGATTGACAAAATATCTTAGTTGTGCTGAACTTCGTACTCGTTTTATATGTCACAGGGGATGTCCCTTTGACGTACATCCAGTAGAACCCTCTAAGACTAAGGGGTAACTTTATGCAAAATTTGTAGAAAATTGAAAATTTAATGATGATGATTATGATGCTTATGACAACAACGACGACGACGACGATGATGATGCTGATGATGATGATATAAGCAATGAAAGTTAAGTAATTCACTACTACTATCCAAAGTCTTACTTATCACCCCAAGTCCCAGTATACCCTGCTAAAGTCACACCATACGATTTAATCAATTTCTTTACGTTTTAACCAGCTAATGTCCAAACTCAAAGCCTGAAGCAGATAACCCAAGCTCTTAAAAAACGTTCACAACTACTTTCAAACACCCTGGAACTAACGTTCAAGCTAATCCAACACAAAGCGAACAAAAGCTAGGAACAATCATCTCTAAAAACAGCGAGCGAGGTTGCATACAAAAATTATACAAAAGCCAGCAAAAAAGCCCGTGCCCATCTCTCTCCGCGTACAGATGAATGAAGAACTAGAGCGACCAAGCTAGAGATAGAACAGATACACACGCACACACTCATACAAGTCAGAGCGAGATCAAGCCATCCCCGTACAGGTATATACCTCGAACAAATGAACGCGCGCTGACGGACGGACGATCCGAGCTGCGAAAGAACGCCAGCCTGATGGCTCTCTCTGTTAATCGAACGCCGTGCGCGCGTATACCTCTTTTGTGTCCAAGAGGACAGTATATACGTATGTGCGTGTGTGTGTATGTGTACGTACGCTTGCTCGTCGATGGAAGAATCGCCGTGCGCTCGAACGGTCAAAGGGCATTAACGATGTACCTCCTCTCTCTCTCTCTCTCTCTCTCTCTCTCTCTCTCTCTCTCTCTCTCTCTCTCTCTCTCTCTCTCTCTCTCTCTGACGGAGTACACCTATACCTCGACGACGACGTCGTACCGGGTGTGTATATATATATACATATATACATATATACACACTTGCATCTCTCTGTATTTACGTCGGGGTATGAAGCTGAAGCTGAAGCTGATGCTGAAGCTGAAGCTATACCTCCTCTGGTGGATTGTTTTAGACGTATACGATCGCCCGGATGAGCGAGCTGCCATGCTACGCTGTGCCGTGCTGTTCCATAAAAAATAATATGGGGAACCTTCACCCTCTCTCGGAGCTCCAGCGCTCTTTTCTTTCGGTATTTCTCTCTCGTGCTGGTGATGCTTCGGCGCTGGGGGGGTTATGACACTGGGATGGTGGGGGCGTTTATTTTTTTGACGGATTTTCCGGAGGAGCGATTTCTTTTATTACCGCGTCGTGAATTTTATGGCTCGGCTGTCAAAGTCAAGAACATGTCCGGGGAGATTAGTTAGTATAGGGTTTATCTCTGCGTGTACGGGTGGGTCGTCCACTTTGGGACGCAATGCTGAGCGTTTTGCTTTGAGAGGTTTCAAGTATGGGGTAGCGGTGTGGGATTTTGAACTTTAGTGTGAAAGATACTTGTATACCAAATTTTACACCGCAAGTATTTAGTACGGCAAATAAATCGACTTCTGATGACGTTGCTTGGCACTAATTTTTTATAAACATATGTGCAATAATAACAATTATAATTATTATAAAAAGGTACTATGGTCTTTAAAATGCACAAAACCAAGCAGTTAAACTTCTACAGGGTGATTAAAACAGGATTAAACATAGGTGTTTTAAAAGAGACGATTGAACCCCGAAATAGATAACGCTTACATATGTCTACTACATACAATTATAATTGATTTAATTGATATTCTCTTGCTTACAAGAAAATTTTAATCTATGAATTACAGATTTGAGTGAGGTTTTATAAGCTCTTTTCTGGTATTTATAGAAATTAAGACACTTTACCATTAACGGATACAAAACGAAAGAAGATGATAAATTAAATAATCCAATTAATTCAAAATAAATTATATTAAAAATCGCTTAGATTGAAGCGAATGTAATTTTAAATGTAGCAATTACTTAGTTGAATTTTCATGTAATTTTTAGAACGACTTTCGATTGACGATTAACCACAACTTCGGAACAAACTTAAAAACAACTCTCAAAGCGTTTATCGTCTTGCTTCATTTTGTATGTATCAAAAATGTGTTGATTGATTAGGCGCTACAATGATAATTAATAGAGGTAATGTATTTAATTAATTTTAAGGACTTTTGCACGAAGAAGAATATATGAAACAAACACAACAAACAAGAAAGAATAGTTGTTGTATGCATGATTACTTATAAATAATTTATTATTAACAACATGTGTAATGAAAGCATTAATTAAATTCGCTGCACTAATGAGTTTAATAACTGTTGCAACGCCGTTACCCTAAGCGGGTCCTGGGCGTAGTCGTCCAGAGCGGACGGGTGGGTGCCTATCACCACTATACAGCGCGTCCTCAGGTTGCGGATAGAGGAACGACCCCTGAGAAAGAGGTTAGCTGCGAATAAAGCGAATAAGCAGTCGCGGACAGCCGATAGGCCCAGGCGTGGGTGTGATGAGCCCGCACTGGCGAACGCATTCATCTAGAAACACTACGCAAGCACCGCAACAACTACAAACACTATACAAAATCTTCTATCTTACTTTCTTCTTCTACCTTACTCTGTAATCTATCTCTTTTACCACACATTTCAAACAAAAAATGGGCCAAAAATCCTGCTGTCGTGGAGGATGCGGGAGCGATGACAACTGCCCTGAGAGGGGATGTGTAGAATGATTCGCCACCTGGTTTTACATGGCAACGAAGCCAGCGAAGGCGCGCTGCCTTGCAGGGGGGCGTTAGGATATGAGAATGAAACCGAGTGTGTCTGACGACGAGTTGACTGTGTCCTCGCCAAAGTCAGAAAGCTCTCATACTTAGTTCTAGGGAGGTATGAGGGTTATCACCCCTAGACGGATGGACTCACCTGCGATCGGAACAGGATCCAAAACGCGCGGGTTTAACTTACTATCATGGCTCAAAGAAAACAAAACCAAACCAAAACGAAAAGAAACTTGAGGGTGGGAACCTGGAATGTACGCAGTCTACACAGAGCAGGCGCGTTCCGGGAAATCATAAATGAAACTGAGAGGTACAATTTAGATTTGGTAGCAATACAAGAAACCCGATGGAAAGATAACGCGATGCTAGGATCCGGTAACTTCACCTTTTTATATGGGGGCGCGAGCGGGCATTCTCTAGGCACCGGATTTCTTGTTAACAAAAGCATCATACATTCCGTTAAAAGTTGCAATTTCGTGAATGACCGACTCTCGTATATCATCATCGACGGAGCGTGGTATAATTACGTGGTTATTAACGTCCACTGTCCCACGGAGGACAAAGAGGAACAAGTCAAAAATCTTTATTATGAAACTTTAGAGCAATTAATCGACCAATTCGCGTCTTACGACACCAAAATAGTAGTGGGGGATTTCAATGCTAAAATAGGGAGAGAGGAAATGTTTAGGCCCACCATAGGCAAAGAAAGTCTGCACGAAACCAGCAATGATAACGGTATTATGGTCATAAATTTCGCAGCCGCAAAAGATCTTATAGTCAAGACCACGTGCTTCAAGCACAAGGATATACACAAGGCAACGTGGACATCGCCGGATGGGGCCACGCACAATCAAATCGATCATTTTCTTATTGATAAGAGGCGCCACACGAATGTACTCGACGTAAGGACATATAGGGGGGCGGATTGCGACTCAGATCATTATCTCGTAGTGGCCAAATTAAGAGCCAGATTAGTAGCCGGTCAAAATAGTAAGCGAGCGAACAAAGTAGAAACCTTTGATATTGGAAAACTACGAAGCGGGATAGAGCGAATCAAGTACCAAGTAGAAGTTAGCAACCGATTTCAGGCGCTCGAGGAAACGGATGAACAGACGGGAGTAGATGACGATCCGAACAGGTTGTGGGGGGCTATCGAAAAAACTATAAAAGGGGCCGCGAATAAAGTACTGGGTAAGAAAAAAAGGCCGAAGAGCAAACCATGGTTTGACGAAGAGTGCGAACTCTGGTTTGAAAGGCGCAAGAAGGCTAAATTAGATAGTGTACACAATGAAAGCGATAGGGCCGTAGAAGAATACCATGAAATAAGAAAGCAAGTACGTGTGATTTACAGAAACAAGAAGCGCGAGTATCAGAAAAATGAAATTAGAAAAATAGAAACTAATAGTAGGGAAAATAACCCGCGCGAGATGTACAAAGGAATAAACGCTATTAGGAAGGGTTTTCAGAGTAGATCGCAGTTAATGAAGGATAAGGACGGGAACCTCGTGACAAGCGAAAATGAACTATTGAAATTATGGAAAGATTATTTCGATAAGTTATTAAACGTGCATGAAAACTCCGAGGAAATGGGAGACGAAATCCACACTGCTGAACTCCATATGGACGAAACGACCTACAAAGAAGTAGAGGCCGCGATCAAAAAGCTAAAAAACAATAAGGCCGCAGGAAACGATTCTATACCAGCTGAACTACTTAAATATGGAGGCACCGCGCTTACATCTAAAATTTTTTATCTAGTATGTGCTATTTGGAGAAATGAAACAATACCAGAAAATTGGAAAGAATCCATCATCATACCGATCTTCAAAACGGGAGATAAAACAGACTGCAATAACTACCGGGGAATCTCACTTTTAGCTACCTGCTACAAAGTTCTGTCAAACGTAATACAGGCCAGACTCACACCATTCGCGGAAGATATAATAGGAGATTATCAGTGTGGATTCCGGCGCAACAGGTCAACGAGCGATCAAATGTTTACCATAAGACAATTATTAGAGAAAAAGTGGGAATATTGCGAAACTATACACCAGCTATTTGTGGACTTTAAGAAAGCGTACGACTCTGTCAAACGAAGCAAAATGTATGAAATCCTAGTGCTCCTTGGCGTACCAAAAAAACTCGTAAAATTAATTCAAATATGTCTGAACGGAAGCACTGGAAAGGTCCGAGTAGGCGGTAATGTATCCGAATCGTTCATGATACGCGACGGTTTGAAGCAAGGTGACGGGCTTTCAACGGTACTCTTTAACCTGACGCTAGAGCATGTTGTTAGAAAAATGCAGGCTAGCGAGCTAGGCGCAACACTCAACGGAACAACGCAAATTTTAGGCTATGCGGATGACTTGGATATAGTGGGAGATAATGGTGAAACGGTGGCGAGAAATGCGGAAATCCTTATAAATGCGGCTAAAAACACGGGGTTAGAAGTGAGCGAATCGAAAACGAAATATATGATCATGGAGAAACTGGGCATTCGCGAAGCAGAGGGGGATCTCAGAGTCGGAAATTTCACTTTTGAAAAGGTTAGCGAATTCAGATATTTAGGTACAACTATAAATGATCGAAACGAAATTAAAGCCGAGATTAATAAGAGACTTCATTCGGGTAATGCCTGCTTCTACGCTGTGAACAGATTACTTAAGTCAAAGCTACTGTCGAAAAATGTCAAAATAAGGATATATAGGACTATAATAATGCCGGTAATCTTGTATGGGTGCGAAACCTGGGCGCTCACTAAAGCGGAAGAAAATCGTTTTAGGGTATTTGAAAATAAGGTTCTGCGGAAAATATACGGGCCAAAGAAAGATGAGGAAACTGGGGAGTGGAGGAAACTGCACAATGACGAGCTACATAATTTGTACGCGTCACCAAATATTAACAGAATAATAAAATCACGGAGACTAAGATGGGCAGGGCACGTGGCAAGAATGGGCGATGATCGTACAGCAGCGCGCATAATGAAAGGAAAACCGAAAGCAACTCGACCTCTTGGTAGACCTAGACGCAGATGGGAGGATAACGTAAAATCAGACATAACTGAAATTGGGCGGGAAGGCGCGAAATGGATGGGGTTGGCACAAAATAGGGAAACATGGAAGGCTTGCGTAGATGAGGCGATGAACTTTCGAGTTCGAAATGCCATTTAAAAAAAAAAAAAAATGAGTTTAATAACTACAAGTAAACTTGTACTAAGACACTACAGATGTTGTGGCCGTTACTAGGAAACATCTCTCAAGGCCTCGTCAAACTACGTTTCCCATAAGTGGGATTATCTCCTTGTTAAATTCAAAACTTGTACCCAAAGAGACTTGTTATGTTAAATTTGATCAATACACAAAGGGTTGCTGTCCAAAAATCTATATTCAATTAAAAACAGCAAAAAATACCAATTTTATGTATAAAATGGCATTTTTATAAATTGTAAAAACTGCTATTTCCATACTTCAGCATGATATTTCAGGTTGTTTCGCTAAAAACTGCGACCCGTAAAAGCTGATGTTAAAACATCTAATTTAGGACTTTAAAGAATTGTGAGCTGTATAAATAAAATAAGTGCTCTGATTAAATTTTAAAATATGTCTAGAAAATTATTGATTGCCTAGCTGCAAAGGAAAAATTCTGTAGTAAGGCCTCCAACATTTTATGTTCATTTTCAAGATTTAACTCAGGTTGAGTATTCTATACAAAACTTCTCGAGTGTCCCAAAGTGGGCGACTATCCCCTATAAAATAAAATCTACAAGTACCACTTCTATCTGTTTCTCGAATTTTCTCAAGAGCCACTGTCCTCCTACTAGGCGAATTTTCAAATATCGAAGAATAATGCCTATAGTACGAATCGAAGAAATCGCTAAACTCCGGAATCGTCCACTTTTGTTCTCAGCTCTCCTGCACTATACCATCCACCATATATACTATATACACACACTCTCTCTGAGTAAATGCCGATGGGAAAATTCTCGAACGGACTCCACCAGCGTCCCTCTCTCTCTCTCTCTACTCCTCCTCGCACAAAAAGCAGCGCAGCAACGATTGACCGAGAAAGCAGCGCAGCAAAATAAAAGAAGAGCGAGCCCGCAGCCTTGGACCATCTTGCTGATGCGTTTAAGAAGAGTCTCGGGGACGAGAAATAAGAACCTCGAGAATTCGCTCCGACTGCAGCTGCTGCTGCTGTTGCTGCGAGGCAAGAAAGCAACAAGAAACGCAATTACCGCGGCAATTGGCGCGAGAACGGAAAAAAGCAGAGGAGGAGGAGGAGGAGGAGGAGGAGGAGGAAGAGGAGAGGAAAATGAGCCACTGCGAGGGAGTCTAAAGTCGCAGCAGCAGGCTGTCGCTGAATTACGCTAATCGATGGGAATGCCAGCGCGCACTCGCCGAGCGTTTAGACGTTGACGATAATTTCATTGCGGCCGATTGGATTATGCGAGCTGCGGCGGCTGAGGCTTATACGCACGCGCACGCGCGCGGGGGTGGAGTGTATACAGCTGACGATGATGTTGCGAGGATGGCGAACTTTTTGTCGAGCAATAATGGGGATGCGAGTGATAAAGGAGGTAAATTAATATTGGGGAGGGGGGTGATTGCGGGGTATTGTGATGTTGAGGGGAGTAGTAGTTAGCTGGATTAACTGGATTCGGGATGATTATATTAATGGAAATTTGATACTGTGAATTGGAGTTACTTTTAGCCAAAATAATACTATAAGTGTTTTATTTTGTAGACTGCAGAAAGTAGGGGTTTTAAAGCGATTGAAGAGGTAAATTTAATTTGAGGGATCGACTCTGGAAACAAACTTTTGAACTTCGAAAACTTTCTTCTGATGGCGGTTGTGAAAAGCTTCTATGCTGAAATTTTTGCTTTTTGTACTAGAATTTTGGACATTGATTAATACTCGTTATTGTACCAACTTATAACTTATGTACGTACAAAAATTTAAATTCGTCTGTAAGATATTTAAATTAAAAAGCCGTATTTGTTATAGTTTATTCAATATATTTTTAAAGGCACACTTATGTATATATATATATATATACATAATAAACTTCTAACACTGTTTTCAATCCTTATGGTTATTGGAATTTAAAGTGTCATGGCCAAAGCAACAGTAACAACACTTTCTTCTTCGTTAAGGGAACGTCGAATATCTTTGTCCTTGTCTAATTGAGCTTTCATTCATAATTTTAAGAGAAATCAATTATTTGAAAAAATAATAGTTTCTCCCGCTTCGTTTTATGAAAACTTTGACACACTATGAGGGCCAACTACGTGGAGATTAACCTTTACATACTAAGTTTCTCAAAGTTTTTCTCGAAAGCAAAACAATCATATGAAACCAGCTTGGACGTATATTTAGATTATTGTAAAACAAAGCGGGGACAACTACTATTTTTTCAGAAAAATTATTTCTCTTAAAATTATGAATGAAAACTCAATTAGATAAGGACAGAGATATCCGGTGTCCCCTTAATAAGCATATAAAATAAATGAGTTTAAAAACTAATTATGTAATAATATTCTACATGTTTTACAGTTTCAGAATCTGCAAAGAAAATAATTTAATGACAACTTTTAAATAGTTTAATAAAGATTAGAAAATATATAAGATTTAAAAATACTGGAGTCAGTTCAAATGGAGTTAATAACTTTGTCATCGTTTTATTCCTTCATTATTACACATAAAACCTTTGCAACCACTTTTCTTAGTACAATTGATAGTTATAATTAGTTTTAAAATCCATCCGTTGTTTATGTTTATTTAGGAAAGAAGAAATTATCAAAACTGCTTTGCTTCGACCATGACACTTTAAATCCCAATATAGACTGACTGATTGAAATTTTTAGCACTTGTTTTAGACGAGAACTTAATTATTGCGGTGCAGAAAACCTGAGTAATATGAAATTTTAAGGTGGTAGGTTTACGGTACAACTATTTTCTGTTAGAATTAATTTTACCTCATAAGAGATGTAACATACAATAATTTAGTAACATTGGCTAAATTTGCAGTTAACCATATCTTTATTGTCAATTTTAAAGTTATTATTTACTAATCGGAAATAGTTGTTCGACTATAATAATGGGCTTAATGTACGATTATATTATAATGGCCTGGAGAGTTTTTGTTGGAATAGTTTTGGAATCTTTTAGCTGATCAAGTGTTGAGCTGAGTTTGTGGAAACAGTTTACCTGCGTTTACAGCATACTTTGATAGTCCTAATACGCGTACTTCTAATTATTTTAACATTAAACGATACGTTATTTTGCTTTTATCTTAAGCACGTACGTTTTGTCTCAAATGTACAGATTGCATGTTCAGATTGTAAAAATATCGATTTTGTTATTATAAAGCTTTTTATTTTTATTAAACTTCGAATTTCGCTGTATTAAAACATTTATTGTAATGTATGTTACATTCACAATGGAATAAAAATGGTAAACAAATGCGACTTGGCAAACAAATAAATTCTGCGTACTTAATTGTTTTTCATTACTGTTCTTCATTTTACATACGTTATTTCAGAACAACAACAAAACTTCAAATGAGCAGTATAATATCACTGTAAATTCAAGTGTGTTAAATTACATATGTTAAGTATGTAAACTACTGCAAATGTGTTGTTTTAACACACTTGAGTGAGTAAAATACGGCAAATGTGTAATTTAACACATTTGAGTATATAAAACACTTGTCGCCATTTTTCCAAGCATGTTCTTTATTTTTACATTAAAAACTATATATATATATATATATATATGTGTGATGTCAAATTTCCACATTTTAAATGTGTAATTTTATATATATATATATATATATATATATATATATATATATATATATATATATATATATATATATATATATATATATATATATATATATATATATATATATATATATATATATATATATATATATTTACACTTATTACTAATTACACTTGGATTTACAGTGTAATTAGTCCTTTTCAGACATTCTTAAAAAAATGGATAGTTTCTAGTTTTAAAAAAAGGTTAATAAATGGTCTTACTTCTCCGAAGATAGTTCTTGAAATGAAAAACTTTATTCTATTTCGAAAATTACTGACAATGGTATTTGAAATAGATGAGACGAGAGACGCAGAGAATTAAGAGAAACTATTCAGACTTAAATATCTACGCATTTATACAACTATTGACCTATACATGTGAAATTTTAATTCTGCATTTCATTTGCATAGTTGGGTTGTTAATTTCGAAAATGTGTTTTACCATTTTGAATTTCAAAGTTGATTAGAAGTTGAATTAGTTTGATTATCATTGAATAATTGGGCTCAAGCTCTTCAAAAATACTTGTGATGTTTTGCAAGTAATAGAAATAATTTGTAGTCATATTCAAAATGTTTGAAGCAAAATATGCTTGCAGCAAGTAAATGCTTTTTAGAGTGCATTCTCATTTGTCATATTCAGATACACACCCGCTACAATATCGTAAATCTCACCGATTCGCTTTCTCAATGACCATCAACAATTTCATTCGCCATCATCGCAAAAACATTCGCCTACCTCGTTTTCCTCATTCTCCTCGCACACTCTCTGCACCTGTCACCCCTTGCAACGACAAAGCTTCCGTAATGGCCGTGAACCCACCCGAAAAAAGAAGCATGCCCAAAGCAAGTATAAGGGGGAGGCGTTATATACCACACAAATACTGACCGGCACGAAGCCTCTCTCTCTCTCTCTCACTCTCTCGGTGGTGTCTCCGCTCGTTTGGCGGAGAGCTGTCTTTCCGCGCGAGACGCGCATACCTAATGCACAATTAGCCGCGCAAGAACACGTACTTCCCCGTCGTCGCTTATAAAGTACACGCGGGAGAAATATTAGGGGTCTTACACGCGCGAAACCTCTCACTCTCTCCGCGCGCGTCGTTTATACGGCAAAAATTCCCAGCTGCTTGACTCTGTGTATGTATGTGTATGTGTACAATTTCATTAAGCTCGCGTTGCGTTCGCGGCTTTTGCGTTGAGGAATTTCTCTCTGGTTGGCGCTGCGAGAGCTTAATGCGCGCGTAGCCGCGGTGCTTGCGGAAAATTGAAGTTTTATCGTGGCGGTGGTGGTTAGTGGTTTTGTAAGTATGGAGGACGGGAGTAATGCGCGGCGGCGTTTGTCGGTGAATTTTTGCTTGTTGTTGTTTTTCTTTTAGGTGCTGTTGAACATTTATGGACGAGAGAGAATTAGAGATGGTTGCAGAGACATTAGGACGGAGGGATGAAGTGAATTGAATGCAGTGGAGGTTCAACAAATATGAGCTGTTCGTGAAGAGATATTCGTTGAATGTTTATTACTACATTATAAAGTGTTTTAATATGCAATGTATGCCAAAATCTTTATCTTATTTATTTGTAATAATAACTTATCGTGTTTCAAATATTAAGTCATAACTAAAGAGGCATTCCATTGTTAATGGTAAAAAATTACTGCTTCTTTGATGTTTTTTGACCCATAAAGAATGACTTTTTTACATTAATGGACCAAAATTTTCATCATTATTCTACATAAATTGTTACCTTAAACTTACTGTTACAAGAAATTATTTTTAAGATTATAATATTTATTAATGACTTTTTAAACGTGTGTATTAAATTTTATAAAAAAGAGAACTGATCGAGAATTACTCCTAGTTGATCAAGACTGTAAATATAAAAAACGGTAAATAGAAGTATTAACAAAATGGAGGACGTTTAAAGTTCAAATTCACTATGTGATTTTCTGTAATTCAATTAAGTCTTTGAGCGCTCGCCATTTCGTTAATTACTCATCAATCTACAATTAATTCTAGCTCGAAGCATAGCGACAGCCTTATATAGACCTACAGGTTATAAATCTTTTTGCTTTTATATACCATAAATCGAGACCGAAATGCTAATCGAATTTGTTTCAGTACTCTTTTAAGGTAGTTCTTAGTTACTAAATAGGCTTTATAGAAAAAAATTGTATTATAGCATAAAAGAGCTTTATATCATCGGTGAAAGCACACCGAAAAAATAACATTTTTGTAGAAAAAATGAAAATGCGGATGTTCTATTCATATAAAAGAAGATCGGAACAAAGTGAACCGAGGGGTATAAAATAAGCTGTTCCAGTTTATTACAATAATTTTATAAATAAAGTGTCTAGCGTAAGCCTTGAAAAAAAATCCTCGAGATTTCCAGGTTTTCCAGAACTTTAAGGACAAACTTCCAAACAAGAGGGAAGAAATTTACATTATTTATTCTTCAATTTTTATTTCTTGAAGCAATTTTATCTCAAATAACTGTCACTAATTTATTTATTTTGATCATTAATCAATTTTTTAAAGATTATTTTTTTTTATTTTTAACTAGGTATTATTTTACACATTAGAATATCTTTCAAACGCACGGTTACCGTATGAAAGAATCACAATATTTTTGAAAAAGTCTATTTAAGTTTTTACAATTGTATGCGATGATATTAATCCATAAACAATCAAGTTTAATCTTAACTGATTTTAAAAAATTAAAATCTTGAAGTGTTCGTAGAAATATTATGCTCGTAAAAATATTATTTGCTTATATTCTCATTTAATTTTGTTTAGCTCTTACGGTAGGTGCAAGTCTGTAACCAACAAATTTTGAAACAACTGTTGATATTTTTTTAACGAGTTTTTTAATCAGTCGAAATTTTCCAATATTATTAATAAATAGTTTCATAATAACGGAACAATCATTTTCAAACATTAGCATATCAGTTCCAGAAGCCTTCTTCAATTATTTAAGCATCATTGATTGCTTATTCAATATTAACTTTATTTGCAGTCGATATATTTTTGGGAAGCTTTGGGAAGTGGTTTTTGGTACCCAAAAATAATGTCTAGCACCCGTATAGTTTCATCTCATATCTCCTTGTTTCCAAGACATTGTTCCCAATGACGTATTGTATCCGAAATACGCGTTATTTCATTTAAAAATGTTACCTATTCTTCGGATCATAACTCTGAAAGTTTTTACGCTAAAGTAATGATGCAAAAATACAAATTAAATCAAATTAAATCTTATAAAGTCTATTTTTATTTATTTTTTGGGTAATTTTTCTATTATAAAAGCTTGATAAGTTATATGATTAAAAGTATGGTGATACCTCTTACAAATAAAGTAAAGAATATTCGAAGTAAAACAACTCATATCTCAAAAACAAAAGCCTATGGAATTAAAGCATGAGCTGCTTTTTGAGACTTAATTTATAGGTATTATGAAAAACTTAAACCTCATCAAAATGCATGTCTCGGAGTTATGACGCTCTCCAGACTCTTCTTGTTAATTAAAAGTGGCTCTATTTCACTAGCTGATATTTGGAAGAAAGCCAATTTGCATAAAGCAGTTTACGAATAAAGCATTTTCTATTATATTATAACAAGATTTTAGCAGAATTATAATTGAAAAATTGCGTGGATATTCAAGAAATTTCAAAAAGTTACCTGAAATTTCCAGGTTTTTCCAGAATTAATTTTATTCCCTGAATTTGCCAGGTTTTCCAGATCAGCTATTGATTCTCTGAATAAATTAATGCTCAGAGAAATTTCAATATATTTATCTTAGTGATAATCAATTGCTATGCTAACGAAAAATTACATCTGCGCTCGTTTGTTAGCCAAACAAAAATAATCAAATTTTCGTTAAAAAGATTGTATCCGGATTCTCCGCAACACCTATCTAACCCTCTTTTGCTTTGCCACCCTCCACTTTCATAGCATAATTCAAATCTCCGTGAAAGCAGCGCGGTGTTTTATTACACGAACGAGCTTGCGCCTGCGTTAGAATGCACAAAATGGACTCTCTGGAATTTGCGAGAGCGGTGTGTGCAGTCACATACGCTACGCAATGCGAGAGAGAGAGAAAGAGAGCGAAGCGGTTCAAAAGCGCATGAAATTTCCCAGCGTGCGTTAGAAAAATGCAACAACATAAATGAAGTTGCGCGCGCATAGTCATTCCCGCTCGTAACACAGTAAGCGCGCACTGTGTACATGTCGGATAATTTTTTTTTTATTTTGCTCCGCGCGTAAATTCGCTCTCTCTCGATTGCAGTTGATTTTGTTTTGAAGTATCGCGAGCGCGCACAGGTCGAATAAGTGCATTTCGGCGGTTCATTTAATGACGTTAGCCCCACTGCGAAACGTTCGGGTGTATGGGATGATACGCGGAAATCAAAACTAAATTAAAATGGTGCGTACGTTGATATTTCGGGGAAAATAAATTGACTATCTTATCATTAACGCATTACGACTGGAACTGTCTATTTCGGCGCTGATTGGTTTTTTAACAGAAAAAGCGTACACTCGATCAAAAGCAATCATTGATGAAAGGTGACTTTTTCGAATGATTAACGCGTGCTCTTTTACGATCAGAGGATAGAGATTCAATTATTTTTAACTGAAATTAAATATGACTAATCGAAATTTAATAAACAGAAAATAACATATTTGGAAAAATTTTTGTTTTTCAATCGTATTTTCAAGTTTAAATCTGAATAAAATTGACAGAATAACATTTTGTGTTTTTGATATATCTGAAGCTAAATCTATTATCCCAATTTGATTTTAGCAAAGTGAATAATCCAATATAATGACTGAAATTCGAAAACTTGATATTTTTAATAAAACTGTATAATATGGTTCTAATCAATGTTTCTTAAGTTTTTTTTTTAGTTAATAAACTGAATCAGTTATACTTAAATTAAGAACATAGTCATTTGAATGCAATGGGTTAATTTAAGGCTATTAAGTATGTTCACTTGTGATGTAATCGGTAATATTGGCAATCCGTTTTTCCCGCAGTATTCGCCATTATTACCACAGTGATCGATATTTTAGTGAGCTAACCTAATCGTAAACTGTTATTGCAGTTTTGTATAAGTACAGAAAATATAAAATCAAAAAATGAGTTAAACAGTGCTCAATTCGCTTAGATATATCTTGAAATTAAACTTGAGATAAATTAAACTTACGTATAATAAAAACAATCATCTCGAAGAAAACTTAATCGTACATAAATGTATCTCTCACAACACCCAAACAAGAAAGAAGCGCTTGACGAGAGCGAAGTACAAAGTAAATTTCCACTCGCAAAAGTGACATCTAATTTCCCGTTTGTTTACTCCCTTGGCATAAAGAAAAACAAACTAATACAAAGCTCACTACTAGAATCGAGAGAAAAAGAAACAAACCTCTCACCCTCTCTCTTGTTTGTTTTCTCTCGAGTGCTCCGTCGCTCTGCAGCAGTAGCTCTATATATACTCTCCCCCCGGTCGTTTTTTTTCGCCTGCGCGCGTTGTGTTTATCCGACCGATGATGCGCCGGCGTCAAATGCACATACACGCGAGTGTCGAATCGACGTCTCGCTCACTCCTCGCTTGTATAATCGATATTTACGTTTTATAAAATCCGTGGTATCTAGCTATATGCGCAATGAATAAATGAAAGAATTTCGTTCTCTCGCACTGGGGTATAGGAGAGAAAAAAGATATTTATGATGGGGTATCTTGAAAATGGAAGCCGGTGATTTACGTCAGTTCAGATCGCTCGGTGTAACTCGTAAATTTTTATGGATCTATACGCGTAAGACGAATATTGCGACGAATGATTGGGTGCGATGATAAATGGTTGAGGATGGGTATTTGTGTCTTTGGGGGAACCATGGAGTGTTATTATTTTTCAGATTTTTGAGTGCGCGAAGGAAATAATATCTTGTTGGATATGCTCTACGTAAATTATAACGTTATATTGACATGCAAGTTTTAGAAACTTATGACGTTATTGAAATTAGTAAAATTAGAATTTTATTGTTGATTTTGAACGTTAAAGTTAAGTAACTTTCAAATCTTTGTTGATGTTATAGGTACAATGTTATAGGTACAATTTATTTACGGATTTCCTATATTAGTCTTTTATTCAATCATTCCATCAACAGGTTTACAAAAATATAAAAACAAAAAGTATAAAAATCATTCCAAGAATAAAAAATAAAGTACGATATGCCATAAAAATGACCAAAGAATGGATTTTCAAGAGTGTGCTTTGCGCATATTTGGTTAATAATAATACCAATCCTACCCTGAGTTATTTTGGAGTTAAAATGTAAATAAAGAATATAAAAATATATTAAAAAATAAATAATTATTATTTATAATATATTTTCATATGATAATACAGGTTTCGATTCGGCGACGGAAGCCTCCTTAAACATAACTCGACTAATTTTGCTTTTAAAAAAGTACTTTTTGTATGCCCCATTCGCAAAGCGTTTGCTAATTACGTAATTAACGATTTCGATTATTATCCTCAAAAAAGGCTTACACATGCAATTAAGCAAGCTTTAATCAAGCGTACCTTGGAAAATCAATAAATGTGCACGAGGTGCGAATAATTAACGCTATAAATTTTCGAGTATCTCAAAATTAATTACTTTTCCACGAAAACGCGAAACGCAATATCATTACTCTTTAAAAAAACTCGCCAGATCCACTCCGCTACTCAACATCCTAATACATTTCACTAAACACACTCCACCCCGATCTTTTTTAACTCAATGTTTAATGCCCAGATAGCAGCCCGTGCCGAGCACGGCGTGCTGGCACGGCGTGACGAATTTGTGCCATCACTGTGCAGTCGCAGCGTGCTGTCCGATTCGGTGGCACGTCGTGACCGCCCTGTGCCGTCATCGTGCCGTCACGCAACATCACTTTTTTGAACTTTTAGATTCCAGCAGAATGACGGCACAGTGCAAGCCCGCCGTGTCGGGAAAATCGTGGCCGCAATGTGACGGATTATGGACAGCACGACGTGCCATCAATATAATTATAAAAATATAATTTAATTGCATATTTAAGTTATTATTTCTATTACAAATAAAATTGATAATAATAGTAATGATTTGTTAATTTATTTATATGGGGCTCAATTGGTGTAATTGAATAAATAAATAAATATAAATAAATAAATAATAGTATAATTTTATGATTTATATTTTTATTAATAATAAATATATTTGTTTATAATTGAATATTAAAATTGATTTACATTATAAATTTAAAGTCTTGAAATAATTTCGAGCTTTCTGTTGTTTGAAGAAATATATCGCATCCCGCCATTGCAGTAATGTCCCTGGTTTCATGAAGACTTGATCTTCAATTGCAGACGCGCGCAATAAGTGAAATTGTTCTTAATAATTATAGCGGTATTATTGTAGTTATTAATTATTGTAGTTATCTGTGGTGTAATTTGGAATTCTGAATTATATAATTCGACTGTGGCAAGTTTGTGGTGGACGTTCGAGAGGAAGTGCAGCTCGTCTTGAGGATCATCCTGGCGCGCGCACGTGCAATTGCAGTTCATAGTAAATAATTACTATCATTAATTATTTACATGCTGCAATTTGGATTTCCCAAGAGAACTGTGGCAACTTTCTGGACGTTTCAGGGTGAAGAGATTGTCTTTAGGATCACCCTGGCTGAGATGTAAAATTTTTTTATTTATAATTATTCTAATAATTATATTATGTTAATAAATAGGTTAGTTTTGACGAGGAAGGACGAGTGGCCAGGACGAGGAAGTGCGACGATGGATGCAGCAGGAGGGGTATCTGGGCTACGGTCCCCACGAAGGGGCACGAAGACGAGAGCTGCAAGGCCCAGGACGGCGTACTTGCGGCAGCAGCAGTGGCACGGTTAACCTCGAAGAGGTTATGTTTACATACAGCTTCCTACTGCATTCGTCCACTGCCAATATTATCAGGTGAGATTAGTGTTTAGTTTATCACTGTAATCTCCCCTTACTAATGCTGCGTTGTTTCTAGGTGTCTGGTGAGTGCTTCGGAGGTTAAATGAACACTCAAACTCTAAAATCCATGAATCTTCAAACATATGAAACCTACAACCCATGAACCGTCAAACCCCTGAACGCAAGACTTAGTTTTATAATTATTAAATTTTTCATTTCTTAAATATATCCTTTATGTTTAGGTCAACTACTTGATTTATCTTGGTGGTAGAAATACCGATGACTCTGACTTTGCAGTCAACACAGAGCTTCTGTGCAATGTTACTTGGCTTGGAGATAAGAAAAAAAATGTCACAAGACTACGTGATACCCGTTTTGTGTCAGCTTGTGAAGGTATATTGTTTTATATATTTTATTTTACTTGTCACACTAGACTTATTATATTAATTATGAATGTTTCCATTTTTGACCAGGGCCCTGAAAAGCCTTAAGCAATGTCTACGGCGTCTCGAAGAGATACGCAGAGACGTGCTACTGCCCGAAGAAAGAGATGAGGAGTAGCTGCCACCATCTCCGAGGAGAAGACGAGCTCCTGATGAAGAAGAAGAAGAAGAAGAAGAACATCAAGAACCCCTGCCATCCAGTCCAAAAAGAAGAAGAGTTTTTGAATGCGACATTCATGAAATTTGTTTTGCCGTCTGGGAATTCTTTAGTGTTATTATTACTTCTATTAAAATAAAAATAATAATTGTTTTCAGATGCCGTTGAGAGACGTTAGAAAATAACTCTAGAACCGATCCAGCACGTACTGAGAGACAACGTCAAGGAATAAAGACTGCCGATTCAGCGACTGACCCAAGACTGAGGTAGACAAGCTGAGGCTGGGAGCGACAAAAATGACATCGTTTTCAGACTTGCAAGCTGAGCTTCAAGGAGGGCCTAGCAAAGGTAATTTATTCATCATTCTATTATAACTTTCCAACCCATAATGCAATAAAAATCTTATTTTTTTGTTTGTTTTCAAAAGAGTTCATAACACTTCGAGCGCAGAAACGGTGTGTACCTGCCTGGAAGTGATAGCGATCTGCTGAATGGTTCCCAAGGTCATGCTGTTGTCGTACGAGCGCGTGGACATGCCTGCAAAACTCTCGATGACGCAGGGGCAACGAGAATGATGTTGAGTAGGAGGCTTCTTGCGAGTTGCAGCTCAGACAATCCCTGTTAAAAAATTGAAGCTGGATTTCAAGCTTGAAATTCAGCGATGAGGTTGAATCTGGTTTGATCGAACTTAAAATCCAGCTCGATTTCAAGCTCGAAATCAAACTCAAAAAATCCACCCTGATCGACCTACATTTCATGTTTGATCAAGCTGGATTCAACCTCATCGCTGAATTTCAAGTTCGATCGAGCCGGATTCAAACTCATCGCTGAATTTGAAGCTTGAGATTTAGCTTGATATTTTCAATAGGGGAACCTGCACAAGGCCTGCACCATTATTTACGTAAATATTTTCAGGGACTATATATATATAAAATTTCTTCATATATATATATATATATATATATATATATATATATATATATATATATATATATATATATATATATATATATATATATATATATATATATATATATATATATATATATATATATATATATATATATATATATATATATATATTCCACGTCGACCATGGAAGAAATTTTTTACATTTCGTTTTAAAATGTTTTTACTAGTTCAGAATAGTTAAAAAATGTATGCAAAAAAAATTTAGATCACAATACCCTAACTATGCAGAACTGTGGCCCTATTAAAAATAAAGTTTTTTTCAATTCTTAGAAACAGAGAAAACTTTAATAATTTTTAGCTCCAGATAGGTGCAATTTAGGTATTTACACATATACATTTTTATTATTTTTCTGTATATTTTTCTGTAAATTTTCTATAGAATATGCTAGCACTTTTTTTTAGGCCCTAATTACCACGTTTCTGATTGATTTATAAAAGATATACCGTTATATAGTAATAAGAGCTTCAAAATGAGACCAGGTAGACCATGGACCGAGCTTATTAACCGAAGTAACAGAATTTTGAAGGAAATCTACATACAATTTGTATATCTATATATGAAGATTTATTTTATAAATGATATACCGGGGCCTGCGGCGGCTCAGTCGGTAGAGTGTCGGATTCCCACGCCGGTGACCCGGGTTCGAATCCTAGTCTCTGCCGATTGATACAAGCACCTCTGTAAAAATTACATGTGCTTTGTTTACAAACACACCGCAGACCCCCGTCGTCGATTAGCACCACATGGAAGCACAAACATGGCGACGTTAAATAATAATAAAAAAAAAAAAAAAAAAAAATGATATACCCTACATACATATAGATATATAAATTGTATGTAGATTTCTTTCAAAATGCTGTAACGTCAGTTATAAAGCTCGGTCCATGATCTACCTGCTCTCATTTTGAAGCTCTTATTACTACAAAATTTTGAGATTAAAATAAACTGCCGAAATTTTTTAAATAGCATATAACGGTATATCTTTTATAAACCAATCAGAAACGTGACAATTGGGGTCTGAAAAAAATGTCAGCATATTGTACAGAAAATTTACAGAAAAAAATGCATATATATATGTAAATACCCAAATTGCACCTATCTCGAATTGAATTTTCTACTTTTCTAAAAATTTAAATAAACTTTATTTTTAGGGTCACGGTTCTGCAAGATTTGGGTCTTATGAGCTAAAATTTTATTTACATGCTTTTTTCACTATTCTGAACTAGTAAAAACATTTTCAGCGAAATGTAAAAAATTTCTTCACGGGTTTACGTGAAATATATATTATTATGAAATATTGAAATTCGTTCAGAATGAACTTTTACTACAGTTTCTCTATTAGTCTTGACGTTTCTTTCGCCTTTACAATACATCAGGAAAGTATAATACATTTTTAGGCCAATTTTTTATTTGAAAATTTTTATATATCAAATTTTTAAATTTTAAATCTCACCTGAGATCTTACCAGAGATCTCGTGTAAGATTTTGAGTAAAAATTCATGAGGTTTTCGCATGATATTTCACCTGAGATTTTTTGGTAGGGATATATATATATATATATATATATATATATATATATATATATATATATATATATATATATAATCATGCGAAATATCATGCGAAAACCTCATGAATGTTTACTCAAAATTTCACACGAGATCTCTGGTAAGATCTCAGGTGAGATTTAAAATTTCAAAATTTGATATATAAAAATTGACCAAAAATGTATTATACTTTCCTGATGTATTGTAAAGACGAAAGAAACTTCAAGACTAATAAAAAAAACTGTAGTAAAAGTTCATTCTGAACGAATTTCAATATTTTATTAAGTGTACATATAATAACATGAGATTTTGGTATGAGATCTCAGGTGAGAATCTTACTTGAGATTATTCAGTAGGAGTATGTGAATAATCATAATTAAAGTATAAAATTATAATTAAATTTAAATATTTACGTAAATAAATGGTATATATATGTTATTATTGTATGTATATATCTGCTGCGGATTCCCGGAAAAACAACTCAAGTCCATTTTTTTAAAATTGAGTTTTAAGCGATTTTAATATCTTTATATAGTATATTTTCAGATAAAAGTGCACAAAATCAAGAAAGTGTAAAAATAAGTAGCCTTATCTACTATTTATGATTTTTTTTACATTAGTTCAAATGGAAAATAATAATTTTAAGTATTAGTATCTTCAAAACAGAAAAGTGGACTTATGTTGTTATTCTGCAAAACCATATATATATTATGTATTAACTTATTAATTTATTGTACAAAAATTAAATATTTAAAGTATATAAATAAAAAATTACAAATATAAAATACAGTATTTTTATTATGATAAAATTATACATTTAATATAAATAATATATATATATATATATATATATATATATATATATATCGCCGTGCTAGCATATTGTCGGCAAATTGCACCGCACAGTGCTGACACGTTGCCGGCACGCGGGCCGCAGTACCAATCGCGCATGCAAATTGCGTCGGCAAAATGACGGCACTATGACGGCCCGCGTGCCAGGACCGCGGTCCTGCACCGTGCCGTCTCAGAAGCGGGGCAGGAATCCGTCACAATGCCGGACCGCGGGCGGCCCGCGGGCCGTCAGCGTGCCGACACAGTGCCGACTCAATGCTATCTGGGTGGTTTGATTTCTGCAAACATTTTCGTTTCCATTACTGCGAGCATCATCGGAGGCACGCGGCGGCGGCGGCGGCGGCGGCGGCGGCTGAGTCCCATTAGTGCCGCGAATTCAGCTGGCGCATTTAACGGCGTGTAACGGGTAATCGATATTGCTCTCTCTCCCACCCACCCACCCGATATCGACGGCTTTTCGGACGTTATGGCAACAGGAAGAGCTGTTGATTCCGCGCGCGCTCGCTCGCGGTAGAGAAAAATTTCTCAATTACGAAAAATGCCGATGAGAAACTTTCTGGTGGCGTGCTCGGTTCGTTTTTTCTTTATATTTTCGTAATGGAACTTCTTTTTCGTCGACGTTGCCATGGGTTACTCTGCAGCTAATCGGTGAATGAGCGTGCAGTTGTGGGTGTGCTCGGTGAATGAGAAGGGTCACGTGACGATTCTATTTGTGCGTATAAATATAGTATAGATTTTGGAATTGCCGGAGGGTTGGAGAGGGTGTGCTCGAAAAAGCAAAGGACTTTAGTGTCGTGGGAAATAAAAATGTATGAATATGTGATGTTATTGAGGTTGTATATCGAGCTGAAAGATTTAGGGTAGGTTATCGACTAAACAAACGCGAATAGCACTCTTGAATACTATCCTATTTATGTCAAATCACTACTTTATATTCTTTTTAAATTAGATTGCCTAAAACGGGGTGACGTTGGCCACGTTTTTAAATAGTTATTACAGATTGTATGTATAAACATAAAAATTTTGAAGCTATCAAATATGATCCTATTAATATAAAATACCTTCTGCAAGTGCATCACATAAAATTTTACTACCAATGTGTCATTTATAACCCTTTAAATAAGTGTACTACAGTCATCCCGTCGGTCAAAAATAGCCCGTTTTACGTACATATTCTAAACATTACCGAAAAACTGAATCGATTAAGAAAATTTCATATCAACAAATGTTTAAAGAAGTTATTTAACTTTCATGTCACAAAATCAATGTTAGTATCAGCAATTGCTAAATTGGTCCGTATGTCAATATTACGTTACAATCTACGTAGAAGCATATCAATAGATCAATAGACATTTTGGATATTAAAAATATATAAATCTTATTTTAAGCAAATGAAACACTTCTAAAGTATATTTTAATATCTCATTTATAATTACCAATAGATAAAAACCATCATATTAAGTGTAAATATCCGAAATTCTTAATATGAAAAAAGTCTTTCTAAAACCATGCAAGTGTCTATTTGGCCCCATACAGAAGCAAAATAGACATTGATGAAATAAGAATTAATATAAGGATGTTGGGGCAATTTTATCAGTTTGCTGGGTGACATTATTACTTAGCGGGCGAAAATGAGCACTTTAGTACTTATTAGATTATGGTTATTTAATTTTAGTTTTAACTTAATGTAACACAATGAAGACAAATAAGATGGGGCAAAATAGATCATTGTAGTGGGGCAAAATAGTCACTTTATTTTTTATTCGATGCTGGTTTATATTAATCGTATTGTCACTTTACCAACATTAACTTTATACATCTGTGTGTTAATAAAAAATTTTAAACTTTCAACAAAGCATGCTTTAATTGAACAAGCCAAGTGTCAGTTTTGCCCCGTGTCTATCTTACCCTCTCTCTCCACCACCAAAAAATACGGTTTGCTATGAAAATCAACCTACCTCAAACAGTAACAAGAAACTATATTCAATCACTGGCTTTTCGGAGCAACAAATTCGGAACTTGATTCAACTCTAACAGTCAAATATTTGCAAACTAACTTTATACAACTGCACATTCCACACTCTAAAAAAGTAAAACCTTCCTATAAAAACCCAGATTAAAAACAACACGATAAATATTTGCTCCTTTATTACGTGTACAATTGTTGCTCTCGCCGCATTAAATCTCAATATTCACCCTCTCCCTGCATCACTTCATTCCAACAGCAAGTCCGCGTGTAAACAGCGGGTAATGTCGACGATAAAAAGGCGGAATCCGAAAAGCGGAAAGGAGACCTCGGACGAGATTTCGCGGAAAAACGCATGCACACGTAGGTATATAAAGAAGCGGCGCGGCGCATCAATCACGCTATTACAGTGGCATCCCGCAGGAGTCCTTACAACGGTCGTCGCCTCGCGCTATATCTGTATATAGTACAGTGCGTACATGTGGAGACAACGAATTATACGCACACCACGCGCATTCGGACGCATGTGTATAGAGGGAAGCTGGGGTTAGATGAGGTACCGACTCTTTTGTAATTCTGTAGATATTTGGTATGTAGTGCAAGAATCTTGTTATTGCTCGGTTTTTTAGAATTTCTAGGTGATAAACTTAAAATTCTGCAAAATTAATATATATCAGGTGAAATTGAGCTATTTTACATCTCGCAAGAGGGTTGTAAATTATCGTATAATAATAATACTCAATAATAGCTGAGATCACTAAATAAATAAATAAACAATAATTGTGTTGCAAAAATTGATCAGAAAGTTATTATAAATTATTCCTGAATATTTGCATGGGTTCTTTGTGTAAATAAGATAATGATAACTAAACACAGTATGTATAAAGAAAGCTTTTTTACTCATTAAATATTAGAAAACAAAGTTTATTTATAGGTACTATAAGATATCCACTTTGGCCCCGTGGCCCCATGTACACTTACACACTCGGCTTACAGACCAAACAGGTGATGGAACGTTTTTATAATAATTTGTTTATAATTCTACGTAATTAAGTACACAAATCTGCTTTTAAAGAGATGTCGGACCCAGATACAGATATTTATAAAGTTTTTTTCATTTTTTGAACTGTTTTTGTTTTTATTAATCACCGCAGTTACTCGAAAAGTATGTCATACATAAGGTACGTCAGTCAACTGATATAGAAATCAATAAAAATTAAAAATTCAACAAGAATAATGAGAAATGCAAAAAATGTGTGCAACTACACCTATACCCAATCGAATACTGGCGCCAACACGCACTCTATAACCTTATTCGCGTATTTTTTACTTTCTTTTAAGAAACATCAGCACATAAGCTTCTATTTAGTTAAAAAAATGTTCGATCACTTGTTTATCCCTTCTCTTACCTCGTTAATCGGCGAATCCCAGCGTCACAACACAAAAAACTCTCTGCCTCCTCTGTTTCTATTATCTTCCTCCCTGACCCACGAGCTGTACAATCCAATCCTTCGATATCTTCTCCAAGGACACACCGGAACCTACATATACAACTCGGCTCGGCTCCGCAGTCTATATCACAGGCACAACAACAAATGAAAGAAAACCTCGATCGGCGCTCTCTCTCTCTCTGAAAACCTCCCCCGCTTCACCTGCTGCTTCTATATAACTCCTCTCTCCTCTTCTCTTTCTCGCGAAAAACAGTCGGCTTTCCCACACAGGGAGCAGTGTGTTGTCGCACGCACAAATTGCCGTTATATATATACTTTATACTCCTCAACTCAACACTACGGCGCTGAAAATAAAAGCCGCTGATGTGTATGTATACAGGTATATCTACTGCGGATCGAAGACACGGTGCGAAGTGATGATACACACGTTCGCGAGCGTGGCGCACGAGACACTCGCGCTCGGACTGGCGCGCGCTGCGCACGCAACCCCCAAGCTGCTGCTGGCCGCCGCCGCGAGGTGTACGATGTGTGGGTATGTATATATATATGTATAAACACACACACACACACACACACATAGGTATGTATATACGCCTGGTTGTGTCTGCGCGCGCCGCGCGCCGGTTTCGCGCTCCGCTCCCTCTCTTTCGTTTCGCGGATGTATATAGAGCTGCGCTGCGCGATGCGATGGCGATGCTGCTGCTGCTGCACGGGGTATGTATTCTCCACTTCTTCTAGCTCCTGGGAAATTCCTGCGCTTCCGCTTCCTGCCGGCGCGCACGCCGCGAGGTTGGCTGGTTGGGGGATCGCTTTTGCAGGATGTGCGCCAGCGCTCGGCAATGCAGATGCCGACTTTTAGTCAAAGGTTGTGCGATGGGGTGATGGGCTTGGTGTGGGGAGTGATGCTGTACCTGTAGTTCTTAGAGTGATGAATTTTTACACTCACTTTTTAGAATGCAAATTTATTACATTTAAGAAATTACGATGCAAACTCCATAAGAGTTGAATTTTCACTCTAGTTAAATTGGTCCAAAATTTTACACGTGGTTCGATTTCTCGCGGCGAATGCTATGCTGATATATAGGTGCGACTGAGAAAGTATGATTATACCCTCTCTCTTGCACCTATATGTTAGCATAGCATTCGCCGCATGAAAACGGACCATTAGAGTAGCAATTCTTACTCTAAAAACTTAAGTTAAGAGAGTAATATATTTTGGCTTGTAAGTTGTATAAGAGATCTCTTATGAGGAAAACTTTCTTTCATGATAAAAAGCGACTAAGCTCATTAAATAGATTGTGATTAGCAACTTGATATTTGAATTTTTGTATTTAATATAAATATGAGATCCCATGTGGGAACCTATGATAGAGCTCGAAACCATTTTGGGGACCCACGGTGAGGACGTTAGAATGAAATTTACAATTTTTCTCGTTTAGGCTGTGCTGTGCCATCCAGACGGTACCTCCCGAATTGGGACCAAATACATTCCCCATTTAAAACACAATTTTATTAAATCTAAAAAATTTGATTTTTTTTCACATTCCCTCATGATTTTCTACATTGTTTCCTTGTACATGAGTTCCCGCATAAGTCTTACATGGTTTCCCATATGGGTTCCCAGTGATATCCCAAGCCAAAATCTCTCATGAGTTCTACATGGATCTCACGTGCATATAGGACTCACATAGATCCCACGTGGATCCCACAAAGGATCTGATATTAATGGGATCCCACGTGGGGTTTTTCAGTAGAGTAAATATATTTTACTTGATCATTTCTCTAGTAAAATGAAAATTTTATATATACGGGAGACTGGGGTATAACGGAGCAGTGTTAATAACTTTGCTTCGATCAGAATTGACGTCATCTATTTAAACGCCTGTTAGATTACTTGTAGTGATTACTGCAAATTAATGTACCCTTCTCCACCAACCGTTACCATGCAGAACGAATTTTAAAAATAGAAAATAGTTTGAGATCCTGAAAACCTGTGCATTTTGTAAAAATGGCATTTCATGAAAACGCAAAAAACCTTGTGTTATTGTTCCTCTTGTTTATGTGTAATAAAAAATAGTGTAATTTTTTAGGTAGCAATTTATGTAAGTTATAATAATAACAATAATTTAAAAAATTAATAATGTGCTCTATGTACCCGGCACCGTCCTGGTAATAATAATCGTACCATTCCATTTACCCCGATGATTTTGAACATCGCGATTTTCGATGCATTCGGATATTAATTATTAAGTACGTTTATATTATATCAATTTCAGCAGTAACGTAGAAAAATGTTCTTTGCATATCAAAAAACAGATAGAAATGTTCTTTTTATTGAATTACATTTTTCTACATAGTTTAGAACATATTTCATTTTAGTGCTGCATTATACCCCAGTCTCCCCTATTATAAAAACAATTGTTTCCAAAATGAATCTAATGAGATACTTTAAAGGCAGGAGGAGGGGTTTTAGGAACACAATTTTAACCCGCAGATAGGCGCACTTTTCGGTCCTATGCAAACACACGCGTGAGTGCCTGTAAGGTGCCAAATTCAGGAAAATGGTGTTAGCAAGGATTATTAACAAAACTAAAATACTAAAAATGTTTGGAGTGATTTGTTTATCAATAACAAACATTTGTTTAATGTTTCTTCGGCATTATTTGTAGCTAAATAACATTTCTGAAGAATACACAAAACTCCTAGTATGCAGTTTTCTTTAGCTTTTAAAAAGCCGTTTAAAAAAGTGTATGATTAGCATAATTTTTAAATAAATAAATATTACAAAAAACATGATTTGAACAATTAAAATCGTTTTACAACCACAAACTTTCAATAATTTTCATGAATATGAAGTTTTTTTTATCATAAGTATCTTATAACGAACATTGTAAAAACATTTTCTCTTGTATTTCCATGATCGTAATTGTACAGTAAATATTTAGACTTTTGCGTGGCGTACGTAGGGTAAATCGTGATTTTCGTAGCAATAGTATAACTGTCCTTTGTGATAAATAAGAAACATATTGGCTACGTGCACATCACTAGCGACACCACGAATTTTCGGCAAGCTTGAGAACCGCCCGATTGCTAAAATACATTGGGTTATGCAAAAAGTTACACATAATATATTTTTTTTATAAATTACTCTCATTTAAAACGCCTTTAAACTTTTTTTGTAAGGTAAATATAAGTTTATCTTATATTATAGAATATTTTGCAAACGTTCTAAACGTCTGGTGATCAAAAAAGAATATTTTTCTAATTCTCCCATTTAGCCAATACATTTTAGCAAACGAATAGTCCTGAGACTTGCTACCAAACCAGGTAAAATACGTGGGGCGCTAGTGTCATGCACGCAGCGAATATCAAAATAAAGGGTACCATACTATTTTTGTTCCATGTTACATTTTATAAATTCTACCAATCATATCACTTTAGCGTTCCATCATACCCCACTCTGTACCTCCCCACTCCACATCCCTTTTTTCGTCTATCTCTGTCTGGCAAGCGCTCGCGGCCGCGACGTAAGCGGATTACCTATTTACCCGCACGTACATATACCACGCGTTCGATTGCGCTCGCTCCTGGAGCAACTATACATATATACAGCCGTAGAGCCGCAGCAGCCAAAGTTTCGGGGCATGCTACCTAGGTATCTATATATGCAAATCGCGTGACGGCGACATTGTCATATTCGCTATGCGGCACGGGGCGCACGGATTGCCGCGCTATTTTATATTTACACGCGACGTCCATTTATATATATATATATATATGTTTCATTCATGTGTCGGGGAACTGATGGCGGGGTTGTACTTTGTAGGTATAGTAGGCAGTTTGTAGATAGACACATTTCGCGTGTTTGCCGGGCCGGAGGGGGGTATATATAAGCGGAATATAACGGAGCCGTCGTACAGGTATATACGTATATAGCACAGGCGAGCTTGCGCGTGCACAGGAGAGCGAGGCGAAAGGAAGAAGGACTGCGATGCGATACCTATCCCCCGCGCGGAGCGAGAGCATCGATCTCACGACTGAAAAGCGCAAGCGCCGACAGCTTCGTATATATATATATATATATATATGACGTATATATATATGACGTATGCTTACACACACACACACGCATACACTAATATTCACAATCGTACACACTATTATTTGCAAACATACATACTAACATTCGCAAGCCGAGACACTAACATTCACAAACATAAACACTAACATTCGCAAGCCGAGAAATTAACATTCACAAACATACACACCAACATTCGCAAGCATACACACTAATATTCACATATACACTAACGCGCACACACACACCTAAAATTCACAAGCATGTATATATACGCACTAAGATTGCAAGCACCCTAAGACACTCATATACTAACCTTTGCAAGTATATTATAACACACACATATTAACATTTGCAAGCACATTAACACACACATAAATAAGTACGCTAACACCCGCATACGCAAATAAGTACACTTATAGACACATACTAACATACACACCCATAGTAACATTCTCAAGTTATACACACACATACTAACATTTGCAAGCTCACACACACACGCGCGAACACACAATAAGATTCGCAAGCTACACACACACAGAGATATTCCTTCGTCGTACCTAGTCGACGTCATCGAACGAAAGCTCGCGAGGGGTAGGAGTTCGCACAGAGCGAGAGGTTTTCTTTCACAGTCCTCTATCAGAATCTTGAGCGTGTGCGCGCGCAAGCTTTGGCAGCCACCTCCTGTGTGTTTCTCCCTCCGTCGAAATTTTCGATTGACGGCGCGCGCCTGGCACGTCAGGCTCCCGAGGGAGAGGGAGAGAAAAAAGACTGGCGGTGGTGGTGGTGGTTGGGAGAGAGCTATGACGAATTCCTACGACCATCATCGGGGCAACAACGAGGAGGAGGCCTCGCCGTCCATGTCCAGGACCGCGGAGGACAATCTCTCCAACAGCGACGGACCGCTGCTCGTCACCGCGAAGAAGCGCGACAGGGATATTGCGAGGTGATTTTTATTCTTTTGCTTGTTTTGTGGGATTTTTGGAATTTCTTTAGATTGCTGAGGTTTGATTGCATCGAGTTGCTTGTGGCGAGAGTTGTGTGTGTGCGTTGCAGGGTGAGATGGCGCGAGATCGATTTTGCAATGCTTGGTTAGGTGCGGGTTACAGTGAATGGGCGAGCTTTTAAAGCTCTGAAAGCTTTTTTGCTCGTGTGCGATGTTTTATCAAATTTTTGGGTTTTATGATGAAAGCGGTGCTCGTGGATGCATGCAGGGATGTGGTTTTTTTGTAAATAATGCACTTTTTACGAAATTTGTAGCTTTATTTTTAAATAAATGTGTAAGTTGTTAGCAGTTTTGGACAAGTGTATATGCATTAAAAAAACTGTTATTAAAATCAAAAAATTATATATATTGTACAAAAACAATGATTAGAACTTATAAATATCTCGGCAAGAATATATACTTTGTTATCATTTTAATTGTCTTCTTCAAAGTTACTATGCACAGCGAGAATACTCTAATAAAAATTACCGTAATAGTCATAGTAAAAGTAGAACATTCCAAGTTCACAGACAAAATTGTCCCGATTCACGGTAAAAGTTACCCTTAGGTATTACGCAGTAAAAATTATGATCTTTTACCGTGTATCATGGTCATTTTTCAGTGAAGTCAAGATACCCACGTTTTGTTATCATTTTTATCAATAAATTATCTCTGTATACTAAAGTACCGGCATAACAACATAAGTACCCTTTTTTGAAAATTAAATTTTGAGCGTTTTTGGTATCTTTACATATTACATAGTGTATTTTCAGATAAAAATGCAAAAAATTTAAAAATAATGTATTTATGTCGTTATTCCTCCAACCAACAGATATAAGATACATGAAAAATCTTTATGGTTTTAAACATTCACACGGTTTTATTAAAGTTTATCTAAAAAATTTGGTCGGACCAACAATCGATTATCTGCTGCGTATAAGCATAGCAGATAGCCACTTGTTCGTCCGAACCGACGAAATGCAAGCTACTAATAAAATAAAATATTTGCTTTCAGAAGTCAAATGCATTCTTCAGCAATGCTGCTCCACCAGGAAAACTGGCATAAGAGTTGTGCATCCCATGATGACCAATACTCAAGTGACGAGAAAAAGAGTCATCGATGCATGTGGATGTTAACTATTGTTTTGGCCTTCATTGGTTTCTGCAATCTCCTTCTAAATATGACAATATTGATAGTGCTCAGAGTCAGTCAGGGAATGGAAGCACTAGAAGTGATCCCTGAACAGGATCTGGTCAAGTTTTATGGCAACACCGATTTGGACAGAGTTAGTTCTCACTATTTTGTAAAAATTGTTTCTTTTCCAAGTCATTTGCATAATTAATCTCTTTGCTAATAAAAATGTCATTTATTTTATAGGTGTGTCTACACAGAGGCGTTTGCGAAAGTTTTGGAGACGAGCCAATTGAGCTTATAGGCGATTCTGGAGGAGTGCATATTCAAGTGGCAAATCGACATCACAGCATGACCTGGTCCAATTTACAAATTCTCAAAAATGGCACATCAGTATCTCAGGTTGATTCGTTTCAAGTTACCGATCCCCGCAGTGGATCTCCGATATTTTCGACGGACTTCCCGAACTTCGGTCTTCCCCAGGGTGTTCAAAAGCTCGAAGTTGACATTACTCAAACTCACAGAATTGCAGCACCCAAGCAAAGTGACCTGATCATTACATCGGGTGAGACAATAGCATTGCATGGAGCGGAAGGTACTATTCTAGATTCCAAGGATATCATCTGGACAGCAAAGAATGATATCTTTCTACGTAGTAGAAATGGTGATATTGTTATTGATGCCAAAGATAGCATTAACGTTCCAAACATTCCAATAGCCCCAGCTTTTCTACCCAGTCAGTCTAACGAAGTGCAGAAGCAATACAAAGTCTGTGTTTGCATGCCAGATGGAAAACTTTTTTTAGTGCCAGCTAACAAGGGCAATACTAAAGTTAATTGTGCAAAAATTTCGCGATCATTGGAAAGTGATCCATGCGCTATGTAAATTTATGAAGACCTTGTTAAATATATTTTGTTCCCCTTGTACCATTCTGAAAACGCTCATTAATTTGCATCTTGTACACATTGTCATTAATATCATTTGACTGAAAAATGTTTATAATAGATTTAAGTATATTGAATAAAGTTTTTTTAAATTAAAGTTGGTATTCAGTTTATTACATGATTCGATTTTATTTTAAATTAAGTCGAGAAGTTACATTTTTTATTATCATTACAATTATCAGCAAAAATCATACACATACATATTTTTTTTTATTTCATTTGTGAGACGTATAAAAATTTTTTCACACTTCGTTCACTTCCAATACAATGAAACTACATGAGTTTGTCACGATATTTGCTTTATACCGATAAAGTGTCAAAATAGCAAAATGAGATAATACAAATTCAGTAGAATAGAAGATTTCTTTACACATTATTTTATTCACAGGAAACTTACGCACTCTCAGCAATCATTTCTTCATTACTCTCATCCATATCTTCTTGTTGTTCCTGTTCTGTTGGTGGCTCGTAGGCTTTTTCCAGTGGACTTGCCACAACACCACCTGACCAGACACTCATTTCAACTGCTAATTTGTTTCCTCCTTCGAGCAACGGCCTGTATCCTCCATGAGCCAGAACTCGCAATAATGTCTGCGCTGTCAAGCAAACCAAATCTTGCTGCTCCAAACTCATAGCTGTGTGAACACGAATACTGCCACCTTCGCAAGGATCTGAAATGCCTGGGAAAGAAAACATTATTTTTAATACAAAATAAATATTTAGTAAGCATATTTTATACTTTATTAGAAACTACTGTTGTTCATAACATACCTGCTGATCCTGGTAAAAAGAGTCCTGAAGAAAGAAGTTGAAGAACTCGCTTATACGCCTGGTTAATTGGTAGAGCTTGTCTGCTGGGATTATTCATTATAGCATTGTGAGCCAAAACGTTTAACATCCATGGAGATAGAGGTTCTAGTCCTTCGAATCTAGTTCTTAAATCTCTCAACAAACGAATGAGGACTTTAATACTGGAATGGTGAGCGTTCTCTTCGAACCAACGTGAATGTCTAATTGCAGCTAAATGACCTAAAACAATAAAAATTTTTATTAGAAAAATTGTTTTTCAATTCAGATTTTATTAATATGTACATTAAATTATATTCGAACCTTGACAGATCTTAATGTCTAAGTGTTGATCAGGCTCCAACTTCCTGAGATTTTGATGAAGTGTAGTTATTAAAACACGAACTGTGGCTTCATTATTAGTAATGTCGAATCCACGTTCTGTCTGAGTCAATCTAAGCGCTTCTTTCGGTGCTTGTGCCTTCAGATCAGTTTGAACTTTGTTGCCCAGAGCTTCGACTGCAGTCTTTGTTGGTAAAGTTTTCAGAATGACAACAATATCTGCAACATTGTGGCCTTTGATCATTGTTCCCATTTTGAAACTTCCAACTTGACGTACTTCCTCCAATTGCTAAAATGTTCAAAGTGAAATGACAAGTAATTATTTAAATTGCTGGAAAATTTTGACATTCACTGTTGTTATAGTTAAAACTACTAATTTATAACTTACACAAGCCTCAAATGTGCCAGGAGCCACAATTAAATTGTCCAATACACTTTGGAGTTTGGTAACTAGATTCAGAATAGAAGTTTGCTCTTTCGGTGTGGGGCACATATCGGAGTTCTTTTTAAGTAGCGCAGCCGTGAAGTCAGCCTCATCGGGTGCTGGCTTTACCCTAGGGAAGGCGGCCTCACACAAGGTCAAGTCGAATGGGTGACGAGGCATGAACTGCCTCTTTGGCAGGAAGCCCATCCCACGGCCCATGCCTCTTCCCCTGATGATACCACCTCTACCGCGCACCATTTTGACTGTTAAATAAATCACAATTAGAAATCATGTTCGAAATCATGTCATGACATCACATTATAAGACATGATTAAAAAAAAGATTGTCACGTATTTGATTCGCTCCATTTTTAGTGTTCAAAACTTGCCTTTATAAAGTACTTCAAGTATGAAAATTGAAAAAATAACATCCGAAAACCAAAACCAGCATTTAATCTAAAAAAGAGACGATAAAAAACCAAAATCATAGCCAAAATTGCTATAAAACTGTTCTGTAGAGTACAAGTTTAAATTACTCTAAGGAAATATATAAATTTAGCTGTACAGAGCAATAATTAAATAATTTTGATTTTGGTTTACTATTGTCTAGCTCTTAGATCATGTTTTTATTTTATGATTTTAGTTTTTCAATTTTCTAATTCTTATTTTTGCTGTGATTCTTGAAAGAAAATTTTGAACACTAAACAAAGTGAACGATAAATAAAATTTAATAATGATAATGGATTGATAATTAACAGTCTTACTAAAAAATTAACTTTACCTTTAACAAACAATATTTAGATATGTTCTATTAACTTATAAAAAACTACAGAAATTTGTCAATCAACTCTAAATGAAAATCATAATTACTTATCCATGCAGTTGTTTAAATAGTTTTACAAGGAAATTTTTAGCAATCTTCTTGAATTATTTAAAATATAATACAATGTGATTCTTTTATAAAAAGACAAATGAGGGGACTATTAATGTTTAGAACTTGTTCAGAACTTCTTAATGCTTAGAAGTGTCTAAGGGCTTCAAATATTATTTTATTATTTTGAAATCAAAATGACTTAAGAAGTTTGACAATTATACCATGTACACAAAATAAAGCTAAAATTTGAATACTAAATAATTTGTACTGATTTATTTGTAATTCAAATTTGTATGTTTGCATAAACATTTTACATATTTTCATATATATTAAACTCTTGAATGTTTGTCAGCCTAATAATATTATCCTTACTAATATAACTTGTATTATCTATGTTCTATTTTTGCACTATTTTATGAACATTACAAATTAATAAATGATTAGAAAAAACATATAATTTATTCGATCACCATAAGAGAATATAATAAATTACTGAGTTCCACAGATTATTTTCTTGATTTTAAGGTAAGTAACCTACACTGACATTGTACAGCCACAAAGTTTATATTAATCATACAAACATACATTATTTTCAAAAATGTTTGTCAACTTTTCGTTTCATGAAAGATTTACCTTGAAAGCTTGTAAGTTGGCAGCTACTGCCTGACTGCCAGACTGCCACCCATAAAATTAAACTATACAAACCAGTAAACTAACAATCATCAATCCCTATTATCCACCATCAAACATCTTATTACCCTCTGTAATCCAACACTTTCCTCCCAATGTACGCTATAAAATTCCCTCAGACGCGAGTAAGAACCCGCGACACTCGCGTCCATAAACCCAGTACTTACCTATATACACTCTAACCAAGCAGTCGCATAGTCGCACAACTCGGGTATATCATAATCACCCACAAAGTTAAACCAACTTACCCATTTTGAATGTTGCACGTGCCGTGGATCACGACGTTGCCAAAATCCTCGCTACAAAGTCACGCTCTTCCCGCAACTCTGCAATACAAAAAGAACAAAATGAAGACCAATGTAAGAAACACTATATCTGTTATGTACGGCACGCGAAGAGTGTGTTATACAGTGTCGGCGTAAAGGACGCCGAGCGTCGTCGCGGAAGTGGAAATCGATAAAGGCTACGGTACACACTCGACTCTTAACCAATAAACCCACGCTCGACAAGCGCCGGTCGGATTATCGTCGACATTATCGCGGTTTTTATCAATTCGAAGGTGTGTTTTGTAGCACGGTTCAATCGGAGATCGAGGGGACGGAGGTTTTGCGGTAGGCGGGATATATACTTACGGTGCGAAGGGTCGTAATTGCACCGGAATTTCGGTATATCGGCGTCCGGAGCTGCGGATGGCCGCGTCGTGAGAGGAGACTGGAGAGAGGTTGGGGATGGACTCGGTCGGGCTATTGGAGAGAGAGAGAGAAATTCTACTGAGGGGGCGCTGTCGTCGTACGTCATGGATGGAGACTAAATGGGAATGAAGTATGAGCGAATGTTTTGGGGAGGAGGGGATTTTCATTGGGTGAAGCTTATTGGAAGATTTTGAAATCATTCTGTTAGATGTGGTTTTTCGTAGTGTTTACACAACACATTATGCATGTATTATATTTTGGTATCTATATATATATATGCACGTGTAGTGTGCGTCATTATGTGTGTGATCATGCTCGGGCAGTTTGCATATAATATACTGCCAAAACGGAGTTTCGGAGTTTTTAGCAGTTTTAGAAGTTCTGTATAGAGTGCTGAATTGTTGAAGTAACGTTAAAAAAGTTTGTGTGGACTTTATTAGAAATCATTAATTAATTTACATTCATGAAGAAGAGAAATAAATGTGAAGAAGAAGCAACATGCCTGCGTATCGTTTGTTTTCATGGGTAAGTAAGATCTAAGATATTACGTCTAAATTTATTTTAAAAAATTATTCTCATGCTAATTTAAAATTTTTTAAAACAATGTAAATTGTTTTTTACATATTTATTTTCTGATGATAAATTAATATTTCAGTACTTATGTTTTCTGTTTGACAACACACGTGTGTTTCCCACAGTGCTGTTCTGCGCGTGCGCATCTTCTACGAAATAAAGCCCGCCCTTATTTGAAGAATCTTAAAATGATTCAATTTTAAAGAATCTTTATATTTATTTCTTTACTGCGAACTCAGTCGCAAAATTGATTGGAGTTGCTTTTAAAATTCCTTAAACTTGAATACAAAATGAGATTTGTTAACTTATATGGTTTTGTATGGTTAAAGGGATCCAAAAAATCGAACATTGCGTGACTCATTCAAATATTCAATCTTCAAAGATAATTTTCTTAAAGCTTTATGTTAGGCCTTTATAAGCTCATGGCGTATAAACTTTCAAAGAAATAATTTACAATTTTTCAGAAATATTGCTTTTAACATTTTTATCACATTTAACATGTTAAGTCTAGACTCCATTGGACTTGTGGGATCAAAAAGACAAGTTTGATTAATTTATTGTTCATTATGTCTATAATACCACTATCCATTCTACAAAGTTTAATTTGTAGAACCCCACTTGAATTGTCGAAAAATCTAATATATAGTTTGTTTTACAAAAAAGAAATAGATAATAAAATTTGTTTTTCGATACTTTGAGCATGGACTCCAGTGTGGATAATCCAGGCCTGTTGATTTAAAGATAAACGTGGTTAATTATTTTTCATACGTGTATTACCATCCACTCTTCAAAAGCTCATTTAATTACAAAAAAATTAATTAATTTTACCTTCTTCACATCTCAAGCTTCGGTAGATGACCTAGGTGTGACATAACTAAAAAGCAAAATTCAAATAATCGCGATATTTGAATACAGATTTATAAAATTTCTATTCAATTTTGCAACCCATTTGAATAAAATTTTGAATTACAACCGCAGGGGTAATGAAAAATGTATATAAACGTATATAAATGTATAAAAGTGTATATAAATGTATATTTATGTTATAATTGGGACAGGTTTTACCACAGATATAGGTATACACTATTATACATTTATTTACGTTTTCGAAAAAAATACAGTTTGACTTTTCCACCGATAGGTGGCGAGGCACATATAAATCAATTCACATGTAGAAAAATGAAATTTTCAATTACTTAAGAAACAGTGGTATTTAAAAAAATATGTTTTTGATTATTTGGCATTATTGAAGTCTATAAATCTTGACGCTTCTTAGTGAGTGGAATTTTTCGTGTAAAAAATGTACAAAAGTGTATCACAGTATGCCAATGGTATCCCAATTTTTTTGTTCCAATTATAACAGAAATATACACTTTTGTACATTTACGTATATTTTTTATTTCCATTCACGAATCACGTTGTACGCAAGTAAAAATGAATCTAAATGATTTCGATTCATACTCTAACTCCGAATAACGATCCTATCCTCTATAATTCCAGGGTGCGAATTCCCACGGGCAGCTTGGCCAGGGCGACCTTGCCGCGGACGAACTCCTTGCCCCTCGACAAGTCGATCTCACCTCCACGGACCTCAAGGTCGAGGAGATCGTGAAGATCGTCGGCGGTGCCGGTCACACGCTGATCCTCGACACGCGGGGCCGAGTCTACAGCTGCGGCTGGAACGACAAGGGCCAGGCCGGAACTACAGCAGCGTCATCGAGGTTTCAGAGGGTGGAGAGGATTCTCGAGGAGCAGAGGATCGTTGACGTGGCCTGCGGATGGGACTCGTCGATGGCCCTCGCGGAGACGGGCGAGGCCTTCGCCTGGGGCTCGAATTCGCACGGACAGCTAGGGTTGAGGGAGATCGAGGTGAGGGTGCACGGAGATTGTGAAAATTTGAAGAATTTTGTTGGTGCGAAGTCAAGTCAAAATTCTACGGGTTTTGACGAATTGAAAATTTAACTATTAGAATTTGAAGTTTTAAGACATAACTTTTACCAGGATATTCATTTCAAATTTTTTAGAATAATCGTAATACTAAAGTAAAAGTAATTATACCAAGTTTACCAAGTTTCTAGTAATTTATATTAATTATTTTTAAATTTATTCAGATATTGAGATAATTACATTCATTTTCATAAAAATAGGTATTTCACCAAATTATACTCGTGTCAAGCTTTTCAGTGGTTCAGTTTAAAAAGATTATAGAGTAGTTTTCTAGAGTAAAACAAATTTTTTACTCGCAAACACTACTTGATAAAAAAAAAGAACTAATCGTAAAAATAAAAAAATTGGTCATTATTTAAATAAATACTTTTTTTGAAGCTTAAATTTAGAAATTTTTTTATGCGCGAACATTGCAAACAAAAACTCCTACCATTTTCTGGCGTATATTGTTACGATATATATTTAAGTAAAGAATATACCTTTCGATTATTTTTTGAAAATCGCTGTCATCTTATTTTAAGCTTGGCGGAAAGTCAGACAAACCACTAAAGGTAGAACTCGATGGGCCCGTTCAGCGAATAGCCATGGGACTAAGGCACTCGGCTCTGGTCACTCGAGATTCGAGGCTTTTCGTTAGCGGGGCATCGATGAAGGGGCAACTCGGAATTGATCTTCGGGGTGCTCGATGCTCCGATACTTTTGTACAAGGTAGCATATTTATCTTATATCTGTATTAGAAAATATTTGTTTATCCGTGCTAAATCCTGCCAAACTTTCCCATATTTTGTTAAATTATAGACAATTTCGGACATTTCCCAAAGTCACATGTATTAGGCAATGATATTGGCAAAGTCAAACAAATTCAGATAAATTCTGGTAATGTATCGCAAAAATGGTATTGTACGCAGGTTTGCTAAGCCGTTTTTCGCTCCATTTTAAGAATGCTCGATACTTTTCTTTTAAAATCACTCCGAGAGTCACAATTGAAAAACTGAAACCCTCATATGAAGACCAATAGCACAAGATCAACAAATAAATCATAAGCAGGACAATAAAGAAAACAAAACCAAAACCAAAATTGATAAAAAAGGTTTTAAGAGAGAAATTTTGAACCGCTCTAAGAAAATGCTCCTTTTGTTTTACGGTTTTAAGTTTTCTATCAATTTAGTTTTGATTTTTTATTCTCCTGCTTTTGGTTTACTTATTGCTCTTGGTCTTGGTTTTCATATGCAGATTTCTTAAAATGAAGCGAATAAACGGTTTAATGACCTTAGCTATACAAATGTATACTGCATTGTTAGTTATTTTTGTTAACATTAATAATGTATAAAACAAGTTAGGCGAAGTTGGGAAAAAATATGAGAGTTTAAATAAAATTTAAATATTCATTTCTACATACGAGCAATATGTTAATTATTTCCTTTGATTGGTTATAACTTTGTTGATTACGAACATTTTTTTATTTTATCAGGTCCCAAAATGTTCTTACAAATGTAGAGCTTCAAAAAGTGTCATAAATTTTTTTTCGATTTTTTAACAAAACATCAGTGTAGACCCACCTGAATCAAATTCATTCAAGTCAACATGATTTTTTATAAGTATTATATTCTTACTAAAATATTATATTGTCTAAATTTTGCTACTATGGCAAAATTTGTTAAAATATTTTTACTGGGATTGTTTCGAATTTAAATTAATAATAATGATGTTACAAAAACAATTGTATCAGTTTATATAAATATAAAAGGGAAACGCATTCGATGTGATACCAACTGTGACAAAAAGTACACCAATTTTTTTGGAATCACTCTTGTCTACAATAAAATACTTATGCTTTCTGATTTCCTCCTTTCTCTTCTTCGAAGGCTAATTACAGCAACATTAAGAAAAAAGTTAACGATCTTGGCAGTTTCAGGTTTACCGCATGTTAAAAGTGTTTCTTGCGGTCAACACCATACCGTTGCTCTTACAATACATAACGAACTGTTTGCTTGGGGCGATAATAAGCACGGTCAATTAGGAATCGACCCAGCATTACACAAAGTAGTATTGACACCCACGAAAATTGAATATTTTCAAAACGTTGAAACTTCTAATATTTATTGTGGCTGGACACACACTTCTATTTTAAATTGTAAGAATAAAATTCCTCATTTAAATAAATAATTTTTCTACTTTTATTATTTAATAAAAAGGTACATTGTTTTTTATAGCAGACAACAAAGTTTTCTCTTGGGGCAGAAATTCGTACGGTCAATTGTGCCGTGCGAAATCAACTCCGACCGACGACTGTTGGAAAGCAGAAAGTCCGACGACTTCGATGAACGTTCAACAGTTATCAGTTGGATCTGAACATAACGTTGCCCTTACTGGTAAAGTTTTAGTTTCACTTTACGCAAGCAGTTTGCAACTGTCCTGTTAACTTCGAATTATACGAAAACAAACTTTTAGGCGACGGAAATATTTTGTCCTGGGGATGGAACGAGCACGGAAATTGCGGAAACGGAAATGCGAAAGATATTTTCGAGCCTACCAAAGTAATGCTGCCCGAAGGCTCAGGAATTCTCGTAGGGACCGGTGCAGGACACTCGTTCGCAATTATCAAAACGAATTGTTAAGAAAATTGGCCATATATGTATTTTTACACTGTACAAAATTATTATATTTTTAATATTTGTATATATAATAAATGTTAACTTCATTTTAATATTTTTTGTTTTGATTGTATTATCAGTCATGCAAAAAAGTCGTTCGTAAGAAATTGTATAAGTATACATCTGTATGGCTTCAAGGCATAACTTCAAACCACATTTTTTGAAAATTGATATTTTAGTGACTATGTAAGGAATTATGTAAGGAATTCTACAAAAACTCGGCCTAAGTGGCTTGAAAAGTAAATGATGAGGTACGCCTCCGCAACTTGATATTTCTTGTTCTATAGGTCCTAAAATATACGAGAAAAAAGAAGACCCTGTGACAAAATTTTTTTTGTACAGCAAGTTTTCTTATGGGAATTTAACATGGGATTTATGGACTAAAAGCGGTCATCATTGATATAACAATCACTTGGTTTCTAAGGGTGCAAACAAATTTTTCACGCACAAGAATATAAAGTAGAGAAAAAAAGGTTTAATTTGAGACATGCCTCATAATTTATTGTTCGTCACTTTTCGAACCACTTACTGGTCGATTTTATTTAGAATTTCTTATCTTATGTGCGTGGTATATTTTCATATAAAACCGTTGAAAGGAGCAAAGGTTTATTTATTACTTCCCTTTTTCGCAATGTATGCTTTTCTTATATACATAGATTTAATTGGCAATTTAAAAACCTTAATATCTCGACATTTCAAAAAATGGACTTAAATCGTTATTACTTTAAACCACAAAAATTTAATAAAATTTTCCCAATTAAAAAGATTTTTATTTCTCTCTTTAAATATTTCTAAATCGCTAAACTATCATCCAAACAAATCAACGCACAAAGAAACTCTAAGACCCAAAGTCCAATTCTCTAGATGCAATTTCGCAAATTACACACAGTGGCTCAAATTTACGGAGCGCCGATAAATATTAAGCGCGCAACTGCATCGGACTACAGGCCGACCGAGCGCGCCCAGAGCATGTATAATACACCTGTATATAAGTTCACCTGGATACAAATACAAGCTCAGGAGGCTACGGGCGTATACCTTATACGTGTATAATAAGCACCACCTGCTGCCAGAAGTCAACTGTTATTCCGCGCTGCTGCCATGCCGCCACTGCTGCATGCACGTCAGTTCCCTGCTCGCGTCTGGCAATCGAAACAAATCGCTCCGGCCTAGTTTCACCGCGCAGCGCCGTCAACAAAATATAAAATATAATACGTCATGTTTCGCGCCAGATCGCAGAGCAACATCGGGTATAAATATACAAAAAATATACAAGCTTCTTTTTTGATAGAAAGTGTGTTTAATTTATTTTTACAATACGATTCTTTTATTCTGTTGGGTGATAATGATATAGCGACAGCGAGCGCGAGGCCAAATTCGTGCAGGAGCGGATCGACGCGGTGGAGAAGCACTTCGCCGAGCTCTGCTCGGTCTTCGCGGCCTACACGAGAAAAGCCGCCAGGTGAAATTTCCCCATGCATGTATCATCTGCGTACACTGCACAGCACGAAATTATGTAGTGTATTGATTTTCCGACGATGGCTAAATTGCGTTACCATCGCGTCGCAGGCCGTAAGCTTGATTTATTGCAAATGAGCATAATTTCGTGCCGCGGCGCGATGATTGGCGAATTGCGCGTTTGAAAATTGAAACAGAGGGTGTTATTAGGTGTGATTTTCGTTGGATAATTGTACGATCGTTGATATTGAGTGGTGTGTTTTTGTGTTTGTAGGCTGAGGGATAAGAACGACGAAGTTGCTAAGACGATACAGACGTACGCCGACTCCGAGGACATTAATCGATCGATGAGCACATGCCTCCTTAACTTTGCTAATACGCTCTCTGTCGTAGGCGATTACAGGTACATCAAATTGCTTTATTGTAGTACTCTAATACTATATCTTGAATCGTATAGTTTTAAAATATCTTGAGTCTATTAATATAAGTTTTGAAAATGAAAACTTTTCACACTTTATGATATTGATCGCACCATGAACCATACTTAAAAAGGTTTGGATTTGTAAAACTAAGGTATAGTAATGTAAATTTTTCATGAAAGAAAATATTTTTAGATAAATCTTCTCACCCTTTTAAAGTCAATTTTTGAAGTATATGAAGTCCTTTTATTTTCGTATGAATCATAATTATGTGAACAAAATTTAAGTTAAATAAGTTTTGAATTGTCATAGACTTGTTCTGGAGGAGTCAATTGACGAAACTTAAACTAAAGCTATATAAAAGATATATGATTCACTTATAGATTGTGTTTTCGTATTATAAATTTTCAGGGATGCTGAAGTTCAAAGACTGAATACTAAAGTCGTTGCGCCCTTATCTCAATATCAAAACACTTGCAAACGTGCCAAAGAAAATGTCAAGAATACCTTTGCTGCTCGAGACGAGGAACTTAAACGAAAACGGATGTTGGAAAAAGTTCGAGAAGAGAATCCCAAAAATCAACAACGAATTGTATCCTTTTATTTATGAACCATTCGATTTAGTTAACTCACCAAGATGTATGAGATAACTCTTATTCCATAATATTTTTCTATTTATTTACTTTCTCATAAAAAATTACATGCATTTGCAAAACTAAATATGGCAATAAAATGTAGATTATTACAATATATTGTTATCGCTAAATCGTTAAAAAAAATAATTTTCGAAATACATTTTTCTTGCATCATTTACCTATTTGGATCATATTTTAATAATCGGCTTTCTCACAAAAAAGGTCCTATGTCTTAAAGAGTTAATAGTATCAAGATTTTTCAGTACAAATTCTTAACTTAAAATTTATAGTCTCAAGCAAAGTCCAACTTGATGAAAGCGACTGTAGAAGTCTCTCGAGTCGTCAAGGGACTTGAAGAGCAAATTGACTCATTCGAAAAGCAAAAATTGCATGATGTAAAAACAATATTTTTAAGTTTCGTAACGGTGCAACTTAGCTTTCACGCGAAAGCTGTGGAACTACTCACGAAAGCGTACCAAGACATTGCCGAAGTCGACGAGGCACAAGACTTGGAGGTACATAGATTTAAAATAATAATTTAATTTTTAAGATTTTAATTATATTATTATTATATTTAAGATGGTCCTACAATGATTTTTTTTTAAATATCTTCATTTCATCCGATAACATAAAAATATCATGATTAAATGTCAGAAAAAAATTGTGTGTATTATTCATAAATATTTGTTCCCAAAATATTGGAGAAAGTACATATTTTTGTGTTAAAATTGGATTTTTAGAAAAGTGCCTGGAAAAAACGTAATTGATTTATTTTCTTTAAATTTGACGATATTGTTCAACTCTCAATGAAAACAAATGAATTTTTTTAAATTGTCTTTGTTCGAGTTAAGGTCTGAAATAAGAAAAAACATTGAACAGCATAAAACACTAATACTTTATAAATAAAATATTTAACATCAGTACACGCTTAAAAATTCCGTGTTTTGTTTACTTAGTTTAAAAATATTGTTGAATTTTTTTAAGCTCAAGTAAGTTTGCATCAGGCAGTTTTTAACATTAATAAAATAAGTTTCGAGAAAAACGCGTTAAAAGTTTTAATTTGTTATGCTATCTAATGTAATTTTTTTTAATGACTAGCTATAACTTTATTAAAACTTTGAATTTTTAGATCTAGTAGGTCTTAATATGTTCATAAATTCATTAACATTTGAAAAATGTACGTTATAAAAAAATTTTCGATTTATTTGTCAAAAATCCGTGGAGGGCCATTTTAATGTAAGAAAGCTATTCGTTATTAATTAATAAGAAATAACGGAATAAAATGTTTTCTTTTTATCATCACAAAATACAGGACTATCAAATCGCTAGAGGAGAAATGAATAGGGTAACTTGCGATTATTGTTAATTGTAGTTGTGTAGAATGTGAAAAATTTATATATGTTATGTCGTAAGTTATATGTGTACCATATATTTACTTGTTTACAATAAATAATATTATTTGTTTAATGATTCTTTAGGATTTCCGTGAAACATTAAAATCGTCAGATTCATCAACAAAATTAAGCTCCGTCAAACGATCCGGATTTCGTCAAGCGTATTCTATGATGAATCTACACAATCGTTTTTCACCATCACCAACGAATTTAAGAAAGGAAAAAGTGCACAGGACTGCGGAATCTATAGTAAGAAAAATTTATTCAACATAATAATCAAGCTCTTATATTTAAAGTTTCTTAATATAAACAATTTTTTTAGGATTCTCCAAAAACTGGTCACACGAATTCATCAGAATCAGTGGAAGTTGAAGAGTACAATGATCAGAGCACGGATGACTCAGAAGAATCTTCTTCTATTCGAGAAAAAAAATTAGTGAGATCTAGACTTAAAACTGTGTAAATATAAATAATTAATTCGTTACGTTTTCGTAACATTTTAGAAAAAAAAAGCAGCCAGAGAAGGTACAGAAGCAAAAAAAGGTCAATTGATCGTAAAAATGGTTCCGTCCTTATCAAAGTATCAGAAACAGTTAACATCATCTATGATACACAGTATCAGTTACTCGTAATGCAAATTAATATACAGATCGAACAACTTTTTTTCATAAAATGTTATTAATTTACAAAAGTTTGTACATTTTAATGTTATCGCAACATATAACATGCAAGAAATAGATTCATAAGTTAAAGTTATGTCATTGTACTTGGTGCAAATTGCATAATTGGTGATTGATTAATCTAGAACTTCATGATATTCGGATGACAACTCGATGGCTTATTTATCAGTTCCTTCCACTCCAGCTTGCGTCATTAGGTCTGCGATGTTCTTTTCTAAATCATCTATTCTGTTGCCCATTTCATCTAGTATTTATTATTAAGGAATCATGTAAATAAATATTGTATTACCAAAAAATTTTTTATAATAATGAAAATAATAAAATGAAAAAAATGAATAAAATCTTAGTTATAAAAGAATAAAAGAATTAAATATTTTACCCTTCAAAATTAAAACAATAGATATAAAAAAATATAGTTTCTGTCGAGTTGTATTTGTATATAGTCTTTTTAATAAAACACTTAATTGTGTCAGTTTAAAGTTAATCAAATCTACTTTGAATAATTTTTATTTTTGAAATTGTAAGTAAAATTTATTATCTAATCTCAGTAAATTCTTTTTTATAATCTTAGGTATTTTGCAACTTCACTCCCTTTGTATTTATCCATTGTTCTTAAATTTAATATTTTATACTACTTTAAAACATTATTATATTTTTGGTATCTAGGCTGTTAAACCAGCAGTTCTAATAAATAAATAAATAAGTAAATCAATAAATAATAATAAATAAATAAATAAGAATAAACGTTAAATTCAATAAATACTTCTTAACTTTGAGGTTATGTGCCACTAACAAAACTTCAATACTTTCACTATACTGCCATAAAAAGGATATTTCTATTGATGATTTGATCCGACATAGTCTGAAATTTGTCTTGCATGTTCTGCAGTAGCGATTGCACCTGCAAAAACGTAAACAATTAATTTCCCAACCACCAGCAACCAGCAGAAGTGAGTTTCCACATCGCCCAAAACAAAACAAACATACAACAAAAGCTACACACACAATCCAACACCCCTCAACTTACATATTGCGTCAATTCCTGTACATTCTTCGGATCAACAGCGTTGCCCATCGCGTAATTCTCGCTATCCTCTGATGCAGTCTTGTGATCTGTCTTTACCTCTGCCATCCTATATAAACAAAAACGCGACCTCTATATACTCCAATCCCACCAAAAATAATCCTCACAATCAGGAATGACAAAAAGAAATACACATAAAAAAAAGGAAATTGAACAACAAACCTCGCAATTTATATCTACGTAAGTATATAACTTTACACAGGAAACGCCGGTGTTCTCTCCAAGACACTGGTGGCGAGTGGAGAACGCTGCGTGCCGAGGCCGTGGCGATACCTATGGAAACACAACAATCGGCTGCGCGCGGGCCGCCGTCTTTGACGTTGCGATGGCGTCCTCGTCGGCGCATGCGGGCCTCGTATTAGGACATATACCTATAGGATTCCGAGACTTCCACCTTGCGAGCGCGCCAGCTGATTCGTGACTCACAGTCACACGCATGGCCGTTCTTGTGTATTTCTTAGGTATATATCGCGTGTGCATGTGTACCAAGCAACGCTCGTGCCGCGGATAGCACGGAGTTTTATTGGATGTATATCTCGGTCGCTGGGCTACGATTGATCTAACAAGCGTGGCTGGAGCTGCTGAGCTGGCTTTACTCGATAGCCTTTGTGGGGGGATTAATTAATTCTCTGCGTTTAGCAGGTTTTTGTGTACGCTGCTTTTGTGACGTTGTATGATTTAGAGACATTTGATGTATGTTTTGATTAGTATATAATTTCGAATGATTATGTACTCGTCTATCTGACATTTTTAGAGTCAAAATTTTAACTTAAATTTTTCCTGTAAATCTTTTAAGTGGCGCTTTTCTCATTTCTTTTGGTGTAATTTTACTCCGAAAATTTTAGATAGAACTGAAATTCAATGCCCAGGCAGCAAAATTAATTCAAAATTAATTCTTTTTGAATACCGAAATTTTTAGTTCCGTATAAGCCCTGGAAGATATACAATTTTTTAAAGATTTTTTCGCCATAAACTTGAAATTATACAAACTAAATGTATGGATCAGATCAAGGTAGACTATTTCCGATCTTGTAATAAGGCCTAAACTTTAACCGCTTACTTTCTGCATAAAACTCAAGAAAACTAAAAAAATTGAAAAAAGATTTATTCTAGAAATCCTCTTGTCAAGGGCCAAAACATATTTTTAAATGATTTCCCAGTTATTTTTTTTAATTTTTGTAGAGTCTCTACTATAATGGGTCTTTTAATGGACTCTGAAAGGATTCGAAAATAATTTTAAAAAGCACGACTGTCAGATAAGAAAGAGTACACAAAAGGTTAAATAAAATTTTTTAATAAAAAAAATTTATAAAGCCATCTATTTATAAATTCATTAAGAATACGTAAAGAATATATAAAAAGATAACAAATTTCTTATAATATATAGACGTAAATTGGAGATAATTCTTTGGATTTATTAAACGTTTTACGAATATTCAAAAAGGTTTCATGAAAACTTGACTTAATGAATTCATAATCAGTTTGTAAAAAGCTCTAAAAGTGTTTATTTAAAGTTTCTTTTAAGTTTTCTAAAAGAATTCACTTATAGAATCTCTGAATGATGTAACATTTGAATACCGGTGCTGTCTTATCGTTATTAATATTTTTTGGAAAAAGGTAGTGCTTTTGCGTACGCTTTTTCCACTTTAGCATACACCTTTTTTCCCGTTTCGTACGCTATTCCGGCCCCTTTTAGACGGGCTCTTTTTTATTTCATTTTTTACCTCATGTTTGCTTTTTAAAAGAGAATGCTTTGTAACGATCGAAATTTTCAGATCGAAGGTATTGACAAATTTTTATGTTTCCAAGAATGTATATATATATTATGTAGGTATGGCTACATAATTTGTACGCGTCACCAAATATTAACAGAATAATAAAATCACGGAGACTAAGATGGGCAGGGCACGTGGCAAGAATGGGCGATGATCGTACAGCAGCGCGCATAATGAAAGGAAAACCGAAAGCAACGCGACCTCTTGGTAGACCTAGACGCAGATGGGAGGATAACGTAAAATCAGACGTAACTGAAATTGGGCGGGAAGGCGCGAAATGGATGGGGTTGGCACAAAATAGGGAAACGTGGAAGGCTTGCGTAGATGAGGCGATGAACTTTCGAGTTCGAAATGCCATTTAAAAAAAAAAAAAAAAAGGTATGTATGCATGATGTACGAAAATTTTGTAAAAACATTTTACGACCTGAAATTTAGCAAACATTAGATGTGTCTCAACTCAGAACTAATTAGATTTTGTAATTAAAATATATAATTTTAGAAAATTTCTAAAAATCAAGAAACTAATTTCCCTTTAATTGATATATTCAAATTTACTTTAAAGTTATTTTAGTAAACGAAAACTAAATATCAATTTTTAAACATATTTCAATTTACAATTTGAAAATTGGTTTGTCCTTTAATACGTTATAAACAAGTCAAACGTATGTACTTTATGATAAAGTAAACGTTATTTCCTTACAATTTACACATCTAACAAGCACTTTAAAGTTATTTTTTTAAAAGGAAAAAATATTAATTTAAAAAAGAAGATTCATATAATTTTAGCACGAAATGTTAAAATACCATGCTATTTTAACTAAAACGTCACTCTTTAAGAATAAATATTTCGGGTTTTGGTTCCGCTAACTCGTCTGAACTTTTGAATGCTTATAAATAACATTAATATTTACACATATAAGTAGTCAAATTAAAAATAATCAAGAAATTTTTTTCTAGTAGTATATACCTTGTAGCTAGTGAATGTCCTCAACAAAACGGTTTTATATTTTATTTGAGGCTTCATTAATTCTCACCTGATTTTATCAAAGATTTATTTATTAATTTATTTATTTTATCTTTCATATTATTCCTCAATTGTGTGGTGAAAAGGTAAAACAATTTGAAATGACAAGATTTTGAGGTTTGAATTTTTTTAATTGCCATTTAAAATATCATTTCTTATAATTATAATTCATTATACTTAAAAAATAGTTTTTCTTTATTATTTTAATAAAGAAAAATCTATTTTTATTTTTAAATAAGACAAATTAAATTTAAAAAAAAACTAAATTGGACAACTTCTTTATATGGTTTCAAGAAAGTCAAAAAATTTTTTGGTTAAAACAAAAGTGGTGTAGATATGTGCTTAGAGTATCTGCTTATATCACAATCAATAAATAACGTTTTTTCCCAAATGACCTTGATTATAAAAATTAAATATTGACTAATATATGACTAAAACTTTATTTTATGACCTTCTAGAGCATAATATCGGCATAAAATTAAAAAATTAAAAAAGACAGGATTTTAACTTTTTAATACAGACATACCGGGGGAAGTCTCATAGCTTTTTGACTAAAAAGTCGAAAAAACTTTATAGCTAAAGTTATAGCTAGTAAAAGTGAGACAATTTATATTGGATAGCATACTAAATTGAACTTTAAACACGTTTTTCTCGAAACTTACTTTTCTAACTTCAAACTTACTTAAACGCGTTTTTCTCGAAACTTACTTTTCAAATATTGAAATCGTATTACAGATTGCGCTCAATTTGAGTGCTTTTTTGTAAGGTCAGATAACAATTCATATCAAAACTGCAGGTGATTTCTCTGCTGAATATTTTAATATTAAAAGACTCTAGTATAAAATGATCTTGTTTTGTCTGGTTTCCATCTTTATCATCGGGCCATTGATTTAATAAGCCAGGAACCTCGATACAACTAATAGATATATTTTAACCGGGCTCACTTAACAGCATGTCTATTAAAACTGATCAGTGAAATTCCCTGTGAATTCCAGGTTTTTCCATAATTTCCCAAGTTTTCCAGGTGCTCGCCAATTTGTTTTTTTTTTAATTATAATTGATATTTTTATAACAATATTACTCATAATAATTAAAAAAAAATTATAAAATACTTTGATAAAAACAGATTAACTATATATGTTACAGATAGAATCCATTAGTAATAAGAAAATGTAACTGTATAATAAGTACCTATGCAAAAGGTCTCTAACACATTCTGTATAGTTCAAACGCGATGATGTTCTCGAGTGTCTTATGTATGATGATTGGAATGTTTGTATGATGTTAATACGAACACTCGTTTCTTAAAAATGATTTGAACGTCTATCTTTAATAAAATTTCGATGATTGCTTCTAACAGCAAATTGTAGACGAGATTTTTACAGTGTCTCATACACTCTTTAACAAAAAATCTACTATATTTATTAGAACAACAGAAACAACTACTCTGCGGGCAAATACCCCTCCCAGCATTGAATTAAACTGTTAATTCATAAAATATGTAAATGTAATTAGTATTAAAAATTCAAACATTTTTCGTATTTATCCTGCAAGTTTCTCGTAAACTTGTTAAACGGATAAAACATGTTACGTATTTAGAGTGTTTCATATACTCTTTAATAAAAAATCTACTATATTCATTTGAACAACAGAAACAACTACTCTGTGGGTAAAAACCCATCCCAGCATTGAATTAAACTGTTAATTCATAAAATATGTAGATTTATTTTAACATTAAAAACCCAAACATTTTTTGTATTTATCCTACAAATTGAAGTTTTTTTTTCTCTTTTATAGCAATAAAGGGAAAACCATTTTAAAGTAGGTTTCTGCTAAACCTATTACATCGTATTATTAGTTTTTCACTGTATTTATATGTAAGGCTCATTCTTACAGAGAAGAGTCTACCTCTTCAAAGCAAGAAATATATAGGTCTATCATTTACATATTTTATGAATTAACAGTTTAATTCAATGCTGGGACGGGTATTTTGTAGTATTTGCCCGCAAAGTAGTTGTTTCTGTTGTTCTAATAAATATAGTAGATTTTTTGTTAAAGAGTGTATGAGACACTCTAAAAATCTCGTCTACAATTTGCTGTTAGAAGCAATCATCGAAATGTCTTATGTATGTTTTCGGCGGTCGTCGGCGGCGACTTTCGGCGGCGCGAATAGCGGCTCATTCTAGTTCGAAAAAGAATGACGCATGCAGAGGCCAGATGCACTCTGACCTTTGTATACCGATCGGTAGTTACGAAGCGCGTTATAGTAATAAGGCTAATATGTATTTAATAAATAATCGAATTTATCATAAATTGTTATTAACAAAATCCTTAGTATAATTATGTTCCAAACAATATTTGAAACTCGAATTTTGATCAGAGTTAAAGAGTTATTTTCGGGTACCTAAAAATGAAATCCAGCTTTATTGCCAGCTTCCCTAAATTAATCCGATATGGGTTTAAGATATAAGCTGCTGTACCCCAAATAAACATTAATTATATTATTTTTGTAAAAAACATTAACTGCTTTTATTTATAAATTAATATTTGTATATACGAAACAAAGCTTACAAATTAAAACTCTTTTTGGTGTACTATAATTTAATTTTTAAACTATTATTTTTTAGCTTAATAACTTACACAGTTATGTTTAGAAGTCTAGACACCATTTTTTTACTAAAATAACGTATATTTGGAGTAGAACATCTAATTTCCTAACTTAACAGTGGTTCATTAAATCAAATTAAGGATTATGTTGGACTTCATTTTTCTAAGTGCCAGAAAACATCTCCTAATGCCTGATTAAAATTCGAGTCCTGCACAGTTGATGTCCTCCTTGTGAGAAAAATCTGACCGCCGATTGTTACTAAATACTGTAGCAACATAGAGTATATTTGTGTTACTTAATAATATATCTTTTAATAAAATTTACTATTTTATTATATTGTTGAATTGAAGTGAAAACAAATACTTTGTAGCAAATTAATTAATTTTTTAAACTGAAATGTTTTCAGCAAATTTTACTTTTTGTATATATCTAATTTTTAATTATCAAAATCCTTAATGTTTATTTAGAAGTTAATACTTTTTGTTAACCGTTACTGAAAAAAGGTGAAGGGTCACATTAAGTGTATTTTTCTGACTCGTCCAAATAAAGAAAAAGAAAATTGAATTTGAATTAAATTATTTTGTGATAATATGCTTTGTTTTATCTGGAAATGTGAATTTGGTGGAGTGATTAATACTCCAAAACGGTACTAAGCTAAATTAAAAAATTTAAGATGCTTAAAAGGAAGGTATATAAGGAATTGAGGGCGTACAGGAAATAAAAAGGACCGCATAACGCGATTTCGACGAATAAGTATTGTCAGATTTGATAATTTTGGACATCGCTCAAAATTAAATTTTAACGATGGATATGCAGAGAGAAATTCATTTAACAATAATTTTTGAGTGTTCAAACCAAATTTATAACGTTTGTAGTTTTTAGTTATTTACGAAAAAAGAAAATTTTAACCCTGTAAAAATACGATACATTTCTCACTTCAACTCGCCGAAGCTTAGCCAAATATGAATATTAACCTTTAATACTGTTACATAATATTCTTCAATATATTCTTAAGATATAAAATATTAACAAAACATTTTAAGGCGAAATAGCGAATTTTTACAAATATTTTGTCAAAAATCGGAAATTAAATTTATAGAAACAAAAGTTGTTGATCTCTAGGCTTTATGCTTAAAAAGTATTGGCAATTTTTATATCGGAGGGACTCCGCGCGCACTACGAGATCCGACTAAAGCCCTCGTGAAGCCACGATCATACAAATATTGCCAATACTTTTTAACCATACGAGCTGGAGATTTCAAACTTTAAAAAAAACTTATTTAACTCATGATAAAGCTGTTTTTATAACACGCGCATAAAAAGACTCTTTTCCATGCCTGTAAAGCGAAAGAAAAATTGAGAATGTCTAGAGTCTTCGAGTAGCGGGAAGAAAAGTATAAAATCCATTTTTTGTAAATTTTCAAAAATTTCCAAATTTTTTAAAATATTTGAAAAATTATAAAAGTTTTGAAAATTTTGAAAATTTATTCTTATTATTTTCATTGGTATGGTGTGCGAGTCAAAATTTCCAATCGCCATCCGCTGTACATCCATAAAAAGTAACAGGTGGGAAAAGCTTTTTCAGACTCGGATGATGATTTGAGCACTCGCGTACACCTGGGACTACTTCGGCGCCGTCGACTTCCACTCGTGCTCAGTCATCATCCTCGCTTAGAAAAAGTCAACTTTCCCCCCTAGTTACACAAATGAAGATAATAATAGTAGGCAAAAAGAGCTTTAATTTATGACCAGAAACGTTAATAAATATTAATCTGAGCCAAAGTTATTAATAATGAAAGATGGTGACTGAAAATGCATGAATATTCGAGGAAATGTAACTGTTTTAATTTCCTTGATTTTTAATGCATTTTAAGTCACTATGCTCAATTGTTAATAACTTTGGCTCAGATTAATAGTTTTTAACTTTACAGGTCTTAAATTAAAGCTAGTTCCGCCTACTTTTATGATATTTTGCGAAATTTTTTCTATGGCCAACCCATGCACAGTTATAATTACTAGAAAAGGTACCGTTTTTCATTGAAATAACGTATATTCGGAGTAAAAAATCTTAATCTTGAATATAAGGGCCCATTAGAATGAACTACGGATGTTAGGCTTTATTTTCAGCTACCCGAAAGCACCTCCCAAAGTTTCATCAAAATTCGTGACCCGGAGGTCTGAGACACTCCTTAGCTTCCTCAAAGTTTAAAAAATGTTCTAATATGAAATTATTTATTCTATTTAATTAGAATAATAATAATATATATATATATATATATATATATATATATATATATATATATATATATATATATATATATATATATATATATATATATATATATATATATATATATATATATAATTAGAATAATAAATAGAATACTATTAAATAGAATAAATAATTTCACATATATATATATATATATATATATATATATATATATATATTCATTCATATATATATATTCATTCATATATATATATATATATATATATATATATATATATATATATATATATATATATATATAAATTTTTCTTTTTTTTTTGTTCTCGATTTTCCAGAGAGTCATTCATATACACACACACATATATATATATATATATATATATATGTGTGTGTGTATATGAATGACTCTCTGGAAAATCGAGAACAAAAAAAAAAGAAAAATTTATTTCGGCAAAAATGTATATATATATATATATATATATATATATATATATATATATATATATATATATATATATATATATATATATATATATATACTCAATATATATATATATACTCAATATATATATATATATATTGAGTAATTTAGTAATTTAGTAATTTAAATTTATGCAAAAATATAGCATAAATTATGAAAGAGTATTGTTGTTAAAAATATTTATAAATTATATAATACATACCATTTTCACAAATAAATTTAAGATAAGATACTAATATGTAACTAAAAAAATCTTAAAAATGTTCAACCTCAGTTTAACTGTGAACCCAAATTTTAATTATATTAATTTTTATTCCTAACAAATTGTATTGGAACATCAACAATACATTGATTAACTAAAAATTGCTGTACAGACTTCTTTTATTTTGAACATATTCAATACAATAATTTTTTTATCTTATTGGAGTAAAAGCTCATTTTAGTGATAAAAACAAAAGTATTAAAAAAAAATTTTAGGCACACCTATTAGACAAAATTTATTTTAAAAAACTCAAGAAAATTTTGCAACTATAAGTAATCCTATGCCAAAGTATAGTATTTAGAGAGCAACTTAAAAAGTTGTGCATTTTGAGTTACTTTTTTTTTCCAATTGACTATAATAAATTTTGCAACAGCATAATTGTTGTAATTACGAATATAGTAAATGCATTCTACTTTTAAAAATAAAATTATTTCGTGATTTTGTTCGAGTTTATAAACAATGGATTCATTTATTACAGCAATATCATAAAAATGAAAAACCGATATAAAATTAACCGATATAAAATTAAAAATTAAAAAAATGTATATCATGAAAATGAAAAAAAAATTATAAAAAAAATTCCTTATTTTAAATCTTCAATTAAAAAACGTAAACAATGACCTTAGAATAGCCAACAATTACCGCATAATTCTCAAGAAAAATACTATTAAAAATTTCTTGAAAAAAATTAATATAAAAATAAGTTATAAAACAAAAACGAATCGATAAATCTTAAACATTTTTCTTGATTTCAAATCTTCAACAAAAAACGTATAAAATGAGCTTTGTTTGGTCAAACATTACTGCGTAATACGCAAGAAATCTACGATAAAAACATTTTTGAAAATGAAAATATCATAAAAATGAAAAAGCTCTTTGAGAAAGCAAAATTTAAAAAAATCCGTTATATTTGGATAAAATGTTCAAATTTACCGAAAAGAAATAGATAATGATGTATGACTAGCTCATTTTTACTTTAAAACGTATTAACAATTAATTTAAAATTTAAAGGTGTTTCTGTCGCTTAAGTTATTTATAAACAAGTAAAATAATACAGATATCAGTTTATCTAAATGACGCTCGGCAATTATTACACTTGTGCAAAAATAAAAAAAAAAATATGATTGCCAAAGTGGCTTTATCAGGAAAAGGAGACATATGGACGGTATCTAATCGAAAAATGAACATTGTCCAAACAAACTACAAACATAATATTTTGCGAAATATTTTAATTTATTGAAATTTTATTTTCATCAATCTCATCATCAAAGAACAGAGGATAAGTACCTTTCTCGAGTATCTAAAATGTACATTTTATTTCTGTGATACCTACTGCGCGGCTACTGGTAAAATTAAAGGAAAAAAAATGTCACTATATTTATGTAATCTTTATCCTTACAAAAGCATGTTCTAAACACGATTTCCTGAAAAAAAAATTTGTATCCTCATAAAGCACCTGTTCTAAACACACTTTCACGTAAAAAGACAATTTAAAAAAATTTCAGTAAAAGTGTCTTTAAAAGCACACAGTACACCAGTTTCATTTAAATCTCGCTCGCGACAAGGAATCTCGCTCGCTATGCGGAAAAGCGAACAAAAAGTATATTACCCAGCAAAACAAGGTTGTTTGCCTCTCGTTAATCTTTTTGTTTTGAAGGACAAAAAAAACGCCGCAACACCATCCCCCCACCACCTCCACTCCTCGCGTCGTCTGCTTCCCCTTCGCACTCCGCATGCGCGCCACCGCCGCGTCCTGCCATCAATTGCTGCGTCATCAGCTGATCGCGCGATGTTGACCCACGCGCGCTGCCTGGCTATATCTGTCTCGTTATATACCTCCTCCCGAATTGAATATCCCTGCAGCGTGTAAATTACGCGATATATACCTATTCAGTCTCACACTGGCAGCCGACAAGAGACGGCCGAGCCTCCCGCGCGCGCTCCAGAATATTCGACGAGCGGTATAACACCAAACAACAACGCACTCGCGGTGTAAATAGGTATATATAAGTATAACTCGAGCGCGATCGATTCGTTGGTGTTTCGTGTACTTATTGGTATGTGTGTGATTTTCTTTTACGTTGGGTTTATTGCACAATAGACGGAGAGGTGAGAGAGAGGTAGAGAGAGGGTGACGGTGTATAGTTGAAGAGAAATAAGTGTCTATAAGTGGGTGGTGCTTGTTGTCTTATCGACTCGAGAGACGTGAGTTAAACTATGCGCTTGGGCTCGGCGTGCTACGCTGTCGTGTTGTTGTTGTTCTGCTGCGTATCGCTGACACAGACTTTTCGCTTCAGGGGAAACCAGAGATCGCCTGTTATTTTAGGTAAATGCAACGTGAACTTTTTTGGAAACGAGAAGGGAGGATCTCTGCCTAGTTCCATAAATCATCAATAATGTCAACGTTTTTTCGCAATTTTTACTTGAAATTAATTTATATTGTTGAATATATTTATTTTATTTGTAAAATCTGTTTTTCTTTTACATTTTAAGTGAGTTTTAAAATCATCAATGGTCATTGCTCTCTAGTTAACAGTTTTTTGAACCCTAGACTTTGTTTATGAAATGCTTTCTGATCGTGAGAAATTTATTGATAACGTGTTGTAATATTGTAATAAAAGTTATGTAACTCTGTTGAAAAATAATTGCCTATTTTAAGCATTTGTTTGTAACAATTTAATCCAATTTAAAATATTATTTATATTTTATAGTTAATCAACGAAATATACAGAATAAAGATTAAAAATAATCAATGTTGTATAACCTTTTTCAAAATATTACAATAATTGTTTGGCAACAATTTTAGAAGCATTCATAAATTCCTCATGTGTAAATTCCGCATTGTTTTATTTTTTAGTTAAAATCTATATTAAATTCATGAATACTCAAATTGATTGGAACTTGGTAAAAAACATATATTAAAATCGAAAGGATGAGAAATAGATTTTAAAATTATGGGCAGAGACCCCCCTTAAAGAATTTCTTATATGTTCATTGAGTAGCTGTTGTAAAGCTAAAAATATCTTTCAGTTCCAGGAGATGGAGGAAGCCAAGCTGAAGCAAACATCAACAAAACAACTGTCGTACATTACTTGTGCGCGAAGGTATCCTCTGGATTCTTCAACATTTGGTTGAACTTGGAACTTCTAGTTCCGATAATTATAGATTGCTGGGTATTTTGAATATATTTGCATACCAGATGACAGACTGATGGAAGGTTCTAAAAATAAAAGGTGTTATGTGCTTTTTAGATTGACAACATGAGGCTCATTTATAATAATGAAACGAGAAAAACTCAAAATCCTGATGGAGTGGATATTAAAATACCAGGTTGGGGTGACCCTTTTGTTGTGGAGTATTTAGATCCAAGTAAAGCATCACCAGGTGTTTATTTCAAAGATGTGGCCAATATGCTTGTTAAGGATTTGGGCTACATTCGTAATGTTTCCTTGCGTGGAGCACCTTATGATTTTAGAAAAGGACCAAGTAATTAAATATATTTTTTTTCATATTGTCACATAGTCAATCAAAATTACAAATCACTCTATAAATAAATTTTTACTAAGATAAAATTGAACAATTACGAGAACAATTAAATATTGATTTATAGTATTCAATTTTACTTTAATTAAATACTATGTGATAACAAATTTCATATTAATCACTTGTTTGATGTCTAATTTTTTTACAATAAACTTTTCATTTCAGATGAAAATGATGAATATTTTATAAAATTAAAGGGTCTTGTTGAAGAAACTTATATACTGAACTATAATCAACCTGTCACTCTAATAGCACACAGTATGGGAGGGCCAATGTCTTTAATATTTTTACAACGGCAAAGTCAAAAATGGAAAGATAAATACATTAATTCATTGATATCACTTTCTGGTGCTTGGGGAGGATCAGTAAAAGCACTTAAAGTTTTTGCTATTGGTGATGATTTAGGTGCTTATTTATTAAGAGAGAGTATATTAAAGGATCAACAAATCACTAGCCCAAGCTTGGGATGGTTACTGCCTTCAAAATTATTTTGGAAAGAAGATGAAGTACTGGTAGAAACTCAATTGAGAAATTATACATTTGCTGATATGAGGCAATATTTGATGTAAGTTTTCGGCATGTACTTTTGCTTTATTAAAAGAAATTAATGCAATGTTATTTCATGGATATATTTATATATATTTATAGAGATATAAATGTGCCAAATGGTTGGGAATTTCGTAAAGACAATGAAAAGTTTCAACTGGACTTTAGGCCACCAGGAGTAGAACTTCATTGTTTGCATGGAATAAAAGTTGATACAGTTGAAAAGTAAGTTACACTAAATAAATAGCAATATTATTTATTACAAATTGTAAATTTACATTCTCCTTTGTTTATATATTTTTTAGATTATTTTATAAACCTGGAATATCAATTGATGGTTACCCACAATTAATAACAGGCGATGGCGATGGTACTGTAAATTTAAGAAGTTTAGAAGGATGTACACATTGGAGTGGTAAACAAAAACAAAAAATTTATCATCAACCGTTCGCTGGTGTCAATCATATGAAGATTTTAAGTAATAACACAGTACTAGATTACATCAGAAATGTTTTAAAATTTTAAGAGTAAGCGCATGACAATTGAAGTGCTACTTTATGTACCTAAAAAGTCAAAGATCAACTATGTGACTAATTTAGTGTCAGAGTGTATTTACTTCTGAATATTTTAAGATATTTTGGAGTGCTCAAATATTTCATCTTACAAGTTTTATAATTTTATTACAAAAGACAAATTGCCATGCCATGATGTTTTAGAGGGCTTGAGATTATATTATATACCTATATATTTAAGTTTTTATATGATGTTAAATAATTACATACATCCAATGTAAATTTTTATTTTTTTTCTCATGCCCAGTGAAGCTACTTTAATTTTGACTGATTAGTGCTGTGAAAATAATGATATTTCAATACAACCGCATAGTTTTATAATACCTTTACTTGTAAAATAGTTAAGAAAATATTAAAAAAAAAAATAAAGATATATAGTTTTTTCATAAACAAATGTAATTATTTCACCCCAATTTAGTTAGATATATTTATGTATAAATTAAGTAAAACTCATGTAAAAATAACAAACTCAGCATTTTAAGAAAACAAATTTTTAATAAACAATAAATACTTTTATACTGAATTTTCATACATTGACAATAATCTATTATAAATACATTACGTACAATATTTTTCACAGAATATATCATTGTAAATCTAGATTTTACATCATACATAAAAAGTTTTTCAGCTCAACTTCCACTACAATGTCATTGGTACACATTTTAATGAATGTGATATTAGAAGTGGAAGTGATATATTACACCTCAATTTTAGCGTTCATATTGACTGAACACGATATAAAGGCAGCAGAGGAATGCTCAAGATTTTTACTAAAACATTTATCACACAAGCACCTTCCAACATTCACCCTTAAAGTATATTGTACAACTTAATTTTAAATAGTGTAACAAAGGAACGAAGTCCCATTTAAAATCTTTAAAATATACATAAATTACATAAAAAAGAAACTAAATATAATTTTGATTTGTATTAGGTAAATAGCTTCAATTGAGTATATTTTTTTTTGAATTTTGATTTCGCGAAAATTCCTAAACAAAATAATTATTTTATTAAAATAATGGACGTGTTTTTACAAAAAATAAATGGAATCAAATGGTAACAAAATGAAAAAGTTCTGCTAATGTCAGTTGAGCCCTGACGAACTTTTTAAAAAAGCATATAAACCAAGGGCTAAGATAGTTACAACTGTAATGGTCTTGTAACTTTTCAGACGATATGGGAGACGCGGCTGTGTGCGAGCTACCTTTAACTTTCGTTGCCTTTCTCGTTCTAAACGAACTGCTTCTGCTTTCGACTTCCATTCTTGTTCTTTTCGTCTTCTTCTATAATCAAAGTCTCTTACATCATTATCTATCGACTCTGGTGGATACTGTTGGTACAACTTTGAAGTATGAAATAGTAATTTTTCAAATGGCAAATCATCAGGTAACTGAAATTCAAAACTATTGTTTTTAACGACTGTATGAAGATAACAACCTTTTGAAATTACATAATTACAAAGGAATATCTTTTACCGTGCTAAGGACTTTATGTGTATGTCCCATGTCTGGCGTTGTATTAAAAATTTCCTTATCTCTATATGCAACAATTTTAGTACTTAAGTATAAAGGAATTAAAGGTGGACTTCCAAGAAAGAAATCAAACAGTCTATGAAGTAGTTTTCTATTTTCGGCATATTTGTGAGCATACCATGTTGTGTACTCAGCTAGGGCAAAATGTGGAAATAATTCTACACTGTAAATAAAAATGGTATAATTATTTATCTACCAACCTATGTTTCGTTTTACTTATATATAGATAATAAAAGAATAATTACTTCTCCAAGTGCTCCAAAAGCTTTGGATGTTCTCGATCTAGTAATGCAAATATATAAAAAAGTTCTTGATTCACTTTTTCCATTGTTTTCTCCATAAATCTTTCTAAAAACGTTAAGGATATTTTTTCTAGAACATGCAATCCCTGTTGCAAGCCCATGACTAGCAAAACAGTTGCTGCTACATCATTGTAACCTTGGTAGTAACTGGAAAATTAATAACACATTAGAATAGCAAGTGGTTTAAACAACCAAAAAGTAATCTTTAGACTTACTTCAAATCTGTATGCCTCGAGAGCACCCAACATATTATTTGTGTTAATTCCTTGTAGAACTTTTCCATGGCATCTTCTGAGGTATCTTCTGGCATATGACTTCCACTGCGCATAACATCCTTTAATATTTGTTGATATATGTCATCATCTATAAGCTTATGTACATTTTCAAGATCGTCTTCAGTCATTGCAAGCTTCTTGTCTGGTAACCTTAATAGCTTTGGCCAAAGAAACTTTCTTACATCATCTGAAAGAAAAAAATATTGCAAATAAAGTAGCATCTTACAAATTTTGTAAGAGATTACCAGTGACTAAAATAAACAATGACTCACCATGAACTAGACCTTCACTACTTCGCGTAAGACATCTTAATTCATTAAACGTTAAATTTGGCTTTGTTACAGTTCCTTTAACTACTATTAGTTTTAGTCGCTCTAGCTCTAAAAATTTAGTCGAGTCAGTAAGATTATTATTCATTCATTGATTAACTGAATCACATCAAATAATTATAATTGTATCACCTGTTGAATGCAAACCACCTATAACGGGAATTGCAGGAACAACTCCATCAGTCCACACCGAGTCCGAATCTGACATATTAACCAAAGGAATGGTCTCGAGTGAGAATCTTTTACATGCCTCAAATCCTACGAACTACTCCTGCTATTTCCCTATCGATTTTCCAATTTTCCCTCCGCTATTTCACGTATCTTCTCCTGTAAATCCCGATCAATATTGCGCGGATGAGCATCTTCGTTTGGACTTTATCCCGGATGTGCGACGCTTAGTCACTCTCGCCAGTCCGCCCGCAGCTTAGATTTCTTTTCCTGCAATAAAGATCTGCTGTAATACTACTAATGCTTTGTGTCAGAAAAAAATGTGCAAACCAACCAAGGCGAGTCAGTGAAAAATACAGTCCTAACCCCTTCCAAGCTCTTCAAAGTCATTATTGTTGTCGTAGTCTGGTTTTCTTTTTAAGTGTCTCCGTGGTGGCAGCTGATTTACGCGAGATTTATTGATACCTCCTCCTACTCACACGAGCTAAGTCAAACTCTACTACACAGCTGTGTACTACTGAAGCTGATCGTGATTCCCGCACGCGCCTCCAATCTTTTTTGCCCAAAGACTATCTCAGCAGTGTCATTAAATTGGTTATACAGCCGACGTGACGCGGTCGAAGACACGAGTGGAAACTGTTGCGCCGTGCTGCGGCAAACGGTGGGAACTTTTGTGTTTTTCATATTTCGAAGGATAAATGAAGGTGTAAAATAAGTATACATTAACATCAGAAAAACTTAATTTTGACTTTTTTTGAAACACAACATGATGAGCGATATTTTCATATATTTTTAAGAACTGCCCTAGTGAAAATGAAAAAAGTAATAAAACGTAAGAAAATGTAAGCAAACGTATTTTTCACCGATAGGTGGCGAGGCATATATAAACCAATTCACGTGTACAAAATAAAAACTTTAACTTAAGTTACGGCGGTGTCAAAGTCAATTTTTTATTATTCCTACCTTACCGACCCGTGAATTCTAAAATGTTGGTTATAATCAAAAGAATAAACTGAATTATGAAAACCTAAGTGGTCATTGCCCTTCGTTTTGTAGTTATCTACCACTGTGTAAAGTTTCAAGTAAAACTTTTGCGGCTTACATCAATGGCATTGGAACGAAAATTCGTGATAAAACAGAGATCTACGAAAGGTGATACGAAATTTCGTTCTAATACCATTTATATATGCAGTGATATTATTACCTGAAACTTAACAGAGTGGTAGAATGCTAAAAAAGGAGGGACAATGATGTCTTGGTTTTTCATAATGCGGTTTATTAATTGTAATCAATTGTTCATACCTCGGTCAAAGATTTAAGGTTAGGAATTTCCGCGGAAAATTTGAATTGTTTGAAAAAATCGTAAAAAACGTAAGAAAATATATGAAAATATAATATAAAATGTCCGAAATCCAACACTTTTTTACGTTTTATTACGTCTTATTACACTGTTATACGTTTTTTTACGATTTCTTCCACTTTGTTACGTTTCTTTAAGTTTTATTACATTTTATAATTCCCACAGGGGTGAAATTCGTTTTCTCGATTCATGAAGCCTAGGGTCCGTCTACTGAAGCCTAGGCTTGAATTAAACACTAATAAAATTAAATTTTCCATTTCAACTCCGAGTCCCGTAGGTTTGATTAATAAACTTATCTTCTCGGTGTCAAGACTGCAGGACCGCACATTTGGAACCCAAGCTTGAAGTTTAGTGTCTAAAAAGTAATAAAAAATGATAAATTACATAATTAATAATAATTAATGTTTTCGATACTTCACGGTTCAAGCCCGGGCTGCGATGGATTGCTCATAAAAACTATAATAGAAAAATATGAAAAGCTGTAGCTATCTAAACACGCTAAGAAAATCTGTAAAAGTTTCGTATATTCTAGTTCTTCATATTTTTTAATAGGTTCTTCATAGTTTTTTTACAGTTTTTCGTAGTCATTTTTCATAGTATTTTCATAGTTCTTCATAATTTTGTCATAGATTTTCATAGTATTTTTTCAACTTTTCACAGTTTTTTTAATATTTTTTCAGTTTTTTTTTTATAATTTTTCTTACATTCATTTTTTACATTTTCTTTCTCATAGTTTTTTTTGCCGATTCTTCATAGTTTTTCACAGTTTTTTCATAGTTTTTCAGTTTTTTCATAATTTTTCACAGTTTTTTCATAGTTTTTCATAGTTATTCACGTCTATTTTGTCGTAGTTTTTCAGAGTTTTTTCATAGTTTTTCACCGTTTTTCATAGTCTTTTACGATGGTTTTCATAGTTTTTACGTTTCTTTCATAAGTTTTTCTCACATTTTTCATAGTTTATCACAGTTGTACTATTTTTTGACTAACTATGTTAGTTTCTCATAGTATTTTTATAGTTTTTCACAGTTTCTTCATTCTTTCATTATTTTTTAATCACCTCAATCCCCATTAAAAGTCCCTATCTCACCGCACTGAAGAAAAAGCCCACGCATCGCGACGATAGCGCCAGCTGTGTGCACCCCCGCGCACTAAAACACAATAACGACGGGTGAGAAACTGAGAACTGCCGCTAGCGGCTAGAGTCCAATAATATTCCGGGGGCTATACTCTATACTCCACTGCCGCTCCGTTTTACCGTTTTGCGTCGCAACACGGCGCGCTACCAGAGAGACTCTCTCCGCTCTCTCGAGTCTCGCGCGGTTATCAGTGTTTTTGGGCGTTTGTTTTGACAAGCATCATCCACACTCAGTACCCACACGCAGGCTCCTAACCAAAAATCGCGGGGGCGGTGGAGGAGGTGGATGAAGAATTGGAGAGTCTGGAGAGATCGAGAGGCTTGTTGAGGACGACGAGAGGGAGATGTGAGGAATATCGGGCAAATGTCGTCCTGGTCGCGGGAGTAAGCGTGCACGCACTGCATCGGGTCCTTTTCGGCGTCGCGCGCCCCGGCGCCTCGTTCATTGTTTATGTCGTGGAGAACGCGCTCGGTCTCTTGATTCTCTCTTTTATTTTTAGAATTCACGGCACAAGGTGCATACCGAAATAGACTGCCTTTATCAAACTTAGAGTTTGGTGCGGGAGAGAGAGGGAGAGACGTCTATTTGTGAGGACGTGTGCGGTAATGTGGAGGAGATTGTGTTTTCATTGAGTGCATGTGCAAACTTAATCGGAGCACTGGATCCAGAAAAGGTCAACGACAGCCATAGAGGAGCTATGGTGTTGCCCTATGACTGGCAAACGACCAAGCAGAAGGTCGCACAAAGAAGTCAATATCTACTGGAAATGGGGCAGTGGTACGTATTTTTGATTAAATAAATCATGTTTACGTGTAATATTTAAGTGGGATAGTCCGAAGAATGGTGACAACATTTATATTTAAAGCTTGTCACCAAGTGATAGCATATCTGTATTAGTAAATAATGTTCGTTAACTTGTGGCTTAAGTATATATAATGATTCATTTTTTACTGTGTTTACCAGGTCTGATTGTAAATTTATCGTTGGTCAAGAACCAAACCAACAGATATTGGAAGGACACAAGGTTTTCCTGGCTATGTCCAGTCCTGTATTCGAGGCTATGTTTTATGGAGGTATGGCAGAGAAAAACGATCCTATCCCGATAAGAGATGTACAGCCAGAGGCATTCAAAGCATTGCTTGAGTATATTTATACAGACAGAGTGGATCTTGGATCTTTTGAACTTGCTTGCGAACTGTGTTACTGTGCAAAGAAATACATGTTGCCCTTTCTGGTAGAAGAGTGCACAAAATTTTTATGGTCTGATCTTTCGCCCAAAAAAGCTTGCCGAGCATACGAGTTTGCAAAACTGTTCGAAGAACCAGTGTTGATGGAGAAATGCTTACAAATAATGCGGTTGAAAACTAACGAGGTGATAAGTGAATCAAGCTGGGATGACGTGGAGCAAGGAACTGTAATGACGATTCTAGATCAAGATGAATTACAAATTACTTCGGAAATGGATTTGTTCAATGCTGTTGAAAAGTGGGCTAGGGCTGAATGTAACAGGAAATCCTTAGATGTGTCGGATCCAAAGTCTTTAAGAACTGTTATTGGAAATGCTTTAACTAAAATTAGATTTCTTACCTTAACACCTCAAGAGTTTGCAGAAGGACCTGGAAAGTCATCATTGTTAACACAAGAGGAAGCTTTTTCACTTTTAATGAATATTTCATCTCGTAATAGTGAAACGCCGATGCCTGAAGGTTTTACCACAAACACACAAAATAGAACCAATCTATTAAATATGCAAGCTTTTAATACTGATTTTTCTGTAAGTTTTAAATTAATCTTTTGAAGTTTCATTTGCATAATGATATCCTCGTGTTTACCATTATATTAAATTCTTTTTTAATTTTTAGAAAAAGAGATCTCAACCAGTTACTATTTTTGGAAGTCGTCCTTATGATTTGGAGGAACATCCGATAAATTTAGTTACGTCTTCCTCATTCCTTCCATTTTCGATTGCCGGAGAACAAGCCAACTCCATTCAAGAGCCAATTGCTTTAAGAAGAAATGTAGGAGAAACTAGTAGTAGCAGCAGTAGTAGTTCACAGGGAAGACCATTGGCAGTAGCAAATACTGAAGTTCGTGATAGTCCAAAATATTATTGCGTTCGATCAGTGGAACAACAAACGGAAGTTTATAATGATAATATATTAGATTGCACTGTTACGTTTGTAGTTGACAAAAATATTTGTGTATTGGGCCTGCAAGTGCCATCGCAGATTTTAAATATGGTAAATTTTTCAGTCACCTTGATTCTTTAAAAGAAAAACTGAACATAGAAGCATTTCACACATCTTAATTATTTTTACAGCCAAATAATACTCAACCTCCAAAATCATCTTACACAGAAATCTTGTATGCTCATCTCCTTGATTCTTATGGCACTCGATTAACATACACCCATTTCAGCACAAAAGTTGGTGTTCAAGATTTGATAGAAGTTACTTTTAATCGTCCAGTATATGTTCAAAAAAACAAGGTACATTTTTTTCATGTATTCAAATATTTAATAAAACACTTTATGTTCGAATATAAATATCATGATTTTCTGTATTTACAGCTATACAAAATAGGAGTTGTATTTAACAGAGAGGGCTGGTATCCATTAGCAAGTTGCAGTCAAAACAAAATCTGTGATAGTGTTTTATTCTGCTTTGGAGCTGGGAATACATCAGATACAGTTCGAGACGGTCTTATACGATCCATTATTTTTACGTATCGTTAAGTATTGACTTTAAATTTGATAAGTTCTTACTTATGTAGGTTTGTGATAAAAAAAAGAAGAAAAAGAAGAATTATATGATTTCCTTAAAAGGACGTCATTATTATTGATACTTCTTCTTCTTCCTTTTCTTCTTCAATAATATAATAATACTATTGGAGGTTTATTGAGAGAAAAAAAAATCTTTGTACAAATTTTAATGTATCTCATTGTTAAATGTTAATGAATAAGTCAGACAAGCAGCTACATAAATAACTGTAAGAAAAGTTATCAATTTTATTTCATTTATGATGTCTATTAAGTCATTACTATTCAAGTTTTTAAAGCTATTTCTTTTCATACTTATGTACTTTACATACTGATTCTTTTAATTGTGCCAATTTTTTATATGTGCAATATTATTTAGCCCCCTTAAGAGATTTTTAAATTTAAGTGATTGGTTTGTTCTGTACGCATATTATTATTGTTAAAATTATTGTATTTTACTCATACACTTGTTATTTCCAATACGACAGATTTGGTATGAAATGTGTATTATAAAATAAAAAAAATGAAAACTTATCTCTGATTTATCTAAATTTATTCATAAGCTATTTATTACTCTCAAGGAGCGCAATAATCGAACATATATTTTACGTTATCTTAAATATTAATTCTCATGATTCTGATTGCATAATGAAAAAATTATTGAAGGTATGTATTTAATAAATTTTCATTTTGATTAAATAATAATAATCTTAGGTCTCCCGTTGAAATATTTACATTGCGGAATTTTCTTCCGACTTCGCGTTAGTAACAAGATGGCGGATTTTTATCAAGAGTGTATGCTCCTGGAATGCACGTATATTATCGATTCTCGACGAGGCACTTTTCGAATTGCGCAGGACATAAATTATCCTTGATTTTCCGAAATAAAGAGAAATTTATCGTACAAAGTTATTTATTTTAAATGGATTTTCTTTAAAATGTTATGGTTTTTATTTTGATCAAATAATTATTATACTAAATTATTATTTCTTCCGAAATTGTTTATGATAACGGGCGTATGTAAATTATAATGAGGAAAGTTTCGATTTTCTAGCTCAGTGGCTTATACTGTTAGTAGGAGCAGAAACGTTGTGAACTTTGACGACAGAGAGTTAATAACATCAATTCAAAAGCTGAAAAGCATATAGAGTATAAAAAAGTTCTTACTGACAACTAAAATAATTATAGCTTGGAAATGAAAAATGTAATCCCGAAACATGAACTTTGACATCCTGACAAATACAGTTAATAGCTCATTTAAACTTTAATTACATGCATAATAGTTTTGAGTTTCAAATTAATTATTGGGCATTGGAGAGTCAAAAGGTTGAAGTATATATATATATATATATATATATATATATATATATATATATATATATATATATATATATATATATATATATATATATATATATATATATATATATATATATATATATATATATATATATATATATATATATATATATATATATATATATATATATATATATATATATATATATATATATATATATATATATATATATATATATATATATATATATATATATATTAAAGCATGAAAAAAAGCATAGAACTAAAATAAAAGATTTAAAATTCGATCAGCAAAGCGTTCTATGCGTCGTATTAGATTATTAGATCAGTTACATAAAAAGGTCACTTTAGTTTGAGTGCACTCTCTATGCAGGTTGAAATTATAAAGTTTTAGTAAAATTCAACGAAAGTTATTATAACAAACTATAGTATATTTAGGAAATATTAAGGTATTTGGAATGAAAGTAATGAAAGGAAAGAAAGGAATATTTATTATTTTCAATAGTCAACAAAACGCAGAAAAAATAATGCCATTTCGAGTACCAACAGTCTTTACATTTTCATTGTCGAAAACCAGTGTTATATATGCTTATAATAATAATTATTATTATATTATCATTATTATTATCATCATCATCAGCAAAAATTACATAATCATATATTTTATTTTCACGGAATGAAAGAACTATACTACTCGAAATATATATTTATTTTAAATTCTTTATTAGTGTATTCATTAAACAAATTCCAACGTTCGAAACATCAATAGACGCGCCATTTTACATGCCAGTACGTTGAGCATATATTCGATAGTGATATAATCATCGTCGTTTATCGATAATTCTTGTATTTTACAATTCAAAACGGGAATCGATGACACAAAAATTCTCCTCATTCCCCCGCACGATCGTTCCCTTGTTACACGATCGAGTTTGTTGAACATGCGTTGGGGTGTGTTATGCGTTTTTTTTCATTTATATTTCTCGTCGTTCGTGTGTCGTATGTGTTTATATAAAAAAGTAAGCGCACGTGACACATGACTTGTATATTTTTGACTTTTCTCTTTTAGTTTTTTTTTTCATCTCGCCTTTCTTTATTTAATAAATACTATACACTTCAACAAACTCGCGTGAAACGATCTCTTTGTGTGTGTGTGTTTTTATATGTACGTCGACGAATTAACGCGTGATTGCCCAAAATCATCATCATCATCATTTTGTTTACTTTATTGTTTATTTATAGTGGTTATTACCGTAATTTCTTTTACTTCAACTGGACTCGAATACTCAATTTTAAATTCTTGCTTTATTAAGTTTAATTTTTTAGGTTTTTCTTTGTTTTCGTTACCGTTTTTTTTTCGTTAAAGGAAGGACTAGGAGTGCTCACATAGCATCGCGCGAGTAGCTGACGCCGTAGGTTTGTTATTTTTTTTTCTTGTTTTAATTAAGTTAATCTTATGTTTTTCTGCTTATACGTATTTATTACGCTCGTCGCGGCAAAAATCTTTGACAGACCCTCTATGTACACTTTTTTTAAGGAATTGTGCGTTCCGTTACGTATCACGGTTTACGTATTTTTTCTTCTTCTTTGTTTATAATCCGCGCATCATTATAGTCTGGTAAAAGTATATATATATATATATATATATATATATATATATATATATATATATATATATATATATATATATATATATATTATCGTGAAACGTTCGCTCGTATCCTCGGCAATAACAGCGTGCTACAATTAAATTGTCACCATGTTTCAACAAATAATTGAGATGACCTTTTACAGTGTAATATCGCGAACTTTTATTTTTTACTTTTTTTTTCTCTTATCGAAGATCGCGTCTGAGTTCAGCTTACGAAACTAATGGGAATACAACTCTCGATTAAACTCTGGCTTGTTCCTTTTGTTAAGGCGATGCTAAACCACCTGTCACCGTCAAATTCGAGGAATCAGGGTTGCCACGCTTTCTGGAAACCTGGAAATTCGGGAGAAGTCAGGGAATTCGATTTCAGGTGATGCTGAACCCCTTGTCATCGCCAAATACGGAGAACCATTCATTTCATTCAATTTTCAATTTTGAGAAAATATCTCCCTGAAAAGTTGTTGTTTTTAATTAGGACAATAACGTTTCATAAAGATATTTGCTAAAAATTGAAAATTAAATGAGAAAAGTGGTTCCTCGTATTTGTCGGTGACAGGTGGTTTTAGCATCACCTTAATGGGTAATATTCTGAGACTTTGAAATTCTTAATTATGTATACTTAGTGAGCACCCCCAGTGAATGTGTATAATATATAAACGCGCGCGCGAGATGCGCAGATTTACATCTACCATAACAAACTGCACATAAGACGCACATTAATCTCTTTTTCTTCTCTCCGCACACGCTATCGCTCTCTCTCTCTCTCTCTATCCTTGTGTATATAATGTTAATTAATGCATGCGCGTTCTTATGATTGTTCTGGAACCGCTTGAACTCGACGCGACGAGTATTATGGAAACGCAAGAAAAATTTCTCTTTTTTATTATTATATTTCTTTTTCTTTTTATTATACACCCAAATGGGATTCCCGCGAGGCTCGTTTCTTCAATAAAAGGGTATACGACACACGCCCTTTTTTTCTATACCTTCCTTTTCTTTTTTACTCTCCTCGGTTTCGATTTCTCTTTCTGTCTTCCTTTCTTTCTTTTTTTCGTCTAGTCGACCCTCTACAGAATACAATTCTAAGCTAAGCGATCACAAAGTCTATGAATTCAATTCCTTGCGTAAGCTATATACGCGCAAAAACACAACACCTCGCATCATCCTTCTTCGATCTGTCTCTGAATTCCTCTTCAATAGCAAATGTCGCTCCGCTTATGTCATTTTTTTCAATCCCATTTCTCGTGTGCATGTCCTTCATTTTATTTCTTTATCCGTGTTCCTCGTGTTGTTGGGGTACATTCGCATCAAAACTTCTCTTTGCTATCGTTTGGCACCCGTATTCAGTAGATTATAATAGTCAACTAGTCAACTTTCATAGCAATTCTTTGTTTTTTTTATATAATAGAAGAAAAGTAGGTTCGGAAGAACACACATACTATTGCGTGTAGTTTGGCATCGTTTACTAACATTATTATTGAACACATGTGTTTTACGTCTTAATAACGATCTTTTAAAAAATTTATCGCACATAGTCAACATATGAATATTTAACTCAATTCTTCGGTTTTAAATGATGGCCACTCGAATTCGAAAAACAACGTGTCATCTTATCCCTGCACGTACAGCGTTCATCAAGGAGTAAGTTTCATAAACATGTACAATAAAATCACAACTTTAAACTCCAATACACTCACTGTCAAAAATTTCTTGAATTTTCAGTTTCAGCGTATGAATCAACTTTCAGTTTATGTAACTAAAAAAATTCAATCATATTGTGAACGTGAATATTGTCAAATATTATAAAATTATACATAGAATAAGTAAAAAGGCTACAGAGATTACATGTTCAAAACAAAATGTTCAAACAAGTTCAAACAAGTAAGTTCAAACAAAATGGTTTGGCGAGAATCTCGCATCGAGAATATCCAATTTTGTAGTAATCACCCTGCATACATAGAAATATAATACAGTATGACTAGCTTAGTAAAAGCTTTACTTGTACAATTGAAACATTCAGGAAGAAATTTTCAACAGCGAGCCTCTTCCATTCTCAAAAAATTCAAAGATATAACAATAAGACCAGTACATATTTAGTTACATATATATACATCTTAATAGGCAGCAGAAGAATTTTGATGCAAATCGTTATCCCCGAAAAGACTCCTCCCTCCCAGTAGAAAAGTGAACATTTATTTTCAGCCAGTTTCTGATCAAGAACTTGAGTAAAAATGGTTCACATAATATAAATATATATAATTATATTTAGTTACACGTGAAATACAATAATGCAATTATATACGACTAGATTCACACGTGTCAATAATTTCTCATGTAGAATAATACATAGTCGTATATAATTACACGGTGCACTTCACATACAGTGATATATATATACAATTACTCATGTAAATCATTTATTACCCAAATAACTGTCTAGGGTGGACCTGCAGCATTTTTTTAAGAAAAATTTATTTTTCAATCAAAAAAATAAAAATTTTAGTTTGATAGAATTAGAAAAGGTTACGTACTAATTTTGAATTTATTATACCACTATTTGCCCTAGTTATAGCACAAACTGAACATTTTTATGAAAAAAAGCTTCTTTAAAAAAGTTACTGGCGCAAATCTGTTTGTCGAAACCCATTTAAAAAATTCGTGGATACTTTTTATCTCAAAATGAACAAAACTTGGACTTTTTAAGTTACATGTACTCAATTTGAAGTGTGAAAAAATTAAAACACTGTTTAAGCATTGCAAATCCAAAGTTTTTTAAGTAATACTTTAGGCCATATTTCCTGAAAATTGCAAATAGATCTATTAAAACGAATTTCCGAAGGGACTTTTTGAAAACAGAAAATTGAGTTTCGAGAACAAGCATCGAATTTAGATATTTAGAAGGTTTCATATAGCAGAAAGGATTCCCTATTTTAAGAACAAATTTTCATTTAAAACAAGATGCAACTAATTTGAGAAAAGATTTTTACTTAAACCGAGTGATGCTGAAAAGCTTCTTATATTTTAAGAAACTTTTTGTCTTGATTAAAGTGATTTAATTCATGTCAGTTTTTACAAAACCTCAAGTGCAAATGACTATTCACAAGTAAGTTATTATATTCTAAGTACTATTTATCGCCTTCTTTCATCTTTTATATACCATCGAACCTTGCCACAGCTATAAGTTTTGCGAATTCTTTGTCGATCACAAGATCAGTTATTCGGGCATTTAAGAAAAATTAATTTCTCTTATAACTACGTTTCTTATTTAGTGTTCTTAAAATAAGTAAAAGTCGCGACTTCGTTATTTGTTTTAATAGGAAAAAATGTTTAAAAGCAAGAAAAGCAAGTAATCCCCCAATCCTTCCCCCCCCCCTGAAACAAAGTGCTGCAAGTCCAGCCCCCTCCCCCAGCCCTCAGACCGAGATCTCCTGAATCTGCACCCTCTTCTTCGCGCTGCCAGGTGTCCCGGGCTGCCTGAGTATCCCCGGGCACATCATGCCCGCGCTCGGTGCGGGGCTCTTGGGCGGTGGCGGTGGCTCGGGCAGGTCCTCGTCCAGGCCGTCGTCCTGGGCGGCCATAGTCGCGTCGACGCAGGGCGAGGGCGTGCGCTGCTGCAGCCTCTGCTGGCTCTGCAGCGAGGGACTGGAGCAGTAGTAGGCCGAGGGCGTGCACTCGTACTCCTGCAGCTGCATGTGCTCGAGCTCGTCGACGAACTTGGTCTTGTGGGGCGCGAGGACGGGACTGCCGCAGCTGTCCGTCGGCGAGTCGGCGAGGACGAAGGTGGAGAGGGTGGCGCGCTTGCTCGTGTGCGTGCCGTGGCCGGAGCTCGAGGTGGTTGACGCGCCGGAGAGGAGCTTGCTCAGGGACGGGGAGTCGTGGAGGAGACTGCCCGAGCAGCCGATCTCCAGGAGCTCCTCCTTCTTCTTGTCCAGCCCGGCTAGGGAGCACTGGATTGGGGGACGGGAGAGAAGATCCTTAGTGAATGCGATAGCGTCAATTTATCCGCCTTGAATTATCATATCGGACATTTTTCCATTCGTATATCGTAGATCAAATTCCTTTTCATCCAATGTTCAAACGCGTATTAAGACAAATTAAACTGTTCAAAATTCTATTTTTAATGTAGAAATTAAGATTTCTAACTGCTTATTTTACGATATCATGTTGCATCAGGCGCTGAATAATTACGATATCGATACGTACATCTTTACAGATATAATGTTGCTCGAGTTACGATATAGTTTTCTCAGTGTGGGTAGATTGAGAAAACGATAGCGTAAATTAGGATATGTGATCGTTACTTTTTCAATTCGGGTATCGTAAAGTAAATGGAGATTTGATTCAATGTTTTAATATTATAAGCAGGGAATCTGCACAGAATATTTTGACTACTAAAAGAAGTTGAGCTATTTAAAAATGTATTTTTGTTATAATGCATTTAACGATGAATAATTACGATATGTTGTCGCGTAGGTGCGATGTATAACGTTATGATATAGTTTTCTCAGTGCACGATAAATATTGTAATCTCAACAATAGCATATCGTAAAAACACAAAATTGGATATTTAAACATTTGAGGAAAAAATATACAATTTTTAAAATATTTTTTATAATCAATCTTTTATGATATAATAGGAAACTTGCATGGATAAATTCATTTGGTTCGTAAGATAGAATGTTAAAAAATAATCGACATGAATTTTTACTTTTTTTCAATTAAATGATTATCTTTTTTTTTTTTTTTTTTTTTTTTTTTTTTTTTTTTTTTTACGTCGCCATGTTTATGCTCCCATGTGGTGCTAATCGACGACGGGGGTCTGCGGTGTGTTTGTAAACAAAGCACATGTAATTTTTACAGAGGTGCTTGTATCAATCGGCAGAGACTAGGATTCGAACCCGGGTCACCGGCGTGGGAATCCGACACTCTACCGACTGAGCCGCCGCAGGCCCCTAGATGATTATCAATTGTCTATGTTTTAATAATTATAATTTTTAATTAACTATTTAATACTTTTTTAAAGTGAAATTCTACTCACAATGAGAATGTTGTTTCCTAATTATGGACTCAAAGCAAATGTTTCCTTTGTACTGACTACATAATTTATTCTCTATATGAAATTTTGTAGTTTTTACATCTACATATTTTCCTGTTTTTCAAAAGAACTGTACGCACATGCTTTATCATAATTGATTAATTAATTTCTATTAAATAGTATGAAAAAATGTATAAAATAGCTGCAATCTTCAAAATAAGGTCGCATAAGAATAAATTGAAGGTATTTTGTTTCATTATTTAGTCTGTATTAGAAAATACTTCCTAGAGATTTATCACAATAATCCATCAACCGAGAGGTGTCGCATTCTCTTTGTCAAATTAGAGTACATTTTCACTCAAAAATGGCGCAAAACCGGTCAAAAAAAGGTTAGTTTATCTTGTGTCAAAATGTAGTAAAATTTCACTCAAAATCTCAAAAAAGTTTCTGTTAACTTTACTTTTTTCAAATAGACTTTGCTTATACCTGATCGATCCCCGTACCAGTTGATCCATTCTTATCTCGTTGGTGGTAGATCCCCGCGAAGATAAGGATGTTGAGAAGGAGTAGGAACACTCCGACGGCTATCGTCACCGTCAAAGCAGTCGTGTAGCTCTGGTAGTGGCTGGAGGCTAGTTTACGAAGGAGATTGTTGGGGCCTGGTCCAAGATTTGAATGCTGCGTATTACTGCAAGATGTAGATGTAATATAATTAATAATCAACGTTATCGGTTACAATAATTGGAAATTTATTGAAATGTTAACATGCCTATACTCCGGTCTTGCTGTACTCGGTAGTTTCTACTTAAATGTTAGACTTGCAAGGTGAGGCCACATCCTGCGAGAAGCGATTTTCACTAAGGCTTCAGGAAGTGGGTCTGGTACCTAAAAATGATGCCTATCACCCGTAGTTTCGTCTCATAGGCCCTTGGGGTCAAGATATGCTCTATCGTAATCAAAATACGCGTTATTTCAGTAAAAAATCGTAAATATACTTCGTATCATAACTAATGATGTATAATAACATATAAAATTTGACTAAAAGAGATGTAATTTAAGCTTTGTTTCATACAAGAATAATATTATGTTGCAAAGTTATAAACAATCAAAAATGATGACGAAAAATGCATGGAAAACTACTCAATTTTAAGAACTGAAAATCCTCAAATTTCCATGCAATTTTCGTCAGCATTTTTGATTGTATATAACTTTGCTACATAATATTATTTTGTATGAAACAATGCTTAAATTAAAATTCTTTTAGTCAACTTTTTTATCTTGTTACATCATTTCTCTATTAAAATAACTTTCAGAGATATGATACAAAGTATAGGTACCATTTTTACTGAAATAACGCGTATTTTGATTACAAAAGGGCATATCTTGACCCGAAGAGCCTATGAGACGAAACTACGGGTACAAGGCATCACTTTTAGGTACTAGAAACTACTTCCTGAAACCTCAGCGAAAATCGCTTCCCGCAGGTTGTAGCCTCTCCTTGTTAATTTAGACTAGATTTCAAATTACTCTAAAGTAAAAACTGTAGTGTAAGAAAATGTGGCCAAAAATTTCAGAAGGCGTTAAGAAAAAGTGTAAATGTAAATGTAATGTAAATATAATCATAAACACGAGAAAATGTGGATCTCCTCTGAATTTGAAATATGATTGTAATACATTTTAAAGATTTTATATATTTTTTCAGCTTTATATACTTTTTCTTCATCATTAAATGTATTGTAAAAATGTAAGAATGTCTGTAAAACGCGTGAAAGTATAAAACAGTGTATGTTTTAAACAGTTTTCTTTGTTTATATTTATTAAAATACTCTGAGCCTTACAAGGAGATTATCAGGTTTATGGATCCTGAATTCTAATAAAACATCCAGGATAATTTATTGGTACTTAAATATTAAACCCAGAACCACTAGTTTGAGTAGGCTCTATGACACGAAGTATAGGCATAACTATGAAAATATTTGTTATAATTAAAATGTACACCTCTTTAAATAAATTATTACTTCATAAATGTTTGGCATCGTAAACATAACTTACAAAATTAAACTAGACATTACAAACTTTCATTTGAGACTTTAAACGTATACAAACCTTTATTTAGATCTAGGTTATATTAGATTGAATATGACGTTGAAAAAAGGGTAAAAATTTGCGAATGTTTTATAGATTTTCATCCAAGTCCGTTAATCTGACATTTTCTGTACAATTTTGTATCTAGTGCAATTTTAAGTTTCTTATATGTTTAAGATCTTTAATTGAAGCTTATGATATCTAGCTTTATTTCCATTTCATAAGTTGTGTTTACGATATATACTTTTGAAGTTATGAATTATTTAACCTATTAAGAACGAGACCATTAAAAAATTGAAAAGAACTTCGCAACATAATTTAGAAATATGCTTTAGCCCTTAAGTATGCGATTTGTGTAAAAAATTTTTTTTTTAATTTCTTAGTCTTTTCGTTTCAGTGATTAGATTTGCAAAATTTCGAATGTATGACGTAGAAATCTAAAAAAAAGAACGTTGATATCTAATGGTGCAAGAATAGCTCATACGTCCTTAACGCGCTAAACCCACCTATCCACCTTTAAAAAACCTCCCCTCCCCCAAAGAAAAGAAAAGCCCCAGGCACCTAGTGGAAGAAGTAGTGCCTGCCCCGGGCAGTAGACTGCTCGTCAGATTGGGCGTGCAATCGGTCGACGTAGCCATGGTCGTGGTCGTGACCGCGGCGGCGGCCGCGACCGAGCTCTGTATCGAGGGCTCGGTCGGATAGGGCAGTGGCAGTGGGGGCGCGGGTATGGGCATGGCCATGGACTGCGGCCTGACGGCCCCCTCGTACAGGGCCGGACTCTCGGCCAGGTGGTGATGGCGCATGCTGATCTCGTAGCCGGGCCTGTGCAGCTGGGGCAGGAGGTTCAGCCAAAGGCTCATCTTGTGGCCCCGGTAGTGCGAGCGCATCTCCGTGTTGACCCGGCCCGCCTCCAGGTACAGCTGGTTGATCGAGTCGTAGGAGTCCCAGAAGGGCGGACTGGAGACGCCCACGTCGGCGGAGGAGGCCCAGGCCGCGGAGTTCATCGAGGACATCGCGGCGCCGTTGGGATCTCTGTGGGCGAGGGGTGTTATTGGGCGTTTTTGAGATGGCTTAGTGGGGATGAAGTTTTTTTTTCCCGGGAGTTTGTTAGAGTTTATTATCCAAACATAATATGTAGCAAGTCAAATTTTATTTTTCGGAAAACTTATCAAATATTATATTAATCACAGTATCAAAATTTCAAAATGCTTGTCTTTTTATTTAAGAAATCAAGCAAGTGTATGGGTTATCGCGGATTTAAGTCGTATTAGAGTATTGCAGTTAAAAAATATCTACCTAATTTAGGTATTCACAAAGACTTAGGTGTTTAAGTTATTACAATAAGTGATATAAATTTTTGTATTTAATTTAAGTATCAAATGCTTTATTTTTATTCTGGATTTCGATATTATGAGCTTTTATTTTCATATCATCATGGTAATATTAACTGCAATGAGCAAGAATGGGTTTATTAACTGCAACATTCAAATGCACGATCTTTATTTTACAATTACGAAATACGTTTTAGGTACAAACTCAAAATTTGAAATATGTATTTATTATCTTTATCGTTAGGAATCGTCGCTATCCAGATAGCACATCTCGTTGTGGCAATGTTGCGGTCACGAATTTTTGACTACATGGCCACGTAACCAAATAAGGTGCTGGAAACGTTGTACCAACGTTATGCCAACGTAGAAAATGTTCGCATTTGTGTCACCGGCACGTCGTAGAAACGTTGGGGCAACGTGTCTATAAAGGTCTAGGAACGTTGCCCTAAATACGTGCCTGTAACGTTTCTAAAACGTTTCTGGAACGACTCTGATAAACCATGAATTTACATGGGTTCTCTTTCTACGTTGCAAGAATGTTGCCATAGTGACGTATAAAAATTACATAAAAAATGATAAAGAAGGGTGTGTAGATAGATTTATATATATAAAATTTACCATATTGGTTGTATCATCCAGATGGTACTTCACAATTTGAAAGTCTCACCAGCCGGCTTGCCAAATTATAATTGTTAATTTTTAATTTTCAACAAAATATTCCAGTTTCCTTCAGCAACATTCTGGCGACGTGTTTAAAACGTTCCGGAAATGTTTCAGGCACGTGTTTAAGTAACGATCGGACATTTTCTACGTTGGTGTAATGTTGTTGCGTAGTTACGTGCCCATGTAGTCATAAACTCGTGACCGCAACGTTGCCACAACGAGATGTGCTATCTGGGTATAGTCTTTTCGGTACGCAATACCAATGTTTTCCAACGATAAGACACGCATCACAATTAATCACTATCTTTAATCGACGTACATATAAACAAGACTTATAATAAACTCAGCACGCTAAAGGAATAAGCTTTCATTTCTCCTTATCCCTTATGTCGTCTTATTTTCCTCTTTATATTTCTGGATTCATTAAGTTCAAATAGTATGACTAAGATCAGCCTAAGATAATCAGAAAAGACGAAATAAACGCTTATCCCTTTAGTTAAAGGCCAGAATTTATAGTCATGATTCCATATTCCAGATTCTAAATTTCAGCATTGAGTGCAATTTCTAAATCTTCTAAATCTCAATTATTTGGTAGTTTATGATGGTTAGTGTAGAAAACAAATATTTCTAAATTCCTCCCTCTCATTTATCTTCTATACAAACAACTGAATACTCAAGATGAATTAGTATAAGGTACGATCGAGAAACATAATGGTTTCAAATTTAAGATCTGTACTGAATATTGAATTTGGAATCAAGAGTAAATAAAAGAAATAAAAATAACTCGACATTCAAAATGAATTCTTTTTAAATACTGAACATTTTAAAGAATTCAGTTTGAGAATCCTAAAACATAAAGAATATTAAAAGAATTCTTTTATAGTTGCCAATGAGTCGATAAAAGTTAATAAAGAAACTTATTAATTAGTTCATTAAGAGTATGCCAAAAATACACAAAGAATTCAGATTTATGTTATAAAATTATATACTACAATTTGAGGTAATTCTTTTTGAATTCATAAAGACTTTTTTGAATATACAAAAAGAATTCATGAATACCTGCTTAAAAAATTGTTAAAATTCGTAAATACCTTTTAATTTGTTTATATTAAGACTTCATTTAGAGCTAAATGAAAGAAATATGTACTCATTAACCAATTACAGTTTATAAAGGATTCATTTAGAGCATCTACATCATTTGACAGTCAAGAACTTTTTATAAATTCATAAAATTAAAAATGTATAAATAGACTACTTTCATGAAAAAATCCATTAGATCCACCAGATAGAATATCGAAAAATAATTGACACGTATTTATTATTTTTTTAATTAAATGATTTCTAACAAAACTCCAGCAGGTACATCTATATAGTCGGAGTTAGTGACGTTGCTCATTCAATTAAAAATCGATAAACCTAGTGTCAATTATACACATCGATATACTAGTGTAACGGGCTTCATGGCTCTCTTCCCGCAACTTCCCTCCATCCTTGCAACACTTTCTTCAATCCACAAATCCACATCCTCCACCCTACAAACTCACCCTCGCCTGATGAAATTCGCCAGATAGTGCACCAGCAGCCTGGACAGATTCTCGTCCGTCACCGTGTAGTTCTCTCCGCTCCCGGCTCCGATTCCCGCGTTGCCACCACCTCCCATTCCCTCGGCCCTGAGCAGCGGCACGCCCAGGAGATAGGGCAGCTCCTCGCCCTTCTGACTGGGTCGCTCGCCCGGCTGGAAGTGCAGGAAGTAGCCCCGGCCCCCCGTCGCCGAGTGCAGCAGGGCGAGGCGCAGTAAAGGGGCCGCGACCTGGCCGTCGCCCAGGAGGGAGAGGAGACCCTCGCAGATCGCCAGGGGACTCGGCTCGCCACGCTCCCAGTCCGTGTACTCGTTGCGGAGGGTCGAGTAGATCTCGTGCAGATGGTAGCGATAGGTGTTGCGCACGTAGGTGCGTAGGATCCGGTCGCGGCGAGTCTCGTTCAGCCCGCTCTGGATGGGGGGATGGAGAGATGATGGGTTATATAAATGGATGTATGGTCTTTTTGAGGGAGGGGGGGAGGGGTAAAATACTTGAATGAAAGGCTACAGGTACTTCTTGGTAATTAAGTACTCATTGTACTTGTACTGAAATATGCTTTTTTAGTACTGTATACGATCAAATAGATTCTCAAAAAAATCACTTTTTACTAATGGTATAGCACTAATGTATGCTTAATTGCCAAGTACTTGAAATCTTACATTCAAGTACATTTCCTTGTACTTGCAATAAAGAGACAAAAGTACTTTTTGGCCTATCACTGAGTGTACCCGATTATTAGTCAAAATTAGTATTTTTTTTGTTAAAAATAGCTTAAATAGCTATTTTATATAATAGGATATAGGGTAAGTGAGCTTATTAATATGTCCTACATCAATAACTTTGCCTTCCGATATTTTGATTTAATAAAACATAAAGTCATGTAATATCTCGGTGAAATAGTAATTACTATTATACCAAGTTATTTTATGAAATTATAATTTTTTAAATAGATAGATCGAAGGGCACAGTAACTGGCTAACTTACCCTGCATGTCTGTGATCATGAGAACATTAGATTATTTTTACCACGTGAATATTGAACTTTAAAAACAGTGCAATCAATATATTCACAGTTATACCTATATAAAAAGATTTTGTATTCAAATTGAAAATCAATCATTCTGCAGAGGAAAAAAAATTTTAAATTTTCAGTCTATATTTGCAATTACAGTGTAATTTTGTATGAATAGAGATTCGGACATTTATTATTCATTGTTTTCTATTTTTTGTTATATTGTGTGCGCGTTACCTGAGATTACAATTTTAGTTCTAATATTCAAAATAACTTCTATCTCAATTAATAGATCAAAAATTTATATAAGAATCTGTAATAAAGGAAAAATGTTGAAGTAAAAATCAGAAATTTATAATTTAAATCATTCTCTTCTAAAATTACAAAAGAAATTAACCTTCCTAAGCCAGAAAGTTGCATTCGGCTTCACGTCCGAGTAGTTTCGATATTAACTACTTAACCAATATTAGAATTCAGAAAATTTGTATATATCTTCATCAATATATAATTAGATTTCAGGTGTATACTAACATAGTACTAATACCTGATACAATAAAAAATAATCTCAGCATATTTGTATCGCTCAGACAATCAACAAACAATACTAAGCCTACCGCAATCAAATCTTTTAACAACACACACGAGATAATACGTAATCAAGCTTTTTTCTCTTATCTCAAATCAAAGTTACAGATTACACAATCACCTCCGCGTAAATATGCGAGCTGTCTATTTACCTCGAGATCTTGCTCAGTCAATTCGAGCCAGGCCTCGTCGGACGTCAGGCCCATGAGGACATCTCGGTCGCCGAAGTTGGCGAACTCCGAGCCCGGGCCCGGCACAAGCGGCATCAGTCCCGTCGACGAAACCGTGGGTTGGAAGTTCTGAAAGAAATCCGTTTCTTTTGTTAGAAAAGTGACCTGATTTGCGTGGAAAATTATAACACAAGTTCAAGGTCGTCAGTAAATCACTTGAGAGTTAAGGTACGCAGGTCTTTCCCAGGCCGTATTTTATGGGTGGCTCGTAAATAACTTTTATTATTTTTCAGATTCTCGAGTGCATAAAAAGGATGAATTATAGTGGCATTTGGTGTGTTTTTACATGAATTATAACGTCATACTGGCGTAAATGTTAAGCTATTTTGAAATTTGTAGAGCTATAATCGAAACATTATATATAATATATTGCCGTTTCATATGAGATATTGGTTTTTATTTTGCGAAAGACCTTCCTTAATCCTGGCTAAAAGTAAAATAATGTCAGGATTGTGCAAGGGAAACCGGAAAAAATATAATATCCGATTTTTAAGGATACATATTTCATATAATGAAAACACTTGGAAAAATTGGAGTACATAAATGATGGTTTTTCCGTGTTGGAATGACTGCGCTTAATTTGAAAAATTAAAGTGTTATGTCAAAATAATTAAGTAATCCAATTTATTTAACGTTCGTACGAGTGTACCTTACATTTACTTTATAAGATAAGTATGCTCCGGAAAGAACTCTAGCTTCTATATCTTCGTCGGAAATAGCGTTTTATCCCCTTTTTTCCCCCTTGGTTTCTCCTTCTTAACGACCTCGCAATCGGTATGAATTACGGAATATTACTTTATTCTCATTTTTAGAAGTAAAGTATACTTCTTTAAAAAAATTTCATTAATAATATAGAAAGTAGTTTTTATTTACATTTTTAAAAGTAGCTATCTATTTGCTACTTTAGTGTAATTAGTGATTGTTATTATGAAATAAGATGATATTATGCAAATGAAAAACATTTAATTTTGACAGGTAAATTTATTTTAATTGCAACAGATAAAACTAACTTTTTAATTCTCTTATACCTATTTAAACTTCTTTGCCAGTTAAACCATAAGTGTTTTATTTGTATTTTTATTGTTTTTGATGACCGGAAATGGCTACAAGTACATGTTTTTCTGAATGAGGCGTAAATGTAACATATTATATTCATTAGTGGCCGAAAATATATTTTTCGCTGCATAGAATGATTGCCTAATAATGCCTGGGGGCTATTATTGTAATGTTTTCAAGATATATGAGATTTCTACTACCTACTGGAGTGTATACTTTGTTTTATAATCTTTTGATGTTTGTATTAACATTTTCTACTTTTTTGGCTGATCAATTTTTAAGAACTATTGAAGACGCATATCCTACAGGACGCATTATAAAATAAACTTCATAATAAGTGTACAATTTTTCTTTTGCATAATTTATTCTATCTGCTTTAATTAATTCATTGTTATTCTATGCATTTAAATAATTGTTTTATACAAAAGAAAAGTACGAAAAAAGACTAACACAGCCGAATTCGCGAACTATTATTATATGTAAATTAGCTGTGTGAATAAGGTAGTAAGGGGATAACTACCATCACGGACTCAGTTTCTAATCCGCTTAGAATACTTCCTGATCAGCTTTGTTCCCATAAAAGTCAATTTAAGTTTTTAAGACTTTAAATACACATTGTTAGATAATCAATGATTATTGAGGTTTGAGACAATAATAATTTATGTAAAAAATGAGCAGAAATTCAGTTCTGGTCATAAACTGAATTCGTTACCACAAAATAATCAAATTAGTCCATTAAGGACACTACCTCTTTTAGGTGAGAAAACCCCTTTTTTTTAATGGATTTATTCTTGTCATTATCTTACATGATAATTTTATTCAAAATAAATTAATTTCTTCAATTTTTTTCTATTTTTCAGTTATTTTACTTTTTTAAACAAATTAAAGGCGTTAGATTGTTTTAATCATTATGGACGTATAGTTTATATAACTATAACTAAATAATTATACTAAAATAAATTTGATGGTCTTAAGGCTAGAGTATAATTGAAGGAATCTAAAAAATGTCCTTTTTTTCTTAAAAAAGTATTCATTAGAGTTCATTTATTTGCCTTAAATAGGTTCCTTGCGCAGCATCACACGATTAAAACACTTAAAACTTCAATAATTATTGTTTTTTACATTTAAAAAAATGTACGTACTTAGTGATTTTTATATACCCACCGTATACAAATTTTACGCATAAAAATCATTACGTAATACTTAATTTTTTCATAAGTTTTTGCACAACATGTATACGCGGTATATATATAACTTATACTTAAACAGGCTCCGAGGAAAACATTTTTAAAGAAGTTAATTTGTTGGTCCCCTTTAAATGTACACCCTGCTGTAAGGGATTCTTTCAAGAATATTTTAAATGCATTTGTGCAAATATCAATACACAATAAAGTTAGCCACATCTTAACATATACGTATCCTATACACCTTCATCACTGAATCGGAATTATTTTTAAATATTTATTTTTAACTAATTATTGAGAATGTTCTGCATTGTATCTTTTCTTATTTTAAGAGTACTTATTCCTATCTCTTAAAAGAATAAAGAATAAAAATACTGCAAAATACCGATTTAAAGTCAAACGATTGTTAAAAGAAATTCCACCCAAAAGCACTGACCTGACTGTTGACCAAACTCGCGGGCAGTATGGCCCCGTCGATGAAGGGCGCGAAGCCCGAGGTGAACCTCGGCACGTCGAGCCTCACCTCGAGCAGCTCCTCGACGTTGCGCAGCCTCAGGCACGGCGCCATGTCGTCCGTCTCCACGTCTCCCGGGCAGCCCGCCAGCTCCGCCACGCGGCGCTTCACTTGCAGTGGCTCGCGCTGCACCGCCCACGGCGATAGGGCAGAGCCGCCCAGCAGGACCACTCGCTCGACCAATTCTGCGGACGGAGAGAACACGGGGACGAATTGCTGGATGGTTTATTTCTCATGTAGGATGTATTCTTAATAGGTATTTGATAAAGAATTTGGTGGCGAAGCCTCGTCAAGGGAATTTCCTGTATATATTACCGGACATCAAACCCAATACCGTGTCCTGGTTAACGGATATTTCTTAAATTTAAATATAAGTACATTTTATATATCTTTCATATAAATTTTTATTATTTATATTAATTCATCGTGGTAAATAAATATTAAACGCATGGAAAAGCATCCTACATTTCTTATTTCACGCCCTGATGGTTATCAGGTACTGCGGATTCTACGCAAAATATAGACCAGTTTACCGGAATTGCTTTCTATACACAACATTTACAGATTTTCTGAAATTTTATATTTTATCTTTAACTAGAAACAAAATACAAATAGTAACAATAACTTTTTAATGTTTTGCGTTAGAAAAATGAATAAATCATGCTAATCTCTAGACAATAAATTCATTTAATGTTTTCAATAACTTAAGCAATTGTATTGGTCATGTTTTTCTACGAACAAAGTAGAAATATAATGATTTAATTTAATTAATGTGGCTCTTTAGGTGATTGAAAAATTAATGTATTATCCAGTAATTGGGTCAACTACCCTAAATAATTTTGCCTATTAAATTTGAATTCGACCAATTTCTTTCAGAGAGGGCCGTTCAAAGAATAAATCTTTTTAAAAAAATCAATGTTCGTGACTCTAATAAAAACTATATAGTTAAAACCCTGTTAGACCCCACTCAATTTTCAATCATTTATAACTTTGTAAATATAATAATCCTAGTCTTTTAATCTTTATGTAAGTTCATCAAATATCATTACAAATATTGTGCGAAAGTTTTATGTTGCAAAACTTAATTAAATAAAAAGTTATAAACAATTGAAGGGCGAAAAAATAGAAAAACGAAAATGGAAATTTTAAAAGATAAACTTTTTTAAAGATAAAGATTTATATATCTTATGGGTTTTTGAAAAACTTCCAATCAAATTCAAACATTCGTTTTTGACTTTTTTTAATTTATATGACACTATTTTTGACGCGCGTAAAAATGAAGGCAGATAACCTCTAAACAAATAATTTTATCTAATTCATCAAATTTCTTTATTAACCAAATATTGTTTTAATACATTAATTAGTGCTGTCACTTACTAATGAAAATTTTTTATAAAGCAATTTTTTTATATATTCATTGATATAAGCGATATATTAGCATGGGGTCTCACAAATGCCATGTCGCGAGTTACGCGACTAAATTTCAGGTCGGTAGTAAAAGGTTAAAATTAGTTATGGTTGTTCATACTGGAGGAAACTTTTTAAAAATCTTAAAATTGCCACTTTTGCATTTTCAGAGATAAATAATTTTCCAAATATAGTTAACTTCAGATAATCTTTTTCTTTAAAAAGGGTCCGTCAAAGAATAAATGTTTTTTTTTGGAAAATCCATTTTTATTGCTCTAATTAAAAGTTACAGCTAAAATAATGCCGATACATATTACTTCATATGTATCATTCATTTTGTTTTTAATTTTATTCATTTTATTTCATACTGTACGACCTCCCCCTAACCATAATTTAAATGTTGTACAAATTCTTTAATGGAAAATGTAAAAATAAAATGTAAAAATATGTAAAAACGTGTCGGAATTTAAACTAATGATATTACGCATTTTTACGTTTTATTTCTGTTACTCGCGTTGTATTTCATATTTCAACTTTTCGTTCTACATAGTATTTTGTAACACTTTTTGTTACGATTTTATACGTATTTTTTACATTTTCTTACTTAATTAGCCTATTTAAAGGGAAAACAAATAACGGATAATTAAAATAAAATCTGTAAAACTTAATACAGTTTTTTTCACTATTATACCCTTTTTTACATTATTTGGACAGATTTTTACTCTTTTTTACAATTCTTTATGTCATATTACAGAAAAAAGATTCCACTAGGGTTTACATATATAAAAGTCACATTAGCATCATAGTAAGTAGACCAGTCATTGTCAAATATCATAGAGTGTTCGTCAGGTACATAAGCTTTTGATATCTATTGCGTCAATCATGTTAAACCAAAACGTAAAAACTGATATCTAGGTATGTAAAGATATAAATGTACAAATATAAAAGTTCCTAGTGAAGTATCATTTACGCTGATAAATACACTCGTTTCCGATAACATTAAGTAGGTAAATAAATAAATAAATAGACAGCACCGCACAACGTGTAAGGGCATATTAACTATTAAAATGGTAACGCATACCTAACGATGTCTTGCATTTACATATATAGTTACCGGTATGATACAGTGTACTATATTGATCAAAGAGTCATAAAGGCAGACATCTGGGGTCTTGACCACTTAAGTCCCGCGGTCCTTATTTGATAAAAAAAAATTATAATAAATAAACAAAAGTTTTAAAATGGGAAGCGGTTTGAAGGAAATGCCAGGAATGAAACCCGGTGCGTAGTGGTTTTTAACGGTTTGAATGAAAACAAAAAATAAACTAATATCAACAATAACTTTTTTTATTACCGAATCTTAAACAAATCTTAGATGTTTAATCGAAATCGCTCCTTTCGCTCCAGTTTACAAACTTGGAAAAAGCGCATGTGCCTATAGGTACATTTTGGGACCTAAATGGTTGAAAGAATAAAGGCCGATTTTAGTGTGCGACTCTTGGACCCAGAGTTTCTTAACACCACCCCTTAGAAGCTACTGGCCTAGTTATTTTCAAATACATTTTCGAGATAAGACGGTTGTTCACCTATCCTTGTAATCCTGTAAGGCATTAACGCGGAAAAGTACTTGCGGCGTGACTCTACTGTTAACCAGCTCAATTTCTTATACGGCATAAAGGAAAGGAAAAGAGTAAGGTTTTTTTTATAAAGCTGGAGTTATTAGAACTTTGCATAATAATAATAAAAACTTAACTTTCTACGTTTATAAGATATAAAATATTGTAAAATAATTAGGTCATATTTTTCATTTTTTTTAGTTAGACAATAATTTCAAAACTTATAATATATATTTAGAACCTCCAAGAAAGTAATAGTTTTTTATCGTAGAATCTCAAAAGTGATAGAAGTATTCATTAAAGGCTACTGAGAAGAATTCAAATATTTTTTTAGAAATCTGGAATATGCTAGTCTTGGTAGGATGCGTCGATAGAATATGTTCGCGATAATGTCACGCGCTCAATTTGTAGAAATTTTTTATCTATTTGTAGAAATAAATGATACGTTTTTTATGATGACAAAATTTTAATTATTTCAAATCCTTTACAATACAATGTACAATTGTAAACTATAGGCTCTGGTAAGAATATATTTTTTTATTTTGCTCAAATCTATTGAGTTTTAAGAAAGTTATAAATATTAATAGTTAAAGTTGATATAAATGTAAGTTTTCTTACGTTCATGTTCTAGGTTTAATTCATATATAAAAGATGACTACTTACTACTTAAAAATGACTACATTTTTGCTTAAGTTTCCGAAATACGAAGTAAAAAGAATCATGCAAAGTCTTAATTGAAAATATACAGGTTGGCAAAAAGGAGAGTGATTGAATGAAAATATGGTGGGTTGGGGGTAGGTAAGCCGCTGTCAAAATAAACTGGCGGGCGATAAAGTTGTACGTAGTATGAGTGCGTTTTATAACGCGCTCACGGTGGCGGAGGAGCTACTTTGCATTTATGTTTTTTAGATTGTGGATTATAGAAAGGATAGAATTTATAATGAGGGCCTAGTCGCCTTTGAATTAAAGATCAAATTGCTAATGTAATTTAATTTGAAATTAAATCGTTCATCATATACTACTAAATTTTTAGATGAGCTTGAATATGTATTATCAAAATATGAAGAATAAATATTGCCATAGTGGATCTACTGCGCCCCTTGATAGTTCTTTAAAATTCGAAGGTATATAGTTAGGTTTCCTTATTTTGAGGTTCTATTTGGTTTAAAATACATACATCAAATGTTAATTATTCCGAATGTAATTTGAAAAAAATGAATTAAAATAATTTGTAGTTTCTTGAGGTCAAACATTTTGATAACATTTTAAAAAATCGAAGAATTTGATTTCTGTTCGGGACTATAACTTTTATACTATAACTTGTACCTATCAAACAATTTCTTTTCGATTTTCTAGTTTTATGATCAGCTGTATGTATTTTCAACAAAATAAGTCCTTGTAAACTCTAATCCGGACATTCGGTCTCTCATAACATTAAAATATATTACAAATATTGCATGGTACAGTGAATATTGAAACTGATTTATTAATTTTTATTATATCTTCAATTTAGTTCCGGCTTTATTAAATATATAATTTCTTATAAATGTTATGAACTTTAATGGGTATATAAATTGTAAATAAGATACGCATTATTCAAAAAAGATTACAGGATTTTTCATAAAATTACTTGTGCGATAAATCGCACATAAGCTCGAGTTACAACGAGGGAAATGATTAGCAATAAAATCTGAAATAGTATGAAGCAGCGAAAATGTTGAACATTTTCATGAAAATTGCAGTATACTCTCCGTGGAAAGGAGTACTGAAATTCGGATTTTGTAAAGTGTCGAATATAACTTTATGTGGTTTTGCGCACATGCTTGTAATACGAAAATATATAGTTTTGGAGTTAGTTCACGTGAGCCACTCGGTTAGTTGAAATAAAGCAAAAAGTGTAGAAAAAAAGTAGTATATGTTGAATAGTATATTACGCAACTAGGGGCGACAATGGGTATTTCCAAGCGAGCATGATGATTGAGCACGAGTGGAAGTCGAGAGCGCCCGAGACGTACACGAGTGCTCAAAATCATCATCCGAGTCTGGAAATACCCTTTTGCCCTAAGTTTCGTACCGTATTTTTTATAACAAGTGCATAAGGCCATTCTTTGCAAGAAGGCCATTCTTTGTCGTCTACAAAGTGGATTGAGAATAGATTTTTCCGAGTCGTCCACTTAAGTCTATGACATATTATATATATGTATATGTATGCATGTATATATATATACATTTTTAAAATTTACCAGTATTTTCCAGAATTTTCTAAAATTTGTCAACCATTTCCAAATTTTCTAAAAGCTTTAATAAGGAAATTGAGTAAAAATAAATAAAGGGTACCGAGAATACTCATTTTTGCTACCAATAAAAGGTAGCGAAAATAAGTATTTTCGGTACCCTTTATTTGACGCTCGGAAAACTATTTTCGCCGCACTTTATAGGCAACGAAAATGGTCTCTTTTATTCACGTGTTATAAAAAAGTCTTTACACAACAAATATTTTTTTTAGCATCGTGGTTGAACACAAATATTTATACCCATTTTATTTTATTTTTATATACGGTCATTTTTGTCCTTTTACATACATATATTTGTATTGATTGTAAACACTATTGTTTGTCTGACCGGCTCCTACATATATCTACTGTCAACCCATTAACTTAAACATTAAAATATTTTATTTGATCATATTTCCGATCGAATAACCAGTTAAATCTATGTATAATTAATAGATACTCTAATTACTCGCGGCATTTAATCAACTGATTGTACATATCCTTCCACAATCGTACTGGAATAACTACTGATTCCTCTATTCGTAAATTATATCGCTAACCCACATAACATTTGGGAGCATAAATTACACCATTAAAATAGTGTTCGATTAGTTTGAGTGATTCGATTACATAATTCACGCTTCGCCGGTGAATAAACGAGTCGAATTCCCAACAGATACTATACAACAATTTTAGCGAAATCTCTACAAGAGCATTTGTAATGGCTCACATAAAAAAAGATCGGGTCAATAATTCAATGTTCTCTCCAGAATTAATTGATTGTAGAATTTGATTCGTGCAGATTGCAGTTTAACAGATTTTATTAAATAGTTAAAGTAATTACGTTAAAGATAAAAGGTATAAATAGTTAAATTAAAAATGTAGATTGATTAACCCTTTAGATTCCAATATTAGATTTATAATAACTACAATATTTATTAATTATACAAGTAGATATGAGATAATTATGCTGAAGTTACCCTTATGAAAAAAAAATACTCACTTTGAGTGTAATTTGGAAGTTGGAATGCTCATCTGAATTTCAGTATTGTACGAGTTTGAAATAGCAGAAAATTACGCTCAACAGGGTGTTCCAAATTACGCTCAACTTAAGTGTTTGTTTGCGTAAGTGTTCTATTTAAACAACACTTTTTTTCAAAATTTTAAGCAGCAAACTTTTATCTTTACATTCTTTTAAAAGCATTTTCTACGCATTCAAAACAAATGGTACAAGAAAGAAAATTACAGTAAATTCTACAAATAGTTTTCAAACTGTCATCAGAGACTTAGTAGTATATTTTATAGTAAATTTTACGATGCATACTATATCAATTATTTTAGCGCAAATTTTACGAAATTCTCCTAGAAAGTATAGTATTGAGGTTTTGGCAATTTGTACAAAATTGTTACACTTTGTGTTAAAAATTCAGGAATAAATTCTTAAATTTACTATTCTCTTCGTCTTGTGCAGATTGCAAGTTAATAATTTTAACTGTACATAGATTAAATGAATATACAAATAATATAATTAATTAAAATCAATCTAAATATATAAGTCGATAAGGCTTTAGATGTCAAAATTAGATAATTGAAATCCCTAATAGTCATTAAGGTGATGCTAAAGACACCTCTCACCGACAAATACGAGGATCCACTTTTCTCATTTCAGTTTCAATTTTGAGTAAATATCTCTATGTAAAGTTGTAGTTCCAACCAAAAAGAACAACTTATCATAGAGATATTTTCTTCAAATTGAAAAATGAATCAAAAAAGTAGTTCCCCGTATTTACCAGTAACACGCGGTTTATCATCACCTTAATTATAAAAATCGAAATAATTATCTTACAGCTAGCTGGAAGTTTACAATTTTAAACATTATTTTTCTTTTCACATTCTTACAATTGAAATTTCTACCAATTTAAAACAATAGTATTCAAAATTCTGTTACTTTATATTAAAATTGACATACTTTTATTCAAATTATTCACTATCCAAACTATAATTGAACGCTGTTTACGAAGATTAGTCCAGATTTCTCGAAAAATACTAATTCTTTTCAAGAGCCTCCTACAATATGCTGCATAAAAACGAAGTTCTAAAAGACTTTTCGGTGGTTCTAAAACAGTGCCTTTTTCACAAAATCGCAAGTGAGAGGTCTCTGAATAAAAGTAGTACTTTTCAAAAAATCTACTTTTAGCATGACTAGGTACTCAAGAAATCGGACCTCCTCAACTCTCTCCCCTAAAGAATCTCATCCAAGCAGAAAAAATAATTCACCCAAGCAAGAATAATCCGCGCATTAAAATCGTCAACTAGTCGTCAACTAGCCATTCACCTACACTCCACCCCCCTACCCTCGTGACCAGTTACACCCTCGTAAACCTAAGAAACACACATGTGCATCACATACTGTTACATCCCTCATTTGACCGTGCAGCACACATTCTCTACAAAACACAAAAGTCACCCACTCTCCCTCTCTCCCCAACACTTGGATTATTATACAACTGTGCGTGTGCGTGTGTGTGTGTGTGTGTGTGTGTGTGTGTGTGTGTACTCCCTCACCGAAAGAAAGAGAGAGAAAAAACGAGAGAAAAGAGAGAGGATGCAGGAGCACCGCAAAAGGTTCGTTAGCGAAATGGCAGTGCCGGGGCGCTGCAGCAGCGGCAATCCAGGCCAGCGAGATTGTTAGTGGCTGCTGCAGACGCGCTGCCGCTCGCATACTCGAGAAAGCTTGTTAAGGATGTAGTGCTGAGTGTAGCTGCACCTTATGTACGTGCGCGCGCGCGCGCACGGGACGAGCATTTCTCAATTCGTTATTCGCTGCCCTGCAATTACTTTCCTTTTCGAATGGGAAAGTAAGAGAGAACGAATGAGAGAGAGAGAGAGAGAGAGAGAGAGAGGAAGGGGATGATTTTTAGAATGCGCGCGGAGATTGCTGCGTAGGGATGATCGAAAATTTTCTTTTATTTCTAGTGCTGTGTTTACTTTTTAGATTCGTCCGTACTAACAGAAATACACTTACCAAGGGGCATTATTGTAACGAGACGTTTTGTTAATTGTTTCGGCATATATGGGCAGTACTTATGAAATTCTGGATTTAAGATGCGCGCGCACTTAAGTAGGTACACGATGCTCGTAGTAGAGGTATACTTAAGTACCAATGTACTTGTACAAAGTACTTTGAGTACTTTGTCCAAAAACCAACGCAGTTAAAGAAAAGTGCTTTATACTTTTTAAAAGTACAAAAGTACTCATTAAAAAGTACTTAAGTACGTTTCTCAAGCACATAGATACTTGAAAAAAGGTACTTCAGTAAATTTCACAAGTGTTTCGTACTTGAAAAAAGTACTTAAGTACTTTAAGGTAAAAGTATTTCGTACTTGTGAAATGTGTTTAAGTAGTTTATCGTCAAGTACATTTGTACTTGCAACATGTACTCAAATTCTTGAAGGTCATGTACATTGGTACTTGAAACATATACTTAAGTACTTGTAGGTCAAGGACATTTGTACTTCAAACATGTACTTAAGTACTTGTAGGTCAAGTACTTAGTACTTGAAAATCTGAGTAAGTACTTAAGGGTCATACTTTGTTCTTGTGAAAAATACTTGAGTAGTTTTCATGATGTACTTTTGTATGTGAAAAGTTTTTGAAGTACTTTGTATGACTATGTATGAATACACTTGTACTTAAGTGCAATTACTTGTGCATGATGTATTTAAGTACTTTTGTTAAGTACATGTATTTGTACTTGTACTTAAATTAAAAAAGTACTATTTTGTCTATCTGTGACCTACGGTAACTACTTTATAATTTGTCAATAGAGTATTCGTTTCTTTGTATGGTATGTTAAAAGTATGTTTAGATTAGAATTTGGTACAAGTTTTGGTTTATTAGATCTTCTTAGACGAGAATTCTGTAGGCTTAAAAGAAAATACAATTTTAGCTAGTTTGGGATTTCCGAACTTTTCTTTATAGTTTAAAGCTATAACTTTTTATAATAACATTTTTTCAACAAATATTTTTATTAAGAAGGAAGGAATTTTAGAGCAAAATTAATTGCAATTTCACGGAGGACTACTCTATTTGACAAAAGGATTCCTACTAATAGAATTCCTATATATAAGTATCTGTTCCTATAGATATCTATCAGAGTAAATTCTCTTTGGACAAATACTCTTAGAAAATGATCCTTTTGATCAAAAGGATCATTTTCTAAGAGTGCAGCTTGTATTTTTACTTTCTCAAAAGCTCTATAAAGATGAAAATTTAGGAATCCTAGCCCGTTAAAAAATCGTATAGATCGCATTATAGAATAGTATTTAAAGGTGTTTTAAAAAGATGTAATAAAACCAGCGCCAAATCTCAGCGCATGTAGGTCGATCGTTCCATTAGGATTGTAGCAGCTATATGTCATTTTCCAAATGGGAGATCCGATCCAACTTATTGTGCGTTGATTGATTTTTTTTGTTATTTTTTATAATTTTCTTAATACTACTAAATACTATAGAGTTAGAGTATCGTATGCAGTTGTGCATTATATTATTTCACCGAAATACTGTAGTATGCACTATATTGGATGTTGTAGTATAAGAGATTTTGATAAATGTCCATATTTTCAAGATTCTTAAGTTATATATGTGGTAAAATACTACGGGCACTGCGATGGACCTAATCTAATTTCTCTCATCAATAAGGAGAAAGCGCCAAGATACTGTATGTATGCTAATCGGTTAACTGATAGGTTTTAAGAGCACTTTATGGGTTAAATTTAAAAAACAACGATTTTTCTTGCATATTTCCGTAAAATGTTATTTCGTAAATGACCAAGTAAAATTTTAAAATGAAAATGCTACCAATGCAGATTTTACAGGGAGGTAAGCGACCCAACGACCAAACGCTGTGACATTATTTAGATGTGCTGTTCTCAAGGCAGGACATGTATTACATTGATTATTATCACTGTAAAAAGCTATTCTTAATCGATTTTAAAAATTCAACGGTATCAATACTTGCACTTCCTAAGTTTCCGACCTACTCATACTTATTTTTAAATTTCAAATAATGAAGTTTTTACAGGCACTATATTCGAAAAAGGCGATAACCATTTGTACGAAATTAAAAAATCTGATTTTCGAAATAGTGTACTATACGTGTAAAGTAATACCGAAGTAAAATGCGTACTTTACGCCTAATACTACGGAAAACTATATTTTTACCTAAATTTCGGATAGCGATAGTTCATGGCTTTGATTTTGATAGTAATGTTACATATGTGCATGACAAAGAAAATAAAATGAAATGAAATTGTGTGTAAAATGAAATTAAAACATTTTTATTTAATATGAATTAGATAAATCAATAAAGTACAGAAACATTTCTGACGTTTGGTTTAGAAAAAAATGATATTAAGATCATTTATTTTCAGTGGAAAGTTCCCTAAAATACGCAGAGTAATGTTACGTACATTGATTGAAATCTGTCTTTTAACCAACCTTATTAGGATATTTCAAAATCGTTCTACTTCATACTTTTCATCGAGTATAATGAAGTACCAAGCTCTGCAGAAAATAAAAATAGCATCCATTCTCTCGATATCCACTCTATTACATCTTCCTCCCCCAACATACCCAATGTTCCCTAAGTTAAAAAGGAAACTTGGCCATCGAATAACCGAGCCAGTGATCCGACCCTCTCTTTGTCGAATATAATATATTCCAGACGTGCGCTCACCTTTTGCCATGGGCGAGACGGCGAGGAAATTGGCAAGCGCGGCGCCCGTCCCGTGGCCCAGTAGGGTCAGCCGGTTGGAGTCGCCGCCGAAGGCCGGCAGATTCTCGCGTAGCCAGTGCACGCCGGCGACAAGGTCCATCAGGCCGTAGTTGCCCTGCGCGCTGCCCTTCGAGCTCGTCTTCAGGAAACCTATCGAGGGCAAGCGAGAGACGTGAGTGATTTTGGTGATTGTGTGGTGAAAATGCGTAATGAGTTAAGTTCATTTCTTTTTCTTTTTTTAATGTCGAGGTATTCAATTTTATATTGTAAAGGCATTTAGAACCTCTCAAATTACAGCTAAATAGTATAGCATCAATTTAGGAAGTTATAGAAGGTTGCAGAAGATATGGTTGCAGACTTTCATTCGATCAAATCTGTATATGCACAGATAAAGTTCTGCGATGGACGGTTAATTCGTGTATCGTTAAAAAGTTCGAAGTCAGCTCCTCTACAGTCGCATACAGTTTAACGTGCTTAAGAACATAGAATATGCCTAAGAAAATTTAAAGAATGTTGTAAATCAGTGTAAAGGAGATTCTCATTTTGTTTCGAAAGTCTACATCTCAATAAATTTGCGATTTGTCAAAGATTAGCAGTATATAAAAGCTTTCGTGACAATCAAAATATTACCAATTTAATCAATTAAAGCAGTCTTAACATTTTATGTTATCATATTACATGCTAATAAAATTACAAATTGATAATATCTGAATAAATCTGTATTAAAGATTTAATGCTATGAAGAACACGTAACATGGCAAAAAGTAGAGCGACAAAATTGATTAAGTAGTTAATGTTTTGAATGTTAAATCATTAATCGATGACGGTTAACGATGTTGGTTAATTAAACCGGCCACGAAAATTACAATGAACTCAAAAGTGCTACAAAAATTACAATTTTGACAGTTAAACATGATTTATTCAGATTAACGGAATATTTAGACTTTTATAACATGAGGAGAATCTTCAATTTGATGAATTATAATATTTTAAAAATTTTTCAGCCATGGTGCATATTTTCAGGAATATTTAACCAACTTTTCTCACAACCACGCATATAAGGAGGTCTTAAAAAATTTTCATTTATTTAATAATTCATTGTATTCATTTTTATATTTGTGCAGTCATTGGAAATGATAATTTTTCAGCGTGACTTGTTATTCTTCTTTTTTTAATGCTCGGTTATTCATCCATTAAGATAACGCTGCTGTATCAAATTAAATGAAGTCTGACTGACGTAAACATATACAAAATTTATATCGATAACATTTTTGATAGTCGCAATTGAAATGTAACCTTTTACGCATGTTTGTTACACCAAACTCTATACCAATCATAGAGTTTTTGAAGAATTTCCACATTGCAAAAATAAAGTTTTATAAAACCAGTCATGCGTACAACTATACTTATCTATTGGGATGTCAAATTTTCAGAAATGATATTTTCATATGTTTGTTAACGCGTATCTGGTGGTTCGAACTCCTCTTGAAACTGTAGGGCCAGTTATAATGCATACGCACTTCACCTACTACAGTCTCAAAATGTAGGAGGGGGAATGGATGCATCATGACTATATGGAACCAGGTCTAATGCGTACAGGCATTACATTGCCTCTGCAAAGTTCTCTTGAACTTCGACCTCGGATAAACAATAATAAACAATAATGATATTCATAGTTTTCACACATGTATAGGTACATTAAATTAATAATATTTTAGATTTATTTGCTTTTTGTAAAAAGAAAGTACGTGAACTAGAAAAATTATGGTTCGGAATATTCTGAAATATTTAAGTAGAAAAACAATCAAAATTAATAGATGCAACAAATTAAGGGCGTCGATTCAATCGCCTAGTATTTTATTTTTATGGTGCAATTATCTATTTATAATTTTTTCATTTACAAAGTTACTCGAGAGCACTGTTCATTGTCACGAAAGTTTTTTTATATTTTGAAATGTCGTAGCATTATTGGAGAAGAAAACTACCACTGCGGCAGCGGTGGCGCTAGTAAAAAGGTACACACATCTGCGCCACGTTTTGTATTTTAACATGGGAAACTATATATATATATATGTATGAAAAATATCCGACGTTTGGTGTGTACCTGCCAGACGTCGCATGGTAAATTTAAACTTCCAATAGTTTTTATTTTTTTAGCCTTGATATTATTTCGAACATTTGAAAAATATTTACGTCAATGGCAAACGCTCTCGAGTGTACAATAAATTAATAATCCTCTCAATATGCTATTCTTTTGTAAACAAATATATAAATCGAGATAATCACTGTTCGCAATACGCTAAAATATTGAAAAAGAAAAACAATGAAAATTAATAGATAAAAATTAAGGACGCCAATTCAACCGCCCGTCATTTTATTTTTATGGTTGATTGGTATTTACTCTCATTAATACAAATAATGTTTTCTGATTTCGTTGCGCGGCTGCGTACAATAAAGCTGTTAATTTACGAATCGGCACAATTTAAGAGCAATAAATTGTCAACGACTCTTCCGTATTATACATTAATACTGTTTCGGGAAAACTCGATACATTGTAGAGGAAATATTTGATATATTTTTACGTATGACCAGTTTTACGTTCGGTCGATAATACGTTACTTCAAAACTAAACATTGAAACTGAATTTCGTTTTACACCAGGAATATAAAAGTAAAGTGCAAATAAAAAAGGGTCATATTGATTTCTTCGGATCCTGCGAAAACGAGCCGTTTGCTTAAGAATTCTCCAGCAGCGAAATCTCGTGATTAAGGGTACCTTTCTGATCAATGGGTACACAAAAATCGACTTTTTCAGGAATTTTCATTGATGAGGTTGAAAGATATTGAGTAAAACCCCTCTTGCAATTTATTTTTACTACGTATCAAAAGATTATGTAACATTTTTTTGCAATTTTAATATAATATACCTATATCATAGAATTCAATGTAATCTGGTTGATCTAAAATAAAAAATTAAACAAATTTTTAAAGTTTAAATAAATGGTGATCGCGCTTAATGATCTTCCATGCAGTGATCGGACTAAGTAGACTTCCGGTTTTGCCTCTTTGCTTAAGAATATTAACTAAACTCTTTGAATTTATTGAAAATTTATACAAATTTGTTCATAAATGCCTAGTTAACATAATGTGAGAGTTGACTTATATTTGAATTTTTTTATTAACCAAAATTGAGCACTACCGGTTTTGTCACTTTGCTGCATTTTCCTATCCCTCTATAGAGCCCTCCCTAAGCGCACTGACTAAATTATTTTTAAATTATGCAAAAATCACGAATTGATAAAGTCGATAATGCTTTTTATAAGCGTTATTTTCAGGTAACTTTTATTCAAACCTTATTCGCGAATTTGGCAGATTTTTTTTTGACTCTTCTTTTTTTTAATTTTTATCAGAGCTGTAATCATTCGCATAAACTTTGAGAATCTTTTTAATTTTTTCATTTCATGAGAATTTTCACCCAGTGCGATGCCACGCCAAGCGTACATTTTTTAATAAATCAGCCTGCACCGCATATTAAATGCTTACCACTGCACAAAATCTAAAAGAAAGTATCTGTTGCAATCTTCCAACGTAAAATAATAAATTCCACAAACTTTTTTACTCCATCCTTCAATTTTTTAAAAAAATCCTAAAAAGTCTTCTTTTTTTCACCCATTGACCAGAAGACCCAGCCTTTGATAAAAAGCTCAAATAAAAAGCTGCGTATCGATTTCGTCTCGAATTCCCGCGCAAGCGATCCGCTTACTCAAGAATCCTCCAACCTTAAAAAAAACTCGTGATTAACGTCGATAAAACTCTCTCGCCTGTCTCGAGATGGCACGAATCCAATATTTGACGAGAAGAAGCAGAAGAAGCAGAAGAAGCCAGCCAGCCAGACACCTCCTGCACAAGGATTGATTTTCCCCTCTCACCCCCGGCAAAATTAGCGGTGTTGCCCTACCTATTGTGTGTCTTTTTCCCCTGGCGCAAAGCTTCATCTCCCATTCACCAGAGAAGAGAAAAAGAAGAAAAAACCCCGATTATACGACGATTATACACTGCTTAACAGAAAAGAAACATATGTAAGTACCTTCGCATGCTACCTCTTTCACTGCGCAGAAAGGGAGAAAAGCCAAGCGATGTTTATCCCGCGTGTGTGCTTGGGATTGCGGGGCGCCATTCAGCGCTATTAATTGAACGATAAAATATTCAGCGAACGATTAAGCGGTGATTAAAAAGCGGCGAGGAGAGAGCGCGCGCCGCAAGCGTCGAACGTCAAAGTGTCCAAAGACAAAGATAGCGAGTCCACGTGTGTGTAGCTAGTGTACGGTTGAAAGCCCCAAGTGTACCTGCCTGCCTGCCTTGCACACACACAGGCCATTTTCTCCTTTTTTCTTCCGCTTCTTTTATATCTCGTGGCCCTATAGCCCGTCTTTGACGAGCGCACGCGACGAGCTTCTTTCTTCTCTTCCCCCTGCCCCCCCCCCCTTTTTATTTCACGACCCGTGTAGTATATAGCCTGGGTGTGTGTGTGCGAGTATGATGTCGATGAAAGAGATGCTTGATAAGGTGGTTTTCTTTCGAGAAGCGCCCCGTGTTTTGAATCCCATTGACGGGGACAAAGTGAAAGTATTGAATAATTAAAGCCGAGGGGCGCGGGTTCAATTTTTTCCTTCTCCTCTTGCTTCTGAAAGGAAACTGGGTTTACCGAGATGCTTCGACTTCTTTATCGGGAATTGCTTTCTTTCTTGAGGCTGCAGCTGCACGCGTTAAAGAGCTCGTGTGTGCATAGGCGGGTTTCTCTTCTTTTTTTTGTTATTGTAGGGGTAGGTAGACGCACCGTGCAAATGGGGATGTGTGTAAGCAAGGAAAATATTTGCCGGGAGACTCTTTTTAAGTGGGTATAGAGGTCTTTTTGAAAATCTCTCTGTACCTCGACCGTCCTCGTCATCGGTGTGTATATATAAAGCTTTTGGAAGTTTTGGAAGCTGTAAAGTTTGGGAGCAAGTTTAAATGGTGTATGTATATTTAGTGACTCTCGTCTGCTTTTACTGATGAAAATGTAAGATTTTCCCCGGGTAGTTTGTTCAGGCTGGACTGTATTTTCAGGATTTATAAACACAAAGTTCGCGGAAATCTGTTGATAAAGCTTATCCTTTAGGTTTTGTATATCGCATTATTTACTGTAACCTCAATACTGAGAAACATAGAAAGTTTTTGTTGTACCGAAAAAGTATACTGGATATTCAAGTGCAAAGTCGGTATAACTAAATTTTTGAAGTAACAATCACTGAGAAAATTTGGGTAGCGAATAATACTGAAATATTATTATTTGCTGTTTTCTTAGGGAAAATTTAAGGATTCAGAGTGAAAGATAAAAAGTATGAAAAGTATAATTTAGTTAAAAATACGGCTCTGTTTTAAGATTGCTAAAAGTTGCTGTAATAATGAATAGCTGTTTACTAAAAGTTTTAATATTGCAATAAAATAGTTAGTCTTACTTGAATAATACCTGATAATTCAAAATAAATTGGATTTTATTACTAGAGAGAGAAAATGTAAGTTTTCAAGGTAGTTCGTTCTCACTGAACTGAATTTTAAAGATTTATAAACAAAGTTTTAGGAAATCTGTTTTATGAAAGCTTATCTTTTCATTTTTGTAGACCGTATTATTCACAGTAAACTCAGAACTCAGAAAAATAAAATATATCCGTTACTAAAAACGTACTAGATTTCTTAGCGTAAAAAACGGTTGACCTGAGTTTTTCCAGTAACGTCTAGTGAAAGAATGTAACTATGTAAATTTTAAAAAAGTTTAAAAAGTAAAAGTTATAAATAGTTGAAAATCAGAACTGAAAAAAGTCATGAGGTTTACTGCGTCAACTATCTTCTTTTCCTACTCTTTGACTATTTTAATGAATTTTTTGGCCTTAAATGTCAATTGTTTTATCTTTTAATAGTGAGTGATACCTTAAAGCATGTATAAAAGTTTATGAAACTTTTCATTTTTATTTACTCAATGTAAATAAATAAATGATCAAATTTTGCTCTTTTAAAAAAAGTCACATCGCAAAAAGTTAGATTGAAAATAATGTTTGCATCAATATTCTCTAAAAATGATTTATTTGAAACAAATAAAATTCATTCTATTTTAATAAACATTTATTTGAATGAATTAAACCATATTGTTCAAACTACTAAATGCCTACTACTTTCAAGTAATTGTTTTCCTACAAACTACGAAATTACCAATATTTATTTAAATGTACTAAATTTCTTTCAGTGTGCAGAACACTAAACAAATTTGACTAAGAAACCTCGTAACCCCAAACAAACTGCATTTAACCAGAATATTTATACACCAACTACCCACGACCACTTTTTTCCCCACTAAAACCGCTCGCTTCATTTTTTCCCCCCGCATTTCTCCTCTACATACACGCCGCGCCAAAGAAACGAACAAGACAAGCTCGTCCCCGTGGTAAACTCTCGCGACAAAAAGAGGAAAAAGCAGACGAAGATGAAGAAGAAGAGGAGGAAGGCAGAAAGAGAGAGAGAGAGAGAGAGAGAGAGAGAGAGAGAGAGAGAGGGCACGAGAGCGAGAGGACAACGGCTGCGTGTATATATACTCTATCGCCGCGGGGGGTATGTAGGTAGGTACGCGGCGACGACGCGGCCGGCACATCACGTTCGACCGCCTTTATCTTCCCCGATTTGTAAAGATCAAGCACCTATTAGCAGGGGCGAGCGCTCGATATATATACACACACACATATATATATATACTTCAATCGGCGGATTGGAGAAAAATTTCCAATGTCGGATTCGCAACTTTTCACTTCGGAACTTGGCCCGATATGCTCTTTGTGTAACCGATAAAAAAATCTTTCTTTGTCGATAATTTTTTTTAGTGCTTCTTCTTTTTCTTTAGAGAGAGAGAGAGGGCGGGGGAGTTTGCACTTTTAAGACCATTTGACGAAGCATTGCTTTTTAATTCGAGAGTAGTCGGTTTTAATGTTGGATGGGGTTTTAAAAGCGTTAATTAAGGGCAGAAGGAAGTGAAGCTGGGGATAAAAGAAGAAAAAGGGATCTTTAAAGTATTTTTTCAAACCTTGTATTAAGCTAAGAAGTAGTTGAAAGTTTTTGAGGATTAACCTTTTTTTAGGTTTAATTATAATAGGATATACCATTTCCATTTATATGGTGTAATATGTAAAATACAAGAAAGATCTATTGCATCAGATTCCGTCTGTGGTAGAGTTAAAAATCTTTTGCAATATGGGTTTTAATATGTCATTATTTATCTGATTTAAACTATACAATTTATGAATAACATATTCAAACAGTAAATGGAGTTAAACAGTTTATCAAACGTTACCCTTTTATCTCACTAATGTTGAAATATTTGCGTGATAGTAGGAAAATTTATAAATAAAGACTTATTTCGGTACGGATTTGAATTATGCAGATATACAGAGTTTTTTGAGACAATTTAAATTAATAATCGCTAGCGTAAACACGTAAAATAAAATAAAAAGAATTATTATTTTTTATAATTTACATATTTAATTTGAATTCTAAATTTTAGTTAAAAAAATCATTATATCTTTGTTCGAGATAAAGAAGCAATGTAGGTATTTTGTACAATTTTAGCCAGTTTTAAAACCACTGTATTTTTAAAGAACAAAGAAAGTCATTTTGAGAAAAATAGTTTTAAAGATAGCATTTTACGTAAAACCCAATCTAAAAGAAAAAAGGAAACTATAAAAGGTTGATTAAGTAGATTATTAATTATCAAAAGCCTTAATAAAGTTTCTTTCTCTTAATACAGAATTTAATTAAGAAATACTTTAAAGCCTTAAAACGAAACAATTTCCTTGTTAGTTTCACCCTATTTTATTGGTAATTTTATCTATCATTATATTAAAATAATTTATTAAATTCAGTATAGACGATTGAAATAAATATTATTTTTAAAAAATAAATAAGTATTTGAATTTGAGAATTGCTTATTTGATATAATATTAATATAATAAATATAATGTAATATAAAATATAAAAAAAAATAACTTACTTTAATCAAATCAAATTTATTTTGAATGCCTCAATTTTAGTTGGAATAACTAAATTTAGTTAATCAAAGAAATTTTAATAAATTGAAATAAATAATTTTATTCAATACTTCCTATAAAATATTTCATTTGATTTGCAGAAAAAAATTCTTTACACTGGTCTCGCGTTATAATTTCAGCATTATAAAAAGAGGCAATTGTAATATTCAATATAAATAACCAGTACAAAGTCAATTATCGATTGAAGTATAACTTGATATATACACATGAGAGTTATAAAATTATAATTTTATTGAAATTCGCTTGGAAACGATTTTCATTGAAAATAGTAAGCTTTTAACGCGAAACCACTGTACTTCAAATAATTATACTAGAAACAAATAAATATTCATTTTGTTTAAGCGAAATTTTATTTAAATTAAATAAATCGAATGTAACTAAAACTTTTTTCAGTCCCAGGTAAAAATTAATTATATACAGTTATGTATAATTATGTATAAAAATCATATACAGTTGTATAATACTAGTTGGTTATATATAATTATATAGATATACATGAAATCATGTACAATTATACATATAAATATAAACATATATGATTAAATTCAGTAATATTATACATAACAAAAATGTTCTCGTACTGTAGCAATATTTTTAAGAACACATGTTTCCAGACTCAGAAACAAACGCCAGCAACGAGAACAAAAACCGACTACTCACCCAAGATACCTAGTCGAAAGTTGATGGAGACGACGATGAGCCGGCCGTGGGCCGCGAGGGCGGTTCCGTCCAGCGGATTCCCGGCGCCCCACGAGTACGAGTCGCCGTGCACAAGCAGCAGGGCGGGCAGCAGATCCGCCGACGACGAGGACGAGCCACCTGCAAGGCACCAGAGCGCAAGTTTTTGCGCATACATTAGAATTAGCTTTATTGCGCCCGCCGTGCGTTTCGCGCCCTCCCTTGCTCTCTCGAACTTTATTCGAATATTGGACGTAACTTTGAACCTCGTTTGCGACGGGGCGCGCTTTTTGCCGGCTGCGTAGTTTGCTTTGCTGAATTTCAGTGGAAGAGGAAATTAGGAGTGGATGATGGGGTGGGGGGAAGTGAGGAATGGTGTATTTTTTGGGGATTGTTTTGCGAGAGAAGGAGAAAATGCCTGGAGTGAAAAGTGTTTCTGATAGCCTATATATTTCAGAGTACTGAATAAACTTTTGTTACAGTTTCAGCAGTTACCTAAAAGTGGATGTTTATAAAGTTTACATATTATCGACATTTAAAGAGCTGAAAACAGGTAACTGCTGCTTACAAACTTTTTAAACTATATCTAAAATAGTCCATTTCATTACTTTTACCTAGAAGATGTGCATAAAAAAGTAATTTTACAACTATATTATAGGTACTAAATATAGTTGAAATATCATTTACGTAATCTGTCGCCGATTTTGGTTATGGTAATAACAGTTGTAGTTATAATAAGTGCTGATATAAGTTCTCTTAAATATTAATTTTTTAATACAAACTTTTATGTAGTATAATGATAGTATCCATTTCTAATAGATTGAAAAATTTGAAAACCAGAAGCTACCTCTTAGTTGCAGATTTTATTTGTGAAATATAAACATTCCACTTTTTGGCAAATGGCTCTAGGTCGTATCAAGCAGCTTCTGAACTAATGGTTAACAAATACAATTTTCATTCTTTTTCAATAAAAATTGTCCTTTATAATTTTCAAAAAATTCTTTTTTACGCGTTTACAAGAGAACATGTATTCTTGAAATATAGCGAAGCTTATAGACATTTTCGATATTATGTTGCATAGAAGCATACATTTTTATCTTGATCAAAAAGTTATACCTCACTGAGCAAGTTTATCTGCGTAAATTTTATCCCTTTTATAAACTAAAATCCGCTATTTTTTTTCTCCATCACGCTTTACAGTTACAACATTCCGGCTCCTTCAAAAGTGTATAAGCTTAATTATCTAAAAGGATGTACTATAACGGCAAAGGACGTAAGTAGCTCTTGCGCCTTTTATGCGCTATGTTTCATCTTATACCCAAATCATTTGAAGGAGCGCATAAAAAGCATGAATATAAAAAAATTGACCCTTTTAACCTAAATAACATGAAAAGGTATATAAAAGACGCGCGCGTATACAAGTATGCAGGCAGGCAGCATGCTGTCAGTAGAAAAGATACGCGCTTTAGTCAGACAATGCATAAACATATACAAATACCGCGTCGTATATATATTATGTACATGTGGATGTACATATACATGTCTTTTGCAATTCTCAACTATTTGCATGTTCTCTTTTAACTCTCTAATGGATTGAATATATGTTTTAAATACTTTTTTCGAACGAGCCTCGCTCGCTTCTTTTTTAACGGGTAGAACCACTTTAGCGTTCCAAGAAACATAGAATGTCACTTTGACAATTTTTTTGTGGGTAAAAAATGAAATAAACCAAAAATTTTCACTATATACCATAGGCTGCGGAAATTCATACGGATTTTTTAATATATTGTTTCTTCGTAGAAATAGTGAGTATTTGAAATAAAAATTTTCATTTGAAGCTGTAAAAGGAATTTTGTAAAATATTGTTTGCAATGAAAAAAGTTTTTAATAAATCGTAAAACCTGTATGTATTTCCATATAGAGAATGAATTTCCATAGAGAATTTCCATAGAGAGAAATTTAAAAACTTTTGTAAATATTTCCAGTAATTTGAAGAAAATTTGTCGTTGTGATGCTGCAAGGCACTTTGAAAAGCGGTGCTTTGACATATAGTTTGTCGCTCCTGGCATGGGCAAGTGCTAGAGTAAAAAAAATATATTTTTGGTTTCTTTTTTGTTATATACGAATAAATTTTAAAAATAAGATATTATCTCGTTATTACATGTAAAAACTTTATTTTATGGTCTTAAAGATTCTTTAAGGATTATACTTCTGAACCCAAAAATCGAGAGAGAATGTTTAAAAATAATCTAGTTAATTGTTAATTAATAATTTTTATAACTAATTATAAAATATCGTTTTTTCATTTTGAAAAAATTATATTAGATTCTTTAGAGAATTTTGAGTAGAAACGTTTTCTACAAGTATTTCTCCATGACCCATGGATTTCGAGTATAACATTTCGAAGAATTCGAATATTGCGATTTACAATTGTTTATTGAAGCAAAGCAATTGCATATTTTTAACAATCAGGGGCCTACATTACTCCTTTAATCATATAATAAACTACCAGTCGATTGCGCGCGCCAAACTTTTTTCAAGAATGAAAAGAAAAACATTATTTTGCCATTAACTGAACCTTTTACCTAAAATACATAGAATAAAAGAGTTTCCAGTTGGAGACTTCAATTGGCAACGCAATCTAGGTCTGTCCCAAGGACTAAATATTCACTTGAAACTTTTGTGCAGATTGTTGGATATATAATTATTTTGACATACGGTTTTTATTTACAGTTCGTTTAAGCGTAACAATAATTTTTTCTCAGAAAAGCAGTGAAAAACTAAACATTTGCTTTTAATTCCTTAAATTGTTAAGCATAATCTTCAGTGTATAAAAAACCGTATTTACATTTTCGCTTATTTTGGAATATACATACAGTGGTCGCCGCTTATTGTAATCTTGCTTAATGCTATCAACCGCTTAATATTATGAAAAATCGAAGTCCCAATTTACACCTATCCTTTAACATGTACAATATTTCGCTAAATGTAAGCAACTTCCGGTTAATTGCTCATACTTTTTTAAAAATTTATTTACTGAATCAACGGGCAAAGAGCCTTATTACATTTTATATAAAAAACATTCCTAAAGCGTGAAATTAAAAATGTTATCTCCAAGTGTGCACTAAGGCTGGTTTAAACCAGCTTCTATCGTATATAATGCAATTAAATCATCATTTGGAGCTCTAAATATTGTATCACATATTTTTACACATAATTACTACAACACTTATCTGGACTATAAATTCAACTACTAGTTAGCCTAAGTTAGCTTCTCACCCACACTTCATCCTCAAACACGATTTGACTAAATTAACTATTATAGCCCGTCACACGAACAATCAATTCCTTAAAAAAATGCACCCCCTTGATTACACACCAGCTTACATCAAAAACCACCAAACAAACCTCCCACCTTACTGCACCACCCGCCCACCACCTCATTTTCCCCACCTCTAAAGCAGCTTTACCCCTTTAAACGAGTACCCATCCACACCCTCCCACACATACACAAACCTCGCAGGTTATGTCATTGTGCCGCAGAGCAGGCCGAGCAGGGCCGAGGTAATAGTCACGCGGAGATACCGCCGTAGCAGCAGCAGCAGCAACTATACAGACGTTATCGGGGGGTGCGGGGTCGGCTCGGATGATTGCGATGATTCGACACGAAGCCGCCTCACTCCCGCGGTGCTTGCAGAATCTTTTTTTCAAATCTACTGCAATGCACTACGGAATTGAAGAGGCAACGCGCCTCGTCCTTCTCTCTCTCTCTCTCTCTCTCTCTCTCTATCCCCCAGCAGAGACACGTTGCTGACCTGAAAGCCTCTTCCTCCACTTCGTATGTATATATATATATACACACACACACACACACACAGGTTCTCATCTATATTTATTCTTCTTTGTTTGTTTCTTCATATATATACATACACACATGGACAATATAACAACGATTTTTAATTAATTCTTTTGACTGTCTTTCTTTCTTCCTTTCTTTCTTCTTTCTTCTGTTTTTATCTCGCAGATTACACTGTATATAGCAGCTGGAGCTTCAGCTCCATCCCCCAGGTGCGCTCGTCCCATTTAATAATATACAAAACCTGAAATCTTATCACTGGCGTAGCGGCGCGTCGTCGTCATTATAACGTCTAGCTCTCTATCTCTATCTCAGTCTCTGTCTTTCTTCCTCTGTTTCTCTGCCGAGCGCGCAGCGCGGTGATAGCGTGTGTACGAGCTCGCTAGAGAGGGAGAGTTTCGCGTATGTAAAGAGGTAGCACACACAGGCAGCGCGGCGCGCTATCGCCCCGAGCGAAGTGCGAGAATGCAGCGCGCCGTGACACTTATACTACTCTTTGAAATAGGCCAACTAACCTCTGTCTCTGTCTCCCTCTCTCGTTTGCTCGCTCGCTCTCTCTATCTCCCCCCCTCTCTCTCTCTTTCTCTCTCTCTCTCTCTCTCGTTGGCGAAAATTTTATATTTATCGCGGGAGCTGTGTGGCTGTTACGGTTCTTTTTGCTTTTGAATGGAGGACAAAATTCTTGTGTTTTGTGCTTTTTTTTATTTCGTCGTGCAAGATGTTGAAACTTTGAATAAACGTTTGTTTCAATATTCAAATGGTAACTGTTTAGTTGAATAAAATATTGCTAAGAGATGAGAGGCCTCAGAGACCAAGAGAACGTTTACGAAAAAATTGTGTGGAGGATTTTTAAATGTTATGTAGCAGTTCATTGTGTTCTCCACACTTTAAACACACTTTTATATAGAAATAAGAAGAAATGCACTTGTATAGTATAGCTCTTAGTTTCTAAGTGTCTAAATGTTTGATTAAACAATAATAGCTAAATAAATAGCTAACAAAAAGCATTTGCAACATAAATTTTATTTGATGTAAGGTTATAATAGTATTTTTATAATTATAACATATAATATTATATTGATGTAAAGTTTTTTAATATAGAATGTTTGTTATTATATGTTGTATGCCGAACTGGAATTCAAAGCATATTTGTTACGTTCTGCGCGTAAATGCATACTATACTGTATTATGCTAGATATGTACACTGAAAAAAAATCTTTAAATCTAAGTAAACGTTTCCTTGAATCGTACTAAGAAAAGATTTATTTGATAATAGTAAATATTTAATTATGTTTAGACTGGTATTCATCAATTCAATAAATATTTAATAAATTTAAGAAATATTTACTTTATTTAAGTAAATCTTTTCTTAGTACGATTCAAGGAAACGTTTACTTAGATTTAACAATTTTTTTTTCAGTGTATTTATGTATTTTCTCCGTATTTGATTATCAATAAATGAAACAGTTTAAATTAACAAATGTTTATTAATTATAAGATTTTTTTAATAGTATTGAAATAAACGCTTATTGAAATTTACTAACATTTTTTTTTCATTACTGTAACAATAATAAACTAGCCGCTTTTTTAAATTTACATGCTTTACTTGCTCTTCAGAATGGTTGTTCAATTATTCACGAGTCGAGTAAATACGCTTAATTTAAACAATATTTATTTTGCATAATTGTCGCCGGCTGCAGTTTATTTTTATTAATGATTATACGCAGAGAGCGATAACTAATAACAGTCTGGTATAATTTATTTCCGCATTAATTTTGGGCATGAAATACTGCATTCTAAAATTTGCGTAGATAAATCGTCGATAACTTAAATTCCGAAAAAGTGTGAAGTTGAGGCACGTAGGTAATTCACACACAAATTTTCATTAGACTTTGTAAGCATTCACAAGAGAGTTTCGGGCTTATTCCGAGTATTGATTACTTACTTTTGCCACGTTTTTTAAGAATGCAACTTGAATGTAATTAAATTTTCGCTATTATAACTTTTCATCATATTCAAATTTCAACTTTCGAAAGTGTAAAATTAGACGCAGGATAAAATTTGTACGGTTAGTCTTTGATACATGACCTAATTACTATAATATTCTGCACCTTTATTATGTTAAAAACCCATTTAGTTCTTTTAATAGAAGAGCATATATCATTCACATTGAAAAAGTGAAATAATTTTTATAAATTCTCCTGCGCTACTGCAGAATATATATGTATATTTCAACTGTTACATATGTAATTTATTTTTAATTAGTCGATAACGAGTCTGAATAATTACGTCTATGAATTTATATATATTTTTAAATATGTGAAGGTAAATAAATAAATAAAAAATAATTCCATTTCTATATTATACATATTTTCATTGAAGTTAAAAGATCTATTCTTTTGTTTCTTAATTTGATCCTGCTAAAGTAGTTTGCTGTAATTGAAGAAGTTATTGAAGCCACTAATGAATAAAAACATGATATTGCAAAAATGTAGATCTCTTTGTAGTTACAGTTTCAAAGACAACTTGAAGTTAATTAGTTTTCTCACAATCTTCGTCTTTAAGCATCGAGTTTCAATTGCTTCCAATAAATTACAAATACATCTTATTATAGTACGTACCAACTTCCTAATATGTACTTTAAAACCTTTACTACTTACAATAACACCCTAACAAGAAAGATACATTTCGCAAACGATTTCTTATTTTCTAAAGCTATTTAAGATGAATATTTGCCCAAAATTCTAAAATCCAATCCACACTATTAAGTAATTCAAAATTTTAGAATATTTTCTAGCACATTAAAACAAGATTTTAGGAAAAGAGACGTTGCTTTGTTTCTAACAACCTGTTGGGCTATCTGAACAAGAAAATTTATGTGTATCCTTGTTACAAATCAGTTCTTCTAAATTACTGGCTGAATCTCACAGTATTAACTTACTAAACAAAAATTTTTATATTTGAATAAATCATAATCCACTCGCCCTTCATTAAATAGTGATGAACTTCTGTACGAAGTTTGAGGCATCAAAGCCGAAAGCACCCTAAAATGTTATTGGAATGAAATGTAGACAAAGTTTCATTGTAATAACTGTTTTGGGTGCCGTTGGTTTTGACATCTAAAACTTCGTACAGAGGTCTATTGCTATATGAGGTGCAAGTGAGTTTGGGTTTTGTCTGCATATAAGTATGTTCATAATTACAGTCGACTATACGTTTCTCTATAAGTAAAATTTCAGGCAAAAATGTTAATTTTTAAGAGTCTCCGCGCACAAAAAAGTAAAAGAAAACAGACCTAACAGCAAAAAGTAAGTGACCCTTAATAATACTTGTTATTTAAGGTGCGTCTACATCAGTCTGCCAACGTCTCACAACAATATGAGGTTTTGGCTTGAGAACATATGTGGGGGTAGTCTGAGGCTTATTGTCAATTGAAGAAATGCCTCTAAGAATTTTTTGTAACGAACAACAAATGAAACTAATACTGTTGTTTCTTTACAAAACATTATCAGGAGCATTTTCTTAATTGTCGATAATCCTCAGATTATACTCCGATACTATGTACATCTTTATGACGATACCTTCCTCTGGTATTGGATATTGGCAGATTTGTATTGGTACACCCTTATTAAAATGTTCACAACAATTCATATTCAAGCTTCTTTGCAATTGAATATCAGGTCTTGCTACTCACATTTGTTTCTTGTTCTTTTTTCGTACATAGGTTGAAATTGATGTATGCCCCCTAAGGGTATGCCATTCATAAATCGTAGATCCCTACTTTATCACATTGAATTTTTGTTATTAACAAAAAAATAATCGGCGATATTAAAAAATATAAGTAGAGCGTTATTGCTTATGACTTAATGAATATGAAAATGTAAATGTAAATAATTTAGAGGTTACCGATGCCAGTCTTCATAGGGATTATGGTAACCTTTAAATAATTTTCCGTTTCTTGCTTTTATTTTTTATTACATCAATAATTTCTTTAATACTCGATTGACCAGGGTTCCAAGTGTAAGCTAACCCTGCATAAAATTCAAGAACAATTGAATGTTTCCAATAAAAACTGATGTTAAATTTACAGTGTTTGTTTTATCCTTGGAGTACCCCTCGGCAAACCAAGATACAGCACGGCTCCACAATCCCCATCCATCCTCCTCGCACCCACGACCCAACCACCCCAACCAAACTCCTTATCAACCCACCTGCATGAGGCGAAGCAGCGGCAGCGGCAGCCGCAGCTGCAGCGGCCAGTGTCGCGCTGGGCGGTCTCGGCACGTACAGATTGAGGTAGAGGCAGTCTTCGCTCTGATTGGCCAGCAACGGGCCCACCCTTTCCAGGTACTCCCTCTGGGCCCTGGGCATCACTCCATCGGCCCTCGGGACCTTCTGCGGACACGCGGGCGGCATGGTGTCTGCCAGGCGAGTGCCCCGCCAGGGCGAGGGCGTCACTGGTGGCATGTAGCGAAGCGAACCGAGGGGCGGTGTGGCGTAGGGTACGCCGAGGTAGACCTCGACCGTCGCCTCGGTGGTTTGGCGCGACACGACGCCGCGCAAGCTGCCGTAGCGCGTGCGCACCAGGCGCGTGCTGTACTTCTGCTGATTGGTGGCGCTGCTGGTGGCGGTGGAGGAGGCCAGAGTAGGGAGGAGTAGGGTTGTCCAGAGCAGGCCCAGCAGCGCCAGGGCCCGGTAGTCAGTGCGACGACGCGGTGCTGCTGCTGGCTTTGGATGATTGGAGAAGAGGGGGGCGCTCGCGTGAAGCCGCGTTGATGGAGCGTCGTTGTTGTGGGTGAGGCCTAAGGGCAGAAGTGTAGAGCAGAGGTTTTAGTTCATTGAGATAAGAGCTTTTTGTACCTTATAGTATGACGATTCCTTAACTACGGAGGCAAGAAATTTGAAATACGGCGAAATGAATGTGTCTTAATATAGTCTGTAAATCTGACTTTGAAAATTGCTAACCTAGCTTCAAGTTTTGACAGTTGTGCGCAGATGTCTTAATAGTTAAGGAATCTGATTTTAAATGAAATGAACCTCTCCGAATACTTCAAATGCATCGATTTATTTATAGTAAAGAAATTCTTCTATCAGTGTTGAAGTGTGAAGAAGATTCTGAATGGATGCTGTTTTGAGGTAACATTACTGTAGTAAAAGTTTGGGAATTGTTCAACCTGTTACACGTTAGAAGAACGAGAACAAGAAACAGCGAGAAAGGGTCAATGTACAGTAACATTATGCTTTGCTCATTTCTGTTCCTAGTTGGTAGATTTCGTTAATGCTAATTAAAATGGTCTAGAATTAGCCAATCAAGTGCAAAAAGCAGAAAGCAATGGAACGGAACGAAGCAGATCGGGGCGAAACGCTATTGTAATATACCTTTAGCAGCGGTAAACATTTAGGAACAGTTCCTGATGAAAAATACGTTCAAGTTAACCGTGAATTTTAACTATTAACTGAAATTGAATATTGTAAATTTTATTACTCTAATTACACACTAAATTTTAGTTGAGCATTGGAAATTACGGTCAACTGTAACGTATTTTTTGTAAATGGGTAGACACTAAAAAAGAAAAAAGATACAACAATGAACAATGTGATGCACGAGAAGAAATTAGTAGTATTTGCTGTTCCTTCTTATATGTCGCACTGATCTTGCTTGTACCTTATTATTTTATCGAGCAAAAGGCCGGTGACATAATTGCAGTAAAAGCCTCAGCACTATTGGTCCTGTTAGGGTTTGGCTACATAATGTGCTGCGACGTATGCTGCGTCGTGTACTGCATCGTGTCCGTGTATTTAGTCCGCGTTTCGCGGCAATCCACTTAAACGATCAGATTTTATTCACATAGTTTAATCACACAAAAACGGATAAAATATTGATAATGATTTTATTTAAACATTGAAGACATAAACTTGATTTTTTTATATTTAAACTATATGAATCGCGTTAATCGTATGCATACGGCAAATGACACAGAACAGCACATTATGTAGTTAAACCCTTACACGCTAAAAGAACAATAATGTTAAAGTTTGTTTCCTATTGGCTGTTAAGCCTTGTTCATTATACTAATTGTTCCTTATTCTTTTTTTGTACTAGCTTTTACAGAGGAACAGTGAGAAAAAGTACATAGCATTTCGTCCCGTACCGATCTGTTCCAATTTGGTCCATTCTATTCCGTTCCTTTATGCTTCACGCACTTGATTGATAGATTTCGCCATTGATAATTAAAATAGAATCAAATCACAATCAAGTACAAGGAGCTTATAAATCACAGGAAAGCATGGGACCTTTTCTAATACTAGCATCTGATTATTTTTCTTATTCCTTTAAGTGCCCGCTCTAACAGTGCCCAAACTTTTACTATACTGTCTATTAATATATTTTACACTTTTGTTTTATCTTATCTAAATTTATTATGTTATTTTTAGCAATAACATACATCTATCACATTCCCCTTAACTCTCGACAATCGAGATTCAACAAATAATAATCCACTTTCATCAATATTAAAATGTCAATTAATAAAGTGTCTAAAATCATATTATATGTGCATATAATGCTAACATAACTTTTAATACGATTTAGTCAAAATACCTTAAAGAATGCATTTACAAAGATTCTGATGAAATCATTACAAAATTTTATGTAAGGAATAATTTGAACATTAAAAACATGCACTTCTAAATAACAATATTTTGATATAAAGGTTGTTACATACAAAACAAACAATAATTTACTTTAGCAGCGTGATATCAAATGAATTGTTATTTAATAAACAAATATTTGTTATTTTAACATAATATTGATATTATAAACAAATTTTCGGTTTTAAACATTAACGACAGAATTATAAATCATTAGATGTAATTAAATATATAGACCAAAGAATGTAAAATCAAGACATCATTGCCCTTCCCTATATAAGAATGCGCCATTATACAAAGTTTCTAGCAAATATTTGAACGCTGCTACGAATGCTATTCGAATAAAATCTCGTCTGGACTCTCGAAATTCTGTTTCAATGGCATTCGTCGAAAAATTGAAATATTTGCTTGAAACTCTGTATAAGGATAGATTAGTACACGATAAAGGGTATAATGATATCCTGGTTTTCTATAATAGGAAACATGCATGATTTTTCATTTCAATTTTATTCAAATGTTTATGAAAAAATAATAATTTTCTCAAGACAGTTCTTTTCTTAATGCGACATTTGAATTTTAACGATGTATTCAAGTTACGTTTCACTTTAATAACAATTCTCTATCAACGCGCTCTATCGGCGAGCCCCAATGCTTCATTTGGAAAAATTAAAACGTCCATTAATTACGGTCACACATACTTTGCCGAAATGCTATATCTTTTAGAAAGCGTTGGGTGACCGTCATATAATCAGTGCAGTGAAACTGACTGTTTACAAATTTGAACTTTGTTTTGATTCTGTTCTGCTTCAGATATTATGTGATGGTCATATAACATTTTCTAACATATATAGAATTTCAGCTAGGCATCTGTGACTGTAATTGACGGACGTTTTAATTTTTCCAAATTAAGCTTTGAGGCTGTCCGATAGGACGCGTTAACTGAGAGGATGCTGATGTCACAGGTGGTTGAATCGTTATTAAAATCAAGCGTAACTTTAATACACCGTTAAAATTCGAATATCACACTAAGAAAAACTGTCTTGAGAAAAGTGTTATGTTTTGATAAACCTTCGAATAAAATTGAAATAAAAATTTAACTGCGACCCATGCATGTTCCCTGTTCGGTGTGTTATATTGAACTATACAACCGATTATTCATTTCACGGTTGAGAAACTGTAAGGCGTGTAATTTGAATTTTAAATTGACATTAACACCATCTTAAAAATGTTCTCTTCTTCGTAATTTTAAAGTAAATTGGGTCTGCTGACAGGGGAGAAAAAAAATATAAAACGAAACGTGAAAATCTCATCGTCCTAAGTTGAATTTACGTGAATTTCTACGTTGTGGTTGGCGCGCAGTATACAAACCGCGCTATTTCAAGTATGAAATAACGTGGTAAATAATATAATGTTTGAAATAGCACAGAGAAGCAAGACTTTAGATAGAGGATCTTCAGTTGGAAAAGGGAATACATAGTGTTGGTGTGTAGCTTTGTAAAAAAACACATAAAGTATGCAAAGGCAAAATAATATTGTTATCTCCGAAGGAATGAAAATGTGCTTTTTGTAATATATAGTATGCTGTTTAGTGTACTCGCAATACAGTATGTTCTATAATATAAATACTAGTTTTACGGCGTTATGAAAAAAATCCATTTAATAAAGAAATATTATTTTCAGGATTATTACAATGTACAATTATGTTTCGAGATACCTTCTACTCAAAGTTATTGTAGACGATTGTTAAATTTATGTTTTAATTATAGCTGGAGTGTACATTTATAATGATGAAAAGCGCCAAGTGTGTGTAAGTAATACGTAATTTAAAAAGAAAACTACTATTTAAAAATGCTAGCGATTACGCAGATTGCATTCTAAAATCAGTCGAGTTTATTACGTGCGAAAAGTTCGTGGCACCGGCAGTGTTAACTACTGCGACTACTGTGCTTTATGGGCACATCAGCTGACGCAGTATGTTGCCAACAAGATTACCATGAATTTTCAGCTGATTCATATTCCAAACAAAGCTCGTGTAATGGAGTTAAATAATTGTGATGTCACAAAACTCTACTGACACTAATGCAATATTAAATTTTAAACTTATCTTTACATTATTATTGATCAAAGCCAAATATAATATATAATACGATTTATAATAAAATTCGAATTTTGCTGCATAATGAATAGCGTATATTTCGTACAAGTATTTTCTCGAATATCCAAAGTTTGGCAGGAAAAAGAAGTTGGGGTAATTACTACTAACTATGAAAACTGAATCTAAAAGTGGGTCCGCCAAGTACATTAACTTGTTTTTTGTTGGGTTGCGTAATCGCGTGTAGAACAAAGTTTATTGCTCCTGTTTTTTGCTTTATTAGCACTTGCCTTTTTTTCGAACCGCTCGCTTGCCAACTTTCATTTAATTTGTATACTTCTTCTGGATTAATTTCAGTAAATTGGCCATAATAACGATACTGTCAATAATTTTTGTATTGGATTTAGAATTTATCAGGACGATTAATTCAATGCGGATAACAACAGTTCAATATAGTAGATTTATGCTTATTGCAGTCCAGAATATTGTAGGACTAAGCTAATACTAATAGATAATCGAGGCAAAAGCTCGCACGTGCATTCTTGGAATGAGTGATTTATAATTGAATTGAAAGTTCTGTATACGCATTATGTAAGTAGTAACGAATGGGACTATCCAGGCATGCGTGCACATGCATATACTATATCTGCACGTTCCTCGCTGCAATTAGCTAAACAGCGTGAACTGTACATTTCACGACATTCCCTTGGGGCAACTTCACAAGCATTTTGTAAAGCGCACAATGCTTCAGTTTTAATACGCAGGATGTTATGGATTTTTGTGCAGAATGGAATCTAAAGTGAAGACCTTTTCTACAATGACTATCGTATATTTTCGGTATAAATGGTTCTTATGTGCTCATATATCTTACATAGGTATCAAACATGTGTGTAATTATGCATGCTCATAATATGTAGTCATCGCACCCCCATAATAACCTGTAATGATTTTTGTATACAAAAGTGAACACTTTGTAGCTCAAATAAAAGTAAAAGATCTCCATAACATTAAAAACTGGTTGAAAAAGTTAATTAAATATATTACTGAAATATAATCGTGTAATGTAAGTAAATAATTTTTTTTTATAAAAAAATTACGTTACTTGCTTAAAACATAGAATTTTAGGTTTTCATGGTCTCGTTCGCGGGATGAGATACAAAATATGACATTATGTGAGAATATATAATACAAGCATTAATGATATACCATATAAAAATGTTTATCAAACGAAATAATACATAATCATTATACATGATTATATAAGTTTATCATATTATATGATCGTATAACAGTATATAAGCCATTTTTAACCGCATCGTTTAGTAGTTGAGTATCAAAGTGCATATTGAGTATACTCTTTTGGATAATGGTGAATGAATGAAGATTTATATAACAGACGAAAGCATGTGTACACTCGATCGCGCATCCTCTTAACCAGCGGATGTCATTACATATTGAAATGTATGTAACGAGCATCGTTAAGCCAAAATCTCTTCAAACTATTTTTCAGTTATTCGAGTGCTCGTAACATGTTATATGCACATAAACTCGAGTATCAAGCTAGAAGACTATTTCGGGAATATAGTTTTGTTTTATCCTTATAATATAAGGTCTCTCGAAACATGTTTCTACTTTCAAACTTCCAAGAGCTATAAAAAGCTGATAAACAAAATCGAGTAAGAAGATATTTTATGATCTTTTGGTATTTTCTCTTACGAAATTCTTCTTTTTGTTACTACGAATAAGAGAAGAATATGAACATGGAACAGATCTCCAGTTTTATTTCGTGTATGATATAGTATTACAGAACAATACTTTAACACGTATTTTCATTTAATGATAAATAATTATTGTTGAGTCAAGAATAAAAAAGCAACACAAATTTAACATATGAATAGTCGTTTTGATAAATAAAAAGGCTTTATTGACTGTTAGCAATAATTGTACGCATGTAAAACATTTTTTTTTATTTTATAGAAAGTTTCTAAAGTGTTATGAAAAATTGATTGTACAACATTTTTATAGAGAATATTTTCTGTGCAGCTTCTGTGGCTTTTGTCATAGATTTTACATAACATCTGTATTAAAAAAATTATTAAACTTTTTCCTTACTTGAAAGAAGAACGATATATAATAATATAATTATAAAATATTCGTATAGTATAATAAAGTAACAAGATTCCGAACAGTTTTTCAAAATTGTCATTTTATCTTCCTTCTCAACTACGCTTCTGCAGAACGACAACGTATATATCGCGCAGCATCAATTAATCTCCAATTTCATTTCACCTTAAAATTATTGCCCAAGCAGCCGCATAAATATCCTTTCTTTCCCTTTCCCCCGCAATCTCGACAGTAACGAAACCATTCAGCGCATCTCCCAACGAATTAATTTCCCGTGAAATTCATCAACAAATCCATTTTCCTCTTCCCCCCGCGCGCACCGACCGTGTGTACAGTGGCAACGTATCAGCTCTCTTTCTCTCTCTCTCTCTCTCTCTCTCATCCCTCCACCCCCGCGCGCTCCGCAAAGCGATATATCAGCTAGTGTCGAATGCATAATGCATCCCGTGGGCGAAAAACGCGCAAAATAACGAATAAGAAAGAAAGAAAGAGAGAGAAGGAGAGGGAGAGAGAGAAAGAGTCCTGGCGGCCTTTTGGCTGCCGGCCATCTGGAGAAAAAGGTCGGCTAGCACTGGAGAGCCGCTCTGGGGCGACCCAGTATACTCGTTATAGGTCGTGAATCTATGTTAGCTGCGAATCGAGCTTCCTCACGAAAGTACATAAAGCTAAAGGGACGCAAAGCCACAGAAGAGATAGACTGACACACACACAGAGATGCTTATACGCACGCGCATGCACACACAGCTGCTTGGATACGTGTGTTTTGGTACACGTCTGTAAATATAATACATGTATATTTGTGATGCTTTGGTACATATTTGAATATGTGCATATTTGTAAAAGTATGTGTGTGTGTGTGTGTGTGTGTGTGTGTGTGTGTGTGTGTGTGTGTGTGTGTGTGTGTGTGTGTGTGTGTGTGTGTGTGTGTGTGCTTTCGTGCAAATGAAGAAAGTTGCTATCTACATTCAAAGTTATTCCGAGTCAATCGAAGATATTCAATGAGATGCACTTTTTGTGCTGTGCCCTTTCATGCGTGTTTTTTGCTAACAAAAAATAATCATTTTTCGATGAAAGAAAATACAGAATGATGAACATTTTTTTAGAAAAAGATCGCACGTGAAAAGGTTCAGATAAAAATGCATTTTATCGAATATTTTAGATTGCCTCCAAATGACTACGAATGTAGATAACCACTTTTTTCATTCACACTGCAGCACAACCATATCTACATACACATGCACATAAACACACAAACACACTCACACGCATGCACATATACAGTTATCTGCTTCTGCTTATTGACCAAGTGTCACTTATTTAGACCAGAGTTTCTACTATTCAATTGTATCGTTGTGTGTGATCTTGATGAAGCGAGTTTTAAATGAACGCATACATACACATGCACACACGCACACACATGCACACACATACACACACGGACATGCACATAGATTTCTCTTTCTGTTAATTCACCATGCTTCTCTAATTTGGATCACAGTTTCCACCATTTAATTGTATGTGATCACGGCAAAGTGAGTTTTAAATGAACGCAAATACACACACACACACACACACACACGCCCATACACGTTATACGTACATCATTTTTTGTTTGTTAATTGGCCATGCTTCTCTCATTTGGACCACACTTTCCACCAACAATTATTTGTATGTGATTACGGCAAAGTCAGTTTTAAATGAATACACATACATAAACACACACAGACACACATTCACAAATACAATTTTCTGCACTGCAGAGAGAGTTGATAAAAATTACCGTAAAAACATTGTAAACGTGGGATAGCGTAACTTCAGAGAAAAATAAATTACCCTGGCAAACGGTAGTGTTTCCCCTCAAGTCAGTATATGTCACGTTTACAATGTTTTCACGGTCATTCTTGTAAAAATACTTTCCCTGCTTGATTCTGTGTATTGGCTATGTGTCTCTTATCTATACCAGACTCTCCGACATTCATCTATATGCGCTCACAATGTACATAGTGTCTTAAATCCTTAAACCAACAGTTAGAGCCACAGCAAAGGCTACCATACCTAGAATACAACAACAGCCGCATGCCCATCCAAAACCCATCATAAGCATAAAGTACAGCATTGTCAATTACTGTATCGTGCGTCGTCCGTGACTCGGCCAGCCGCAGTCGCGTCCGCGCGCTCTCCGCATCCTGATGTGCCGCCGCCGTAGCGCGTCCTCCTTCCCTGCAGCAGGCGCAATTCTTCTCGCCGTTGAGGATGACGCTGGCGGCGCAGCATCGCGTAGTCACGCCGCCCGCGGGGCGAGCGCCTCGTCGGTGCGGCCGCATCTGGGCCCCCGTACACCAATGTCCACCTCCGGTCCCACTCCTCTTCCCTGCCAACCTGTTTGATACTTCCTCTCCTCCTCCTCCTCCTCCTTCTCGCTGTCTCTCCTCCTCCTCCTCCTCCTTTTTCTTCTGCTCCTGCTGGCGCTCCAGCTGCACCTCCTAGCCGCGGCGCCACAGCTTCTTCCCCCGCGGTACCCTCCAGTTCTCTGCCGCCGCTGCTGCTGCTGCTGCTTCTCCTGTATCCTCTCGTCTGCTCTCGTATTGTGCTGCTGCTGCTGCTGCTGCTGCTGCTGCTGCGTCGACGTCGTCAGGCCCGGGGAAGAAGCAGCTCCCATCCTCGTTGGCGCCGCCGCTGCCGCGCCAGCTCGTGATGCTCCTCAGGCTGCTTGCTGCTGCTGCTGGTGCACCGCTGCTGCCTCGTATCCTCGTCGTCCTCGTCGTCCTCGTCGTCCCCCGGCCGGGAGTCTCATCCGGAGCCAGCCGCTGGATCTTCAGCTTTGAAATATTGCACGCGCGAGCGCGCGCGTGCCTCCCCGCGCGCGCACCACACTGGGTGGATCCGATGCTGCAGCGCGGAGACGAGGGACGGAGTTTATATATATACACGAACAATGAGCGCGAGATAAGGTCTCTCTCTCTCTCTCTCGGCTGCTGCTACTGCTGCCTTGGCGTCGATAATTCGGAGGCACTTGAGAGAGAGAGAAAAAGAGAGACAGAGCGAGAGTGAGAGGAAAAATCTATAATATATACACACACTCGCTTCTCAGCGTAATCGGCCGCGGCTCCTCCAGCAGAAGCTCGCCAACGCTTGCCGCCCTCGGGTTTTCATCTTTCCTCGGCTCTCGGCATGTATTATGTGTATTATACGCGCGTGTGCGTGTGCGTGTGGGAAGAAGACGGCTCCGCGGCTACGTCGTCGTCGGCGCGCAGGTCGACGACTCGTCGCGGCGCGAGCTTGCGCTGCTACGGCGAGTTATAGCGCCTGGCTGCAGGCTCCATTCACACGGGGAGACGCATGTATACATACGCTACATCTGTGTGTCAGCGTGCGTTTGCGCGTGTGTGTACAGCTTGAGCTGCTTTGGCAGATAACACGCGCACGCGTGTGTGTACGTATGTATGTACACACGAGTACGGATCTCCTGTATATATACACTCGTGAGCTTGCGATTATAGTAAACGAGAGCTTCCCTCGCGTTTACGCAGCTATGGAAGCCTCGTATTCTACCCTTGCCGAAGTCGGCAGCGGCACAAACTATTATACTAAGCGCGCATCTCGCGTACGATAGTCGCGAGAAAAAGCAAAAGCGCTCCACTCGCCTTCTTACTTACACCCGAACGGACAAACTCTCTCTCTCTCTCTCTCTCTCTCTCTCTCTCTCTCTCTCTCTCTCTCTCTCTCAAGAGACTTGTGCTTGCAAGCTGCACCGCTATACGAGACAACAGTACACACGCACACACACGCACATGAAGAGAGAGAGATATAGCAGAGTCCGAGAGCTTGCGATGCGCGCCGTGTGTGCGGTCGAAACGAGCTTCCCGGGCCGACTGCGCGACCGAGTGCGTGTAAACGAGAGCCGCGCACCGGGCCGAATATCTAGACGGGCAAGCACGCGCGCGCGCGATAGACCACTCGCTCTATCTCTCTTCTTCCTGTGTGTGTATACACCCGGAGAAAGATGAAAGCCTATAGAGGGAGGGGGGGTGGTTGGTCGCGAAGAGCGCAGAAGCAACGGCGACGGCGGCGTTGTCGCGAATGAGAGAGAGAGAGAGAAAGAGAGAGAGAGAGAGGGAGATAGGGAGAGAGAGAGAGAGAGAGAGAGCGGAGCGGAGTAGAGAAATTCGCGCGCTGGAATCGATAACGCCGCGCGCGCGGAGCACTGCTGCTGAGCAACCCCCCGGGGGTAGGTAGCAGAAGCGAGCCGAAGCGCGCTTGTGTTCTGTCGACTCTCGTTCCCCCCTTTGAGAGAGAGAGAGAGAGAGAGAAAGGGTGGGAGGGAGGGATGAGAGTTGAAGCGAGGCGGTGAGATGCGACGATGGAGGCGAGAGGGAGAGAGAGAGAGGCCTATGTGGGTATAGGGGAGGATGAGATGGGAGGTTTTTTCGACTGAGATGGGGATTTATTTTTTTGAGTTGAAGGGAGAAATTGGGATGGTTGCTTTGGGATGTTTTTAATGCTCGTCGGATCGTTTTTGCATTGTATGGAGGTTTGAGAAAGAGGAGAAGGTGAATTAATATACTTCGACTTGATGGACATAAATGTGCCCTTCGGGTTGAAGTAGACCATTTGGGTGGTAAAAAAATAAGACAACTTGAGTCTATTTTTTGAAATGTCGAGATAGCGTGGTTTGAATTTTTAAATTCCTACTTGAACCTATGCAAAGCAATAACATGAATTATGAAAAGAAGAAGTAATAAGTCAATTATTACATTTTATTCTTTTTATAAATGAAAGGATGCCATGCATAATAGATACCATAATCACTAAGAATTCAATTTTTAAACAAGGTGGACTTAGGTTGATATTCTTCGAAGCTGCAGATTGCTGATAGCGTAATGGGGGTAAAGTCATTCTGGACCACATAGGAGCCAAGAAAACTGAAACAATGAAAAAAAAATTTTATAGTATATACCCAAATTCCAAGACCAAATCATCACCCCTGAATTTCTTCTGAATTTTTTCTCTACCCTGATCAGGATGTACAAGCAGAGTTTCATACCTCCGGATCACAGATTTTGATGAGGCTTTAGTGCATAGAAATGGCGACTTTGACTAGTAAGACTGGCTAACGAGGTACCAATTTCGACGAAATACGTATACTTTCGTCATTAATATTTTTAGCTGTAGGTAACTCGAGATAAGGACCTCGTTAGTCACTCTTACTAGTCAAACTCAGATAAATGATCAAGGGTTTGGTACTCTTCTAGTTAGAGGCTAATACTACTACTACGTCTAAAGTATACTCGGCTAACCCATATGCGATTACCGATAAATTGCAACCATTATATAAGTGTAAAATATTAAAAATTCTTATTATAAAATAGTATTATCTGAAAAATCATTGTACTATCAGTTGCGAATGATTATTTTGCCCCTGCATGGGCAACATGGCTATCGATGAAAAAAAGAGACGAGTAGCACAAAAAAGATGGGTCAAAATCATCACTTAGAGATAATTTCACTTAATTTAACGCCGGATAAAATTATCACCTTGAGGATTAAAATGAACACTCCAGTTTTTATTTAATTATGGTACCCTTCTAATTAAATTTCACTTTAATGTAAAACGTCGGGACATAGTTGGAGTACATATATGGCTCACATTCAACTTATTTGAACTTTACCAGCATTAAATTTTGTACTTTTAACTTTTATGTGACATTAAAAAATCAAAATTCGTCAAAATCTCATATATATCAAAATTATCCTCGTTAGAAAGCTTTCTCATTGAAAAAGCAATATGTTGGTCTGTCAATGAAGCATCATTAATTAATACAATAATTAATAATCCACAGCGTTACGCTATACGACTAAAAACAGACAATAAGTCTCTATACGAAGCAATAATAACGCGCTCTTTGCAGAAAATACGCATCTACACCATTATTAAAACATTACTCATCATTCCACACAGCACGCAAACTCTTTACAAATCCACTACACTTTCTTAAATAATTGAAACGTTCATTTTGCCCTGTGGTCATGCTACCCCCCTCTCCCCCTTCTCGTGCCTACACGAACCTAGACAGACACAGAGAGAAAGCGCACGAGCCCGAGCGAAAGAGAAAGATATACCCACAGACCATACAGGGCGCAGATAGAAAGAGAGAGAGAGAGAGAGAGAGAGAGAGAGAAAGAGAGAGCCAGAGAGGGTAGAAAGCGGATCCCCCGCCGCACACTCTCGATCTCGCATATATAGCTTATATACGCCGCTGCGCGGATGCTGTATACGGCTGCAAAGCCTTGTGTGCACTTGCAGAGCCGAAGCTGCTGCTGCTGCGCGCGAGGGGGTGCAGCAGCCACCGCGCAGAGAAAGGGACGATGATAGCAGCGGGTGACAAGCGCAGGGCCGGGGGGTGGGGGGGGGGGAGGAGGGAACGAGACGACGACGACGACGACGACGACGATGAGAGAAAAAATTTATGCGGAGGCGATATATGCGCGGTCTTTGAATTTCTCTCGGTGGGGAGGTTTTGAGGAGACAGGCTTTTTTCGAGGCGAGTGCGGGGGTAGGAGGTGTATATGTGAATGTTGTAGTGGTAGTGTGGGGGGGGGGAGGGGGAGAGAATGTTGCTAAGTGCTCTAGGGGATTGCTTTCGCGAATGGTTTTTGAAAATTGAATGTGAATTGTTTTGCAATGCTGCGGGTAGTAGGTGTAGATGGATGCTTTTTCTGAAGGATGTGATGTATTCCGATTCGATGCGGAAGCAGGGAAATGCATCAGAATGTCGGATTTCGAAATTCTCATCGTTGTGAAGCTTTCTTTTTGGAATAGAAAAAAAAATTAAGTGGTGAATGTATTTTTATATGATTCGAGATGAATAATGTTGTTTTTTAGAGTGAGAACGTTTTTTATAGTATGGTGTAATAGGCAGTAATGCATTCTGCAGAGGAAATCGGGGCTGGTTCGTTCACTTTTTATTAAATATTTCCTATATTTGGCCTACTTTAGGTATACGGGTGATTGTCTAAAAGTTGAACATCCCTTGACCCTTCTATTTTACAAGGTATCAGGGTGTTATATGAATCTCAAAAAAATTGTAGTACAACCGGACTATCATAAGCAACAATCTGCCAAATGACCAAATCTTCAGAATATCAAGTATTTTCTATTCCGAGTAAAAAATGCAAGTAAAAATGCAAGAACTTGTCCGTCCCATACCACGAACCTCAATTTTAACTAAAAGAATTACACAGAGGATTAATGTAAGATATAATTAACTCAAAACTAATGCGCGATTGTCCGTCGCTATTGATTCCTACTTGTAACTCTTATATACAGTATGTAAAGAAAAGTTCGCATATACTTATTTATTAGTATTGTTTTCTAAAATTAATTAATTAATGTTCCACTTCTACTACCGTACCTTTATTTATAGGTGCATGCCCAATAAGCACACTTTAAAAAAAAAAGTTCTTTATGAACTCACGAATGTCCTCATATATGAATAGTGGAAATTTGAACTAATCAAACAGTATTAATAAATTATTCTTTGTAACACTAAATTGATGAAGGGTATTATCGTTAATAAAAACTTTATACGTTTTAATAAAAATTATTCCAGAAGTATTCTTTAAATAGTCATAAAGAATTAAAAGAGCTACCTTTAAAATAATTTTTGTTTAATCCTAATAAACAACATGATTTCACGAATGTCCTCTCTAAAAAATACTTATAGTACCAAAAAAGAATCCATTAATTTAAATATTTTTTGTTTCAATTTCCTTGGTGGAATATTAATCTAGAACTATATAGATCTATCTAGTTTGCCATGGAAATAATCGAAAGCCTAGATAAAACTAGATAATTTTCTCCCAGGGTGAATACTTACTATAAATATATTTTTGTGACACAGTTAAACACAGTAAAGCATATAATTATATTCATATAGGCACAATTAGGTATTTGGTACTAGTATGTTTTTCTTTCTTTGATTTTAGTAACATCGAAATAATTTCATTTAATTGAATTTGATGTAGAAATTTTAACCGTTTCGTTATTTAATTAATTCATTGATTCGTGTATTTTAATTTCAAATGCATTTGATTGCACGCAGAAACCTTAAAACGCATTTTTTCTACGAAGCTGTAAATTGGATAGGAATTAATCTGCATAGAATTTTTTTGAAAATGTCGAATAAGATTTCGTTTATTCAATCAATTCGATACGAATTTTTATTTTTTATTTTTTAATTTATTTAAGTTGATTTATTTATTTACTTGCATGGGAATTATCCTTTTATAAAAGATTAAATGCAATTGCATACACAGTCACGCTGTAGTTGTATTTTGTGTACAAAAAAGAACTTATGAAACATATATATGTATCTTCCCGGAATAACCACTTGAATCCACATTTATGAAAATTGAGTTTTTAGTGATTTTGGTATCTATGTATGGTATATTTTATAGTTGGCAAGTATTCGACCGCAAACTTTTGGTGAATAGGTATTTTTCATATCTTGCGAAATACTCAATGAAATAAGAAAATTTCAATTTTTAAATATCTCACATGAAAAAATAAGGCCCATAGGAGTGGTTCCAAAATAATTTCGAATACCCAAATCTTGAAAGAAAAAAATCAAAATTGACATTTCGAATGTCCGATGACTTTTACACATTAAAACCATTTCTTTGACTTTTTAAAATGAAAATCAGATGCGCCATCTCAAGTTATCTGATTTTCATTTTAAGAATTTAATGTTTTTAACGTGTAAAAATCATCGGACTTTCGTAATGTCAATTATGATTTCAATTTAAGTAATAGACTTTCTTTTTTCATAATCGATGCTTTTGTTTTATATATAGGTTTAAATGACTATTGGAAAATAAAAACCTCAATATCTCAAGATTTTGAAAAATTAATTTAAGTGGTTATGCCTTAAAGCCACAGATATAATGATAACCGAAAATTTAATGAACAATTTTATATCACATAAATTGATCTTATATGATAACTTGTACTATGGTAGTATATATTTATATCTCATATTGTCATAATTCCACCGGAAATCTATCATTTATAACATTGCATGTATTTTGAATGAAAATTGCAATATTGTTGTTTTCTCTTATTTTATTAGATTTTAATTAATTTTGTCATTCGTTGACTTTTTTACCAATGTAAAATGGCAGGCTAAAATTTATGTTTTATTATTTATAAGTAAAAAATGTTGTACTTTTTACTGAATAATGTAAGAAGAGAAAGTCTCAGTAAGTCTCGAACCGTATTGATTTTATATACCATTTTATATACTGGCTTAATTACGATTTCGTAAACTTATATAGAAAATTTTGAAAAAATTGCAATATGTCAATTATTAAAAATAGGATAATGGTCAATACTGCTTAACATTCTGTAGAAGGTTAATACTACTTTTTAAATATCGTTAATATGTCCGATCAATAATTCTTAATAAGCATTAAAGTTGAAATATTTTACTTTTACTTATTACACCCGCGAGCCAAATATTAAAAATGTTATTTCTAAAGCATTATGTAAAAAGAAGCTATTTTTAGTAATCACAGCCCAAGTGTGTGTACGTATTTATATATTTAGAAGAGTAAATTCCAAGTGTAAAAAAGTAGCGCGCAATTAGAAAAAACTACTGAAAGTGCTAACATCTACGCAGATTACATTCCAAAATTAGTCGAGAAAAAATGTAAAGAGATAAGTTATAGGACAAGTGCTCTACAAATTCAAGTTCTGCAAAATTACATCCACTAAACGTGTAATTATAACAGGTATGGCTTGTCTTCAATTTTACATATACTCATATACACGTTATTTTTACGTTAAGTGACTAAAAATAACAACCATGCATGTTTTTACAACCTTGTTTTTTTCATTTTAATATTCTCAAAATGATAATTACTATTTTATAAAGCGCTGCCACGAAGCTAGCCATATAGCCTATAGCCATATAGGGTTAAACTTTCATTGACGATTACGAATATTTGAGGTGTATAAAGGCATAATAAAATAATAAAATAGTAGATTTATGTTTAACTTTTATTTCTAAGAGCATGTTTTACCCGACTAATAACAATATAATACGAATTTAACATTTTTAATCCTTATCTCTTGCTATTCCAAGAGATTGATGATTTTAGTCCTCGTTATTCATTTTAATTTTAGTAAATTCTATAATTAATAATACAGTACATTAAATCAAGACTTTTTGATTCATAAATCTTATAAATTTTATGAATATAAAGTGTAACAGTTAATCGATCTAATGTATGTATAAAAATTATACATTAAAATGTCGACATTCACTTTAATTTTCAATATAATAATCATTTAATATGCACGTTCCATCGTTAAATCATGATACAGCTATAAAATCATGAAATAGGTTCCAAAATTTTCATCCACACTTCATTACCTCGTAAATCACTGAAACATTTATATGTAATCCGTGCTTAGATTGCTTTCGCAAAAAAATCGATGATTCATTTATTTCCGTGTTACACGTCAACTATGAAAACAGGCATGTCACAAAATCCCTGTAAACGTAAATCAGATACATAGTAAATTGTACCGTAATAGGGAACTCTCATATTTTTCCATTTCCATTTGAATCCATAGATCAGTTAATCAAACTTAATATTTGTTTAAATGTCTTGTTGTTCTTCACTATCTTCAAAGTTATATTAAGTGAAATTTCAGGGTAAACCAAATAGAATTTCAATGCATGAATGGTACGTTATATCATCCTCTTAGCTAAGCTGCTCTGCAATATGTACGTTAGCTGAAAAGGAGATTGCGATGTCTCAATCACGTAGCATATGTTTGAAATTTATTTTCATTTATATCAACTTTAATACTTTTTATTTACTAAACATTATTTGCAAGGGAACCTCTTCTCGGGTATCTAATGCAATGCACAGTCTGGGAAGATTAAGATGACCCATGTAAGAATTGCCATTACTGACAATACGGGCCACTGCTCGCTCTTTACTGCTAAACAATTAATTCGACGCCAGCATCGCTCCGGCACTTTATTTTTACTGGAATGATAACAACGGGCCAGTACTTAATATTTGTTTAAATGTCTTGTTATTCTTCACTATCTTCAAAGTTATATTAAGTGAAAATTCAGGGTAAAGCAAATAGAATTTCAATGCATGAATGGTACGTTATATCATCCTCTTAGGCAGTGCTAAGCTGCTCTGCAACATGTAACTTAGCTGAAAAGGAGATTGCGATGTCTCAATCACGTGGCATATGTTTGAAATTTATTTTCATTTATATCACCTTTAATACTTTTATTTACTAAATATTATTTGCAAGGGAACCTCTTCTTAGGTATCTAATGCAATGCGGAGTCTGGGAAGATTAAGACGATTTAGTGGACTTGATAACAAGGACTCAGATAACCTTTTCCCAAGTTTTTTGATATAAAACACTTATTGGTTTTGTGAATTATATATTTTCTTTCATATTTGAGAAATATCGGTAAATCAATGCAGATCAATTCATCTCCTTCATTTCAAAAGTTATCGTAAAATTATAATACTCTGTCGCTCTTATCCCTCTTTATTATTATTATTAGAGATATATTCAAAACCTCAATTCAACAATCAAAGCATTAATACTCAATTGATGAAAAAATATTCTTTAGAAAATGTACGGACATTAAAAGAAGATGTTTTCCTACTTCTTGTGCAAATAAAAGTTGTTGAAAAAATTATTTTGTTTGTTTTTAGAAGCTGATCGGCAACTTAATTGCATACAGATTGAAAATCTTCCTGGTTTTTCTGATTTAGTTAAGTGCAACGGACGCCAAAACTTACACATATTTTCAAAACGATTTTCGCAAGACTATGTCATAATCTGCTATATTATCAATCATAAGAATATAGGAAATACTCATTGTATTTTTAAAATAAATCTTAGGAGGAAAGCCTTGGTGACGGCAAACAACAACTTGTTTAATTAATTTAATCTTTTATCTATTGTCGGCCAAAAGCTGTTTAGCTTAAAATTACTATTTATTATGAATAATTCATAAAAAATATAAGAATAACAATAACTGACACGTAATCCATTGGGCCGAAAACAGCGTTAACATAGCGGATCTTTACAATAATAATGTAGAGAAAGAAGCCTGTTGTTGTTTAACCAATTAGGTCCAAATTACACTGAGTACATTTAGAAAACTTTAACATTGAATAATACTGCAAGCTTTAAAATCATAATTTATATAGAAATAACTTTGTTAGAAAATTATCTAGTTTTGTCTAGATTCCCGACGTATAATCAGGGTGCCCAGTTCAATAATAATACATGACATACTGCTTAAAATCAGTTGGCAGCATTTTCACACAACTAGAATTTAGAGAATTTCAAGGCTACACATACCTAGTAAAAAAATACGCAATAATAAAGTATTCTCACTTGTTTGACCAGAAAACCCCAGCTCATAACTTGATCGAAAAGTTCAAACGCCGCGAATCCACGCAAGTTCTCTATCAACAAAGAGCACTCCATCAAAAAATCCCTCGCACATAATGCGCGCAATCAAAGTCAAACTCTCGCATAATAAAGTTTTAAAGAGCCCGCGGAGCACATCGTGAACCTCCGTTATTACGTACGTCGGTGCGATCCTCCAGGAACCAAGAGAAAGAGGCAAGAGAAAAGCATGCGCACGCGTATAATTCTTACGTTTCTAGGTACCCTATTCGTGCCTCAGAGCGAGGCTCCTCTACACACACACGCACGCACACACACATATATATATATATATATATATATATATATATATATATATATATATATATATATATATATATATATACACGCGTGAATACACTGTTGTGTACCGCTCGAGCTACTGCCTCCTGCTCGTTCCGGGCATTTAATACGAAAGAGAAGAGAAGAGACGGAGAGAGAGAGGGAGAGAGAGAGAGAGAGAGAGAGAGAGAGAGAGAGAGAGAGAGAGAGAGAGAGAGAGAGAGAGAGAGAGAGAGAGAGAGAGAGAGAGAGAGAGAGAGAGAGAGGAAGAGGCCTATTATTATTTGCGTCACTCGGCACCCCCTCGAATTCACTGCCTTTTTCCCCTCCAGCTCCAGCTCCAGCTCCGGGCCACCCTTGCCCATACTATATACTATACGCACTTCTGCCGCGCGCGAGAGGTGCATTATTCATTTTTTTTTTTCATTCCCGAGCTGTAGCCAGCAATTTCAGCAGCGCGCGCGTATGTGTGTGTAGAGATAGACATGCTCGGTGTTTTTCTTGCTCTCGTGTCGATTCTAATTTTTGTCAGTGCGCCTCGATCCCTCCCTCCATCTCGTTTCGATCTAATAAAGTCTTATGGGGATGTAGGTGTATAGTCCGCAAGTAAGTGAGTGTTATCAGCTCACTGTCTATCCGGTCTTTCGAAATAGAGAGAGAGAGAGTGAGAGAGAGAGAGAGAGAGAGGGAGACTTTCTTTTTCATTATGGCATCAGGTTTCTTTCCTTCTTTTTTTGTCCCGTCGTCGGCACGCGCCCGGGGAATCGAGCGATAAATTTGACTCGATTCAGTCGCGAGGACGCGAATTGAAAGAGAGGGAGAGAGAGAGAGGACTATTTTTTCGGCTATTGTTGGATTTTTTCGCCTGCTAAGACGTTTCCCGAAAAGTGCATCGGGAGAGAGAAGCGTGCATCGAGCTGAAAATCACTCGCTTTCGATCCGCGGCGTAAAAAATGCAGCACTCGACGAGTTCTTATCGACACGGTCACTTATCCACATTTTGAAGCCGCGAGACTGAGAAGAAGAGAAAAGGGAAGGGATGGGGTGAGGGCGGATTTATAAGGGAGTATAGAGCGGATGCGAAAGTGTATGCGCTTACTTGGTTGAAAAATTTATGAAATTCTTTAGGATCAGCCTGCAAATAGAAGAATGAAAGGAACACGTTACAAAACGACGGGTGTTGGCCCTCGGGGGGTGTAAAATCTTCATGATTTATTTGCATTTTTGATATCATAAAATCAAATTTTATAGTTTCCCTTCTGCACATTCAGGAAAAATAATAAAGGAATTTAGGATTAAATTATGTAGTGAAATTCTTTACAATATCCACATATTTTAAAGATTGTACTATGCAATTTAATGCAGATTTTCATTATATACTTCAAAAAGTAGGTATTTCATCAAAATCGAAAAATGTTACAGGATAAATAAGCAAGAAATTGCAGTTCTTCCTAAGGCGACTTACACAGCTGTTTTTTTTTTACAATCCTCTCCAAAGTCGTAAATTAATTTTGAATCGATAGAAGAGTCGAGTTGACAATACTGATCATTCAATGGGAAAAGAGCTTTCAAAACTATTTATGTAATTGCAGAAGCGCTAAGATGCCATCACGCACGTCTGACAAATAGTGCCCTTGTCACGCTTCCAATTTAAAATGCAGTAAAGCATGCAAATGCACGGCAGGATGTCATAATGTGCAGAAAATGTACTCGGCTGCAAAACGTTACGCAGTTAATTCCTTTGTAATTTATTAACACGATATTTTGATTTTGTGACACTAAGAATATGCATTAGCGAAAAAGATCCAGGAAGTAGCCTTAAGTGTCAGTGAAACTCTGGGTGCTTGTTGGAATTTTTATTCAATTGTTTTAAAATTAAACTGTTTATTAAAATTTTTATTCCAAATTCTATATTGATTTTAAGGTAGCTTTCAAGTAATTTTAAAAAAGTTTTTCTATTGCTACATATAAATCCAGAACTTGTACCCCATATTTGTGCTGTATGATTTTCACAAATATGCAGGCACTTTTATCCCGAGAGTTTGAAAATATGCACGAGTATGATATATTTTTGTTCAAAAACTTTAGATTTTCCAAAGTTTGCTAGCGTCAACATCTTTAACGGACTGCTTCGAAAAGATTTTATAAAATTCTAGACCACAAAAGTTACCACTTTTCATTTTATTTCGGTTATTTGATTGCTTAAAAAAATACTATAAACTTCATTGTTATTTTGTTTAATTTGTTATCAGTATCAACAAATTCTATATTTTATTATTTTTGAAGAATAATAGCAGTACGTACTATTAATAAAAATACATATTATTAAAACGCTAAAAAATATAAAAAAATTTTGACTAATATGTTTACGCAAGAAAACCTTGGCGTATTGAAAGACTTGATTTTCAATAAAATTAAAAGGTGTAAATGAATTATACAATACTCTTAAGTAAGCTTTCATTAAAACCTTAAATATTAAATCTTAAAGTATCCTACATCAGGTTATAATTAGTCAAGTTGGTAGTACTTCAGAAGCTCAATATAATATTATATTCTTAACTAAATACTCATTCTTCTTCTGTAGCAGCAGCAAATTATTATTGTTATGAAATAATAATAATAATTAATATTATTATTAATCATATTATTGTCATTATTATTATCATTAATTCGTAACGGTATTATTAAACATTCATTCACTGCGTTCTGCCAGACAATTATTTTGTAGAGGGTGGAGGAAGGAAATAAAAAGACCTTTCCTTTGTTAACTGTGCGATGTAAAATATTGTGAGTTGTTCTCTTTAGAACTGAGAAGAGTCTTTTTATTTTAAAAAAATATATACAAAAACAATATCAGTTTTCGGTTTTTACACTTTTTTATAAATATCTTTCATTGAACAAGAACTCGTGTATTCGGTCGCATATTGGATTTTTCTTATTTATTTTCGTCGTTTGTAAATAACGTCCGAAATACAATGCCCGGAAACTTGTTCCGCGTGTATCGCGACAATACAAAGCTTCAGCTCTTGTGTATACGGAAATGTTATAGCCCTTATATTAAGAGAAGAGATCGGAGTATTATTTACAATTTTGCGGCGCTCTGACGCCAAAGATTTTCCGCGAATTTGATCGCATTACTTTTGTTTTGATTTCTGTTATGTTGAGTGTACTTGTTATTTGTTAATTGCATTTTTTTTATATATTTTTATTCATTATCACTTTAGATTCTATAGTCATTTTTCAAGATTTTATTCTATGTCTAGTGTACATCAAAATTATTCTAATAGAAATCGTGAGTTAAAGCTTCAAAGAATTTAACAGTACTTATTATCTTTAATTATTATTTATTACTTTAACTATAATAAACAATTTTTTTGTAGATGTAACATTAGATTATGTTAAATATCAAGTGTCATGAACTGGTATAAAATATAATTTCCCGCGTAAAAAAACTTAAGATCATAAAGTGATCACAAAATGACATGTCTCAATATTGGCACTTTTTGAGACAATTTAAGACGCGAAATATTTGGAAAAGCTTAAGCGATTTTAAGATCATTTTGAGAGCATGTGATTTGACGTTTTTGAGCAGATTTAAGATTTAATTTTTATTAATTTTAAGACGGATTTGAGACTTTTTAAGATGTTTGTAAATTTCAATGAGCGTTTTTAAGATCATTTTAAGATCATTTTGAGAGCATGTGATTTGACGTTTTTAAGCAGATTTAAGATTTAATTTTTTTATTTTTCAGACGGATTTGAGATTTTTTAAGATCTTTCTAAATTTCAATGAGCGTTTATAAGACGATTTTAAGATAGAATTTAAGACGACTTAGAGACGTAGATAACAGAATATTTGCGACTTTTTTAAGGCGCTTTACGAAAGAATTATAATTTTACTTTTTTATTAACAAATAATATTGTAGAAACCAGAATTCCTGATTAACATTTTTTATTTTTTATGAACATTGGTTACTTAATAAAAGTAGATACATTTTTTAATACTTTACTTAAAAATAAGGTATAAGAAATGAATTAAATTATAAATGCTTTTTGTCATTACTATATTACAATAATGTTACATGCATGCAAGTAGATTACACTTACCCTAGTGTGAGAAATCTATTAAATCCTATTAATTCCTTTTTCCAAATACGAAAAGATCCTATTTGCTAATAGGATGTATATGCAATTATTGTATTGGCAAATAGGATTTAATAGATTTCTCACACTAAGGTATATACACATTTTCAATAAAGAATGAAGATTTCATTTCAGTATGTTGAAGTTTACGCTGCTTGAAGTCGTCGCATTGGCCAAGATTATCGGCAGGATGAAATCGTGGCGCTTTGGACATTGGGTAGCATCATGATTTTCCATTACCGCACCAGTGATGACCGGTAAACTGGCGCGCACTGCAACACCATATAATAAATATGAGATATTAGATTAATTATCGAATTTGTAAATTAACTAATTTTGGAAATTTGATAGCTCTATTTATTTATTACTATTTTTACTACAGACATATACTATTATCTCTAAAAAAATGATTTAAAAAATGCTATGGGTAATTACAAGGGTATTTTTATAACATACCTATAAAGTAAAGTATAAAATGAACTGGTAGTGGAAATGCAAGGCTGCCTCTGCCGCCCCTTATTCTCCTGCAGTATTGTCTCTGAAACGTGTGACCGAAGATACAGCGATACAGGTTTTGTGCAGGTTAACCTAGAACAATATGTTGAAAACCCACAAAGAAATACATTCATGTATACAAAAATTAAATTACATTTTTATCAAATATAATAATTACTTTAAAATATCAAGATAAATTGTTCATTTTAATTTAAGGAGTTAAAATGAAGGTTATATTACAAATTTGGCTATGTTAACATTTGCTATTAATTTTTCTCTGTTCTTATTTGATTAAGTATTTTTAATCTAAAATAAATTCAAGCGTACTACTACTTATCTATTGTGATGTTGAGTTCATGTAATAATGTTGTTGAAAATCGTCAGTTTCTTCAAAATGTCAAAGATTTGCGGTAAATCGATGTTTATTTGTATTTTATTACTGCTACTGGACTGAATATTGCATCACAATGAAGTTGCTTTTTTTCAAGAAATAATAAACAACAAGCTTTCAACCCTAAATTCAAATTGCGTATTAGTTTTAAACATTGAAATTTCGACATTGTAAACGAACATTTTTTACAAGATTTTCATCATAGATTGACGATATTCAACAACATTATTACACTAACCGAGCATCACATTAGATAAGTAGAAAATTTTTAAAATTTTTTTAGATTAAAAATACTTAATCAAATAAGAACAGAGACAAATTAATAGCAAATGTTAACATAGCCAAATTTGTAATATAACCTTCATTTTAACTCCTTAAATTAAAATGAACAATTTATCTTGATAATTTAAAGTAATTATTATATTTGATAAAAATGTAATTTCATTTTTGTATACATGAATGTATCTCTTTGTGGGTTTTCAACATATTGTTCTAGGTTAACCTGCGCAAAACCTGTATCGCTGTATCTTCGGTCACACGTTTCAGAGACAATACTGCAGGAGAATAAGGGGCAGCAGAGGCAGCCTTGCATTTCCACTACCAGTTCATTTTATACTTTACTTTATAGGTATGTTATAAAAATACCCTTGTAATTACCCATAGCATTTTTTAAATCATTTTTTTAGAGATAATAGTATATGTCAGTAGTAAAAATAGTAATAAATAAATAGAGCTATCAAATTTCCAAAATTAGTTAATTTACAAATTCGATAATTAATCTGATATCTCATATTTATTATATGGTGTTGCAGTGCGCGCCAGTTTACCGGTCATTACTGGTGCGGTAATGGAAAATCATGATGCTACCCAATGTCCAAAGCGCCACGATTTCATCCTGCCGATAATCTTGGCCAATGCGACGACTTCAAGCAGCGTAAACTTCAACATACTGAAATGAAATCTTCATTCTTTATTGAAAATGTGTATATAAGTGTAATCTACTTGCATGCATGTAACATTATTGTAATATTGTAATGACAAAAAGCATTTATAATTTAATTCATTTCTTATACCTTATTTTTAAGTAAAGTATTAAAAAATGTATCTACTTTTATTAAGTAACCAATGTTCATAAAAAATAAAAAATGTTAATCAGGAATTCTGGTTTCTACAATATTATTTGTTAATAAAAAAGTAAAATTATAATTCTTTCGTAAAGCGCCTTAAAAAAGTCGCAAATATTCTGTTATCTACGTCTCTAAGTCGTCTTAAATTCTATCTTAAAATCGTCTTATAAACGCTCATTGAAATTTAGAAAGATCTTAAAAAATCTCAAATCCGTCTGAAAAATAAAAAAATTAAATCTTAAATCTGCTTAAAAACGTCAAATCACATGCTCTCAAAATGATCTTAAAATGATCTTAAAAACGCTCATTGAAATTTACAAACATCTTAAAAAGTCTCAAATCCGTCTTAAAATTAATAAAAATTAAATCTTAAATCTGCTCAAAAACGTCAAATCACATGCTCTCAAAATGATCTTAAAATCGCTTAAGCTTTTCCAAATATTTCGCGTCTTAAATTGTCTCAAAAAGTGCCAATTTTGAGACATGTCATTTTGTGATCACTTTATGATCTTAAGTTTTTTTACGCGGGTTAGTAAGTAACGCAGCTCGACAATGTCTAATACTTTATATAATTATGCTATATTGTATAAGGCAGTGCAGACCCTACTTAAAATATCCGATTAAAAACTATTAAATGTATTAAATCGGTTTTATTTGGACATAGTTTTTCCCAGGGTAAGTAAGGTAGTGGACCCTGTTCTCGATAGGTACCCAGTTGTCGATAACTCGAAGGAATAATACGATTTTAGATATATTTTGAGCAATTTTTCGGTACGAGAAAATTATTTCTATATTAAGAATATATCACTGAATAAATATTTTGAATTATAAAAACTCAGTTAGCGCTACTTGTTAAATAGAAATTCACACTTCTTGGCACTCTCAGATTTGATGAGTTTCTCGACGTTTCCTTAATCACGACTGTAACAAACAGTAAACTTTAAAGTGACATTTTTGTAATAAATAGAACGTTTTAAAAAACTATAAAGCCAAGATTAGCTTTAAATTCAACAAAATAAGCGTAATCAAAAAGTTAAATTTTGATTTATTTACTTATAACTATTTTAATTCATATATCGACAACTCCGTCTTAATTATGCGTACGTACCCAGTTGTCGATAGTCAGATAATATATACAAAATACAAATAAATTTTTCTTTAAATGTTATTTCAATGCTTAAAAGTACTTAAGCACTACTTTTAATTAATAATTATGTAATTATAATAATCAAAATGTGTATGTTATTCAATCAAGTTTTGACATAACCTAGAACCTAACCTGAATAATGGGCTTGTTGGTATATCGAGAACTGGGTCTTTTGCATCTATCGAGAATTGCTCCGACTCGTAAAATGGTTATCGACAACTGCTCCCTCGGATTATTTTTTGGTTTATTGAATTTAGAAGTAAACATTACGTTAAAATTTCGTCTTTTTCGAGTTATTTGCTAAATAAGTATATTAATTAATAGTTGAAAACAAAAATTTTTTTTTTAAAATTAAAGCATTTTTTATAGCGAAATAAGTTGAGTCTGTTACTAAGCTATCGAGAACAGGGTCAACTACCTTATGTACATTTATAAAAATAGATAATAATTTGAAATTATTATTAACAAGGAACAACGTCGTACGTTGGTCTAGTGGGGAAAAATATGAGAATTTTTTACTACACAAAGAATTGTTATATGGTTTGCAAAAAATAATGTATTTCTACATATATGATAGAAAAGAAATTTCATTAAAAAGCTCACTTTTTGACATATATAAAGAATCGCTATTTGTAGTCACTGAACACTTTTCTTACAAACCAAAATAAAAATGATTTGAAACAATTTTTTCTCAGCACCGAGCTTCCTAAATACTTTAAAATTCTAACACTGACCAATTACCACTAGTTACCATTTCTCTGAACTACTTTGCCATCACTCACTAATCAATAAATTGTTTTCTCAATTCCACAAAAAGTCAGCATAAATCTTCAGCGAAGCAAATACACATGTTAACCCTCTCAAAAAATCACCGCCACTCCAAACAAGCTTCGTCAACAAAATCCCACCACCCCTACACGCACACATCGCACCCATAAAAATTCGTCAACATCATCACCTCGCGCACCTATCCACCCGTCGAACGTCAGCGGCGAGCCGCTCGCGCTTGTGCACGTGTGCGACCACGTGTCCCGGGGTCCATGCAATCTCAATTACAAATTCCAACAGTGAGACTGCGCGCTGGGTATATGTGCTCGCTCCGCTCCGCGGCATTGGAACTTTGATTGGTCGCGAGGCGCGAAAAAGTCTGCTGGCAATCGTCGCCGCTGTAGTAACGCCGTCGACGTCGTCGGCGTCGTCTCCATCATTTGCTCAATGAGTTCCACATACGCTTCTCGGTCCGGTACAGCTGCGAGCGAGCGCGTGCGAGGCTGCGTGTACGTCGTGGTAGGGGAAGCAGGGGCGGAATGGAACACTTTTTTTAACCTTGAGTTTTAAATCAATTTAGACGATTTAAGAAAATTTTTTCAATATGTTAGAAAATGCGTTGCAGATTAATCTTTGCAATAAGGCCTTTTCTCAATGGTTTCAGTTCTTTTTGCAGCTTTTAGCTATGCGGCCAAGAATGACTTCTTATCCCTCATTATGAGATTGGAAATGATCCACTTTGTTCGGATGCTTATATATTTAGTTTGCAGAAGTTCGAGTTTATCGCGTAGACAATTTGTAAGAACGAAAAAGAGTACGCGTGGCCTCCCAAACACATAATGACACTATTTACTTAATTTCTACAATATCAAAAATTATTTTTATAAAGGTTTTGACACTTGGTTATAGTTGTCAAGAGTAAGGACTCAAGCATATGTTCGATTTTTTTCCAAATCGTGCATTCTTTATTTATTTCCGTACTATGAACTTTCATAAGAAACAAATTATTTTTAATTTCAACGGCAATTTTCGTGAAATATTGGTTTTCTGTTAAGTATGATGCACTTTAAATAAGCATTTACTGAACAGTATTAATAGAGGTATATTAACTAGCTTATTTTAGCACTTTAATAATGGGTCTCAAATTGTTCGTAATCGAGTACTTTATCAGTACAAAAATTATCAGTTTTTTTCCAGCTTATTTCTACCTGTATATCATATCTATTTGAAAAGTCGTTTGACAGCCACTTATTGGAGAATTTATAAAAAGAATGTTAAAAATCCTATTTATTCATATAATTGATAAAATATATTTTCCATATAATTCAAATAGAAATTATGTCTACTTTATGAATACATACATATCTTTAAAATATCTAACTTATAAATTGTCAAAATAATTTGTTTTGTAATTTTCAAAAATCTTGATTTTTGTTTCCTCAAAGAGGAAGCTTTGTGATTGTAAAGAGAAGTTTTGCTAAAAACATGTTATAAACATGTTTTGAGATATAAGGAATCAAAATGCACTATTTTTAGAAAATGTCCGTATGGATGTGTGTGCGCATGTGTGTGTATGTGAGTGTGTGTGTGTGTGTGTGCGCGCGTGTGTGCATGTGTGCACGTGTGCGTGTGTGTGTGTGTGCGTGTGTGCATGTGTGCATGTGTGCACGTGTGCGTGTGTGTGTATGTATGCATTCATATTTCGAGTAATCTTACAAAATGGCCATAAAAATGAAAAGAGAAAAAATGAAAAAAGCGATACAGTCAACCGGTTAAATGTTAACAGATCAGCTAAAAAATTGAATAAGTTTTAGTGTTAGTTCATTCACAAAATTTAGTCACACACATACTTACATATATACATGCACACATATAGACATTTTTAAAGACCTATTTTTCAACCTTAGCAATCTCGAAAGCAATCATCAAATCACATCGAAATCTGTCAATTCGAAACTCTTACCCTCACAAAACTTTCTCTCTAACAAATAAATACCCACGCCTATCAAATTACCCCCTTGTTCAATTACGCCCCGGACCCCTCCCCCCACACTAAAGCACACCAGCTGAGAGACTGACCAAAGGTGCGTGCTGTACACACACACGTGCGGAGAAACTGCTCTGCTAAGGTCGCGCTCGTTACGCAATATATCGCCTACACCACGCTTACGTTTCTCTTGCTCGCGGTTCGCTCTATACACACACATAACGCGTATGTAGAGTAGCGACGAACCTTTGTGGTTGTCATTATCACTGGCGGAGATGTACGTCTACGTCGTGCGCATCTTCTGGCCTCGTGTTTTTCTCGGCTTTTCTTTGATTTTCGTCTTTTCGCGCCTTCTTCTTTTTCCTCCGTGCCGCGCGGGTGCAGAGCGGGGTCGTTAATTTTAATGGTAATGGCTGAGGTCGTGTTTTAACGAACACGCTGTTGAGCAATTTTTTTAGGGGGGGGGGGGGGTAGAGCAAAGGAAAGCTTTATAGGTGTTATCTTGCGACCTGTCGAATTTTACACTTTAGGAGGTCAGTTTATATGACGCTAATTTTTTGGAATATAAGGAAAATGTAGGAAATTATCTGGAGTTTGTTTTCGTTACAGGTTGTTTCATTGTATTGAATGTAAATGTAAAGAAAATAAGTTACGTTAATTAATGGTGATGACTACACATTCATGTAAGTTAAAGGTATAGTAGATCTTGATCATTGTCTCTGATTTTCATTGGTTACTACCTAAGTTTCGTTTCATTTTCTGTTTTATTATAAAATGTTTGGCATCTAATCTACAAATACTTAACATTCTTTCGTGCTCATAATGTATACTTACGATAAAAACGAAGGCTGTCGTTACGATTATTAGCTTTTTCAGAGTATTAAACATTTACTACGATTGTTTGTATTTTGTTTGTAAAGTTCACTCATTGTAAATGTTTTATAAGGAACTGTAGAGTTTTAATAATAAAAGTATAATAACGTTTTCCAATTACCTTGCACGTATTCTGATATTTGTTAATTTTGTATTATTGTACACATATTTCTATTATAGAGAAAAATGCAAAAAAAAACATTTCGATTCATTCTTTTAACTAATATAGGTACATACAGTTATTAAAAAGAAAATTGAAAAACTCTGTTTTTGTACAACTTTATTGTCATATTTTCAGGTTATACAGGTATTTTAATATTTATAAATACGAAATGCTGAAATTACATATCTTTTAACTGGTCTCATTTTAGTCATTATCAATAACTTATCTGGAACATTTTTAATAACAGAATTATGTATAAAGCAAAAAAATCTTTACAGTTCATGTATATAAGAAGTAACACTAATAATCAAAGGTTTTATTAAATGAAATAAATTTAATATATACTCAAATAAATAAAAGCTTATACTTAAAATAAATAACGAACTTCTGCAAAGACAACATGTACAAATACAGGTTATTTATACAGCAGGAAGAAGCTTTAAAGTATATGTACCCTGCATAAAACATGATACTTCATATCAAAAGACTAAAAGTTTACAGAGCTAATTATTTATTAATCACGTATTATCTTTCTCACATATCCATTGCCTCCTTTATCTACAAACAACCATTCTGTCCTTATCAAAAACCTTCCAAGACATAACTCTTTATTCAAAATGCACGAATTAATCAAAGTAACAAACCGCATCTCAGCCTCGCCAGATATCAATCAGTTCCTTCACCCTATACAATTCATTCAACGAAGCATTCCCTAAAAAATATAACCAACGAACGACGCAAATTACGGCTGCACCGAACGTACATACATGAACGCTCGCTGCAACCACGCCAAAGTGGATCTACTCCACTAGAAAAAGAAAATTGACAATCCAGAACGAGCGAATAAGCGAGGAGAACAAGCCATCAGCGCAAAGCTCTGATTCCCGCCTACACACCAGTAACAGCACGAAGCACTCATCTAAGACCGAAAAAAAGCCAAAATCGGCACACACACACGTCAGAAAGAATCGGTAAAAAGAGGCGCAGCCGATTAAAAGAGCATCGCCTCTAAACAAACAATACACTCGCGCCTCGCACCGATATAGATAATAGAAAAGCGCGGGCCCATCCTGTACTCTACCGATGATAATGACTGTCTCTTTCTCTCTCTATCTTGCTCGCACTCCGGCGATTTGTCCCACACACCGTCGTGTCTCCCCCCCCCCCCCCCCCCCCCCAGCCACACGTCACGGCAGCACACGAGTGGTATAGTCCACAAGAGCGAGAGCTCGAGTAGACAAGAGTTCGGGCGCCGATCGGCGATCGGCGATCGCGGCAGTGAGGGCCGAGCGCTGGCCGTCTTCAGTCGTACTGTACTCGTCGGTTATCGGGCGAATATCTATATATACGTATAAGTATACGCGATATACGAGATATACATACGTACTCATACACACACACATACGCATCTAAGAAAATTCGAATATAATCGAGTGATTCGTTGAATGTACGATTATGGCCTGGTGGTGCACGAGGCCCTCGAGCTTCGACATAAACGTCACGTAGTAGAAGAAGAAGAAGAAGAAGAAGTTGAAGTGCAGGCTTGAGCGAGCTCATCATCGGTATATAACTGCGTGCAGCTCTCGACGTATGTAAGACACTCGGCGCGACTGCACTAATTTCTTCCTCAAAGCTTGCGAAGACTGCGAGCGGCTGCATCGGTGGTTCTCGGCGTTTAAAAAGACCGGCTAGCAGGAAAGTCGGGAGCAGAGTCGAGAGACGCACGGTAAGGAGACTGAAGTTTGAGGAATAAATGGTGTAACGAGGTGGAAGGAGGTTTGGGGATAGTGGGCAGATGTTTGAAAAATTCGCGGTATAAGTTGAACGTGATACAAGTTGACGAGTTTTGGGAAGATCGGTATAGCTGTTCGAGAGAAATTTTCGGGTAGATTTGTTGTACAGAGCAGTGAGAGAAGTATTTGGCGATATTAACTAATTAATTTGAAGTTAATGTATAGTGGAAATTTGATACACACGTTTTTGTTAAAGTGAGTATTTGATTTAGCGAGTGGTGAAACTAATAATCTAGTAACTGATGAAATTCGCAATTAATTGTCTCATTCGATTTTTCAACTTCGTCATACACAAAGTAGTGCTAGACGGATTATCAATATTAAATGTTGCTAACTCGCAACACAATTCAAGTTATGTTAAGTTTATTTCATTCGTCAAACTTCCAAATTACATTGGTACCTAGTGCATTTCTTAGTAATTTCAAATCCGTTTTGTCAAAGCTAGAATTTTGACCTGTCATTCCAGAACAACTGCCGCGTAAACAGACACACGAACGACTACGTGATCAACCAGTCAGATAAATTAATTTGTTTAGTAGAATCCCTTTAATTTTCAATTCGTGGCAATGTCCAAAATTTAGTTGAGGAAACAATAATAATAATTAGAAATTATATTGACTTCAATTTAAAAGTAATTAGAATTTTTAAAGACTTATTTACTAAATAGGAATAGTCATTTTAATTACAGTGGGAGACGACGAGCTGTTCGAGATTACTACACTCAATTAATAAAAGAAATCTAATTGTTGATGATATAATTTTTTGTATCGGGAACTATACAATATTGCATCGCAAAGTACACTCTTATATACATGAATGATGTAGATGATATTGGAATGGTAATACCATTTTTTTAGTTAATTATATCAAAATATTTAATAACAGTTGCTATATAATTCAATTAGCAAAGAAAAAACTATAATTGTTTATAAATGATATATCTATACTATAACAACTTTAAGAAAATTGAAATTTACTTTAAAACTTGTTATTTGCGAACTAAAAGGTATAGTTTGTCCATTTATTTTTAGTTAAAAAGAATGTCATTTTATATTAAAAACTTTTAATAAATTAATAGTATACTATTATCTGTAATGATGACCACAACGTTTATTATCGAGTTAAAATATAACAATTTATATTATTGTTTTTTAAATTACCATGACTATAATTTTACGCTAACAATCACCATAAACTGTTAATTTTCATAAAGTTCCACTATATTTTCTATCATATTTATAGTATCGATTACTATATTGTCGCATATCAGTTTCTGATCAGAACCAAATTCCCAATAATTTTTTTTTTAGATAAATTGTTGACTTTAATTTAATATTATAAAACTTAAATGTTAAATTTAGATAATAGTAATAAAGTAATTGAAAATCTATATTGTAATATTATTTAGAAAGATTTGTTTAAATGCAAAGAAATGTTCCACTGAGAAAACTATAGCGTACTCTAATACGATATTAATATCGTAGAAATTTTCCAATAAAAATGTAAATACGTCTTACGCATTGAATTATACATTTTGATGACTCTCATTTTAGAATATTCCATTCGCGTAACTTACGATACAGTTTTCTCAGTGTGATGATCCAGAAATCGGTCTCAGCCGATCGGAAACCGGTGCCATGACGATATACTTTTCCGCTGTGCGCTCGACGCACAATTCTTCCAATCGAATGCGTTCAAATTTTTCTAAAATCCTCCAATCAGTTTAAGCAATCAGCAGAATTGTACACAGATACTTCTCTCAGTGTATCACACACACCCTCAACCATAATCAATACTCTTCTTATTTAAACTCCCCCTTCCATCCCACCTCATTCATACAAACCCACCTACCCCCAACTAACCAGCTATTTCCTCTTTCTTCGCCTCCCAGCACACCTTCACATAAAGACAATGGACGAGCCAACGAAGCACCGGCGCGTCTCCATCAGCGACACGTTGCACCAGGGCGGCCTGGACAATCCGGCCTTCGAGCAGCCCCCGCAGAATCACAGGCGCATCAGTCAGACCTCGTCCGAGCACGTGCCCGAGCCGCCGAGCCGCAAACGCTCCATACTCCACCACACGAGCAACAGCGGGCCCGGCAGCGTCGAGAACCTGCACAAGTTCGACCTGGAGAACGGCGGGGGCAAGCTGCACCCGGCCCACGGACACGGCATGATTGCGAGGAAGAAGTCGGCCTTTAGCTTAACCAGCTCGATCAGGGACAAGGTGGAGTACTCCGAAGAACTTGAAAGGTGAGTTGGCTTGGTTGTTGGGCTGGATTGATTTGGGATTTTTCGGGGGTGAGCTGTGATCGGAGAGTTAAATGAAATTAGATACAGTATTTTTGTGAGAGTGATGTACGCAAATTTAAGGGCATTGTTAAATTTTGTATTTGAGGGCGTGTGTTTATCGTTAGTTTTGAGAACGCGGATCTTTGGAAGTAAAAATCGGAGGACGCCCACTAAAAATAAAACAGTGAAAAGCATGTTATTGCCTGTGATTTAGTGAAAAAGACAATGATTCAGCGGTGAGTATTCACTAATTTACAGTAGAAAAGTTAACATTTACTGCTGAATAAGTGAATTTGACATATTTTTCACTTGTTCAAGTAGTACAGCTATAAATCCTATTGGTACAAATTTAGAGAGTAATTTTAGAAACAGCAAATTGAAGGTGTCTTCACCTTCTTTAAAGTACTATTGAAATTTTTATTTTTATATTTCTTTTCCATAAAATGACAGATAAATTACATTGATTTAAATGGCAATTTTTGTCCGTCAGTTTTGAACTATTTTGCAAATATCTATAATTTTATAAATAATCAATACAAAATTAAAATTCCAATAGTATCTTAAAAAAGATGAAAACACCTTCAATTTACTTTACTAAAAATTATTTTTACGATTTTTACTTCCAAAGTTGTAGATTCTCAAAGAAAACGATAAATACGTGTGTTTAAATGTAAAATTTGACAGTGTCTTTAAATTCGTCGATGCCACTGTAGCATTATGAATGTGTCGCAATTAAAATCTATACTAATCTTCTTACCCTGAAATTAGCGGCTTCTATAAAAACGTTGGGGTATAACGAGACATACATTTACTTTTTGTGCCATAACTTTGCTTAGACTCGATCACTTGAATTTTACAAAATAGAAAATAAAGTTGAAACATAAAGCTAAAAAGACAGCCTACTCTGATTTCGATGATAAATCAATAATATATATTTGCTAAAAGATTGAAAAAAGCTAATTTCAGGAATTTTGTAACGCAGAATAGTCAGAAAATTTACTTCAATAAGTTTATCAGACAGCAAAAACAATTAATTACTTTTCGAACTCTTTAAGAATGCAATATGAATGTAAGTTAGAAAAGGATTCTTAAAGAGTTCGAGAAGAATTCATAAAGAATTCAAATACCAGTGATAGTCTAGAACTCTTTAAGAATTCTTTTTGAATAGTGGTGCTGTCTGGGTCTTTATTCAATTTTGTCTCATTATATCCCAATCTACCCTACTTCGCTTAACTGCGTATTTACCTAAGAGTGAACATTTACAATGTTTACATGCACGGTTAAAAATGAGTTCGTAATGTGCTATTTCTTTTACTTGTTAGTATTTGCTTATTACTTTTAACGTACATTCGATTGTTAAAGTAACAAACCTCAAATATATCAAATAAGATTTGTGTGTTACTTTTTCTATTTACAACAAGTGTTTGTTACTGCAAATTATTCGCGTACAATATTCTTGCAACGGTCAGCGCGACTCCCATATATAATATTCGATTTCACGATCGCGATTGCCGCCTTTCGACGTGTGGACGGGTAACGTGTATATAATGTGTAGGTTATATAGTTGGTTGTTCTACGGTTTTTAGAACGTTTAAAGTATCCACCTGCATCTGGCAATCAATATCTGATATATTTTTATATTAGGTATTCTTAAATAAGTGTTCATTGCATAGTGTTTTTTATTTTTAGATTAGGGTTATTGATAATGTGTACACAAGTAACAAATATTTGTATGTTAACCATCTACGAAATTTTTTTGCTTCCTTGACAAACAATGTATGTTACTTTTTTTAACTGTGCGTGGTTGATACTGCAATGATAAAAATAGATAGTTGCTGCTTAGACACCTTTTAAGCTATTAAAAATAATTATTTCTTTTAGCTTTACCAAAAAGACTTGCAATAAAAGTTAATTTACACCTACATGGGCACTAAGTATGTAGCTGAAGTGTCATTACCGTAACCGGTCGCCGATTTGGTTACGGTGATGACCATTTCAGCTATAATTAGTGCTCGTATACTTGTAAGTATTAACTTTTTTATGTAACATAAAGAAAAAATCTATTTCTGCTTAAAGCGCAGTCATAAATCTATGATCGATAAAGTAGCTTCTCTAACGGCTTATAATGTCATCATTTGTGATATAATTAAGCTAATTGCACCCACAAAGGGAATTCTTTTCGCCAAAACAGTATGTAATATGAAATTTAAGTCTTTAAAAAACAAAAAGATCACTGGCAAAAGCCCTGGGGTGGGTTGGAACATTTTTTTGTGCTTCTCAAAAGATATGTTTAACCGGTTTTTCGTGAAAATAACTATTGTTGTATAATTAAATCAATACATTTTCAAGTAAAATGTACAACAAAATATTTCGAACAAAATCGACCTCATAAGATCAGATACAATTTGTAGACTACATTCAGAAAAACATATTTCCAGCCATTTTCGGTCTACCAAAACTAGTAGGTTTCTTAGTTATATACCTTTTATAGCTATACTATACAAAAAAGAAGTAATTCTTTCAGCGATAAAGAAGTTTTGACGTTAAATGGTTAAGCTAGTTTTCACTAATATCTAATAGCATGCAAAGGCTCAATTCAATTAAGCAACTGTAACTACAATCAAATTTTTTTAAAGGTATTAATATTGTGATGAATTCAAAAATGTTTGCCTAATATTGGACACAGATTTTTACATTTAATTGGATTTTATTTGACTTTTTAATTGAACTACATAAAAAATGTACTAAGTTCACTTACATATTAAATGATACTCATAAACAAAGTGGTAGCATACAATATACAATGGCTTAGATGCTCGATGCAGTTAAATCTTCAAGCTGAATTGTGAGTTTAAATGAAAAAGGTCTTAATATCGTTTATAAAAGTCCTTGAAAAATACAAAAATCGCTTCTTTATACTTCTACGTTAACAAAGTTTCAAATACTTAAGCGCTAGTATTGACCACCTGTTCCATTGCCCGGTTGGTATTAGGAGGTGCAGGCATATTTTTCCTACACTTAGCCACATGGAAATAATTCTCTGATAAAAGTAGAAATTACCTCGGTAAACGGTAAAACATTTCCTTTAATTTGCATTAAAACTGATCATAGTACACAGTAAAAATTATGACAAATTAGCATTCATTTTCACCGTACGCCAAAACATTTTTTTTCCTTGAAATTAGAATGCCGCACGTTTATCATATTTTTCACGGTTATTTAATAGCAGCAAATTCTCTTTGTGTACCATTATATTTTATGAACAAAAAATCTTTTTAGTAAGAAGAAATAATATTTCGAATACTATGTTAATTCTGAAAACAAAATTTGAAAGATAATAATTAATTATAATTAATTTAACTATAAAGTAACTGACAAGATTTTATTTTAATTTATTTATTTATTAATTTAAAGTTTTGTTTAAATTGTTCACTGTACAAAACCAGATTTTAAGTTATAAGTTTAAAACTAACCTGCAGTTTATTATTGCAAAAAGTAAATCAAAGTTAACGACGCGTACTTTCAAATCTTTTTTTAAACTGCCTTGTACGATTTTTCTACACGGAATTCCTTGTTTTAAAGCTCAACCTGTCAATTTGTCTAGATAATTAATAATTGATTGTTTTATTTATTACAAAAGCCGGCACAAGAAAAATAAAACAAATTTACAATAGAAAGAAATAAAGAATCCTATTCAGTTTGAAAAATGTCTAGGATCGCACAGATCCATCAATGGCTATAGCTATATGGTTAAAATGAAGTGGCTATCGTTCGTTGAAAGTATTGGAAAGGAGGGAAATACTCGATCGATCACCTCGAACGAAAATAATATTATTAATGCTGAACTTTTCGAGGGCATTTCAAAATATTTTTTTTTAATTCGTCATTATAATTATTTGAGAGTATTAAGTAATCTAGTAAACGTTTCTGTAAAGATTAGTAGTCGAGAAAGAATTAAATAAATCTGTATACAAAGTAATTTAAAAAATATTTAGTAATCAAGTTAATAAACAACAGATGTAAACAACTAAATTAGAAAACGCACACGTCTTTCTATTACTTCAAATCATCTACTTACTTACCTGCTCTTCAAGCGTATTTATTTATATAGTGGCAGTTAACTTGTTTACCTACTAATTTTTCTTTTTAATTACTTTCTATATACATTTATTTACGTTTTGTTGGTAAACAAAATTCGTCTTATGTCTTTTTTCTTTCTAATATTACGTTAAGAATTCTTAAGCCATATGTTCATTTTTAAGCTTTAAAAGAAGAGTTTTTAAATACTCTGGAAACATATCGGCATTGATAAAATTACTCCGGTCTATGAGAATCGAGGGAGTCTTTTCCGACCTTCAGTATATAAACAACCTTGATGCGTTTGTAATGGCATAGTTATTTAAACGCCATCTTGATTAGATTGTCGAAAAAATGCTGCTGTCGTTGCCTCTACTTCAGAGAACTGGAACGACTGCGATATAGGTGACGATGACGGTTTTTGCCGGTTATCGGTGCGAGAAAATCTAATCGGTAGTGATCGACTTGCTCGAATTATCACGACGTCGAGTGGCGAACTTCTGTATGGTTGTCGGGATGAACGCTAGAAAATTAGAGTGTAAATTCAATTATTTGATAAGTGATGCGATCAACAAGTTGCCGAGGATTATATTGAGGTGTGCGAACGGCGAGACAGGATATTAATGACGAAATTAAATTGCATTATTAGATGAGAATATTATAATAATCAGGAAATTAATTTATCAGTTGTAATAATTAATTTATTGATGAGTTTGGTTCGATCATATAATGAGCTATAGACTGTCTGTTTCATAGATTAAATTTTCAATGTTATATAAGCTGTAAAAAATAAAAATATGTTGTGTTATATTATAAGAGTACTATATTTTCTAGGGTTAGATCGGTACAACTGCATTTTATTAGTATTTTCCTATTTTCTTAACTGAACATGAAAATTTCGTAATTAAAAGTTGAAGATAAAAATCATGAAAATTGAAATGTACTTTAAAATATTTCTACTTGAAAATGATTAAGTTGCTACAATTACATTTGAATCATAAAACTTAATAGAAAATCTGATACCCCAAAGAAATTATGTTTTTCTAGTATGTTTAGTGATTGCTGCTAACTGCACAGCAGGTCTTTTTCTCAATATCTTACAATTTTCTAGATTTGACATTCGTCGAAAATTTAATTTTATACGGTAAACACCTCGTGTAGAATTACTGAAAGTTGTAAAAACAACGACCTAGTATCAGTATGATGTTAATAATATCAAAATATACTTAATATATTGAATTAGAATGAAAATGAAATTTGATGCTATTCACATCGTATGCCTTAACTGTGTAAAATTACATATGCAAAACGTGTTATTTTATCACACATGTTTGTCGCCAATTTTCCACACTTCTAAGCACGTAATTTAAACCATTGAAGTTTCGCACTAATATTATCGACATAAATCTATAACGCACCTTATAATTTTCCAAAATATCTTTTACACCCTAATCGCTCACCAATCCCTTCCCTACCGCCAAATTATCACTCACCCAGCCAAACCGAATACGTCACTCGAGCCATACGAAACCGAAACTTTCGCCCACGCGTACATTTTAACCAAGTAGGTATAACACACACACACACACACACATACACACAGAACAGCATCGCATCGGCGTGCGAGCGCCATACCCATTATACAGTGACAGTTTGCCGCCTCGGGAAAATAAACGCCTATGGCCGCACATCGCCGGCTGCTTTTGTGAACTCTCCGGCGGCGGCGACGACGGCTTCGGAATTTCAAACGAGCTTTCGACGCATGCCTGCGCGCGGGAAGAAGCATATGCTATATATATATATATAAGTATGTCGAAAACGTAGATACATTTGCGCGTGAAGTTTTTCGGGAGTGATCGTACATACGTGTTTTTGTGGGTGAAAGTTTAAAGGAAGATTTTTTATTGATTAGAGGTTGTATGGATTTTCGATTTATTGGGGCGGTCCTTGCGAGATTAGATTAATCATGATGTGCATATATTGGAGTTATTAACATTAATCTTATCGAGTACGTGAAAGGGGGTTAATAATTAAATGTAGAGGAATGTTTCGAAATGTGAGTGATAGAGATGGATCTCTACTGACTTTTTAATAAAAAAATTGATTTTCTGTATTGCATATTCTTGATTATAATTGAATTAACATTTTGAGATATGAAGGATATAAAAAATTAAAAAATGAACTAAGTTACAATGTATACAAACTTTGAGTTTACATTCATTTATAAATATAAATGTATAAATAAAACGTGTTTTTCTTGCAGCAAATTTTTATGACTTGACAATGTCTCATCCGACTCCTATTTCATTGGATCTGACTGTGCAACTTTCAAAGTACTTTTACGACATGTACAAACTAAATTCATTTGACGTTAATCTATACAATGTAGACATACAGTATTTACTCAAAGAATATTAACAATTTCGGAAAATAACAATTTTTATAGATTATTAAAAATGTTGTGATTCCGTGATTATAAAAGATTAAAAAATTATATATATATATTTATGATTTGTAACATAGTTTCTATGCTTTAGTAATACATTTGTTAAAAAATTTGCTCACGTCGATGGGGTAACTACATTTAAAATTTAGCCATGAAATTGAGACTTATTTATTGCTGTTTAACAATGAATATTTTGGAACCCTAAATTCTGATTAATTTTTATTTTATCCGAGTTGCTGAATCAGAATATATAGGTTTTCCAAAAATATCAACTCGTATGAATTTATATATGTGTAATATGTATGTCAGCGTATGTGTATATGTAGGTAAATACATTTTGTCTCGACTATAACTTTCGAGTATGCAATTTACATATTAGAATTTTGGTTTTACTTTCTACATAAGATATATAACAAATAAGTATATTCACAAAGTTCACATAGTTTTCATTCGATTTGCATGTTTAACACATACGTTAAAGGTATTTTTGAAATTTTGGATAACGAAAAAATATATTTATGTTTATTATATATAATATAATAAAAACATGACAGTACAATGTTGTTTCTGTTTAAAATAAACTCCAAATTCAAAACTACATTAAAATTGAATTTATTCTTGGTCTTTGGGAAAGCAATTATTAGCTAAAGTGCCAGCAATGTTTTAATTATGAATGAAAAACTTCATAATTATTTTGAAAAAAATATAGATTCAAAAAATTTTAAGATTTTCAGTGAAGCTCTAACTAAAAACTGTTTATTCGCGCCTAATCGCCGTAAAATTCACAAGAAACACAAAACTTTTCACGCAATTTCTAATTCTCGTTCGTTTACTCAAGCTCAAGCTCAACTCAGCGTAATCGACACGTTCCTATAAAAAATGTATACAAGATCGGCCTATCGCTCGTAACGGTCAAATCGCCACTGTGTACACTGCAAAAGAAAAGAAATGAATAGACAGACGCAGTATAGATGATCCTCCACAGAAACCGTCGAACTGCGCCTAACGAACCCCTAAGAAAGTACAAATCCTCTCACACATCCGGATATAGCTATAAACTCGTGCGTATATCGTGTCTCTCCACCGATCTCTCTTATACGCTCCCCAGCCTATAAGAATGGTCTGTAAATCGATAAGCGCCACTTTAAATAGCACCTATGTCTCTTATACCGTTTCTAGACCTATAGTTTAAGTTCGTCTAGCTTAAATGTTCAATGCTGAATATCATTGATGACATAATATTTCAGGTACCTTTAGAAAATTGCAATAAATATAGTGTATATCTTTCTTCAATTTTTTTGAAATTGATTTTGTTGATATAAATCGTATAAATCTTATTGATGAAAAAAATTAAAACAAAAAACTGTCTATAATCAAAGAAATTAATAGGAAATTTATTTTAAGGCTTTTATTGTACATATTTTAAAGAGAGCAATAAATTAATTTTATTCGTATTAAATGGCGAAACTAGAGCTGTATAATCGCAGCTACATTTTACGGAAGGAGTTTCAAGGTTTGCAGTGCAAGTGCGTTAAAATTCCATCTGGACCATAAAACAACGGTTTTCTTTTCAATGCAAATGCAAATATGTAAAAAATATTGTGAGAACCAAAATATTGTTTTTTTTTTAAGAAATGGCAAGCATTTAAACAGGAAGTCCATATTGAAATTAGTTTACAAGTTAATGTTAAAATGTAAAGTGAATCAAGTAAAATGTATTTAATTTAGGCTGGAATCTAAATTGAAAAATGACGTTTTGAAAAAATATCATCCCATTTGAACTATTTTATTTATAATTATCTAATTATAAGTATCTTTACTTTACTATTATGTCCTACTCTGTTATACTTGCACCTTACATTTGTTCTTTCATATAAAAAATGTCTTCATCTTCCTCTTTTCTTGAGGATCCTAAGTCCCAATGAGTGTGTTTGATCGTTCAATGCACTTCAGGAAGTGTTCTGTAATTCCGTAAAGAAATTCTTTCTTTGTAAAATCAATCCTATCTTATTTTTAAAACCTTGAAGTACGAAAAGAAGCAATAAAAAGATCGATTTATCAAAACTTTTACGGTAAACTCACCTCAAAAGGTGGCTAACTATGTACTTGCCGTTCTGCCTTGCAAAATCTAAAATCTCCTTAACGATTAACATATTTCAGATTTTTAAAAAACTACTGTTCTTTTTAGAGGCTTTTCATAGATACTAGAAATTTGTATTATCTCGTAAATACCAACACTTTCCTAAAACCTCTAAGAGAAAACATTTGTCGATAATTTCGAAAAGAGCTATTTGTGCATAAGGCTCCTTTAGAGAATTAATACTTTTTGTAGAGAAATAAAATCTGCTAGCCTTTGTATGGAGTGTCGAAATAATATCTGAATAAACTTGTCCGAAAATTTACTTGCAATTAAAATAATTTTATAAATGAATCGTGGGATGGCAAATCTTTTAAACTTTAATAAAAAACAAAACAAATTTAAAATATTTAAAATTTAATGGTTTCTCTTTAGCGAAAAAAACATTGTAGAAATGTCTGCAAGAGTTTTTGCAAAATTTTCTGCCGATTTCTTTCACGATTTTCCGCAGAATTTTTAAATCTTGAAGATTTTTATACGCGTTTCTCTGCAAGGTTTTTGACTGCAGGCTCATCTTTATAAACAGAACATATTTCTGAAGACACAACTACAGGCAAAAACCTTCTAGAGAATTGTGTTAAAAAATCTACAGGTTCTGACGATTCTGAAATAAATCGTGCGAAACTACTGCAGAAAATCGTATACAAATGCCGCAGAAAATCATGCAAAAATCGTACAGTAAACCGTGAAAAATTATTGCAAAAAATCCTTCGAAAATTCTACAGAAAATCTTTCAGAAATGACAACAATTTTCGTCCATAAAGATATAAGAGCAAAATCATTAAGTCAGAACAATTGTCTGCCGGTTTTTGACACGTTTCTCTATAAGATTTTTATAGAGGTCGTTCCAGAAAACCTACAGCTTCTGAAAATCCCTCAGAACATCTCACCAAAGTGTCCCCACACTATTTCCACAATGCTCCACAGAAATCGTCAAGACAGACTGCCAATCCCCCAGCACCTCCCACTATCAACTTATACCCACCTTCAATCATATAGCCACACAAAGAGGCACATTATCCACCAACAAACTCCACATATACCCCCATATCGACCGTCCCAACCTCTACACACTCCTCACCCTCTTACACTCCACACACTAATCGAAGTTCCCTCAGTGGCGCTGTCGCGTCGTCGACGCGCGGACGTCGCGCGCGCCTCCCGTCCCGAATGTACGCGATGAGCCAGCATCCCCCTCGCAGCGCCCTCAGCTCATCCAGCCTCTACTCGGATTTCAGATCCTGGCTGTACCTCTTCTGCACGCGCTGTCACGGCCGGGGCGACTCCGACTCCTGGGAGCCACCGGGCTGGCGTCGCGCCTGTCCCCAGCCCTTCTGCCCCAGCTACCGGAAGTTCGCGCGAGTCCTCTGTCTCATTCTGCTGGGACTGCTGCTCTGGGGCGTCGTCTACTCGATCATCGGGGAGGATGCCGCACCGGGTGGACCCTTGTTCGGACTGGCGTGTCTCAGTATCGTGGCACACTTTGCAGGTTGGCTTGTGACGCTGCTCAATCTGCCCGCGCTGATCGGCATGCTGCTCACGGGCATCGTGCTGCAGAACTGCAACCTCGTCAGTATAGACGGACGATATGTGACCGTGGTGTCGGACCTGAGGTGAGTGTCGATGATGATGAAGATGATGGTGGTGGTGGTGGTGGTTGAAAGTGATATGTGGGGATCGATGGGGACGACGGATGCGATTTCAAGTTCGAATTGTGCAATTCATTGATGTCGGACACTGACGAAGGATAGGTTGATGTATAGATATGGGTTTTATTTCGCTATAAGAGTACGAAGCATTGTGTCGTAGCGTAATAATGAAAATATAGTTATCTTGTAGGCATTGATCGTATTGTAGCATTTGTAGCTCGTACGTTTTTTATATGGTGAATGAGATAATTCGATAGCGAAGATTCTTTATGAGGAGAATGTGCCAAGAGTGCTGAACTTGAATTTCGATCAAATTTCAAATGTTTTACGAGAAAGGATATTGGTGATATTAATCTATAATTGTTACTACACGAACATTTGAAAACAGCATGTAATCATTAACTTTTATAAAACATACATGTTAAAATTAATTATATCTTCTTCTTATAAGGAGAGTATCGCACCATTGGCTTATGAATTTGGACGAAGTTTTGCAAAATGTCTACTATGATATCTGAACGTAAAGCTCAGCACTCATAATATTTGATATTAGAGTGTTTGAAAATGCATGAATATTTCAGAATTTTTAACTCCTTTCAATTCGTCGATTTTTTATACAGTTACCATTAAAATATTTGATTGTTCGTTGAACTACGTTAATATTGTTATATAAAATAAAGCTTAAATGAAAGCTTAGTTCGTCTACTGTTATTATTTTTTTTGTATTACGTGCCATATGATATGGTAACTTATGAGACTTATAGAAGATATCATTTTCACTAGAGTAATGTTTTCATACTTAGCTATGACATCTTAAGAATAAGGGCCTATTAGATCAAACTCCAGGTGTTGGGCTTCATTTAACGGCACGAAAGAAATGTCATCGAGTTTGATCGAAAACCGAGTTCTAATCGCTGTTGACGATTGTTCTCTTTGCTAAAAAATTGTTGAGCAAAAATTACAATTTTTGTTTTGTAAATTGGAGAAACCGTCGATTTCTTCAGAAATTACCATATTTGTAATAAAACGCATTACTGCATTCGTACTAAATATGGCAGAATTAATAGGAATATAAAAGTTTTCAGTTACATAGAGTGTCCAACCTGTGGGAAACGGATTCCGATGAGGCTTTCCTAGGCGATTTATACTATCCTTGGTCCTTGTTCTCGAGATATGAACTTCTTTACTCCTAATATGCGTTAATTTAATGAAAATTTGTACTTCTAGTAAAAAGTAGATAAAAGTAGATGGAAAAAGCTTTAATCTAAACTTTGTTTCTTATAAGAATATTAATCCGATCCAAAGTCATTAACAATTGAGATGGTGACTAAAAATTCATGAAAAATCAACGAATTTAAAAGAGATGAATTTCCTTGAATATTCATGCATGCATTTTCAGCCAGTATTTGTAAACTTAAATTAAAGTTCTTTCCGTTCACTTTTATGATATTTTGAATCATTTTTCTATCATAAGAACTAACAGAGTTATAATCAGAAGTAGAAGTACCTCTTTTTTATTCAAATAACGCATATCCGTAGTAAAATAACTCGTATATCAAGAACAAGGACTCATTGGAAAAAGGGTACTCGGCATCGCTTTGGGTACCAGAAACCAAGCCTCGGAATTATTAAAATAATTTTTATAGGAAATCGAGTATATCCTGAATCTACAAATAGTAAAAGTAACTTTTGCTGTACAATTTATCTCAGTTGGAAGAATGCATCTTTTTTTACTCCTTGAAATCTAACTGCCTAATCAGACTTTAACAGACATTTTAAAAATAATAATTATAACATTTTTTTATAAAATGATAAAATAATATTTTTTTAAAAGGTCTTAACAATGCTTTGTGTTACCGTATTATGCTAACGTAATTACATTTTTATCTAACAAGTTGGCAAAACGTATTGATACTTTGTCGTCTCATTTTTACACTCTATTCTTCTTTTCAGCTACTTTATTATATCTGATTTTATTCAGCAACCTACGCTTTTCTACGTATGCACTAAACGTTGATTGTCTTTTATATCCATAATATAAGCTTAATTTGGTCCATACATTCATGTAAAGGCTTTTATTTAAAGAAATCAATCAAAGTAATGTTTGAAAATGTTCTGATATATGCTTATAAACAAAAAATATAAATTAAAAAAATATTGTCTCATACAATTGTTAACTTAGGTATATAATATGTTTAAAAGAAACACAATTAATTAATTACTTAATAAACACGATTTTTTTAAATATTGTAACTCAAGAAACATATAAACAACAACAAAGGTTTTGTTATAAATTATTTAATATTATTAATCACAAGTTTGCAAGAACGTAACTTAGCAGGTTTCGGAATACATGACTATATATGCGGAAGTAATTACCTATATGCTTGAAGGCTAAGCTTAACCTTTGTATATACCTTACAATAGATATATCAAGAGTAGTCGTGTAAAGCAAATAAGAAATAAAATAGAAAAAATCATTTAGATAACAAAATTGATTCTAATTTTTGTATTTATCATCTACATAACTTAAATACGACGTACTTATGCAAACTTTCTAGCATTGTATAAAGTGCTTATCATCACATGACAATGTACATATTTTTTAAAGTAAATATTACCATTTAAGTTTTATATTGAGAAGCTCAGCGAACATCGACGTTTAATTACCTATTACCTGACCATAACAATCCGTAACACAGTAATCAATGTTTTTCTCTATGCGATAATGGTTATAACGATATCAAGATATTGTAAACAAGCAGATCTTCGATACGATGTTATTCATTATATAAATAATATTACAAAGCTATCGCGATGTAATCAATTTTACAAATTAGGTTACTTGAATAAATGCGTGAAAAAAAATCATAAATATTAATACTTCATAAATTCAGTACCCATATAATTTTTTATAAATAAAAATGATCTATGGTTCATTACCTACGTCGTTGAATAAAATGTCATTCTTTTCACTTTTCGCTTACAGAACTCTTTCGCTAGTCCGTGCCATGTAGTGAAAGAAAGCCGAGACACTAAAGACCTCGACTTTGATATTATTGATGAAGCGGCGTCGGTTGCACTGCGCCGACCAATACTGGACAGGCGCTTATAATTTGCAGCTTTCAAGCGCATCACTTCTTTCCATGCACACTACCATTCTGCTCAGCTTGAAAAAGCACTTTAGGGAATTTGCGCCAAAGCCCAAAGCTCGCGCCAAGCAACATTTTCCTCGAAAATCAGCTTAAATTAATCCCTCAAAAGCAGCGTATAATTAGGCTACGGGCTGAGTCTTAAATTTTTTCCGCCTATTTTTTTGATGATACCCTCTTTCCGCTACGTCCAGTCAACGTGTTTACACTAGAAATGAAATTATGTGCTCTTTGCAAACTCGCTGTATAATTTATGAATGTTTCCTCGAGGTGTTGACATCTGATTTGCCGCGTGTCAATATCAATTCGTCGCGGTGTGATTAAAGAACGGTCACATGAGAATATCCGAGGAATATCCTCCGGCGAGAGAGAGAGTGAGAGAGAGAGAGAGAGAGTGAGAGAGAAAGACGGGCGGCGACGATAAGAGGGCTACGAGAACTCGTGACCGAGCAGATCGATAATAAGCTTTGATCGATGTGCGCCGTTCATTGGGCATTATGTGTCGCGAGTCGACGAGAGAGGCGATAAATTATATTCAAACGCCGCTCGCGGCTCACGCGGTGTTATAATTGTATACATACCCCTTTGTAAAGCAGACTTCTGTGAATTACCTTTTGAAAGAAAAAAGAATGTTTGCTAATTTTTTTTTCAAACTGTTACAGTTTAATGACGTGCGTTTAGTATTTCTTTTATCTGCATGTGTGACGAAAAACTGGACATTCCAGTGTATAGTTCCACGACAATTATCCCACCGACGTGGCGCGTGCACGCTAATCGGCACTTTTAGTACCTCGCGAAATTAATGACAGCCAGGTCTCCGTTCGTAAAAGTCGTTATAAATGGATAAACAATGATCGTTGCCGGTGTCACGCACGACCACCGGAAACTTTTTATTTCTGACTCTGCATCCTCTTTTTACGACGGCTATAATCACCTATTATTCACGCAAATATAGCTCTCTCCCAATTATCCCTATTTTCGCGCAACCACCTACGCCATGAGCCGATGACAGTGACGTACGTAGCGAGTCAAAGTTTCGCCGAGGAGCAAATGAACGCGGAAATCGGGTAATAATCAAAGTAGTTCGACACCTACGAACGTATACGCGAGGAACTTTTCCGTATCCCCCCCAGAAATTGATCTCGAGCTCGAACTTGCCGCGCTCGCCCCGATGAATTAAACATCGCTCTAGTTATTTATCGCGGGATACCCAAAAGCTCGAGACAGTCTGGCGAAATGCACGTGACACGAGGATATTTCGCCCGTAATTCTTGTGTGTTTAAAGTCGTGTCTAAAGGTCCGATATATTGTCTCGCTTCGAACCAAGAGCTCACGAGGTTCGTAAAAAGCAAAAAGAAAACATATCGACGAGCCGCTAATGTTTGACAGTGAAGCACGTGACGGCGAGAGAGAGAGAGAGAGAGAGAGAGAGAGAGTGAGAGAGAGAGCGAGAGAGAGAGAACTCGTGACATCTCAGGCGTTGACATCACATGACTGCGGGTTGCGGATGATTCATAGACGTAAGAGACTCGCGTCTTTACTCTCTCTCTCTCTCTCTCTCTCTCTCTCTCTCTCTTTCTCTCTCTCTCCGTCTCTTTCTCTTCTTTCTTTCTTTCTCGCTTGCTTCGCCATATGTGTGTATAAGTGTCGAAGGACCGATAAGAAAAAAATGAAAAAAAGCGCGTGCCTTCGCTTTACCTTGCCACTTAACTGATTATCGAATTGCTTGCTTGCGCGCGCTTTATGTAGCTGGTTAATACACGTGACTTGACGCCTCGCAGCGAGGCCCCTGTTTACACAACCTGCTGTCATGTGAATACCGAATAAACTATAAACGCCTTTTGAGTGCTAATGATCGCGCGCAGGTAGAATCGATGTTGGGTGGATATTGAGGGGAGAGTGGGGCGAGATGGGGACTGTTGAGTTTAATGATGTAGGGATTTTAACCCTTGATGTTCTAAGGCAGCTATTCGATTGAAAACAAAATATTGAAAGCGGTTTAATAGCTCAAAATTGGTCTAATAGGAGTAATAGTTTCATAAAGAAAGAAATGTTCTATTTGTAAGTATGATTTTTCGAGGTGAATCTAAAAAACTACTATCTGCCGTTTATGCTATAATTAAATTTTAATTACTATCACGATAATTCATTAGTTTCAGTGTTATTATATAAGTGACGAAGAAAGGATTAACATATCCTATCATATCAAAGAATTAAAGAACAAAAATTTAACTCCGAATTTTTAAGAAAAAATCAATAGCACTATATGCATTGCTTTTTTTCTTATAGCATATCACCACTTGTATTATCTTTTTAAACAAATGCTTTCTTTCGGACTTTAAATTATACTGTAATCTTCGTTTTGATTTCATAGAAATTACTGTGTGGCACATATAATTTTCTGATCAAATAACAATTCTTATGGTAGTATGAACCGCGGGTGCCTACAGGCACACTTGGGACCTTAAGGGTTAATGTTTATTAGGGGAGATTAGTGCAGTTATTGGATACTTGACGTTATTAGGGCATAGAAACTTTATTTAATTGAGTAATTCAGATTTATAAGGTTGTTTAAGTAAGGTTTACAGCTATCATAATAATATGTTATGGTCGGTTTAATTAAATTATTTAAAATAATTTCGATTAAATGTAAGGAAGAAACATGATTACTCGACGATTTCAAAATAATTGTCCAGTATTAGACATCATAATTTGTTTCAACGTAATAAGATTAGTTCTTTATGTAATTCCATATCGCAAGTTAATTCGCGTATATAATTGATTGAATTGTTTCCGCAGTTACAATGGTATTTTAATTGTATGTTTTCTTATATTTTGGATAAATTCGAAATGTTTACAATAATAAAATGAAATTCTGGTAAATATAACGAAAATTTGAATATTTAAGCTAGATAAAATATGCAACAAATGAGAATTTTCATTGTCCAATAAAGGGCGAAATTGCTTTTAAAAATAAGTAAGCCTCATTCAGAGTTCCATTTAAATTTATAAAATCAAAACAGTTGCTTTTAAATTAGTAAAGGAATATCTCGATATTTAAATTGAAGCAGATTCATTAGAGTAACACGCAATATCGCGATATGACACATAATCGCAAAAAAGGAAATGTAACTATTTACGGTACGCATCGAAATCTTTGAATGATACGTTTATAAACGTCTCTAAAAATGAACTTGTACACCTAATAGATCGATACCATAACTTCCTTTATTAAGAAGTATTCAAATTTTTACTGTTCAATATATACTGGATGCTATCCAATTATACGCGTATTTTCTCTAATAATAACGGTTTTAGCACAATTATCTTATGTTCTTAGATTATTCAATTATGAATTGCACTCGATTGCACTTGCTTTATGACGAAAATAAATGATTATTATAAGTTTTAGAAACTGAAACTCAAACAATATATTATGATCCTTTAATTGATACCTTATCCTGGAAAAAATTAAAGTTTAATGAAAACAAATTATTAATAATTTTTGTTGGATATCGCTATGTTTTAGCATACGTATGTGTGTAACTGTAGTTATACACTACTACATGCTTGTACAAAAATGAATCGACTGACTAAAAAATGTCCCAAAGACATAAACTGAAATGCGAGATATAGAAAAGAGTGGGGAATTATATGCGTCAGCCCCGATATTCTCTTATGCCCTTTTTTCAAGTGTTTTTAGACGTACTAGAGCCACTAGCTAGAGTAGTCGCACATAACTGACGTTATTTCTTTCTTGTGCGAGTTTGAATAAACGAAAGTTATTTTATTTGAAATATACATTGTGTTTTATCATTTATTTAACACCCATTTCCAATAATTTTGATTAAGAATAAAATTATATTTGCATCAATATTACTTTTAACTATGGAAAATTGTAAGTGCAAGTTATTCATCATTATAAAATTAAATAAACTGTTAACTCCTCCACGTTGCATAGTGAAAACAATTTTTCGTTTCAACCGAAACTAAAATTTTTCTTTTGTAAGCACAGTATGCACAATGGACCTTATATTAAAAGTTAAATAAAGCCTTACTTTAATATATTACTTGTTAGTTTATCCTTATTAGTTTCATTTTCTGTGAAAGTCGTATGTGATAAGTATGCCAAACATTCGCTTACGTTTCTAAAATGGACTGGCTCACTTTACCGTACTCACAACTCATTGAATAACTTATTTTCCAATTCTCGCAGTCAAATAAATTTAAAAAGCACACGGAAAAAAGCAAGACTAATACGAACACATTATGAATGCTCATCTCGCCCCGATCTCTCCTCTTCCCGTACGAAGCGCAGATAGAGAAATTTTTGTTTTCGTCTTATATGTCGTAATGCCGTGCCGCAGACGTGCGCTTGGCGGCGTCCGATGCTTACTTCTTACTTAGCGGCCAATATTCTCAATTAGAGGCGATGCACGAAGTTTAGGGACCGTCACTCAACGGGATGGGAGACGTCGCGAACGAGCGAGGCGAGCGTCTAACAGAGTTACAAATGCGAGGCTGTTAACGTCGCGCGCGCGCTCCAATTTGCGGCTAACGCTTATGAGTAAAAAAGATGCGTCAAATCAATTTCGTAGAAGCTAACCGCATTTGAATTATAAAAATTAAATTGCTCTTGTTATTTTTGTGTTAAAATAAATCGTTCGTGATGCATTACTTGATTTTTGGATAAATTTGAATGTATTGTACGAATTGGTTTTTAAGATTTTTTTTTGCTCGAAATGCATATATTTGGCTTTGAATGTGAATATTAAGGGAAAAGTATACCGACTTTTGGGATTTTTTTTCTTTTTCAATTTTAAACAGTTTACATAAATTCCTAATCACATTAAAGCTTAATTCCAAACCGAACAAAAGAGGAAAAGTACATAAGAAAGAAAGTGAGAGATGGAGAACTATTCAACCAGAAGGGAACTTTATTTAGGGTGAACATTAATTTTACATTATACGATGCAAGATCAAATGTTAATAATTAAAGATGCATAATTTTTATATTTTTTAAACCTTCTTAATACAATTTATTTCAAGACAAACGTAAATTTTTACATTCGTTATTACTAATTTTTAAAATGCAATTTAGTCATAACTACAAATTTGAAACTTCAAAATAGTTTCTACGCATCAATTTTTAATAAATCAGTCTGAAAATTATTTACACGTCTATTTTGACATATTTTGAACAAAACTACAGAGAGATCTTTAACGAAAACAGCTATATAAAGATTAAATTACGACATTTGTAACTAAAATATGAGCTACTTATTGCAAATATTATTTAATAAATCTTAAACATCAGAAATAATAAATATAAATTGAATAATAAATTTTTTCACAAAAAATTGTTGCGCAGGGAGATTTTATGAAATTCATGTTTTATCACTGGTTTAATAGCTATAAATGACGGCCAAGGTAGTTAATTATATTGGGTATGGCTTAAACATCCTTCTTTTATGTATGTAATCATATAATCATAAAAAAAATTTCCTAGATTTAAAAGAATTAGCTTCAAACGTATCATCTTCCTTTAAACGAAAATTAATTAATTAAAGTAAAATAACATTTTATGATCCTTCGGTATAATAAATATTTAAATTTACATGAGTTCTGTAATTTTTAATTTAAAGGTATCAAGGGGCGCGGTAGCGCCACGATTGCAAGTATGATAGGTTCCTTTAATATTTATTAGGATCTTCGGTTAAATCTAAAAATCTTGCCAATTGATTCTAATGAACTGGCACTTTGCATGAACATGTATTCACAGGAATTTTAATTTTACTAAAGTAACATACCAATTCTCATTCATTTGCATTCAAAAGATTCCAAGCTATCCGGTGTGATAAATCAAATAAGAGTTAATCAGAAATTCTTACTCTGGTAGTGCAATATTATTTAAACTTATATATTAAGAAATATTTTTCGAACAGTAGGAGTTAACGTTATTAACCTATGGAGTTACTAAATTCCCGATTACTTGCAAAAGAAAAAAATTTAGAATCAAAGGCTTAAGCATCTATGTACTATTTAATCTTTAATTACATTTCTTCTTCATCTTTAATTGCGTGGAATTATATGCTTTTGTACAGAGTTATAACTGACTAGATTAGATACCGGATTACAATTCTCTGGTCAAATTGTATCAACCGAGAAATCAATTTTCTTTATTTTATGAAAAAGTGCGTTAGCATTTTAATTGAATTTATTTTTTGTTAATTTCTTTAAAGTTGATAATTATACTTAAAAAAAAGAATTAATGACTCTCAAAGGAGATACGTAATTTAACATTCCTGAAACTTGTTTTTAGTGAAAAAACGACGACTTGTAAAAATATCAAATAAGATAGATATTCTTTGAAAATCATTAAAAGTATAAGTTAAAGACCTATGTAGCCCTTTTACACGCACGTTACTTCTTACCAAATTACATGTCATTTTTTTTCTATAAAGTGATAAATACCTAGCTTAATTTTTTAAACGATATTTTAAAGATAATACTTCCAATTTACCATAGACCTTAGATACAAAGCTTTATTTTTGGAAATATGTACTTTTCATCATAACTGCAGTTGAGTCTGTCTATAAACAATTTCCAGAGAAAGTAGTCTAAAGTAGAGTTTACAAGCTTTAAAGGGAACGAAGGTATTATGTCCTTTAACCATTTATTAAATCATTGATAAAAATTGTATATGGACAGGTTCAACTTTATACAAGATACAATAAAACAAATATAAATATTCCAATGCTAAAAGAAATGCCGCGCGCAAGAAATTCCTCTTGTCTAGTAAACCCACGCTCGTATTCTAAGTAACACCTAAGATCCAAGCAAAAGCGCTATCGCTTCCAAAAACATCAAAACATTAAAAATTCCGAACCATCGCGGTGTCGCTCTAACCAACACTTCCCATTGATTCCCCAACCTCCCACGCATATTACTAACCAAATCTGAAAACCTTCCGTATCCCGCAGGAAGATAGCCCTGGTGATAATCCTGACGCGCGCGGGCCTGGACCTAGACCCGGAGGCGATGAAGAGCATGAGGATCACGGTGCCGAAGGTCGGCCTGGTGCCGTGGACGGTCGAGGCCGTGGTTGTCGCGGTCTCGACGCACTATCTCCTCGGCCTACCCTGGATATGGGGCTTCCTGCTCGGCAGCATCATTGCCGCCGTCTCGCCGGCCGTTGTCGTACCGTGTCTATTCAGGCTGCGCTCCAAGGGCTACGGAGTCGCCAAGGTGCGTACATGTATATATACATGTGGTGGGGTGTGGTTGTGGAGTTTGGTTTGGTATCTGATGAGGTCTGTGAATTGGAAAACCAAGTTGAAAATACTTTATAATTTATATATATTTACCAAGGTAGGCATATTGCGAATTGTTCAATATAAAAGGCAATTTTACCAGCCTGTATAATACTTATCTAATTTTAGCTAATACTGACAAAATTTTGTAACAGACTCTCGGATGAAATTTCGGCATAAAATCTCAGGTAAGATCTCAAATCAGAATTCAGGTCAGATCTCAGGTGAGAATTCATGTGAGATCTAAGGTGAAAATTCGTATGAAATATTAGGTGAGAATACATATGATATCTCATGTGAGACTTTTCTGAGGGAAGTTTTGGGACTAAGAATTAGCATCCCGGGGAGGTCAACTAATATTTTCGGGCACAGTCCCCTGTGGGATCTTCTTTATTTAATCGAATTTTAACTATTCTAAACATGTATTACTATTAGTTTTTAGAAATTTATTAAATGAATTAGTATCTTTTATAACAATTCTTTTGTGAATAATATATACACAAGCAGAAATTTTTGTATGCCCATCTCAAGGAAAATGGCCACTTTTTTCCCCGAAAATCGAGACCAAAGTAACACTTTTTCCCCGCGAAAAGGATTAGGCGGAAAAATTTACTTTTTTCCCGCAAATGTGGGAAAAAAGTGACTTCACTAGAAACTAGTTCAAATTTCTTTATTTTATCAAGTTCTACCACTAATCCTGATTTTCGATTGTCTTTTAACAATATAAGCTATGTTTTACCCAATAAAATTAGAACATAGACATGTTATACAAAATTTATTAGAATATTCAATATTTAATACGAAAACCTATTAGAGTAGAGAGTAGAGTAGCGCCGTCCACACCGCGCACCGACCACGTTTTCAAACATTCTACGTCAGTCCATTAGTCCCGCTTTCCAAGTTAAAATGTGGCCACAGTTGAGATGGGCATAAAGTACTATATGTAACTCGAGAAAAAAGTCGATTTTTCCCTCAGATGATACTGCCGCAGTAAACTCACCCGCGGGAAAAATATTCGACTTTTTACCCTTGTTACATACTGTACTATTATAGCTTTATCTAATTGTTATTGCACGAACTTCTAAAATTAATGCCCAGTAAAATCTATTTTGAATTCAATATATGAAGTCCAATAATTTGTTGTGTCGACAAGTTATAAGTCTGAAATTTTATAAATAGACTTCATTTATTTATACTTGGGAATTACCAAAACCAATATAGCATTCCAAATTGGGTGATTCGACTCAGACGTGTGTACATGTAGATGTGAATGTAATCAAATTTTGTGGATCCTATAACTGACGAATGCAGTATTTCTCACCGAAATATTACAAATGCATCAAACACAAACTAACGTAGAAGTCAATAGATATTTAAACCAATATGTAATGCAGACTATTTTAGAACAATTTTTATAAGATTTTATATTGTATTGCATTTTGTACTGTATTACATTATATGAAAAAAGATGTATTCTTGTAGTATGCATAATACCTATACGGTTTGTCATTGAATTAATATTTCTAATTAATTTTTTGGAAAGCAATACGATTTTAATCAATTTATGCAAATATTTGAGAAAGTGACTTATTTAAAAAAATCGTCGCTTCGTTATTAAAAGAAAAATATATGTATGTATTTTTAAAGCAAATGTAATTTTCAATTAGCTTATATATTCAGCAGATATTTAAAAGTAAGTATTGAGAACGAAATATGTTTTAACTTGCATATAATTATTTTTTATACACTTTGATAAAACAATCAGCTAAAGCAGTTAGCAGCGTTTTTCATTCTGAATTGGTGCAATTTTATAATTTATTCGAAATTCTTAGAATTCAAAAGCTTTAATAGGAAAAGTATATCATTCACCATTTGTATACACTTCGCCGAACTCATTTGAATGCAGAGCACTGACTTAACTTTCAAAGAGTTTCACAGTAATTCAAAAATCATTTTCTATCAAAATAATGCTACTTGCGCTTTCGAAAACAGCTCTCAATTGAGTATAATTTCGCTCAGCGCTCAAAACTTGGCCGTCTGTTGGACTTTAGTATTATATGGCACTAAAGTTCAAGCGGGATGCACGAAATTACGTTCAATTGAGAGGTTCTCCGTAAGGGCGCTGCCTTCCCCGAGTCTAATGCATATAATCACTTGAGAATTCTGGAATGCTGAAACAGCAAGATAGTCCTGTGTTCCTGCTCGCGTTTATATTGTGACAATTGGAATTTCATAAAACAGCTAAGTTTATCGGGTTGCGGCGCGACGTTCAATGTTTTTATATTTTAATACGAGCGCACAAATAAAACTGCCTTTATTAAAATTATTACTTTTGGTTTCAAAAAGAGAAAGCTTTATAAATTGTAACTAACTATGAAAATGTTAAAACTCGTTATTTTGATTAATTTAGTTTTTTTTTAAGTATTTTCTTATATTGTGAATCAGAATGTTACAAATTATTGCTTTTTGCTTCGTCAAAAAGAAATTTTTGTAAATTATAAATTATATAACTGTGAAAATGTTTGAATCTAATAGTTTGAGAAATAATGATTAAATAAAAACTTTTTTCTATACGATACGAATCAGAATATACAGTATACATTCTGTTTAGAAAAAATTGTCTGCATGTATACGTGTGCGTATTTATTGACATAAACTTGGTGGCTATCAATTTTCGAATGAATTCACATATACCACGCTGGAATATTGCGGATATATCAGACATTCCTCCTACATATAAATTGAAAAATTTTTTTAATTTATTTTTTAATTCTAAAAAAATTGTTATTAACTTTTAATTTTCGTCAAATAAATATAGATTTATACCTACATTTACAAGTAATTTTAATGAAACTTAATATACATTTGACTTATATATTCAGCAAATTTAAGAAATTTTGGAGACAGAAATACGCTTTGAATGTTATATGTACTTTTTTAACAATTAGTTATTTCAACCAATTTAAATAAAAAAATTTCTGGCTCTTCATATATTCTTGTAATGCACGTAATTTTTGTTTCATTTGTATATATATTTAACAAATAATTGTGAGGTATTTATCATAATGAAATGTAACATTGCTGGTACGCATTCTGTGAGTGATTTTAAACATTTTTGGTACGAAATTTCATAATTGTTATAGTACAAATTTTCAAAATAAAGATTTGAAGCAACTCCTATTTTATCAAGTTTTCTGATAAAACATTTAGCAGTGGTTTCTTAAAATTATATCTAATTCTTGTTTACGAAGTAAAATATCGCTTAGCTACAATATTTCAACGATGAATGTTTGTTCAATGTTTGTTGTTATTGCAGGGAATTCCAACGCTCATAATAGCAGTCGCTGGAATCGATGACGCTGCCTCAGTTGCCATTTACGGAATCATCCAAAGTGTCATGTTTTCAAACGATGCCCTGTGGTATCAAATACTGCAAGGGCCAATCGCGATCGTAGGTGGAATTGGATTTGGAGTAATTTGGGGAGCTCTCTCCAGATACGTACCAGAAAAGGGAGACGTAAGTTCACGTATTATTATTACGACCATTGTATTCTTTTTTGTTAATCTTATCGATCGAACTATAAATAATTTGTTGTAGTTAAATATACATAAACTAAATTATTTAAAAGCAAGACATCATTGACCTTTCTTATATATAAATAATATTAACGGATTATTATCATACAAAGTAAAAGCAAATATTTATATTCAAAAAGTCAACTTTGGAGCCATTCAACTGTATGTACGTTTGAGAAAAGCTCCTTTACGGTTAGCGGCAGAAGTGCCTTATACTTTGAACTATGACAAAAACCGAAAATTCTTGTAATCTATGCAATACTTTCTTTGAAAATACGTTTGGATATTGGAAAATACCGATTTAACAAAAATAGTGAACATTTGAATAAAAGATTCCATTTTCGATTCAAACAATTTTGTATAAAATTCATGACAACAAATATATTCAACTGTAACTGAAATTCGTACGTACTTCGATAGCGAATTTATTTTAGAAGGTACTGTATGAATTTCAAGTGTATCAAACGAAAATTGTCAAGTTTGTGCTATTAGCTAATTTTAGAAAAGTCATTTCGAAAAAGCCCGTTCGTATTTATGTGTAACATACGAGTATTTTTGTATGAAAAAATTGCTTCATGCACTTTAAAATATGTGTAGTATGGATTTATAAACGAATTCTTCATTTATTTTATTATTTGCTCACAATAAGCTGTCAAAGCGTAAACTTTTCTTTAATTTTGTAAAGTGGTGTACTCCTTTATTCATAATAAACTGCAATAATGCCTTGATTTTGCATACATTAGTCTAGAAGAGAGAGTTTAATGTGAAAAGCGTTACTGTATTAAAACTATTCATATGACGGCTCTCCAGGATCAAAATAAATTTTTCTAATTAGATGTTGTAGTACAATATTGTCGTTCTTACATCAATAACAAATAATCAATTTTAAATTTAATTATTTACACTAGATATAATAAATATCTGATCGAATTTGTTTGAAATTTCTACTCCGTTCTTCCGTACACATTTAATTACAACAAATAATTTACTTCTCGTTCGGTCAGATTTGAGACAAAACATTTTAATTTTAAATCGACTCCGACTTTGACACGGCCTTAACTAAACGCTCAAAGATTGATGATAGAAATCCATTTCTGCGTAATCCACTTCGCTTCTTCCCTCTCGTACCGCTAATTTATGCGTAAAAGCATTTCTATCGCATGTATAAAATATCGAATGATGCGAAGCTGCATTTTATTTACCTTGATTTATAAAAGAGAAACTGTACCTATACCTCGTGTGCGAAATTGATATTCACGTGCATGTGCGAGTCGAGCGCATCTTGCGCATATGCCATTGAGTTTAGGTGCCGTGAGCGATTGAAGATTTTTCCTAGCGAACGGGGAACGAGCTCGGAGAGCGGCATATTCATTTCGTTGATTCTGTCATTCCGACGGAGGAGAGATGAACGCGGGAATCTTATGAATTGTTGTTTTACGGCGTTTTACTTGAAAATCGCGCGTATGTGCGATTCTTCGCGATCGCGACTTTTTAGAGATAAACTCGATTCTTAAAGTTGAGAAAAAAGAACATTGTAAGTAAAGGCACTCTAAAAAAGTTATTCTCGTAGTATACCGGTTTTACGAAGCTTGTTTTTATGGTTTTCTGTCCTATATAAGTTTTTTTTATGGATTTACTTTTATTCTATGTCTATATTCTTCTCTTCACTTGATTTATCGCTCGCACGCTCATATATCGATCGCTTGTATATCTAGCTAACGCGAATTTTTATCGAAATATTGCAAAAGTGATTGGCGTATTAGGTCACTTTGGTGAAAAAATCTGAGAATAAAAGAGTTTTGAATATACTGAACTGTAGCTGTGCAGCGCATTATTAAAGGGTGTCAAAGTCAATCCAAAACTCGAATTTCCCGCCTCAAATCTTACCGATCGAGAAATGAACACTAGGTTGAAATTCAATATATATATATATATATATACTTCTGCATTTATGAAGTTGTAATTCTCATTCTTAGGACATTATTGCCATTGCTTATGTATTAATCCACCAATATGTAACATTTCAAGCAAATATTTCAATATTTGGACGAATGTCATTCGAACAGTCTCGAGGAAGTCCAGTTTGGAAATTTTATTAGAATCAGAGTTTTATAGTCGCGTACGGCACGCATCCGCCGAAGTTCAAACTTTGTCTTTCAAATAATAATAAATAATACAGAATATAGCTGTCAATGAATCTGTCAAACAACAATAGCAGGAACTCGAAATAGCTTAACAATACTGGACTCACGGTTTTTTCAAGAATATAATAACAGTGGCTTTTCGTGTTTATAGTTTTGTTATCCTTTGTTTATATCAATCAACATCAGTTGGGGTACAAAAGTCTTTTAATATCAGTGTATATAACTTTTGAAATATGCAGTTGATTGGCAATGTATAGAATTCATAATAGTGCTATGGTACCTGAATGTTTACAAAAAATTCACGGGAGTCACTCGCAAACTTTCTGTCACAAATAAATATTAAAACGCACATTCTATAACAAAGTCAAACGAAAAAATGTTTTATACGAGTAAAATAATGAATATTACATTTTTCATGTACGCACTTAACACAAGTTGTTTCAATTTGAAAATTAGAACATAGAAAATATTACAATTTATAATGATAAAATATTGTTCGTTTTTACTTTTGTAACACTTTTGTTGCTCGCATTTGACGTTTGAATGCTTTATGATATAATTTGCAACGTTCTCATTACAAAAATCAAATATGAATCGCATACAATAACACAAATGGATAACTAATTCAACAATAAATAATTAAATTCGCTTTTCTTTCATCATAAAGCAGGCGTGGGATATAAAACTGCTATATTTTTGAAAACTACCCATGTAAAGAAATGGCAATGATATCTTGCTTCTATACGATTTAGTCTGCATATTTATTTATTATTTGTAAATGAAGACTCGAGTTGTCTCCGCGTACAAATTTAAAAAGCTGTCGTCTTGTGAGTATCGTTGACTCACCTCACCATAGCTTAAAACATTATAAATTTTCCACATACTCCCAAAAGGCCATCTTTTTAAATAAATTTTTCTCTCTTGGAGATCACTCGAGTCAATTTATTATTCATAAAACTCCATCAACGAACACTAGATTCATTTTTATCCACTCAAATTATTATTTATCGTTTGCTTGGTAAATTTGAATCTCAAATTGCCTTTGACACCCTTTACATCTGTACATCGAAAAACTTTATAAAAAAAATCTTGCGCAGCCTTTCATGGTACCAATGAGGGTGCTGATGCTGCTGGGCGGCGGGATGCTCGCCGTCTTCGGCAGCGAGATGATCAATCTCGGGGGTGCCGGGCCGCTGGCCGTCGTCGCGGCGGCCTTCGTCAGCTGTTACTTCTGGCAAAAAGACGGCTGGGAGGTGGACGACGTAAGTGTACACGACTATTCTTTTATATCAATGTAATTTGAAGAGAGCCGGCGGAAGCGCCGACTAAGACGAATGAGTTCTTGCGATTTACGAAAATGCATTTATAACGAGTGAAAAGGGAGCTGACGATGCATTGGCACTTAGCGTCTGCTAATTGCTTTCTTAATTATTATGTAATAGGGATTTTGATGTGAGCTTGTTCAAAAGTAACTTTAGAGTTTTAAGAGTTTTACAAATTTTGGTATTTTGTTATTGTATTCAATAGATTTTATTAAATTTATATTATTTTCACATTTTCAGGATTAAGGTATATGGTATGGTTTTTAGAAGTCAAATCTATGAGTCTAGAAGAATATTATAAATTTTAAATTTTAGCCACCAAAGGAAAAAAATAAGCTTTAATATTATAACTATTTTTAATGACGATTTTGAGTATTATAAAAGAACGTCGTGAACTAATCGAAAAATTCCTTCTGAAAAATGTAGATAATTTTAAGCTCATTTAGAAATATTTATACTGAATTAATTAAATATCAATATCGAAATATCAAGAATTTGCAAAATTTGTATAAAACAACGAAAAGCAATGAGTCTACAAACATCAGTTTTTATTTTGAATTTTGATCGAAAAAGCAAAAAGCAGTGTTTGATTAAAAATGACACGACCCTTCTCTGGGTATAACAGATATAAGAAAATGTTTAATATTAAACCTCAGATATCTATAAATTTTAGATACAAATCATAAAAAGTGTAAATAAGATACTTCATACTTTTTTGAGGGAATGAAACGCATAACAATTGAGATACTGTCATTTGCTTAGCAGATCAAAAAGTGTACTCGTAACGGCTATTAGTAGATCTTTCATATAGATTTGTGCTGAATTAAATATATTAATTTTCACACGCATACCCTCAAACACATACACACACGCACACAGTACGCACGCACACAGGAACCAACATCCACGTGTATTTTGATTCGTAGAATTTGAATTTCTCGCAAAAGTTTGAGCATCATAAAGTTTCTTCATCATCCCCATCTCCCATGTGTACTTACAGAACCCCGTAGCGACGTCCTTCGAGATCTTCTGGATGATCTTCGAACCGATCCTCTTCGCCGTGACGGGCACGCAGATCAAAATAAACGAGCTCGAGGGCAGCACCGTCTACCTCGGCATCGGCTGCCTCCTCGCCGGCATAGTCCTGCGCATGCTCTCCACCGTCCTCGTGGGCATCGGCTCGCGCCTCAACCTCCGCGAGAAGATCTTCATAGCCCTGGCGTGCATGGCCAAGGCCACGGTCCAGGCGGCCCTGGGCCCGGCTACCCTCGACAAGATCGACCTCGAGGACACGGAGCAGCGCGACCACGGCAACACCGTGCTCACCCTCTGCGTCCTCTCGATCCTGCTGACGGCGCCCTCTGGCGCCATCATGATCATGCTCTCGGGGCCGAAGCTCCTGACCAAGACCAGAGCGCCCATAGCACCGGCTCACGACGGCTGGCGAACCAGGAGGCCCTCCATCAGGGACATCTCGATCATCAACGAGCTGCCCGATCTGGAGGAGACCACCACCTCGCCGACCAGCACCGACATCATCACGCACTCCAACTCCTCGACGACGATGCACAACAACAACTCCTCGCATCACTCGCTACACGACAGCAATCATCGATAACGCTCCGTCGGGCGCGGTGGGCTTAATGTATAGTTTTGTACTCGTCAACAGCCCGCTCCTCCCACCCGTAGTGAGGAAGAACCACGTGATTTATCACGCGCGACGCCGCGACGGAGAATATCACAGGTTCTAAAATTTGGAACCGATTTTGTAGTGAATGTTCGCCTGACACGTTGCGTCAAACTGTTATTTTACGCATGGCTTATACATTGTCGAATGGATTTTCTCACTAAATTCGGAAGATGATATTTTGCGTCACAAAGTCGCGTGACATGTCGCGTATTTTTTTTCACTAGAGTATGCTCCCGTATATTTTTAATTATTAATGTGCGCGCGTCGCCTTAAACTTCCACGCGCGGCATACGATGCTCCATTCCACTTCCGGTCCCTCTCTCTTTCGTATTGTGTACGTTTAGCGTAAAACCATTATTGTATTATATTATTGTATTATATATAAGTATTTAAGGAAAAAATATTTTAAAACTTATGATATATTTAAGGGCTCTATGCTATTCATTTATCAGCCTTCCATTTTAATGTTCTTTTTTTCGTTTGTCGTAGGCGATTGTTACAACGATAATAATCTGCATACGTGCATCGTTTAAACTTAATTTAGTCACTTTTGAGATAATTTTAAATCGTAGTGATAATAAAAGTTACAATTAACAAATACATATATATATATAAAAATTAAATAATAAGTATTTGAGTAATTGTTAGGATTTTCTCCCACATGAAAATAATAACATCGATTTTATAATTTAACGCTTCAATTCTACTAATTCTAGCAGTTAAGTAGAAATTGTTAAAGTTTTTTATCAATAAACGTTAGTAGTTTTCATATACATACCAGCATGTTTTATTTTTATTTTTTTGACAAGAATATAATGAAACTCATTTTTTAAAAGGTTACATAATGTAACGACATTCTGTTTATTACAAATAAAACATATGAATATTATTTCATAAATACAAAATTAAGTAACATCATTTATTATAGTACGTATTAACTTTTACATAGTATACATTTTTCTTTATCTGCGCTTAAGCTCATTTACGAATAAGTACGAGTAATATTTCATTCTTGAAAAATAAGAAATGTGTTTAAATAGCAATAAAGAATTATTCGTTTTTATAGTGAGTACAACATGTAACTTATATTAACTGTCACATAATTATTATTATTATAAATTAACTTTTGAATATCATACAACTATCTACTATGCTTAACGTAATTCATAAATAAGTACAAGTAATTTTTTTTAATTTACATAAAATTAAATACGTATCGAAAACCGTATAAGAAATGCTTCGTGGTGAGTATAATATAAGTTATATGAACAGTCACATATATTAGCTTATAATGTAACATACTTCAAAATGAGTATTACATGACATATATTTACAGTCACATAATTATTATTACAAATTTGTTTTTACATATTTGTTTCTTCTTATCTCTACGCTTAACTCTATTCGTAAATAAGTACGAGTAATATTTAATTATATTAAAAAGATTAGGAAATTTGTCAAAATAGAGAAGTTGTTCGCTATGAGTATAACAAGTTATATTAACAAAGCCTCATATTATATTAACATAAAACATTCACCAAAATCAATTTTCGTCCATATTTTAGTATTCTTAAAAAAGTAGTAGTTTGTTAAAAAATTACTAAAAAAACGTAAGTTATATTGACGGAAGTAACTTAATATTTACTAATATAACATAGTTGAACGTCAATCTTCATCAATGTTTATATCACTCCCCGATAAAAAAACTGTGTTGTTCAAGATAAGAACATCAAAAACCATCGAATTCCGCGCGCAAACTCCCTGTTTACGGATTATAAAGCTTAGGAGATGAGAGTACCTCTAGTATACAGCTATACTTCGAGGGGCGCGGGGGAAAGGTCGATATTCGACTTTACTTAAGCCCCGCGCGCATAAAAATTCATATTACGACCCTCTCTCTCTCATCCTCTCTCTTCCTCGTCGCATTTAAGGTGGTAGTTGTAGCGTTACAGGCCAGTTCAAGAGTTAATATAATTCTAAAACATCCGCCCCGTATAAAAGTGTTAATTTGTTTATCAAACTATAATTTATGCTACGATGGTGCATAAATAATGAGATAATCCTAAAAGAATGCTGTGATTAAATATAACATAAACTTTTGAATGGAGTTGTACTGTACTATGTCGACAATACTAGCTACCAACTTTCGATGGTTTTATTTTAAAAATGGATTGGCTACCCATTGTTTCACTTCTTGTCATTATTACATATTTGGAATAAGGCTCACATGTTAAATATCGCAACATCAAAGATGAATATTTCAGTAAAGTGACGGCACAGCCCTTCCAAATTTCAACCACACGCGTACTTATAGTATTATGTTACAAAGGCAATAGTAAAATTTTTAGTACTACTTTAATATTTTAAATCGGACTTGCAGAACAAGACTTTGGCAACTCAAACTTCTATGTTTTTTGTATAAGAAATCGAATAACGTAAATTTTTTACCATAAAAATTTGTACTTAATAAATTTTATTATATTATTCTTAATTTAAATGTTCGTATGAAATATTTTGCATATAAAAATAAGTTGAAAACAGTTTGAATTGTCATAGTCTTGTTCTGGGGGGGGGGGGGGTGCAAACTATTGTATTACTTAAGGTTGTATTCCCTGTGCAACCCCTGTCAAAAGTTAGTTTTTGAGGTACAAACTACAATACATAATTATGTGTAGTAAGTAGTTTTCCTACAATCTGTAAAGAAACATAATCTGAACATTATGGACTTTGAAAATCATAAATCAAAACAAAATTAAGGAAGTTACACTGTCTTTTATAAACTTGTCCAAATCGTACTAATCAGTGTTTTCGCGTAATTATGAACTACAGTAAATCTTCTTCAATTTTGTTTCGATTTATTATTTTAAAAGCTCATGATATTCAAATTACGTATCTCCACAAATTTTGAGAACTAAGAATTAGATTTATTGCAGTTTTACGCCAAAATCTGACTTTGGCATGGACCTTGTAGGCAACATAACCATTCATACAAAAGTATAATGGTCCTGAGAAAATCTTAAGCTACAGCATTACCCGCTGTCTTATAAGTTAGTATTTTCATTTGTATTAGATACTTTACAAGTTTATTTCTCAGCAAGTGCGTGGAGAAAAGATATCAAATTTTAATACTATATATTTTATGTCGTAACTAAGATAGGCTCAGTTTTTCAATTATTCTGAATATTTGTCCCAGACTAATAATTATATACTATCGCACCAGCCTATATGTACCTTCAATGTCAAACAACCCAACATTCATCCTCAACAACTCAACAAACACACACTAAACCCTCTACAAGCTCCCCGGTAAGAAATGAACTATATATACATACATACATACACATAGCCATATCAAGTTATATATAATTTTCATATACAATTACATATAATCATATACAGTTAGATTTTTACCTTGTATAAAACAATATTAGGGGGCCTGCGGCGGCTCAGTCGGTAGAGTGTCGGATTCCCACGCCGGTGACCCGGGTTCGAATCCTAGTCTCTGCCGATTGATACAAGCACCTCTGTAAAAATTACATGTGCTTTGTTTACAAACACACCGCAGACCCCCGTCGTCGATTAGCACCACATAGGAGCACAAACATGGCGACGTTAAATAAAAAAAAAAAAAAAAAGAAAACAATATTAGTGTATATATCCATATACAATTATATGTATTGAAATTTATACAAAACTATAAGTGAATATTAGTATATTGTGTAACTAGGGAGGTAAGAGGGTGAGATACCTCTAGTGAGGGTGAGATAAGATGCTAAAATTATCACCCGAGCTAGAAATTGCCCTCCCCTTGTTACACACCGTACTTTTTTTGACAAGTGCATGTAAGGCCCTTTTTTAAGCATATAGGGCGAATGGGGAGTTGCACATTTTGAGTCGTGCGTCATTTACTTATACATAAAATCTTCAACATAAAATTTTTCCAAAATTTTTCCAAAATTTTTCCAAAATTTCCAAAATTTTTCCAAAATTTTTCCAAAATTTTCCATACTTTCCAAAATTTTCCAAACTTTCCAAAATTTTCTACAAATTTGAAAAATTTTATTTTTGACCCAGAGGTAATCATTACCTCCCGCTCCGTCGAAAACGCTCGAAATGCTCAACTTACCATAGCATGGAAAAGGGCCTATTATATGCTTGTGTTAAGAAAATGCAATTGCATATCCTTATATATGGTTGTATAATATCATATATAGTTATATATTACTATATATATATTGATATTATAAAAAGGTAAAAATCTATATATGATCATATGCAATAATATAAAATCATATATGATATAGACGTATATATGTAAATTAATAGTACATTATGCATCAAGGGAGTAAAGTGGGCAATGTACGCACTGTGTGACGTTGCCGACCGAGCGAAGCGAGGTCGGCATTTCACACAGTGCATGCTTGCCTACTGTACTCCAGAGGTGCGTATACTACTTTTCACCACACCCCCGTAAAGAAATGACTGTACGCATCTCAGCAGGCCGTACAGTACCCCATGCTCTGCCTAGAAGTAAAGTGACTTGTGTACGCGCGACGCGCTGTTTTACCGCTCGAGACGCAGTCGAGAGCGGAAAAAGGCGCATCGCGCATGCGCAAGTCACTTTATTCCCTAGGCAGTCCATGCGGTACTGTACGGCCTGCTGAGAGGGCGTACAGTCAGCACTTTACGCGCAGTGTGGTGAAAATATAATTATTAGACTGCAGACGTGTAGGCAAAATAAAATTTCGAAGTTAATTAATTAACAAATAATTACTAATTAATTCATTAATAATTCCTAATCAACTTAAAAGAAATTGTAGTTAAAGGATTATTTATTGAATTATTAGTAATTAATTATTAATTTATTAAGTTAGAAATTTTTATTTTGATATATGGTTATATGGGATTTTAAATTTTTCATATACGAGTAACGGGGTACAGAGGTTTAGCCATTTTTTATATATATAATTTCTTAAATATTAACGTACCGCCACTGCTGTCGCGCTGGTAGCGTATTTCCCCAACAAGTCATTTTCTCCTGGATCCACGCACCAACCTACCCTCGATCCAACCACCTCCATTCGAAACCCCATTCGCACCTCTCTAAACTCCCATCCCTGAGCGGCACAGCAAGCAGTACCCCTCAAGCGGCCGTAGAGCTGACGATAAAATTGGACACGAGGGTGCTGTTGCTCGGGCTCTTGCGCACCGCGTGGCCACCCTGCACTACGTTCAGCGTGTTGTTGCTGTTGCTCTTGCTCTTGTCCCTGAGTCTCTCGGCGGCGAAGCGCTTGCGCAGCGCCCGATAGACCTTGGGCTTGAGGACGAAGAGGATGAAGATCCAGAGGCCCTGCAGGGAATTCACGACGTCCGCCACGTAGAAGAGCTCCCGCGCCCAGACCGGCAGCCGAAGGTAGTGCTGGAGGTAGGCGCTGCCATTCTCGACGATCCAGGGGATTCCCATGACGACGAAGAGCTTTAGATTCATTATTAACCTGCGGGAGGAGAGTGTGGCGAGGGGGATTTATATTTGGCTAAAATATTTAATGGGAGAGGGGGATCGTTAGGCGATGTGATGCGGGATAATTTGCCGGAGGCATATAAGAGAGCTTTTGCCTTGTATTAGCATGTTTTTTGGGGTTGTAGGTAATGAAGGATTGCGGCGTTTTTATTGCTCATTATTGGATGGGGTAGATTAATGAAGTTAATTATTGAATTAGTAAAATCAATGAGAGACATGCACCACGGAAAAATATAACTTATACATAACAATGTATAGTTATATATAAATTTATATACAATCATATATTTCATTATACACATATTATGGTCATATATAACATTTATGTATATCGATATATGAATAATATATACAATTTATACATGGTTATTTATAAGCATATATAACTATATATAATATCATACAAAATATAAATCACTAAACTCGTATATGCAAAAAAGTTATGTAATACCTACATAGCTATATACGCTTATATATTTAGATAAGGTCAATCTATACATCAATCTATATATAATCATATAAAAAAATGTATGAATAATTATAACTGAATAAAAAATATGTAAGATATTTATATATTATTATATAATGTTATATAAGTCATTCTTCCCTAGACTTTCCAAGTAATTACATTTAGAAACCTGGTGGAAATAAATTAGTCAAGAACTATCAAATTTTGTTGATGAAAGCGAAAGATTGTACATAGTTTTGAGAAATGTTATTACAAATAATTGTGCAAGTTATATCATCAATATAACTAGTATATATGCAAGTTATATTAATTTTGAACCAATTAAAACATTTATAAGCAGGTTACAACAATTTACTTTCAACGATCGCAGTTTTATATTATTACAAAAATTATTTACAAAATCAATTAAAAACTATTACCAATTTTTAATAATTTTCTACAGATTTTAATATTGTCTAACAATTTTCATTAATATCAAACATTTTATTAACTTTATGAATCTATTAAATAGATTTTAATTTGTTTGTTATGAAGTATAACATATTGTAACTGTTATTACTTACAAATTGCTTAAATTTGTTTTAATTAACAAATTAACGTGGAGTCTAGATCCGAGAAATTGGGAATATTTTTTGTCGTTGTATATTCAAATTAAAATTTTTATTAAAGGTTTTCTCAAATATTAATTAATAATTGTCTTTGATAAAACTTTGTTCACCATGAAATACAAATTTATCATATTATAAGGAAGGTCGAGTGGTTGGTGGATTTAATATACGAGCTACGTTTGGATTAAACTTATTGCACGACGATTTATTTTCCACTGCCTGTATATACATATATTTTGTGTCTCTTTTTTATTCTCTTTTCTTTAGCCTTTGGTCGGAATTGCGTTTAACGAGGCCCTTCACATACTCGTGGTCGTCGAGTGCGCATTTCCTAAATCTTATTAAACTCCTGGAAATTCTCGTTTTTGCCCGGGATGTACTCTGCTTGTAACGCGGGAGAAAAACTTCTCCGAATGTCTACTTCAGGAATTATATGGAAAAGTCAAATTTGATCGTTTTATCTGCGATATGTGTGTCAAGCTTCACCCGTACCGGAAGCTCAGCTTTTAATAAAATATTGAGAGATTAAAGCCCAAAGTAATCAAAAGGAAAAAAATCGAAAGAGGTTTAATCACGAAAAGATCGTTGAATTCTCTTGATTAAAATATTCCTGCTCTTCAACTTTTAGCAAGCAAAAAATCTATCTATTTTTCATCGGATACGGACTATTTGATCAAAGTTGTAGACATTACAACGGTAATATAGTTGCTCTCGATGTATATTAATCATGTGAAAAGTAAAGCAGCAAAGGGACCCTGCAAAAGGCTAGCAGCCTTTTAGAATACATAGTTTCATATAAAAGCGTACTAAAACGTATTCATAAAGAATTTCTTTTTTTTTAGAATACTATCATAACTTTATATAATACTTGAATAAAAATATACCTTTAGCATTTATTTTTACATATTTCAAAATACTAAACAAATTGTTATTATTGCTTTTGCTTTCTAAAAGAGAAAGATTTATAACGATGAAAGTTTTGGACAAACTTTTGATAAATTTTGATGGTTTCAAGGTTGATGAATTTAAAAACACAGTTAGAAAATACATGTCTACTTGTATGTATGTATGCATATAAGTCATCAAATTTTACGAAATACATGAAAAACATCTATATAATTTATGTATCACATGATATATAAATTAATTCATAAAAATAATTTATAATTAATAATCTATAATTAATAAATTAATTATACTCACTTTTTCGAAGCATGGTTATATAACACCACTTGTAAAAACCTTAAGAAAGTATAAAATTGTATCGAAAAAGCAAGGAATACTTTTATTAATGTATCTTAAAATTATTTCGTTCGTGAAACAAGTAAAAATCGTTAATTTTATTTATTTAAACAAATCTGTACTTAAAATAAGAACGCGTTACTTACATTACGTAAAAAAATACCTAAAATAATATACATATGATATCGCAGATACTTATAGGTAATAAGAAATACATTTTTCTTAAATGCTGGAATAAACAATAAATTTCACTTATCACATGCGATGTCATGGTCGACAAAGAATGGTCGACACAGGTTCGGTGGTGCATAAAATAAGAAAGAACTAGATAAATAGTGTTCAAAATACAATAAATAATTCTTGTACAGTAATTTTGTTTGTACTTTGTACTTGTAATTTTGTAGAATCTGATAGGAACCCAAGCAAAGTGAAAACATAACCTCATATTTTCAGAATGTAAACAATACAATTATGGAAACAAATTACTTAAATAAAGAGATCCAGTTTATTAAAATAAGAAACTTTCCAGCATAACTCAATATAAGAATAAAACTATTAAATTTGCTTCATATTATTTTAAGAAAAATGTGTTTTTAACATAAGAAATCCTTGCTGTGTACAAAACAAATTATGCAATTTACTTCATATAATTAAAATTTTTCTATTGTTATGTTTATGTTTATTAAATAATTTTACTAAACCTTAATTTTCAAAATAATTTAAATTGATCCAACGTTCTAACCTTCAAGCAATTTTGTTATGATTTGGTATACATATATATGCGCTTATCGATTTTCTAACCAAGTAATTGACTATATCTTAACAAATTATTTATTATTTAAATGTATTTTTTTAACTGTTTTTTTGAGGTCGTAAGTAGTTTATGGAAATAACTTTATTTTTTGCAGTCTAGAATACGTAGTTTTCACTTGACTAATACATTGAATAAACATTTTAAATTAATTTTTAAAAAAGAAACACAAATTAAAATAAATTAAATTTAATTTTTGAGAGCACTTTGAGAAAGCAGCTAGCAACGGGTTTTTGCCTTTAATAACTCGTTATATATATATAATGATGAAAAAATGCGTGATGTACATGATTAAATTTAGAAAAGATTACTTAACTAATTTAAAAAAATTCTTCATGCATTCTATATTAATTAGATTTGTTACGATATGACCTGCAATCCAAATGATCAACGTAATCTTTCGTAATTTAGCTTTCTTAACGAAAGAAAATACTTTTTTCTGTAAAATTGTTTTAAACACAAATCAAATACAGAATTTTTAATATTTTGCTTTGACTTTAATATAGGCCAGGTCTAAGCTACTTTTTTTAACAACTATGGTTTTATTTAATATACATAGCAATTTATTTAATCCTACATGTACACAAAACTAATAAGAATAATTAGTTTACTATTTTATGCAATGAGTAAAAATAAATATCAAAGATATAATTTACTATACGTATTTCAACATCACTTACATAAAATTCCCAAGAAAATGTATTTTTTACGCGTTTGCATATAAAAATGTACTCTATGGGACTTTTACCACAGTTTTGTGACCTCCTAGTTCCTACAAGGTACCCATGGGCCTATAAGTTTTGAAAGCACCGTAAAAATATAGATTGAGAAAACAGGGAATGTACCGGTCCACTTTCATCAGGTAACGATAAAAGAAAATACCCGAGTTGGTAAAAAAACTAATTTATATATGTGGTTTTGTCTCATTAAAGGTGCATTTTCATGGAGCGTCAAATTTTTGCGTCAACTTGACAACGTGATATTTTTATGCCCACTTCCGCATTTTTCATGTTCAAATTGTTTAACTTCAATAAACAATTAAACTGTCATGCATATCATTGAAAAGTTTATCGAAATACAAAGTTTATAAAGTGTTGAGAATGTATTTATATTTCAAGGAAACATATTTGAACGTTTACAAACCATCATTAATTTAAAATATTACTTTTTAGGAAGATCATATGTATATTACAGTGAAATAATATATTACAAAAATAATAAAATTAATGTAATCATTGGGATTCCCCCGTAAAACGCCACGTGGTCGAGTTGACGCGGCAAATTTGACGCACCATGAAATTGCACCTTGAAGCATGCAATATTTACTTGACGACACTGCAGCTTCTTAAAAAAACTGTTGAATAAAGGCCTGGGCATGATGAGGCTATAATTAAACGTTTTAAAGAAAAAAGTTCTAACTTTTAGATAAATTACCACTAATTATTTGAAATTAAGTCGCTTTTAGATAAAATTAATTATTTTATGTTTCTATTGCTGACAAAAACTACTTTTAAATCTAAGACAAAATTAGGTAGTATCAGTGAACAAAATTACATAGGTGGTACATGGGGTCAAATTATCCCAAAATCATTTTATCATTTGTCTATGCACAACATTTCTTTAAGCAAGAAAGTATTTTTTACGTAGTAAAATTTGTTTTGCAAAAGGATATGAATAAATTATGCCTACAGTTAACATATAATAAAAAAACTACTACTTTACATGGGGCCAGAGTGACCCCGCGTGTCAACTAAAAATTAACTACTGGGTGAACCGTATTTGTAGAACTTTCCATCATCTTTTTACCACCGATCGTACATTTAAAAAATTACTAAAAATCAAACATCAAATAAAAATGCGTCCCACAAACCGACCGTCAAAACTAAAAGCATCATGCAAGCTCTAGTATTCTCAGTTACACTCAAGCACGCCGTTGCATCACGCACTGCGAGAGATTTGAAAATTGAAACTGGACCAGCAGCAGGCAGCAGCAGCAGAAAAGTGGCGGATTATGCAGCGCGCATATAAACGCGGCAATCTCGAGCAATTGCCCGGGCTTCCGGGGACTCACCTCGTTTTGTCGGAATGAAATTTCCTCGCCGACGGGTCTTTCATGTTGGCCATCACTCGCTTGATCTCCACCTTGATTTTGCTGCAGCGCCGGGACGTGATGGCGAAGAACACGATGTTGACGAGCAGGGTTAAGGTGACCGGTAAGATGAAGAAGACGACTTCGCCGATCGAATTGTCTGTGGGAGTTGCGGAGGGGAGAGATGATGAATCGCACGAGATAATATACAAGCATTGTTCGCTGGAAGCGGGTTCGGGTTGGAGATTTGAGATTTTATTTTTGATCGATGCTTCGAGGAATTTTTTTGTGGATTTTAGCTGTTGTTGAGGAATATCAGAGTGTCTTGAAAATACGCATTGTTCTCGAAAAGAGTCGGTGGGTTTGTACTAAGTTTGTTGAAGATTAAATTTAGTCTAAGGAATGTATGTGTATTAATACATGGTTAAGAATGAATTGGTAATTTTTTTGTAAAACTACCAACATTGAAATATATATATGTTAATTCAGATTTACAAGTTACTTTTCCACTTATGTTTATGTTTAAAAAATTAACAAATATTTGTTTATAAACCATCTGTGCATATTTTTGTTTCTTAAAATAACATATAATTGTGTGTTAGTCATTTTTAACAATCAAAGTATGTTCATTTTTTAACCGTTTTTATAGTAATCTTAAGAAGACGAATCTGTGTTAAAATACAAAAAATAAACTTAATTTTTAAAGCAAAACCAATTCTTTTTTCTTTTAGATTTACACTTTTAACATTTTTTTATAAAATACTTTTCACGGTGATTTAAGGTATGAGAAGTTCAAATCCTATATTTTTGATCTTATTAATCTTTCACTACAGATAGCACACTTTACCTGGTCGTAAAAAAGTTTTAGCCACAGTAAGTCGGCATTTATAACTTATAAATCAAAGTTATTGATGAAATACCTACTTATTTATTCATTCGGATATAAACTGCTCCATGCACATTCATTTCTGCCATAGGCCTCCAAAATTTTTTTTCCGATTTCTTAAAATTAATATTTATAAATAAAATTAATTTTTTCTTTAAATAAATAAAAAAACTCTATTTCAAGTAAACAAAGTTATAAATGTAAAAAGTTAAATTAAAAAAAATAATTCAACAATATTTTTGAAACAATATCAGCAAACGTTATGCACTGTTACAGAATGATTTAATACAACCCAATACGCACGGAACATCATGAACATTGAAAAACATAAGAAGAACAGACACATATAGAGTTAAAATTCTCCCTTAAATTTAATCATTCTTGTATTTTACATTGATGTACTTGATACTTACAGTATCATAGTTCAGCATAACAACTACTGAACTTAAAAATATTTAAAATGACCCGGGTAGAAAGTTAGCTAGAATGTCTGGTTAGCTTATTAATTATTAGTCAGATTAATAAGCTATAAATAAACCAAATTATAGCTAATATCTGTAGAATCTGCTTAAGAGTATGCTTTAAGCATGAACGTATTTTTTCGGCCAATCTAACCTATTTATATTTTGTTTCTACAATTTAATAATTTTTAAAATATACATTATTATACTTTATTGAATGGTGAATATAGTATGACGACAATATAAATATTTTTATCAACAAATAACAACTTACGACCATGTACACATATGCATATACAATACTAAAAGTATTTGATAACTATTATTTTTCCTTTCTAAAATTAATCAATTATAACTTAGTCAACACAAAATTTTGTGATTTATGCTAAAAATAAAATTTTGTAAAAAAATTTTATTGTATAACTACAAATATTTGTTTACCAATTATTGTTTCTCCAAAGAATCTCCAAAACTTACATTATTCTGTTTAATTGTATTATTGTTTTAGAGTAACAAGAATTATATAACTACATGTTTTACGTTATTAATAATATAAATTGCTTGAATAAAGACACTTCAATTTTACTCGGGGCTTTGCTACTTTTTGTGTAAATAATAATTTTTAAATGCACGCATCAATCTGTATACAAATAACATAACCTCCAGTATTACTAGACATTGTAACTGTTATTATTTCCATTATTAATTAATATATAAATTACTTATTTTATCAACTTTATATTTAACTAGAATATTAAGCAGAATCTAGTTAGAAATTAGCTAGTAAGCATATCGTTTTTAACTGATGTCTAGCTAATTCCTTAACCAGAAATGGAGCAGATTTAGAAAATCTAGCTAATATCTGGCTAGAAACCAGCTTAGATTTCTACCAGGGGATTTATAGGCTTTTAGACAATCAACATAAAAATAATTTGTTCTGAAAGAATAAAGTTTTGCTCAAAAAAAAAACTTTTTACAAATTTATTTTTACTTTATTTTAAGAGAAAGATGTTCTGAATATTTATTCACTGTTTGAAGTCAATATCTAAAAAATTGCTTCTTCAAATGCGCACCTCGTAATCGTTGTGATAAAATATTTATTTGAACGACTCTTAGTATTATAGAACAACACAAAAAAGAGATATAAATAAGCTTTACACCTATTAAAATACTTTAAATGAGTTCTACATTTAATAATAAAAATGTAGACAATGTAATTTAAAAAGGAAAAAATGGTGTAATCTTCAAATATTTATATTACTTTTTATAATCTTTATTTATAATCTTATACAAAATAGGTCTTGGGCCCGTAATGAAATTTCAAAAAAGAAAAAAAAAGTACATAAACGAATCAGTGGTCTCATACCAGATTATACACAATCCTAAATGTAGTCTAACAACATCCACATCCGGACTGTTACTACTGACATCCACAAATCTCTGCTAAAAATCAATCACGACACTTCTTCTTCCCCGCTACCAAACGAATTACGATCCCGCTAATTTTCTGAACTTATTGAATTGCATTTACATCCACACAAAGCTCCTCAACAAACCACCGTACCTAACCAAAAAAAAGATCGAAACCTCCGAACAGAAAGACACGCGAAGCTGCCTTTGCATGATCGCGATAAAAAAAAGAAAAGGCGCACAATAAAAAAAAATAGAAAAGCTTCTCGTCGACGTAAAAAGGAAGGTCTCTCCTATCTTGTCGAGTGTTTAAGAACCCCGCTATATATATACACACACACCGGTACCGCTATACACCCGACTTTCCAACTCGCTGAGAATTCAATTAATTTTCCGCAGCGCGCAGCCAGAATCCCGTCAGCAATTTTCACTGCTGCTGCTGCTGCTGCACCACCACCGGCCCGTCGCGACCGTCTCTGCAGCTCTGGTCTATGCGCGATTGAAAGACTAATGACTCGCGTTCCTTTCTTTTCTCTCTCTCTCTCTCTCTCTCTCTCTCTCTCTCTCTCTCTCTCTCTCTCGCTCTCGGTCTCGGTCTCTGGATTTCTGCTCCTCGTACTTCTTCTATACTTGGGATATAGTCGTTCTATTCCTTCTCGCGCTCTTGATCTCTCTCTCTCTCTCTCTCTCTCTCTCTCTATCTCTCTCTCTCTCTCTCTCTCTCTCGCATTACCTTCTTGATGCAAACCTAATGAGACATAATAATGCCTACGGAGCTAGGAAAGGACTCGCGCGCCCGGCAGAGGCGACGAAGACGATCGATCGCGCGGCTTCTTTAATTACACTGTAATCGGCGGGCTTCAAGGTGGATTCGAACCGAGATGGGGGTTGGTGGGTGGATGGGCTCGAGGCGTGGTTGGCATTTTTTATTTGGAACTTGGTGTGCGAACAGGTTTTTTAGGGGATGTGGAGGGGGTGTGTAAGTGTTTTGTAATTTAGTTAGGTCGATTATCTCACTTATTAGTTTATTAGTATACCAAAAAGACGATAAAAATCGACGGAGCGAGCCTTCATTTGTTTATTAATTATTTAGGAAGTGATGGAAAATACATGAAATTTCTAGGGTTTTTTTAATATTCGTCATTGTGCTAATTTTCTTATATTTTTTGTCACTATCTTCGATAGTTGATGACTTATTAATAAATTATTATTTTTATGCAAAACAAAATTAAAATTAAAATTTTTATCCTCTACTTTCATTTGCTTTGTAGATAATTTTTTGTTAATGTAAGTAGATATACTGAGTTATATTATAATAAAAGAAGATGTAACATTTTTCGCTAAAATACATAATGTACACTTGGAGTAGAACAGCTGATGTCTTAATAACAGAGGCCAATTAGAATAAACTACAGATGCTAGGCTTTATTTTTAGGTACCAGAAAACAACTTTCAAAGCTTCATCATCAAAATACGTTCCTCGAGGTTTAGATACTCTCACTGTTAACTTTAATATTATAACATTCTACTTAATCAATTCAAGATATGCTTTTGGGACGATACGTTAAAAACTGACTGTGTCAACGTCTAGAAAATATTGGCGTAAAAACTTTGTTTTTAGTAATCATTTGTTACAGGGATCTGTGTTATTGACTTCTATGTTTTAAACAATTACTTGCAATTATTCAAGTTTTTTGCAAAAAGAACGGCTTACTATGAGCATACCGAATTTGTATAAGAATTGTTTGGTGTAATTGTCAAAAGATTCGGTTATTATTTGCAACGAGAAACTGTTTTAAATATTTCCTTGGAAAGCAATGCATATGGGATCATTTCATACCTCGTTTCATACCCCTTTAATCATAAAATATTAGTGTTATTTCTTATTTTTCAAGATTATCAGTGTCTTTTTTTCTGATGCATGCATATAAGCAATTATACAGAAAAATTCGTTCTTTTCGTTCCAAAACTTCTGCAATGAAAGTGGCCTGGAGAGATTCATAAATTATTTGTTACTTTTTTTACAAGCTCTTGAATTATGTGCATTCTGGAGAGCGCATACGACTATTGTAAAAAAATGTTAGAGCACACCTATGAGACCAAATATTTCACTTTATACTATATGAAACATGGAAAAATTGTGAACGAAATCCTCCGGCTGACAAACTTTTTTATGGCCAACTTACTTATTACAGGATTATGGATTACAAATAGTCTTTATTGAAATGTTAATGACTCGCCTCCTAAGGCGCAAAAAAATGTATTTCAGAAGAACATAAACTATGCTACAAAGCTTTAATTTAAGCTATGCTTCGTGTGAAAAAATTATTAACGATCAAAAATAATGGAATAAAATGTCGAAAATCATTGATTTTGGAAAATGGATATTTCCGTATTTTCAGACATTGTTCGGTCTTTCCGTGACTATTTTTGATCATTAATAACTTTTAATATAATTAATGTGTTTATGCGAAATAAGGTTAAAATTAAAGTTTTTTTAGCGCTTTTCATGCTCTTCTTTAAAAAACGTTGTGTGCATCCTTATAGGAGGTGAGTAATTAACACCTCAACAAAAACTATTTTGAATCAACAGTTCCGACATAGTCATTTGCCCGTAAAAAATCTGTCGCTGTCTGAAACCTTTGTTTACTATTTCTCCATGTTTGATACAGCATAAAGAATTTCAAAAACCTAATCCCATAGTTGTCCCATAATCCTTTTCTATCGTAACAAAACGAGAAGAAAACATTTATTCCATAGAATTGCTCCTACAGTCATTTTCAATACACGCGACCCAGGGTGCATACACACTTTGATTAATTCCATCCTTTAAACTTCTTTCTACCCTCTCCTCGCCTTTCCCGCGCACAAGGGAGTAACTATAACTTTCATCGCCGCACGACAATGCATATCAGCACTCACCATTGTACCAGCATCTCTCGCGGCCGATGGCCGAGTCGACGAGGCCCGCGTACTCGAAGACGGCCGAGAGCCCGGTCAAGAGGAGGGCCGAGCCCCAGGCGTAGCCGCAATAGATCAGGAATCTGTTCCGCTGCTGGCGACGTTTTCTCGCCGCGGACGACTGTCCTCGCATCCCTCTGTAAAGACCACATATAATATATATATGTATACATATATGTCGTTCATTGTGCGCGTAGTATAAGGCGCGGATTATTCGCCTAATTAGGTTGGTATAATGGGGTGTTCTTATTCGTCGATTTGGGGAGCGGGGGAGGGGGGGGGGGGGTATTGTGAGATGGAGATTAAGACCTTTGCACGCGGTTTGGACTACCGTGGAAGATTGTTATTTGATTTGTAAAGAATCTGGGGCCACGTAGACACTTCTAGGAGTTCTACACGTAAGATGGCATTACATTTGTATGTATACGAAAGAGGGCATTTCAAATGATCATGCAAATGGTGGTGTCAGCATAACAAAACAGCAACGATAGATGCGTAGAAATTCGTAGTATAAAAATTTATTTTGAATACTTTTGATAGATACTTGTACAATAATACTCAAACTAAGTAATTTCCAATAGTTGTTAAAATTTAATTAATATAAAAGCATAAACGGCAGAACGTTTATTTTTTTTAAACTACTTGTATATTCCTTTTCGAGCATTTTTAAGAAAATAAACCGCTTCCCATATTTTTTTCAATTATATAAGAACCATGTGACTTAAAGGGTTAAGGTTGGAGTTTGATTGTTGTTCTAGGTTAAATATGTGATTGGATGATTTTGCTTTCTGCGAAATAATTGTGAAACGTTTGAATAAGCTGTATTTTTCTTTAATTCTATTGTTACCACCTGGACCGAACGGTCCTATTACTAATTTGAAGTATCTACAAGTCCTCTATGAGATCTAGTGAATCAATGAGGTACCCCATAATTCGCATTACTAAATTAGAAAAATATTACAGGTATTTTCAATACATTGTTTTTTATAGAATCTTAATTTTGTTGTTTAATTTCTGCAATATTATTTTTTCATTTATAGTTTAAAGATAATTCTGAGGTGAAAATAAATATTTACGGTTTTGAAAGATTCGTGGTGTTTCTTAACACTCAGAAGAAAACAATTATAAAATGTAAAGTAATTGTTAATACATTAATTTTTCATATTTTGTTATAAGTTAAATTAGAGGACTAAAATAGAGGACTAATTAATCCTTTTTAATTAGAAAGGAGTAACAAAATTTATTGTAGTGACACAATATAATGAAGTACTATTAAATTGTACATATGTACTCACGCGCGCATATACGCTCACATATATTAAGAAATAAGTTATGTTACTTGGAAAGTATGCCGTAATTCTTCCGTACCCTCTGTCCCATAAGGACTAAACGGTCCGGCAAAAAAATTTTTCAAGAAAAATAAAACCGGTTTTTAAAAAAGCGTTCTAAAAAGAAAGAAAGCTTTTTTTGTGGGAAAGCAATAATTATTTTTAATAATGTATAGAATTATGAAAGTATTAAGTCACTATCAACAACAACAATTGGTTAATTAAGTTAAAACTACAACTTTTTGGAGTCTATGCCAAAAATTGAAGTAAATTACTAGCTAAAATATCACGTAAATTGATTAAGAAATATCATTGAAATTTGGATGACGGCCGAGTTGTCCAACCAAAATCGACAATTGACAAAATACGAGCACGTGCAGGGGTTGCACATATCATCAGAAAATATTACAAACGTTAGTCGGACGATGTGTTAAAAACTATAAATAAAAAGAAAAATAACGGCCTGACTATTGAAATAATTTTTCACTTATTTGTAACGAAAAACAACAATTATTACTCTGTAAATTTTCTTTAATTCTTCGTCATACGTTAATCATGTCGCTGCTACTGTTGTCAAGTTGAAGCTGTATGGAGCATAGCGGCGAATTTTGTGGATGGTCAATTTTGGGTTTTCAGCTCTGCCGACATCCAAATTACAATAATTTCTCTGATTAAATTTATAAAGATTAAGTAATTACGACTTCAGCTCAGATTCGCGTAAACTACGTATCAATATCTAGTATTCATCGTTTACTATATATATGAACTTCACTATACCGAGTGATTAGAGGGACCTTGATTCGAGAATGAAATGGTTAATCCTTTTGATTTCCAGTGCTACCTTTTATTTATACGCAAGAACTATAATGATTTTTCCTGCTTTAATAATATATTGTGTATCAAGGGCGGAAAGTAGTCGATTACCGCGAGGATCTTGCAGGCTTAGTCAAAGGGTTGCAACCACGATACTTTTTGTTCTATCTGGACTGAAAGGATGATTTTTCGTGCATGTATGAAACGGGCGGAAAAGTACCGCACTTTTTGCCCGAGGGCAGAAAAGAATAATTTTTCTATGATTCTGTGACGAAAAAAGACGACATAAGTCAAATTTATCTAAAATTCAGCATCTACTATATTTTATGCATTTAAATAGGTCTTTTTGATATCAAATTGTCAGTAATTACAAGCTTATGAAGCTTTCCTGGATTTTAAAACACTTATTTTGTAATAATATTTACCGAAATAAAACTGTATAGCGTTCATGGGAAAACAATTTATAGTATATTGTGTACCAGGGGTGCAAAGTGGGCTTTTTTAGACCGAGTGTGGAGATTGCAGTTCGAGTCGAAGGCGAGTGCGTTTGCGAGCTGAAGACAAGTACTGCAACCACACGAGGTCAAAAAGCCCTCTTTGCCCTTGGTGCACACCATATTTTTTGTAACGCATGTATTGACTTTTGTGTTTTTCTAGCATATTAAGCGGGGCTAAATATATATATAATAGCAATTTTCCGAAAAATTTTAGCAAATATTTATTTAGCAATTATTTAGTAAATATTCAACAAATAGTTACTAAATTTAAGAAATATTTACTTTATTTAAATAAATCTTTTATTAAAAAAGTAACTTTTGCGCCCGCTTATTACTTTTGCGCCCGCTTATTTACGTTTGCGCCCGCTTATTTACTTTTGCGCCCGTCGGTCTAAGAAATTGTCCTTTAGGCCCGCTTAATAGGTACAGAAAAACGCGAAAATCGTATTTGTGTTACAAAAAGTCTATTTTTGTGTGCATCTTACATTCTTAGCTTATGCAAAAATGTTTGAACTCGTCTGCAACATCTTCATTTTACATCATCCTAAAATACGTTCATCCACGCTATAGCAAGAATATATTAAATTATGCGCTCCCAGAGTAACGACTTAAAATTTACTTATCTTAAAACTATTATAAATTTGTTCGAATACGAAAATGTATTTCCTTTTCTTTGATTTAATATTTATATCGTCGATCCTTACAAAGACTAGTACATTTCAGATTTCTTAAAAACAGTTAGTTCTTTTTAAAGACCTCTTAAAAAACTAGCATCATTTAGAGTCTCCGATAAAGACTTGCACTTTTTTAAATCTCCAAAACAAATGATTGTTTCTATTAGAGAATCTGAAAATTACTAGTTTTCGTAGGAAGCTGTTAAATAACACATAGTATTTAACGAAAAATCTGGAATTGGCTTCATATGGAACGATGAAATACTGAGATTAATTTATACTTCATCCCTTATTTAGCAGGCATAATTATAATTACTCTTCTCTTCTATTTCGATCTATTATATAGCTTATCAACTTTAATTTTATCAGGAAAATGCTAAAAATAAGATGAATCTAAAAGGTACATAATTTTATTACTAATTTATGTTCATCAGAATCAAATTATATGTGCTTTTAAATAATACTTTCCTTAAAACTATATATAAATTCTTAGCACAATCTATAATAATGCGGTTGTATAATTTATATAACAAACCACACTTAAAATTCGGTCATATTCCAAAAGCCAAATCAGAATTACTCAAAACTGGAAAAAAATACTGATTAAATACATTTCTAATTTCTCACGTCTTTCTCATGTCTACAAAAATATATTCACAGCAATACGTGCCCAGTAGAAGATCCGTCACTGTACAAACCGAGAGTAAACCGGAAAAATTTAAAATGGAAATCAAGAGGTTACACCTCCGGTACAAAAAGAATTCATCCCACAATATTTCCGTTCCCTATCCCTGCTCCCCGAAATTTTCCCGGAAGCGTACACACCAAAACCCATACACCGCGAACAATATCTCCCACACTCGGTGGTAAAAAGTCAATGGGCGGCCAGAGGGGCGCTGCTGTGAATTCTCCACAGATCTATTTTCGGCGCTCGCGAGAGAGAACTTTACAAACGTCTTGTTAAGCGAACGAGAGCGCCCGGCCCCGCTGGATACATAAACATTGCACGCTCCAGCGCGGGCATAGCCGCGGCGAACGGAATTGTTTAGTCTCAGCGTGTATACATACGCGCGCGTCGGGCGCTGAATTGTTCGTGTTTTACAGCGCGCGAGGGTGTTGCTAAGCGGTTCCATTGTCAATTACGTTGAGCGGGCTGGTTTGTTAAAGACGTAAGTAAGAGATGAGTTAGGTGTCTCGGAGGGTTTTTAGGGAGTAGATGTTGGGACAAGTGATTAATTGATGCAATTGAGCTGTTGATTTGGGATAGTTGAGATTGAGAGAGTGATGCGGAAGGCCATGTTGGGTAGATTTTGACGCAGGTTTATTTTCTTGAAAACTAAATGTATTTGGAGCTAAGAGGCGTTGATTTTGAATCTGGAGTGAAAATTAAAAGAAAATCGCGAAATTACAGGGAAAACAGTTTGATAGATAATTTCTTACACGGAAGGAAGTGGGAAATCGTACTGAAATGAATCAATTTTATGTGGTTTCAGATGTCTGTGTTCAGATCAAAGTTCAGATTTATAAAATTAAGCTGCTTACACAATTTGTTTCAAAGTTGCAGATTTAGCGACAAACTTCAGATTCGAAATGTATGCCGTCAAATACCCTTAGATACACATTTTTGTTTAATTTATTTTTAATTTATAAGAAATAAACCTTGGATCAGAATTGACCCCACGTGGCCTTTTAAGGGTTAACCCGTTTAGTCACGACTAATTTACTTTGCGAAATTGAATGTTGGTTTCCTCGTATACTGAACGTAGATGTCTGGCATAAGGTTTTGATTTAATAGCCCTTATTAGAAAAGAGTTCTGGAGGCTCGGAAAAGATTATCGTGTCTTCTTTGGGAATATTATATGCCATTTTATAAGCTTCTGATATTAATGTATTTAGGTACTAAAATATATAATGAACCTGATAATATTTAAATTATTATAAAAAATAACAACGTAAGGTTACAAAATACGTAGATTCACAATTCGCAATAAATTTTTTAATTATTCCAATTTAAAGCTATAACGTTTACAATAAATTTTGCTTTAACAAAACCAAAATTTTAATAGCTTCTTTTAATATTGAATTAGACAAATATCATGGTTTGGAACTGACAAATAAAATTTAAAGCAATTTTAGTGGGTAAAAAAGTTTACGTCCTTTAAAAGACATAGTGATCGAAATGGGTAAGTGATGGATTGACAGAGAAATATTTAAACCCTTTCAAACTAAGATTTTAATGCAATTTAGTATTGTAAAAAGTGAATGTATACATTAGATTTATGCGCATCTGAACGACACTTTTTTCCTGAAGAGCGAGACGAAAATTACACTTTTTGCCCGCAAAAATGATTAGCGGGAAAAAGTGACTTCACTAGAAACTAGTCTAAATTCCGTTATTTCATCAACTTCTACCAATAACCCTGATTTTCGACTGTCTTTTAACAGTCCATTAGTCCCGCTTTCCAAGTCAAAAGGTGGCCACAGTTGAGATGGGCATAAAGTACTATATGTAAGTCGAGAAAAAAGTCGATTTTTCCCTTGGGCAGTAAACTCACCCGCTGGAAAAATATTCGACTTTTTGCCCTTGTTACATAATGTACTATTTTGTGACAAGCTTTAGACTGATGGACCTTATTAAACGCGAGTATGTAAGCTTAAAAAATAAAGATAATTTTGACTGTTTTGGATAAAAATAGCATTATTTGAGCTTCCAATTCATGCTCGAATTCACGTATTTGGACACAAAAACATCAAATAAGCCGTAATAATTATATATTTTTGAAAACATACTTATAACAAAGTATGTCTATCTATAAAAATACTTTATCCTTTTAAAAATAAATATTACCATTTACAATACACTTTCTTAAATGCAGCAAAAGTTTTTAAAGAAAAATATCATGGTTAATAACTAAAAAATTAATCATAAAAGAAATTGTCCGGGCAAAATCATTGTAAAAATTTGAAGGATATAAATAAACAACTTAGTAGTGTATCCATCTGCCATAACTTGTTAAAAGCTATCTTTCCTAAACCCCGTATATTTATTTTTTTGAGGAAGACTTATTTGAGTCAAGCAGCGCGCAGATACATCGTACAACGCAAGTCTCTGGGGGCGTCCGCTTTATCTCGCGTAATACCTCCTGACGTGCAAGAAGTATGACGTTAAAAATGAACAGGACCGTGCAGTGTATACATGCGGTATATACGTACCCGAATGTCCACCATATGTCGAAGCACATGACGTTGAGCCAGAAAAAAGCCGAGTGAAAGCAAAATACCAGCATGTATCCTGCAAACAGTACGATCGAACAGTTATTATATTATAGGTGTGATTTATATTGCCGCGTAAGCTAGACACTTCTGGAAATCGATATTTTTTATCAAAATAAGTTGATTCATTCATAATTTTGATTTATTACACCATTATAACATGAAGTATGATCAGACAATTATGTTGAATTTTAATAAGAAAAGTGTTAGTTGATACAGTCTTTATCGTTATAAAATTAGAGGGCAAGCTTGAGCCAAAGGATCGTAATGAACAATACAGAAAACAACAATGTTTTACAAATTTTTCAATTTTTTATTATTTTAAATTCAAACTTGTAACACCAATAATTTTATAAATTTATTGCTTTGGCTTGTAGGTATATACATAGATTGTGTAATCATCAGATTTAGTACACTAAAAAAAAATTTGTTAAATCTAAGTAAATGTTTCTTTGAATCGTGCTTAGAAAAGATTTATTTAAATAAAGTAAATATTTCTTAAATTTAGTAAATATTTATTGAATTGATGAATACCAGTCTAAACATAATTAAATATTTACTATTATCAAGTAAATATTTTCTTAGTACGATTCAAAGAAACATTTACTTAGATTTAACAATTTTTTTTTCAGTGTATTAATAATTATATTCTTTTTACAAAAATGTTATACTTTTATCTTTTCTATTTTTATATTGGTTAAAAGCAATCGCGGCAACATAATATATGTATATATAATTTTCAAAGTGATAGATTTTCTTATGCTTTCTGCAGCAGTATAACAGTGCAATGTTCATTTATATATAATTAAATTCAAATATACAAACCTAGATATTTACAAACTACATCTGTAATGAATTCGTCGATATTATCGAGCTCGTCGAACAGCGTATGTGTTATGATGCCGATAATTCCCAAACTGGCGTAGGCGAACAATAAACTCACAACGTGACACATGAGTGTTTTGCCGTGAAGATTTTGTAGCGAGGGTAGACAAATGTAGACCAGAAGCGTCACCAGCAGAAAAACACAACTCGTCATCGCTAATCCTGATACGATTTCAAATCTAAAAGCAAAAGAGTCGCAAAAAATTATCATACTTATCAAATATAATATTACTCGGAGGAGCAAACTTATAAAATGCCTGCTTTTCATTTGAGAAAATAAACAAGGTATGAATTAATAATATAGTGTTAGGCCCGCTTTGAAATTGTTACTAGCTTTCTAAATGTACGTTACATACGAAAATAAACTTAAGCTGCTTTCCGGAAGAACGCCACAATTTTGTTTTTGTAAATTATATAATATATGATTTACAAAATATACGAATAAAATATACACAAAGACCATTACGAGCCATTTCGAGGTACCAGTTATAATATTATTTTTTCAGATGATGTGCTGTAAAAGTGTAAATTAAAAGCGAAAAAGATACAGCGCATTTTATTGAAAACGAGTATATTGTACGTTTAACAATTATAACTATTACATTTTTTTTTGTTTAATTCTTTATTTTTAGATATAAATAGCATCGAAGAACTTCTAAAAAGTGCAAAAATCGCTTAAAAGATGCCTAAGTTCGATAAAGTAGTAATGTTAAATTTTTCGTGATATATTACCGAAACAACAACATTAAAGTTACTTTACCTTCATTACATTACTTTCTGAAAAATCATTCGATAGGAGGATGCCCATAGATTTATAGAATTTTATCCATTGAAGGGAAACATATAAAACTAATACAATAGTTTAGAATTTACCAAAACATGAACTAAAAAAAATTTTGACCCCTCTATGGAGAAGATTTAGAAAAGCGCGGTAAAAATTCGGAAACTAAGTAGATAATCCCGAGTACGGTTAGACGTTACATATTGCTTCAAATAGGACAAATCCATATATATTATTTTCTTTATTACATTTCCATATATATTAATTCATACTTAAATAAACTTTAAACGATGGTATTGGTGTCGTAAGTTCCTTCTAAGGGTCCGCCATGAGCATCCTCCTTTATATTCTACGGTAAAACTGATCAATGAAATACATTATATTTGTATATTTGAACTTCATTTAATACAAACATATGTAATATTAAACTTCATGAATGGGCACTTGATTAAAAAGAATGAACTTAAATCGTTATTCCACAAAACTGCAGACATATAAAGCATGCATTATACCGGGGGTCTGGAATGTAATGCTCATCGTTCTCGAAACAAAGGACGGGATAAATTCCGTCTTCCAGCTCCGAGTCGTTGGACGCCATTTCCATGCAGGAATTGACGTAATTATAAGTTGGATAATCCGGCACAATGATTTCACCGAGAGATCCGAGTCCCCACTTTTCCCATGGATCCAGCGCGAAAGACGAGGTGCAGGTTTTTCCTGACAATAAACCATAATCTGCAAAAAAGAGAAACGTAATTTTATAATTCTAACGCTGTCGGTAAAGTGGCCAATATTTAACTACTTAGAACTTCTTTAATTAAAATACAGAGAGTAATTTTTTTGCAAAAAAACTCATGAAGTATTAGAGTTAAAGGTTCAAGTAACATGTCTCAATTGCTTCCGAAGCCCCAAAACCCGATATATATCTACTGGGAATCGAAAGTTCCTTAAGGTGGCCACATTACCTGCACCCGCCTTATATTAATAATAGCCATGGGCAAATATCTGATTAGTTTATCTAGATACAAAGTTAGGTATAAATAATATACAAAGCTGCCTCAACTTATATGGAAGCTTCGGGAAAAGCAATATGTTATTACAAAATATCTGCACTGATCGATGAAAGTTTATAATTGGTTGAAAGTATCTAAATACCTACATCATCTAATTAAAATCGAGAATGGAATCATCTCATTTTTAAACGTAGATACGAGTTTAAAAATGTTATTTAAATTACTTAAATATTTAAGTATATCCGGACATACACGGTGTGATACTACTGATCGTGCACTAATTTGATTATTATGCACTAATACGTATTACACGAAAATATCGCTTATGTTTCGAAAAATATAAAAATTTGAGAAAGCATAAATTATATATATCCCCTCGATAGTTCCCAAAACTTCAATTTCGCGTAGCCTCCGTTGAAATTACTAGACCTTGCAATTTTAATCCAATCAAAGGCAGATATAATTTAGTATAAATTACCAGTACTCATAAATGGATGTTATTTGACGTTGTACTGTAAACCACTTTAGAGATGAAGCCCTCCAGTTTATGCATTCATATTTGAAGCGTGGAAGCATTCACACTCACCACATTGCAGCTCACTCATAACAACATGCAAAAACACAAGCACACATCGCCCATATACTCGTATATTAATCAATTAACAAGCTTTTTCAAGTTAGCCATTACCTCATCCTCTACAACAGTTAAAAAAGCGCACGCAGCACTCAAAAGATTAATTAAAACCTCCACGAATGTTTCAAGCATCGTTCACCGATCGTAATATCGCTCGTTTTTACATTCAATACCGCAACAGAGACTCTCGTCCCTCTTCCTCCCCCCAGTTATTTCAAGCCGATGTACACTGGTATATACAAACTTTTAATATCGAACGTGGACATAGCCGTGCTATTGGCCGCTGCGGCGGCCAAGGAGGCGCGAAACTTTTCGAGGCTCGCGTCCTCGTCGATGTCCGGGCACTTGGCCGTGGCAATTCTATCCCCCGGGCAGCACTTTCTCACGCAGGGATTGCCGATGCAGTAGTCGGCCTCGCGGCAGACTCGCGCCACTATGAAACCGGAGTTCGCTGCTGGCGCAGCGTCCAGACAGGCGTTGTCCCGGGTGATCGTTAGGTTCAGCTTGCGACTTGACCGGGGATTCCAGGGAATGGAGATCTGGAGAGTTGAGAGGCGACGACTGCGATATCATTATTCGAGTCTTCAGTAGTGGACGCGGGAGGGAATGACGCATGCTTTGGAATTGCACGATGCCGAAGGGAAGTCGAATTTAATCATGTTTTTGAAATAGGGAACTGCTTTTTGCTTTTTCGGGACGATTGTTTAGTATATTTTTGTTGGAATTTTCTTGTTCCACGAATAGGCGTCATATTTATGGCTGGAAATTTTATATTTTTTTTCAGTTATTACACCTAGAACAATACTTTAACAAATCAAAATTTGTTCAACCTGATATTTGTACATAAATCAGCTTATACAAAAATAAAAACTCTTAATATACTTTGAAAAAGTTAAATAACAAAAGTATAATAACAAAATTCAAGAAAATAAATTTATTTCATGTAAATTTACATTGCATACTTGATTTTACAAAAGCACCTAATTTTGAGTTTTCATAGTCTTGCATTCGGGCTAACGTATACATTCGACGAAGAATTCTTATGATCGAAAGCGTTTGAATATTTTGAAATCCTCGAATGATGAGATGAGCGAAAATATGTGTTTGATTCAATAAAGCACAGTATTTGAAAAAAATTCGAACGCATTCGAGCATAAGAATTCCACGTCGAGTGTGCTTCGCGAAAATTAGTAAATCCTATTGAACGTTTTTAAACTACCAATAATATTGGTTACAAGCTATTATTTCAATATGTTGGATATAAATTGTTGTTGGTTGATTGTACATAACGCGTATTTTAAATTAAAATTGCAATCTCCTCGTTTCTTAACGTTTCATTAAATATTATGTTACTTTTTTACAACTTTAAGGAGGGTCGTGCACAGAGAACCATATATTGTGGGTATTTTCAATGCACGAAAAGAAAAATAAAGTATTGTTTGATATACTTCTACATAAATTATAACATTATATTGGCATACGAATAAATGTGGACAATTATTATTCCTCGTCTTTTGAATATGTACTTTTTTGTCAAAAAATTTAACGCAGAACTATAAATATTATTCAAGAGTCCAGAAGAAAATAGAGATTTGTCAGAAATAGTACAAAAAAATAGTACAAAAAAGTCGTTAACATCATACCGTAAAAGTTAGTAGAGTAATAACATAACAATAATAATAATAATTGTATGTTAATAACATATCAATATAGTTTCATTTCATACGATAATATGGTTTTTTATTTTGCGAAATATTCTTCTTAAGACACTTAACAATGAAAATATTCATGAAATACATCATATTAGAACACGTATACATAGTATGACTATTCATAAACTACAAGTATTTTAAGAATCTAGTACGTCTGTACAATTTACAAGGAGAGTGCCATACTTCCGGGAAGCAGATTTCGATGAGGTATTTTCTTGTTCGTAGAAATTACGCTCAGCACTCGTAGGCCATTCAAGTATTTCTAGTAGTCATTCTAGTAGTGGTCTTTGTCTTCAAAATAAAAGCTTTTTACCGCAATTGTGCGTTACTTTAGTGAAAATGCTATCTTTATTTCTGACCATAACGCAAATAATCTCAGTTAGAATACTGATCCCAAAAATAAAAGTAGCCAGAATATTATCTAAAGTTATAAATAATTAAAGATAGTGACTAAATATGCATGGAAAATCACCGGATCTACTAAAATTAAAAATTCTCTAGTTTCCGTATATTTTTTGTCATCATTTTCAATAGTTTATAATTTAAGTAAATTAAGATTTTTATTCGTAAAAAGGTCTAATTAAATTTCTTCAAGCTTAGTTTTATTTGCGTTTTGAATTATTTACATACCAAAAATATTTGCCGAGCTATGTATAATTACAAGTAGAGATACTGCTTTTTACTAAAATAACATATATTTGATGCAAAGCGGCTTACATAATAAAAATAAGGGTTTATTAGAAGGAACTAAGAGTGCTGGGCTTTTTAGGTACCAAAAAACATATCCTAAAGCCTTATCAAAATCTGTTTCCATAAGCAGAGAAGCGACACTCTCTTTCTCTTTCTCTTATCGTGTTAGCTCGTTTTAATTTATTTTTCCAAGTTCATTCGTACGATCATTATAAATAAATACTCCTATCAGAAAATTACAGAGCTTTACGTGACTCTTGAATAGATTGATTTAATTATAACCTGATTAACGAAACGTTACAGTAACATGAGTAATTACTTAACCTTTTAGTATCCATTGTAGAACACTTACTACGTTCACTTGGAGGTGCTTCCAAAATTAGAATATGAATTTAGTATAAGTCTAGCTTTAAAGTAAATGTAGCAATTACACTACAATGGGAAATAAAGAATTAAATGCCAAAAAATTGATTGTCTGCCGTAAAATTTAATTCGTCAATGTCATAACAAAATGCGGGTAGGGAAAATCAATGCGTACGTAACGCGTATACTGCAGATTTTTCCTTAAAAATATAAACCAAAACAATTCTTTTCAATTTCGGAAGTAATGATTTATAGTCTATATTTAAAAATCATAATTCAGGAGTCTGCGTACCATAAACAACTATTATAGGTAAACTTAACCCTTTATTGGCACTCAGTATAGTTCAGTTTTATTTTAAACACACCTTTAATACTCATTTTTTTCATATACTTAAGGATGCATTTCACCAAAAAGATATGGCATGTGATAGAACATTTTTCGAAGACTATCGTGTAATTTTTCAAACATTAATAGCTTCTTTGCTAGAAGTATTTTACAATTAGTGGTTGAGCGTAGAAGACCTCAGTGTGCCAGCTGAGGGTTAATTAAATTATTTCACAGACAACGAACCACTTCCCAAACTTTTTTCAATCAATAACACTTTGCGCATTAAAAGTTCAAAAGCATGTCCAAAGTTTAACTACGCGTATTCATTCAACATACCTGCTGACCAACCAATCTAATTAAAAACCAAACGAGCCCCTCTACCACCCCTACCCCATCACCCAAGAAAGAAAGAAAAACCATTCAACTCCACAATAGCTTTACATTTCATTTTCCATCGCGCATAAAAACCCACACGCGCTCGCATAAAAAGTCCCATAGTACCTTTGCAACACATAACTTACACTTATGCTTCCAGCGTCGTTATAAACGTCCGTCGCCTCGAGTTTATAGTCGACGAGCGCGTGCTCGCACGTCGGCGGCCCATTGTAAACATCAATAAAGTCCTGCTGCGCCCGGTCGGAGCGCGAGCGGTCCTTAAAAGCCGGCTTGAGATCTGCCGGCCCCTGGACGCAGTGCTTCTTGTCGACGTCGTAAACGGCGCCAGTGCCGGCGCAGCATTTGCGCAAGTTCCGAATTTTCGGTGCGTGCGAGTCCGGGAAGATGCTCGGCTTGTCCTTGATGGTCTCGTCGCTGCATTGCACGATCACGGGGAAATCCTGATTGGTCGGCGAGTCGAAGAAAACGTCGAGGCAGGAATGCGAGGGGATCCGGGAGTCCAGTTCTTCCAGCAGCTTCTGCACCAGGTGGCCGGATGAGTGGCCGCAGTTGGGGAGTCCGGTGGGTTTGGCCTGTGGGAGAGGTGTGATAAATGTGATTGTCGTGCGAATGGGGCGTGCATTATTTCGGTGACTCGAGGGTGGGGGGAATTGTGCAATGAGTGGGTTCTAGGTGGGCGTTTAATTAAGCTTGTGGAGTGGTCAACAATTTGATTTCATTGGTTTGAGGGTAGGTTTTGAAAGAAACAAGCTTTTTAAGGTAGTAGCTTTTTCGAATTTCTTTTTGTTGAGATGATATAAGGTAGATAAAATGAGTCGATTACTATGTCTTGTACTAATTACAAAATCATATGGGTACTATTTAAAATACTGTAAAATTATATGGTAATTCGGTGATATAGTACTTTATATACTTTTTATAATTTTTTAAATAAAAGGTTCAGTTATTGGCTCATTTAGTCATTTAGTCTATACAATAAGAAAACTTTTTGCGATTTACTAATATTCATTTCAAGATTAAATACATTTTTTTGTTTATTATATTCAATGAATTCTGCGAAAACTATCCGTGATCATTGGATCAAACGCAAGTTTTCGTTTACTTCATTCAAAAAATTTTAAACGCACTTTACCACATGTTTTTTATGTCGAGTTCATATGAAATCTCACAATGCAGTCATCAAAAATTCAAAAACAAACTGCTTTTATAAATTTTATGTGTATGCATGGTTATTGTGTGCACTAGAATTATTAATTTAAAAATAATCAAAATTTCGCTTATCGATAAGTGTTTTCATATAAAAAGTCGAAAATTGACATGTTTAATTACAAAATCTCGACTAAAAAATGTATTAACCAAATTTTTTTATTTTAGTAGCACGCTTTTGGGATCTGGGACTGGCGCCTCTACCTCTGACGGATAAAATCTAAAGCAATTAAAGTCTGGGAATTCTCGTAAATGATTGGTTTATATGTGGTCATGTGATCAACATCGCGGCGATAAGTTCTAAATTAAGTCCACGTGCCAGACTCCAATAGCGAATCTATAATACAAACACAATTGTGAAATAATGTTTCAAATTGATCAATTAGTTTTTTTCTTCAATCGTGTACATTATACATTTTACAACTTTAAATGTATACTAATAAATCCTCAAAAAATTTTGCTTTCTAATAGAGAAAACTTTGTAACGATGATTTTTTTTAAATCTGGGATTATGATGTAGTTCGATGTATTTGAGGTCGCTGAATCGAAATATATAGTTTTTAAAAAATGTCTGTCTGTATGTATATATGGGTGTATGCGTGTGTATGTATGTATGTGGTCAAATTTTGTGGTCACCATAACTTTTGAAGCCCACTATATTTCGCTCTGAAATTTTACAAGTATATCAGATATGACCCAACATAGAACACATTAAATTTTGAAGTCGAAACTTATTGCTTATTTCAAAAAGATTAAGAGTTTGAAAAATTTGTTAATAATGAAATATTTTTTTTTAATTGTTTTATAAGCTTGATATATCAAAAATATGTATATATTCGTTAAATAGTTATAATTTACTTTCGCTTGATGTATCTTAGAAATACTTTAATTTCTTTTTTGTTAAAGAAATTTGATTTTGAACTTTTAAAATTTGTAAAAATTGAAAAATGATTTCTGTCAGTGTATACGCTATATATTTCAATTTAATGCAAACATTCATAAAGATGACTTAATTTTTAAGATAACTTAAAAAAGCAATTTTAAATTTTAAGAATTTGTGAGAATTGAAAAAAAAATTTTGTTGTCTTTTTATTCGCTAGATATGTCAAAATAATACATACATTCGTAAATCTGACTTAATTTAGTTTTTATTGGTGTACCTTCTATATACTTAAAAGTTATTTTTGTTAAAGAAATGCAAGTTTGAATTTTGAAAATTAGAAAAATTGAAAAAGAAAATTTCTGTAATTGTATACGCTAAATGTGTCAAAATAATGCATATATTCGAAAAGCTGACTTCATTTTTTTTTCGATTGGTACATCTTACATATACTTTATTGCTTTCTCAGAGAGAAAGCTTTATAAAGTTGTTTTTTTTTTAAATCTAAATTTACGATGTATTTCGACGTTTTTGAGGTCGCTGAATTGAAATATATAGGTATTAAAAAATGTCTTTCTTGTATGTACGCATGTGTGTGTGTGTGTGTGTGTGTGTGTGTGTGAGTGTGTGTGTGTGTGTGTATATGTGGTCAAATTTTGTGGTCACCATAACTTTTGAAGGCCACCGTATTTCAGGCTGAAATTTTACAGGTATATCAGATATGACCCAACAAAGAACTGATTAGATTTTTAAGCTAAATTGTCGAAAATTACAGTTAATTTTTGATAATTTAAAATATTTAATAATTTTAAAAAAATAAAAAATTTATTTTGTTTTTTTATGGGTTAGATATGTCAAAAATATGCATACATTCGTAAGGTAGACGTAATTTCCTTTCAATTGGTGTATTTCACAATATCCTTAGAGGTTTGTGTTTGTTGAAGAATTGTTAGTTGAAGGATTTTACATTGTTAAAATTTGTGAAAATTAGAAAAAATCATTTTTCTTATTTTAAACGTTTTATATGTCAAAAAGATGCATATATTCGTAAAGTACATGTAATTTTCTTTTTATTGGCCTCTTTTACAATTACTTCAAAGTTTGTTTTAGTTAAAAAAAATGCAATTTTGAACTTTGAAAAATTTTCTATATTGATATAAATTTATTGTAAATGTGTACATTAGATAAGTAAAAAATTGGCACTTATTCATAAACAAGGCGTAATTTCCTTACAATTTATATATCTAACAAATTCTTTTAACCTACTGACTGCAGCTCTATGTTCCAACCGTGGGAAAATTTATTTTTGTATCTGTTTCATTAGGATTTAGTACGCAACGAGGAAATATTGAGCTGTAAAATGCTTAGAGTCTTTATAAATAACAAAAACGCAATGGCCAATATATTGGCTAAATGCATTGAATGACCTCCGATATTAAAATTTTTATTATTATAATTATTTGTTAATTTTATTTATTATATTTTATATCCGTCAAATTTTCAATTTCCGAGTCATTCCCATCGCCTTTTCGTAATAGTGATTCTTCTACTAACGCTTAATTCTACTTCCGAAGCCTTGCACTTTGCCGCATCCTTAAATATATAAATCATTTTACCTGCATTTGTTCACTACATTTGTCCAATATATTGTACACTTTTCAATGCGGCTTATGAATTTTTTGATCGCGAAAACTTTAATTGTAGGTAGGAGAATATATTAAATAGGATACTAAAATATAGAATAAATGCTTCTTACCTCATAAAATTAAAAAATGAGCTTCCAGTGATATAAATTGTACGAGTGAAATAGAAGTTTTTTTTCTAACCAATACGCCTGAGAAAAATAATATACGAAGTTTATTTTGTAATCTGTGCTAAGATCACGTAAGTTATTTCCCGTTTGTTTCCACATTTTGCAAATATACCATGTGATTATGGTCGTTAAAGAACGCATATAATATTATGTAGATTAAAGTTGATGGCCAATATATTGGCCAATAGCAATCAGTGGGTTAAGTTATTTTTGTAAATGAAACACGATTTTAAATTTTTAATATGTATTTTATGATCGCACATTGTGGTTACCATAATTTATGAACGCGTTTGTATATTTTATTGAAACTCCGTAGGTTTATCAGAAATAACTCAACATATAACTGATTAAATGTCTGAGTCAATAATGCACTATTGTATTTTATCTTAAGAGCGAAGGATTGTCCATCCAAACATTCTCTATAACATTGTCGATTAATCCTTGAATCACCTTTATCAATGTAAAAATTCAATAAATGATTGTGCATCAAATCTCTTTAAGAAAGCATTGTGCTAAAACGGTCACGGTTTAAGAGTCTTAACACCAGAATGTACCCTTAATAAAATAGTATATTACGATACATGTGACCTAAGTAGCCCATAATTGCACGGCGCGTAGTTAGCGCCCGAGCGTAGCGAGGACGATACCGTCGCGCCGTGCAATTATGGCCACTTAGGTCACGAGTATCGTATACTATTTTGTAGTACGAGTGACATAAACCCGCCATCGACATAGGGGAGGGTGTAGCGTGCGGGGGTGGGCCGGGAGTGGAGACGGGGCTCAGGGGGGTTTGGGGGGGGGGGGGGCGGAGCCCGTAGGTTTATCAGAAATAACTCAACATATAACTAATTAAATGTCTGAGTCAATAATGCACTATTTTATTTTATCTTAAGAGCGAAGGATTGTCCATCCAAACATTCTCTATAACATTGTCGATTAATCCTTGAATCACCTTTATCAATGTAAAAGTTCAATAAATGATTGTGCATCAAATCTCTTTAAGGGGTTATATCCTCCTTATGCTCTAAAAAATAAGGCTTTGTTAATTTTTTTTTAAAGGACATTTGAGATTAAAGGTATACAAATAATATAACATTGGATTAAGCAACTCTTGAAGAAGAGAACAAAATTTTTTATTGATATTTTTTTTACAAAATGGCGGCTGTGCAGTGATTACCGTGAACCGCTTTTTCAAAAAGGTCTTCCGCGGCGAGCAGTAATAGTCTCGTCCAACTCCATCTATAACCAAAAAAAATGAGTTTTGCTAGTAAAGTACACATGATTATATTTTTAGAATTTTTTTTCGCGAAATGGCGATTGTTTTAACAAAAAATCGTGTTTTCGACGATAAAAATCGACTTAAATTGTTTATAACTTTTTTTCTTGTTAATTAATCTTAAGAATCGCAAAACTATAGTCCATAATAATTTTGTTACCTTCAGTCTGCTATCCCTGCACCATATAATTGTCCTTCCAGGGCCTTCATTTCCTCTTCTTCTTTTTTTTAGCCTGATGTAATGCTGCGCCTGGCCTCTTTCGCGATATCGGACATACGATGCTCAGCGGTTTTGACGCGATTGGCGTCCGTTTTCACGCAAAACTCGTACATGTTTGGTCCAACAGTCAACCCAAGAGCATCGTAAACGGCAAACAGACCCGAGAAGCCGTCATTGAAGATAATAACGGCTACGTCAGTTGCAATGTCAACTATAGTCTTACCGCTTGACACCGTCTTTGGAGCAATTGACCACACTACAGCATTAAACGACTCGTTATGGTTCTAAGTATACGCACCCAAGCAGCGTGTCAGAAGGTTGTCGGAGCTGAGTTCATTATAAATGGGTTTTATTTCGTTAAAAACATCCTCATGCATTGGACTCTTGTGCTCGTACGTTGCAAATGTACCAAGCGCTGTACTGCGCTGCCAAGAACACCAAGAGTCTACTCCGACGGGACACTTTACGTGCTGTGTATTCTCCTTCGTCGACATTTTATGAAGTAACGTTGCCCAAATTTCATTCCGCATTTTTTCGACTGAATCGTAGTTTCTCCTAATAGCAAGTCCGTAATAAATAGAAAATTCATCAATTAACTTTCCGGTCAACTTTCCTCGGCTCCCAAGACCTTTCGTTGTTTTTTTCAAATTGCGCAGACGCGTTCCCATGCGCTTCTGAACGTGTCCGACACATTCTTTTTTTTCGACGATGAAATCTTTATAAGGTTTTGAGTCGACTATACCTTTGTATGTTTTTGAATCGCCGTCGCCGATATATTTCAAATATTTGATATTACGAAGTTTTTCTGAGCGTTTGAACATTTCTATAACTGCGTCGATCTCCATTTTCCCGGCACTACCTTCATGGTTGGCATCACAGTTCTGTTTGTGTGAAGGGTATACCTCTTCGTATTCAGCAGTACCTTCTTTTTTTGCCAATATTCACACACTTTACAGTACTTAGATTTTACACACACATCCAATACCTTGCCAGTGTACCAACCAATCAAAGTCACCAATTCGAACAAATACGTAAACCCTCTCTTTCGCCAAGATCCATCGCGTGACACCGTGAGACCTTCTTTTTCACCTCGTTCGATAGAAATTTCTTTTTCTTTAATCGCTGATTTTTTCATAGATATAATTCGAACAGATGAAGTAGCAGTGGCGATATTAGATATGATCTTACTGTAAGTTTTTTGAAAAACAGGCTTTGCAAGATCCATTATAGAGCAGAACTTTTGTATACCGTTGATGCCTATGCCTATGATGCGCATAGCTAAAATAATACGGCAGTTGATCTCATAAGCACGACCATTTATTACAGGACAGCTGTTAATATCAGCATCACCACAGTTCGAACAAGACACAATAATTTTGAAGCCTAGTCCACGCTTGTTTAACTCTAAAAACCGCACGTCACCATTACATTTTTTGCATACTACGAGGGTAGTTCAATAAGTCTTTAGAATAAAGTATAAAAACAATTTTTTTTGGGTAAATTTTTTTTTATTTTTCAACATAATCTCTTTGGAGCTCTATACACTTGGTCAATCGCTTTTTAAGTTTTTTTAATCCTTCAGAAAAGTGCGTTTTCGGAAGTTCCTCAAAATAAGCACTTACAGAGGCAATGACATCTTCGTTGTCCGTAAATCTCTGTCCACCGAGCCATTTTTTCAAGTTTCGAAATAAGAAAAAGTCACTGGGGGCTAAATCTGGTGAATACGGTGGGTGTTCGACCAATTCGAATTTTAGTTCTTCAATTTTAGCCATTGAAACGAAGCATGTGTGAACTCGGGCGTTGTCGTGATGAAAGAGAATTTTTTTTCTCGCCAAATGTGGTCGTTTTTTTTTAATTTCTTCTTTCAGCTGCTCTAATAATGATGCATAATACTCACCAGTAATTGTTTTACCCTTTTCCAAGTAGTCAATAAGTATAATTCCACGTGCATCCCAAAAAACTGTAGCCATAACCTTACCAGCTGACTTTACGGTCTTTGCCTTCTTTGGAGCTGGTTCGCCTGTGGAAATCCACTGTTTGGATTGTTCCTTTGTCTCAGGAGTGTAGTGGTGTATCCATGTTTCATCCACAGTCACAAATCGACGAAAAAATTCCTCAGGATTCCGACTTATGCGCGCCAAAAGAGCCTCAGAGGCGACCACTCTATTGCGTTTATTCTCAGCTGAGAGCAAATGCGGCACCCATCTTGCCGATAGCTTTTTCATGCCTAATTTTTCATGTAGAATTGAAACAACTGCACCTATAGATATCCTTGTGGCCTCAGCTAACTCACGCACTTTTAATCTTCTATCCTTCAACACCATATCGTGGATTTTATTGATGATTTCGGGAGTAGTTGCTTCTACGGGCCTTCCTGAACGTGGTTCGTCACTTATTGATGTACGACCACGCTTAAATTCATTTACCCAGTTATAAACCGTTGCTAAGGCAGGGGCAGATGTGCCATGAACTGAGTCCAATTCATTTTTTATCTCATATGGAGTTAAACCCTTTAAATGAAAATGTTTAATTACCGCTCTGAACTCGTTTTTTTCCATTTTTCTTAACAAGCAATTTTTTTTTTCAATTGGTTATAAAAACACGTAAACTCAGAAGATGTGGACTGTGACTGCACCATATATCTAGTCGGGAGTGGTGCTGACTGAAAACAGATGATTTGGAGCGATTCGCGCGCCATCTGTTGGTCATTCTAAAGACTTATTGAACTACCCTCGTACTAATTCAGAAAGAGCAGTAAATACAGCGAAAAGATTGATGAAACAGTAGCCGAAATTATTATCAACATCGCGGTCACAGTCTAAATCAGTAGTTTTCAATTTCTTAGCCGAGGTACTAACGTGCTCCGAATCGCCTTCGAACGAATGGCGGTTAGGCGGGCGTCGATTACTAATTTTACTTCGTTTTGTACTTGTACTTCTTGTTTTACTGCCTTTGCGGCCACTGTACACCTTTTCACTCATAATTAAGTACTTGTAAATATAATTCACAGTTAAGAAGTAAAGCCAAACTCAAAATAACAACGTAAACAACGAGAACGGCTGATCGACTAAACACAGGGCAAGTGTGAGTAAACACATGCTGTAAAGACGCTGTAACCGTCGTAATGTCATGTAGCGACCTCTATAATTCAAATTTAAAACACGATATCGATCGTAGGTAATTTCTACTAATTTCCAAAGCCGCGAAATTAAAAAAAGCGAGCATAGCTAAAATAAGCGAAAATTGTGATTTTGGAGCATAAGAGCTGTTTGGAAAAAATTGATTTAAAAAAATTTTTAGTTTAAATCGGTTCTTGGGCGTTGTAGATTTTGATTCTAGGATTGTTTTGGCAAAATTTAAGCCAATAAAAAAAAATGGAAAAAAACAAAAAAATTTGGGGGATATAACCCCTTAAGAAAGCATTGTGCTAAAACGGTCACGGTTTAAGAGTCTTCACACCAGAATGTACCCTTAATAAAAATTTAATTTTATCTCTAGTACCGTTAAATTTCGTAACTGTAATTCTGTGTAACATGTAAACATAGTATATTATAATGTCATAGTCTAAACTCTTTATAGCGTGAAAAGGTTTATTTTATGTTACTGTAGGACATGCAAAAAATCGGTAAAACTAGTCTTATTATGATACATTTTCGGCGCTATGGAATTATATATTATTTATCATTATTATTATTATTATGAAATAATATATTATTTTCAAGCTTGGGATATACTATGTATACAAAAATCAGAATATCTGTGGCACAGTTCTTTTATTCCCAAAAAATTGTATTTTATGATTTTCAATTTTTCTTTCAGAAAAAGATTGATGTTTTCATGTTTTTTCATGGTTTTAAATATTATTATGCATTAGACATAAACATATAAAATATAATATAGAAGACATAAATAAATGAAATGTTAGATAATATTTAAATTTAAATTAACTTATTAAAAAAACCGCTGCTAAGTACTTCATTGGCACTTGGAACGCATGTATGCATTAATTGCATTAAAATATAGTATAGCCAAAAATTTTATACTCTTTCAAATGCAATTACCCTGAATCGATCATATTACTTCTACATACCAAAAAAATTTACCTGATCAATTTCTGAATATCGTAAAATAGAAAAGTCATTATAAAACAAAATCAAGTCGATAAATCTTAAAATTTATTTGTAATTCCGAATCCTTATTAATCCTTATAAACAAAAAAATGAGCTCTGGTTGACAAAAAATGACCGTACCGATTTCTAAAAATAGTGTATTTTAACTTCTTATGCCTCTAAACATGTTTCTAACATGTTTTAAGCAAAACTTTCTTTTTTATATAATTTAACTTGAAATAAAAAAAAACTGATAATAAGTAAAATTGAACAATTGATAGCTCATTAAAGTATTAAAATATTAATTTATTTGACTCTACCGGCCTATTAGAGCTCAGCATTCTTTTAAGATATTGCGCCATTCTCATTCTCTCTAAAGAAAAAAAAATGATAATTAAGGGATTGAAATAGTATTGATTTTACCAATGCTCTAATATTCTCTATCTTTAGTTTGATGCATTTATTAATTTATTTTATTAAGTAAAGTCTATCTAATATAATTGTATCCGTGTCCTAATAATAGTACATTATGCAACAAGAGAAAAGTCGAAGATTATATTCGAGGGAGGATTTACTGCCCGAGCGAAGCGAGGGCATTGAACACCCGAGGGAATAGTCGACTTTATTCCCGAGTTGCATATAGAACTTTATTTCTGACTTAACTGTGGCCACTTTATTGACTTTTATTGAAAATCTATATTAATATTAATATAAATATAAAATTGATAAAAAAGGGAGACAGACAGAGAAACTGAGAGTATACTTTATTCCCACAAAAGCGGGAATAAAGTGCCATTTTCGACCCTCTTTTCAGGTCCATAAAGTGGCCATTATAGTTAAGACATGAATAAATTAATATTAATTCATTTGATGTGTCGTTTTTGAATGAAAATGATTCGTATTTTAAAAATATATGCGTACTTTTCATATTCTCAATCCAAAAGGATAATGATGATTTTTTAAGTTTTGACTTCCTTTAAAATCTCGTTTTTTACGAGCTTGGGAGTAATCTTGAAAGACATATCGAAAAAAAATCACGCGCAGTTTACGATTATGTGTCTGTATTTTACATACCTTGCATAAAAACTTACGAAAACAATATTTTTTATTCTTTAAAATACTTACTTTCTGAATAAAAATGGATATATTCCACAAATTCGTGTTGTTTTTGAAACATAGCTTCAGGATTGTATTCAAAGATGTGTGTGTATTTCATAAATCTTCAATACACTATAAAAAGAAATATTTCTTTTTGATAAAATAGGTATTTTATAAATCATTAGTACCATTTATTAAATTCGGGAATGAAATGCAAATGAAAGACATTCACGAAGACGTTTATTACTTTCAATAGATCGTGCCTCGTACCTTGTAAAATAACGATACCTATAGCTAAAAAAAACACACAATGACTGTTATTTAATTTACTCAAGTAGTATATATAGTTATATTATTCAACTCTAATTTTCAGTGCATTGGATTTTCAGGTGCGAGGCTTAATATTTTTCATTAGGAATATATATATTTGTATGTGTTTGTAATACAAACTATCTCACACGTTATTTTTTATAAGTTAAATTAGCTACTTTTTAATAAAATGTATACGTCTTGTAAATTTGTGCATTTTCTTAAAAATCGCTTCAGAATACTTTTTAAAGACATGAGAAATTTATGCGCACTTTCAGATTATGTATCTATGGAGGATATAAATATGATGGTAAAAATTTTTGACAAGCGTTGTCTGTTAAAACATGTTAACAGGTATTTGTCAGTAATTTTTGTCAGATAATTGTCTGTAATCAAGGACTACGTACAGATATTATTAATAGAAAATTATTTCGTATAAATTGTACAGTGAATCATTTGTCAGTGAAAAGAACTGACAAATCACTGTACACAAAGATGTTAACTGTTTCACGCGTGTTTTAGTTTGTAATTAAAATAAAGTGTTGAACTGATTACAAAATTTTAATTAAAACTCTTTCCGCCTGCATTCCTTATTATTTGGATAAGTTGTTCTAATATTAATATATGTATAGTTATTATCACAAGAGGCACAATAATTCACTAGAATAATGTATAAGTATCTGAAAAAATAGATCACATCTTGAATACAAAGCCCCATTGAAGCAGATTATAGGAACTAGGCCTCATTCCCAGGTACATCTCCCAATCTTCCAATCATCTCTCAAATTCGCATCAAAATTCCGCATCAGAATATTGACTCAACGAGAGTTTTTTAAGATTTTTAAAAGAGTTATATGCTTAATACTGTTGGTACGTATGATCAAAATTATTTCAGTTCTATAAACAATTTTTCTTCTCATAGTATGAAATAATCATTATAATGAATTGGCTTTGAGGACATTTGCTGCTGGATTAGGAAAGTAAGATCATTTTGAAGCAACAACAAAAGCTGTTTCTAATGCAATATATTTTAAATAAATGATATTTGTTTGATGTATTTTGGTCTTTCATTAGTGCCTTTACATTTTTACGATATTCTACAATCGATAATACAAGTAATGAACATAAGCTTATAATTTTGTATAGCTACACTGTAGTTCTCGGGGAATAAATGATAATATTTAATGACATAATTAAATAATAAATTAGCAATATAATATTTAATGTATGCAAATATCAGTTAAAAACATGATTTATACTGACTTGATGAATTTTACGAGCAGTTGATTAATCAATAGTGCGGAGTCGGAGGTATCTATATCAGACTCATTAAAATAAAGAAATTACGAAGATATGCATCGAAAATCCTTGTGACGTCATACCATTCACGCGTCGTCCTGACGTCATTTAAAGAAACATAGAAATAATATAACTTTCTTGAATGTAGTTTTTTCTTAAAAATTTAAAGAAAAATTGCAAATAAGCTTATATTCTGTACCCTTATGATTCATGGTCGAGGAAAAAAAATTCCCGTTAAAGCAGATCTTCCACATTCTCTAACAGAATTTGATAGTTTCCATGAAATACATTTCCGCCAGCCACAATCCATCAAAACACTCTTCCTACCCATTCAAGGAATATCAGAACAAAACAGAATTCTTCGCTTCAATTCAAAACTCCAAGCCCGCCAACAAAAGACGCAAAACGTACTCCTCCTTCTCTCTCTGTCTCGTTATACACCCCCACCACAACCCGAGTATACTGACCACAAATCAGCTACATATACGTCTCCGTCCAAGCAACCAGGAAAGAAACCGTTGTTTCGCCACAACTGTACATTCGCTATACACCCAAGAACCCCCCCCCCCCCCCCAATGCAATGCTCACCTCGTTGCTCGGATCCAAGAGCCAGTGTCGCCTCGGCAGCGCCTGCTCCACACAGGCCAAACTCCCGGCCGTACCGTTCAGCACGAGAATATCGCCGTTGGGGCAACACTTGTCGATGCGCCGGCCCGCGGCGGACGAAACAGCCAGCAGCGCGGCCAGCAGTAGAAAAACGACGAGCAGACCAACAACGGCCATGATATATATAATGAAGCACGTCGTGAAAAAACTGCGCGCCCGACAGGAAGTCAAATATTTATAGCGCGCAGGAGTTTCGTTTCTTCGCTCTTCGTGGCTCTTGGTTCTTTTGGGAAATTCCACGGAAGCGCGAGGCGAGCTTTTCTTCGAGCTCGAGGCTGGGATGCAGGCTTGAATTATTATCGTCGAGGATCGCTCGTTCGCGTTGCGTTGAGCTGAGGTGTCCTTATTTAGCGATTCGAGGGTGGATTCCTTGTAAGAATCTCGATGTGGGATTGTTAAGATTGAGATTTTTTTATGCGTTAGGATTGCGTTGATGTGGCGAGGTGGGGAACTTTTGTATTTACAAGCTGTTATGCTAAGAATAGCTTGTACGTCACTGTAAAGATGCACCGGAAGAAACGGGTAGAAGTAAATTTTGGTAATATCGATTTGATTATCGTTATGTACCAAAAGAAATATTATTTGATATTTTCACGGTTTTAATCGATAGAAAATTTTTACGTTAAGTTTGCATTTAAAATTGTGAGTTAAAAAACTTTTGCTTTAACGAGCAGAACACTGGAAACAGCACATAGTGTTTATCACTTCTTAGTGAACTTGTTACTTTTTGCTATAAAAAATAGTGCGCAATCGGTACAACTGATTTTTTGAGTATTCGCCACTAAAAAGAAATTGGAAATATTAAAAGTTAAGAATTAAAAGGTAAAGTAAAACTCATGAAAAGTTAAATTTACTTTAAAATATAACTATTTAACTTTAAAATTGTCAAATTTTATAGAAACTATATTTATTTTCACTAAAAGGTCATTCATTAAATATTACAGTGGATTACTAAATTGTATTTAAAAAACCAAGTATAACCCTAATAAAATCGTGTTTTACTAGTCACTCTCTCCAATCGTCTTGTTTTAATATTTTCAACAAACGCAACCCTCGCGTCTATCAAATTAATCCCATCACTCTAAGAACTCTCCTCACCACCACCACCACGCAAACTCCAAAACACACTGAATACTCCACGTACAAATCGCGCACAACAATCGGTTCCCTTCCGCCAAATCCAGGCATCTATTTTTGCTCCTCCACCTCTAGCTCTCCACAAAACAGCATCAGCGTTACGGCGAAATTATGCAAACTGTCCGATTACATTTGGGATGAAGGCAGCCTTTTTCCTGCTCCATCTCAACCCGCACGCATATCCCTCTTCACTCTCCTCATACGGATATATATACCCACACAAACACACGCGCGCACTGTATGTACCCTTTTTTTTCTTTCTTCTTACAATTCAAATATTTCCCGAGTCGCGCGCGGCGCAAGAATAACGGATCAATTCTGTAATCCCTCAAATATTGGCTCTATACATGTGCACGGCCTCTCGTGCGCGTCGTCGCTGCTGCACAGCACACCGGCATATCGTCGATGAAGCGCGCCCGCAACTATTATGCGGCCGAACGAGCGCCGCGCTGATTCTACTGGCCGCATATACGTCTCGAGAGTTGTGTGTGTGAGAGAGAGAGGTGGGTGTGTGTATAATACTCACACTCCATCGCGTTCTCGGTTGTCGGTTCTCCGCGGTTCTCGGGTCTCGAGGAGCGGCCGAGAGTATATTCGTGGTCTCCAGTATAGGAGATGATGATGCTGTCTAGCTTCTGGAGCCTGTTAAGGGTGTATTGAGAGTGAGTTCTCGATCAAAAATTTAAGAGGTAGTAATGGTGTATTTCGAAAGTTGCACTGTGATTCGTGCAATAGTAGTTTGAATTAATAGAGACGTTTAAATTCCGCCTAGTTTCACGTAAGAAATCGAAATACTGTTTGTGAACTCTCTGACCCCCCCCCCCCCCTGGATATTACGTAATATTTTAAGAAAGAAATTATTTTTATTAGGTTTATGTATATTTAGACACATGGTGCGAAAATAAAGTTACTTTTTATTTGTTGAGATAATTATATTGTTATTGAACAAAGTAATATTTATTTTTATAGTCCATACAAGTGACTATAAAGTCGACAAATCATTGGAACCATTTTACATTGTTAAATTAATAATCTTGCTTATATATATATATATATTTTTTTTTTGCTTAAAGAACTAATGCAGAAATTCTATGCGATCGTTTATATATTGGTCGCCATTGATCTTGCACATGACGCTTCTTGTCTCATAAAGTTGAAAAAGTGTATAAAATGTGCTTCAAAGCCGCAGAAAAGTTTTCACGTGTATTTTTCAATATTTTAACGCGAAGTTTTAGTACTTTTTGATTTTCACTTCATATATTGTGTAATATTCTCGAAGTGGTTAAGGTAAGGTAAGGCTAAGATTAAGATCTTAAGGTATTTATGAAAAAAAATATAAACATCATATTTTTAATTCCTTTATAACATATTTTTGTTTTAGGTAAAAGCCCTGCAAAATATTTTGCAGATATTTCTAAAAATTTTTTTCAAAAGCGTTTTTGAATTAAAACTAAAAATTTTTTTCAATACTATTTTGTAAGCTCTATAAAAACCTAACTATTACACAGAGTTTTATGAATACAACACCTGCTATAAAAAGTACTACTAAGAACAAGGATTCCTTGCAACAGATGAATCATTCATTCGAGTTTCAAAACATTTTTGACTTACATCAAATAACAGATTCATCACAGCTACCGAAAAAGCAAGCGAATTGTCGCATGAGTGAGAGGTCCAGCTGAAGTATTATAAGAGAGTTTATTTATCGTTTCCGTGGTCAATGGAAATGCTTTCTAAGCGCTAAAGGAAAATCAGGATATGTATAATAACCGAATATTAGCAACAAAACACATTGTTGGCAGATGATTATCGTTAGATTATTTATGTATCATGCTGTTTGCCTTGTAGCCAATACAAGTGGGATTTATGCCTATCTTATCCAATAAAATTAACATGAAATTTCATGTATTATAATAAATTATAGGTAATTGATTTTTAATCCACATTTAATATTTATTTAGTTTTTCAGCAACACAAAATTTGTAAAGATTATAATCAATTTTGAAAGATTTAACAAAAAACAAAGAAAATTAATATTTTTGTGATTTATCTTAGATTTTTGTAATTTCATTTTTTTAATGAGAAATTAATGATAAATAATTTTACTATAACCATTAATTAAAAAAAAGAATAGCATCTATAAAAGTAAAAAACTGTTACTATATACTTTCTCAAAAACGACGTTTTTTACTATGTAGTTATCGCAAATAAATTGTGTTAATTAACGCTAAGCAGTTTCATCTCAGAATATTCATCTCTGAAGTCTACAATCTTTGAAGTTACAATATTTAAAATAAAAACCATATACCAAACCTGTATTAATCATGAACTTCTACTATTTTCTACATTTTGGTACATCCGATTCAACAGATTATTACACCATGTTTCGATTACACCGTCAATTTAAAATAATCGTACCATCATTCATTTACATCTATATTTCATACTACAACACACCAAAATTCATACCTCGAGGCACAACTACCGAAACAACCCCATTACACGGCGTTTAACAGTAAAATTGACTTTTGAACCAGCTTGTAACGCTACTTATACTGCCTCGAGAGCCTGCAAGCACGTCCTTACCGTGCTCTCGGCGAAAGGCCATACGCCCGGGCCGGAAGCGTTCGAAGAACAAGCAATGATGGGTCTATTAATGGGTACACTGCTATACGACCACTTGAACGGTTCGTTAATGAGCGCGTACGCTATCACACGGGCGAAAAGTTAATTGTGCGCGCAGCGCGAAGAGTCGCGCTGAAAGGCGCGAGAGGAAGTTTATCGAGCGAATACGGCATTTTAAATTGGTGTTTTGGAATTTTAGAGGCTTTGGAAGTGTTATCGGGCTTATTATAATTAGTACAGATTAAATATCAAGTATGAGTATAGAAGATGCTTTGTTTTTTAAAAGGCTTGTATTTTTTAGTATGAAAAAGTGTAGACTCGAATTAAACACGTGTATATTTTAAATATTGCAGGCATAAATACACGCGAATGTTTTGATCATTTATAATGCACTAGATTTAGTTGGTAAATAATATGCAAATTTAATGTTGCAATGCGTTTTTCCGTGAAAAGCGAGTAATTACTCCGTGTCTAGCTCATGAATAAATAGTTTCGTAAATAATTTACAAATTCCTCAAATATTGATGTTGATAGGGTTCTAGATATTCAATGTACTCATTAGTGCCTATTTAAGTTTATCATAAATCATATAATTATAATATTTACACCATTTCGTTGATGTAAATGACAAATAGCTGTTATAAAATGAGTATAAAAGTATGCAATGTAAATTTAATCAAAAATATTTATCAGAAAAATGTTAGTGATTTATATTCAATCTCGCCTGCAACTAATTTAATTTGATAGTCTTTTAACGATCATGATCTCAAATTATTCATAAATAAACAAACAAACAATAAATAAATAAATAAATAAATAAGTAAGTGAGTGAGTGAGTGAGTGAGTAAGTAAGTAAATAAATAAATAAATAAATAAATAAATAAATAAATAAATAAATAACCCTCTGACTCAACCCTAATCACTAATGCATAATTACATCAATATAAGATTTCATTCTTTCCGAAAAATCAAACGGCAATAATTACTAAACACTTTAGTAAAACTATTTTATAGTAATAATACATTAAAGGTTTTAGTAAAAATAACTGTTTACTATAGCAACTTGATAATTTTCAAGATGAAATATTTTTAAGTATATGTAACTATTCTGAATTATATCTATAAATTCTAATTCTTAACATATCATGTTTAGTTGAAATAAAATAGACATTAAAATTTATTTTTTTTATTAATGTTACCAAAATATTCTTATAACTATTTATTCAAAAAGCTCATAGTTGTACGGACTCTGCACTGAGAACTCTATTATTATTTCTACCAACAGATATTTCTCTGAGAGTAATTTAAAGAAAGTCCACAAAAAAAAGTATTTTAATTTTATCTCAAAGAAAGTAAAAGTAAAGATAAGTAAAACTCGAATTCCAATGATCATTGGCTCCGACTACCTAATTAAAATACTTAAAAAGAAACGTAAGAATACGTCTAAAAGTCGAGAGAGCGAACTCGCGCGAGCGAACACAGCGAGAGAGAGAGAGAGAGAGAGAGAGAGAGAGAGAGAGAGAGAGAGAGAGAGAGAGAGAGAGACTTCTTAACGCACTACAGAAGTAGGAGTATAGTGCGAAAAAGGCGGCAAGCGCGAGATAAGGACCACGCCCTCGGCCACAAGGTGGAACGAGTAGCCGTCAACGATATAAGGAATACAGGAACGAATTATTATTTACGAAATGTACATTTTCGCCCATCGAACGGTATAGGCGGCGAAAGAAAGAAAGTAGTCGAGAGAGATTGTCGTAGTCCTGTCGGAGTCGCGCTGGAAATACAAGAGGAATAATGTAACACGAATCGCAGTGGGAGCAGATGCGCGCCTCGGCGCAACAGCTTTTTCTATTGATGTTACCAGTAGTACACACCAGGAACTCCGTCAGACGAGAATCTGTTACTACTGATTCCGCTGCGAAAACTGATATCGTGCATCTTTAGAGCGGGGGTTTGACAGCGCGGAATTTTATATTTTCGTACAAATTGGTGAGCGACGTGAAATTTTTCAGGATGTGAAACTTTTTTACCTGGATTTTATTATTTTATTATAGTTTCTTAATTTTAATAAATTTATATCCATTTTTAATAAATTTTCTACATATGTGAATGGCTTTTAGCATCGTATGAGCTACTTTTTCAATTTTTCTATTAAATAAAATTTCAATTTTTAATGATAAAAGTAAATTACAACGACGCTCGATTGAATTACTTTTTATTCGAAAATTTGAATGCATTTTTAACAATGGAGTTTTTGATTATTTTAATTTGAGTAATAAATTCACGTTTAATGACAATTAAAGATTCAGGATTATGTACAAAATATTTAATCACTCGAGTTAATAATGCAAATTATTACAAAATATTCTCTTTTATATTTTTGTTAAATAATGATGTTCATGTTGAATTCATATTCGCAAGTCACAACAACCATTTTTCCATTTTCCGTCTTTAAAAATATCTTTATGCCAAATTCTGATGTAGAATTTTTGATCAGGCATATAAATTACTATATAAATCATTATATAGTGGGATATCCTAACTTCAAGAAAAAAATTACCCTCATGAGCGGTAAAAATTAACATTATTCATTAATTTAAAAAATTCAGTAATTTGTTTCCTATATTCAAAAAAACCCACGTTTCCAATATGATCTTCAAGGTAAATTTCTATCAGAAAATTATCTTCATGTAAAAAGGTAAATTGCATACAAAGTTGGAATAAGTATTATTATTTCATTGATTGTATTTAAAAATTTTCTGTAAGAAAAACTTAAAAATGCCATTTTCTATTTAATATATATGTAATTTATGAATTAGCCCCGAACCTGGGGATGATTTTTTAAAAGAAGATTTTATATCAAGCAGCACAGATAGTAAATTAATAAATAAAGCTCTGAATATTGTTTTATAGTTACTCAAAACCATAAAGTTGATGTAATTTATGAATTAGCCCCGAACCTGGGGATGATTTTTTAAAAGAAGATTTTATAACAAGAAGCATAGATAGTAAATTAATAAATAAAGCTCTGAATATTGTTTTATAGTTACTCAAAACCATAAAGTTGATGTAATTTATGAATTAGCCCCAAACCTGGGAATGATTTTTTAAAAGAAGATTTTATAACAAGAAGCATAGATAGTAAATTAATAAATAAAGCTCTGAATATTGTTTTATAGTTACTCAAAACCATAAAGTTGATGTAATTTATGAATTAGCCCCAAACCTGGGAATGATTTTTTAAAAGAAGATTTTATAACAAGAAGCACAGATAGTAAATTAATAAATAAAGCTTTGAATATTGTTTTATAGTTACTCAAAACCATAAAGTTGATAGTTATACACCGCAAACGTTATAGACTTTACAAAAATATGTCAATCAGAAGTTTTAAAAAATAAAGTGTAACAACATCCCCGATCTACCGTTAGTCAATATTTCAGTTTTTATTTTAAATTTTGTGAAAGAGTCGATAATATAGTACACCAACCGTACTTACAGTGATTTTCTCCATTACCGGGTATTGTAGATGTAGCTACCAAACGAGTCACGCAGAATAAGCGGTATCCATATACTACAAGAGCCATCTCAAGCCCAAAATAAAAATTCTTCGAACTAAACTCAGTTGGTAAGATGGGAATTTACCATCAGAATACGACGAAGTATACCGCAGTAAGAACTGAGAAAATATCGAAAAATATGATAGCGTCTGCTTTGAGAGCATTCAGTGCGGTTTTCTCATACAATACAATTCAAAATTAATTTTTACCTACATCTTCGGGAGGAAGTTTATTATGAAAATTTCTTTCAATACCCATACATTGGTATAATTAACAAACACTTATGGCTAAGTAGTTCGATTCATATATTCATATAAAACTGTAATGATAAACATGGTAGTATAAATACGTCCAATGGATTGGGGTTCTTTTTGTAATACATTTGTTATAAATTTTTTATTTTCAAACTCTAAACCATCATCAAACCGCTTTTTCTTAGAATAATGGTTTCTCAAAAAGAGGTCTTGAATCACAGAAGTCGGATAACAAAACAACTTTTAATTAAATTGATAAAAATTCACATTGATTTGCTAAAATCGCTACTATTTAAGTCTATTTTTTATAAATCTTCAATGCAAACTACCGAAAACTTTTTTTGTGATTTTAAAGTTTTTTTAAGACTGATTATTTTATCACAAAATAAGTCCTTAGCCTTATTTATTTGCTTCAGAATCTAATCGATTTAAGAACATTCATCCTTACACACGCACATACAGTCACGTACACGCAAACACACACACAAGCACACGCACACGCACATAGACACACATATACACTGAGATTTCTAGTAATGGCAGATTATTACATAGCAATGAGCAATGATGTCCTGATTTTGCTTAATTCGGCTTCTATCTTTAATTATAACTAATGGTTTCGATGGTTCGTACGAAACCTAGAACATTTATAATTTCCCATACTTTCCCACGAAGAATAGCACTTTTCATGAGTTTCCCACGAAGACTAGCACTTTTCATGAGTTTAGAATCTTTTGGTACTCCGAAAATGATCGGTTCACTTGAGAAGATCAGGCTACCCGAATAAATAAAAGTAGCCCGAAAAAGTCAGGTGGCAGAAAATCGCGAAATGTGCTGATCTTCTTAGGAAAATCACGAAAAATACTAGTCTTTGTGGTGAAAATCCAATTATGTTACTCTTCGTGGGAAATGCAACGTACGTGCTGATCTTCATAAGGACCGTCGATTTATTGTTCGATCAGTAATATTTAAAGCGAAGAATTTTAAGTGACTATGTCACGTATTCATACCAGGGTATCACAGTCTGCGAACTTAAGTCCAGAGCAATGTTGTAAGGAGGGGTACTTTTATCGTATGGTGGCGCTACGTTCTATCTATCTATCTACCCCCATAGTTCTGTCTACGTAGGTCTCAATCGATTTGTGTTTGTCACGGGATTATTGCAGGATATGTAGCATATAGGTATAAAGAAAAAAACTAAATCCCGGAAGCTATCGGCAGAAACAAACGTTTTATGTGTTTAAATCACGGAATATGAAAGAGGTCCAAGTGTATTTGAATACTTGTGTGTAGGGATGTGAATGCATCTAATATATACTATATATACACGCATATATACCACACGTATATGTATACCCAACGGTAAAACCATTTTTCCGCAAGTGTCCCTAAATAACAACTTTTTCACAGACGTAAGAATGTCAAGTCACCAAAAAGTTAACATAAAGATGAATTCAAGTGTGATTTTGTTTCTTTCACGCCTATGAAAAAGTTGTTATTTAGGGACACGTTCGGAAAAATTGTTTTATCGTTGGATGTAAATACTGCACGCACATAAAATACACAAATATCCACACATAGATTAATTGCACAAGCATAAAGAGACATTATATTTACACCAAAAAGGATTAAATAAAAAAAACTTTAAAAAATCTTAAAAAAATGTTATGTGCCTATATTTTAACTCTGAAGATAGAGAACAATGTTCTAAGTGACTTATTAATGTTCTTGTAACTAGAAATATAAAATTGGACTTTTGTTTGTATGGATAGTAAACCGATGGCACTGTTAGATATGAATTAAAAATTGTGATGGTCTTAAGAACCAAACGACTTGAAATCTGGAGCGAACCGGAAAATCGACTTAAGTCCACTTTTTTGAAAATTTAGTTTTGAGCTATTTTAGTATCCTTACATAGTATATTTCCAGATAAAACTGCAAAAAATCAAGAAAGTGTAAAAATAAATGACCCTATCAACTATTTATGATTTTTTTTAATATTAGTTTAAATGGAAATTAAAACATTTAAACCTTAATTTCTCAAACCATGAAAAGTGGACTTAAGTCTTAAGTGGCGTTTTACCGGGAACCCACAGAAATAATTTTTCAGGATTACCTGTAGAAGTCATAGTTAAAGCGTGGTTTTTTTTAAATACACTATACGGTGTACATATTGAGATAATGGACCACTTAGCGTACTTTTTTTCGAACGAACATGTACCTTGATCGTTAAAGGGTTAAGAGTGTACGAGCTCCTCCTTATATGGTGCCTTGTTGAAAGGCTATATACCTATCGAAGAACGCGCAGTGATAGGTCAATTAATGACTCCAGTAGCTACTTTAATAGTTCGTTAATGAGCGTGTACGTTGTCGGACGGCAAAAAATCAATTATGTGCGCGAAGAAATGTGATGAAAGGTTACATGTGCTAGGAAGTGCGCAAATGAATAAGTTCGTAAATGAATGATCGAAGAATGCACGCTTTATATATTGTATACCGGATTATTTAAGAGTGAAAAAAAACAACATATAAAAATAAAAATAAATAGCGCAGTAAAAATACATAATAATAAAGAAGGAAAGAAAATAAAATTGATTCTCTAAGATTCCGGTAGTTAAATGTGTGCTTATGTCATCAGTGTGAAAAATTCTTTCGATGCTATATTTTCGTCAACGTCAGGATATGAGAAAGAAAAGAAAAAAATTGATTTTCTACTAAAGAAACGAATAGGTTACAGTGGACAGCCAATTTTATACTTTTCTTCTTCATATGCTGACGTTTACGAAAATTCGGCGTTGCAAGAAGTTTTCACAAAGATGTCAGGAGTTATACCAAACTTGACTACCGGAAATATCGAGGAACAAATTTGTTTTCCTTCCTCTTATATTATTTTATATTTGTACTTTTTTCTTGTTCTGTTTTTAGTGCGCTTAAACGATTTCTGTTATTGAGCAAAGTTTTTTGCTCTTTTGCATAAGTGTAATTTTTTAATTTTAAAAATTGCACAAAAGTAACGAAAGTATAGGAAAAGTATAAAAGGATAGGATCTTCCAATGTTATTGGAAATAATTAAATAAGTAGAGATAAGTAAAGCTATGCAATTGGAATGCTCATTGAGTTTCATGACTTTTACTACTTATTTAATTAAAACACTCAAAAATGTAAGAATACACCTGAGACTCGAGAGCGAACCCAGGGGAGAAAAGAGAGAAAGAGATAGACAGAGAGCCACTCCTTGACGCACTTCAGAAGTAGGAGCAGTGCGAAAAAGACGGCAAGCGCGAGATAAGGACCACACCCTTGGCCACAAGGTGGAACAAGTCCCAGAAGAACGATATTTTTTATAATCGTAATAGACAACGATCATTTTTGTTTGAAAATATGATAAATTATATAGTTAGAAAAAATGATTAAAGTTTGTCTATAATATTGTCAAATTTAATCGAACCCACACAATAAAAAAATTTTAAACACATTCACTAAATTACGAACATTTTAAAAACCAAATCTGCATTGCAACTATAAAAACCAAAATCTGCATTGAATGAAATTTTGCGTAAGTGATAAGAGCAAAATTACCGTGACAACGAAAAAGAACAGTTTGGTATACGGAACTGACAATGATTCCGTGGTTGTGCTTTTTACTACCTATACTGTGCTTCTTATTACCTTTACAAAATTTCATTTAACTAATATTTTTAAAATATATGTATACTGCCTCGTTAATTCACATTACAAGAATTTGTACATTACAATAGCATCAGACTTGCTATAATTCTAAACATTTGAAAAATAAAGACAACTTATAGTTATCATGATATCTACATTTATAGAGAAAATATAAAAAAATCTGTGTTCAGATCGATACACAGTATTTTTTTAACTTGAATAGCTTTAAAATATTAGCAAAAACTGAAGATATGAAAACCATTCGTTTCGTAATAAGAGCTCATCTATACTTGTTGATACGCGGCCTTCTGTATACAAAACTCTGTACAAATTCTTTTGTAACTGTAAGTTAAACTTATAATGTTATACATAAACACGCTATACTTTGTAATCAGACTGTATATCTAATCTATGTAATGCTAAAAAAACCTCGTATGAGGTTAATAAAGCTTAAATTAATAAAAAAAAAAAAAAAAAAAATTCGTTTCGTAAAAATTACCCATACATAAATAGCAATAGTGTAATATATAAGAAACGAATGCGCCTGGCGCAACAGCTTTTACTTATTTTATCAGTAGTACATAAAAAACTCTGTCAGACGAAAGTCTGTTACTACTGATTCTGTTATAAAACTGAAGTTCTCCGTCATCCCTTACGAAAAGAACGCTCAATAAATGTTATTTGGCACACACTCAACTAAAATCGACTGTTCCTTATCCTGCACAATACAGAAAGCGCCAAATCACACTCAACTCGAGTGTAAATACTCAATAATTGAATGTTTTTCTACACAGGATTTCACGTAAATAACATAATGACTGCGCATGACTGCAGCACAATATTTTAAAAAAAATTGAATGACCTTTTCGATAATTTTAACAGAAGCATTAAATTCAGGTTTAATATTAATTGAAGATTTATGATTGTACAATAATACATAGTTTTAATCATCCAAAATTCTAATAAAAATTGTTAAAAGACAATAATAAATTTTTGTATAAATAAGAATTTTATATTTTATATTTTTTTATACTTTATTAAACAAATTTTGAAATATTCAAATAAATTGAAATTCCTCTTGAATATTTATTATTTTTATTGTACGCTTTATTAACAGCTTTAGTCAGTTTTTTATATTTTCATATACATTCTGCGAAAAGAGTCAAATATAAATATACCTTATACGTGCACCAACTGTGCATACAGTAATTTTCTCCTTTGCAGCTAATACCAAAGTACTTATCATCAAATGATCGAGTATTCGAAAAATAGAACTTCTTCGAATAAAACTCAGTTGGCAAAATAGGAATTTGCCGCCAGCATGTATATACATGACCAGACGAAGTGCACTTACAGCGGAGAACGTTGAAAAATAGTCTAGTGTCTGCTTCGAGAGCATTCGGTCCGGTCTTCTGATTCTTTCACAAAAACAGTTGCAAGGTTATTGCATCATGTAAGTACACCCAATGCAACTCAAAATTAATTTTTATTTGCGACGTTTATCCAGTCGATTGTTGTCATGGAAAAATTAGTAAATAATGCGCTAGTCAAGTATTCAAAATTTTACAAGTTTCATGCGTTCACGTACTATTTACGTTGTTAAATTTCTTTTGTCTAAGCGTGATTGTTTACTTGCAAAATATATTGTATTTGCTTTGGACGCATTTGTATGTCAAGAAATGTACATTTTTCTTTTAAATTATCTATTGCAAATACGTAGTTTTTATAAAAGTTATCATAAAAGCTCGTCATAACCTCAAATAGTTAACTATAAAGTATTGCAAACCCTAACGAATGTTGCCTAATATGTTTTTAGAATAGATATAGAAACAAAAATATTTTTCTAATAAAATTGTTTTTTCGTTTGTTCAGCTGCTGATTACAACCTAATTTTTCAAAATGATGCTCGCACGAGTGTGCCGAGGTACACTTATACCTCAAACGCAGACGTTGTTTAAATCACCTTTGGTCACCAAGCCACAACTCTCCAAGATACAAGTAATCAGGCTCTTTTCCAATGATTCCCGTAGCACATTCACCAGAACAGCTCGCAGGAGAGCTACCATCTCAGAAAAAGTCATGGCTCCAGCTGGAGAAACAGGCGAGTAGAAATCTAATAATGATATTTTAATGACTTTATTATTTTTAAAACCATGTATTTCCATGTATTTAGCATCTTATGTTTACTTTCAAACTAATTAAATAATTTTTTTTTAATAGCATTCAATATTGGCAAAGGAGCTGTAGCAGGAGGAGCTGTTTTGGGAATCGGAGCACTTTGTTATTACGGTCTGGGTCTTTCTTCCGAAATAGGAGCCATAGATAGAGCAGGGTACACATAAATACAACTTATAATTTTCCAATCTCTGCTGTTGCATAACTATCAGACAATATAGTATAGAGGCACTTAATATAGTTTATATAATATTATTGCAGGTTATGGCCACAGTACGTGAAAGATCGCATCCATACGACTTACATGTATTTTGGTGCCTCGATAGCATCGAGTGCTCTCGCCGCTGTAGCTTGCTTGCGATCGCCAGCTATGATGAATCTAGTTATGCGTCAAGGTTGGTTAGCCCTGGGAGCTACGATGGTAGCCATGATCGGCACAGGAATGGTAGCTCAAAGTATTCCATACAAAGAGGGTTTTGGAGCTAAGCAACTTGCTTGGCTAGTACACACTGGAGTTGTGGGTGCTGTTCTGGCTCCGTTGTGCCTTCTTGGTGGTTCTCTGGTTATGAGGGCTGCTTGGTACACCGCTGGTGTTGTTGGAGGTCTCTCAGCTGTGGCTGTCTGTGCCCCTAGCGAGAAATTTTTGAATATGGGTGGACCTCTGGCTATCGGTCTTGGAGTTGTCTTCTGCAGTTCCATGGGTAGTATGTTCCTTCCGCCATCAACAGCTTTCGGTGCGGGACTCCATTCTATCGCACTGTATGGCGGATTGCTGCTCTTCTCTATGTTCCTCTTGTACGATACACAACGTATCATCAAGTCAGCAGAAACTCAACCACAATATCACTATAATACGATTGCTCCATTTGATCCCATCAACAAGTGAGTAGATATTTAGTTTTACGTCAGTATAGTACATCAACTGTTTACAATAAGTTAATCCATTCTTTTTTGTTTCATGAAACAGTGCTATCTCAATCTACTTGGACACCATTAATATCTTTGTGCGAATCCTCACCATTTTGGCAGGTGGAAACAGGCGTAAATAAAGTAACATTAGTTAATAAAGTACATCCTATTTGACTAAGGTTATTGTGAGAAAATGTATGATAAATTATCAAGTATTACCACGTTGTTTGTTTTACATAAAATAAATTATAAAAAGTACTAAGTGCACTTGATATTGAATGCTCAGAATCGCGATATTTTAGAACAAACCATTATTAGTTACTATTTTTTTAATTTTTTAGTTAAAGGAATATATTTATTTGTACATTCAAATTTTTGTTTCTATTCAGTCATGTATGTATACTTTCCATTGTATCCGTCCTGTTTTCTTCCCTGATCAGTCGTAGTTACTCTCTTCGGAATTCTATCGTTTATTCAACGCTCTCTGTCTTACCGACGGTGTTGCACATAAAACCGGTTCATAATATTTGATAAATTCAATCTGCATCAGTAACCGAGTAAAATGCTACTTATCGTCACTGGTGACCTTTACAAAATTTGACCTTTTAGCCTAATCATTTTTACACTTTAGCATCTTCTTTAGTTGTTTATAAGGTAAAATAAGATTACGTGTCAACTTTAATCATTTAGAGCATTTAATTATTCTTTTCCAAATTATTATAAAACAATTTTTTAAAAGAAAAACACATTTTTTAAAAAGTTTTTTGTATATACTGGCTTGACTAAAACTTGTTCAATAAGTTTTGTAACTTTTAAATTAAATATAAATAAGACATTATTTTTTATTAACCTAACATTCTACTGACAATCTAAAATAACCTTAATTTTTAGTATTTATATGTTCTTATACAGGTGGTATTTTTTAAATTTTAACAATTAATTTAATGTTTAGTATTTTAAAGAAAATATAGTACTTAAAGTTTCAATAAGATTTATAGGATGAAATGAAAAATAAAAATATTTTTGATATTATAAACAATCACGTTTAAGAAACAATCACCAGATTTGTTCCTTTTAATTAATCGTAGTCGTGACGTTTCTACAGTTCAAAATGATCAACATCCGATTTTCTTCATGTTTTCATAGTATCGTCTATTAATTTTCAAAAGTTCATCTTTGAAACAACGTATCTTGAACTGTATATATGTTCTTTCGGCAAATTTACTGCCGATTTCCTTTCCGTTGTGTCCCACTTAAATTTTTTGATCGATCGTATCTAAGCATCGCGCAAATCTCCACATCATGAATTATACACTAAATTCCTCTCAGCAATAAACCAAACTCAATAATAATGTTATCAACTATTTCGCGTCGCTCATATTGCTTGTCAAATAATTCTTGCCCCAAAGAGTAAAAAGACCGCACACATACATATTCACCTTGTTAGTATAAATCCAGAACGGTGAAACTTGTTTGTACTCTTTTTGCTGTCAGGCGCGGAAATATATAATCGTGTACCTATACAGTGGACTCTCTATAACTCGTACCTCCATAACTTGAAATTATTTCTAACTCGAAAAAAATGTTTGTACCCTTGAATGGGAAAAAAAACGATGGTAAAATTTATTATCTATAACTTGATTATTTTTCGATTCAGAAATCTCAGAAGTCGGTATATTGAGTCACGAATAACTCTACACGAAGAAAACCTCTATAAGTTGAATTATTAAGTCACAAGTATCTTTAACTTGGATTTTATTAGTATCAATGAGTCTCATAATGGACATATAAACAAGTATTGATGCCTCTTGCAAATACTTGCGTTAATTTTATGAGTTTTGACATGCTTTCTATTTAATTTGAAATTTTTGTTTATAATCAGCAATCCTCACTAATTAAAGTGCTATTAAAATTTACGACAAAATTAATACAAAAGAGTTCAACATAATGGCAAGTATGTTTTCTGCAATTTTAAAGAAAAGTGAACAGATAATTTTGAAGAATAGTTAATATACATAGATACTGCAATATATTATTCAATTTATAAGAATTTGAATCAAAGGAAGAAAAGCTTCCTTTTTGAGAAAGCAAAAATGATTTTTTAACAAAATAAATCGATGTAATGTAATCAAATTACAGTAATGAACAAGTAAGCGTTATAACAAAATCTCTACTAGTCCTTATATTTTTTTAAACCTTTGAAAACATTTAAATTATTTTTGTGGTCCTTAAATTCTTAAATTTTTATTTTTTTTATTATATTATCTTTCTTTATAAGAAAAATCTTTTATTTAACGTATTTTAATTTAAATAATTTTTTGTATTTAACATAAAGTTAACATAAATCCCATTGTAGCATATTTGCTACATTCACTTGGAGATGCTTCCAAAAATAGAGGATGAGTTTTAAGTAAGTTATATAATTATAAATGTACTTATATTTAGACAAAACCCAAACTCGCTTGCCGTTCTTTGAGTAGTAACAAACCTCTATATACAAAGTTTTAGAAGTCAAAATCAACGGCACCCTAAAAAAATATTAGAATGAAATGTTGAGAAAATTTTATTCCAATATGAATTGCTTTTTCACTTCTCGGTCGGTTAATATCCAGATGGGAAATTTGAATTTTTAATAGACTTTCAGACCCTCTTAAATACACTTTGAGGGAAAGGCAGCCTTAAAAATATGCAAAGTTAAAAATATCTGGACAACTTATATATAGTAGTTTTACGGTCTACCTGTAAACATCATATTTAGAGCATATACGATAGTCAGTGAGACTATTTTAGAAACAATAAAATCTGTTTACATATATTTTTGATCAGGGAATAAGCACCAGGTACAATACTATACTAAAATCCTTTTCTTTTTCTGATAGAATTGAACTTACATCAGTTTGGAAACCCTGGACTTATAAGGTAAATCTTAACTATGTCCCATTTATGAAACAGTATAAAGAATGATAAAATTAGAAAGTGATATTTATCCATTTATTACGTTTCATAATAGGGACATAAGTCATGAAACAGAAGTACATCGTGCTGTTGCACTATTTCATAACACGTACAATGGATAACACAGTATTTCATGACAATAATCAATAGAATTAAAAATTATTAACGTTAAATTTAAATTTTCGCGCACCATATCCATCCAAGGAAAGTTCCACCCTCCGAGTACCATACAAAATTTTTTCCCTTACTCTTTCATTCAACCCTAATCTCCGAAAAATCCAAACCACACCCCGACACGCTCCTCCCTCACAGAGACTCCACTGTACACACAGCAGAGCCCCGCGCTCTCACTCCCATCATCCACATCGCGCCAATCGTTCAATTCAAATGCAGCTCGCATCCACGCCGTCCAAGCTTAAAAAAAGACAACACACACACGCGCGCCAGGCTCGATGCGTCCATACCCAGCATGGCAATTATACACCGCGCTCGCTCGCTCGCTCGCGGAAGATGTCACGAGCTCGCTATATACGCGCTCGTGCCTCGCGCGACAGCCTTCGCCATCGGCTCCCCATGGATGGATGTTACTGGACCGGGTTAAGTGGCTCCGGAGAAAGCAGCTGCCGCGAGTCTTTTGCTCCTTGCCGTGGCGAAAATCGCGCATCATCGGCACAGATTTTTCGCGAAGCGAGGGAATCGGATTCTTCTTTTTTTGGGGGGGGGTCTGGCTTTTTTGGCATGGTGGTGGTGGTTGGTGACGGTGTTAATGGGTTCATCGATGAGTCAGGTTGGAGGTGTGTAGAGGAGGAAGATTGGCTTTTAACTAGTTTTAAGGATGTGGGATGCGGGCGAAAGTCGGAGTTCAGTGACTCAATTTTTTGGGGCTGCCGAATTTCTGCAGGTGTATGTAATATGTTGGAATGGTGTGTGTAATATTGAACTTAGATTTTATGGGGATAAAGGGGATAACAATTTGAGTATAGTTTTTTTTTTAATTGAATATTTAGTGATTTTGGTATCTGTGAATGGTGAACTTTCATATAAAAAGTCAAAAGTCGCAAAAGCACATCTATTACTTTACCTTTATTAAAATTAATGCTATTCTTTTGCATAGGTTCAAATGGCTATTTAAACATTCAAACTTTAAAATCTCGTAATTTTTAAAAATTAACTAAGTGGTTATTTCTGGATGACACAGATTTGATATGCAAGTAATCATTGTATTTGACTTGACGCCTTAACCCTCTAGCACCCATAAGTCCCCTGGAAAACACTTATTTTTCCGCGTTAAAAAAATTAGAACCCCCAGATTAAGGTTTTAAACCGGTCGGATTCCCTTCGTCTACTCAATAGAGAGATGGTGCTTGAGGTGGAATAAAAAATAACTTAATTGCCTGTCGCACAATTCAAAACGGCGACGGCATAACAACAAAGCAATGCGTATAAAACTGCAGATTTTTCCATAAAAAAACAAAAAAAAATTTTTTTTGGTAATTCAATTGGTGGATACTTGTATAATAACACTCAAACTAACAATCTACCAAGTTAGTTCCTACAATATATTATATACAATATATTATAATTAATTTAATACCAGGAGGACTTATAGATGTTTTTAAAGGTCACCTCTATACATTATTTTTAGAGCTTAGTTTCACTGTAATAAACTGTTGCAATCTAAGTTTGAGACAACTCTAAGAATAACTAAACGCAAAATAATTTTTTTTTCGCTTTTAAAATACTCTTTGTCTTGAAGGGTTAAAAACAAATAGCTGTAAAATATCACCTTTACTTTGACAAGAGTACGGCAATGAAATTTTATTTATATAATTTGTCAATATTATTTTTATAATGATGCACTACAGTAAGAATAAAATAAATAGAAGTCCAATATCTAAGCCTAGTTTTTAAGCCTAAGTAAAAGCTTGTCGTGTATCTGTTTTTACAAGGGCATGAGAAATAAAAAATCTGTTGCGTACATAGTTTTTTCATAAATATTCTCTTTTCAGTAATAAAAATGCAAACAAATCTGCAGCAATTCACTGCATATGTACGTAGTAACTGTAGCAGCGCGTTAAATACTTTTTTCAGAAAATGTTCGATATCTTCAGGCTTTTTGTGAAATAATGATTAAAATATTCGCTAAAACTAAATACAAAAAGCTTCTTGATAGAATTATGTATTATGTAGCAGAAAATCAGTACATAAGTTTAATGTGAATTTAGTATCAAAACTTATTACTAAATGCACTTAAAATTTTTATCTGGAGAATAATGAGTAAAAAGTTTATGAATAAAGTTATATAAAAAAATGAGATGGTAAGGAATATTTGTTACATAAGTTTGAATTGAGAAAATTATTATTAAAACTATCCAAACCTTTTAACCAATTTTATCAAAATTCAAGTATACTTATTTATAATGTTCTTTTGATCTTACCTTATATTATTTAGCATCAAAAAATTCCTATAAGATTTTTATTTTTTTCCCAAATTAAGACTAAAGATAAATCATTGGTAAAAACATCACTTATGAATTTATTAAGCCCAAACGTAAGAGATCTAACGGTGCCTAAAAAGTACATTTTTCACATAATTGAGTAATTTTCAGCAATTAGTAAGTACAAGAAAATATAAATACCTGTGAAAATTGTGAGAAAGCTTAGTAAAACATGTAAATATAAAATATAAGAAAGTGTTAAAACACACAAAACTATGAGAAAACGTCAAAAAATCTTAATCTTTTCTCACATAACAATCTTACACTCACGTACAGTCCATTATTTCCCCCAGGCCAACTATTCAATATCGCCTAATTCCCATAAGATTCGATTCCTATCCGTTTTTTCCGGAGTCAAGAACAACACTTACAATCATCGATAAAAACACCTATATACGTCGATTTATCGAAAACCAAAAACAATCGATGTAACGGCGGTCATTTGCGACGTATATAAAATACACACAATAGTCGCGCGCGAGTGCGTAAGTTCATATAATAAAAACCGCTACTTCGGGGTCCTGCCGTTTCCCACGGCTTCACACGTTATACCGCTGTACTTAAGAAAAAAAAGGAGCAGGAGGAAAAAAGTCCAAACCTCGTTGATTAAGCAGTCGGCGTTCGTCGTGGCCTCGACACCAACTATTTGACGCCTCCTTCGACTTTTACTAGAACTACTGGTGGCCCCTTTTGTATTCTGGAATTCGTGTTGTGTATCGCCGATTGACTGGTTTGCTTGAGGAGACTGATGAGTGATGATGGCTGATTAAAGATAATTCTGTGTACCGTCACGAACCCAATTCTTAATTAGTTGAGGATGGCTGGTTATATACTCATTTATTTGTCATAATAATTCGTGATCTCGGAACTAAAAAGTTTTAAAGGTATATAATTTTTACCAAAAATGACTTTCTTATATATGATCGTAGTATATATTTGTGATAATTTCAGATATTTAGCTAGATTTAAACTAGTACAAAATAAGTTTTAACAAACATTTGAGATTCAAAGCGTTCCATCTTGGCAACGTGCCAAATTAAAAAGTTGTAGGTTTATAAATCTGATTTTAAGATATACTTAAAATTTTTTTATTATTATTACGTAAGCTTAACTTATTATTACTTAAGTTTTTTTATTAAACCCCTTTATTCTGTAAATGTTCAGATTATATTTTGAAACGTAAATATATAATATTATGTTTAAGTCGAACTTCATCTTATTTAATATGCAAATTTGAATAAAAGTATTCAAATAATTATCAGTTGAAGGGAGAACCTAACTTTAAATCGTTAACGCGAATGTTAATGAGCTAAAAAGTTTTGACGTATTTTATTAAAAGTTGAGCTCAAAAGTTCTATCTCTAAAATTCATGATTTAGTTTGGCATAATTTAAGATCTTTTAAAGGTTAAATTCAATTCTAACATAATATTTGAACTTTATTGTAATAGATTATACATTTTTTATTTAATTATTAAGAAACATTTTATAGTGTTCGGAGTAAAATTTTCAATCGTCTCTGTGGTAAAACTCAAAACATGATATAGAACCCTTTAATTCTGAGGTCACAAATTGGGTAATTTCATGATTATTTTCATATCACATTGTAGTATGTATTGATAGTGATACTCGTAAATTCATCTTGGTGACATCTTTGAAGTTACCTGACATATAACTTCATAATATGTTAAATAGAGGAATATTTCATACATAGATGTTAGAAATATATATATATATATTATTACAAACATTTACAACTAATTTTTTAAAATAATAACTATAATATATCTATTTACTTAGCATTTAATTATAAAAAGTGAACTGATCATGAATTAAACCTGTAACTGGTACCCCACTCGAATTAAAAATAATCATCGTGCAACGAGCGCACGGCGAGGAAATCGATCAATGCGGTCGAACCATCGGCACAGTGACAAGTCGAAAAGATGTGTACCGTGCCACCTGGGAGAAAGTGAAACTTTATAATCGACAATGCGGCGTCGGCGTCTAATGAAGAGCAGCAGCAGCCGTCGCGCGACCCACTTTATCGTTTTATGTCACGATCGTGAGCGCCCCGCCAGTGAAAGATTCTCCGTTTCATTGTTTCGGTTCGTTTTCTATGGAGCGATTGATAAGCATAACTAACGCGCGCTCGCGGGCGCAGATTTTTCTTCCGATATCATCGTCGTCGTGGGTACAGATGGTTTTATCAATCGGCTTTAGTGAAAGCCGAGCAAAAACAATGATTTCTTTGATTTTGATATTGTATTAGATGTTTTTGTGAGTACCGTTTGAAACGTTAATTAATTATGCGTTGAATACGATCGAATTGTTGTTTGTTTGTTGTTTATAGATACCGTCAAAGATTCAGGTTTTGGGCAGTGATCATTAAATTATTAAAAATAATTTCGTTCATTAAAAGTTAGTTAAACGTATTTTAAAGTACCTATTCAATTTCTTATATGATGAAAAACCACAAAAAATCTGCCGATGAACGGTTCCACAAGTGATGCTAAAAGAAAGTGAGGCATACTGAAAGCCCAATTTTCTTATTCTTTAGGTCATATAAAAAACGTAAACATGTTTATCACGCGAAAAGGATCTTATGACACTGTCTTAAACGTATATCAATGTCTCATATCAGAATTTAATATGTGAAATGTGGACTAAAAATGGTCATCAGTAATATAACAATTAGTGAGCTGTTATGTTAGGTGCCAAATTGAATATATAATTACCATGTTAAATTCTCATACATGACCAAGAATTGGGTATTTTATAACTATTTGCTTTAAATATTTTTAAAGTTTTGGTGAATTTCAAATCTTTTTATATCTAACTTTAGAGAAAAAGTATTAAATTATTTACAGGAAAAATGATTTGTGTACATCCAACGGTAAAACCATTTTTCCGAATATCGCCTTAAATAACAACTTTTTCATAGGAGTAAGAAACAAAATCGCATTTGAAGTCGTCTTTTTGTTGACTTTTCGTTGATTTGACATTCTTACGCCTATGAAAAATTTATTATATAGGAGCACGTTCGGAAAATGGTTTTACCGTTGGGTATACGTGTATTTAATTTGATTTGTTTCAATCACGTTTTGAACTTTCGAGTTCCAAAATAATATCTTAATCCCAAGCTAAATCTTTTTAATGAATTTATGTGACTATTGATTTTCCCTTCGGTAAGAGGAGTACTAAACAAAGCTTATTATGACCATATGAAATTTATTATAATTTGTACCCTTAAAAGGGGAAGTACATAAATGGACGAAACGTCCGCAATTTTGCTATAATGAAGAAATTGCTTCATCAAACACAATAAATTCTCTTCCAAAAACAGCTTCCACAAATAGAGAAACCTTGTTTTATAAATACAAAGTAAAATAAGTGTTTCCATTTTTTTAATAATATAAACAAAACGTGAGGTCACTCTTACCCGATTGAAAACTGGGTCCCTAAAGAAATGCCTTTAAATTATCCTTTAATCATAGTCTTTCGACAATTCATTACATTAGATACCTATTTTTACGCAAAACATTAATCTTCCGTACATACAAAATCAAGCTTGTAACCCGATCGTCTAATTGAAAAATTAAGACATCCACGCTGGATAAGATCACAGATGAAAAGTAGTACGAAGCACCATTAATTATCGATCGCAGACCAACCCACAATCGCATTTACAATCGAGCATTGAAATCGGAGCCCCGGTGATGTCTTGGCAAACACACGAAGAGCGTTATTAATGGCTATATAATGGGTTAAATGCCAGGGCGATCGGTACACCTATAAAACATTCGTCGTAGAAAGCTACAATGATTCATACCTTGTTTTTGCTCCTCTCCTGCGCGACTATTTACATGCGTGTGTTCGCGAGAGCCTTTCTATCCTGTGCGCGCAATGTTTATCGCTCGGCGCAGTTTCATCGCGATGATCGTAGTCTCGTATATAGTCGCAGTGTAGTAGTCATCGGCAAGAGTTATCTCTCGAATGCCCACAGCGAGAGAATCGTGATTCGTTGCGGTATACATTGCGGAAAAGAGTCACTTGATTTATCATATTATTATACTATTACTATTATTTTTTATAATACATGATTTTTTATATAATAATTCATGTGATCCTTATTAATTATACGATTTGTCACGAACTGTATAACCTTAATACATGTAGATATGTGAAAAACAGATTTCTCCAAATCAAAAGATTTTGTAATTAAATTCGAGTGCATTATTTATCCAGTCATGGTAAAATATCTAGATACAGACGTATCCAGGTGCATAGTCTAGATATACAAAGGTGTACTTTATATACGCATTCCGATTTACATAAAAAAATATTAAAAAAGATACAAGATGCATGAGTATCTTCTAAAAGTATCAAAATAAAAACATTTCTAATCATTTTTGTGAATAATTTATTACAACATTTGATTCTGCACCTGAAAACTATAACAAATTGTACTAATTTAATCCTTGTAAAGGAGTATGCCCATGGATGGCCAATATCGGGCCAGCTAAAACATTGATAGGAGACTTATAAAAACTAATATGAGCATAAAAGATTCATGAAATCTTAAGGATTTAAACAAAAATTTCCATCTTTATAAAGTGAAAAACATGCAAAAAATAATTTTCTTAATTTTGACTACTGAATGTCTGATAAAATCTAGCCTATTTACTTATTTAATTAGATCTAACCCTATTTCTTTTTAAGTTTCCCATCACTTCAAATTAGGATTCAATTTTTTAATGTTCATATTTTCATAAAATCTAAATAATAGAGTCAGTTTTGTATGCCCGCTCTCGTCTCCTTACTCGTGGGTATCCTTTTATAAAGTCAATGTTGGCTGAAAATAAGAAAACGAAAATTTGGTTCATTCGCCATTTTTATGCTTAAAACATACCAATTTCAGTGGGATCTGTCATGTAGCAATGTCAAGATATAAAAGTATACAAATATAAAAATATTAAGATATAACAATATTATCTGGATATAAAAGTATTTGAATACTTCCGTATCTACGGACTACTTCAAATCAATGTATCTGCATACCTAAGTATCTGTTACCTTAAGATATCAGTCATTTTTTGGATAAGATACTTTATTATATATAATATCTAGATTACGTATAGTTACAGCATTATATAGATACTTTTATTTCATTATATTTAGATACTGAATCTAGATACACCTGAATCTTTATACATTTATATCTAGATACAGTCCTTTTCTAAAAACCTGTACGTACGATTCCTTCAGGCTCTCACAACTTTTGTCTTAAATGTATTCGTCATGAACGTATATTTTGAGAAAGGATGATTATTTTTGCCTATAATGACTGGATGTATCAGTACATACATATACAATACAAGCTTAAAAATACCTTTGTAGCGACAACAAGATACAAAAGATGAAGAATACATTGGTATCTTTACCCAAACTATTATCTAGACATTTTTTAAATACTTTTTATCTTAATTTTTTTAGATACTTTAGGTCCTGACTTTTTAGATACTTTTTGAGATATGCAGTATCTCAATAAAGTGTCTTTATTGAAAAGCTGTAAACTGTATGTACACTGAGAAAAAGAAATAGTAACGACTACTACCAGGGGGTAGGAATGATTACTAAACCAGGAAAAAAATATAATGTGGTATGGATAGTAATGATTCACAGCCAACCTAGGACTGAGTTCAATTATTTAAATTAATTAAATTAATTTGGTTGATCGAACTAAACTACGTATTGCTGCTGCAACAATACTTTTTTATTACTCTCAATACTATATTATTTTGCTGTGACAAGCATACAATATCACCGACAACCATAATATAGCTACGACAGCAATATGTATGGTTACTCGAGCAATACCGGTATAGTTATCATATAAATATAAAAGTATTGATGTGATATCTGATCCTTTTTGTCAGTGTACCTTTATATATAAGTTATAATATATAGCATCTATTCCTAGCAGGATAGTAAGCATTACAAGCATGTCTAGTACCGAGTCTCGTACAACCAAAATAAGATACAATTGGCACTCAAAACAAGACGTCTAGTATGCAGTCCTAAATGGCATAGTAATGAGTAAAATTTTCCCACATCGTTAGAGAGTGTAGTAATGGTTGCTAATGTTTTCTCTCAGTGTATCTTTTAAAGTCAATAACTTTTGTTTATCAAGTATTCATCGTTATATGCATTTAAAAGACAGCTACCTGTATCTAGTATCCCAGAAACCTCGTCATATCTTCCATGTCTCAAAAAGCTAAATTCAGACAGCTACCTGTATCTAGTATCCCAGAAACCTCGTCATATCTTCCATGTCTCAAAAAGCTAAATTCTTGCCACAACCTCGCGCAATTGTAATCACCCGGTAGCCTGATTAATCACTTAACAAATCCCCCTCACTTATCACTAAGATACACACACACGTATCCCACTGCGTGCGTGCGGTGGCTGCGGTGCGCGCACTTCTTCCATACATCCATACCTCACCATCACTACACACGCAGGAGCAGCAGCAGTACAGTAGAGACACAAGAAAAGGCGCGCGCGAGCGAGCGATGCGCAGGTTTTGACCTAGTTTCGCTCGAGTCACGTTTGCACACGGCCGTAGAATTGAACTCCGGCTCCAGCTCCAGCTCCACCTGCGCCGCGGCTGAAATCCAAAGCCAAATCCGCAGACGATGTACTTAGTGGCCCGCGCGACCGCGGAAGCCGGAGCTGGAGATTCCTCTCTGTATACTTAGGTACTTACTTAACTTACTCGCTCTCGCTCTGAAGATGCGAGTATACAGCGCTCCGTGAGATATAAAGGTTTTACGAGCGCGCGCGGTTTCTATATATCGACGTTTCTTTTGTGCCACTTTTTGGGGCTGCAAAACTGCGTCGTTTACGGCGCGCACGTGGCGCGAGAGGAAGGATGAATTTTTCAGAGATGGGAATCACGTTTCTGTGTGTGTGTTTTTCTTTGCGGGATCGAGTGAATGTTTAATAGGGATGTTGAGATTTTAGAATGCATGTGGCGTAGGCTTATTAGTGAGATAAGAGTATGTGGGTAACAGCGGTTGTCGCATTGTAGAGGATGTACTTTATTGGTGTGTAAATTAATGTAGAAAGTTTCGAATGCACATTTGAAATTATTTTACAAAATTAAATTAAAAATTACAATTATATTAATTATAGTAAATAAAAATAATATATTAGGAAAATAAATTAAAAAATCATTTAACAAAATTAAATCAAAAATTACAATTATATTAATTATATTAAATAACAATGATGAATTAGAAGGAGTTTTTAATTGTTATGTGTATCAATAATTATATTGTTCTCTTCTTCAAGCTAGTGCACGTTAGTCATCAATTTATTTACACCGTTTAATTGGTGTTCAATCAATCTTTCGGCTCTTTCTTTTCATATTTATATAATTGGATAGTACAAAATAAGTTATAATAATAAATAAATAAATAAATAAATAAATAAATGTTAATATCGGAGAAAAAAGCAGTCAATCGATGTAAACATCCTTAATTTAGTGATAAAAATAACTAATTGACCTTAACGTTAATATCACGGACAAGATATCACTTGGTATTACTTTAATGCTTAACATAAAATCTTATCTGCGATAGTAATGCTCGATTATTTTTATTTGTTTGTTAAAAACATTTACGTCCTTTGACTGCCTTTTACTCCGATGTTAACATTTAACTAATCTGTGCTACGTAACTTATTTTGTGCTGTCCAATTACTTTAATATCATAAAGAAGAAGAAGATTGATTGAACGCCAAAACAACGTAAACAAATTGCCTAATGGGCAATATATTAGCTTTGAGAGAATCAATTACGATGTAATTGTTGAAACATTGTAGGAATAAAAAGTCTTTTAGTCAAATCGTTCGTAAATCCGACCATTCCTTCTTTTAATACTATGTATAAATAAATGTCATACCGGCAACTAAATTAAATATTTATCAAAACCAGATTATGGTGTCCTCTGTCATACTCCTTGATTAAATATGAATTATACATTTTGGCAATGACACCACAAAGCACCAGCACTCACACAAATTAATTAAGGCAAAACCCCACCAAACTTTCATGTAATAGAAAAAAAGCTTAATAAAATATCACACTCCACAACACGCTCTTTTATGCACATTCTTACTTTTACCAGTATACCGAATACACACGCTAAATCAAAAAACTGAAAGCAATAGCTTGCGTATAAAAAGTTACTACCAATAACTTTCTAATATTTCGTTAAATTGTCTTTTACGAGTTTATATATATACACATATCGAACAAAGTTTACGCTTCCCACGATAACAATAGAACGTCGGCGGGCGGCAGCAGCACGTGGCGACGTCAAAGATTTTCCGCGACGAAAGAAGAAAGGAGGAAGTAGCATCTATTCTGGGTCAGCGAAGGTTCAAAAAAGTTATTTTTATATATACTACGGTCCGGCAAACAGCCGACCGGACATAATACGACATTTACCCAAACTTGTCCTGTAATTCGCGGCTATTACAGGCTAAACGTATATAGGTATACACGAGTAGTACGCGTTCGATCGTGTAAAAAGAAAGGGAACAGCGATGGACTTGGTTTACACGTGTAAAATTTGGTTGCGTGAGAATAAGGCGCTTATGTGGAAGTTTACCCCTTGTCGGCGCAGATACGCGAGCTACCTACATGACAAATCGGGATGTAATCTGGCATTATCTTTGGCCATTTTTTTGTCGGGATTACTTGACGTAAAGAATTGCTCTGGAAGAGTTTGACAAATTAGATGTGCGGTTTTGTTAAAATTTTCTTTTTATATTGATGGATATATTTTTATGTTGACACAAAAAGCAAATGTATTGGAAATTGTTTCAAGACAAATTAATGAAATAATGCGCAGACTAATATTTTTGGCTTTGGCAGTTATTTGTAAACATTTGAAGACACAAAAAATATTCTTATTGCTATTTGTCCAAGAAGTTTTGAATACGTTAGATAATAGATTAATTATTTATTATTTATTTAAGATTATTATTTCAAAAATTCTTTGTGCATTCTATTTGTAATTAAATTCGTTATGATCAGACCTACAATCAAAATGTTTGATTAACAAAATATTTTTTTATGTATGTAATTGTTTTGTCAAATAAATACGTTTTTCGGCATAATTATTTCCAATGTGCACCAAATATCGAATTTTCAATATTATGTTCTGATATATATATATATATATATATATATATATATATATATATATATATATATATATATATATATATATATATATATATATATATATATATATATATATATATATATATATATATATATATATATATATATATATACAAGACCCGATACAAAACCAATACAAAAATGTGTTTACTATATTTAAATCTATACACAGAAATATTGAAAATATTTTTTACTCTACATTATGTTATGGTTCTTTTACAAACTCTTACTAGTCGGTCACATGTTTACATGGAAATCTAAAAGGGTATATTTTTACGGAAGAGTGATCAAAATATTTCATGAAACCGATAAAATCCTGTGATCAAACATTTCCGTTCACTCCATCGGCGGTCGCGAATTTAATTTTTAACATGGCGAATTTCGATTTTAGCTTATATTTGGCTTTCACAGCCGTGGGACGCGTCTGGAATATATTTGTAAAATTTAGAGATGTCCTCGTTCCATTTGATATTCTCGCAACGTCAAGAATATTGTTTAACATTCAACTTTCAACTTGCGCGTGAAAAATTAAAAAAAAGTTCAAGGCACGTCTTTGAAAGTTGGCCATTCTAGTTTCACTGTCTTCCCGCAATTTTTAGTTAAACGCTCTGTACAGCATTCCTGGTCTTTTGTAATTAAGTAGACAAACTTTCAAAAGTCCGCGGAATTAGAGAACAGCCAACCTACGCTAAGCAATATATTATAAAGTCAAACTTCGTTAATAACTTGACATTCAAGAACCCGAGCTTCAATTTAAAATTATCAATTATTTTGAATAATCAAATTTCAATTATTATTGAATTGAATGATTATATATGAATATATACTCGAATGTATAATTATTGTAATAACACGTAATTAGTGTTCTGGGAATTCCATGTTATTTTTGTTTGTCGCAGGTCTATTTTATCTGCTGAGATAACGCGAATGTTTTCATTAAATTTAAGCTGAAATAAACAGAGAATCCCCTGGTAGAAATCTAAGCTGGTTTATAGCCAGATATTAGCTAGATTTTCTAAATCTGCTTTAATTCTGGTTAAGAAAGTAGCTAGAAATCAGTTAAAAACGACATGTTTTTTAGCTAATTTCTAGCTAGATTCTGCTTAATATTCTAGTTAATACAACATTGATAAACTAAGTAAATTAATAACAACAGTTTTATAATAATCAAAGTAATACGCCATTCTAATCATACTACATTAAGTATTTTTCTAAATTAAAGTTAAAAATATACCTTAAGGTGATACTAAATCCACCTATCACCGACAAATACGAGGATTCACTTTTCTCATTTCATTTTCAATTTTGAGTAAATATCTCTATGGAAAGTTGTTGTTCCAACCAAAAAGAACAACTTTTCATAGAGATATTTTCTTAAAATTGAACAATGAATTAATAAAGTGGTTCTCCGTATTTACCAGTAACACAGGGTTTAACATCACCTTAAATGTCTAGTAGTAATGGAGGTTAGGTTATTTGTTTACATAACGACGAGTGCATTTAAAAAGTATTATTTACACAAAAAGTACCAAATCCCCGAGTAAAATTGAAGTGTCTTTATTAAAGAAATTTATGTTATAAATAATAGAATGCATGTAGTCATATAATTATTATTTTAAAAATAACAATAAAAACAGAATAATGTCAGTTTTTATGATATTTAGAGAATCGGTAAACAAATATTTATGGTTTTACAATGAACTTTTATTACAAAATTTTATTTTCGACATCAATCACAAATTTTTTGTTGACTAAGTTATGATTGACTAATTTTCGAAAAGGAAATTATTAGTTATCAAATACTTTTAGTATTGCATATACATATTTCTATAATCTCGTAAGTTGTTATTTATTGATAAAAATATTTATTTTGGCGGCATACTATATTGAACATTGAATAACGTATAATAAGGTATTTTTTTTAAAACTAATAACTTTTCAAAACAAAATATAAATAGGTTAGATTTGCAAACAAAATACGTTCTTGCTTAAAGCATAGTCTTAAGCAGATTCTAGACAGATATTAGCTATAATTTGACTTATTAATAGCTTATTAATCTGACTAATAATTAATAAGCTAACCAGCCATTCTAGTTAACTTTCTACCAGGGTCATTAAACCTTATATTGCCCCTCTGTACATGTTTTGAGTTTTTTTGAAGTAATAATATCTGAGATGATGTATTTTAATTTTTTCATCACTATCATTTCATTCTTTATCTGACCATTCCTTTGCAGTATAATATTTTATAAAATACTACAGCGACAATTACGTTATGAGATCGCCTTCCAAAAGTTAATTGACTGAACGAAGTACCTAAATTATATTAAAACGCTTAAAATGATCAGCTAATAATAATAATTAAGTAAAACTGTTATTTCAGAGAGCCTGTATATTTGAGAGACAATTTTCGAATTATCGAAGTTTCGAAAGTTCCAATTATCCAGGCAATTTTACATTGGTCGAAATATGAAACGAACGAGTGTTTCTTAATGAGAGTATTCACATCTCTGGGAAACGGATATTAGCGAGGATTTAAAACGTTTTTTTGTAACACATGTTGTTTGTTCTAATAGGCCGTTGTTCCCACTGTTTAAACCAATTGACTTAAATTTGGCGTTATTTTAGTGAATAATAGTTCATCTACATAAAATCATAATTCTGCACAATTTTACGCTGTAAAAAGTAGAAAAATAATTGAAAAGAATAAAAGTAGACAAAATGAACTTTAATTTAAGCTTTGTTTTGTATAAAAATATTAATTTATATACACACTATATTCATTGCAGTTTTAATTTTATGTATTTCTAAAAGCAGTCCTCAATTCTTTGTATTATATAGAATGGGGGACTACTTTTACAAATTTAAAAAATTTAAAATACAACGAATATACTGTGAAACGACGATTTTCGTTGAGTATACGCTAGTATGACCTCGCCTTAAGGAGTACATTCTAACTAATAATGTTTCCATTTGATTATCACGTTAATGATAAAAACTTGTTAATTTTTTACCATGGAAACTTTAATAGTTAATAATTTTGGAATAAATTCATATTTTCATACGAAAGAAAACTCAAATTAAATCTAATTTTGTATAGATATATTTACCTTTGGATCACTTTTTAGCATAAAATTGTGCAGAGTTACGATCAGAAGAAATTATACCATTTCTTTTCTAAAAAAGGCATAACCGAGGTCAACCGTTCTATACTTCGAAGACAGATGTCAATTTAAAAAAGAAAACTAGTCTCTAAATTTTATTCTCAGGTAGCAAAAAAACCCTTTGAAACCCAACCCTCCCCAAAATCCCAAATTATCTCCCACAAACTCAATCATCCTCAAAACTCCCGCTTCCCGAGCCCGCCTCCAATTGTGAAAGGCCCGCGAATTCGGGTGTGTGTGCAGGCTGCATAGTTATATATAGTTCCACACGTACGTCGCGCGCTCGACGAAACTAGGTGAAATCCGCGCGGGGTCCTCCTCTCTGCGCATTGACATTCCGCGCGAGGCGCGATCCTTCGCTCGCGGCGAGAGACTCCGTCGCCCGCGGACACGTTGTAGGTATTGTACACGTAGGAGAGCCAGGGAGTTTCGCTCTAAATATAAATTCAACGCGAGTGGATCTCGAAAGTAAACGCGCGTGCGGGAGAGCGGGGGCGGTAGGGGTAATATCGTCGAATGGCTTGCAGTGGATGTGTGGATCTGTGTGTGTGTGTATGTGTAGATGTCGCGACAAGTGGATAACGAGTTTGCGCGCGGGCGTTCTGTGAAGTTTGCATGGATTTGGATATAGTAATGGTGGCCTTCATTGTTTAGTGTACATCCATCGCGAATTAGCTTCATTAAGCCTTTATCTACGTGTATGCGAAATGTTTTGGAAACTGTTAAGGGGTCTAATCACCTTAAAATTAAAAATAAATTGGCTACATATTTTTAAGGGAAAATAAATTGTAGATCATATAATTGTATATTTTTATAATAAAATATAGTAGAGACCCTGGTAGAAATGTTCACCAACAATTCGCCAATCATTGACTAGTTTTACTGAGGTTGGCCAGTAGTTTCACCAATCATTCGCCAACGAACCCACTTATTTTGAAACGCTATTCCGCCCGTCGTTGGCCAACGAATGCTGAAAATTTGAAAACGTCGAAAAGCACTAAATTCTGTTTAAGCAAGCTATGTAAAGTGTTATGGTATATTATTCAATTAATAAAAAGTCATTATATGAGCATAATTATATAGTTTACTTTAAAAATTCACATTTAAATATATGTACACTTAATTCAAAATTGAGGTTAGGTGTAGTAAATTGATGATTTAGTTTACTACCCTAGTGGAAGAAATCTTGCATGCCAAAGTATGTCTGAGTTATGTAAGTTTGCCGAAATTTGCCAAAGTTTTCCAAAAGTGTACCAAAATTTGTCATATGTGTGCCAAAACGGCCAATTGGAAGACATTTGGCATACTCTGGCAAACTTTGTTAAATTCTAGTAAATTTTGGCAAACTTTTGACATTAAAACCATTTCCACTAGGGTATTACATTATAATTTACTATTATAATTAAATATTAAGTATAAGATAAAAAATACTTTTTATCAATTCTATAGTATAATATGAAAACATGGGAAGTTGGATAGATAGTAAAAAAGTATACCAAAACCAGTAGTTGCGATAGATATTTGCATGCTCCTTTAAATTGTATTACGTTACTATGATATCTTTTATACATTTCCATGTAAAATGATCATGACAGTAGTAAATATACTATATAAACACTATGATATATGCTTGTTTCTTAATAGTTCTTTTTAAAACTTAAGTTGAAAAGTTTAGAAGTTGTAGTCTAAAACATAGTTATTTTTGAATCTCCGTAACTTTGAGAAAGGAAGCGTACGGAGGCGTTCAAAATCTCGTTTAAACCTAGAAATGTTTGGAACTTGAAACTTTCTTGTGATAAAAAACTTTCAGAGGATTTTAAAAAGAATATACTTGATTTAATAAATTATTAATAAATTTCAAAAAATTTAAATCATTAATCAAATTGATATGTAAAGCGCAAAAAAAGCTGGAAAATTTCTTGAGCTGTAATTTTTTACATTTTTAAATCTAGCTTTCAAATAAGGTTTTGAAAAATTGAGATGCGACTATTTTTTACAATAACTAGTATTGGGGATCTTTGTACAACTTCTTATAATGTGCGTATCTCTAAGTTTCCGTATAAATATTTTTCATGATTTTCGAGCAGTTACTTTTTTTTAAAGTGTGTCATACTTCAAGTTTTGTTTATTTTTATAAAATAGTATATTGTATACCATGCGCGAAAAATGCTTTTCCCCATGGTGCACACCGTAGTTTCTGTCAAACATGTATTGATACCGTGTTTTTTATGCCTATGAAGCAAAACTAAATTTGGTCGTTCTTCGACACGGTACAAACACACGTTTGCTAGACTGTAAAATCAGCCTACTATAGTGTTTATGCACACCTAAACATGTGTGGTGTCATCTGGATCGTACCCCATGTTTAGGGTTGCCTAAACTCGCTTAGAGCTTATTTTCGAAAATTTACTATCGCTATAGCGGGCGCAAAAGTCGCCAGTCGGAAAACGGCCACTTCAGTCCCGCTATATGGGCATGAAGAAAAGTCTTTTCGTGCAAGTGTGACAAAAATAGATTTGTTTGAATTTATCTTATATTGCTATATGTCTTATTCATCTTATCGCATACAATTTGCGAGGTAAAATTATTTAAATATCGATATAAGTAATTAAACGCTTACAAAATATAAATTTTGTATTAGAATTTATGCGCAAGTTGCAGTATTTACTGCACTTTTTACACATGATGTAATAAAGAACATCGAGAGTTACAAAACTACAAATTATCTCAAAATTCAGTATGCATAATTTACAGTATTTTCTTAAAACTCATTAACTGCATTCGTTTTAATTCGTGGATACACGATAAGCATCTCGTTTCTTATATCACAACATTTTATAAGCTAATTAATGATAACTTATAAAGACACTTCGAAGTACCGTAAACACATAACAGATTAAAAAGTTACACTCAGTAATACAAAATTCAATCCTATCCTCCAGCATTCCTTTTTCTTAAATACAAATTCTCACGCATAAGAAAATATACCTACTTCCACATTGATGAAAAATGTATAGTATCCGTTATTATAAGAGTACTAAAAAATATACTTGAATTTTGTTACAACTGAAAATATATAGTAATGGTTACCCTAAAATTATAATTTTCTATAATTATTGTAACATACAAAAAATTATTGTGACTTCTGTTGCTTAGAAGATGTTAAATGAAAACTTTAGAAAAATAGGGTCAAATTCGATAAAAATAAGTGAAAAAATCAAGATTTTATCAGACATTCAGTGGTGAAAATTTTTAAAATTCACATTTTTCTTGTTTTCCATTTAGTACAAAAGGAAATTGTTGATTAAATGCTTACAATTTTCTGAATTCATAATACTCATGTCAGTTTTATAGGTTTCCTATTGGCATTTGACCCGTGAGCGCATGGGCATATATGGCATCCTTCTTTCATCGATAATTTAAATTTTGGACAGTCACTTCAATATAAATAGAGTAAAATTTATACTAAAAAATATATTTCGTTGTTATTTATGCAACTCTATTAAATAACGATTTTATAAGTAAATATTTTAGTACAGTTGACTAAAAATGTATACAATAATTTCTATATATTTGACATCCTTTACTATATATATTACAGTTCATAATTCTATAAAATATAGTACCCACAACACAATACCTTTCACAATCAAATGTAACAATCGCTTCCAACTAACTCTTTTTCAGTCCAGAAATAAAAGAAAACCTACACGAGCACTCCTAAAATATCGGATGCACGTATATATCCTCAAAACGAGATTAGTCTCTCTGCAGCAGCAGTAGCAGCAGCGGCACCAAGTTTCCTCGAATAATCAGCGCGCATTAAGGCGGCAGAGTACGTAAAAGGAGGAAGAAAAGAGGCAAATTAGTCGATACGCTTGGGGAGACAAAAATGTTTACGGGAGTGGTAGTATAGTGTGCCACGTTGGGCAGCAGAAACACGCGCGCGCGCACCTCATAACACTTGACCGAGCAGCCGCGAAATGTGGTCACGCAAATGTCTATTCTGCTGCGCTTATGGCCTGTATTATACACATGCACAGCGTGCGTGAGCTGCCAGTGAGGTTCGTATATCACTTAGAAAAAAAAGCGATGCTTTTCGCGGTATGAGAGACTTTTGGTCGTATGGGGAACTGCATTTGAAAGGAGACATGTGGGTGATTTTTGAAATATGTTTGCGTTTTTGTGTAATTATTATTACTGTGGGATATTTAGTGTGTAATTTGGTCTCTAACTATTTGGTTATATGAATCAACTCGTTTTTCCCAAGAGGATGTTTACTTATATCTAGACGAATATCATTTGTAATGTCATTTGGGGAACATAATTCTCTAATTTATCTTTCCGAATTTATGACTCCTTTGCCTGCAGGAGGATTCTGTTCGCCACAAATAGAATTCCTCTAACTATCTATTTTAAAAAGACTTCCTCATTCAATAAAAAATTCGTCTTCTGAGTGAATGAATGTATTAAAACCTTCAAAATATACAGTAGGTGGGAGGTATGCAGAAAAACTTAGTGCCATAAAATGCATTATGTATATAAATACAAGTTGTTTCAATTTATAATTAAACAAATTAAAAAGATAACAGCATTTATTATGATATTATTTGTTTTCTGATTATTTTTAGTTAACACCTAGGGTGCTTACATTTAGCGTTTGGAGTCATTATAATAATTATAAATATATATAATATATATATATATATATATATATATATATATATATATATATACATATATATTTTAAAGATTATATATAAATAATATATATATATATATATATATATATATATATAAATAATATATATATATATATATATATATATATATATATATATATATATATATATATATATGCATGTATGTATAAAAGATTATATTATTTTCTATTTCTGTATTGAACAAGAAATAGCGGAAAGTCTCACAATTTTGAACATTACTAGTTAATGCTTCCAAGTATAAGTAGCAGCGTTAGAAAGAACCTATTTGAAAGAACAGGTAGTTGGTACAACAAATTTGTTGAATTCTTATACAACGTAATGTACATTGAATTAAAAATAGATAGTGGTTTGATACTAATTTTGGAGACTCATGCAACAAGATAATCAATAAATATATATGTATTGGTGCAAAATATATATTTGTAAACAATTAAATTTTATAATTATTGCAGAAGGTATTATTTTCTGAATAAACTTCCAATAATAGGTAGCAACACCGACTGAAAAACAAACCGGAAACACAATGAATAAATCAAACATCACAGAAAATCAAATCCAAGTTTAAGAATTTTCTTTACTATAACACGCATGACCAATTAATAAGCCTTTAAAAATTGTACTCGCAAAATAGATTTATATGTGAAATTGTTCAATGTCTACTTTATAATAAATTCCTTAAAGTTTTCCTTTGTCAAAGACCCGTGTTCTTAAAATAAATTATTTTCTTTTCTTCCATAAAAAGGAATTTTGCTTCCTACGTTTAGTTCAGAGAAGTTATTTCCCAACAAAAGAGTGATTTTTCTGAAATGTACACATGTGTGGGTTATTTTACGCGAAAGTTTGTATATTTGTATTTTTAATACTGTTATTTATAACTTGCTAGACTTGGATGGGCAGGTAGAATTTTTACTTTACGCAAAAGTAAAATCACTAAAAGCCACCAAAAATTCATGTTTCGACTATCCCATTCCTGACTTAGTTTTAAATATCCATGGGCGAGTGAAGCAATTTTCCTATCGTAAAAAGTTCTACAAATACTCTTTACCCTTTTCAAGACATAACTTACCGAGTATTACAGATTAATTCTGCTGCTATCAAACAATTCCAAATGCGACTATGATAAAAAAAAGATATTCGAAAAGGTAATTTTCTTTATTAAAGTGTGTTTCTCTTCTTTTTAGTAAACTGCGCGGCAGCAAATATTTCTCAATTATAAAGCTATATCTCGAAAGCCTTATAAAGACAATTTAAAAGTCTACCGTAATACCCGGGCCATTTTTCAGAAAATAATTTTTGAATACTCGAAAACCTAACGGTAAATAAAAGAAATCTAATAAAAATATTCATTAATACTTTAAACAATATTTTTAAATGTTTTTCATAAAAGCCTTTTCATTTTTACCAGATTGTCTTAAAATAATTGGATACTCAAAATCTCGAAATTTTATTTTCACGTTTCAATCACTGAACATTTGTAATATATAATCCTTTAACCCTTCTGCGCATCAATTTATTTTTAGACACCTATTTAGATTTCATTTAGAATAAATTGCAACCATGTACGTTGCAACCATTTGTAACCTCTTAAATTAAAACTGTAATACTCAGCTTTAATTTCAGACTTTGAAGAGGATCATCTGACCAAGGACTTTAAATACATACAAAATACATGCGGAAGTGACGTGCACTTTGGACGAGTGTACTCGACTTTCTGCGCAAGAGGGTTAATTCCCACTGAAGCATATTTGCTTCGTTTAATTAGAGGTGCTCCAAAAATTAGTGGATGAACTTTGTACGTAAGTTTTGCCTGAAAGTAAATGTAGCAAATAGACTATACTGGATACCAAGGGGTAAATACAAAAAAGTAATTGTCTACCATATAAAATTCAAAATAGTGATACAGTAATAACCAGCAATGAGTGTGGCGTTGCGAACTTTTCTTTAAAAATTTCGAGAAAAACTTTTTTTTTTAACTCTTTCTACTTTAAGAGCGAAATAACTTGAGAGCTGGCAATAAATAAGCATTTTCTTTCCTGTGCTGAACGATTTTTTATAATAATTTAATTCTTATTGCCAAATAACTTACAGTATTTATTTTTGATGTTATAAAAACAGTATAATAGAACAAGAAAATAACTTCCAAATTAAATTATGTCAGCTTTCTAAGGGTCCAAAAATATTTTATAAAAATTTTTACAACCTAATATGGATCGTATAGCACTTCAGGGAAAATAAATACTTAGCTCATAGACTCATATTTAGCTCGCACAGCTCTTAAATTGTTAAAGTCGTTTCTAATACCCAACTCTGAAAATCATATTTAGAGCTTATGAAAATTTTTCCATTTAATAAACTATTCAATACAGTCAGTGGGCTCATTTTAGAAATACTAAACCTCTTCGCAATACATCTTTTCAATCTCATAAATATATTGGGTACTTATAAGGAGACAAGACCATTATTACAGTTTGGAAAAACATGAAAGTATATCTGCTGAGAACATTTTTTAAACGTAAGTAGGTATAAAGTTTGTTACATCGAAAAGTAAGATAATTGGGGTTAATTTAAGACCTACGAAACTTACTTATTTTTACATGCAACCTGATGATAAATCTATGAAGTGCAAAGCCTGTTTCTTACTAAAAATTCATTTACCACGCGATTGACACATTCAGTTATTTTTTCAAAATGATCGAAGCAGATTATAAAAATTCATAATATTCAATCTAGTTTACATGAATTTTTGACTTTGTGCAAATAAAATCTATTCTATTCTATATTCTATATTCTATTTAAAACTTTTTAATCATTATCAATAATTTTCATGACAAATTACAAGTCTTTAAGCTTTGAGTCAATCCAATAAAAATTGCTCTCAATGTCATGTGGTAAGTGAATTTTGGTAAAAAAAAATAAATAGGATTTATATCCGGCTCATGTGAATTTGTAATAAATAATTTTTTGTAGAAGTTAAGTTACGTTTGTACTTACATTTCAAAAAAGTTTTCATCAGATATGCACAGAAAAAATATTATATCGCAACGGCAACTGTGTATAAAAATTTGATTTTTCATGTGAAATTTAATAAGTTTTCAATTTTTTATTACTCCAATGTTATGTGACGTCATGAAAGATATACTATCGTGACGTCACGCAAATTTCAAACAGTTGATGTATTTACTTCAATTTTCATTAAATTCAAAACGTAAAGAATATGACGTAATTTTTATTTGTGCATACAACTATTAGAGTAGGAAATAAAAAGAATCGCACAACAGCCCAATATACGATTGGAATTTGAATATCGTAAAATCATAAAACTGTATTTAAACATTTTATGAAAAAACACGTCACTTTCAAAATCGTTTCCTATATCAGTGAATCCTAAATATTCCGCTATCGATTTCTCAGCATATTCCGTCTTCACCAGCTACTACACCGCCTCCCCCCGCATCCATAACAACCATCATACGCTCTACCTGTCGCTGGCGATCTCGCTCGTCACAAAAATCGACCTCCTCAACGTGATTTCAATGCCGCGTATAATATATAACTAAGTAACTCTCGCGCTGGCGTGTGCAACGTCTCGCTCCGTGAGAGAGAAAGACCAACATCTCCACCGCCCAAGGAAGCAACCACACACACACACACACACACACGCACACGGGCGCGCATTTCTTGAATGGACACCGTCTTGCACGCCCGCAGAGAAAGAGAAGGAGCAAGGTGGCCACCGCCGCCGCGATGAGTAGGACAGTGTGTCGCCTCTATCGCGGTGCGTCGTCCAACGGGGGGAAAAGACCCCCCCCCCCTTCTTCTTCCTTCTTCTTCTTCCGCGCGCGCGCGGCTGACCTGGCCACTGGCCCACTTTGCTTTCTCTTCTCTTCCATGTCTCTCCGCGAGCGAGCGCTCTCGACCTCGCCTGTGCGCCCCGCTTGCTCTCGCTTTGTGTGTGTGTGTATATATATATATATATATATATATATATATATATATATATATATATATATATATATATATATATGAAGTCACGGAGAATTCTCGCTTCTCTCTTCCGAGCGCGGCTGGCTCGCTTTTCCCACCGTCCTTTTTTTTGTTTTTTTTTTTGCCGCGGTGGGCTCGACTCTGCATTATATGTCTCTCCGCGCGCATCGATAGCGCGATGGCATTTAATGCGCCTGTGTGAGCGCGATGGTGCCGCGGATGCCGACGTTTCATTATAAGGTGTGCGGGTTTGTGTGAGGAGAAATATATATCGTTCGGTGCGTTGTGCACGTTTCCGAGGGAAAGCGTCGATGATCGTCTTCGGTGAAGCGGGAGTGAAGGAGGGGAGGAGGGGAAATTGTGGGTTGGGAGAGGATGGATGAGGAGGAAGCGAATTTTTGATGGGTTTTTATGTAGTGGCAGGTTTTGGGTGATGGTTAATTTTATGGGGGATTACTTCTTTTGCGAATAGTTGGATTATTATTTCGTGTAGTATTTAGGTAGTATTAAGATTGTACTGTGTTATCATCAATTGTGTATTACTGATGATAATTTTATGTAGAATTTATAAATATGGACGTTTTTTATAATAAGGGGTATCGTCCGTTTATTAGATTGATTTTGATAATGAAAGTTTGTATTTTTATTATATAGAATTGGGTAAACAAGATTGTCAAAATGAACTTATTCAAATCGCAAAGACCAAATAAACATCAAAGGAAAATTGTGTTAATATTTCACAAATGTGGAAAAATCATTTATCTGCATGAATGGATGCAAAAGAGAAAATGTGTAACTATTCGAATATTGTTAGAGTAGTGTAAAAACATATTTTATTCAATAATAATTATTTTACTTATATTCAATCTTATTACAAAAATCTACTTACTGAGTTTCCGAAATATTTTGTTTCTATGAAGGTGGGTTATAGAGGACCTCTCGTGACTGAAAGGTTGAAAAAGAATTAATATATATTTCTTTAAATATTAGTCCTGCTAAATAATTAACTTCCTGAAGGTGATCCTTTTTTCCTTTATATAAGATAATATAAATTTAAGTTTGTACACGTAGAATGAAAATTTTATTTACATCTTCCATTGTTTTATTTGTATTCCTTGGTTCCTATTTTTCCATTTCGCAAGTAATTAAAAGTTTATTAACTCCGTGTATTGTTATAAATTTTGAAACATAAAAAATGCGAAAACGGAAGATTTTGGTTCATTATTTTTACCAATTATGATATACACATGCACAGTTAATAAAACAAATTTGTACGATTCAAATTTATTTTTTAAATTCGCGGATCACGTAATGTATCAATTTTTAATATTCTACTTTCAGTATGTGGTACATAATATCCAGTTTTGAAGAAAATATTGGTCAAAGGCCTAACATTATGGTACTGATAAAATTATAGATGTGAGTAATTCTCTGAAACTTTTAACTTTTCCTGAAACTCGTACCTGTTATTTTCAATAGGCTATCATTCGGCTTTCTGAAGAGGTACATAACTGCCTGAGCACAAATTCTTCGATTTTATGCGAAGAAATGAATCCTAACATTTTAATAAGAGTACATTAAAAGTTTGTTTTAGAAATCTAAAAAATGAAACAATGCACTATTATATAAATATTACGATTCATTTCTTAGATAATAAAAAATGATGAATTTGTGATCAGGAGTCAATCGGCCTATTCAGAAAGCCGAATAATAGTTTGTAGAAAATAGCAGGTATCGGCACAGGAAAAGTTAAAAGTTCCGAAGAATTGCTTACTGTCTGATATATATAATTTTCTCAATTTACATTTGTAAGTATGATAATACCCTGCATTTGAAGAGTATTATCATCAAAACACGAAATTATTTTCCACTTGATAAAAGTAGAATATTAAGAATTTATAAATTTTCATCAAAAACAATTACTTCATCAACAAAATTACATATTATAATCTAAAATGGTTATAATAAAACACTTACATACTATTCTTTCATGATGCTTGTTACTATTCTATCAGAGTCCTAATTGTTACAATTTGTTTCTCATTAACCGTTTATTGGTAAAATAATGAGCAAAATGTTTCTAATTACGTTATTTTTCTTTTAGAAAAATATGCTGACAACAATACGGAATTAATAAACTTGTAATTACTTGCAAAATGAAGAATTACAAATCAAGGAGTTAAAACAAAACATTTTAATAATTACTTATCAATTGCATTTTACCCGTGGCAAACAAATTTTACTGTCTCAGAAAAGAACAGAACTTATAATCGCAAAATAATTACACATATAGCAGAGAAAATCTTTACAATTTACGCACACAAAAGAACAGTACTAAAAATCCAAAACTCAATCAAAGACGTCAAACAAAAAAGTTTCTATTCAAAGTAAACAGCGACCCACCACAAAACTACACCCACCTCCATCACCACTATATAAATTCCTGCACACCACGACGCGGAGCACGAATTTATCATACCCAACATACACACACGCACACACACTCGAATCCGTCATATACTCGTGCTCCGTTAACGAGCTCCGCGCGTCTCGTCCAATTCGTCATTTGCCGCATATACTCTTTTGCCAATTGTCGCTTTCTCCCTCGCTTCATCACCTTCGCGCGCGAGCGGGCGCGCGCCTTCAGCGCTCCCCTTTTCTCCTCTCGGTAGTCTCTTTGCACGAGGCTATATAGTGGCATCTTAACAACTAGTGCGGTTTCGCTCTTCTTGCCCTATTCCTGTTTATAACGCCTTCCTCGCTCTCTTCGCATTCCCACTTCTCTGCGTTGTTTTGTGTTTGAGACTCAAGGTAACTTTCAATGTTGAATGATGGCACTTGTGTGGGATAAGAATATGGAGAGGTGGAGTGTGTAAAGGAGGTAGAGGAGATTTTGTCTTCGTTGTTTTTTGGTAGTGATAATGATTTATTTACGTGATTGGGGTAATTGTTATTAGATGAGAAATGTTAGAGCGAGTATCTGTAGATCTGTATGGTAACGATATTGGTATTCTATCTTCCTTGTTCTCTCTTTGCTCATGAGTATGATGAGCTGTCTTCGTCTCAAAGATCAATAGAGACTTGCAGTAACTTTTCTCTCGAATAAATGTCATTCTCATTATGCAAACCAAACTTAATTATGAGTTGAGAAAGTGAAGAAAAATACACCGTATTTGTTGAAAATTTCCGATGTGACTTTATAATTAACATTCCAGTATTGTTGTAACATTGAAAGTCGAATCGAGTCTCTATCTTACTGTAGTTGAAGATATAGCATCTCTCTCTATATTCCTTCCTCTATTCATCTCTCTTGCTCTGTCTTCACTTACAGATCAACAGAGACTCGCTTTAACAACTCTCATGTGATATAATTTGTTCTAGTAACGTAAACCAAGAGTGAATAACCAAAGAAAATGAAGAAATATCCACTTCATTCACTGCAAAATTTACAATACCGCCATTCAATCATCATCCCAGTACACTATTGCAACGCTAAAAGTCAAACCGAGTCTTCATCCTACCCTACCTAAAGACAGCATCTCTCTCTCTCAACCGAGGCCCGTCTCACCGTTTCTCCTCCACCAACATCCACTCTATTCATGCAAACCCAAACTCAACCATCCCCCAGAATTGAAGAAAAACCCCCTCCACCCACAGCGAAATTTCCAATGCCGCCCCGCGATCAGCGCACCGGTATTATCGCAGCATCGAAAGTCAAAGCGAGTCTCCATTTCCCGACAACTGCAAACCCACCATCCGATCTCCCTCTCTTTCTGTCTCTCTTCCTCAGCTGTGGGTCGATTTGGTCCAGACTCCAGCTCCAGCTTCAAGTCCAGGTCGTACAACGACTTTGCGTGTATATACCCACTCCTCATCATCCTCCTTCTCCTTCCTATCTCTTTCTCTCTCTCTCTCTCTCTCTCTCTCGCTCTCTCTCTCTCTTTCTCTTTCCCTCTTTCACTCGGTCGCGTACAACCGTTGGTCGACTCTGCCACCTCTTCCGCCTTGGCACGCGGGGCCTTATCGGCCGCCACCAATCGAGGCGCCTCTATATACCTCTCTCTCTCTCTCTTTCTCTCTCTCTCTCATCATGAGACCTCTCTCCGCGGGGGGAATTGGAATTGCACGCGGAGTCGCATGCCACGGAGCCTGGCAGACAGGTACCATCCACTTGACCAGCCGGATGGATTGAAAATAATACACGCGCGCACACACACACATACTCACACACACGGACAGAGAGAGAGAGCGAGAGAGCGAGAGAGAGAGAGAGAGAGAGAGAGGTTTAAGACAGTAAGAGAGGTGGAGAAGTGAAGGAAAGGCCCCGGCAGTGTGCGCACCGGAAGCGAAACAACACACACGACACTCGACGCGCGGTTCTTTGACTGGGAGGACGAGCGCCCGTGCACGCTCGTCTTCGACCTCGTAGAGTGGTACATCGGTATCGACAGCTGGTGGTTCCTTATCTCGAAGAAGGGTGCATTGTAGTAGCGGATCCGCGGAAGATTTATATCCCCGGCAGTGTGGCGTATAGTATATAGCCGGTTTTGATACTATAGAGCAAAGTGTTTGGTTCGACGCGTGATACGGATCAGCGGGAGGCAGCGAGGATTGAGATAAGGAGGGAAGGAAGGAAGAAAGGAAAAAAAGGAACAAGGGAGAAGACGTGTGAAAACGCAACCCGCAGAAGAAGGGTAGGAGAGTTATGTGTGCTCATCGCTAACGATCACAGCCCCGGGGATCGTCTTCTTCATTCTTCAAGTCGAGCGGCTGAACGGCGCACGTCCATTTGTACCCGAGGTAAGCCACGCGGATTTGGATTTGGATTTGGATTTGGACTGTGCTGCAATTTGTCTTGTCGGTGAAATTTTCGCTCGGGATGTGGGCGGGAATGAGATTCTCTTCTTTTTTTTTCTTGTTGTGGAGTTGGGTGAAGGTGAGAATCGAAGGAGCTCGGGCGGAAGAGAAGTGCGCGTGTTATATTATAGAAACGTGAGATAGAATTTTAGTCGATGGTATACACGTGCAAAAACTTCGTAATGGTAGAGCGTTATTCCGATCTGATGCGTGCAATAAGTTGAGAGAGAGAGAGAGAAAGAGAGAGAGGGAGGGAGAGAGAGAGAGAGAGAGAAAGAGAGAGAGAGAGAGACTTATAATCGTGCGTTTATACTTTGACCTGGTTTCGCATCCTTTGCCCTATATTTGGCCTTGCTGACCGGCACACCAACCTGTTTCACGTATAATCGAAAACGAGGAAATGAAACGTGTAAATTTCCGTCCTCATTAAAAAAAAAGCTATAAAACTACATAGACTGTATACACGAACAAAAACTATAAAAGTGCATATAAAAAACATACGACCGATTTAAAAATAAGAAAATCTTAAATTTTATTTATACCTTAAATAATTAATTAGACTGTTTAAGTCAACGTTAATACAACTTCGATTGCTCATATTTTGTATGTCATATCTTTGATTGCTCATCTCTTATCTTGCAATGCATAACATAAAACGTTTTTTTAATCAATAGTTATTGCATTAAAGATAATTATACAAAACTAAATGGCTCTGGGTCCAGAATACCCAGTATAGTGTTCAAAGCTTAATTTCTATTAAAATAAATATTAATAACTCCAAAACCATGGTAGCTTCATCGCGTGTTAAACGTTTATACAGTATCAAAACTTATTGCATTGTAGATAGTTTATAACAAACAAAATGGTTATGGGTCCAAAAGACCCAGTTTAATGTTTTTCGGGTTAATTTTTCTTAAAATATAGCCTGGACAACTCCTTACTCAAAATTGGAATCTTCATCGTATCACAAAATGCATACAGTATAAAAATTTATTACATTGAAGATAATGTATTAAAATATAAAATTGCTCTGGGTCCGTAATACCCAATGTAGACTTTTCTGGGTTATTTGTACTTAAAATAAAGCATTCGACAAGTCCAAACTGAAAATTGGTAGTTTCATAGTGCCGCAGTCTTCATACCGTACCAAAGTTTATTGCATTAAAAGTAATTGATAAAAAATAGCTCATGGTCTAAAATACCCACTACATTTTTTAAAGCTTAATCTCTCTCAAAATAAATTCTAAACAAGTCCAAACTCAAAATTGATAGCTCTATCGCATTGCAATCTTTAGAGATTACCACATTTATTGCATTGAAAATATTTTATCAAAAGATAACTCAGGGTCTAAAATACCCTCTACAACCTTCAGCGCTTAATTCCTCTCAAACCAAATCCCCTCAAACCACGAAAACCCAAACTCGCTATCTCCTCTTCCTCAACTTTGCCGCGGAGCCCACAATATACATCCCGCTCACTGCCGATTGGAAAACTCGACCCAGAAACTCAATTTTTATCGCGAGGGGATCTCCCTCGCTCGCTCGCTCGCTCGCCGCACTGCTGCTGCTGCGTCGCGTCGTCTCGCGGCTGCCTTATTAAACCCGGAACCGCTTTGCACAGTTTGCGATCGGAAATCGGCGCGCGCGCTTTAGCTGACCGTGAATAAGAGAGGCGCAGGAGGCGCGTGCACTGGCACTGGCACTCGCCGGAGAAAGCTGCCGCGTGTATAGAAGTAACGCGACTGGTTGGCCAAGCGCGCGGGCACTGCGCTGCATGCTACCAGCTCATCGTTGCCCCGAAGACGGTAGTACACGCGCGGTGTATGTTTGTCGGAGGACGGAGGAGTTGGGAGGTGAAGGATGGCACTGGGGTCCATTGGTGTAGGATGATGAGGCTTGATTTGGATGATTTTTTTGTCAGTGGAAGAGTGTGAGGCATCGTATGCTATTAAAATTTTGTTGAATTTGCTTTTTAAGACACTATTATATGTATCAAGATGAATGAAACTGTTCCTGAATTCTTTAAGATTAATTGAAATGTCGTTTACTGTCTGCTTAAATTGTCAATTGCTGTGTGCATGAATATTCAAGTTTTAACATATGCACATATAGGTAGTTGCAATTTGTAAAAACTGAGAAACTAATATGTACCTGAAAATTTAAGTACAGAAACTTGAATTTACATTTTCGTGAAAATATACTTCAATAATTTTCAATTAATAATTGACATTTCATGCGATCTAACTGAACAGTTCGTTATTATCGTATACAAAAAGCCATTATTCATGCACATGCAACTAAAAGTACTAATACCTAAAGTTACTTTTCAGGACACTAATATTTATAGAATTCATGTGCTTGAATATTCAGTCATTAATTAAATTCCATCTAACGAAACTGCAAAGTTTATTAATATCGTAAATTAAGGTCCTTTATTCAATGTCATGTAACTAGAAGTTACAGTATATAGGTACCTCAAGTTACTTTTCAACACACTAATATGTTTGAAGTTCATATAAAACTTACTTTGCATTAAAACTTTATTAGTTATTAATTAAAATTTCAGATTCTATCTGCATAAACTACTAATTAATAAAAATGTTTTAAATGCTATACATCGATAAAACTCTTATATGCAACAAAGATTTAGTTACCATTTTATACATTTTCAGTCATTATATGCAAATTAAATTAAAGTCTTTAGAAACTGAATAATTTATAAGGAACGAAAAATTCAAGTACAAATACTTAAATCTACTTTTCAAAAATGTATAAGAACTTTTTAAAATGTAGGGTCGAAATTTCAGCCATTAATAATAATTTCGGTTACTAACTGCTTTAATTATCAAACGAAATGTTAATCAATATTCAGTGACGTTCTTGAAGAAAACTTTAGTCGCTATAACGAAAAATTCAACAAGAAACTTTTCACAGTAATATGTATACCAGCGATATGCTATGTGAACTAAATTTTATATAATATATTATATTTTGGAGTTATAGTTCATAAAAATGTCTAAAAGTTGCATGTGAAATTCTGTTTCAATATTTTAGAACGTAAAAAAACACTTACAACATTGATATGGTAGTATAAGTTTGTAGGAGGGCATTAAACAAACAATTAAAGATAATAAATCATAAAAATTAAATTTTTATTATACGTCCATAGGACATATCGCTATTTTACTTCATATTTATTGCGTATTATTACTCTATCAAAAGATTGAAGACATAAAAAATATGTAGGTCAACGACCATAATGCCGAAAACCAACGTTAAAATGCTTGCATAGGAATTCTCGGTAGCATTTAAAATCAATTCTGCGCTTGTATTTATATAAAAGTATATCAATAAATCTATACTTTATCTTTTTATGAACTTTAGAAAGTAAAAGTTTATGATAAATGTAGTGTGTCCCCAACACACCTGTTGTACATTAGACTTTTTGCGCAAAGAACCTTCTTTAATAAAAAAATATGCACTTATGCAAAAGAATCGTAAAGTAGAAACATTTTTTTAAACTCATTTTTAATTGTGGAATTACGCACGACCGGAATTAAAGCATCGGAATGACGTGAACTGACAGTTAAATCTTAACTCGCAAGATGTATCTAAAGCTGTAGTAGCCGCAGACGCTAACCGTTGTTAATGAACTCGAATGTACACCTACCATTAGCGTAATCCGTACAACACAAGCAGTTGAAAGCTAAATTTCAGTTATTCAAGTTGCATTATTTCATTCCTAAGTGCCTGACCACATGACTCGACAAAAGAAATGCTTTACAAAGTACAAATAATGCCTCTTGCGTGCCTTTTTAACATAGAAGTCATGCGTTCGAAACAGGTTTACAGAAAGTTCTCCGTTAAGAACGAATAAAAATCATGTGTGTGTGTGTGTGTGAACGTTTGATTTGTGATTTTTAACACCGTTATTCAAATTTACACGTTTTGTATTAATACACCTGCGTGAATTTGGATAACGGCACTTGGATCATTTTGAATAACTATTTTATACGTTGAAGAATTTAACAAGGAATTCGCTTGCTTCTTTCTTAATCCTTGTTAATATTGTCATAATATGCGGCTCATATTTTTCGAAACACATGCAAGACTTTTTAGCACAAGTCAAATACGTTAGTAACAGATGAGCAGTTCGACTAACAGCTCAATACATGCGTTGCGTTTGCGTATAGCGGCAAATGCCGTTAAACGTGACGAGCTTTATTTTTAAAACTTCTATTGTACGGAAATCTATTCTTCAATCACTATTATTTCGCGAAGAGGGTACTAACCATTTTATTTCGTAATATTCTAATTTATAGTGGGATTATGATCACAATATACCACATTAATTTGTACACGGTTTTCATAATAACATTATTACACATTTCATTCGTCTTGCATATGATGAATGAATTGACTCGAATCCTGCTACGTAGGTTTTCTTATACTTTCAAAGAATACGCGTATCGTTCACTTCATGAAATATTGATTTTTAATAACTATAAAGTTTGAATATAACTAATAAAGATGAATATTTTCTAAAGCGATCACTCAATTACTTTTAAAACATCGTAATAAACCGGTGAAGCAAGTTTCAAGTTGATTGATCAATTGGGTCAGCGCAAGGAAAGTTTCATATCCAAATTCAAGTCTCTGAAGAGGTCACTCCGCCGTAAAGAGTCCAAGCCACTCGGAATCGTTCTCAATGCTCTAATTTGTCGTTGATTTTACTCGAATAACGATGCCCGCGTTATTATAACTTTTAAATCTCTTATCATTTATTAATATCGGATCGTAAACGTAGATCTGAAAAATTGAAACTCATTACGTATTCCGCGGACGTACAAGTGCAGTAGGTCAAACGGCGAACCGGCAATTTCGTAGAAAGTGACTTTGGCGGAAGAATTTATTTGCTATGATTCATCGTGTTTTCGGAATTAAGCAGGCCTCGGCGTTTCGTTTCGTGAAAATGTTCGCTTCAAATGAGGGGAGTTGAGATACGCTGCAGGAATACATAACAATACGCACGAGAAGCGAAATCCGGAAATCGATACGATTGATACGAGAAAATGCATACCTTGAACTTTTACTGTGAAATATTGCATATCACGGTTAAGTGACAAATAACGACGAAGAAGTGACGATTATATCATTGACTGAAATCAATGCTTCATGCTTCTCCCTTTATAGTGAACTTTCTTAGAATGAGTAAACACACTTGTTAAATTTTAAGTTATACAACATTTTAACGTTCGTTTTCCATATTAAGGCCGTTGACCTATATATCTCTTTATGTCTATGAGTTCGTAAAAGGGTTAAAATACGCAATATATATTAAGTAAAATAGTAATTCGCCCAATAGTTGTGTAATAAAACTCGGTAAAATGTAGTTTCTACGATTTATTATCTTTTACGATATTCTGTTATTCAATCAATATCAACATTCTATAAATGTTTCTGTTCTAAAATCTTAAAAATAGAATTTCTTATGCTACTCTTAGACATTTCTTTAAACTTTACCATTAAATCAAACAAAATTTTGTTTACATTATACATTTCTAGTCAACGTGTAGACTACTATTGAACATTTCTTCCTGATTATCAAGCTATAGCACCCATACTTTTTTCCTAGCTTATTACTGAGAAGTTATTTTCATATCAATTGTTAATTTTAAATTACAGTAACTGAAATTTCAAATAATTACTGAAAATTCAATAACCTTTCATGAATATTTATACATATTTATGTGTCTAAAAGAAAAATGAAGTATTTATTTGTATTTACATTTGTTTGTGACACATAATTTTCAGTTTCTGAACCTTAGAATTTGATTTTTATATAGCAAGTGAAAATTAAAAGAATTTTAAGGCTATTTTTAGTTAGGTACTAATAAAGTTGTCCAAGCACGTCGCTGAAAATGTACATACTGTAATTGATAATATTTGTACAAGCAGATCATGAATACAATTTCAATTAATTACTGTAAACCCAGGCACATTTTTTTCAATTTCTGTATTGGAATTGCATGTAGTAATTGAAAATTCAAAGTTGTAACTACATTTCAACTACATCGACGTTTTTTATGACAACGCAAGACTGACACATTTCAGATTTCTTTAAAAACGATAGTTCCTTTTAGAGGCCTCTTATAGAAACTATCAGTTTTTAGATTCTTTGATACAGACATTTTTTTAGAACATTTTTATGAGACTCCTTAAAAGAACAAGCATTTCTAGAGAAATCGAAAATGTGCTAGTATTCTTAAGAAGTGTCAATACAACAGAAGTGTCTTCTAAGTGCATCATTGGAAATATATGCAACATTATTTGTTGATTCATGCAGACAGTGACTTAAATTTCAGTTAATGACTGAAAATTGAGGCACATTTTCATAAATTTCCATACATTCTTATGTTTCAAAATGTAAATTCAAGGACATACATGAAGTACATGAAGTTAAATTTTCAGTTACATGTAGAATTTTCACTTTCTATAAAGTCTAACATTTCATTTAATATAGTAACTGAACATTAAAGTAGTTGTAACTAAATTTTCAGTTACACATGTAACAGATATTTTTTTTCTAAGTTTATTAAAACATTTTCATACATTTTTGAATTTCGAAAATAAAATAAAAAAATGTAGGGTTAAATTTCTAGTTTCTACGTGTAAATGCACAATGCACTTCAATATACCTGCAAAATCAAGCAATGAACAGTAACGCAGATTTGTTTACATAAATCTCGCCCAAAATCGTCAGATTTAAAATCCGTCCCGCCACAATAAAATCACACATCAAAACCCACGTCTACCCCTCCTCCACCACCTCAAATAGCTTTTCCACTCGCATACCCATCATGATTAAAAATTCCTGACGTTCCGAAACGCGCGCACCGCCCGCGCACAAGCCTATATACGTACGTACATTACGACTATCTCGCACGCATAGTCCACCATTAAGGAAGTAGAATATACACACTATGCAGACACTCCGTATCTTAGCGTCTCTCCTGTATCGAGTATATATAGACACGGGCTACCGGTAACGGGCCGAGAGCGTTCGGTATTCCGTCCGACCTATTCCAACGGGTTCTCCTTAATTTATGCCGTTTAACACTTTCGGCCGCCGGTATATTGGCCTCACTCTAGACAAATTTCTATATCGAGGTGATGCTCGCGAATCGTGTGTGTGTGTGTGTGTGTGTGTGTGTGTGTGTGTGTGTGTGTGTGTGTATGTGTATGCAGTGAAGAGATAGGACGTTCACGCGCGTGCAGTCGTGTACTTACCGGTTTCGAATAGTTTGTATGCCGATAGTCGAGGGGTAATAAAGTACTCGAGAGGAGGGAATTTTTCTTTGGCATTCTTCTCGACGGCATACCGGAATTTGGTGAATTTAAAGTGGGATAGTGAAGTAAGTAATTTTCTATGATGGCAGGTTGATTTTTAGCCGAGGTTGAAAATAATTTTTTGCTTGGGTTGTTATCGCGGGTTAATAGAATTGGAAAGTCTGAGGGCGAAAATAGATTGAGAATTCGGAATTCGTGGGTTGTATCGAAAGAAAATGTTAGTATATAATCACACCTTGAATTTTAGAATAGTCTATTATGAATTGCAATTAAATGATATGATTTTTATAGAATTTTGTTTGTATTGTTTTCGTGCATTTATGAGTTTGTTACTTTAAGGTTGGTTTGAACGCAAAAACTTGTAGCAAAAATTCTCGAATGTGCAAACACATTTTAAGACCTTATTAAGTGTCTCAAAATCTATATTTCTTAATTTTATATTTCATGCTACTAAAATGTTATTATGTACATATACATAATAAATATAAGATTTTCTCTAAATTATCTTTAAAGGTCATACATAGCTATAATTTTTTAGCAGTTTTATAATTAACAAAAATTACGTTCAAAATAGAGCACACGACGAAGTTTTAAGTTTGATAATTTACCCTTAAAGATATTATATGTTTCAAAATATTAAATAAAAAATTTAGTGATGGAGATTTGCACATAGTCATGGTAAAGAAAAGAAAGTTTTTATTGTTTAGATCATAAAAATACACTGCTAAATTATGATTTTTAGTCGCTTTTATGGTTTAGAAAATGAACATGCATTGTTTACTAAAAACGATTAACTAATAATTGTATGTTAATATTTACTTTAATAAACTTTAATAAAAATTATGGTTAAATTGTTTCCAATTGAAGTTTGTCGATTTTTCACATACAAAAATGGAAGAGCAGAAACTAACAAATAAATCTAATAGTTCACATTTGAAGTGAACTACCAATTACATTATTTTATATTTTCGATATCGTATCTATCGTTATAAACTTCAGATTTCGTCGCATATTTTATTTTAAATTTGACTAGTATTATAATAAATTTTTACTGATTTTGGTATTTAAGGAGCGTGGATGCCAATAGATCTAACAAGTCATTTTTTTCCAAATTTTATATGTTATATATAATGATACTCTTTTCTCAAAACATGAAATGAAAAATAAAATAATATACATTTTTAAGTAAAACGGCGTGGTTAATTTTACCAAATTTTACGAATTTCAATAAATTAAGGAAGGTGATTTTTTGCATTTTTACCATGCCTTCTTGAGTTTAGTGAATTTAAGTGGGATAGTAGAGTAAGAATATGTGTAATGTATCGAAATTCGTGTCTTACGGCACCTTGAATTTTACCAAAGCTTGTGAATTACAATAAATTATAGAATAGAATGACTCTCACGGAGATTATCGTTGGCCTACTTTTCATCTCCTATTGGAAAGAATCACTGTATGTAAATTCCTTCTGGTCATATTTAACAAAATTTACATTTGCACGTACACAATCGTACAAAATTAAAATTGTCTTGTATTGAAAGAAAGTAAGGCGGCTATCACAAGAAACATTAATAAAATGAAAATACGCACATAAAGTTTATGACGCGCATCTATTAAACGCTTTGAGACAAGACGTAAAGAAGTATTATTTTCGTAATAAAATAAAATTAAGAGAAGTAGAAACGAATGTACGCTCAATTCTCTTAATCTTATTTCGTAGGTAGTACAGCGGCCATTACCGTCGCTTTTTCTAATTTCTTTTCCGCATTTAAAATTAATTTAACATAAAATTTTTATTTCGTTGTTCCAGATGGCTCACAGAAAGATTATATGTCTGCTAGTCACGTACCTCGCCATGACATCGGCCTTTTCTATCTCGGAGATTCCACAACCCAAAGGTAAAATTAATTTTTCACACTAGGATGACCTATTCAAATCAGCACTTTTCAGGCGATATTTAAAATCTTACGTAGGGGAGAACGGGGCTACTTTATAAACTCTCCAGAATAATGCACGTATTTATATGAGAGATATTATATGCTTATTTAAAATTCTTACTTGTATTATCATAACTCTAATCAGGTCAATAAATATAACTATTCAATAAGCGTGGAAGCTTATAAATATTTGATTTGAAGGATTTAATAGTATAACACCTGCTAGGCATTTAAAAGTGCAAAATTAATATGTGGGACTGAATTATAGACAGTACCAGGTTTTTGAAATACTTGAGTGTATAAAGATGTCCACGATGCAACTCTAAGTTTAGTGTATCATAAATGTATCCCCGTTCTCCCCTATTTGTCAACTAACTTATTTACTGTAAATTTCATGATTCATAGCATAGTCGAAATCTTAATTCATATCAAAGTACAAAACTAAGCAAAATTATCAATATTATGTAAACTAAACTAAATAAAAAGGCATGGAAACCATTTTTGTACTGTTGGAACACCCTATATATTCTTGCATGTACATACAAATGCATATTACAGTCGATACAAATAATTTCATTTAAATTTAAAATCGAACCTTATTTAAATTTAAAATGGGTTACTGGTGTTGCAGAAAATATTGTTTATTAATATGTATTTTAAAAGAAAGAAATTATTACAAGTAATATTTTTTCAAATAAATAAGAAAACTTTATTGAGCCGCTAGTACATTTCAGATAGATACACATCTAGTTAACGATCAAGAATTACATTCATAATTTCGACTTATATGAGAATGAAACAAATGTACTTAGCACTCTAACATTACAATAAATCCTCTGCAACTACTTCGCACCCAATATATAATCAAACCCATCCTTATATCAACATTCTTATAACAATACAAAAATCCACAAGTCACTACATTTAAATTAAAACTAATTATATAATTCCACCATTCACCTTCTACAGGTAGAAAGCTGTTCGGTGGCTACAGAATAGCCCCCAAGGTCTGCCAAGCCACCAATCCCTCTCGTATCAAATCCGACTCTCCAGCAATCTGCATGTTCAACTACGAGTGCAGCCGTCGCCGGGGCGAAGTCGTGGGTGCCTGCATGGATGGCTTCCTGTTCGGCGCCTGCTGCCAGCTCCCCTCGAAACACTCCACCGACGGCGTAGCTCTCGAGAAGCTACCGATCCTGGACGACGGGCTCATCAACGTGCACGAGATCGATCACGTGCCGGACATACCGATACTCCTGAACCCCGATGGAACCCCGGTTGATGGATTCGATTCCACGACCAAGAGTAACTTCTTGTCCACCAAGGCATCGATTGGCACGAGTACGAAAGACAGTCACGAGAATGCCGAGAAGCCACAGCTGGCGAACTTCAGTTACCTGGAGGATGGATACTCCCAGTTGCTGGGGAACGACCAGGTGCTGGATGATCTGAAACTGCCGTCGTTGATCACGCATTCGGACTCGAACAATGATATCCACGAGCAGCACCATGAGGCTGGGGTTAATCCTGTGACGACGTTGTTGAGTCCAGATCAGATTCTGCAGGTGGCGGATCCCGTGGATCAGCTGCCGGCGTTGTTCTCGCATGGACTGAATCAAAATAATGATACTGGAGGTGCAGAGACGATTTTATTGAATGAGAATGGTACTACTTTGCATGAGTCTCATAATCCCGATGAGCTGTTCAAGCCTGTGTCGAGTCCTCCTGCTGACAATAGCATTCCTACTGGCGCGCTTAAGGTATGGTTGTAGTGTTACGAATTATGTTCATAAGTTAATTTTATTGTGAATGAACGTGTAGTAGGGTTATTTATGCTTTAAATTGTAAATTATACTGATAAAGAGAGATTCTAATCTTTAGGAAACGGGGTTTGATAAAGCTTTGTAGGATGTTTGCTGATAACTTAAAAGTAAGCTCAAAGAACTCGTAGTTTATGCCAATGTGGTCTTCCGAGATAGAAGCAGTTGTACATCAAATGCGGTTTCGATTATTAATTATAACTTTATACCAAAAACTAAACCAAAAGGAAAATAAAAAAAAACGGTAGATCTGTTATTTGAGCTATTTTATCTTATAAAAACATTAATATATTTCGAAGGTGTGATATACGAAGGTAATGACGGAAAATGAATATGCAAGTGACGATTGTGAACTGTTTTAAATTTAGTAACTTAAAAAGTATTTTCCGCCACCATCTTTGATGATTCATAACTTTCACTAAAATATCGATCATTTGGGGTAAAATGGCTGATGCACCTCATTAATTTTTAAGTACCAGATACACCTCACAAAGCATTATCAACATCCATTTTTAATAAGTTGCGCACTTTCCACAAGATCACAAGCAATACTAGATTGTTTATTAAAAATACCCGTAAAGAAGGACGAAAATTGTGATAAATTAATTATTTCTCATAATAAGAATACCGGGAATAGTTTTATACAAAAGTTTAGAAATTAATTTATCATTTTTTCTGATAAGAAAAAATCTAAATTTGGTTCATTTTGCAAACGTATAAAAACTAACTACGAAACCTTAAAAAAGGGTTTGGAAAGTAGGTAAATTCGTACAAAGTTTGATTTGGCACCATTGAATTAGCAAAATTGATCTTAACAATATTTTTGCGCACCGAGTAACCCACATTTAAGTATCTATTCGCTACGTATATGACACAATAAGCGCTCCACGTATTTTGCCTGTTTTAAAATAAGATAAACTTATATTTATAACTTACAAAAAAGTTTGAAGGCGTATGAAACGATAAGTAATTTATAAAAAAAGAAACATTATGTGTAACTATCCACATAACCCAATGTATTTTGGCAATCGGGCGGTTCTAAAGCTTGCCGCAAATTCGTGATGTCACTAGTGATGTGCACATAGTCTATACGAAGACGAACTTGTGCATAACAATTTCATCAATACAATAATAGTAATACCTTTCAGTTTGAAAACTCTAGACCTTTTAAATTTTTCGGATATATTTTTGATGTCTGTAGTAAATTCAAGCCGTTCGAAAGTTTTCAAAAAACAAGCATTTACTGTAGAATGTAAAGTGAATTTTAATAATGGTGACCCAAATATGCACACTTTATCTTACATTTCAATAAAAATATACATGTACATGAATAAGGTAAAAGTCTTAAACGGATATTGAAATCAACTCAAGATTACAGTATTAAACACAAACTTTCAATGACTGAATTTTTTATGATATATATAGTTCTTGTAAATATGTATATATAGTTATTTTGAATTCTGATAAAATTTTGGAAGGCATATAAACATAAAATATACTATTAATATGCATGTTTTGTTACAAACTTACATGTAAAATATTGAATCTTCGAAAACGAATAGCTTAACGAATAATCTTTATGAATAAACTTAAAATTTCACTACAACCACCACAAATTTGGATTGCAGTTCTCGACGCAGAGGCACTCGACGACTCAGAAGACGATAACTACCGACAGAACGTCCTCTACATCGAAGGAAGTCACAGCCGCTATAAAGACCAACAGCCCGAGTCCGCAGAGCTCCACTTATCAGGAGAAGAGCAGCTACGCGACGACCAAGAAAACGAGCAACTCGGCCACGAAGAAAGTGACGCCGCCGATGTTGTCGTCGACGACGTTCAAGGACAAGTCGACATACACAGCGACCAAGTTGACATCGGCGCCACATACCGACGCCACGACCCCGATGTCTCTGACGACGAGGAACGCCCAGGAGGACGACCTGGTTCGCGTGCCCACGATCACCTATGGCGGCCAGTCCGGCAACAAGAAGCACGACGAACTTGATAAAGAGGAGATCGCCATTAATCATATAATTTCTATTCTGAATGACACGAACGATGCGAAGGTTACCACTCAGGGTGAGTTAGAATTTTTATGTAACTAGATAAATATTCCTTGCACACTAACATTTGATCAAACTGATTCATGAAGATCGTAAGGTATTTATTGGTCACAGGAAGCTTTTTGAATTTGAATAGTTCATTTCCTTCCTGTTGCAAAATCCCAGTAGATTTTCAGCTGAATTTCCAGTTAGATTTCCATTTGAATTTCATCTGGATTGCATTGGATTTCACTTCAATTTAACTGAATAAGATTCTAGATGAATTTGAATAGATTCTACCCAGATAGAACTGGATGTTAGTTGGAACGGGGTGTATTTCTCCTGAATTGAACTAGATTCTAGATAGATTTAGCTAGATTTCTAATTCGAAAATTCAGGTCTTTTGTCTACCTGGATTTCTACTTTGTTTAGTCAAAATGCCATCTGGATTTTAATGGTTTTTCGACGGAGAAAATACACGTATTTTTGTAGCTGATTTATCTAAAAATTCCATTTTTACGTAAGTAATTGATCTTTATACATGTTCTTATCTAGACGGTGTATACGGAACCATTTTACATAATAAAGTGATTTTGTAGGAAATCCACATAGAATACAGTCCAATCCAGGCGAAATCCAAATGAAAATCTAGTTGAAAATCCACCTGGAATTTTTTAACAGGGCTATGAAAAAGTGATTTATTGGAGAGAAATGAATATTATTATAATTGTTATGTATGTACAATCTTATGCGAATAAACGTACAATAGACTTATTTTCTGTTATATTAATTTAAAGAAGAAACTAAATTATTAGTATAATAGAGGATATTACTTTAACTTTATTAGCCTTTTTTTACTTCAACTTTACTGGGAAAAACTAACTTATTATTATAAAAAATGACTTTTGTTATTTAGTTACAAATGGTCCCACTACCTACAAGTGGACGACCTCCGAGTCATCGCCCAAGCCAACGCTAGTGAAGATCATCACGACACGGCCCTCGTCAATTACAACGGAATCTCTGCCTCCATCTTCGTACTACGGTTCATCTTCGTCCCCCGGTCATTACTATCATTACAGCACGGCGACGACGGAACCATCGAGACTGACTAACCCCTACTATACATCCCCTGGCTCGTCTAGCTCCTACTACACATCCCCAGGCTCATCCAGCTCCTTCTCTACGCAAGCAGCCAGCTATCAGGATAGCAGCAGCAGTTACTCCCCTTACTCATCGAGACCGACGACCAATCCACCAGCCCCGACCGTTATCGTCCTGGGACCACTAAACACCGATTACACGACCAGTCCCACCCAGAGCACACCAACTCGCTTCGGCAGTAACACCCAGAACAAGCTGTCCTCGAACACAATCAGACCTACGACGACTCTCAGCACGAAGAAGCCCAGCGTGGCCACCACTCTAACCCACAACATCAGTACCGTCATCTCGGGTAACAAGCAGGTGCTCTCCGTCAGCTACATCAGCGTGAACCTCAAGGACGGTACCACCTCCAAGCCCTCCACGACCATCAAGGACACCACCCTGGAGTCCGTCGAGACCACGGTCTCCGAAAACCCCGACATCAAGGTCATCACCAAACGACCCTCCACCATCTACACCACCCTGACCTCCTGGTCAGAGAAACCCAGCTTCCATCTGAAACCCTCGGCGCCCAACTTCAGTTGGCCTGGCGACAACACCGACGACGGTTTCAAGATCACCAGACCCGGTTTCTCAACCACCACCGGCACCTCCAACTGCGACGAAGACCAGACTGCCGCTTCCGACGACGTCAACAATTTCCCACCCGTTCGACACCCCGAGCTCAACACCACTTCGTCCCACCTGCATCTGGACAAGCCGACCTACGTCGAGCCCGGCGACATCGTCAGCGAGGACGAAATCCCTACGCCGGACTTCGTCGAAGACGCCGAGCTCAACAACAAGGTCGATGTCTTCGTAAATAAGATCGTCGAATCCCTCCAAGGCAACTTCCAGAACCTCAAGGATGTCGTCTACAATCCGAAGAACGTCAGTACTGTGGCTACCAAGAGACCAGCTACCTCGGCGCCTACCAGGAGACCCACAACGGTGACCAAGCCGACGATCAAGGGCACGAGGAGGCCGACCGTCACGAGATTGACCACTACTCAAAAGACTCCGACTTTGAAGCCCAGGCCTACTTCCACGGGTGGCACGAGGAAACCTACGACGACGAAACGGACTACTAAACCAGTGAAGAGGGTTACCACGACGCAACCGAGCACGGATGCGGTGCCTTATGACACGGAAGCGACGACGCACGTGGCCAGGCCAATTGAGGTTACTACCAGCATACCCGAGATCACGCCCACCTCGAACTTTCGCTCGAGTGAGTCGTTGTGATTTAAAATTATGAATCTTCATCATTTGTAATGACTATTATGGAGTATTATTGATACCAAAATTAATGGATGAGAGGAGTATAAGATTTGCATGATGCTTTATTAGGTATACGTTATATAAAACCGCCTGTAAGTTATTTAAATTAAACATTCTGAATAAAGAAAATTTTTTAAAACTATTCAAAGGATGGAATTTTATTCCAGCAGTTAATGACGTCGGGTAGCACTAGAGAGGTGAATAATACAAATGTTACAGATTGCGTTGAAGAAAAGTGTATCTTATTGGATGGGAAATGGTCGAAAACCACGATTCTGCAGAGAATCTCCGCGTCATCCAAAATTCTCAGTTTTTTCTGAGAGTCTCGGCCTCATATCACACGAGAATTTTAATCATAATAATAACCAGGAGTCGTGACTAAAATCTTTTACATCTCAAGTATCTATAATCATACCTGCATTTCTCAATATAATCAAGTTATGAAAAACTGTGAGGTCTGCATACATTTATTCTTCACATATTTGATATTTATCACTATGACTTTAATGAAGATTATTGGTGACGAACAAAATTCTCGGGTATGGTCGAGCAGAACCGGGATCATAGGTTCTGGTTGAGATATTTTGGTAAAACTAATTCTTGTCAGGACTAAAATTCTCGAAAGAAGACGGGAACTCGATCCCGGATGAGATATTTTTACTAAGTCTACTAAACAGTTCCGGGACAAAACGCATTATGCATATATGCGTTATATTTTTGCCTCTTAAATGTCACTAATTTTCTTAATTAATTAGAACCATATTCTTCTCAAAGTTATTGTATTTTTTAGAACTTCATCAATATAAGGAAAACTTTATAACCGATATAGTTCATAGTGATCGAGAAAGCTTTCTATTTTTTAAAATAAGCGTATACGATCTATAGATTTTTGTGGGGTCTTTTAAAAATATAACAACTAATTTATCTTGAAATGTAAATTTGAAGCGCTTCTATTTATAATATTGTATGTTTATACAACAATTGCCTTTCAGTATGCGGAATAAGACCACTCATGAAAACCGGTAGAATCGTTGGCGGTAAAGGCGCGACGTTCGGTGAATGGCCGTGGCAAGTCTTGGTTCGCGAGGCGACTTGGCTTGGATTGTTTACGAAAAACAAGTGTGGAGGTGTTCTCATAACCGACAAATACGTTATCACGGCAGCGCATTGTCAGCCCGGGTAAGTATTTCCCATACTTTCATTATCCATAGTAATGAACCAAATTAACCCATTAGAGTACACGGCTAGATCACTAGAGATAAAGTTAAATTAATGCATGGAATCCTCTTCTGACGAACAAACAATGTAGCTATAAAAATAGTAGTAAGAATTAATTGCTTAGAAAAAGTTGTTCTAATAATTTATTTAAAAAGTAAATTTAAGAAGAATCTTACAACGCTATTGGATGCAGTGAGGAAAAATAACTTTGAAAGTATTATGCTTCTAGAATACATTGTATTGTAAATAATCAATAAATCATTAATATTTTACAGTTTGTTACACTAATAGTAACATATAAAATCCTCTTTTCACGCTGGAAATACATCGCTATAAGAAACTTGTAAATATTGTTTTGTTATTATTTTGAAGTTATGTCAAGTGTTCTGTAATAGGTTCAGTAAGCTGATATTGGTTTATTGATTATCTGAAACAAAATTGGCTCGAACAGTACATAGGTTATTCATGTTTTCAAAATAATTTTTTCCGTAGAATGGAATAATGCTGTCACATTTTCCATCATTTGACTTTATATGAACAATTTTTTCCTAAACAAATGATTTTATTTATTGTTTAATAATTCTTTGAAAATTGATTTTCTGGCATTTTTCCAGGAGTTTTGCTGATAAATATTTTTAGAAGATTATTTTGCTAAATAAGCAAATCTTATTTAGCTTATCCAAGGTCATGAAAATAAGGGCTTAACATTTACAAGAAAAAAAAGGAAAGAAAACTGAAAAAACATTATTGTAGAAATATATCTTTGAGATCATTTTAAGTAATTTTAAATAATCTTATAAATAAAATAAAGTTTTTTATCACCGTGAAAAACGTATCTTTATGAAAATCTTTATGATCTATAGAAATTTCTCCAAGATTTTTTTACAAGTTTTCCTTTAGAATTTTTGCACGATTTTCTGCAGAATTTTCAAAACTATTAGGTTTTTCAGCATGCTTTTCTATATATTTTTCTACAAGGCTATATATTTTGCCTACAGGTCTTTCTGCAAAAGCAGAATATATTTCTGCTTTTAATGTATTTGACAGCTTTGCAGGCAAAAATCTCATTGAAAAACGTGTAGGAAAACCTGTTAAAAAACCTGCGAGTTCTGAAAATTCTGCAGGAAATCTCACAGAAATAATTGTTTACATAACGGTCGGTAACAATTAAGGCGGCAAATTTGAATTTGTAATATTGTTTTCTCACCCCCAGAAAAAGATTCTATACCTAACTCTTAGATCATCACCCACGTGCTCTAACGGTTTAATTTCCTTCCGAGCTATGCACTCAAAAAGAACCCATCTATCCCCGCAGATTCCTGGCGTCGCTGGTCGCCGTGTTCGGTGAGTTCGACATCTCGGGCGAGCTGGAGTCGCGGCGCAGCGTGTCGCGCAACGTGCGCCGGGTGATCGTTAACCGTGCCTACGATCCGGCCACCTTCGAGAATGATCTGGCGCTGCTGGAGCTCGAAACACCGATACAGTTCGACGCGCACATCGTGCCGATCTGCATGCCCGACGACAACACCGACTACGTCAATCGCATGGCCACCGTCACTGGCTGGGGTCGCCTCAAGTACAGTAAGTGTCGCTCGAGAGTTATTTGATTTTTGGATTATATGATTTTAAGCGTTAGGGGCGGAGGCAAAGTAGTAACAACGGTGATTCTTCTTCGTAATAAGCACAAATAATTGATGGATTTTCAAAGTAGTTATATGAAAGGAGATCTGCATGTCTTGCAGTTTCAGAATCTGCAAAGAGAATGGTTTTATGATAACCTTTTAATAGTTTAAGAAATGGTTAAAAAATATTATTAAGTTGAAAATAATAGAGTCAGTTCAAATAGTTAGTAATTTGTCACCTTATTATTTCGTTACTTTGATATATAAAACCTTTGCAACCACCTTTTTTAGTACAATTGTTAAATATAATTAGTTTTTAAATCCATCCCTTGTGTATGCTTTTTTAAGAAAGAATAAATTTATTGTCGTTACTGCTTTGCTGCGGCAATGTCACTTTAAATTCAATTACCGTGAAGCGGAGTGATTACGAACCGGTAGGGTGTCTTTGATCCAATCGATAAAAAAGTTACGGGCAGATATTAAAAAATTGAATTTTAAATAAAATATTTGCAAAAGGTAGTTTTTAAGAAATATACAAGCACTTTGAACATTTTAAAATGTTTTATGTTGTATACTCAAGTCACGATAATTAATTAAACTTCTGATACAAAGTTACCTCACCGGCTCGAACTCACCCCGTTCTACAGAATGAATAAGATTCGACGGCAAGGTTTCTAGTGCGAAAATCAAATTATGAAATTAACGACTTAGTCCTTTAATTTTAATACCTCAAACGATACGTGATAAAATTTTATCATGGATGTTTCACTCTTTCTATAGACTTTATAATAAGTTGGAAATGGAGAAATTTTACATTGAAATATCAAAATTAAAAATAAAATTGGTTTGGTAAATAAATAAATAATAATATAAAAATTGAATAAATTAATAAAATATATTAAACACAATAAATTGATAAAATAAGTTGCTAAGGTCACTTTTAATTCTTATTTTTTTTAATATTCTTGAAACAAGATTTCTTTTATTTAAAAATTGTCTCAAAATGGATCTTTTCCCTTTTTGAGAAGCTTTTTGCTGAAAATACAATTTTGAAAATTTTCAATATATATTTATTGTCAATACAGAGCCTATGAAAAATATACAAAGAAATTTATTATTTCTGATAAATTTTCTTTTCAGATATCTTTTTAAGTATTTAAATTAAACGTAAAAGCTGCTAATTGTCATATTTCATTCATACCTGTATAAAACTATAACGTATTTCGTTTAAAATATGATGCCACGGAAGTGACATTTTATTAGAAACAGAAATGATTCATAGTTAAAATTTTAAATTACAATGAATTATTTTGTATTTATTGCATTTTTCTATTCAATCACAAAAACATAAAATCATAAAGATACAATAGAGTTGACACTTTGAATGATTAAACTTGCATCATTTATAATAATTAGATTATCCGCTTGGTTTGATTTACTGAACTTTAAAAAGCGATAAAATTTTATGAATCCACATAAAATATTTAAAACTTTATTGCTTTGACAGTGCATAAAACTCAAGGACATGAAACATCACGTAAAAAACATCCATTTATTTTATCAAATTACTCATTAATATTTGAATAAATTTTATTCATAAAGTTATAATTAGGAGAAAGGGTCGATTTTAATGAGGTCATAGGAATAATTAGATATTTGTTTCGCAATACTTCGACAATTATATTGTCGGCCTTTTCAGTCTATAATATTATGGAATATATTATAACATACATAAAGGGAACTTCGTACATAGTCAGTTTATATTACCTTATATATGTTACACGTGGTCATCAAACATCAGTTATTGCTTTGTTTCGATATCAATCAACAAATAAAGCAATAGTTACTTTACGTATGATCGATAATCCAATTTTACACAGAAATAAATATGAGATTATGAGATCACGATAATAATTACTTTCCGTTGCTGTATCTCAATAATTCACGATTAAAATTGTATATGTTTAAACAGAAATATAATTTCCGTAGCTTCCAAGCATAATCACTTGAGTTCATTCTTTTCTAAATGCTGAAATATTGAAGTTTAAAATTTTTTAGTTGCCATTTAAACCTATACAAAAGAAAAATATAGATAATGAAAAGAGGAAAGTAATAGATGAACTTTCGTAACTTTTGTTTTCAGATTAATTAGTGGTTATTCCGGGAAGCCACAGATTTAATATTAATACTGAAGTCGAATACTGTATGTCTTCATAGATATCGACGCTTTCTCCTAATTAATTAAATTAAATGAATGATAAAGCGAATTTACAGCCGATTTTATATTCTAATACATTGTCTATTCAGAAGGGTATATGGACGCCTCCTGCAAAGACTACCGGATTTCATTTTTTTTAAAATCGTTTTATTTTCATGAAATGAAAAACTGAAAAAATAACAAAAAAATTTGCCGTCAAAGTACAAAAATGAATCATACCGATAGAATGAACAAGTTGATTTAGTTTTGAAACTTCGTAACATAATATTTTTTTTTAAACGTAAAGTGAAATAGTGTCTTTTCTTTTATCCCCAAAACTGAAACGCGTTATTCTTTGTATTCGGCGTAAACGTGTTTGTTATTCCTCTATTGTACATTTTTCACGTATAATTAAGAACAATATTATCAAGATCGAAAAGTCGATCAAACCCCAAAAAATACATAAATTAATTCTACATGTGAATCGATCCACCTGAAACCATATATTTTCGAATTTTCACATTCATCCACGTTGAGCTACCATACGAAAGCCAATTAACAAAATATTCCGTATCCTCCGCAGATGGAGGCGTGCCGTCGGTGCTGCAAGAGGTAAAGGTGCCCATAATGGAGAACTCGGTCTGCCAGGAGATGTTCCAGACCGCCGGCCACTCGAAGCTCATAATCGACAGCTTCATGTGCGCCGGTTACGCGAACGGCCAGAAAGACTCCTGCGAGGTACTTATTATCCATACACTACACCCCTAATTACACTATACATACCCGCCCCGCGTAATCACCTCGTTCTCCCTCTTTATTAATTTAATCGAATCAATCAAATCGATCGAGTGGAACGCTCTGCTCTTAAAAAAAAGAGACTCACGCACGCACGCGCGAGCTCACCTCAGGCGCGCATATATAGCTATATACATCCGTTATTCCGCGTCGCGATTATAACGGGCGCTGCATGGGCCGACACCACGTGTGTGCCACTATTGCATCGCGCCTGGAGTTATCTTCACCTGGCACGGGTATAGGTGTGCGTGTGTGTGTGTGTGTGTGTACGCACAGGCACACGAGCTCGTCGGGGTTACGGACCTTGCCCAGTCCGCGAGCGCGAAGAAATATGGTAATTAGGAGTGGAGTCGTGAAGGATGACAGTGGGCAGTCAAGTGGGGACGGTATTAGAGATTCTTGTCGAGGTGATTAGGAATGTGTTGAATGTGTGTTGGGATACTAATTTGGTTTGTGAAAAAAGTTTTAATTCGTACGTGGTTTTAGATACGTTTATCTAGATATGAATTTAGATAAGAAAGTGTATTTTTATTACGAAAGTATGTATACAGTGTGAGAATGTTCTCATTTAGGTAAATTGTAGGTTAGAGTTGAAAATTGAGAGGTGAAAAACTTATCTAAATAATGTTAATCTATGTATAATAACTACATGTTTATTTATATAATTTATTTAGCTGAAGTGCCGAACAACATTATCTATTTTTTATGTAACTTTTCACGCATTTGGATTTGCTCGCGTGTATGTTCAGCAAACTTTCACATACTCTTAAATTAAAGCTGTATACTATTTAGCTTTAATTTCAGAGGTTGTACATGTTTATGTGAAGTAAAGATTCAAATTTATAATGTCATACGTATACAAAAGTGACATCTACTTTAGACAGGATATCTCGGTTGTGCCCTGAGAAGGTATAAATAACTTAGCCAACTGAAATGCTGAACAATGTTGTCTACATAAATGCTTATCTAAATAAAGAAAGTATTAATGTCTTAAGATAATTTCGTAATTACTAAAGTGCCGAGAAATATGTGCTAATGTATATCAAAATATAGACAAATTTTGTAATCCTTAAGATAAAGAGGATTAAAAGTTAGGGGGTCACAAACAGAATCTCATTTTTTTCATAATTGTAAACTTTTCATGAACTTGTAACTTGATATCCTTTGACTTTAAAGAAAACTTCATCAGAACATTTTATGCATAGTACCTGTAGAATGTTTAAGTCTTTTCAGACGTTAATTTATACCACATTCAGAATTATTAAATTTACGGTCTTACAAAATTCAGACATATTATGTGGGTAATTTGCTAAAATAGATGTTCTGGAGAAGGCCTGGGTTAAACACAAAAGAAGACTTTTTCTTCACGAGTCCAGAAAACATTTTGTTTAAAAGCAATCATTCTGAAAACTTTTATGCTATCAAAACATAATAATGTCTTAAATTTTACCGTTGTAAAACTTAAAAATGTTGATCCTACACGTCACAATAAAACATTATTTTCAACACCATATTTATTAAAGGAGTTTTAATCTTCACACGATTCGAGATGACATGATGAACGAAAATTTTTTGGCGGTTATTCGACTTCTTCTGATATGTATTACAAAAAGAGTGGAGCATTTTTTCGTTAAAATTTTATTTATTATTTTTTTCAATAATTCAACCGATTTTTTGAAAACAAAAATTTTAATTTTTTTTAAAAAATTGATTGGATCTACAAAAGAGAATAATAAAAAAAATTAAGGAAAAACTGCTCCGCTCTTTTTGTAATACATGTCAAAAAGAGTCGAATAACCGTCTAAAAGAAACATTTCGTTCATATGTCACCTCAAATGGTGTGAGGATCAAAGTTCCTGTAATAAATATGGTATTCAAAATAATGATTTATTGTGACATATAGAATCAACATTGAGGTTTTTCAAGGGTAAATTTAAGATATTTATGTGCTTCAGTAGCATAAAAATTTTCGGAATGATTGGTTTTAAACATAAAAAGTTTTCTGGACTCGTGAAAAAAAGTCTTCTTTTGAGTTTAACCCAGGCCTGCCTCCTTAAGGAAATGTGAAAGTGAATTAATAATCCCTACCGAACTAGCATCACATTTATATTTTCTTTCTTTGCAATAAATAAATATGTCTAAAAAACTACGCCATAATATCCTTTCCGGATTCTTACCAAGAACCTTTAGTTAAATTTTCAAAAACTTTCATTATTAACCACCGGAGAAAAATGCGTTTGAAAATATACAACTATAGTTAAATCTTCAAACGCATTTTTCTCCGGGAGTTAATAATGAAAGTTTTTGAAAATTTAACTGCAGGTACCTGGTAAGAAAACGGAGGGGATATTATGGCGTTTTTTTTATAAATATTTATTTATTGCAGAGAAAAAATATATATGCGATGCCGGTAAGGTAGCGATTATTAGTTCACTTTCGTATCTCCTTAATGAATTTTACTTTATACTTTATACTTTATACTTTATACTTAATATAAGTAAATAAAAAGTTTTATGAGCAAAAACAAAATATAGACAATTTTGTTCAAAATTTCAATTAAAGAATTTATTCAGATAATGCGCTACCATAATACTTTAATTTTAAATTTATCATAGTAAATTTATCTCAGTATCCTTGATTTATAACATTCTTAAGAAGAGGCTATTTTTAAGCGAAAATCATTATAAATATTTTTTTAACTTTTTACATATTTTTAAAAAAATGATAATGCTGTGCTCTAAAATTTATATAATTACTTATCATTTATCATTATCTTTTTTCAAATATAAGTCAATGACTATAGAAAAAATGAATTGTAAGTTAAGATCCTGGAATATTAACATTTTTAATTTTCAGTGTATTTGATATATCTGTATAAGCGTATTCACAAATTATGTCATGGCCACTTAATTCGTAATAATTTATCGCGCTGCACTAATTAATATAAAGGTCAAATACTATACATTGCAAAGTATAGTATTTAGGTAGAATTTCTTACGTCCCTTTCAAATTTACATTCATTTCGTCACAGATGGGATACTAATATATATAAAATAATGTTCCTTTTTCAATAACATTATGTTATTTTGGTTATCTTGACACTTGTAATAAAAATTGTATCCGCTAGAGAAGCAATATAAAGGAAAAATTCACGTCATAATCACGTTGTCAGCATGCCTGCTCGACTACTATAGTTCAAATGTTGCATCAATTACAGTGCAAATATGAAAATGTTATTACATAAAAATTAAACTTAAAAAAATAAACTGAAAGGAATGTGAAAAGAAATATTCCTTCGTTACCAACTCTCTGTTTTTATTTTCTAAATAACTATTAAAATATTTTTTTGGAAAAAACTTTTTATCAGGCCTTCCCTTTATCAATAAACAATACCTATAATTTTCAAGCAATTCCATTATTTTTGTTACTCTGAACTTTACGTTCTCATTTTAAACAACTGTATTCGGCATTGAGAACAAAAAGTTCGGAGTAACAAAAATAATAGAATTGCTTGAAAAAAATTGTAGTTATTGTTTATTGATAAAGGAAGGGCCTGATGAAAAGTTATGTAAATAAAAAAATATTTTTAAAGTTATTTAGAAAATAAAAACAGAGAGTCGGCAATGTAGGAATCTTCCATTCCCTTTCACATCCCCTTAAAACTTGCCGATAGAGACGTTCATGCTGGAGAATATTTACGTCCCAGTATTATGTGACGTTTAGAAGCTTTTTAATTATTAGTTTGTATCTAAATTTCTTTATAATGAAGAGTGGAAGAATAGTTCTTCTAAATAAAAATATTTGGTATAAAACATTTTTAAGTATGTACCTAAATATTATTATTTTTCAATCGTCTACGATAAATCAAATTATAATGAGAATTTACGTATATTCCTTATTTCCCTTTCTATACCTAGACTTTAATTTTAGAGCCTTACTTTAAATTCAAAAGTGGAATAAAATGTATGCAGTTAGAGCTAGATAATCGTTCAAAAGTGTAATACAGAATTTTTTTTGCATGTCGTACAATATTTGTTTACGTAGGTAGTAGGATCAATATTATTATTATTATTGAACGATTCGAGTTAAAAGCGAGGCTCTATCAAAGTCTAGGTATAAACGATTCATATATCTCCAACAAACGTCATCTCAAGTTCCCAATGACAAACACAACTATCAAATCTAAATAAAAAATCCTTTTCAAAAACTTACAGGGCGACAGCGGTGGCCCCCTGACAATGCAGCGACCCGACGGCAGGTGGATCCTGGTCGGCACCGTCTCCCACGGCATAAAGTGCGCGGCCCCCTACCTGCCCGGCGTCTACATGCGCACCACCTACTTCAAGCCCTGGCTGCACAGCATCACTGGAGTCTGAGAGCCCGCACAGCCACGCGACACATAAGTGTTATTAATTTTGCATGAGTAAAAAAAAAGAGTGTGCGTTTCCAGAAAGCGCCAAGCGGGCAACATTCAAACAGAGAGTGCGAAATCCAACGCGTGCCACTTGTATAAATTGTAAAAAGAGAAAGATTATTTAATTTATTTGTATTCGTGTCCACTCGATGTGCGCGCCTCGCGACCGTGATGCAATGCAATGGTGCGAACGCGACGATTCTCGATGTATAAGGGTTGGACTTTTGAAAGTTTGCTGTACAAGATGCGAGATGTCGCTTGCGGATCATCGCGTCACAGACCAAGGATATTTATATTATATATAATATACATATGCGTGTATGAAATATCTTTATTTATTATGAATTGAATTATTTGATTTATTGCTGCAGTCGTCCGACGGGCGACGACAACACGCACACAGTGCTTCCATGTACATATAAACGAAATTGAAACGTCTTCACTAACTTTCGATAAGTATGTAATTGCATGTAACATTAAGTCTTATTTATATTTATTGCGTTGTTAGTTGTTATTTCTGAATTAAACTTATTTTTTATACGAAAAAACATGAAGTTGATGCGGAAGTTCTTCTTTTTTTAAGTCTTTGTTTCCTTTCGTCCATGTCATCCATAGTTTCTCAAAGATGAGATAAATAAACCGTTCGGATTGGTAGAGAAAGAAAAGTAATCAAAAAGTAATCTGAGTAATAGATTAATTTTTAAATAAATTATTAGTACCGATAAAATTATTATGAAGTATGGCGTCGTATATATTGAAATAATCACAAACGTTTGCAACATTTTCAAATGGCGCTTATTCCACTATGGTTCTGAACAGTCCAGATCTGGCTTAAAACGCGAAATGCAATAGAAATATAAAAGTCTATTAATTTCTTTATTCTTAAAACTAAAATGGTGCTTTTTAGGTATTTTAAGATGTGATACCTGTTTTTGTTGGTCCATAATACAGTAACATAGTAGAATACACTACCGCAGTGTACGATTTAAAAAATGCGTATCAAAATTTAGCAGATTTAATTTAACTATATTCTACAGTGCAGAGAGAATTTTTATATAATAATAACTACGATTATGATAGTGAATGCAGGATGTCCTGAATTCGTGATAGAAATTGAAAAGATACACGATTAAAATTAATGTTATTCATCATAATTTTTACCGCGTAAAAAGATGAAACCGTGAAACAGAATAATTTTTACCGAAAGTATGTATTAGCAGCAAGAAAATGATTACCATAATTCTCTTAGTATATCTAGTATATATAACATTCATTAAAATTATTAAGAACCCGAATATGCGCTTAAAATTTGTATTAATCAAACAAAGTTTTAACCTGAATCTAAATCCATACTAATTATATAAAGCTTATGATGTTAGAAAATTATATTCTGAAAATTCCTAAAAGTTTCAAGTCAATCTGTTAAAAATAGCTTCTATAAGCATAAGATAAATGATTTTTACACCTCTTAAAGTATTTCAAAAGAACTCTATTTCACATGAAAAATATTTTGACCGTGCATAAGGTCAACAAGGAAAAAAATGGGTTAAGAATTACATATTTGAACACACAAGCTTGTCATCTCAACCCCAACTTTGTAATTGCAGATAAAATATTTCACTCTTCATTCCATTTGCGTACGTATCACGTGAAACAGAATTAGTATTAAAACCAACATTCGTTTCTGATAAAACATTTTACAGCTAAATTACGTGGGCGCGCCGCATAATAAAGATGCTGCTGTAGCATTTTACGTCTAAAAAAGCTTCTCATATTCCGCGCCACCCGACATTATGCAGTCCACGTTTCCAGATAAAACGGCTATAAAATCCCATCTCGTGGGCTTGTATATGTTTCCTGCATACAAGTTTTCCAGTCATATGGATAGAAATCAACAGAATAATTCGCCAACTCGTACATCCGAGACTTCCAACCACGACGATTAATAATCCTAATTATCCAGCCATATATTCCAACCATCGTCCCCCGTGTCAACATGCAAGATTGATTAATCGCGCCGCAGTGCCACGGACAGAGTATAGACACGAAAGAAGAAAAAAAGAAAGAAACGAATCAGCAGCCCCTTAACAAATAGCCTGGTATATCCGCAAGATACAGCATCTGCAATGAACGCAGAGCGGAAAAGGAAAAACGCTAGGGCACACATTATAAGAGACAATTAGTCATTCTAGCGTAACGATAAAAGAACTTTGATTATCCAGGAATATCCGCGCGGAATAAAAGCAGAGGTGGAGAGAGCGAGGAGCAAAAAGGCGGCACCACACCTACGCACATTGCCGATATATAGATGCATACGGGTGATTCTATGCTGAAACTAGATATTCCTCATGTCATTTTCTTATCCTGTTATTCTCTTTTATTCTAGGAAATGCATTGTTACTTTTTGAATCTATACTTACGTATTAGTAATGGTGAGTATATTAGTGCATTTGAGAAAATTAGGGTCCAATTTCAAATATTAATGAGATGTATGTGATTTCTAATATGATAAAGACTTTGAAACCTTTTTTTTATTCTGCATACAACTTTTACGACACTGGCTCATAGTTGCTTGTAATAACATATAAATTTGCTCGAAATGTAATCTTTATTTTCATTTATTTATTTCTTATTTAAAGTCGAAGGTCATGTGAACTTTTCAGAGACAATCTGTAGACTTGATCCCCTTATAGACATGATGCGTCCATTCTCCCCTTCTGAATTTGGTGAGCGTAGTAGGTATATATATTAGCATATTGTATTAATAATAATAGGTTTCATTAAAAATAATCCTATAAAACCCCAAATTTTCTTATCTATTAAGGACACACCATTGACCCTTACATATTTTACTACTTACCCCTAAAATATTTTCAAAATAAGTTCTACAAACTAGAAATTTTTAGATTCTCTTAAACAAATTATTACTTTTTCACAAGCGCAGATTTTCACTGGAAGTTTTCGAAAACCATTTTTCGGTAATCAGAAATATGCTGCTCATGCTTTGTAAAGGTTGATGGTAAGTTATATTTTTAGACCATAAGATTCTAGTACTTTTTTCGCAGACAAATTATTATAGAGCCGTTCCTAATTGAAAAAAATAATAATAGTAATAAGTAAAGATAAAAAATAAACAGAAAAAATATTATTTTATGAAAAATCTTCATTATAATGTAACCTTAAAAAGCTGAAATCATATAATTCACGAAATGCCTGAAAGTTTAGACAAAATCCGAATTGCCTATAATCTCGTTGATCTAGACAGAAACAGGGAAAAATATAAATAATATTGAATTAGTGTAGAACAGTACATGTTACATTTAATAATAAAAATATATATAGTATCTTGGCAGTTATAATACAATGTTATAGATATCAAAATATGAATTATGCAATTATAAAGATGTTAATAAAATAAATAATTATAAAATAATTTATAACAGTATATTTTGTTCGGCGATAAAAATTGTTTATCGATCCAGATTTATTGATGCCAAATATTGAAGTAGAATCCGGTCAATGATTGGATATCTTTGTGAAATCAAAGTAAAAGGGCAGCAATATCCTGTATAATAAAATCAAGTAAATAAATGTATAAATACATATTTATAAAATTGTATAATGAGACTACAAAGATGCTTTTCAAATTGATATTATTAAATATAACGCTTATTATGCTACATTAATTCAATATTACTTACAATTTTTTCCTTTTTCTTGAAATCGAGATAACAATACATTACTCATTGATAAATTTGCATGTCGGATTTTACAAGTTGGGCATTTCAGGTTTTGCCTCATCAATATTCGACAAAAATCGAAATTATTTGAGGCAATTCGGGAGATGCCTAGGCATTTCGCAAATGACCTGATTTCAGCTTTTTTTTTTGGGTAAATGATACACTTGATATAGTATTAAAGCAAAACATGTGACACAATTGTTTTAACAATATACACTACAAATTTTACTATAAATAATATTTTTTAATTTGTATGTAATCAAAGTACATAATATTACAATAATAAAATGAGTTAGTATATTGTCAAATTCTTCGATGCATGTAAGTTTCTTTTTATAATATAACATAGAAGATGTGACGTACGCTGTTTTAACAATATACGAATGATTTGTTCATGTCAATCAGGGGAGGCCTGGACTAAGTTGGATACTGACTCATGTTTGTAACATTAAAAACAACCCCCCCTCCCCCTCTACACAAAACATTTAGTCTATCCTCCCATTTATCATCATTTCAGCCAACCTTCCATCCCCCCAAAAAAATGATCCCCCACATCACACAGAATCCTCCATATACCCCAGCAGCAGCAGTAGCAGTAACATCAGCAGCAGGTACCGCAAGGGCAGTCCCAGCGACGCATGCGCCCCATCGCGCCACCGAGAGCTTGCGGCATCGGCGGCTCTGCCTCTCTCTCCCCACCCTCCCACCACTCATTCACAATAGCTCGGGCTAGTGCAAGAGAGAGAGAGAGAGAGAGAGAGAGAGAGAGGGAGAGAGTTACACGGCTTTCGCTCACCCGTGCAGCAGCGGAGAGACGTAGCAGCCCAGCGCGAGAGAGGGTATAGATTATCGCGGCGAGCGCGAGGCAGCCTCAGTTCTCCTGCGACGATCCTTGCCGCCCCGCACTCGCGCGACGCACAACTCGCATAGAGGACTTGTTGAGCTCTCCGTGGCACACTCGTGTCTGGCCAGGCCCTCGGCAAGCGCGCCCATACCACGACTACCTGCACATCGCTCCTGCATAGAGGGCTTGTATCGCACGCAGTCGCGCGAGTATATAACACGGGACAAGAGACAGAGAGAGAGAGAGAGAGAGAGAGAGAGAGAGAGAGAGAGAGAGAGAGAGAGAGAGAGAGAGAGAGAGAGAAGAGAAAGAGAGGAGACAGAGACGTAGAGAGAGAGAGAGAGTTTTATCGAACGGGCTGCAGCACGGAACACCGGGGAGGAAGGAGGCGACGGAGCGCGCAAGCACAATAGGTGAGAGCGTTACATCGAGGTGTATTTAGATTGCGAATGCCTTTTTTTCTGGCGAAAATGGTGCGGGATTCTTAAGATGTGGGAACTTTGAGTTTTGTTGGGTGATTCAATGGTTGGCTCGAGGAAATTCGGTGAAATTCGGAGGAATAATGGCTAATTCTAAGAACTACTCTTGCAGAGTAGAACAAATTTTGATAGACTCGCAGGAATTCTGTCAAATTCTTAGCAATTCTTAGAAAAGCTGTCGAAGTATTAGAGATATAATAATATCGGATTCTTAGATATTCTGGTTAATTATATCAAACTGTGAGATCATTCTAAGAAATGCTGTAAAATCAATTTTTGAAAACCTGGTAAACTCTTACCAATTCTTAGAATACTTGTTAAAATTATAGAAATGCAGTAAAATCTTTATAAATTCTGTTAGATTCTTAGAAATACAATCAAATTCTTAGAAATTCTTAGAAACTTTGTCAAAATCTTAGTAAAATTTGTGGAAATCTGAGAAGATCTGTCAAATTTTGATAAAAGCTGTGAAATTCTGAATAAAATTTTCTTCTTGGAAACGTCAATACTTTATAGTCATTCCAGGAACTATTTGTACAAACTTGAAACAAGGGTTCTAACGAATTTTGCACAATTCTGCCGAATCATTTTTGTTCTCGGTGGTTGATTCTGTTCATGCCTGCGTCTCTTTGTTTCGCGTTGTTGGATTCAAGCAGAGGGATAAAGCTCGTAGGACACGCGCGATGGTTTTATGCTTCTTCATCACGGATTTATTAGGTGAATATTTCGCGCGGAAATGACGACTAGGGGAATAGAAGGGTGGGGGGTGGGACCTCCATCGCGCGGAAATGCGGAGCGTAAAATCGATCGGGCGGAGAAAGCTCGCACGCGGTGACGTCTGCTTTATAAAGGCTCGCACCTGTGACTCCTCCAAGCATGGAGGCGAGCGCTCTTTTTTTGCTCCTCTCTGTGACCTTAATCGTCGGAGCTTCCTATATAGGACTATAGCAGCGTAAACTAGCGGATTGTGTGAATAATTGAAAGCTTGAAAAGATTGAAGACAGCGGAATCATTGAATTTTTAATTAAATGACAGTCTCCGCGTGCGTAAATTTCAAGTTCAATAGTATTATGCGCCGGGAAATGGAAATGATTTTCGAAGCAGAGATTTTGCGCATGCGGTTTGATTTCGGGATGCAATGAGAATAAGATTAATATTTCAGATGAGACGTGGGAGATTTTCGGAAAACTTAAATTTTGTGTTTTCGTTTATCTACAAAAGGGATATAAATAAAATAAGCTTCTGGTTTCCTGAATAAAAGTACAATAGATTCACATGTTTCTATAACAAAGAGTGATTATTGACTATTTATTATAAAGCTGTAACTATGAAGCTGTGACTAAGAAGTGGTAAAAATGTCACTTCGTGATATGTTATTTGTTGAAAAACTTCTTATATTTATATTGCATATTAATGTATAGTTTAAAATAACATCTTTATGTTAATATCACAATTTTATCCATAAAAATATATAGAATCTGACAAATTATCTGCAATTGTAAAATTCAATTTTTATTTTGAAAAGTGATTTGAAATGTGTCTGTTCAGAAAAAATAAAAGTTCACTGCTTATGAGATAGCGAGTTAGTTGATTAGAATTTCCGCTCATGGTACTACCGGTTATGCATAATTACAAGATACATAGAAAAATATAACAGCTATCAGAGTGCCATTATCGACGTTTTTAAATATAGATCATTAATAAAAAACAGGAATGTACACTTAATTCGGACACCTCCGAGGCATTAAAAATTACTCTGTGGAGTAAGCTATACTCAGTCGTCATTCTTTTTTGTATTAAGGAAGCATGCTCACGAGAAGACCATTAATTCTGCGAAACTCAGATTTTGATGAGGCTATGGGAGGTGTTTTCTGGTACCTAAAAATGAAGCCTAGTACCTAAAGTTTGTTCTAGCGGCCCTTATATTTATGATATAAGCTTTTTTACTCCAAATATACGTTGTTTTAGTGAAAAAAGGCACCTCTTTTAGTGATTATAACCATGCATGTGTTAAAATTATAGAAATTAACCCAAACGATAATAAAAATAGGCAGAAAAAAGTTTAATTTAAGACCGCCTTTAACGTTAAAAAATATTAATCTGAGCCAAAGTTATTAACAATTAAACATGGTAACTTAAAATGCATGAAATATCAACGAAATTAAAACACTTTAATTTTCTCGAATATTCATACATTTTCAGTCACCATCTTTCATTGTTAATAATTTCTCAGGCTCAGATTAACATTTTTTAACGTTAATCGTTTAAGGTCTCAAATTAAAGCTCTATTTGCCTAATTTTATTACGTTTTAGGATATTTCTCTAATTTTAACAGATATATGGTTATAATCACTAGAAGTAGTGCTTCATTTTACTAAAACAACGTATATTCGGAGTAAAAAAGGTTATATAACGAATATATAAGGGTCCATTAGAATGAATTATGGGTGCTAGGATCCATTTTTAGGTACCAGAAAACCCTCCCAAAGCCTCATCGAAATCCGAGTTCCGTAGAGTTGGTTTTCTCCTTGTCAGTGATTTTATTTCCTGTAGTCCTAAAAATAGAATTTATTAATAATAAGGAGATAAAAGTCAATGAAATATTACTTTCATAGTTTAAATACATTTTCTCGTGTTAAGGGGACAGATACACCTTTAATCGTACATTGTTCAACTAGGAGGAAAATTGACTTTTTCTAAGCGTGGATGATGATTGAGCATGAATTGAAGTCGAGGGCGCCAAAAGCCCCTAAAAGTAATAAGGATTTAATTTCAAAGTTTAAATTTTCCATATCAAATGAGAATGTCATTTTATAATGTGATACCAAAATACGCTCTTTTAAATTAGGTTATAATTTTGGCACTGTTGGTACCCTAAATCTAATAATTTCCTGGAAATTACCAATGTAACTTACGTACAGTAAATATACTTGCAAAAGAGACATAAAATAAAATAACTAATCCCTGTCAATAAACAGAGACCTTTCTACAGATTTACTTGTGTTTGACTCATGTTATTATTTTATCTTGTAAAATTTATAGTTAGATTTTTATGTTTAAAAGCAATCATTCTGAAAATATTTGTGCTATGTATACTTAGCAAGATCTTACATTTTACCGTTGTATAGCCTGGAAATCTTGATCCTACACGTCACAATAAATCACTATGTTCAATACCATATTTATTAAAGTTGTTGTGTTCCTCACACGATTGCAGATGACATGATGAACGGAAATATTTTTTTCGACGGTTATTCGACTTCTTTTGACATGTATTATAAAAAAAGCGAAGCACTTTTTCGTTAAAATATTTTTTATTATTTTTTTCGGAGACCTATCCGAATTTTTGAAGAAATTCTATTTTATTTTATTTTAAACCGGTTAGGTCGTCGGAGAAAAATATAAAACATTTTTTAACGAAAAAGTGCTTTGTTCTTTTTGTACTACATGTCAAAAGGAGTCGAATAACCGTCGAAAAACATATTTTTGTTCATAATGTCACCTGCAATCGTGTGAGGAACACAGCATCTTTAATAAATATAATATTGAAAATAGTGGTTTATTGTGACGTGTAGAATAATGATTTTGAGGTTTTACAACGCTAAAATTTAAGAAATTACTAAGTATTTATAGCATGAAAATTTTCAGAATGATTGCTTTTAAACATGAAAAGATTTCTGGACTAGTAAAAAATAATTCTTTTCTTGGATTTAACCTAGGCCTGCCCTCTTAATAAGCAAGCTAAAATCTAGCTGGTAATCTACGTAGAAATTCATAGAAGTTCAAGAATATGAGAGATGTCTAAAATTTATATAAATTCGGATCCGAGATTACACTCAACTATTTTCGTAAGGATATAACTGGATTTATAGCTGAAATCCTAGCTGAGCTTTTTGGCAGAATTCTATTAGCTTCAGTACATCCTCATATAAGTCCTTATCCTACAATCGTACAAAAAACCTAGTACTCGTAATTAAATTAAATTCCGCACGTACAAACGTACGAAATCTCTCTACAAATTCGCATCCAGCTGTCCCGCAACCCGTATACCTTCTGCTTACAGAGCGTCAGAGCAAAATCCTTACGGAGCCACGAAACTCGTCGAGTCAAAGTTCGACTCTCGACGCAGAAGCACAAGTGTCCACAACCGATCCAGCATAAAAGAACAAAAATGCAGAAGACGTGCGCAATGTTGATCGGCGCGATCGCCCTCGCGAGCATCATGAGCTTGAACGGCGGAGGTAGGGTGTACGCGTGGGGTGGCCTCTTCAATCGCTTCAGTCCGGAGATGCTGTCCAACATGGGCTACGGCAGCCACGGCGGATACCTCGGCAGGTCGTCCGCGTTCCTTCAGGTATTTGAGGAAAGCTTGTGGGAGAATTGGAATGGTGATTTTCCGGCCGATGGACGCGAGTGTTCCCGGCATGGGGGGATCTTCGATCAGAAGTGAAGCATTGGGATACACGGGGTTTCGCTGAGGAAAAATCAGAAAGTTTCCTCGAGTTTTTGGGGTTTTAGAGAGAAAATAAGTACTTTTTGAAAATATTTGATTGGCATCGAGTGAGCGGGTAAAGTGGTATAGGGGAGAATCGCCTAGTTTGAGACAGCGCTTCGATACTTTCCAAGTATATGCAGCTGCGGCGGTACGGGTATTTTAAGTAATATATATATACCCCTACAAAAAAGAATGGAACATATTTACGGTGATTAAAATTGGATTAAACAAAAATGTTCTAAAGTAGGCAACACTTAAGCCTCATTTCTACCTTAAATTGCAAACACTATAATTTCTTAACCTTAATCAAACTTTTGTACATTATTACCTAGTACTAAAATTAAACTATCTATACGGACCTGTACAATTAGATTTGACCAACAAACAAAGATTTTATACACAATAATCCTTAAGTGTCCGAATGTAGGCACCTCTTTACTATGGTAGATGTATAATAAGCACTGTAAATTAATATATTTTGGTGGGAGAATGTCCACTATAATAAGGTTGATTGTATTAAATCATTATAGCTTTTACTACTGAAAAATGTAATAATTAAAGCTTTCACGTTCCACTAGCTAAACTAAAAAAAAACATCATAGAGAAAAGCGGGCCAAAATTGTCATTTTGCGGGGTAAAACGTACATTTTGGATTTTAAAATATATAAATTCTATTTCAAGCAAAATTAATACTTCTAAGATGTTTTATAATAGCTTATTTATAATTATCAGCAGATTTATCAGATCACTTTTAATGTAAATAACCAAAAATTTTAATATCAAAAGTGCTATCACAAACGTTGCAAATGACTATTTTATCCCTGCAGAAGAACAATGTCCATTGATAAAGAAAAACGTAATATAAAAAAGTAGTGGCATATGTATCACTTTACGGGAAATATTATCACATGGTGGGTTAATAGTTTTAGATTCAACTTAATGTAAAACATTGTCCCTTTATTTTTTTTTATTCTGGATCATTTTAATCTCATTTTCACTTTACCAACGTAAACTTTATACGTTTGTGTGCAATTAAAAGAAATTTTAGACTTTAAACTCAACATACCTTTTAAAATAATTGAAATGTCAGTTTTTCCCGGTAGCTATTTTCTCCTCTCTTCCCAACTCTTTTAAAGTTACTTTCGAGTTTTCTGAACGTCAAGTAAAGAACATTTACTCGATTTCTCGTATATATTACTCGTAAATTTTACCTTAGAGAGGTTGGTTGAATTTTCTCTTATTGAAAGGGTGAGAAATCACACGAATGGAGTGAATTTTCACTTGCGGAGATTCAATGATAAATAATAGTTTTGTAAAATGAAGAAACGGTTGTTTAATGATTAAACATTTACTGGACAACTGGAAAGTATGTAAATCCTAGAATATTTCAAAAGGTATAAACATTTTCACTAAAAGCATTAAGTGGAAAAGAGGATACCCATGGGAGTAGAGAATTTCCGACCCCTCGAAAAACCTATAAAACATCACCATCAGTTAGGGTATAAAAAAGACCTTCAATTTAAAATTCAATCTTCTCAGCATTGGGTAAAAACGTAAAAAGCTGTGGATATAAGTTTTCTATATTTAAAATACATTGAAGTAGTAACATCTGGGCATCGACAGACTTTCCATCTTAGCATAACAGGGTTGAATTATTTTAAATTGCAGATTTTTTACATTCTTCGCGACGGTTTATAAGTTTTATACTCACTTTATCAAATAGAAACTCCTATTTTGATGGCAGATTCGTATTCAACCCAACATTTTTCGATAGGGTGGATATAAATATGGAGAATTACCAATCTGAACCTGATATTACAGGATTTTCATACTTTTCAGTCACCCATCATGCACATATTATGAAAAAGTAAAAGAAAAAATGTATATATGAGAATGAAGTTTACCGAAAATTAATTCCTAGAAGTGTCTTAGCTGACCATTATCTCAGTCCACGCCGGTATGTCTTCGCAGCTCGTGCCATGAATTTACTCGCTTCTGGATTATACACGCTTCCCCGAATGGACGATTATTAACGGCGCTGTAACGCCCTGCAGAGAAGCGCCTCAGTCGATATTACTGCACGAGCGCAATATAGCGAGAGGCAAGGACATAAAGCGGTGCCTCGGACATTGTTAAACTTCGGGCAAACGAGGTTCTGGGTAATTAAAGTTGCCAAATGAGGTTTGAGTGGCTATAGTGGCCGTCTCCGCATGCAAAATTCGCGGGGCACTCTAAAGTTTTACACAATGTCTGAGAGAAGCTGCGAAGTGTCGAGGTGAATTCTGATTACCTTTACAATTTGCGCTAGGTGTCATTTGTTAATGTTACGTTGACTTTACAAGATACGTTTAAAGTTGGTTTTGTGCTTAAAAAATGTATAGCAGCACTTCGGGGAATTGTCATTCTAATGATATGGACTAATTTGCACATCATAAATCGAAGTAAAACTCAGAAAGTTTCTCTATATTTGTTTAAGTTTTCATAGAAAACTGTATATTTAGTCTGGCATTGATAATTTTAACAAAAATAACGGGACTCTTCGTTTTACTTCGATCTTCAAATCATATCATACGAATTAAAATATTTCACTGCAATTTATCATATAAAACTAATCATAATTATTTTGCATAATTAATTATTTCAGTTTCTAAACAAGAAACTAATTTTCAATTATGCAAATAAAAATTCCAAAGTCAAATCAAAGTCTAAAACTTGATACGTAGAATCTAACGTACACGCCCTTTAAATACACACATACTAATCAATAAAATGTAAATATACATGCCATGTAGTTAGCATATTCACGTGTATAATTCACCTAAACTTAAAAATAGAAACAAACAACAAAAACAACCGGATATCCATATTGTATCACTACCTTAACACGACGAGAAAACAGAGCGTTCGTGAGATATTTCCATTCGAGTGTTTCTACGCTCTCGCTGTAAATCTATTTCGATTACATTATGGAAAATTGATAAAATAAATACACACCTAAAGAAAAGAGGCCATAAAGGAGTGTTATATAGCGTGTGCGTGCAGATGCGTGCGTGCGTTCATGTCTGCCGCGAGCGGCGCGGAGCAAACGGCTCGTAATGTTCGAAGGACTCGCGGGTAACTTCGCCTGCCACCTGAGGCTATAACTTGCGTCTTTTTTTCTTAAACTCCGGCTCCGTGATACTTTGCCGGAGTGGTGCGCGAAAATACGAAAGAATGTGCTTTCGTGCTTTGCTCGCCCGAGTAAAGACTGAGACGTAAAACGTACTCCGAAAATATGTGCTTTATACGAGTGTGTGCTCTACTGCTCTGTATAGTGAAGAATTTTATCGGATAATAAGAATCTGAGTGTGTGTATTTTTTTGTTTGGATATTAATGTAATTTAGGCTTCAGTGGTCAGACTAAATTTATTCGATTAAAATACTTTCTTTTTACTTTACGTAAAAGTGAAAGCATAAAAAGCTTTGATTGTATGACGGTTCTTAATTTTGTCTCAAATTGTCAACTTCGTTGATGTCCTCAGACGATTTTCATCTGGTAAAAAGTCTTAGAAGTACTTTTTATCTTTCGCCAAGCATACATTACCGAGTAAAATAACTTAATTTTGCTGGTATAAAGCAATTCCAAACTTCACTTTGAGAAAAAGATGTTTGAACGTTCATTTTCTTTATTAAAGTGTCTCTCTTCTTTATAGTAAACTTCATAACAGTGGAATATTTCTCCATTATAGAGATATCTAAAAAGCTTTAATAAGGCAATTTAAAAGTCCGTCATATTTTCAATTTAATATTGTTCCTGTGACAAAAAATTATTTACTTAAAATTTTAAAAATTGCTACGGAGATTACATAAAATTTACGCGTTCTAAGAAAATGAAAAACAATAGTTTTTTTATTACTTTGTGCTTTTTAAACTAATAAATTCTTAAATTTGTGCTTTTTTAATGAATAAACTCTTAAATTTGTGCTTTATAAATTAATAAATTCTTTAATTTGTACTTTTCAAACGAATAAATTCTTAAATCTATACTTTTAATAAGTACAAATTCTTAAATGTATTCGTTTATAATATTTTAAATCCTTGATACATATCTTTAAATAGAAAAGGTCACGATTTTCCACTTTGTACTTTTGAAACTATACAAACTTATTCTTTTAAAAAGGTGAATACATTTGTAAAAAGTGATACCCATGAATTAGCTATAAAGAAGCAGAAAACATACAGAGCCTTGAAAAATCCTACGTGTTCGCCCATCGCATGCGATGGACATTCGTTCTCGTCATTATAATGTAGTCCCGTCCAGTACAGTGCTCGAGGTTGGGCGATCGATATAACCCATGTGTTCTGCATACAACTGCACATTATTGCGTAAGTCAAATTTGCAACGTATGTAGGGTGCAATGTAATCAGCGGTAGCCATCTCCAGGGGAATTCCTAATGGAAAGAGGTTTTTAAGAGATTAATTTTTTGTTTATTTTTAAAACGTAAACATGCTCTCGTTTTATAATTAGACGTAACTTAGTTAGGTCAAAAACATCGAGGCTTTCATGCAGCTATGCGCCTTTATGCCAAATGTAACAGTTCATTTTGAAAATTAATAACTCGACCCAGCAGAAAATTTAATCGAGACTTTATAATTTTCTGCTGGGATTTGGGAAATGTGTGTTGCGACTTTTATACCAAATGTAACAGTTAATTTAAAAATGAATAACTCTATAGTTACTTGTATGTACTTATAGCTTTAGGCTTCGTGGTGAAAAATCATTATATCTTACCTAGATTGTTGGTTAACGCCCTTTTCACGTTAAGCCGAAAATCTGCACGAGACTAAATAACTTTCTGCCGGGATTTGGGAAATGTGCTCGCAACCTCGACAGGTCATTTTCACGCAACAATATATTCAGCTCTGGTAAGGCCATAATTTCCATTTTTCACGCAGCACGGAAGTTCCTTCAGCGATAATGGCCTAGATGATGGAGCGGACGAGCCATGCTACGAGAGACACTGTAACACTAACGAAGACTGCTGTCCTGGTTCCGTCTGCATGAATCCCGACGGAGGTAAAGCTTGTTCTAGCCTTAATTGATCATTTTATATATTAATTTTATTTTATTTGTTTCTGGTTGATTTGTACTCAAGGGTAGCATATGCTCGAATGAGCTAAAAATCCTATTCTTTTCTTTAAACAAGTGTTACTTGCAGTCTATTTTACATGTAAAAACATTATCATTGCGTTTTTGAGCATCCCATGACTGATTCGAATATTTTTATAGTATTCAAATATATTGGTGTATATCGTCAGTTTATTGAAAGACAGCGAATTTCAATTTTCTGAAAAAAAACACGCAAGAAATTTCTTTTACGCAAAATATTTTACGTGTTTATATTTTTATATATCAATGTGTTCACTTTATCGATATGTTTTATTTGTGTACTTTATAAGAACATTTTACTGGTATTTTTATTAGTTTTATACCTCGTGAAAACTAGGTGATTTTTTAAAAATCTGAAATACATTAGTCTTTGTATGAGGCGTCGATATGTAATTTATCATCTGTAACGCCGTTTATCTCAGAACTTAATTTTTTGCCTCAAAAATGCTTCTTGCGCATCTCCTTTCAATGAAAGAATTTGGAACTTTCCAGAGCTGTTGCTTTTTATATTTTAAATAAATGTTCAGTGATTTTTATTATAAAAGAAATTTGCACCTAAAATTAAGAACAATTCAATTATTAATAAATTTTAGTTATTAGTTTTTACTGATTTGGTCTCTGAAAAAACCAATAATAAAACAAAATTTTAACTTAAAAGCGCACGGATATACTTTTAGTATAAGTACACATCAAAAGAAGTCGAATAACTATCGAAGAAAATAATTTAGCTGTTTGTGTCACCAAGAAACATGCACTCCCGTAAGATCAAGATTTTGAGGCTTTCAACGGTTCAATAACAGATATTACCAAGTATTTATAGTTAAAGCATTTTCAGAATTGTTGCCTTTAAATACAAAATTGTTATCAACTAATAAAAAAAATTTCTTATTTTTACTTAGTATAAAACAATATTCAAATTAGTCATGAGATGCTTGAAGATGCAATTTTAAGTCTTTTAACACGGAAAATAAAGAAATAATAATTGTAATTATTTTGACCCTTCAACCATATTATACCTCTAACAAAATTACAGTATCAACAATTTTAAATTTAAACACATAAATAAACACGTAATTTATTAGCATAATTGAATACTGAAGTTTCTGCTATAATTTGAATATTCTATTTGGCGCTGATATAAGCAACCGAGCTGAGTGTGACGTCAGACCTGTGTAGTGGTGACGTCATGCCCGTGTAGCCATGCGATCACTATACGTTATTCGCTGTTGTTACGCTTAGGCGATGTAGTTCAAAATTAAAGTTCACTTAGAGTTGCACAGGTGCTTGCGGACGGAAGCTTTTATATCCGTGTTAAAGTTAGCACTTCTTGCAACTTTATTTTCTCATGATCGAAAGATTATAATGAAATGTATATAGTAATTTTTATATAATGTGGAAATATTTGCAAAAAAACATTTTGCATTTTTATTAGTGGCTTTTTGTTCAAATGCTCAACTTTTTGAGTCATCAATTTGGTGACCTTGTAGTTAACTGTTTTTGGAATCTATCTTTAAAAATATACTGCGTACAGAAATATGAAATTAATTACAGGCTTCCATCTCATTACTTTCCAATCAACTATTTAAGTACCATACTCACTGTTTTTTTGACTAAAGAAAGTACTCAATCTCTACTTGTGGAATGGCTGAACAAAATCGGATCATTTCACTGCTGATAGAAATCGATTTTATGTGACTTTCTATAACAATTTATTTTACTTTTTTACTCTTGACATTGTTTTGTACCTAAACTCAATATTATGATATTTAAATGTGCCTAAAGTTACGTTATTATATTTAAACTAATAGGAAAAAGATTTATAGATTTATTAATTTTCGTATAATAAAGAAGTGGAATTATCAGATTCTGTTCCAACATTTATTACTTATTAACCAAATGTGATGAAAGTTTAATACTTTCCCGAAGTTTTAATGCTCCTTCAGAATAAAAGGTCAAATTTGCAAAATAACTTCACTGAAATTCAACATTACTATTGAAAATCGAACAGCAACTAACAAATTTAAAAAAAAATGTAGCGTGTATTGATCACTGGTTATTTAAATGAAAAAGTGTTAAACATAAGTAAAACCATACATAATACTAGTTCAAGATGTTTTCATTCGTAGTAAACAATTTTTGTTTATTTATCAGTTATAAATAATAGAATATAAACGAATAAATAAAGAAAAAAAAGTAGGTACACCATTTAACTCGCTTGTGGCTTGGTTGACGCACTCGAAATTATGGGTTTGAATTTCTTTGTAAAAAAAACATTTTCTTTCGAATACCATCAACTCAAATTTCTCGTCCCATGCTAAAAATACGCATCAGAATTGATTTTTCTTTTCAGGATCGCCTTTATTTTGTGAGAATGAAGAGCGGATCAGTCTAATTATAAAGAAAATCGAAAAAAGTAAATAATTTACTTTTGATAAATAATAACCTGCTTCGCGACACGAGTGAAGTTGTAGTTACGCGATCATCTGACTCTAGTAGCGTCGATACGCATGCATTTGTTCGATTTTCCTTACAATGGGACTGATCCGCTCTCTTTATTTTCAAAAAATAAAGTGATTCTGCAAAGGATAATCGATTCTGATACATATTTTCCAAATGGAACGATGAATTCAAGTCGGTGGGTATTTGGTCGATACAGTAGAACTCATGCACCCCCTTAACCCAAACCACTCTTGACTTCGAATCCTTCATACGCATAAACCCTGGCAAACTTCCCAAAACAAACCATGCAACTTGAATAACACGAATGCGCGCACAATCGACAGAGTGGCCAGAGGGACGCTGCATGTTCATTTACGGCCTGAAGCAGGGCGAGCTGTGCAGGAGAGACAACGACTGCGAGACGGGCCTCATGTGCGCGGACGTCGCCGGGAGCGACAGCCTGTCTTGCCAGCCGCCGGTCACGTCGAACAAGCAATACAGTGAGTGCATCGTGTTGTGCCTCATACGACTTTTCGTTATAGCGCAAATGCCTTGCGATTGCATTGATTTATTCTCGTCTGTGCAGGTGAGCTGTGCAGCATGTCCAGTGAGTGCGACATCAGCAGGGGTCTGTGCTGCCAGCTTCAACGGCGACATCGCCAGACACCGAGAAAGGTAGGAATTCTCAATGTTTGCGTATTTTTTTTAGAAGAAGTGTAAAAGTATGTTAGAAGGTTTAAAGAGAAGTATCTGAATTTGGACTTATTTTTTATATAATTCTACTTTTTTTCATACTGCTTTACACCTTTTAACAAATTTTCACACTTCTTTAAATTATCATATATAATATAGATAAGTTGCAGTTTTTTACTTTTAAAAAAGTTTGCTAACAATAAAGTTCTCAACATTATATTTAAAATATTACTTTAGACTCAGCAAGATAGCGATTTATCACCTCAATTTTATTTATAATGATAATCCGGCAAGAATTATTAGAAAGTGTAAATAAACACAAAAAAGTATAAAATTATATATTTATACCCTTTTATACTATATTTACATTTGTTTACACTTCCTACAACTTTTTTTATATTATTTCACTTCTTTTTATACATTTACAGAAAATAATTTCACAAAAATAATTTTCACCATAGAAACTTTGCAAAACTATTGAATATATAGAAAGTTTTATGACTATTTCATTTTACATACGAATGGATGACGGGTGGGGTTTTAAATAAAGGAAAACGAAAAATACGAATATATAAAACTTCGAAGATCAAAATATGAAAGCGCAAAGCTATGAATTGCAAAAATAAAGTATACATACAAATCCAAAGTATAAAAAGTGAAAATTTCTTGAACAACAAAAAACAAATTACAGAAAACAAAGTTGCAAAAATCAAAAAATGCAAATAAAACTCTTAAAAATATAAAACGACTATATAAAATCAATTGTCGACTTGAATGTTTTGATATTTTGTTGATCTTAATTTTGCAATTCGTAATTTTGATTTTTAGTTGTTTTAACTTTGCAGCATTGTATTTTTGTTCTAGAATTTCGTTTGTCTTTATTTTTGCAATTCGTAGTTTTACTCTCTCGCCCTCGGTCATGGTGGCCTGTATTTTACTGTAATTTTTTAAAATGAGTATCTGGCAAATAAATCTGTGTAAAAAACTTAAGTTTAAGGCAATCGTTTGAACGCGACTGAATAATATATTAAATGGAAAAAGGTTCACTTAATTCAAATATACGAGGAAGAAGTCGTATTCCACATGTAAGATTTGCTCTGTCTTGTTATTGGATCTGTGCATAATTGGTGTTGACCTCTGGTAGTGAATTTTTCATTAATGTTAGCTTTTTATTGCATTGAAGGTATCTTATACGTGTCGGGGAACTTTCAATATTAACTGTGTAATATTTCTCCCTCTCGACTCCGAGTTTGGTCATACATATCTAAACGAAAAACATTCCGGAAATCGTTCAACCTTGTCTCATTTAATATATAATTGCGGACAAATGCAAATATATTCCAGAGAATATTAAAAACCTGTTTTTAAGAAGGGTTTTGCGCTATATACAGGACATAAAATAAAAATAATATGAGAGTTTATAAAGGTCATATACTATACATCATAAAATATAATTAAGAAGAGTTTATAACTCACGAACAAAAATGTTCCGAAAAATCGTGAAATATCAAGTGCAAATATTGTCAATTAAAAAAATTAATTAAACCTTAAATAATTTCGTTATTTCTTAATTAATAAAATTAGGAGGCTACAAAAAAATTTGAGGCTTTAAATTTGAGGTTTAAATTTTGTGACTTATTTCTTTCTTCAAACATTTTTACTTTTATCTATAAAGTTATAACGGAAGTAAATTATAAAATATTTCCGGATGTTTCGATGTCGGAGATCGGGTTTGCAACCGTCTATCGGAGTATGGGTAGCAATGCACATATTTGCAATGAAAAAAAATTAATTCATCTGGAAGAATAGAAAACTAATTGTCATAAATTTTACGTTTTTACTTATAAATGATTCGGTAACTTTCTCCTCTTACAAATAATATATTTTATAATTTGCTTTTGTTATCTTTGCAGATAAATGTTTACAGATTAAAATTAGCCTAAAAAGGTTAAAAATAATTAAGAAATACCAAAAAAATTTTTGGTTAAACTGAATATTTTTTTAATTGACACTATCTTACAGTAGTGACATCACGGTTTTGTTGCAACAATTTTCTTCGTGTAGTTGTGGGATCATACACGGTACATTTCATTTATATTATAAAACCTTTATAAACTCTTATATATTTTATTGTATTATGTCCTATATTATAGCGAAAGATCCTCATAATCCAGGGGATTATGAGGATCTTTCGCTATAATATAGGACATAATACAATAAAATATATAAGAGTTTATAAAGGTTAAACACCTGGTACCGTGTGCGTTCTGTAGAATATGACTTAACAGTCCATAAAATTTCATAAATCGTAAAAGCGAATAGTGTACAACTATATATTTATCAAATAACTATAGAAACAAGTATATAGTCCATTAATCCACAGTACCGTTAAAAATATATATTTCAAATCAGTTTTATCTAATAATACAATAATATAAACGTTATGCCGAAAATTCCACCTATAATTGAAAAATGTTATTTTTCTGTCTTATAAAAAACTCTTATTTTCGGCCATTGATCGACTAAAACTATTGGAATATTATAGTTATCCCATTTGTAGATAAACTGTACAAAAATATAATATATTATATATAATAACATAAATTATTGTATTTCGACTGAAAACAAGATCCCAACACGAAAGGGTTAATCGCTTTTATCTCAGAAATGGTTCGGTCTTTTTGACTAAACAAGGCTCATTCTTTTCAATTTTTGATAAAGATTACAAATTGTTTTAAAATATCATCAATTCGTTTTGGTTTTGTAACATTTTTTCTAATTTTAAATATTTTTAAATGGACTTTTTAATTTATGAATATACATTTTTTGTACCTATTCGTGTATTATAATTACTTCAGTATAAATATTTTTAATAGAGCTTGAAATTAGCTACATTTTAGCGCAAGAATTCTTGGATTTTCTATCGCCGTTATTTTTTTATAAACGAAAAAAGATTTTTTTAACAATAGGTTATATCTTGAAAACTAATCATGGAAAGCTTTTGAAAAAGATAGCAATAAAAAGGACGAGCCTTTTATATTGGAACGATTAATTAAGTTTGCGGAAGCTGAGTGCCTACGAATAGGCAACCGTTTTTCAATTTTTCCTATGTGTACAGAAGAAAAATTGTAAAATTTGATTTCATAGAGCTTAAAAGTTCAAATTAATCATAAAGATTTTATTTTCCTCATAAATAAAAATTCGCAGTGTTTTAGCATTCTAGGTACTTTAGTTTCTGTTTATGTCCTCATATAGATTCCTTTGTTAAATACACTTCTGTGGCTTTGAGGCAAAACTACATACTGGGACCTGAACACCTTAAAATTTTAATTAAATTGGTTATATATTTTTAGGTACGACTGACTTATTCATCATATAATATATTACATTTTCTTTTTCGGTAAATGTAAATGTTTTATCGAAATATATCAGAAATTTTTTTTTGGTCGTTAGGGCAATGTAAATAGCTTCCGAAGAGAAACTGCTCTTTTTTCATCGTCCACATGGTTTTGAGAGTTCTAAGCATCCGATTGAACTTTTCTAAAGGTTATTTTGTTTAATATACAATTAATTCTGACACGAGCAAAGTAATTTGTATTAAAAATTCAGACATAAGTTATAGCCTTTCAAATCCAAAATTTATGATAAAATCTTTAAAAAATCAAAAAAATGTGACTTTAACAGACTATAACTTATGTCTGTGAATTTTTAATACAAATTCCTTCGCTCATGTCAGAATTAATTGAATTTTAAACAAAATAACCTTTGGAAAAGTTCAATCTGATGCTTAGAACTTTCAAAATAATGTGGACGTTGACAAAAGATCAGTTTCTCTTCGATAGCTATTTAAGGTGTCCTAAAGACCGAAAGAGAAATTTTTTTCTGATATATTCGATAAAATATTTACATTTATCGAAAAAGAAAATGTAATATATGACGAATAATTCGTTCTTACCTAAAAATATATAACTAATTTAATTAAAATTTTAAGATGGTCAGGTCCCCTTAAGTCAATTTTTACGAAAATTGAGATTTTCATGAAATTTGTACGGTTGATTGATCCGCTTTCACATAGAACTTGTATAAAGTAGTAAAACATAATCAATTGTCGATACCAGATATGTGCATAATGACTTAAGTCCTCTTTTTTTGCATTTTGTTCACGGCATGAAACTCAAGTCCATTTTTTGCTGTTTGTTCAAGCCATAAAGTCTGAAGTCCACTTTTTTGCGGCTTGTTCGCGGCATAACGACTAAAGCCTGAAATCTATTTACTTTTATATGGAAAATCAAAATATATTATGTTTTTAAATAGTTAATTAAATGGAAACCATAAAATAACTTAATTTTATTATATAGAGCATAATCGCTTGAGATCGTGCTGAAAACTATTAAGTATGACTAATCTTATAATTTTTTGAGATGAAAAAGAATACGTGTTACTGAGTATACTAACGCCAATGCAGCTCACAACTGTACGGTTTCTATACCAAACCTCAAATTAAACAGATACAAAGGTTGCTATTTGAATTAGAATTGACTGTTTTTTACAATAAATAGTATTATAATTGACTGTACTTTTATTTTAGTATTGAACAGTTAAAGGAACTCCATTTTAGTTGAGCGTGTAGTAAGAAATAACACTCAATTGAATGTTTTTCCATAAGGGATAGACCAGAAAAAGACCGGAACTAGACCGGACTTACTTTTTACTTTTAAGACTATTAATAACTTCTAAGTGCTGAGTGTAAAAAGAATTAAGACTTGTGCTGAAAATGTTGATATATAGGCGAGAATCCCCCAGTATGACCCTTGTACGGAGCAAGCAAGTTTCTCGCTATATACTTATTAAGAAAAACACATTTTCGTGATATTGTTGCAGATGTGCTCGTACTTCAAGGACCCGTTGGTGTGCATCGGCCCAGTAGCAGCTGACCAGGTGAAGCACATCGTGCAGTACACGTCGGGCGAGAAGCGGATCACCGGCAAGAACAATCGACTGTACAAACGAGGATTTGCTTAAGCCGCTAAAACTACCCTACTACGCGCCTATCCATACCTCCTTTAAAGAGATATATTTCTTTTGCTCCACGTTTGGTCGAGCTGCAAATCAAATTTTAGCTATTCTAGTAGTCGTATAAGTCATTTAAGTAAGACACCCTACCAAAGAAATAAAAGAAAATAAATAACTTGGTTCTATGTCGATCCAATACTGGTCATCCGTGTCGATGCTAGACAGATGTTAATTATTACAGCCAGTGACACGTCCTAGTACTGGTTGTCCGGTAGTCGATTCATCATGCATGAGAAAATGTATTGTCAGCCAACTTTGAACACTTCCGTTCGGTTTTGAAGAGAAAAGAAAACGATCCGTGTAATCAAAAAATCTTTTTCTTCTTATGGTATTCGGGATTTTAAAATATAATGCCACGCGACTCCTGGTGGTGTGTACTTTTAACAGTGGCTATGTCGTATACCCCGTTGTTGACATGATTTTTCGTTTTCGTAAAATATCATGAGATAGTCACAAATGAGTGGAATCAAGCTATCCTTACATCAAGTATACTGACCAATTACTTTGTTATGTATACAGAATTTTGTTCCCAATTATTGTTATGGAAATGAAGAGGGGTGTGCATATGATATATACACAAGCAACTTGATTTATTGAGTAAATTCAGTAAATTACTTCCAAAATTTATAAAATGAAAGTAAATAAGACGAGTAAGATGAAAGTAAATTGAAGACGACGCGCAAATATATACGATATATTTCTTTAGATTCACGTATGTCAAGTCAAGAATATATTATTATGTAGCATTTATAACTTTTACTTATACATGAGCATAAAAGTTACATTTTAGTCTCTTTTTATATTTCATGTATAGAACAAGAATCTGTTTGTCTTCAAAGTGACACTTATTGAGTCTCGTTTTGTAAGTTTTTATTACATTTGTTTTTGTATAACGCTTTTTCGGTGCTCTTGTTAACTAGCAGTCTGAAAAATTGAAAGTATATGCGTATATTTGACACGGCTTCCAGCTATATAGTTAATCACTTGTCTTGCGACTGAAAAATACAACACATATCAAGATTTGTGCTTTAATCTCTAAGATTAGTAATATAATGAATATTTACTGTAATGTATTTTATTGAAACAAACATATCAATTAAAGTGATTCATAAATGCACAAATATCGACAATATTGTCGAAGATGAAGGAAAGTAACGGAACAGCTCTTTAAGTTGTTATTTAAGTGACAAGTAAAACTTAATTCACAAAATCATTTACAAAGACCTCTCGTGTGGAGCGAGGTAATTCAAAAAATAGAAATACTTTACTAAACTTTAAAAACAAGAACAAATATTTAAAACAAGAACAACTATTTTAACTATAAGAAAAAAAAATTCTTATATTCTTGCGAATTTAAGATTGAAAAACTACACCCGACAAAAATATCTGCAACGTGATTAAACATATAATTTATCGTAAAATTAATTACATGATTTTTCATATGATTAATCATATGTCATTGTTAAGAAAAGCGACAGATGATTTATCATTTGCAATATCTAGAAGAATTAAAAAATTCTGTATGATAAGATACATGACGATTTATCTCACATAATTAATCATATGATCAATCCCGTGATTTTTTTCAGTAGAAACAGTTTACACGACAGGGATTACCTTGCTCCACCCTATATTTCTTTTATCCGTCGCTAGCGAACGAGCTCTTTTGGGCACCTGCGTTCTTATGTAGTAGAAAATCAATACTGATAAAATGAGAAAACCATATCGTAGTTTGACATATGTACGAGCGCAACGGGATATCGTAAACTTTTACAACTGAAGTGGCATCGGTGTAACGAGGCAAATCGTAATGTTGCATGGTTTTGCGATTGAATACACTAATTACGATTTGAAGTCGAGTGACGTTATGCGATACTGTTTTCTCAGGGTATCGTTCAAGAATAACGCGTAATACATTAGAAACAATCTCTTTGACTTCGTAATTTTTAAGAAATGTTTAAGATAGTTGTTGGTAAAGCTGGTCTTGAAGTAAACGATATTTAATGTAAAAATGTTTTTCTTTTTGGTATATTAGAAAATTATATTTTTTCCAAATAAATATAAAACGTTGATAATTCAAATGAATAATTGAAAGAAAAAAAGATTAAGAATTATTGACTTGGTAAAAGCTGCTATATCTAGTCAGATTGAAATATACATACATATCAAAACCAATATATTGCCTACTTTTTCCTACCTGGGTAAAAACTATTTATGAATAACCATAAACCCTTGCAAACATTAAGTTTAACGATATTTTTAAACTGACGTAATGAAACAAGTGGCTTTAGGTATCAAAACCAATATATTGCCTACTTTTTCCTACCTGGGTAAAAGCTATTTATGAATAACCATAAATCCTTGCAAACATTAAGTTTAACGATATTTTTTAAACTGACGTAATGAAACAAGTGGCTTTAGGTAAATATTATTTTTCATGAAGTTTTAAAAAGAAAACATGAAAAAGATATATTCTAATTATATTACAGTTAATATAATTCTAATTATATATACAGTTACAAAATAAATTGTTTTTACCCAGAATATTCTGCTATAATTATGACAGATCACTCAGATGCCTGAAAAGCAGCAAATATAGAATCTTAAAAATATAAAGCAAGCTACAAGAAAAAAAAACAAAACATAAAACTGTTACATTGCGATGCTTATTATCTTATGGAATTATATTTTTATCTTTAAAGTATCAGTGTATAATACATGCATATGTAAGTTATGACTTATGTATGGTGTAAAATGTATTTGCGCACATTATACTTACAAAAAGTTCGTACAGAGAAGTATTATATATTTTCTCAAGGCGTTAATCCACTCATACATCTGTATGTATAGAATGTATATGTTTACGATTTTTCACAATACATCGAATGCATACAGTATATCATGGGGGCCTACGTGAAGGAGATCGGGATAAATTGTATTTTTATAGAGAACTCGAAACATTATTTTTCACTGAATGTTTTAATGGAAAAATTGTTATTTTTATTTTGAAAAAAAGAATTTGTCAACATTTTAAGTTGTTTATGTAACATTTTCTAATAATATGAGAGTTTACACACTGAACAGTAGTACAAAGAACAGTATCTTTTATTATTTAAGTTTAATCGGTAACGTCAGAAAATGTAAATTAAAGGATTTGCAATTAAAAACATAAAATTTTACTATTTGAAGTCGTGTGAATTGCAATACTGTGTTTTTAAGGTAACAAGATGTTTTAAAGCATGTCAACAAGATATTTACATATTAATTAATAATTAATGTACCCCGATCTCTTGATATCAAATTCTCTGATTCTTATACTCTCGCCCTTTTGCAATCGATGATGATAAATAAGCAATGTTAAACCATATGTTAGACGTTGAACGTATTATCATATATGGCAAATTTAGTTATAATCATCGTCTACTGCGCAAAAACAAAGATTTTTTTACTTATATACCGCTTCACTTTATCTACTACCATTTTCAACTATCTACTGTACTATCATAAAGTTTATCTTGTCAAAGTAGAGAAAATTTATTCTCGCATTTACTTTGTATGCGCTTTTACGAAAAGAATAGAGATTATCAAGAACACCCAAACTAATCTTAAATTGCGAAACCCAGCTTAACTTGGGTGTGCATTTAAAATTATACAGAATTCAGAATTGGCAAGACTACGAAAACGGTATAAAACTATACTAAACAATGTTGAGCACTATATACACAGGGCCACGTATATATTTGTACGAATAGTACGACATTATTTTTAAATTGGAAAGTGCGGTAAAGTCGAATATTCAAAAAAGTGAAGCAAAAATGAACCTTGCAAAACTTACATCAAATGATAGTAACAACTCTTTTAAGATTCCGTCTTCAAAATGAAAGTAATATATTATCTGATCACGTACAAGCAGATGATTATAAATAAGTATCTAAAAATAACTATGTCGAATGTATTGACAAATTAAACATAGACGGAATTATACATTAAATATATTTGAAAAAATGTTAACATTATTATTTGATTAGATTCATTTCACACAATTAGCTTACCAATAGTACTTGATTTCTATTGTAAATTTGTACAATAAAATAAATGACGATAAAGACTCGATTATTTCCTTAAAATATATACATATCATAGTACGTAAGGATTTCTAATTGTTAAGAAATGCTCGTGGAAAGCACTCAAGTGCCATTGGAGCGTTATTGAAAGTCGCTTACGAGTTGATGTAAGAATAGATATCTTTTTAATAAGTTAGCTTTTCAAATATATATAAAGTAACACTTACAAAAATAAAACTTGATCGTTTTAATAAGTTTTGTAAATCAAAATCAGGCAATTATAAATTTGAAATACAAGAGAGCAAACAATATTATTTGGATGGTTTTAATATATTTTGTAGGCAACTTAGCCTCTTTTCGAAAATCATCTACATCGGTTATTGATTCCAACGCTATTGTATATGTGTGTCTAACTGTATGTGTATCATTCACAATAAAACTGTATTTCAAAAAGAAAGTTAAATCTGGTTATGTGTGAGGATATACATTTTAATCTTCTGCATACTTTACTGTCTTGAAGTTATTTTATTTCCCTAGACTATTTCCTACTCTGCCTATTTTAATTTGTTTATGTTTTAATACTTCAAGAGTTATTAAAAATGTGGGATAGGAGCTATAAAAATTGTTATGGTCATCGTAAGCCTGATGGAAGAAAACTGGAAGGGACTGACTTTAAACTTTTAAAACCCAAATCGTAAAGAAGGTGACATATTTTTACTGTCTGATCTGATTAAGGGATAAATGAATAAATCGATTATTATTTTTACATCTACATATATTTTCCTCAGAAAATACACTTATATGTATTATATACATAGTTTATTAAACAAGTATATATATATCTTTTTATATCAAAGGTAGACAGCATCTTATCACAAAATGATAAATATACATTTACAGACTTTGATTTTACCAAAACAACAGTTTTGTAAAACGTAACCAAATAATTTGAACATAATTCAAGCTCCTATGCTACGTTTTTGGAGATTGGGGTTGATTACTTTTACTAGATGTATTTGATTTTGCATAGGTAGATTTATGTTCTTCGGCACACTTGATGGATTGCACTAGCTGTTTTGAAATAATAAAACATGTTAATAGAACTATCAATAGAGTATAAAAAATAAATTATTAATTATTTTACTTGATAGAAATGTGTCTAGTTATATTTTATCTTACTGCTTTTATAAGTAATTTTTCTGAAGTACTAAAATAAAAAATTAAGTTTTATGTATTTGAATGTATCAAATTATGTATTTCAGAGCATTAAAATCTCGGATTCTATAAGAAATTGTTATACTGTAGACTAACAAGGGGTGACCATGGAGTTTGAGTCACGAATTTTTATGAAACTTTAGGGATCATGTTCTGATACCTAAATATGAAGCCCAATAATCGTGGTATTAACTACAGATACTGTGCTTCATTTTTAGGTTCCAAAAGTCGATCCCCAAAGTTTTATCAAAATCCAAGATCAGAACTCTGTGGTCTCCCCTTATAAATGATTGAATATTTAGTACTCTGATAATAAAAGAGTTTATAATTAAGAACATAATTTTTGCATGCACTGTAACTTATATGTTTGTTAAATTGGAAATAACAATTTTATAGTTTTCATTTTTACCAAACCATTTCTATCAGAGCCAAAATAAGATATCTACTAATATCTACTATTCAAATTTTAATTTAACCTACGCAAGATTTCACGGGGAACCTGCAACCCGTGTAAGCGTGTAAAAAATATACTATGTTCAAAATTGTTATATCAAGATACATATAGGAAGTCTAGTATTCAATTATTCAATAATTTACAAAATTTAAAATCTAAATATTCGTTTACTGACCTTAGGATCTTTTTTCATGGGAAACTTTAAGTATCCCCATTTATTAAGATATCTAATGCACATAGTTGTTCCTCCTAAAAGATTCATGTATCAAGATAACTAATTGAAGAATAATAATCAATTTAATAATATATATATATATGAATACAACTTACCAAGAGTAACTGTATACCTAAGTGGAGTAAATACTTTATATAAAGCATATGTCACTGCCCAATGTCCAGCATTGGAACCTCGTAACATTCCTAAATATTTTTCGCTTAGATTTAAAGATTCAAGCATTCCTACAATATCAACACCACTAAAAGAAATGTTATTTTACAATTTGATATGTTCGTTTGTAGATATTTTCATAAATATTTATAAATATATAGCATACTTTTTCGCAGCAATATAAAACATAGATGCCCAACCAAGTGAAGTGACAAGATGCACAGGAATAAGAATATGCCAATAGTCTTTTGTCATCTGTTTCATCCTTTGGAACACTGATTTATTAGCCACTGGTGGTGGCGCATAGCAATCTTTATTCGGTGGTTCAGTTTTTGTGGAAGTGTCAGATTTTGTTGAGCTGCTATATTGAATCTTATCGATCTTACACGTAAGACTGCCAGATTCGTGTATTTTACCATGGTTATTATTGTTGAATATATTAAAATTAATTGTCTGATATGAACTATCCAGATGCCTCGCTAATATAAACAAATTAATTTTAAGTAATAAAATTGCTTTTTGCATCACTCGTTTACTTTAGAATGGTAACTTACCTAAATTTTGAATCTGTCGATGTGCAGTAAGTTTTGGGCACTTGCACAAGAATGTTGGTATATTTATTGAAATCGTCGAGGTTCTCGGAACCAAAAAATACGAACATTTCAGTCCACGACCGAAAACCAACTCCATTTTTTTTCAAAATAATAAAGCCGATACATCAGTTGATTCTTTTCCTAACCTTGGAACATAGCGCCTATTCGATGATTTAAAATGATATCTAAACACTTGGATAAATCGATCGCCGATTCCCTTGACGTCCAGTTTTATACGATCGAAATTCACGAGTCAGAACCGTTTGACAGAACAGTATTTAAAAACTGGCTTCGCTACAAGTCTATATTCGTTGTACATATCTCTCAAAAAGCGTATTCACGGCGTTACGTTCGATTTTTGCACGCCCGTAGTTAAGACTAGGTTAAAATTACACATGGAGCTGAACATGTGTTTTAACCGGCACATAGACAACTGATTTCATATACTTGAAAAGGTTTCCTCATTGGCTAAGACATACTTTGGCGCGCGTTACAAACACGGCATGGGCAGCCCATCAAAATTACTATAATATAATCAGTTTTAAACACATGAATCCTAAGTTTTCAATTATACCAAGCCTAGGTCTCAAATGGGTGGTCCAGGTTTAAAATGTCAAACAGACTAATTTTATGAGTTATTTATTTTTTAACCAAATTATTGGCTTTTTTGATACTTCAAACCTGGGCTCCAATGAGCACTGCCCAGGCTTTATGTATCGAGAAAACAAATTTTATTGATTAATTATTCTTTGATAGCTAAATTAGCTCTTGACATGCAAGAAAATATGTCAATAATAGGTACGTCCCCTTGACAATTCTTAAAACTTCAATTTCACATACATTCCTTGATTATTGGAGGTGGATATGATTAATTAACAGTTCTGAAAGTTAATTATTTCAGAAGCAAATGTCATTTACAAATAATAAATAACTTTATTCATGGTTTTACTTATAATAATAATATAGTTAGTATGGATGCTTATTAGTGCACATATTGCACTATTGATAGAATTTGTAAAAAATTTATGGTAAATAAACATTGTAAAATTTTATCAACATACTTATACAAATTATGTACAGATAAAAGCATTTAGTAAACTTACTATTCATTAAAAAAATCGATATCTTTAATTTCTTCTGGTAAAAAAGTCATTTGTGATTTATCCAGGTGCAGTATATTAAGTCCTTTTCCAGGTCCTGAAATATTTTAACACATAGTCCATTTATACAATACATTTCTTCATTTAATAATTTTAACAGAGGTATATTACCAAGCACAATTCCAGAAAAATTTCTTAGATGCAAAGGCACTGATAGCTGTGCATCTTTGTAATTAGATACTAAACTTTGTGCTGCTCTAAGAGAATCTTCCATCAGACGTGATTTTGGTGCTCTAGCTAAATATGTTGCACATTGAGCTAACAGTACATCACATTCAGGCATTCCTAGCATTTTGCAACTATGCATCGCATGTACCGCCACGCCTAATTCAATTTGCATAAAATAAAATAGGTTCAAGAATAAACGTGTAATTACTTTTAAATGTTATATAATTACCTAAAGCTTTTGGGTCTGCTAAGCCAACATCTTCACTAGCGGCTCGTACTAGTCTTCTAGCAATATAAACAGGATCTTCGCCTCCAGCCAACATTCTTGTCAGCCAATATAGTGCAGCATTGTCATCGCTTGCTCTGACAGATTTATGAAGTGCTGAAATCAAATCATAATGCTGGTCCCCTTTTTTGTCGTACAGCATATGAGACTTTTTAAGACTCTCCTTAATATCCTCCAGTGAAATTAAATTTAAACTACTTGAAGATTCATTATTGTTAGGAACTTTGGATTGAATAGCTAATTCTAAGCCTCCAAGTGCAATGCGAGCATCTCCGTCTGAAGTTTCTGCAAGCCATTTTATTGTATCTCTATCGATAAGAAATTTACTGTCAATATTAGAAGCACTTGATGAATTAAGATATTCCTGAAAATCATAAAATTAATTAATGAATTTACTTTAATAAACATAAATGCACAAATAATTTACATACTTTTTTGTCAGTATCATGTTCAGCTCCTCCTAAAGTTTTTATAGCTTTCTCTAAAATTACTATTAAATTTTCTACTGACAGTTTCTCTAAAACTATAACACGACATCGACTTAAAAGTGCTGCATTCAAAGTATAAGATGGATTTTCAGTAGTTGCTCCAATCAATGTGATAGTACCGGATTCAATGTGTGGTAAAAAAGTGTCTTGCTGTGTCTTATTAAATCTATGTATTTCATCCATAAACATTACTGTACGATGGCCAAATTTTAATTCATTAGAAGCAATTGTAACAGCTTCTTTTACATCATTTATACCAGACATAGCTGTAGATAGCTTGACATAGCGATATTTTCCTCCAGGACATTGTTTGCATAAATTTGCTATAACATTAGCCAGTGATGTCTAGAAACATAAGACGTTTTGATAATTAAATTTATCAAATAGTGGATATTAAATTTGATTAGTTTAATAAATAAGAATCTACCTTTCCACATCCTGGAGGACCCCATAAAATAATATTTGGTATCTCAGTTTTACTTAACAATTGATATAACATAGATTTAGGTCCAAGTACATGAGTTTGTCCAACATATGACATTATACTAATGGGTCTCATCTTTTCAGCAAGAGGAATTAATTCTTTTCGTTTTATGTCCCTGGATCTACTATTTGAATTCTAAAAAATTAAATGAATTATGCAATATTTGAATTTTGTAAACTATTCAATAATTGAATAAAAGCTGAAATCATTACTGTATTAGAATCAGGATTAAATTTTGTATATTCTGTATTTTCTTGGCTAATTGGATTCAACGATTGACGTCTATTACTGGAGGGTGAAGTATTTGTTTGATTTCCAAAACTATGTTTTACTTTTTTTGTAACTACATTATTTCCTTTAGACATAGAGGACCTTTTTGACGTTTCTTGAGTTCTGCTTGTTGATTCATTCAAGAAAAGACATTTACTAACATGACTCTCAATAACAGTGGCAGAAAACTCTTTGGAACAAATTGGGCATTCTATCTGCTTTGTTGCTTCTTCTTGACCAGCCATTGTGTCTCATTGATAATCTAATATATTTTATAATAACATTCTAATTAAATGCTAGGATAAACTGTGAAAATATAATGGATATCATAAAAAGACTATCGCTAAAGGATTCAATTCTGAATCACAATTGTGCTTGGTAATAATTATATTATTTTTATAATTAATTTATTTATTTATACAAGTATATAGGGTAAAGACCCCAATAGTCGGCCTTCTAAGGATAAACTTATATTGAAGTTATTACAACTAATTCAGAAACATCTTTGTTAATAAATTACCGGTTCTGATACACTTTAAATATACTCTAGTTTTGGATAAAATGTTTATTTTTGCTTAAAATATTTACAGGATAATTATAATATGTGTTTTAATAAAATATGACGAAAGCGCTACTAGTCGGCCACCGAAATCTAGTACTCGGCCATTTGATCACTAGTAGTCGACCAGAATAAGTTAAGGCAATATGTTGCGCTTTAAAAACATTGTTTATTCTTTTTAATAGTTCTACGATTTAAGTTTAGCTATAAAAGATTGAATAAATATTAAATGAATGAAATTAAATAATAATTAATCGTAATGATCATTACAATTAAAAGTGGCTTTGGACATGGGTTACCGACCAGGCCAGGCCAACAACTAAAATTTGGCAAAAATTAAAAAAATTTTAATAGTTGACCATCTGTAAGTACATATCGAAAACCATTTTTATTTTATGGTTCTTAAACTGTTTTAACGTCAGGATTAAATGTTAAAATGGCATAGATTATTAAAAAATTATTAAACTAGCGATATTTTGACTACGGGTTTATTTTTTAAAAGAAAATAGTAAACATGGCCGACTACTGAGGTCACTACCCTATATAGCTTGTTACAATATTCTCAACTGTGTTATCTTAATAACAAGTTGTCAAGCACCTATACATATTGTAATAATTAATAGTATTTCACTATTCAAACTAATATTGAAGTAGAATAATAAGTTCCGAGTAAAATGAAAAAATTTTTTGTCTAGCTATAGCTCATATATTTCAAATTCTGTATATTTAAATACATAAATAAATAATAATGATTTAAATAAAAAAATTATATACATTTGGATACTGATCTACAATTGGAAGAAATTGCAGTTCATAAATATTTATATATCATTTAATACTTCAAATAAAAAAATTGAAAAAATCTAAATTTTCATTAACGAAATCCGAAAACTAAGTATTTAACTTAAAAAATCCTATGGTATAAACAAAAACAACCACATGCTATCAGAATTCAACAGGTATAACGATTCTTTTTATAAACATCAGCTGCCTGCTGCACATTCATAGCATACCACAATAGTACTATGTACGTACTAAACTCCTACTAATTAGCAATCGGACGACCCATACATTTGTAGCACCATTTCACGGCGTCTATACCCACTACATACGTGTCCGTGACCCGTCTATAACTATTCTTTAAGGAGCCGGGAGACCAGGTACCAGGGTACCGTTAGGTCAAGTCTCTCGCACAACACGTACCTATACCCACTACCACTAGAGAGACAGAGAGAGAGACAGAGAAGAGAGAGTGCTAAGCTATACTCCTCCGTGAGAGATCTTCGAAAGATGAGAGAACATTTCAAAAGAATGCGCAGGTAAACGTGGAGCGACGAGGTCCTTCGCGCGAAGGTGACCCCGTATCGGTGTCTTCTCTTAAAAGAAACAAAGCGTGCATGCGCTAGGAGTGGGAAATTGGAAATTGGAAAATATAGAAGAGAAAGACAACATGTTCCGGGCGATTTACGCGTGAAAAGTCGCGAATGAAGTGGTTATTACATTGTCCTGGACGGAAATATTTTTAGTGTGCGAGAGGAGCGAGAGGTCAATAGCCGGGATATGCAGAATGGAGGAACGTCGCGGTGGCAAAGCCAAAGGCAAGGACGCTGCCAGGCGCGTTACCCAGGAGATCAAGGATTACGTGGAGCAGGGGATGAACACCAATGAACCCAAGGAGCTCAATAGTCATGTATGTGTATTTTATTTTTTAAGTGAAGAATTGTTATTTTATTTTTCTATTTGTGGAAGAAGGAGTTTTTAAAAGTGGAACTTTGAAGAGTATGGAAAATAGACTTTTAGAGAAAAATATTATATATAATGTTGAAAATTTGCATAATTTATTGAGCTTCGGAGAAGCAATGGATAGATTCTTAAAATGTTTTTCAAATTTTGTATTTCCTTAAATTCTTTACGTAAATCATACTTTGCTTGTAAGTACCTATAAAAGTATTTTTAGTAAATTTCTAAAGCTGGAACAAATTTTTTTATCATTAAAAATACGTTTTTATAAATGGTTGTTTTATCATAAGACTGCAAAAAATATAGCTTGAATTATTGAGTTTTTTGTCATTTGAAATTAGAATGTCGATGGGTTGGTTCTTAGAATATTTTTAAAGTCACATATGTGCTTTAATTCTTTACGTAAGATATTTTTTTTGTAAATATTGAATATTTTATCAGTTAAGATTTGAGAACTTATGGATAGATTAGATCATGATTATAGTACTATATCTATGAAAGATTAAATATCATTGTCAAATCAATATCATTGTACTATAGTATAAAATATTAAATTATCAAAATTTACCTGTTTCTGCCACTGCAAAGCATGCATATCTGGAGTTTATTTTGTAACATGCAAGAAAATTTATCTATTTGTATCATTCAAATGTTTGAACTTTTAAATGTAAAATTTGATCTCTGTTTATTTATTGTTTTTTATTGTATTATGTATTTTCTTTTTCGTCTTTTATAATGTTCTATTACCTCTGAATTCACAGATAGACTAGAGGTTATTTGCAATTTCCCACACATTCAATTTTTTTTTTTGTTAATCAAAATATTGAAATTAGAAATCTAAAATTCCATACATCTTTCTAGATTCGATATCTTGTACTGGATTTTAATATAAGGGAAATAAGAATACCAAAAACAAATATACATAGATAAAGTGTATAATAATAATGAAAAAAATTTTTAAAATAATTATCAACTTTATCTTTTATATTATGACTTATTGGATGTTTTTTATTTTTAATAGAATCATGAAAAAGCAACAATGGAAAGTCAAACTGCCAGTGAAAAGAAAATCAAAACTCAATTTAATCAAACGTTGACACGTATAAAAATAAATTTTGAGATTGATCTCTTAGCGGTACTATTATTAGTAATAGGTATTGCAACTCGTTTTTATCGACTAGAAGAACCTCGAAGTATTGTGTAAGTTAAAATATTACTTTGTATACATACTTATAGTACAATTAATTATTATAAAATTTTCAAAAAAAATAAAAATATTCGCATTGTTGCAGGTTTGATGAATTACATTATGGAAAATATGTAAGTCTTTATATGAAAAACACCTTTTTCTTTGACCCACACCCACCTCTTGGCAAGCAACTCATATCTGCTGCTGCATGTTTAGCTGGATTTGATGGAAATTTCAAATTTGACAGAATTGGTTCTCAATACATAGACAGTGTTCCTCTATTTGCACTAAGATTGATTCCTGCCTTGTGTGGCAGTTTACTAATTCCAACAACATATCATTTAGCATTAGAATTAGGCTTAAAACAGTGGAGTGCTGCCGTCGCAGGACTATTATTATTATTTGGTATAAATAAGTTTTCAATTTTGAATAATTTACAATCTTCATGACGTACTTAATTTATAAACTCATGTTTTCAGACAATGCACTCTTGACACAGTCGAGATTTATCTTGATGGAGAGTATTTTAATACAGTTCTCATTGTAGGACTACTGTGCATCATGAAGTTTAGAAAAGTTATGGATAAACCATTAACATTAACATGGTGGTTTTGGTTAATTGCTGATTTTCAAATTTAACGTGTGCCTTATGGTTTGTTTATACACACACTCATATATTACATATACACTGTAAATACACATTTATGAATCTAATTAGTACAAATTTTTAATTTAGTGTCAAGTATGTTGGTTTTTATTCATTACTACTGGCTCTCTATTTGGTTGGTCGTGACTATTGGTCATTGATTCCTAAGAAGAATTTGTCGACCATGACCTTATATTTACACCTATTGGCAAGAGTATTAACGATAGGATCTGTCATTGTGTTTACTTGAGTGTATTTTACGTACATTTAACGGTGCTTACAAAAGCTGGACCACATGATTCTGTAATGACCAGTGCTTTTCAAGCTAGTTTGGAAGGAGGCTTAGCAAGTATTACAAAAGGTCAACCAATAGAAGTTACACATGGCTCTCAAATTACTTTAAGACACACTTATGGAAGAGCTTGTTGGTTACACAGTCATGATCATGTATATCCACTACGGTATGGTGATGGACGAGGAAGTTCACATCAACAACAGGTATTTAATCATATTGAACAAAATATTTTTTGATTGATTAATGCTATCTCTATTAATGTTTTAAGTATTTATATTCTTTTACATTTAATTCATGAAATTACGTTCCTGTAGGTCACATGCTATTCATTTAAAGATGTGAATAATTGGTGGATCATTAAAAGACCAGACATTAATGATTTAGTAGTAACAAAACCCAGTGAACCTATTCAACATGGAGATATTATACAACTAGTACATGGTATTACAAGTCGTGCACTGAATTCCCATGACGTTGCAGCCCCAATGACTCCACAAAGTCAAGAAATTTCTTGTTACATTGATTACAATGTGTCTATGCCAGCTCAAAATTTATGGAGACTTGAAATTGCAAATCGAGATCAATTTGGAAATGTTTGGCATGCTATTCAATCACAAGTATGAATATTATTTAATTATATAATTATAAAATATAATTAAAAATATATAAAATATATAAAAAATAAAACATTATGTATGTTATAGGTATATTATTTATTTTTTAAATTATTTATTATTTTACATATTAGGTACGTTTAATTCATGTGAATTCAGAATATGCTTTGAAATTCAGTGGAAGGCAATTACCAGATTGGGGATTTAATCAGCATGAAGTAGTAGCTGATAGACTTATTGATCAATCAGATTCCATATGGAATGTCGAAGAACATCGTTACACAAAAAGTGAAGATCAGAAACAAAGAGAAAGAGAACTACTAAATGCTGAAATGATTCCACTCAAAGCGACTACTCTGAGTTTTTGGGAAAAATTTATAGAATTACAAGCAAAAATGTTATTTAGTGGTCAAGAAGTGCAAAATACTCATATGTATTCTAGTAGTCCCCTAGAGTGGCCAACGATGAAAAGAGGCATTGCTTATTGGGTTTCTACTAAGAGTAATGTAAGAACTTGCTAATTTTATACTTAAAAATAATAGGATTTTTTGAAAATCTTTATACATGCAAAATTGGATTTTCAGGCGCAAGTTTATTTACTTGGAAACATAGTTATTTGGTATTCTGGAACAATAGCCTTTTTAATTTATTCGTTTCTTCTAATTTTTTATTTAATGAGGCGACGGAGAATGTGTTTTGATATTTATGAAGAAGAATGGACTCGTTTTATTTCTATTGGTGAAACTTTGTTTGTTGGATACTTAATTCACTTTTTACCGTTCTTTTTTATTGAACGAACGCTATTCTTACATCACTATTTACCAGCCTTTATTTTTAAAGTACTATTGACTGCAGCAACAGTAGATCATATTTATTATGTTATAAGGTAAATGTACTATATCACTTTCCAATCTTTATACATTATAAGGAGACTGGTACAAGCTTAAGATTTTTTAATAATAATGCTGATTCAAATACTTAACATATGTTTACATAATTTATTTTATACCAGTCTTCATAATTCTGATGAATTGTTCACTAATGTAAATGTTATGTATTTTAGTATTCACTGCAATTCAAAGATGGTTTTAACTGCTTACAAATTATTTGTAATATCTTGGGTTATTTTCATTGTTTACATTTTTTGTAAATTTACTGCACTAAGTTATGGAATCACTCCTTTAACAGCAAAGGAGGTATTAAAATTAAGGTGGAATGAAGAATGGGACTTCATTATACACAAGACATAAGTATCACAATGTACAAATGTTGACTGACTATTATTAAGATAGTGTTGCTCTCCTGATATAAATGTTTTTATAATCCCCTTTTTTTAGAATTTTTTTTTAAAGATAAAATTAATTAATTATTTTATTTTCTAAGTTGAAATTTATGACTGTTAAAAATATCATATAAAATGTATATTGTCTTCGTGAGTAAATAAGTGCCAAGTGCACTACAAGTTATGCATTGTTTTAATGCAGAAAAAGTAAATCAATACAGAATTGATATAAAACTACATAAATACTATATGTACGAGACCCAATCTTATATAAACAACAAGTAATCGTTGTCTAGAATTGAGTTGTATGAGGTACCTTTATAAATATACAAAATGTTAATTTTCAAAATTTTTCGTTTATTAAAATATGATAAAAGGAATAGAATTTTGTAACACAATTTAGTTTTCTTCTGTTCAATACTCAACATTCCATGAGACATATTCTAAAATCCATATTTTTATATTTATTTTTATAAAATTTTATTAAAATTTTAAAAGTGAAAAAAAAACAAAATACTGTGTAAATATCTAAATACTAAGAGTTTTCACGATTTTATGATTTAAAAATGTAGTCAAATTGATTTTATTTTTAAACTATCAAGCATGTTTTACGTCAAGCATAACAAAAACGCATTAAAATACAAATTTTGTCTTGGAATTATGCAACTAAAGTTACTAGAGAGCACCTAGTATGTATGCGTTGATTACAATTGATTCATTGAATACCGAATCAAATTTACTTGTACATTTATAATTGTGCAATAGAAAAAGTTTTAGCACAAGATTGTGATTAAAATATTTTTATAAAAAATTGTCAATTCACATTCTAAACAAATACACAAAAAATACAATGCTGTACAAAGGACATCAAAATAATTGAAATTATACAATTTGTACAAAACAATAAAAATTCTTAAAAATTTAAAGTTGTCCGAATTATTTACATTTAACACCAATAACTTTCACAATTTATACAAGTGTTGATCAAAACTTTTAGAGTTTTTAAAGGAAAGATCACTATACAACATTAGGTGTAAAATTTTCAATTAGCGATACGTAAAAACAATTGACCGTATAAGTCCGTCTCTAAGGTAATCCACGCCGTTTACACCCACATTGAATGAAAAGGAAACGTTCTCACAATTTACTCTTTGAATGCAATTTCCAATAGGATACCAGCCTGGTTTGTTAAAAACCACACCAACTTTATACATCTGCAATTACATGGAAAAAATGTTGAATATAGATGTATAAAAAATAATTTTGCATTAAATATTTATTGATAAATACCTTATTCTTTTGAATGTACACTGGTCGATTAAAAGAAATTTCTACCAATTCTCTCAAAGCAGCTTTTGTCGTGTAGTGTGTATATGTCAGTCTAGTCCCATCTGAATCTAGAAGATGAGCATACAGAACTTCTGTATATGTCATGTCCGAATGTATTTGCTGCATTGCAAAAGATCCAGACTAGAAACAGAAAAGTAAATTATTTATTATTATATTTATTCACCACAATAATTTATATACTCATTAAATATTAACTTACTAAATTGTTACAGTCTAAAACATTCAGTATTTGTGACGGTACTTGCACACCAAGTACAAAAATGTTTCTGTCTACAGTAAATGTAACTGAGCAGTCCATAACGTCATAGTTACGACAATTAGATTGTTGAATTAATGATCTCATGCAATAAAATTTTGGTCTGTCTCTTATATTTGTAATGAGTATTTCATTAGGAACTTCTTGTGAATCTCTATTAACATCTCGATTTTCTTCTCTAATTACATCTGGGTAACTTAAATCTCGTATAAAAAATGATGGGTTTCCTATAGCACTCGAACATTCCATTGAGTATGACTGTCTCATTGGCATGGGGAAAGGATTTTGAGGGAGATTCACCGACATTGGACTGAATTTCTAAAAATAAATGAAATATAAGTATCATTATTTTTGCAACTAATGACTTGAATAAATAATAAAAATTATATAAAATGTTAATTACTTACTTTTGAATCAGTATTTTCTTGAAGTTTTAATTTAGTTCGTGCATTAGCATTTGCGGAAAATGCTTCAGGCATGGGTACTTTACTTTTATTTGACGATATGTTCATCAAAATTGAAAAAGCCTCCTGTTGTGTTAATAATGGTGATTTACCAGGACCTTCAGCAAACTCTTGTGGAGTCAACGTCAAAAATCTAATTTTAGTCAATGCATTACCAATAACAGATTTTAGAGATTTTGGATCCACTACATCAAGCGATTTTCTACCACATTCAGCTCTGGCCCATCTTTCTACTGCAGTAAACAAATCAGTTTCGGAAGAAATTTGCAATTCTTCTTGATCAAGTAAAGTTAGTACGGTTCCTTGTTCCACTTCGTCCCAGCTAGATTCCTTTAATACTTCATCAGTCTTTGAACAAATTATTTGCAAGCACTTCTCCATCAACACCGGCTCTTCAAACAATTTTGCAAACTCGTAAGCTCTGCACGCTTTCTTCAACGACAAATCGGACCACAAAAATTTTGTGCACTCTTCGACAAGAAAAGGCAACATGTACTTCTTGGCACAGTAACACAATTCGCAGGCAAGTTCGAAAGATCCAAGGTCCACTCGATCGGTGTAAATGTACTCCATCAAAGCTTTGAATGCCTCCGGTTGAACATCTCTTATCGGTATGGGATCATTCTTCTCAGCCATAGTTCCATAAAACATAGCTTCGAATACGGGACTTGACATGGCTAAAAAAACTTTGTGCCCTTCCAATATCTGCTGATGTGGCTCTTGACCGACAATAAATTTGCAGTCGGACCTTAAAAAAGAAAACCAAAAAGTCACCTTACCTTATCCACACAAAGATTCCACACAAGAAAAAAAAATCGTATAAATACCATTGTCCCGTTTCCAGAAGATACTGTCCCCGCTGAGCGATTTTCTGAGTAGTCGTCTGCCAGTCACAGGGCAATACCATCGCTTCGGCTCTGTCTTCTTTATCTCCCTCGCGTTACACCCTTATATATATCCCAATTAAATCCCCAATAAAAAAGAAAGAAAAACGCGACGCGCCTCACCGCCGCAGCAGCAGCAGCAAGCTCTTTGTGAAGCTGACTGCACACGCGCAATAACAACAAAAAAAGTCTCTCACAGCCTCCGCGAATCCAAAATCATCAGCATTGGATATAAATTGGCGACGTTATATACTTACGTACACCCGCTCGCGCGCACACACACCTCTGGGAATAATCTATTTTCTAAAATTGCCCCGCGCCGCAGGCCAGCTAGTGTACAATTTCTAAAAATAAGGCTCGAGTCTCGACGTAAACAATGCAGACGCGCGCGGCGGCCCTTCGGCGGCTTCGGCTGCAGCGAGCGCGTTCAAAGGCGAAAGAGAGAAAAACACCGTATAGGTACGCGATGTACTCGAGTAACTTATGTATCTACCCACCTAGACGGGGAGACGAGCTTCTCGCGAGTGCTGCACATCTTTTCCTCGACGCTCTTCCGCGGAAGGGAGATTTTCTGCGTGCCGCGCGAGCGTTGACGGGCAATGAAAAGACGTATAACTGCGCCGACCAACAAGCTGTCAAAATACAAATGTTCTAAATGCAGAACAATGCAGAGCGCGAGGCGCTGTGCGTGCACGATACGGAAGTATGGCTCGCTCTCCTGCGTCTGTCTGGAGTCATGAGATACGCGTTGCGTCGCCGAGAGATGATTGTGGGGGTAGAATACGCGGGGTGCAGCTGTGCCGTCGTGACCACTGGTGAATGCGAGTAGAAAACGTAAATTATTATATGTGGAGTAAATCGGGAAAATGATCAGAAAGGTATTATGTTTTGCTGGATTGGCTGGTTCCGGGAGGAAGGCAGTAGGGCAAAGAACAGCTGACCAATTGTGTACGAGTTTGCGGAGCAGAAGGTATTGTACGTTGGTGTCCCTTTAAATAATTACGGGAATCGAAAGGCTCGAAACTCGTGGGAGTCGTGGGTTTGATTCTGAATATGTGTACCTTATACTGTACGAAGGAGCTGAAGGTTTAAGAGAAAATTATCTCTTTTATCTTCTTGCGTCGGATGAAACGTCTGAGCAGAAATTTTAGCGGTGGATTTGTTTGATAGTTAAAGTATACAAAGACTTTTTAGAACATGATTTAATTTAATTTCTTGTTTGTATATTTTCATCATCTCAAGCATTCCACAAAAATCTGTAAGTATGGAAATATTAGATTTTTATTTTTTAGTTAATAATTTAATGATACATGACTGCATTTCACTTATTAATTTTAGTATTTACGAAACATAACCTCTATCACTTATTCACTTGGCTCATTTTTCGTTCAATAAAGTGGGGTTAAATGAGCGGTATATTTGAAATTCCATTTATACAAAATAAATTATTATATTTACTGTTTAAAAATTTTTAAATAATTTAGGTACTTAGATTAGAAAAAATATTATTTTTTTAATAAATATATTTTTTTAAATAATTTTTTTTTGTTAAATATATTTTTTTAAATAAATTTTTTTTTAAATAAAAACATTATTTTTTATGATTTTTAACTGAAATAGTAATGAACAGATAAAGAAACAAAAAATATTTTGTTGTTATAATCTTATACTACTTCAACATTATATTTTTAGTTTCTTTATCAAAACAAGTGCTAGTAGTCCCTTCATCGCACCGGCCGGCTATTCAATTATTACATTAGATGCAAAATTTGTTGCCAATAAATTTTATGCAATAATTATATGATACCTTGGCATTTAGACGCAAATGTGATGCCAAAAGCCTTCCCATATAGAAAAAATCTGTATTAATTTATCTGTAAATTTCTGCAAGAATTTCTGTACGATTTTCTGCTAGATTTTCTACAAGATTTTCTGCCAAATTTTTAGACCTTGCTAGTTATTCTGCAGGATTTTACACGCGTTATTTTGCAGGAAATAACGCGTTGTCTGCAGAAATATTATTCTAATAGAATTTTTCATACATACAAAATGGTTAAATCCCTACTTTCATTAGTGACACATCCCATTTGAGGGTTACTATTCGGATGGTGCAGATTTTTCCCAGAAAGGTTAATTTTGCCAAAATGCTTGATTTTGCTCAGGCATTATTAATACTGCCTGCTACCTAGATATAGTTTGCTAAAATGCCTAAAATGATCTCGATAATTAGATGATTCCTAAGCAGTATATATTCGGTAACGAAATTCGTGAACACGTGTTTATACGAAAGTATAACACTTGATCTTGGTTTGTATAAAATTTCAGACATCCCTGGAGCTCAAGCTTGATGTAAAAGAACGCAAAATGGAAAAATATGTTGTGTATAGTTAATTACAATTTTTGCATTCACGAATCTCTGATCAAAGTACCCTAGAGCCTAGGCTTGAAATAGAGCAAAAACTAATAGTAATCAATCAAATTATTCAAAGGGATATAAAGTGGAAAGCATGGAAAAAGTTAATTATTTTAATTATTACCACTGAATGTCTGATAAAATCTTGATTTTTTCACTTACATTATCGAACTCAACCCTCTTTAAAGTTTCCCTTCACTTCCCCGGATTATTTTTTATTAATTTCCATATTTTGACAAGCTCTAAATAATAGAGTCAAATTTGTTACCCTGCGTTCCCCTACTTATGCATCTACGGGCATCCTCCTTTGTTTTTGCTTCGCTTTGAAGGACAGCTCAGGCTGGTAATGACGGAAATACGAATTTCGATAGTTTTTGTAATTGCAATCAACTTTACAAATTGCTGCTTCCTCTACATCAGCGTACGCTCCGAAGGGTAGATTTATTTATTTATTTATTTATTTATTCAACCAGTATACATATACATACTCAATAAAAAGAGTATGCATCTCGCAGAGGTAAATAAAATTACCTGATCACAAGCCTGGCATTAACAAAATACAAGAAAAAACTTAAAGCTAAAATAACTTACAGTTAAGAAACTTACTGTAAGACAAAACTAAAAATAACTTATAACTAAAACTAAACAAAAAGAAAATTTATATAATATACGAGGTCTGTCCCAAAAGTATCCGACCTACCTCGATTTCTCGGCGCTTGATTTATTCTTCGTCATCCGGGGGGTGGCATCCTTCAAAGTAGTCCCCATTTGATTGAACAAGACGCTCATATCGATGTTTCCACTTATTAAAGCACTCTTGAAAGTCAGACTTCGGAATCGCCTTTAGTGCATTCGTCGCATTAGTTTCAACAGTCTGTTTATTGTCGAATCGATGTCCTTTAAGCGGCATTTTCAATCGAGGAAACAGCCAAAAGTCGCAGGGAGCTATATCAGGACTGTATGGAGGCTGGCGGAGCTGCGCAACACTGGGTTTCAATAAATACTGCTGCACAAGGTTTGATGCGTGCGCTGGAGCATTGTCGGGATGAAGAAGCCAGTCACCGGTTTCCCAAATTCTTGGTTAAAATTCGCCAAACAGTACTTTTTGGTATTCCAAGTTCATCTTCCAGTTCTCTCACAGTCAAACGACGATCTTGTTCAACTGCGACACGCACACGCTCGACATTATCCGACGGTGTTCCCGTCGAAGGTCGACCAGAACGAGGATCACTGTCAACAGATGTGCGGCCACTTTTGAACCGCCTATACCACTCTTTTATTTGTCTTTTGCCCATACACTCATCTTTAAAGGCCTTTTGCAACATTTCAATAGTTTCCGCACAACTTTTAGGAGTTAGGAGTTGCTGGTGACGTTCGTGCCCTCCAGAGGTCGCCTGAATCTCTCCTTTTGGGACAGACCTCGTATACATTAGACTTTCCATTTTGTAACAAAAAATATATGTGTAATATATATATATATATATATATATATATATATATATATATATATATATATATATATGTGTAAATATATATATATATATATATATATATATATATATATATATATATATATATATATATATATATATATATATATATATATATATATATATATATATATATATATATATATATATATATATATTTACACATATATTTTTTATATATATATATATATATATATATATATATATATCACTATTTATATTCTTATATTTACAAGGTAAATTTCCTAATTTATAATTAGTTAGATACAATGTAGTATCCATTGCTTTAGTTTGTACTTCCTGTTGGTTCTGTTTTTATTCTCGTGTAACATTTTTAAATTGTTTGGTAAACTATTATATAATTTTATAGCATCAATGTAACAGATCTTGTTACTTACTAATTTGCTATACTTGTGCAGAATAATACTCTTATTTCTAGTCCTGCTATAGATTTATTATTTATCCTATTAGATTTACTATACAATTGTTTTAGTTCTTCGTAGTGATACATCAAGCATTCATATTTAAATAATTGCTCTAAATTCATCGGGTATTTCTCGGTCATAAAAGTATTTCTACTTATTATCTTTAACAATCTATTTTGTACATTTTGTAGTATTCCTAAGCAATTCCTATACGCATCACCCCACGCAATAATTCCATACTTTATTTGACTATAAAAAATCGCGTAGTATATTAACATGAGTGTTGTGGTTTGCATAGTTTTACTCAATTTATAAAATATATAGACAAGATATTTGGTTCTCTTAATGATATATTCAATATGCTTATTCCATTTAAGGTTATAATAAAAAATTATCCCTAAGTATTTACATTCTTCAACCCTCTGTAAACATTTGTTGTTAATCTTTATCTCAATATTTGTAGGAACACTATCACAGTAGTTGCCAAAAGTCATATAAATCGTTTTGTCTATATTCAAGTGCAGTTTGTTAGCTTGAAGCCAATTGTTGGTTAGTGCCAAAAATTGATTCATTTTGTTCTCTGCAGCTTTCCACGTGATGTCCGAGGAAACAATAGCTGTGTCATCAGCATATGACAAACTTGAATCTTCAGGCAAACTTTTTAAAAGGTCATTAACATATAGTATGAACAGTAAAGGACCTAGTATCGTTTCTTGTGGAATACCAATTTTAATTTTTACTCTTTGTTTTTTATCTGTTAAATAGCTTTCTATTAAATAGTATGCATTACCTCTAATACCATAACGATAAAGTTTGCTAAGTAAGATTTCATGGTTTACCGTATCAAACGCTTTTGCCAGGTCCAGAAAAGTCACTATTATTGGTTTACTTTTATCCAAGTTTTTATATATAATATTTGTTATATGTCTTAGAGCATCTGTTGTTCTTCTGTGTTTTGTAAAACCAAATTGTAACTTTGACAGAATATTGTTTGTACTTATAAAGCTAAAAAGTCTTTTATATATGATTTTTTTAAAAATTTTTGCAATATTTGATATTAATGAAATGGGCCGGTAATTCGATACTTTACTTTTATCTTTAGCTTTGAAAATAGGTACAACTTCAGCTCTTTTTAGCGAGTCAGGCCAAATAGATTTTTTAATACACAAATTAAAAACGTAAGCTAGATTCTCAATGATGAATGTAGATAAATTCTTTAAAATTTTTGTGTTGATATTATCAATTCCACCCGATTTATCTTTCATGTTGTTAATAATACTGAGTATTTCAAGGGGGTCTGTCGGATTCAGAAGTATAGGGTTCGAATTAACTGGTGGTAATTTTAATTCGCCTGGATTCATTGATTGAGAGTCTTTGCTTAGCTTTTCTCCAATTTCACAGAAATATATATTCATTATATTAACTATTTCAGTAGGCTCTGTTATTTTTCGGTTTTCGTAATTAATACAACTTATTGAATCTTGTTTCTTAGATTTTCCTACTTTCATGTTTATAAAATTCCATAAATTTTTTATGTTTCCGGAGCTTTTTTCATCCAGAGATTTTTCATATTTTAATTTGGCAGCTTTTATTATTTTATTTAGTACTTTCTCATAATCTTTGTAGTCCCTTTTTAATTTATCATTATTGCGATTTAATTTCCATAATTTGTATAAATGTTCTTTTTGTTGACAAGATATAATAATTCCCTTAGTAATCCACATTTTTCTTGGCGCATTGGTACTATTTTTAGTTCTACTTTTGGTACTGGCTTTTCTTACGCATTCTTTAATTTCATTTATTAATAGATCAATACAAAGGTTAGGATCCTGCAATAACAATGATTTCCAATTAACTTTATTAGCAACATCTTTTAGTCTCTTATAGTTTACACAAGTATAGCAATTATCTTGTTCTTTTTTAAAATTTATGTTATTCATGCTGATAAATAACGTATAGTGATCAGCCAGTAGGTATTCAACTGTATGAGAAGTATATTTAATGGCATTTGTATTAATGAAAACATTGTCAATGCACGAGCCTTGTCCTTCTAATTGATTTTCTGAAGGTCTAGTCACCCCTTGAAAACACGGTATGTTCCAGGAAATTATTTAATAGTTCCTGACTTTCTCCAAGTATCAGATGGTTTTTGCTATTTAGTTTCTTTTGTAGATATTCTTTTAGATTTAATATAAATTCAGTCTTTGGTAGATCATGTGATCTGTATAAAGCAGAAATTTTCAAATTTTTATTGTTTTCTAATTGTATCTTCGCATTTATTATTTTCAGTCTACCTATTTCAATTATTTCAGTCTCCTGCACCATTCCCTGCAGTATGTATATAGCAACACCATCCGACCTGTTAATAAAACTCTCATTATGGTATAAATTGTAGCCTTCTGTTTTATAGTCATCGTTATTAATATGATTTACAAGTTTCCAAGTTTCAGCACAAACAATAATAAGAGGTTTATTTTTGAGTCTATTTAAAAGCAAAACAACTTTATCCCTATTAGCATTTAAACTTCTTATGTTTACATACATTATCACAGAATCACTAGTGTTTATGTTATTGTTTAGTGTCTCTATGTCATTGTGTATAATTTCTTTCTGTATGCTTTCAAACCAGCTGTCTTCGTCGTTGTTTTCTTGACTATTAGACACTACGTGATAAAATTTACTCACGTCCTGACTTCTTGTTTCTTCATTATCCATTTCTTGTCTTTGGATCATAAGGGTAATCAATTTTCTTTATTGTACTTCTTAAGTATTGTTTGTATGATTTATAAGTACTCTTTTCTGCGCCACTGAAAATCAAACTTTTTTATACAAATGATATCTATCATAATTTTTATTGTAAAATAGATAAACTTAAGCTATATATATATATATATATATATATATATATATATATATATATATATATATATATATATATATATATATATATATATATATATATATATATATATATATATATATATATATATATAATGCAACCACTTTAGCTGGTATGTAAGCAGTTTTACAAAAAATTCATTTAGTCGTCGTAAAATAAACGAAACTATAATGAGTTTTTAACTAGCTTCTAGCCAGGACTCATACATTTACACCAAGGTTAGAATAATCCACGTAGGATCGATTAGTACCCACACGAAATACACGTGGAATCCGAATATGTTGTGTCATAGAGTTCTTATAAAAACAAATACTGTTTAGATTCTCTGATAAAGACTAAAACTTTTTTAAAACCTTCAGAAAACTGATAGTTTTTGTATGAGGTTCGTGAAAAGAACTAGTATTTTTCAAGAAATCTGAAATGTATTAGTTCTCATAAGAGGCTTGTGAAAAGAATTAGTATTTTTCAAGAAATCTGAAATGTACTACATAGTTCTCGTGAGAATAATGATCTGGTTTAATTTCTGCATGAAAATATGTTAATGCCTACGTATAAAAATAAAATTAACCGGGGTTAAGGTGTTACGCTATTCCTTTTTATACTAATATCTTTTATGCGTATATTCTTTTTAAACATTACACGATTTATTCTTAAAAAATATTTAACCCTGAAATCAGTTTCCATCTTTGCCCTAAACATAAATTATTTGTAGTATGACTTGTAATATCTTATCTACATATCATTTTTTATGTGATTAATCAGATAATTTACATAATGCTATCGAAAAAAATGTCAAAATAATCACAAAATAGATTTTAAATGGGAAGAAATCGGGTTTCACGTACTTTATACACTCGACGGAAAGTTATTCTGGTTCAAACAATTTGCTCTTTTTTTAATTTAGTAACTTCATTGAATAGAACGCATGGTTTCGTTCACCTCGTTGGAGGATTTTAAAAAATTCGAACTCTTCGAGTCAGAAGCACTTTCCGTCAAGTGTTCAGCAGGGAGCTGAAAACTTAATTTGTTCAAATACAATTTTTTGTTAAGTCATATATAAATCTTATGATAAAACATATGATATATTAATAATATGAAATTTTACATAATTATTCACTAGACAATTTTTTCGATCATTTTATGTGATTAATAGAATAAAAAATATCATATGATAATTTATATCCTTTTCATGCGGCTATTTCACATAATGGCGGCTTTGCGAGTAAAATAACAAGCATAATTATATTACAGATTATTAATTTGCTTTTTACGTAAACATTAAATATGAGCATCAACTCTACGGTTTTAATGCCCAGAGAGTCTGGGGAATTTATCACTCAGTCAGCAAAGGATGTTTTCATCGAGACAGAGGGAGTTCAAAAACTTGCTCACGAGGTTCGGATCATTGTTTTTTTATGTGCTTAAAACTATAGAAAAAATGAGTATCGCGCATTTTTAAACAATCTCATATCAAAAGCGAACAAATTTCAGATTCAATATTTTAATTTTAGATTGTAGAAAATTTAAAATACGGTCAACTAAGCGTTAAAAATTTTTCTCAACATGTCTACCATCCAGATTCTAGTGATCCAAGAGCTATTGATTGGTTGTTGGTTATAGATACATTGAATTTTTGTTTTTGGACCGACACGGAAGAGAATCGGAAATGGAAAGTCAATGGACAAAGCGGCTATTTTGCTTTGTGCGCTGCAATCAAAAGAGCACTTGAGGTACTTTTATAAACGTTACAGTAATATTATATTTTGTACATTTATAAAATTCTTTTTTTCAACAAAATTAACAAAATCGTAATTTTTATTTGAAAAATAAAAGGATATTTAATGCTTTTGTTTCACAACTACTGTTTAGGAAGGAATTCCAGTAATAGATTCGGCATTTCTTTCAAAAATTACAGCGGACGAGGTCCGAAATATTTTGCGAGGTGATGCAGATAGTGCTGAAGCACCACTTATTGATGATCGAATAAAAAATTTAAATGAAGTTGGTCAAGTTCTCCTTGAAAAATACAATGGTAAACTCAAATTTCCGATTTAATATGTCTAATTATTAACGTTGTATTATATTTTATAGGTACTTTTTTGGAGTGCATAAAATCTTGTAATAACTCAGCGGAACGATTACTGAAGCTCATTGTTACAGATTTTAAATGTTATCGCGATGAAGCAGATTATCAAAATAAACGAGGTATATTATTTTCGCAATATATGTTGTTAGAACAAAAAAAGAATAGAAGAAATATTACTTTTCGTTATTAATAAAGCTGTTGAATTTAATTTTCTCTGTAGTCTCTTTTTATAAAAGAGCTCAGATTCTAGTTGGAGATATATGGGCTTGCTTTCAAGGAAAAGGTTATGGTGCATTTAATGATATTGAGTACATTACAATGTTTGCTGACTACAGAGTACCGCAAGTACTTATACATTTCGGAGCGATGCGGTATAGTAAAGCATTGTTAAGTAAATTGTCTTCAGGTATGATAAGTTTAATCATAATATTCTCTATCTAGTTTCCAAGTTAAAAATTATTCATACCAAATACTTGTTTTACAGATGTACTGTTGCAACCTGGTTGCATTGAAGAAATAGAAATACGAGGATGTTCAATTGAAGCAGTTGAAAGAGCTGTGGAACAAGTAAAAAATTTAGTGAAACAAGACGCATCTTTGAATTTAAAAGAAACAGATTGCAATTCAATACTTATTGATCATTATCTGTGGGATTATCGAAGGAAGCACGTGACAGAATTAGATTATATACCCTTTCACAAAGTAAGGACAATATTTTATTAAAACCATCCAACAGAGTCTGTAAATTACAAAAAATATTTTATAAAAAAATTGACATTTCTTTACAATTATTCAATAAATAAGTCGAAACTAAACTTCTGGAAGTAAATTTGTATTAATTTGTTTTTGTGGAAGAGCATTATGGAAATATGAAATAACAATACGCACTTTACTAGAATACTGCATATATAATTAAAATTATTAGTTTACAAACATTACAAAATCGGTATGTTTTTCTCTCTAATAGTTATTCTTTACACATTATTTGTACAATTTTTTTATTCGCTATGCAAAATGTGCGTTAAGAATTGTTTAGCTTCGCTAAACTCGTTCAAATATGTAAACAAGTAGCGCTTCATGAATAATCGATAAAACCATTTTGACACTTCGTAAATGACAACTGATTAAGGAAACATTTTCCATACATTGTAAAAATTACTCAGTAATTCAAACTTTTAAAACTATTCGGTTGAGAGAAATAATCTGACGTATCTCATCAGCTGATGTATTAGTAACGACATATAATGCGGTAGACTACTAGAGTGAAAAAATAATTAAACGTCAAATAAATTGATCTACTTTTCATTTCGTTGATCAATTAAACTCGGTCGCAAATTGTATTTTTAAACGAAAAAGAAGCTTTCGTCGACATATATAATAATTTAATTAGAATTTACTTGTTTTACCGTTCAAAAATACAATACATTTCATTAAATAAATAATCACTTAAATACGACATTACGCGAAAAAGTTTAATTTCAGCTAAGTAAACTTTTTTGATGCTTTATAAAAAAAAAAAAAAAAAAAAACACGTGAATAGTACAAAAATGAGCGCATCAGAAAAGGTTACTACTACACAGTCAGCAAATAACCCTACTAATCGTTTTATTAAAAAAGCGTTTTAATTACTCATTAAATAATATGTTTAATAATCACGTAAATATATAAAACAAATCGACGCTCACTAAAAAGAAAAGAATATTTACACGACATCCGGCCACCAAGGCCAGACCTCACATCTCTATAGGCTCTTACCACAAAGAATATCCAAGAGCCTACATAGATCCTTCATTCCCGTAACTCTACCACGTGACGGATTCGCGCGACGAGCGATCATCAGGACTGCACGAATTACCACAAGAGAGTTCGACGACGATCGAGTCGCGCGCATTATCCCATCGGGCACTGCTATATATAACCGTATGTGTGTCATTCGCAAGGCGGCGCCGGCAAATCAACGGTATAAGATTCGACGATTGGTTCAGAGATGCACTGCGGAGGCGATTCTGGGGAGGGGGGGGGGGGGGCGGGCGACTGGCTTAGAACTGGAGTATCTGGTTGATCCACTCGCGGAACTCGGAGATGCGCGTGTAGACGCCCGGCTGGTTGGGCTCGGCGCAGCCGATGCCCCAGCTGATGACCCCAGCCAGGACCCATCGACGGTCCTTCTTCCTCTGGATCACGAGTGGACCGCCGCTGTCGCCCTGGAAAAGAATTGGGTTTGAACATAAATTTTCATTCTTCGGCGGTGTCTACGAGTAGAGTAGAGTAATTTTTGCAAAATAGTTGGATTCAAGAAAGTTATAGCTTATTTACGTTCCTTCGAATGGTGTCAGACCGTAGTTACTCAAAAGATGCCGCGTCTACGGTCTTACATCACGATGATTTTCGAAGCGCTATATCTTCTTTAATTTTGGATATTTTGCAAAAATGCAAACAGTTCACAAATAAAGTATGCTATAATCTATCAAAATATGATATACAAAAATCATATTAAAACTGAATTATTTCAATTTATTAGATGTTAGTGTTGTTTGGTGTTTTTTTTTAATCTAGAGGATCGAGATATTTGAAAGCACTAATTATTCTTTACACTTTCGCTGTGGTAGGAAAAATTGTGCTCTTTTAATAAAGCTTTCTTTATTAGTAATGAAAAGCTATAAATGTCTATGAAAGCTACAAAAATGTGTATTACACTTCTGTTTGTATCATAGTTGAAGAAGCACTAAGAGAAAATTCGTAGTCATCATTATTGTAATAGTATTTATATCTCAAAAAATATGTCTGAGAATCGAAGTCACTAGGGATTCATATGATACCACAGCGAAAATGTTGAAGAAAACTGAGTTTTCAGTATCAATCGATTCGTTTAAAAAAGTGTATCTGAAAAGAATATTTACGTTGATTTTTCTTCTCAAAAATAATCAAGATTAATAATCGTGCAAGTTGGTGATATTAATGAAAAAACAATAGAAAACTGTGTACCATGGACTTTAATACCATGGACCATGGCTACTATTAATAAGACCATGGACCATTTATACCATGGACATTTTACCATGGACTATCCATCATTAACCATCTATAAGGCACGAGATATGACATGAGAAATAAGACAAAATCTTACGCAAGTAACTTTATGCAAGTTTTTTCTACATTTCCGTACAATTTTAATAGAATTTTCCGTTTAGATCAATAGAAATAAAATGATCAATATTATACCCACAAACAGTATGGTCTATCGCAAATTTGATACAAAAACTCAGTGCATTTTAAAACATCGAAAAACATCTTTTTTGGTCATTATCACCAAAACTTCAATGCACTCCCCTCTTAAATATTTATAGTCATACGATCAAAATACTGAATGAAAATAGTTTTTGTTAATTTTTTTTATATTGATTGTGATCTGATACTGAACCATTTTGTAAATTACCTCGCAAGAGTCGAATCCTCCTTTCCGCCAGCCAGCACAGATGAAAATGTGGGGTATGTGCTCGATGTAGCCAGCGTTCCTGTACATACCCTCGCACACCGAGTTATTTATCACCGGCACGGCTACTTCCTGTAATACCGATGGCAGTGGTCCATCTACAAGCAAAAAAAATTACACTCTCCTTAATATTTTACATAAACAATTAAGTACCTATGCCCAATGAGAACTTGTAAAGAAAGATTTATAAGTCTGTTGCTCGTTGAAGAATATAGCAATAAATTTAATATTACTTAAATGATCGTCACGAGCAAACATTTATAAGAATGATTGTTTGTTACATATTACATATTCATTTACTAGCAAAAATAAAGCATTGGTGACTTTGATTAATTTACAAGGATGAGAATAATATTGGAATAATTTAATACAGCCATAAACCAAACATTAAGGTACCTAGCATTGGTTTAATCATTTGAAAATGATCATAAACGTTTAAAGCTACATTGAAATTCTTCAAGCCTAGGTGTTCAAATATTTTTTTAGACAAAATATAACACTTCAAAAGTATTTTTGAATTTATTTAGATCAATTATCTCGGTTAGTTGTCTTACAATTATTTGTTAACATATTGATCTGAAATTTTTAGAAAATATTTGTGAGGCTTAAAATATTTAGTTTAACCCTCTAACGCTCAGCGTTACTTATAAATCACGTATATTGTTTTCGTCTTTTGTCATTTATTAAACTTTAAATTCTGGAAAATAAATATGTGGAACAGGTGGAAGTAGACAATTTTCGATCTTGTAATGGAGGCCTAAGTCATTTTTTAAATAAAAGAGGAGAAATATTAACAAAATTATAAAATAAAATTATAAAAATGTCTGAAACACATCTTTAAATACTCGTACCTCTTAGAAGTTTTGTTCAAGGTCTAAATATCAGGCAATTAAAATCAATTTCAAAATGTAACTCAAATTGACCACCTTCATAAAACAAACCAATAATGTACTTTAAAAGATAGACAGAGAAATCCAAGAAACAAAGGATAAACAAAGAAGAAACGCATTATCGTCGACTCCGTACCTTCGTAGAGTCTACCCCATCCTGTGACGAAGGCCGTCTGTCCGACGTAGTCCTCGTCGTCGTCGGGTATGCAGATCGGCAGGACGTTCGGCTGGAAGGGCAGGACCGGCTCGTAGAAGCGCATCAGCGCGAGATCGAACTCGAAGGTGCGCGGATCAAAGCTCGGATGACTGGCGACGATCTGGACCCGGCGCTCCTGGAAGCCGTAGGGTTCCTCCTCGTTGCCGAGATCGTGCTCGCCGATTCGCAGCAGCAGGTCGCTCGGCAGCACGCTGCAATTCGTTCATTTTGTAAGTATTAGAGCGAAAACTGACTGTATTTTCTTTGTATGCGAAGGTGGTTCTTGGACGATAGTGCAAGAGTAGTTGTACGTATAGTTTCTATAGGGGAGAGTCGTATAGTATGACAAATTATGCATTGCTGGCTTTCTGCAACAGATAGCGCCACTTTATCAGGGGGTTTGATGTATTTTGGAGTTCTATTAAACATACTTTGCGGACGGTAGATAAAGTTTATTGCTCAGAAACTTCTGTTATAACCAACAATTTATTCAATTTTACGAGTGACAAAGTTATTTTGTGAGGCTGACCTCTTTTTTCCTACAAAAGTTTATGTCACTCTACCAATTTTTGGATCAAGTTTAGTCCTTCATAAGTCCATTGAGATTTCGATGGACTTCTAACTATCATTATCCGCGCAGTATAACCTAATACGCTATAATGTACGGATCGTACAGTATGACAAACACGATTGGCGTACAGTATGACATATGTAAATTGAATGGTAAAATATTACAAAAATTTACTTTTCTCTTTTTTCAGAAGAAAAATGTCTACTAGGATTTGTCATGTGTGTTGAACATAAACTCCAAACATTTAATGAGTGTTATTTGTTATTTTTCGTTAATTTTCTCGCTTCTCTCGGGCGACAAACTCACTCGTGCAAGAATCATTTTTATCGCGTGTATCGAACATTATTTCTTGACACTCGGTGCGATAAGTGACACTTTTGCGTACGCGTGCGTAAAATTTGTGAGGTGCGTTGTGAAACCCGTCTATAGTATCGGCGATTCCGGGAATTCAATTTTTTAATGTAATATATTTTACAATATTGAAGATTAAGATATTTTTACAAAATTGAAAATTTAATTAAGAAATTGGTTTCCGATAATTGTTGGTAATAGGTAGATTGAACATCCTCTTGAGAAAAAACTAAGGGTGTATTCTAATGATCATAAGATAGTCGAATTCACTTTAAAAATTGTAAGTCACTGAAAATTCGGATAAATTATTTAATCTTATAAAGTCGAAATTGGATGCAAACACGCGAATATGACATATTTTAACAGGCTTAAAAGTCTTTAAATTGCTTATAAATTTTAGTTCTATGTGACAATTTATGTTTTTATCTTTGTTAGTAGAGAGTCGATAAAAAATTAATGTGGACCTACTAAAGTGCTCGCATAATTATTTAGTGTGCACGAAAAGATAAATAAAGTAAAGTTTGCTATGTTTCTGCGTAAATAATATAATATTGAAATTAGCGGAATCAGCATTTTGTCTTTGTTTCTTGACATTGAAATTTGACAACTTTATCGAACCTTCATTTCTATACATTTTGCTTAATAAATTTGATTTTTTGGTAGCATTAGAATATGTACAGGAGAGTTAGATTAATTTTTATATTATATTATATACTTCATTTTAAAAATTTTTAGTTTTTATCATTTTATAAAATCTGGCACTATTGCAGTTAATTGTTGTTCATCGTATCTCACTCCCAGAACAAGACTACGACAATTCAACATTTTTTTAATTTGCACAAATTAGCTATTATGAAAATCATAGCTCTTTTTAAACATTTCAACAAAAAGTTAATGTTGATTCTACTCTTATGAAAATAGCACTAAAAAATTGTGGGTCCCAAGTTACAACATTTAATTTTGATAATAATAGATAATTATGATTGGTATATGCATAATTTTAAGTCTTATCTTATTTATTATTTAATTTATATCATGGAATGAAATTACGTATTCCGAAACTAAACCAAACTAAAATGAACAGTAACAGATGACATTATGACATAAATTAAAGGAGGAAGGTCCATAAAGGCTGCTTTGGGTCCCAAAGGTAACAATTTACTTTGTGCCATTTTGATATTTTTAATGAATTATTCATAATAAATAGCAATTTTAAGATAAGGGTTTTGGCCAACGATAGGTAAAAACTTAAATTAATTTTACAATTGTTAAATATTGTAATTATTAGAAGGGTTAACGGATTACTCTTAGACCAAACTCTCTTTTCTTTCACTTTTTTCTTAATTTAAAATTAATTAAATGTTATAAATATTCTAAATGATACATTGAAAATATAAAAATAACAAAAACTGAGTTGTTATCCTCTTGGGCCGAAAACAGCCCTTATGAGCCCTCCTCCTTTGATGTAATGTCGGGCACTCGAATATCAGTGTTATTTTCGTAAGGAAGAAACTATAATACCATTTAGGTATGGAATTTAAGTAAAACAATGTATTTCGTAAAGATTAATGTTACTTGCTTGGTTTCACAAAATTATCGAATTTTGGGTTGTTACGGTTTTGTTTATAAACTATTTAAACAATTACAATCATATACTTTTTTTAGTATTAAAAACAAGTATTCGCATACAAAATAAAATAGCCCCATTTTATACTATATATTCTCTTTGTTAAAATAACTTAGTCAGAGACGTAAAAATTATGAAGGGTATAAAATAAAGTAGCTACTTATCACAAATATCTATAATACGAAAAATTAGATTTTAAAATTTGAAAGCCATATCTTCATATTTTATGAAGCTAATAATTAAAAGCATTATTCATAATACATTTTCATATTTTACAATCATATCCTCCTAAGGAGTTTCAGGAGTTACAAAACAACCAATTTATTTTCATTTTTCTATCTATTTTTTTAAAACTAGTTACTGTCAATCATTGTATATCTTATACTAGTATACCTTTTGTACATAAAAAAATGTAATCAACAATTGTTATGTTGCTAACATGATTGTTGCAAATTGAAAAAAAATCATTAAAAATTCAGAAACCTTTTTCTGTTCCATCCAATTTTAATAATCAGGATCTTATTTTGTTTTTTGAATGTTGTTTGACAGATCGACCAAAAGAAAAATTTAAAATAATATTTGAGTACTACAGAAAAACTTATTGTTTATAACTATACACGTAATCTAATTAAAGAATTAGCTTTTCTGTAATAACCATAAATTATTTTGCAATTTCCTATTGACCGATATATCAAACAACATTTAAAGAGCAAAATAAGACTCCGATCATTAAAATTGGATGGAAAACAAAAAGTTTCTTCATTTTTAATAATTTATTTCCATTGCAATAATCGTGTTTACAACATCACAATTATTGATTAAAAAATTGTATGATGTGCATAAGGTATACTATTATAAGCTATATAATGATTAACACTAACAAGTTATAACAAAATAGAGAGAAAAATGACAATAAATTGATCGTTTTGTAACTCCCAAACCTCCTTAAAGACATGCCAATCACTCCAACATATACATAAAAAATATATACGTACTTTTGAACGCAATGAGCGGCGGTGATGGCCCAGTTCTCGTTCAGCAGCGCGGCTCCGCACTTGTGCAGGTACGTCGAGGTTCGCCATTGCCGCAGCGAGATCTGCCGAGAATACAAATACATAATTGCAGTACCGATCTTTACAGAGCTCGCATTATACACCGCGGAGACGAAGATAGAAAAAAAATGCGCAATCAAGGTTGCGAGTATTACAGTAGTCGTCTCGTGATTCGTGTACGTATACCGAGAAGCCGAACAATGATCGCGATGAAGAAGAGCGTAAAAATAGGATGTACGGTGCACAAAGAAAGATAGAGCCGGAATGAGAATTAATTTTGGAATCGAGAGTGGGCATACAGCGAGATGGTCTCAAACCTTGAGATTTCTTATTTCGTTACAGGCCGCGTGTCATTGGTTATCTTTGCATTGGTATTGTTTGAAAGTTTACCGGAGTAGGTAGATTAAGATATTTGATAGTTTCGTAGCCGCATGCTAGTGATATTGTAGTTTATCATTGAAGTGAAGATTTACAAATCGCGTGTAATTTGGCGCCATTTCATTCAAATTACGAAAATGGCAAACACCATACAGTAGTTTGAAAAATAAATATATTCTGCACGAATACAACTATAAGAATAGCTTGATAAGGAGCTCGTTCAACTAAATAGCTTCCAATAGAAGAATCTTTCAAGTTTACCTTGACAGAGTAACAATCATTCACCTCAATTAACGACATAGTTCACATCACTAAACCACTCTACATCTTCCATCAAAATCCCCCTTCATCCTTATCTCGCAAAGCCACGCACAACCGAATAAAAACACCACTCCCTTAATAAAATTTCTTTCAAAAACAAACGCGTTTACAAAACACACCCCGCAATCGTCTATAACAAAACCAATGCAAAAGCGAATATCACCGAGCGCGCGCATATAATACACGCAAGTGTTATTATACACACACATATATGTATATATATATATATATATAAAAGGAAATATGCGTGCATCGGTACATTACCTGCCAAGGCCACTTGCCGAAGGTGCTGCCGTCGCCGCCGACGATCCTCGACTCCGGGAACAGCCGCCTGCCGCAGACTGCAAGCACAAGCATCGTCGAGTTCACGCCTCTGAGAAGATTCGCGTGTCTCATCGCGGCGGCCATGTTGGCGAACGCGCGCGGGTCTTACCGCCGCCGCAGCAGCCAGCCGCGCGGGAACCGGTATATCGTTACAAAGTGTGCTCTTTCGTTTTTAGTTCTTTTTTCGGACTTCGGAGTGATTCGTGGGAACTGTGCGCGTTTACGTGTGTGCCTGTGTGTGTGTGTGTACGTTCTATTTTTATTTTTTGTTGTGAGCGTTTGTGTACGGGTTGTTTGTGTTGTGTTGATTGTTTTGGTGTTTTTGGAGGAATTAGTAAACGAGATGGACGAGGAGAGACTTATATGCGAAGTATAAAAACTAGTTGAGCCGATTTGAATTTTTATGGAATATTAAGTTTCATTGTAAAGGATTGAATTCCTGGCTTGAAGTTGTAAAGTTGTTTAAATAATGTTTTTAGATAAAATTGTGCGATTATAAGTGATGATTAAATTCAATAGAACGTGAAAAACTTATAAAATAAGAACATTATTAAAAACATTGATCTAAGCACATTGTTTATGCTAGAAAATAATGTTGACAATTAGTTTATGACTATTAATAATTATTCTTTGTAGTCTGCATTGAAAATTGTCCAGACAGCCAATTTGTTGTCAGATGGTTTCAAATTTAAATAAAAATAAATATTTTTGAATAAAAATTAACTTTTATACATAGTCCGTATTAAACAAAGTTGAATAAAAAAAATGATTGAATTCGTTTAAAACCGTTTATGCATATGTTAAAATACATGTTAGTCCTTTTTCACTTTCCATAAGTTAGAAAATGAAACTGTATTTTATTTGTTAAAAGATGCTAAAATCTTTTAAAAGTGTTAAATATATAAAATTAATTTGAAATAATTTCAAAGCGTTAAAAAGATGTTTAAATTATTGTAATGAACACGTTGTTTTGCAAATAATTTTTGTGATGATGTAAAACGGCGCTACTCTACATCAAAACGCTAAAAGGTTTTAATTTATATAAAAAAATTATTTATTGTTTACTTGCTAGGAGAAAACGGTTCTCCTTTGCAAGTAACAGCCTTACAAAAGCTGCAAAAAGTAACGGTCAGACCGGCATTTTATCATCATTTTTTAATAAAACCCATTACATACCTATCTTAAAGTGATAGATACGAACAAATCTATTTAAATTTAACAAACAATAAATAAATGAATACTTAAAAATCCACATCTACAGTTTGAAAAGATTGTTCATTTTTATTAGTATAAACCTGTGATCTACTATTAGTAAATAACTACTTTTAGCTAATCGAAACTACGCCCGTATTGGTACTTAAAATTTTAAGATTGTACTATTGTTTTAACCTATCCTCTCGGAGCTTATGATATAGCTTGTGCCATTTTGTAACAGATTTTAATATCATTTGATAGGTCGCTTTGTTTGAGCGCGAAATTCAAAGTTTATAATCGGTGCAAGTGAAAAAATCTCGCGTAGCATGCCATAAAATTGTTGTGATGTAAATATTTCGTTATCAGTAACCCTTGAGTGCCTACAGGGTTCATATGGATCTATAAGTTATGAGCGCCGAAAAATCATGAATCGATAGAATGAGAAATTTTTCAGTTTAGTTTTATCAAACAATTATAGAAGAAAGTACAGAAGATGGTAGAAATCTTATTTATTACTTTTATCTAGCTACAACAGCAGTATGAAATTGACATCTCTCGAAAAACTCGTTTCTTGAACAGATAACCATTGCTAAATGAAAATTAACACACTTTTAGATAACATTATAGCTACAAAATAATTTTAGACATTTTCTGCGTCCCAATTAGCTAGAATCACTGACAAACACACCACTTTTTACTTTTTTTAAAATCTGGGCACTAAAGGATTAACTTCAAAAACCTCTCAATTAAACATTTTCACCAATTGCAAACATAATACGCACCTTCCTTGAAACTCGACATGTTTATTGGCGCGTAGGGTGAATCCGTGAATTCCGGGGACACGGTGACCGTGGCCACCGTCGACAGCATATCCACGTACGTCGTCGACTGGGTGGTAACTCGCTGAGTCGTCGTCGTTGTCGTTGGCGCTGGCGTCGGCGTCGTCGTTGTCGTCGTTGTTGTTGTTGTTCGCCTCGTTGTCGTACTCTCCGTTGCCGGCTTAGCTGAAAATCCACGTTCAGAGGTAATTTATGAGGCCGTGAAATTGCTAATTAAGCCGAGTCATCACCGCGGCTTATGCTGTTCCGAGTTTCGCGCTTCCTGTGTATAGTAGTTTTATGCATGTGGCAGCGTGAGAATGGTATGGAGGTATATACTGTATGAATTTTAAATGTTACGCCGGCTATTAGTGGTTGTAAGTGGCTTTTTATTCTGGCTAAACGAGTAAAAGGTGTTGAGTGATGATTCTTTTATTATTAAAGAGATCAATCGTAAATAGAAAATTAACAGCTTAACGGATGCTAATGAAATTTAGTTATCCTGTTATATATGCATAGTTCCTATAACAAATTCCTAACCGAGAGTAACTAAGAACCAAAGTATTAATACTTTTATTTTAAGATATTTGAAATCGAGTCTTCGAGAAATCGCACTTCAGGGGCATCCAATGAGTATTTTGAAGTATAATAAGTCTCAAACATTAGTTTTTATATTACAAAAATTTATTCACTAAATAACTCATTGTGAAGAGCGAAAATGAAAACGACGAAAATGCAATTTCTCATACTTAAGATTCCAGTTATATATATTAAAATAAAAGTATTAAAACCTTGCTCCTAGGGTGTCCTTGGCTCGCAAAATTGTAGCTTATTAATTTAGCAGTATATACTAAATTCCATTACAATCTGTGTACAAATTACCGTATATTATACGAAAAAAAAATATATCGAAATCTTTTGAAATGATAATTTTCTTGTTCTATGTAACGCAAAAAATAAATAAATGATAAATTTCGTTGTAATAATGTTAAAGCATTTTCATTCTAATATTAGTTTTTAAATATCCCTATCATTGTATTACATCGTCAGCACTCAATCTGTTAAATCATAATAGTTTTATGGGCAATTGATAATTTAAAAAAAATGAAGTTCTTAAATATAAAGACCCATTGTGCTTTTCTTTATAGTTATTCTTCGTTTCTATAAACTTATAACTATGCGGTAATCACAGATAAATTCTGCGCACTTTTAAAAGCTGGCGTGTCAAAGTTCTACAAACTTTAGCTCCCAAATTATCTAATCTTGCCTCACGTCCCACGAGTATTAGCTACTATAACAGCTACTCTAATCCATTGTTTAACGAAAAAATGCGCAGAATTCTCGCTAGATAACGATAACTTCATAAAATGTATAAAATACGCGGTCGTAAGCAAATCTTATTAACCCATTAACGTCGGATTGCACTACAATTTTTCCAAAATTTCGATCGCGTGAAATTCAAAATTACAATGGAATAATTTCGTTTAGAAACGTACTTATTTGGGTATTTTAGCGGGTGCTCTTTCAAATCCTGGACCATTAATTGCTTGAAAGTGTCAGTTAGTATTAGTTTTTAAGGTTTGTAATTACATAATCACAATTTTAACATTCTTTTTTTTTAATTTTTTAGTGGAAGTTTAAGAAATACGCAAATAAAATTTATCTTGGCGGTATCTTTTTGTGCTAAATAATGTGTGAACCGTGCATCCGATATATCTAGTTTTTTTTTTTCAAAATTATGACTATAAGCGTTTTGGACTTATATAAATTATCTTTTCATATACACTTACATTATAAAGATTCTTAAAATAAACAGTCCACAATATTGCATGAAAACGGAAATATATCTGAATTTTTGCCATTATTGGTATTTGCAGTGTACATTTTGTTATCGCCATGTTAGCATTTCTTAGAATAGTTTTTTTTATTAATCAGAACATTTGTGTTAACGATTTAAACACATTAAAATTAGTTAAAATAACTTTTGAATACGAATTTTTACGATTCGATAATTTAGATAGAATCGCAACGTTTATAAGTACCGTATCAAATATTCCGGTAAGGTATTTTTTACTAGAGATATCCGGTGCACATTTTACACATATTTTAGTGCAAAGAAATAACGCGAAGATAACATTTCTTTTCGGATATTTCCTGAATATTCACTGTTAGAATCGTGATTCTTTTTACATAAAATAATTAAATTAATATTAATTGACATTCTCAAGCAATTTACGTCCCGTAATCTGAAAAATTACGCTGTAAAATACCCAGGTAGGTACTTTTCCAAATGAAAAAAAATATCAATGCAATCTGGCGTAAATGGGTTAAATCCAGTTAAACTTTAAATAAACGGTAAAATTGCAAAAGCCCCCTGCAACCCGCCATCAAGACAAAATTCCGGCGAAACATAAGCATACAATTGTAAATTGCGTTCAATTCAGAGAATCGAAGAAAACACCATAATCGCGACTCAACTCACATATTGCCCGGACTCTTCCCGGTGCGACGACCGAATTATCGACCTCGTTGCCTAATGCAAGCCCGAGCGACAATTATGACGTTATATACGCGGTATTATAGCGAGAGAAAGAGAAGGAGCCTTACTTAAGACGACGGGGGCCTCGGACGTGGATGCAACCGGTTTGGACGGCGCCTCCGAATCTGCGTCCGGCTCGGCTTTTTCGGTAGTCGGCGGCTGTATGATTATCCAGCCGTCGGGTGTCGTTATGGGCGACCAGTCCGTTTCCGTGGTATCTGGAAATCGTTCCAAATCGGTGTTGATAGTTGAGTGATTTTGTGAGTTTTGAGATATTATTGTTGGAAGGGAAGTAGGGCTGTTGATAGACTTGCAATTATATAGCTTGCTCTAATTTCAATTGTATTGTTTCGATATTTTGATTGATATGACTAGTATAACATAGGCATATATTAAATTTTCAAATTAAATATAATTATAGTGAACTCGTGAATAATTAAGGAACGATATTTTTGAGCATTACTAACTCATTTTTGATGAAATTTAACTCTGTTAAACTGGTTGATTTTTCATGCATTTTTAGTTACCATCTTTAATTGATAATTACTTTGGATCAGATTAATATATTTGTATAAAGCAAAGCTTAAATTAAAGCTTACATTTATTATCTTTTGGGACATTTTTCTAGCATAAAATATTGCAGAGTTATAGTTACAATTAGAGGTGCCATTTTTCACTAAATCAGTACTTATAATAAATAAAACGACTGGTATTTTAAGCAAAAAAGACCATTTAAAAAAATGTTAAAATATAACGTATCTCATATTTTGTGTTAAGAGAACATATTACAATGTTTTAGGAGTTTTTGAACCCCCATACAAGTTACTCTCCTGAAAGTATTTGCAAGCTTTCAAGCAATCTACTATATTTAGAATTTGAAATATGTACGTAAGTTTCCGTGATTTATATCGCATTATTAGTTGCGCTTTATACAAGTTAACAACAATTTGCGAATCAACACTCGAAAACATTGTGCATTTAAGAGTAACTTTTGCAACATTCAAGAGATTTCAATATTTACCAGTTTGAATTAAACGTAGTGAAAATCATACTGGATAGAATAACTAAATATATTAATATGAAACTGATCATCATCGTATCCTTATAGCTTTTCAAAAGTTCTGAGTCGCGAGCTCAGTTACGTATTGCGTTTTAAGGCTAGAGTTCACTTGAAGAGGTAAAAAATCAACTATTTCTTGTTCAATAAAGCGTTCTTTACAGCTCACTTCATACGTTAAAAAGCTCCAAATTGCATTCTCTATGGAGTAAGATATGGTATAATTTCCGCACATAAATTATAACGTAATACATAATTATTTTTCATAAGTTCATGCGGAAACTTTGTCCGGGGGTTATATGAAAAATCGGTCTGACAATGTATTTATAATATAAAAAACAGTAATCCTGTGATGTTTCAAATTATTTAATCCCGAGCTATTTCGCAAAGAACATTTTTAAGGCCAAAAATGAAGTTTTGAGAAAAACGATTTTAAAGATGGCTAATTGCATATAAGCTAATGTAATTAAATACTATCAAAATATTCAAAAAACTTACAGGATGCTTGAAGATGCAGTTTGGAGCTTTCTAACATATAAAGTGAGCTTCATCAAGGAACAATTTTTTGAAGAAAAAGAAAAGTTGATGTTTTGACCCCTTCAAGTGTACTCTAGCTTTAATAAAACTGAAGCTGACAGAATGAAGGATAACCAGGTAGACAAGTGTACGATGATCGGATGTATGACGTGCTGGCGGTCATCAACAAAATGGTACGCCATGCACGAAATGAACACTTGTTGAACACATTAGATTTCGAAGAGCTTAAAGTAGCGTATCCGCTATTGGATAATCTCATTAAAGCACGATTCAAAAGAGGTGTACTTGGAGAAGATTTGTTTGAACGAGCAAAAGATACACTGATATTGATTACTGGCTTTATACACTTGCCAGAAATTTTCTCTGAAACAATATTCAAGTACTCTGAAGAGGAGTACGAGCAATTGCTCATCATTGCTGACTGCTGAAACAGTGCAAAGTGAAAGAACGACGATTGCTAATCCAAAAATCACATCTCTATAACAAGACACTCGATAGATAGATAAATAACACCGTTTAAATAGGAACAAGAAGAGATGATAAATATTTATAGCTCTTTCGAATATAATTTTACTGAACTTATTTTAGTTTGCAAAAGTAAAAAATTCGCTATAAAACGACAATACATTTACCAATCTAAAAGATTACTTTTATCCCTAATACACAAACATAAAAAATGTAATTCCTGAGATATTGAAATTACAAGTATATACGCACGCACGCGCGCACACACACATATATATTTTCTAAAAACAGTGTATATTTATTTTGCGAGGATACAAAGCGTACAACTTACTCGGAAAAGATTGTTTTAAGAACTTTTGTTTTATAATTTCTTTCGAGGTTGAAGCTTTTTCTATAGCCGGAGTGCCTACCTGTTAATTTTATTCTACCCAAGACTCTTGAGATTATTAAAGAAATCGCGCAAAACAACTTCGGGAAATGATACGTCTACAATTAACTTAGAAAATGCAGCAGAGCTATCAGGATATATAAAAAGTTCAAAAGAATCGAGAGAGAGACAGCGAGAGAGAGAGAGAGAGAGAGAGAGAGAGAGAGAGAGGTGCACAAGCACGGAGGGACGGAGACGGATATATTTATGAGAACGAGAATGATAGCGCCTGCGGGAGAAAGACGAATGAATAAGAGAGAGAAAGAGATAGACAGATTACGGTGGATTGTAAAACCGTTACCACGTCTCAGCTCAATAGTATCTCTCGCTCGGCTTGCTCGCTTTGCCTTTTTCCTTTTTCATCGGCATCGCGTCGTCCCGACTAATCATCTTTCACATTTCTCGGCTCAAAATGAGTACACGGGCATTTTTTCATGCATGGGTGAAGTACGGGAAATTTTTCAATTTTCGCAGATTCGAATTGTAAAGACTGTTGTTCAGGCTCTTGATGAGGTACAGAGTTTTACCGGGTATGAAATTATTCATTTAGAAGTTAGTTTAGTGAAGAGAGTAATTATTTCGGGAAAATCATGAAAATTTAAAAAAGTAGGGGTGTCTTTTCGTTATGAATTGCTGCCAAAATTGTATATGATATTGTATTTATCTTAAACAACTATATTTAAACCTTTACTGAATGCTGTGTGACGCTACATTAGCCAACAATAAGATTTCAAATTTTTATAGTATGATAGGCGAAAATACATTTGAAAAAGTAAAATAAGGCAAAAACTTTCAAATTTGGGGTATTGATCTATATAAATAACAACTTTTCGATATTTCGAGGTCTTCTAGCAATAAAGTCGTATCTTGCAGATGCATTCAAAACTTCGTATGAGAATTATTCTAAAATGTCATATATCAACTTAAAAAAATCAGTTTTAAAAATCTTAAGTAAGTTAGATTTTGCTTTTATAAATAAATATTCTTAACATTTATAATTTTAAAAAGTTGTAAAAGAAATAAGATTACTTGATCTGATAACTTTTTTAAATCTAAGATACGACTTTTTAAAATACTTCTGCGAGGTACAACTGCAGGGGTCCGACTGAATTAAAAAAAAATGCTGAATACAGCTCGAACAAGTAATATGCTACCCGTTTTCTACAGGATTCTCAAGTTACAGAGTTAGTCTCTTCGATTGCCAACGATGCAAGCGTTGAAAAGAAATCTGGACGGTCTAGAAATAAAGTATAAGTTTTAATATACTCAAGAAACCAAGCCAGGTTCGAAAACCTGTAAAAAAAACCCGACTTCATTTCATAAACTTTCATGGACTCCTCACTTGTTTTCAATTTTGCAACGTTTTTCAAAGATTACAACGCTTTTCAAAGCCTGCAACGTGGCGATTTCACGAGATTGACCATAAAACTTGACAACTTTGTAGAAATTGGACCATCTATTAATCTTGCTCGAGATGCACCGAATACATTTTACAAAATTCAGTCAAATCCCCGCACACCTCCCATTTAAATTGCTTGTCTAAGACATAGCTTTTTAGAACACATCTCCAAAACATGAACCTTTCACACAACTATACTGACAGCAAACCACAAATTCTTTTCCTTCTACAAACATAATTACCTGGTACGATCGACGAGTACTCCGGGCTCTTCGTGCTCGTCTCGGTCTCGTCCACGAGCGACGTCCAGGTGACGATCCCCGGCGTCGCGGCTGTCGACTGCAGCTGGAGATTCGTCGTCTCCTTGTCCAACTCGGCGTCAACCTCGTTCGACAGCGTCGTCGATGATGTCGAGCTCGTCGTCTGTGTTTTTTGGCTCGTTGGCGTCGTCACCGCCGAGGTCACCGGTCTACTAGTTGTCGACGTGGTAGTCGTCGTCGTCGTAGTCGGGGGTACAGTGGTTTTAGCGGTGGTCGTAGATGGCGCTGTGGTCGCTGCTAACGTAGCCGCGGTGTTCTTGACGGGCTTCGCCGTCGTTGTTGTAGTGGTAGTGGTGCTCGTGGTACTCGGGACCTTGAACGTTGTGGGCTTGGTGATTATTACCGCGGGAGCGGGTTGTTTCGTGACTGGTGTTGAGGATGGTCTAGGAGGTGCACTCATTGTTGTCGTGGTTGTTGCTGGTCTACGGGTAGTATTCGTGTATGTTGATGAAGGTGCTGGCAATGGTCGTGTTGAAGTGGAGCTCGTCACATTTTTCCTGGTAGTAGTCGTTGTTGTTGTTGGTGTAGTTGTTGGTCTTCTGGTGGTTGTGGTGATTCTCGTTGGCGTTGTGGTTGTAGTTGCGGGTCTCCTGGTTACTATGGAGGAAGAAGGCCTTTTTGTTACCGATGTGGTCTGAGGCTTCTTAGTCGTTGTTCTAGTCGTGGTATAAGTGGTGCTTGAAATCGTGGTAGCAGCATGAGCAGAAGCAGTTGTGGTGGTAACCTAAAAGAAGCAAGGTAATATTAAAAGCTGTTCTCCCTTTTGCTTCGTGGTACTCAAATTTTTTCACAATTTTGTGTGAGATTCGAATGTAACTTAACATTTTAAAAATTTTCTCCAGAATCTATAGACTTTTTTCAAGACTTTCGAATGGCGCATGTTTACTATATCGTTAAAAAATGTATATTAACAATTTCAAAGATTAGGTTTTTAGGACCAAAGATATTAATACTCCGCTTGTGGTAATAACAATCCACGTAAATCTAGTTAAGCCAAATAAAAAACTTGTACAAATTTATATCCTATTTGTTTTCAATTACTAAAACCGCCATTTCGAAATTTTCCAACGGAAACTTCAAAATTCTGACTTTAGAATCGGAAAGAGCAGACAATTTTACTTCAGAAAAGTGCTATTGGTTATTATTATTTTTGTTTTCGACAATTTTCTAGGTAAAAAACCAATCGACTATAAAATGGCCGCTTGGGAAGAAATAGGTTAATGTCTATGTTTAAGAGTACTTTCATTTAAAAATTTGCGACTTTTACGTGTTAATTATCTTAAGCACTTAGCACATAAAACTCCATCGATTCGCATTTCAGAAACAACTAATTTTATCAGTATACCTTCATCAAAGTGTATTCTTTTACGAAATAGTAATTCATTTTATATATTTTTTCCAAAGTTTTTCAAGTAAGTGTATTAGTTTTTAGCAAACAAGCGTTTTGAGACATGTTCCTTGTGTCAAGATACAGTCCTAGTAAAGAAAAATTAGAATTTGAATTAAATCATTCATAGTCCACTAATAGTTGAAAAGTTTAAAAAAATCATAAATACATCATCATGTCTTTTAATCATAATAAAGTGTTTAAAATCATATTATTTATGCATACAGGTGATATAAAAATACAATAGAGAATACAACATTTATTTTGTGATTCACATGCGTGTAGGTTGTAATGAACTCCTGCGAATTTCTTATTATATTTTGAAAATAAATCTAAATTTAAGAAAGTTACAGCTTATTACTTGAGCTTATTTATTGAGTGACGTAACATCGTTAGAACTTCAAAAGATGCTGGCTAAAATAACGTAAGACGTGAAATTTTCAAAGTTCTGTCTATATATCTTCTTCAATTTTCAAGATACCGTAAAAACTCCAAAACTTTACAAAGGTACCATGTACCATATCATGAGAGTTTACTGTTAACTGCAGGAAATCAGTATTTTTCCTTCTTATAGAACTTTTCATCGATATACCTTTAAGAGTGCATCCTCCATGTTTCAGATAAATTCATTAAACACTTTGACAGAAGGAGAAATTTGAAAATTAAGCAGAAGCATTTCAAGATAATTCTTTGATAAAAGAGAAAAGAAAAAACCATAAATGACTATTGCACTGAAGTATTATTGGTATACATTATTTTTCAATAAACAATTCTTTGTTAAGACAAAGAAACCTTTGATTTTTCCAGAACCTGTGTACGTGATGATTTATGGAAAATATTTAATTTTTTATTAATGAAAATAATAATATTTTATACTAAGGTGAATGTCCTGATTTCTGCTCAATATATTGTTGATTGCAGTTTTTCTGCTATTATAGATATTATGATTGTTTTGTACGTAATATATTAAAACTACATACAATGTACATATGTAATATTAAAAATATTGTAAATTCTGATAACAATCTTGAGAATAACTATAGTTTGAAGCCATACATAATGCAAAGTGCAATGCAATACAATGCGTCCAATGCATTCTATATGTCGACAATTCTAATCACAAAAAAAACATTTTGATTGTATTTATTCAATATGTATGCACACTATCTTTTACTTCTGTACCGTGACGTATTTTTACATAATGTTAATGCAATAAAAATCAACAAATCATGGGAAGGAAGACTATCAAATAAATTGTAATTATAGAAATAGGTATAATGTACACATCTAAAAATCATCGATTTATGCTGTGAGCAGAAATAGGTGCATTTGGAGTTCGATTTTTATTATATTAGTACTACAATCTTTAAAATATGTTGCTTGATATGGTAGCTTGATAAATGAATAATACTCTTAAACCTTTTTATTGGACAATACTTATAGGAACAGAAATTGGAACATTTACCTTGCGTAGGTATTATTATGCCAAACAAATTTCAAGAATAGTACGTGAAAAAAAACTTAGTACATCATTACCTTAACAACCGGAGAAGTAGAAACAGCAGCAGCAGTAGAATTGCCAGCAGAAACAGAAGACGCAGCAGTAGTAGTAGTCAACGTCGGAGGCCTCCTGGTCGCCGTGCCCGTCGGTTTCTTACTCCCGGTATACGGCCTCTTAGTCGTACCCTTCGTGGGTTTCTTGCTACCGGTCACCGGTTTCCTCGTCGTCGATGGCTTCGTCGTCAACTGCTCCTCGGTCACCTTGTTCGTCGTCGAAGTCGTACCCACTGGACGACTGTTAGTCGGAGTTCCAACTGTCGTCGCATTCCTCGGTGGGAACCTCGTGACTGGCGCAGTTTTTGATGGTAACGTTGTAACAGGTCTGGGGGATTCAGTCGTTGCTGGACTTCGTGGAGTCGTCTGAGTACTACTGGGCCTTGTGGAACCAGAACTGGAACTGGAACTGGGACTTGGTTTCTTGGTGAGGCCTGAGGTTGAAGAGGGTCTCTTGCTGGTCGTCGTAGTAGATTGAGAAGACAGGCTAGGTCTAGAGAATGAAGATGAATCTAACGTAGAGGGCATCGATGTCGATGTCAAGGTTGAGACAGAGTTGTCAGGTTTAGAGGATGATACCGTAGAACTAGAACCTACTGGTCTAGGTCTCTGAGTAATCGTGGTAGGTTTGGTGTCAGCAACACTGGGCCTCTGAGTCCTCCTCGTCGTGGTAACAACAGCACTGGTACTGGGCAGCGTCGTATACCTCTGCTCAGAAGCATTCTGCACGGTCTGGAAGGTCGACAACCTGATGGACTCGGTTGTAGCTTCAATCCCAGTCGGTTTCTTTGACGCCAGCTTCGGTGGCTTTGTCTTAATCGTCGTCGATTCGATAGTTGTAGGCTTCACAGAACTAGAACTACTACTACTGCTAGGTTTCGGTGATACCTTATCCACGTTTCCGGGTATGTCATTACTCTCCACAGCAGTAGTTGTGGTTGTGGTTGTAACAGTAGAGGACGTAGCGTATGGTTTCGGTAGGGCGGAGTGTGTATTATCTACGTCTATGGTGTTATCCTGGGTGAAGATGTCGGGCTCGTCATCGATCTTGCAGCAGCTGCCGAAGTAGAAGCGATCGATGCAGGTGCCGAGGTGCGTGCCGTTCGCCCGGGCGCACGTGAACGCGAACATGCAGACCCCGGTCTCGCCGGTGCGACGAGATACGCAGGGTAGATGCCTGATGTTCCTGCCGACCCCTGTGGACGTTGAAGAAAAGGTTTAGTTAATTGGTTGATTGAGGCACCATGTAGTTTTAAACCTGTCAGTGGCAAGGTCCATTATAAGGAACAATGGACATTACCCATTTGACTTATAATAAAAAGAATTTTACATATTCTTATAGATTTCTTTATATGGTAGCTTTTTTACAGGTACTGAACCACTTAACAATACAACTTTATTTATTGAATTTTTCGACAGAATATATTGTAATGAATCCAAATTTTCCAACCTAAAGAAAATAATTTTGATAATAAAAATAATCACATCTTATTATTATATTAAAGTACGCATTGAAAATGAATGTAGAAATCTAAAAAAGTAATGAGTAATTAAATATAATATTTGAGATTGTCTATATCTTTAAACCAGTGTTTCTATCATTACGCATTAGTAACTTCAGCAAAAACATTTTTTTGTCAATTCCGTATTTATTTGAAAATGTTATAGCGTAAAAATAACCATTTTATTAGATTCATCGCGACTCCTTTTTAGGCACGACCGCGACACGGAAGTGCCTTATATTTTCGTTAGCGAAAAATGTGTGCGGTAGGATATCTCACGCAATTTTTCACCAATCGGGCTGAAATTTTAGGAGAGATCTCCTCAAGCACAATATGAAATTCTATTTTTTTTATCTCGATCCTGTACGTAGTTTTTAAATTGCGAGCACTTTTTGCTTATTTTTACGTGTTTTTACGTGGTTTTTTAAAAAATTCATATTACACGATTATCTCCGCGAAATCTTAGCGAATCAGGCTCAAAATTCTTTTGGGAACTCTCCTAAGTATAACAACTTGATGGTCCTATTTTGAGATTGATCCTGCAAATATACGCTGAATGCGGCGACTATAAAATATCGCTAAAAACGGTTTTTGGGCTATAACTTGAAAAGTAAGCATTTTACGAAAAAAAGTTACATAGAAAAGTTGTAGATCTTTAAAAAATACAACTTTTTTCCATTGACATCTATTTATGAAAATACTTTTAACTCGAGTTAACAGGCCTAAAACGAATTTTAACATCGAAAAAAAACAGCTTTTTACCATATAACTTTACAGCTATGCATTTTACATGAAAAAGTTAAATGGAAAAGTTGTAGATCTTTGAATAATACAACTTTTTTCTTGATACCAAGACGCGAAAATGCTTTTAAATCAAGTTAATAGTTCAAAAATGATTTTTGACATCGAATAATGTAGTTTTTTACTATATTATACAGTCAAGCAAACGCGCAGCGTGAGCAAGGCGAGCGCGCAGCGCGAGCACCGGTAAGGCAAGCGAGCGCCACGCGCGAGCTGAGTACAGTCGTGCCTCTAATGCAAAATGTGAAGCATTTTGCATGCCTTACATTGCGAAGCGATGCAAGGCGCGGAGGAGCTAAGCGCTCGCTCTGAAGCTCCGGAGCAGACAAGTCACATGCGGCCTTCGGCCGCATGTGGCGCGCTAGTTGAATAAGTCCAGGTATATTCATTATGTTCATAACCCAAAAATTTATAACTAAATGAATCAAAGCTGTTAATGTAACTTGTTTTTGGATACTTTATAAAATTGTAATCAACAGGAGAATATATAGAACATAATGGTAAAAATATAGTACCAAGTAACAAAATGATCATTACATCGTAGAAAAACGTTTAAAATTATATTGCGTGGCCTTTATGGAACCGAAAATTATTGATCCGTAACAGAGAATATTAAATTGCGAAATTATTAGCTTGGCAAACTACTACATCTAAGCACAATCGAGACACAATTGTATAAAATTACACATAATATGTCACCGAAATGACATTTTGGATATCTTAGGTAATAAATAACTCTCTATTCTGACGGTATTAGGTTGCTATTGATTTTTAGCAGTAGTTTTAGCAGTAGTAGTTTTCTATTGAGTAATATTGTATTTACATTTAATACCTATCAACCTTGCACGGCATGAAATCTGATGATATCGTGTGTATATTTCCAACTATGAGTAGCAGAATTTTCATTGTTTAAATTTAACTGGATTATCAAACCATAATTAAATTTTAAAATATACGTTAAATCTATACATACACATAAATTATAAATAATTAAATTATTAAATATTGAATTTCATGTTTACACATTCTCCTGCACTTAATTAATTATGTATTATTCAATAATACACTGTGCCTTTTTTATTTTGTTAATCGCAAAATTAATTTCATATACTTTGGAGAAAGCATCCCATCAATGCGGGGGCGAGTTATAGTTACAGTGTAATCCTGAGCTCTAATCACGTCTCAACAACACTTAATGCAGACCGAATAGCCGCGGAATAATGTATGCTTCGGTGATAATTAATACACCGTGTGTGCGTGCGACACAAATCTTACCGGTAAAGATATGCCTTCCTTATACTTGTGGCGCCGCATTCGAAAATAATAAGGATAGTATTAACAATCGAGTGAAAATTGTTAATTTTCATTATTTCACTCAACACAAACGTCAATTTTAATTAATCATAATATGCCAACCAGTATAATTTAATGCTGAAATTCTTTCAAAATTTGAAATTTTCGTTCAGGTAGACAAAATGTTTAATGAAGTTTTAGAATAAATCTGTGACTCCTCATTATACCGATTAAGTCCATTAAAGAAATGAGTTTAGATTAAATTTGATATGTTTAAGTGATGGACTTCTTAAAAAATATCAAGAGATATCGACACATAAACATATGATTGAACACAATTCATAACGATTTAAGTCTATTTGTTTAATATTTGTACCTATAGGTACAAATATTTATTAGTACATTGTTTGCAAAATGTTTGTAAACTAATATTATGTTAAAACTATTTGAAATAAATTGGTCTCATATAATTACCGTTCATATAAAAAAATTTCATCCGAATCGGTCGAGTAATATCGGAATACTTGCTGGACAAACATAAAAAAAGCCATGTCGAATTGAGAACCTCCTCCTTTTCGAAGTCGGTTAAAAATAAAAAAGACCATTATAAACGATTTTGAACTGGACATATTATTAGTCATAATAGTCCTTTTCTATTTTATATAATTTTTATTTTATAATTGTATACAATTATGACTAACAATACATTCAGTTGAAAATCGTTTATAATGGCTTTTTTATTTTATGAGACCAATTTATTTCAATTATCTTTAACATAATATTAGTTTACAAACAATTTGCAAACGATGTACTAAAAAATACATGAGAAAACATAATGTATATGTTGGCTACATGGATTTTTATGTAATGATACAATGGAGCACAATAAAGGAAATAAATTAAACATAACAAAAATTCGCATAAATATGAACTTTTCGAAAAATGGAGAAATTCGGAGGAATATACGGGAAACACGGATACCGGGAGAAACAGGAAAGCGTCTAGCGCGTATTAAAAACATAAAAAACAAAACGCAATAGATGTGTTAAATATAAACTTTTTTATAATAAGGAAATACGACACAAAAAGAGGAAATAAAATCAAACACAAAAAAATATACATAATTATGGAGGCGATAAAAAATTGATCTAGAACACATGATTGATAATGAATTTTAGTATTATGTAGATTTGGATACCTTATTCAACAGTATAATTTTTTACTTGTTAAACTCTTATATTTCGATCTAGCGTATTAGTGCAAACGTGAAAACCTTAATATCTGTAAAAACATGAAAAGTGGACTGAAGTTGTTACTCCGGAAAGCTACATCAGACAGTAAATCATGTACTTGCATACATAAACTTTATAGTAAAATGTAGAAAATTGAAATTTAAAAGTTATGGTACCAGCACAAACGGAAGTCTACCACGCTAAAATGGAGCGAGTAAAATACATATTCTCTTTTTGTGAGAGAATGCAATGAACCTCTTTCAGAGCGAATGCTTACTCTATACGAGCAAATAATCACTAAATTTTCAGTTTAAGTTGAAAATTCACTCAAATTTTACTATATAATCACTCAAATATAGCAACAATCCACTCGAAAAGGTGTTAACTGCATTCTCTCTCAACAAGAGCCTGACATTTCACTCACATCCTTTCGGCACAGCACAAATCCGCGTCTCACTCAAGCAAAGTAGTCCATCAAACGCCTCGAAATCCACCTCGTCGACTCATCCACCAAAAAACCAAAACTTCAGAATTCATAATTTTATTTATCCATGACTAACGCCACTACATTTGACATACGTCGGATATACACACCCGCACACACACACACACACGCACACGCACACGCACACACACACACACACACACACACACGATGTATATACACCTATACCAACGCTATTCTCCGAGGAGAGAATTTATGTCAGCCAGGCGAGCAGCAGGCAGCATCGAAGCCCAGCATCGCGCTCGCAAGCGGGGGTACCGTTAAGTTTCGATGTATGAGCTAGTTGCCCGGACGGAAAAGTGGGTCACAGTCACAGTCGCGGCGCGTAGAGCTGGAGGCCTATGTGTTGCGCGGCGCCACCGGGCTCTTTATCTCTCTCTCTCTCTCTCTCTCTCTCTCTCTCTCTCTCTCTCTCTCTCTCTCTCTCTCTCTCTCTCTCTCTCTCGCGGGTCTATATAGGTATATAGACACCTTTTTTTCTTCATTGTACCTTTGTATCGTAGGTTTTTTTCGGGAAGGTTTGAACGATTGCTCTGGATTTTTTGGTAGTTTCAAGGGAGCGGTTTGCTGGCTTTAGTGCACGCTGCGAGAGAGTGTGGATAATTTTATTGTTTCGTGGGTGGGTGGAGCTTTGATTTGTGCTTACTCATGAGAGTGATTCTGTAGGTGTTTGGTTGAAAGGGTTTGGTGAAGGTGAATTTAGATGCGCTTGAGCGTCAACTGTACTCATAGCCTACATAATTGTAATATAGAGAATGAGACTGTGGTTAGGAACGCTTTTGGGAGAAGCTTTAGTCGTAATTATTAACCACATTGAGAAAATTATACAGTGTTTGTAACTAATAGAAAAAGTACTTAAACAAATATAGTGTAAGATCGGTACCACTAAATTATTTCTCCAATTTATCTCCCTTTAATTTCCGAATTATATGTGATATTTACGCATAAAATAAGCAAAATGTTTAGGTTCTATCTTTTTATCCACAAAATCGGTTCTAGTGTTTCTTTTCAGCAAAGAAATGTTTTTAATAGATTTAATGGATGCCTACGTTTGATTTTAAAAAATTTGGTAATTTGAACGTTGTCGATAATATTTGTGTTGCGATCGGTATAAAGGTAAGAGAGCTTAAATGGACCCTACAGTAATGAAGAAGTTAAATATATATATATATATATATATATATATATATATATATTGCTTTTGTTACTATAATAATTAGTTAATTTTACTAAAAGATATTTAGAAAAATAGTAAATTTTACTAACAAAAATCTATTAGCTCCAAATAAATTCTATTTGACAGTAGTATACAATATCAAAGTCAATCACTTTCAGAGTTCTCAAAAATACCTAATTCTGATCAGGAACCTCCTACAAAAATTAGCTATTTTCAAAATTTCAGATAAAAACTATAATTTTCTCAGAGCATCTAAGAAAGTGTTGGTGTCGATCACAAAATCTTAAAATAGTTAGTTTTTTATAAGAGGACTCTAAAAAGAACTAGGTGTTTTTGAGAAATCTGAAATGTGCTAGTCTTCGTAAGAGACATGGATATATAGATCAACGAAAACTAAACTCTTCTGCAACCATCATACATAAATCACCATCACAGCCTAAGAAACAATTAATTTACATCCGAGATCGAAAGTGTGTTATCACTCCATAAAGAAAAAAGCACAGTTAACCAAATTGGCATTGGCAACAGACAGCGGCTAACGCGATTCTAGGTCAGTTGGCCACTCGCGCCTACGACATCCTCTCTCTCTCTCTCTCTCCTGCTCTCCTAACGACGTCGATGAGAAAAAAAATCATCTCATTTCGCATGCGAAGAATGCGCGCAAGCGGAAGATTCAGGTGTGAGTCACAACACCGAGAAAGAAAGTATATAGCGTCGACGCGCTCGAGCGCGCGCGCGTTGGGTCATTGTCAAGCGCGCTCGAAGTGAAATGCCGTTCGTCGCGCGACGTGGAATTTCCATTTCCATCTGCAGCGGACGATTACCGAAATGTCTCGGGTAGTTTGGTTTTGAAGATGGGATGATAAGGGAGAGATGGAGGGGTTTTCGCGAATTTGGCGACGGCAGGAAGCGTTTGGGTTGAAGGAACGGGTTTTATGGATTGGCTGTGTGTGTGTAGCTGGAAGCACCGTTAATTGAAATTCAGACAGCGAGGCAGAGTTTAGAGATAAAAGTAATTGAAAAGGAGCTAAGTGACAGGTGTAAGGCTATTCTGAATAGCGGGGGATAGTGGTGGATATAGTGGCACAAGGGCAAAAGTGGTTGACTTGTGTGAGGTCTTTGAGATGTCATTCTGAAGCTAAGTACTTTAACTTTTGACGTATAATAATATCAAATCACTTACATTTAGAAGGACTTTTAAAATCGATTGTTTAATGCAGTTCACTGTTTTTTTAGTTTCTCTTCTAAAGAAACATTCGATTCAGTGTTATTTGGCACATACTTAACTAAAATCAACTGTTTACCTTATCCTGTATAATACAAAAAGTACCTAAACTTGAGCGTAAAAGCGTAAACACTCAATAAATGAGTGTTTTTTCTGCATGTGAATTCTGGTGATTTTTTACCTAAAAATTTGATAATATGTTATTGCATAAAAAGTAAGTTTAATCCTCCATTCAAAAAGAAAATAAATTTTTATTCTCATTTTCAAAAGTTAATTCTAAAAATGCGGCAATTCAATATAAGAACTTTTTGTAATTTTGCGTTAATTCGCTTATTTATCTGTTTGAATTTCTTGCATCTATAAATTTCCTAGCGTCAACTCTACATTCTATTGCACGTTTCATCGTAAAAGGAAATTGTATTATCAAATAAATTAACTCTTTTGTGAAACACAAATAATATGTATTATCATTTTTCTAAGTTTTTGTGACTTTGTTGAATACAACTGTTTTTTATGAAAACCTAGTTTTCTTCGCATATGTATTTTCTGATCATTAAACTCATTTTGGTACACACTAAATTGATTGTTGTGAATGAATTATTCGGGATATATTCATGATAGTATTTCCAAAAACATAATTCTTTGCTAGATTTATTTAGAAGAGTCATGACATGTAATAAAATCATGTCTATAATTTTGTGTACACTGAGAAAACTTATATAGTAAAATATTACGATGATGAACATCATTAATTAAAATTTTGTATTTAAACAATTTCTGTAAAAATATATAATTTTCAAAACATTTTTTATAAGACATTTTTTATGATATCCTTTGTTCAGTATAAACACTAATAAATAGTATTTTCTGAAAATTTCATCCAGATCTATAAATTTGGTTTACGCTATGATGATTCATAATATGCATCAATTTAGCTTAAAAGATGAATTATCCTTAATAATTTCGAAATGGGTGGGACAGTCAATTACTGTGCCCCTTAATATTTATGTTTAAACATTATAAAATCATATAGTAACTCAATGAAATAGTACTTTTAAATATAAAGTAATGTACATGGTAATAATAAAAAATAATATAAGGTACTTTTTTATTGGGTTATTGTTAGTAATCTGTCTTATTCCATGCTATACGTTGAAAATTGCTGTATAACTTTATAGTATCATTACAAATATGCCATCTAAATACGAGTTTATTCAAATAAAATTCTATCTTTTTGCTTTCTCAAAGAGCAAGCTTTGTAACGATGATAAATTTTTTTTTTTCATAGATTTGATGAATCTCGATGTTTTCGAGGTTCCTGAGTCATAAAAATAGGTTTACAATAGGTTTTTAAAAAAAGGCTGTCTGCCTGTATGTATGTATGTGTGTATGTATGTATAAAACCAAAATTAGTATCCACCACAATTCTTTAAGGACGTTCACCGGATAATTGAATTTCTTTAAAATCTCTTGAAATTGTTATCATATATTAATTTAGATGTGTTTTATATGTGGTTGAAATTTCGACCCCCCTTTCGGTATCCAAAATCGAGAAACTTATCTTCAAAGTTTCAGTTTTTAACATGGGAGCCCCATTTTGATCTCTCACAAAATGGACATTTTTATTTATTTTAAACCTGGTTTTCTTTACATTGTTTTGAAAAACTAGTATCAAATGTAAAATAAGCATAGAAGTAATATATAACTAGCGCGCCACACGCGGCCTTCGGCCGCATGTGACTTGCCTGCTCCTCCGCGCCTTGCATCGCTTCGCGTTTTGCATTAGAGACACGACCGAACTCAACTCGCGCGAAGCGCTAAACTAAAGCTTACATTTAACGCTGACACTATTATCTGTTTATTTTTACAGAAATCAGTAAAAGAATATTGTTCTTTTTTGACAAGGGGACATCTTTAAATAATTTTAAGATCGATTGGGCGTGCTGCACCGCAATTGTTATTAAATGATGTGTATGAATAATCGTTTTTAGGTTGTTTATTGTGAAAAAGCATTTTTTTTTAAATATTTGATACCATAAAAAGTTGTGTTTTTTTGAGATCTACAACTTTTTCATTAAATTTTTTTACGTAAAATGCATACCTGCAAAGTTTTATAGTAAGAAACTGCATTTTTCGATGTCAAAAATCGTTTTTGGACTATTAACTTGATTTAAAAGCATTTTCGCGTCTTGGTGTCCAGAAAAGAAAGTTGTATTTTTCAAAGATCTACAACTTCTCCATTTAACTTTTTCATGTAAAATGCATAGATGTAAAGTTATATAATAAAAAGCAGTTTTTTCGATGTTAACATTCGTTTTTGGCCTGTTAACTCGAGTTAAAAGTATTTTCATAAATAGATGTCAATGGGAAAAAGTTGTATTTTTTAAAGATCTACAACTTTCCTATGTAACTTTTTTCGTAAAATGCTTACTTTTCAAGTTATAGCCCAAAAACCGTTTTTAGCGGTATTTTATAGTCGCCGCATTCAGCGTATATTTGCAGGATCAATCTCAAAATAGGACCATCAAGTTGTTATACTTAGGAGAGTTCCCAAAAGAATTTTGAGCCTGATTCGCTAAGATTTCGCGGAGATAATCGTGTAACATGAATTTAAAAAAAAAACACGTCAAAACACGTAAAAATAAGCAAAAAGTGCTCGCAATTTAAAAACTACGTACAGGATCGGGATAAAAAAAATAGAATTTCATATTGTGCTGGAGGAGATCTCTCCTAAAATTTCAGCCCGGTTGGTAAAAAATTGCGTGAAATATCCTACCGCACACATTTTTCGCTAACGAAAATATGAGGCACTTCCGTGTCGCAGTCATGCCTAAAAAGCTGGACATAGCAAGCGGTACTTTTTTTTAAAGATATCGCTATCTAAAGCTGTGCTCCAATGTTATTAGTATATCTATATTATGGTGCGACATATGCAAAAGTTAATGCCGTACTTCAGTTTTTGGTGCTTTTTCATAAATTTTATACTCTTTACTATAATATATTAATATGTTGTATTATAAACAGAAGGGTTTTCATTATAAGTATTGCCATTTAATAATGATTCTGTCGAAAATTAACTTTCTAACTTTACTGTCCACCGGAGAACTGATTAGATTTTGGAGCTGAATGGATAATATTAAACTCATTTTTTGGCAAATATATCAATTTTTAAAAATTTGTCAAAATAGAAAAAATCTTTTTTGTTATTCTATACATTGAACTTGTCAAAAATATGTACGTTTTCATAAAGTTGGCGTCACAAAATATTAGTTTAAAAAAAATGTAAAAAGCGATACATTTTTTTTCTTTTTTTATACGCTGAGCTTTTTAAAAATACGTGCGTTTTTATAAAGTAGACGTCATTTTCTTTCGATTGATGTATCTAACAGTAATTTTAAAGTTATTTAATACCAAAATTTTAGTTTAAAAGAATTGTATAAATCGAAATTTTTTTTGTCATTCTATACGTTGAACTTGACAAAAATATGTACGTTACAATGAAGTTGGCGTAATTTTCTATCGATTGATATATCTTATAATAACAATAAAGTTATTTTTGTAAAATAATAACATAATATTAGTTCTAAAAACTTTTTAAATAGAGAAAGTATTTGTTATCTTTTAATAATGTAATTTTTTTTGCTGGCAATACCAAAATGCTTGTATCTAATGAATTAATCGTAGCATTAATTTATTAATCGCGAATTTTCATTATAAGATTCGTTAAATCAATCAATCGAGACCTCTAAGAAAACATTCTACTAAGGCAGTTAGCAGCGGTATTTTTTACCACAGAACCACGCCACAAAAAATGTTAAATAGATCACATCCTATCCTCCACAAGAATTAAGCAAAAAAGCTATTTACTTAGTGACCAATTCCTTACAATCTTGAAACCACAAGCATTAACCGCGCGGACTCTTTGATTCGAGAACGCAGCCTCGCGGCTGACGTTCGCGTGGATTTGCCTATACCCGATTCAACGATCCGTTACTTCTACTCACGTTTCGCAGTTATAAGAAAAAGAAGCAGCAGAGTCTGCGCCGAAGCAGAGGCTCGCGCGCGCGCGCTCTTGCGACCTTTCGTGCATTTCGTCTAACGGTTCTGCGTGTTTAGGGTTCCTCCGTGCGGTAAGTGTAAGTATACACCTGAATCGCCGAGAGAGGCATGACCAGAAAAAATGACGTAACTCTACGGGTTTATGTTGCTCTTAGCTGGTTTCTTTTTTCGGAAATCGGTTTTTAGGAATGGTGGTTGTTGCGGGTTGTTGGATTTAATGTCTGGAGCGTGCTTTTGGTTTATGAATGATAGATCGGTGCAGGAAATAGTATCGTGTACGACAACATTTTACTAATAATGTTTCATGTAAAATGTATATACCAATACGTATGTACAATTTTGCAGCTTCCCGGAATAATGTGACTGAAGTGCATTTTTCGTTTTTCTGATATATTGAGGTTTTCAAGTTTTCACTAATGTACTGGATTGAATCGTAAGAGATGAAGAGTGAAATTATACTCAAAAGAAAACTCAAATCGTTGTTCCAGGAAAATGTGTATAATACTCACCATAATTCAAGTATGTTCATTGGTGTGCATTGGGATGATTTGCAGTTAAAATTAGCATCGAAATTGTACTATGGCCATAATGAAAATAATAAAAAAAAGACTTTTATCAACTTTCTGAATGTAATTCAATCGTTTTTCTTGACGCAGATTTTAAACAAATGGACTGAAGTAATTATATTATGCACTATACTGTTTTCAATGATAAAGTTTATATTTCTGCGACACCTGTTATTTTTATTTGGAAGAGGCCTTTATAAGGAAATGTACAGAAAAATTTATTTTTGTCGACCTAAAACATTTTAAAAACAGTAAGGTGAACGCACTATTGGGACCAGGCTTTTTCGATACTGTATTCTATATGAAACATGGAACAATAGTAAATAAAGTTCATCAATGGGCGAACCTTTTATGGCCAGGTTACTATTACGGAATTATTGATTAAAAATGGTATGCATTCGGATTATACAACTCCCTTGCTAAGGATGCAAAAAATGTTTTCCCAGAAAATTATAGGTGTCGACAAAAAAACTTTAATTTAAGTTTTATGTTGTGTAAAAACAGCAATAATTCGAAAAGTCATTAATATTCAAAGATAGTGACAAGAAAGCGAAAAATTAAAAATAGAGTAATATTCCATTTTTAAATATTGGTAATTTTTGATGGATTATTTCACTATCCTTTATTATTAATAACCTTTAATATAATCAATGTTTTTATACTAAACAATTAATTAAAACTTTTTTGCCTACTTTTTTGATATTTCATGAAAAACTGTTCTTGCGCCTTTAGGAGGGGAGTTATATAATCTCAATACAGACCATTTTTAATCAATAATTCCGTAATCGTAATTTGACTATAAGATAGTTAGCCCATTGACGATGCTTGTCTACTATTTTTCTCAGTTTAAATACACTAAAAGTACCGAAAAACCCGGTACCATAGGTAAGCCCTAACATTTTCTTTCTAACGAAAAATAAATTCTTCTCTAGATCTGCTTATATAAACACACCAAACTTAACGTAAACACAATATTAAAAAACAAAACTCAACTGAACTAATCATCCCACAACTCGCCACAGAAATCACGTACAAAAATGCCAAAGATACGCACGAAATGCCGTAAGTTCCGACAAATGAGGCTACAGTACGGTACAGATATAATACCCTCTCGGAGCGCGCATTTGTGGCCACCTTCTTTCGCTGCGCCCGCTTGTTTTCTTTTTTGCGAAAACGAGCCATAATCGCGCGTGCGCGTCGTTCCCAGGCACGCATTTTTTTGCTCGCGCGCAGCACGCGTATAATTATATTCCGCGCACGGTGTATAGTTTTTCTCACCTTCGGAAAGTAACTGCGGCACGAAGACGGGACTGGCGAGGGTCGAGCACAACATGAGGGCGCAGAGCAGCAGGGCGGCCGCCCAAAAATGCCTGTGGCGCTGCCTCATCTGGAAAAATATAAGAGAGATACAGGGTTAAGTGATGTGGATGATGTGTTTGGGCGTGGTTGATTTTTTAGTTGCGAGGTTAAACGACTGGAATAGTTTAACGATATGCTATTTTTATATACAGAGAAAGAAGAGTATTTTTATGTGGAAAAATATGGACTTTATGTCTTTAATTATAACATGTTATTACATGGTATTCTTTGACATGTGTTAATTTATGTGATTATATGTCATTGTATGTAATTTTATATATATATATATATATATATATATATATATATATATATATATATATATACATACTTATTTTTTTCAACTTTATGCGAAAACATATCAAGGTGTCAGTGGATAGGTACAGGGTGTCAGTAATTAGGACTATGACTCTAATTCATTAAAAGAATTTTAGCTCTTCGCTACATTGTAAGCATACTTGCGAAGATTATTGATCGGACCCGGAAAAACTTCCTGAAGTTAGTTTCCGAACATTTTGTCATATGTACATCATGGACTTATAAAACTTTACACCAAAGTAACTTCGTTTATATACAATCGCATATGGTTACATTTAATCATATATATTTACATAGTATTATAGACTATTGCACGTCGGTATATTGCAACACGATTTACAAAAATTTATTGTGAACTCCCGGCCCTCCCGGGTCACGTATGTGAATATATTTAATAGCATAGAATAACATATGAATACACATAATTACAATATATTCCTACACGTGTCACAAAATTTCGTTTTGTCACGTGTGACTACATATGTTTACATATAGTTACATATAATTGCAAATGCAATCGCATATAATCATATATAGTTACATGTAAACCATTTTTACTCGAGTACTACACCAGTGGGGATCAAACAAGAGCTGATCACGCAGTTTGGATGACTGATTTTGATGAAACTTTGAGGATCGTTTTCTTGTACCATTCATCCGATGGGCCTTGGCATGGTAGATGCAGTGTCTTTCAGTACCGTATATATATAAGGAATTCTACAAACAATAAGTAGTTTGACAAGTGACGAAAAATAAATGATGAAGCACGCCTCGGCAACTCAAGTTTTCTTATTGTACAGGTCCTAAAATGTACGAGAAAAATTTCTAACAAGCGAAAAAGACCTTGTCACACACTTTTTTATATATAAATTTTTCTTATGGAAATTTAACATGAAAATTATGAACTAAAAACAGTCATTATTGATATAATAATCATTTGACTTCTAAGGATGTACATTTTTTTTCACGAATAGAATGTAAAGTAGAGAAGAAAAGCTCTTATTTGAGACATATCGCGTTAAAAGATATTAACAATATCAAGAGCTATGAATGATTAAAGATAGTGAATAAACACGAAGAAATAGTAAAAAATGAGAAATCATAAATATATTCTTTATATTCTCTTACATGAAAAAAAATTTTGCACCCTTAGAAGTCAAATCACAAAGCCTTTTTCGCTTGTTGGAAAATTTTCTTGTACATTATAGGACCTATACAATACGAAAACTGGAGTTGCAGATACGTGCCTCATCGATTAATTTTCGTCATTTTTCACACCACTTATCGGCCGATTTTTTGTAGAATTCCTCATATATCTGATTTTTAACATTGCCAATATGAACAATGCTAATGTTTTTTGGCTCTAGCTATATCAGGTCCATTGGATACAAATATGGTTATCGAGCTTCATTTTTATGTACAAGTAACGATCCATAATGTTTTATCAAAATCTGAGACCCAAACTCCGTGGTATCCCCTTATAAATTGCTGAAAAAGTTGTGAATACCACTATCAAATTCTTTTTCATACAAAAAACGAAATTGAAAGTTTCAGAAAAATCGGTAGAGTTCCATTTGTATATCGTGCAGTCAATAACTTCAAAATTAAAGTCACAGTGTGCATAGTGCATCTATACTTTTTTCACGCGTAAATTTCTGAAGTTTTAAGATATTTAAAGGGTTAAACTTTCAATCTTTAAGTACCACGGAGCTGAATTTTTCGATATTTATTTCATTATCGAACCAATAAATCATTAATAAATTTAGTAAAGTGAAAATGTTTATAAAATGGTATTGTTAGAGATAAACGTATACAGAAACAAGATTTTCCTTTATAAGTCTCATAGACCAAGTCAATACGAATTCTAATAGTTTCGTGAAAATTCTGATCCTTTAAGAGGATAATCCGGTGTTAAATCCAGAAAATGAAAACATTTTTAGTTTGTTGTTTATTCTTGTCTATGAAGATTGTTTTAGTGAGTCATAGACAAATATAAAATATTGACATCGTTGCTGCGAGATATTATTACATATAGGTAAATTATTTTTAACTGCACATAATTTATCCTCATGCACAAGATATTGTACAAGGTCTTTTTGACCTAGGCAATAGAAATATTTTTAGTCTGTATTACGATTTTAAGACGTGTTTGAGAGATGTTACGGTCGCGTATCTCATTTAATGTACCCATAAATATCAAAAACGTATAAAAGTGAATCTTTTATCATTAACGTTTACACAATGCAAGATTCTAGAGACGAAAGAATTGACTTTTAAAAAATCATAAAAATATCATTCTTTTGAAAACAAGAGGTCGTTTATATATTACGTAATGTTTTGAGAAGTCTGGGGGGGGGGGGGGGGTTTATTCGCCTTGTGATGCGTGATAAAGACATTGAAAAATCGGTGAAAATGTGTTACATACAAAATTTATAACATTAAAGTTATAGTTGATTTTAACAAAAATGTAACGAATTTACAGTAATTTTATCAATTTTTACTAGATTTGATACGCCTTCAAATCGTAAATGAAATTAATTTAATTGATTATGTTCCGAATATTTTTAAGAAAATAATATTGTAAAGATTCTCTACATGTTTAAAATTGATCCATAAAATGTGTTCTTGACATAAATTATACTTATACGGTTCAAAGGTTTATGACCAAGCTACAAAAGATAAATAATCATAACACCTTTTGAATTACTATCTTGTAGACAATGCTAACGAAAAAATAATACCATCTAAATATGTCTTCGAAAAACACGATTTCGTTATAAAAATTGTTTTTTTTACAGTAATTTTAATAAGAGATGGAAATTAATAATCACTTATATCTTTTCATATATTTGTTGAGAATATACTTCTATAAATATAATCCCAAGTTAAAATATATTAAAGAAAATGTATTGCGCATACCAATAAATTTTTGTCGAATATTACTCCATCAAACAAAGTGAACATAATAAATATGTGTAAAAACATTGCATAAAAATTATTTTTATGTAAATTTTGATTTTGGCAAATAACATAAAATATCGCTATCTTTTTCCCCTAACGGCCGTTATTCGGACGTTAATTAAACTTAATATTTTGAAGATTTTCTCGATCACTTAACATTGATGTTTGCAATAAAGATTGACTGAAAGTTTCAATCGATTCGTTAGCAAGAAATTTTTTAAGAAAACAAAAAACCCTCGCAATTGTGCTAAAATTATACTAAAACGAGAAGAAAGTCGGTCGTCGGGTTTGATTTGTATTTTGACAACCTGGTGCCTAGAATCCGTCATAATGGATTTTATGCACCTTCACACGCCTAGTATCATTCTGTAAATTAATTTCAACATTGAAATAAAGAATCATACAAACATACATACAACATATAAGCAAAAACAATTATTGTCGTTAGAACACGTGAGAAATGTATAGTTTTTTAAAATTTTTGTTTGGCGCTCCTGCATGTACTTTATTACATAAATTTAACATTCATCCTTTTTCTGTTGAACCCTTCAACCAATTTAAAAATTTAATTTAGAACATTACGAAAGTCTGTACAGATTTAATACTCAATGAAATCCAAAAGTGTCCAAAATGAATTGGCAGGCTAGCAAATCGAGATTATTGATCTTGTTACATTTTAAAGTTTTCGCAAAATATTATACATTTTGTCTTAAAAAAAAGTCTACTACACCCAGAAAAATGTCCTTTCAGTTCCAAAATGAAATCCAAGCAGATAATACTCATACTCATATCAAATTGTTAAACCAACGTTCCCCCGCACCGCGCGACTTCTACGGGGATGTGGATTTTTATGAATGACTGTCCGTGCATTTATATAAATGTGTACTAACTCCTGCGTTGGCGCACTTACGTACAAACACGACAACCACTAGTACCTGAGAACCTTCCCACGGGAGAACCCAGAAGATACAGCCTATAGCGGAGTCATGCCGTAATTACGCGGTTCAAGGCCAGACGACTTAACTGGTTTTTCTCTTCTTTTTTTTTAAGCATTTCTTTTATTATCCTCTGTCGAGACGCGTTTCGAGTGTAAATCTGCTGTACGGTAACGTAGATATACATACGCGAGTACCAAATATGTCTTGGAGTTGTTAACAATACATATAGCTTTTATACGTATGAATATCGGTACCGTTTGTCTTAGAATGGAATAGAGGGTTATTTTTAGGTCGGTCCTTTTCGATGCATTACGCAGTCCTTGAAACTTATGTAAGTTGTGCCGCTTGACTTTCGAGTTTCCGGATGAATGCGGGTGTGATAGGTATTAAGCGGGGATAGATAAGGCGTCTGCCGGGCTGCGAGCTCGCGCGCATATCTTTAAACTAGAAGATTAAATACATTTGGAGTGCTGCGTGGGATTAGCCGCCGTTCTGCGCGTAATATAGCGAGCGTAATGAATGTGCGTCTTATGATGAGTATTGATGAGTAAGTTTCAAGTAGTGAAAAACTAGGTGTAACTGGTGAAAAAATGTGTATTGACTGTTCAGTTATAGAAGTAAGGGAAGTTTGGAAAATTTGAACAACAATATAAGGATATTAAGACGTGGCTTCACAACAAAACAATTAAGAATTAGGAATTTATAGAAAACTGACTAAGGAAAAAAATAAACTTACTTTAACTTATTATTACAATTTATTAATTTATTTTTACTCATTTTCAAAGTATATAGGGTAAATTTATTTTTTTATAAGTTGCTTTTTGCACTAAAGTCAAGTTAAAAAAATGTTAAGTTGTCATAGTATTGTTTTGCGATTGTGATATATTATAAGTCAAAGATAAAAAGCTTAAAGAATTTGAAGTGAGTGACCACAATAAGATTCAGGAAGGAAACTATTTAACAGGATCTTTTGATTCGCCAGCCTTAATATACAATGAATTAATTTGAATGTCTTAGGCTATTAACCTGACCGACGAATAGGTTTAATGCTTAACATCAAAGCTTTATATGTAACTCAAACTTTTTAAAGTTTAAACAATGTGAAATTGTCTCTTTTTATTTACCACTAATTTTAACCAATAAGTAAATTGAAACTAAGTTAGTCATAATTCATATTTCTGACAAATTCTACAGAATTCTAATAAATCATGAAAGGAATGCGATGAATCCTCATTTCCAGAACTCCACTATCCACCTATCTACACCTCATCGGTTACAACTGCAAACCCGATCAGACCCAACGCTCTCCAATCCTCACCAAAATCAGCCCACCGCAATTCCCAACTCACTCAAAACAACGGCTAATCCTCCCGCAATTTCCATTACCCGCGCACACACACACACGCACACTTTCTTCCGAACGAAAAATACGCACAACTCCGGGCTGTTCACGGGGTCGGCGCGCGTCATCGGACTCGTGAAAGTATACAGCCGAAGCGTCGGCGACTATACGTGGGGCGTTTACCATCATTTCACCGAGTACCGCTATACATGCTCGCGTCCCGCCTGGATATACGGGTTAAGCCGGCACACAAACTTTCCGCTTTGCCGCGATGTATATACAACGCGTTTACGGTACAAGCGACCGTCCACAAGATCGACGCGTGCACGCATTATGTAGTGGCAGCTGAAGGCGTCGCTTTTTCTTTTGGTAGGTACCGGGGGATATGGGAAAAACAAGAGAGTTCTCTCGGGAGACAATAAGATTTGATTGTAATGAGATGACGGTGGTGGGTGGATATACCTCTGGGTGGAGGAAGAAATCAAGGACGTTCCGAGGAGTGGATTGTATAGATTGTATAGCTCTTTGCGATTGACCGCGCGAGAGGAATGTTCCGTGGGAAGTGATCCAGTTGAGCGATTGGAATTTTTGCATAATTTTTAACTGATGAACATTTAGCGGATTTATTTGTGGTTATAATAGGGTTTGTTTTAAAAACTGAGTGGGATTATTGAAAAAACGATCGTTGAAATTCATAACCCTGAATTTTAATCTTTTTGTTTTAACTATTTTTTTTAAATGAGTTTTTATATTGTTAAGAACTATTTTTGTTAAAAATAAGCTTGGTTTATCTTAGTTTATTGTGATTCGGATATACCGTTATTTTTATGGGGGCATTATTTGAATTTTAAGAAAAAATAAAGAATATCAACGCATTAGTACATTGCATATCTTTTAACCGTATGCTGACTGCGTTTGAACTGGAAATAAACAACTTTAATGGTCAATAATTTAATATATATGAGCAAATTTATTTATGAATGTTAATAAACTAATGAATTATTTTGAAGTTACTAATAAATAAACGTTTGCATTATAATTCATTTAGTAAATTATACCTACTGCATTAGATTTTTATGGAAGTTCGCACGGCTTTTACGATTAGTTGATTAATTTTGTCTTGTTATAAATAGTTTGAAACGCTCTTCTCAAAATCGATATAATGAACTTTGTCAATAAATAATTTAAAAATTACTAATAAAGTTACTATTAAATATTAATAAACTAATAAATAATTAAAAAGCTACTCATACGAAAATGTTGTCATTTTAATGTATAATAATATTTACGTAATTTTCTTTTTAGCACTAATATATTAACTATTGATTCCCAATATACTAGAAGAATGTATGTTAAAAAACATATGATTTTGCATACCTGTCGCATCAACAATACGTGTCAACAATATGCACAAGTAAATTCGAATACTGTTACACTTTGGTTCACGTATAAATAAGTCCACGAAACCGGTTTATCAGTTGCAGAAATAAGTGCACGCAAGCATTGAATCCGAACAGCCGTAACAAGTGTTACCTTCCCTTGCCACTGATAAATTGAAGCAGCATACAGGAATTTACAACACAACATTCTATTATAGTTATTTTTAGCAACATTCAAAGTGAAAATTATCTATCAGAAATGTCCACATTTATCAAAAGTGTAAGTTCTGACTTTCTTTTCAATTTGACAATTATGGCAATTATGAGTAATTCAGATTTCCTATAAATTAAACCGGCTAAATTTTTACAAACTATTTTATTGTTAAAAATATTATCAGAATTTAACAGAACTTTTCAGAATTTGACAGATTTTGTCAGAATTTAACTGATTTTGTCAGAAATTAACGGATTTTTTCAGAATTTAACTGATTTTTTCAGGATTTAACTGATTTTTTCACAATTTAACTGCTTTTTTCAGAGTTTAAAAGATTTTTTCAGAATTTAACTGATTTCTTCAGAATTTAACAGATTTTGTCAGAATTTAACAGATTTTTTCAGAATTTAACAGCTTTTTTCAGAATTAAACCGATTTTTTCAGAATTTAGCAGATTTTTTCAGAATTTAACAGATTTTTTCAGAATTTAACAGATTTTTTCAGAATTTAACAGATTTTTCAGAACTTAACCGACTTTTTTAGAATTTAACAGATTTTATCAAAATAATATTTATTTTAGAATTTGACTACTTTTTCAGAACTTGACATATTTTTCGAGAATATAACCGTTTATATTTTCAGAATGCGATACATTTATTGAGAATTTAACAGATGTTTTTAGAATATAACAGATCTTTTTAGAAGATAACGGATTTTTTTAGAATGTAACAAATTTTTTTAGTGTATAATAGATTTTTTTCAAAAGTTGATAGATTTTTTCGTAATTCAACAATTTTGTTTCGATTTTGACAGTTTCTTTCAGAATATGATAAACTTTTTCAAAATTTAACACAACCATCCATAGTTAGTTGACAAATTAATACAAAAGTCAGAATTGTATACTACAGTGCGTCTCATAACTATAGAAACACCAAAAATTTTTACATTTAAATCTGTGTATTATATCTTTTCTTAAAAAACCTGTAACTTTCGAAGCAAAAAACTAAGGATAATTTTAAAAATAGCAAATAAAAGGCAATTTTATTCTCTTTAAGACGTTACCAAAATATTGTGTCTACATTAACTTATGAAAAATTCACGGACGGTTTAAACAAAACTTGAATACTAGATAAAAAATTTACATTGATTTAAATGGGTCTAAAAATTTTGAAGTGTTTCTATAGTTATGAAACAACGATAACTTCTTTAATGTTGATGCGAAAGAAATATTCTAGTAATGTTTTAAAGAGAATATATTTTCCATTCATTGGCTTTTTGCAAAATTATCCTCGGATTTTTGCTTCCAAAGTTACAGGTTCTTTAAAAAAAGGTATAATATACACATTTAAACGTGAAAATTTGTGGTGTTTCTATAGTTATGAGACGCACTGTATTAAAGTACAATTTTTACTAATATAGATGTCACTCTCGAAATCAATATTATCACGATTCAAATGCAAACCACCAAAACCAAAAGTGATGATCTTGCAAATAACTTACCTCGATAGACTCGTCAAAGTTCAACCGGTTCAACGTACAGCCACCAATAGAAATCCCTCAACTTCTCTCTTCGATATCAGTCAGTTCGTCAAGCACACCACCTCTCCCATGTTTCCTCCGAAGCATTAAACCCAACCCAATACTCCCCTATATCCTTCTTTTCAACTTCAACGATGGCACTTATAATTCCTCCTCCTCTTCCTCCCTCACTCCTTCCTCACAGCATACACGAAATCTCTCCCTCGGTCCGTCCCCACGTGATCTTCACGGCGGGAAATTCAAATTCAAATTCCAATCCTCTCCTCGTCGCTTCCAAGAAAAAGAAGCAGAAACCACACCAAAAGCTCTCGCGCTCGGTACACCAACAGCAGCGATCGGTAATATCCTCCCTTACAGTCTCTCGTCCGTCTCTCTCTCTCTTTCTCTCACTCTCTTCGTGCAAGGAGGAAGGTGCAGGCAGGCACACGCGCGCGCGCGCTCGAGAGAGAGGCTAGACTTGCGCAGCACCCGACAGCATTCCAGGCGAGCGCTCGCTCCTGGCCAACGTGCTTTCGGAAACTATCCTACACCTCTCGCCGCTGCCGCGCGCTGCAGAAGACGACGACGACGAGGAGGACGACGACGGACGACGACGAACGAAGAAGAAGAGAGGCGCATACGGGAGGTATATAGGTGTATATATTGGTCGAGGTGAGGTGGTGGCAATGACCGTTCTCCCGGCTTCCCCTTCTCTCTCTCTCTCTCGCTCTTTCTCTCTCGCTCTTTCTCTCTTGCATAGAAGTGTGTATATAGACGGTGTACTCACAGGGCCGCGCGCGCGCGCGGGTAAAGGCCGTCCGAGCTGTGCGAGGCGGCCCCAAAGCAGAGATCGTCATTGCCAGTGGCTCGCTCGCCCATTGGTCGCTCGTCCTTCCTCTTTCTCTCTCTCCTCTGCTGCTGCTGCTGATGATGCTGGCTTGTTCGCCTTTTTGTGGGTTTCTTTTGATGCTTCTATACTGCGGCTTCGGCCTCGTTGCTCTTTTGCTCTGCTTATTCTGCCCTCTCTCTCTCTTTCTCTCTCTCTCACTCTGCCACTGATTCTTAGCTTCTGATGCCTCTGCTTCTGCTCCTGCCATGGTCTTGTTCTTCTTTTGTCCTGTTTACCTTTGCGGAATTCGCTTCGTGCAGCGAGCGCTCCAGTTGTAATGCCCCTGTGCCTGGAAAATGGGATAAGCAGCTGCAGGACGTAGACCGAGGGTTCGAAGCGCTCACCGGTGCTTGGTATATGCCCTAAAATCGATTGCAGATGTTGAATTTCTTTCGATTGGTTAGTATAGCAGTGTTCGTAAGTTGAAATTGTAATGGAATCAAGGTGAAAATATCTATAGAGAAAACTTTTTCATCAGGTTTTATTATCGACATTGCTTTTTTAGGTGGACGGTTGATAACTAAGTTAATTAAAAATTTCAGCTATCCACTTAAAATTTCCAGAGGATCTTTGCAAGTGTATTATCTTCAGTTAAGCGTATAAGGATATATCGAAAACATGTTAAGCTTTTGGAAAGTTAAAAAAACTAACAATTTTTTATTTTACTTATAAATTTTGGAATTTTTTTTAAATTTCTGCCATTTTGTTGATAAAAGAGATGTTTTATAATAGTTCTATGCTTACCTGAAACCGTTGTGACATTATTTTAAGAAGACATGTTATTTTAAATTTAATTTCTTATTTCAGAGCTTTCTTTGGAATGAAGTTCAGCCGCCAGTTTTTATTCTTTTTTAGAATGCACAAGCCATTACAGCTGTAGGTACAATCCTGCAATTGAAAATGATATTTCTATGAAACTTTGCTCAGTACACGTACTTTTGTTTGTGAATAAGGAAATTATTAAATAAAAAATAATCAACAACTTTTAAGGCCACCTAACGGGCCTTGGATGTTACAATAGGCGTTAAAACCCGTCAGTTTGAGGCTTTATATTTTGATTTTGGAACGGTAAAGCTTTCTAAAAATTTTATCACGTACACATAAAGTTATACTTGAGACGTGGTCCAAATTATGAGATATATTCGCAAGGAAAGTCATTGAGCCACTAAGTACCTTAAGGGGCGATTTACTTCAAATCGCTCAGAAAATAGACGATTTTTCGTTATCAAAAAATGTATGCCATTTTTGGTAGAAATATATATTAAATTAAATTCAGGAATAATGGTACAATAACCAGTAATACAAAATGTAATAATTCTTTTAATTTGTTATATTCAAACGATCCTGCTGCTCCGATAATGCTTCTGCTTTTCGCAGTAAAACACTGAGAATTATGGTAAAAAACTTTTTAATTAATATTAAAATCCTGCTCAGCTAAATTTTTTGAAGGATGATAATTGAATGTTCTGTACGAATTTTTAGCTAAGACCAGTTCTCAAAATATCACTTACACAATACATTTGAAAATAAAGCTCTTAAAACATTATATCTTTTACTTATTGACATTAAATATATCCTTCTTTTACTTTAATAAAAAAACTATAAAATTATAAACTTTATCTAAATAATGTTCATTCTTATAATTTTTTAAATATACAGTTTGAAAAAAATTCGTAAAAATTATATAATCTTGAATACCGTTGAAGCCTGCAGACTAAATTGACTCAAAAACTGTAGAACTTCTATCATTAGACGTAACAAATTATCATTGTCTAATTCAAAACGATTTCATATTTGACAATTTTTTTTTTTTCAGGAAGCAATGAATCTTATAACTTGAAAATTTACAGGTATAAATTATGCAAAAACATCTTAATCGCACAGTATCTATATGAAGTGAACAGCGATATTCATCACATCGTTACTGCTCCCAAAATGCAGCATTTTATGAGTATTTTATTCTGCAAAAATCTCGCTTCCTGATAAAAATTCTTTCAATAAAAAATTATTCAAAAACCAAATTTATAATTCATTAATTTCAAAAAATAGCTATAAAAACAGAAGCAAACACACTCTCTCACACACACTAAAGGTGAGTGAGACGTCCAAGATTTTCTTGTCTTTTGATATTTTGGTAAAAAGAACGCCCGAAGCTTACCTTAAATCGACGTTCTTTTCGAAGACTAGAACTTGGCAGATTTCTCCAAAACTGTTTTACAGAGGCACCTTATACAAATTGGTACTTTTCAGATTCTCTGATAAAGAGTAACATTTTTCTGAAACCTTCAAGAAAGTGAAAATTTCTTTCGGAGCATCTAAAATGTGGTAGTTTTTGTAAAGAGCCGACTGTACAACGCACCCCAGAACAACGGCGAATCCAGGGGGCGATGGGGGCGCTCGCGCCCCCCCCCCCCCCCCCCCAAGAAATTTTTTTATGTTAACCCATGAATCCTTAACTTAAACCCTAAACCAATAACCAATTGACCCTGAACACATAAACTGTACAAACATAATCCTATAAGTCGAAAATCATCATTTAATCAATAACCGCATAAACCTGAAAACCCAATTAACCCAAGATAAGCAATTTAGAATTAAATAAATAAAAAAATGTAACCCATGAACTCTAAGCCCAACTTAGAAAATTTATAGCAAATTTCAAATTTTGCAAATTTATTTCGTTTTTTTAACTATTGTAATAATTTTTATACATTAATATTCATCTAAAAATATTTGTTCAACTTTCTGATGCACATTGGAATTAAAATTTATAAAAACATACTTATAAAACTATTAATTAGACTAAACTTTTGTTTATACATAGAATTACCGGTCTTCTTACAGTTTCATAGCAATTTATGAAAGTTATGCATAACTTTTTCCATACATTTAAGGAAAAACAACTTTTGTTGGATTTACTAAATATCATTATTTATTTGTTCACGTACTAAAATTGTTCGTTATCCAAACCAACGGTTGGTAGATTCAACAAAAGCTTTTATTTGCATTTTTTAATTGATTGAATAATTTGAAAAATATTTCCTTACTTGATAAGCTTTATAATAGTATTCCCTCGCTTGTTTTTATTTTTTAGTATAAATAAGTTTGAGTAGGAATGAATTAATTAATTAATTATAAACTATACCCTTTGCATGTTATTACAATGTTATTTGAAAAAACTTTAATTATTTAATTGATACGTAGCATAAGTCTTTGCTTTTTATCACAATGTACAATATGATTATTTATTTATGCTGTTATATGCTGATAATCTTAGTAAATAAATACTTTTGATAAACATACTTATAAAGTGCTGTTAAATGTTCTTGAAAAGATGATGGAAAATTACCTTTTCTACTAATTCAGATACCCTCAATGGTATCGCCCGCCCCCCTATACGCTTCTCCTACATCCACTTCACGTACCAAAATTTTTCGTTGTACAGACCAACGGTTGGTAGACTCAATAAACATTTTTTTCGTGTTTCTATAAATGATAAATATGATATATTTAAAAGGCTTTTCATTAAAATAAAATAGATATTAATATTTTCAGTTATGAAACACCTTGCTTGCAATTTAGGGATTTTCAATTGATTGAATAATTTGAAAAATATTTCCTCATCTGTTAAGCTTTGTAATGGTTTTTCCTGGCTTGTTTTTATTTTTTATAATTGATACATTTCCAAAATAGATTTAGAAAGGTTCAGGAACTCTAATACAATGCTAAAACTCAACTAAAAAATAAGTATCTTATAATGAAAAATTTACATTTCTGCACTATCTACATATCCGTTAAAAATGTACTAAAAATCACCAAATAATCTCTAGCGATCTGCAGCAAAAGTCCCCTCGATGCATTATCGACATTATCCCATGCGTGCTAATTCTAAATTCTAATGCCCCCTGGGCTAAAAAAGCCAAAGAGAGGGGGGAATAGCGCGCGCGTTAACCGCGAGTTGGTTCATTCTGCGGTATCACGCGCCCGCGTTCGCCCACGTGCGCTCTTTGCAATATCATAAAGGTTATTGATCAGCCTACGTCCTATAGAATTACTGCAGCGAGGGGAGAGAGCGTGCCGCGTGTCGGTCTCGGGGCTGCAATAATATACCGACCGAGCATTGTATTGTTGTGCAGCTAACTGCTCAGTTAGACACTGTGCTCTTGTGAATGTATCCGTTGAAGGTATTATACGAACGAAGTGGTGAATTTTTCTGGAAAAATTAATTTTTTAATGCGCCGCACTTGAGTGATTTGATGTTGCAAGCTGCTTGGTTGTAGGTTATGTTAGGTTGAAAGTAATAATTGTTTGTGCAGCGATGGTTTATGTTTGAAGGGATAGAAATTGTATCTAGGTGAAGGAATGAACTACTAAATTTCAAAATTTTAATTTTCGTAAGAGAGTAATTAGGAGCAACATGAAACCCTGATTGCTAAAATTGGTTAAAATATAAGATTGAATTATTAATTAGTAATTAATTAAGTAATTAATTAATTATTAAAATATATAGTATTTTGCGGGGAGACGCTACTAAAAAATGGTGTTTTAGCCATTTTTAGTTTATTATTTATCTTTGGATCTATAAAAAGAGTATGTCTAACCAATGGGAAAAGTTTTTTAAAATCTTTTGAGATATATTTAAAAATACATTTAACAAAAAATAATATTTGCCGAAAATAGACTTTTAAGGTGATTTATTGTTATTTTTTTATTTAAAGCATTCAACAAAATTTATCCTCACCAACAGTTATTAATTTGTTGAAATTATTTTGCATTTTTCTTAGATGATAAACAACTCATACGGCATCATATTTTGTAAATCCAAAGATAAAAGAATAAAAATAGCTAACACTAATGTTCGGCAGTGGCTTTAATGCAAATTTTAAAATATCTGTTTATTAATTTAATAATCATTCTTAATGTATCCTCTAAATGATGAAAAATAAAGATTCTAATCTATAGTTTGTAAAGCAATTAATCAAGATTCAATGTCATTAACATTCTTATGGATCTTGAAATATTTGAATAATCTTTCCGTTTTGTATAAATTTTAAAGCCGAAATTGATACACGTTAGCACTGAACAGACACTTTGAAGCTATTGATTTTCCCTTAGTTATAAATTGCACAAAGGACCGATTGCGAATACCGCGCATTTTTCATTTTTATTGTTCAAGTATAATTTTAGAACAGGGACTAATGTTACAGTATTCACTATCAAGTATAGTTTAAAATTTATATTTATTTAGAGAATGGTTCAAGAAGCATGAAATAATAGAAATATATTCCCTCAAAAGAAGACTACCTATGACAATCTCAAAACTGAGAAATACACTTTTTTCAATAGCCAAGGTGCTTCCCACTTAAATATTATTATTAGATTAGGTATAGCTTGTAGAAATTCGTCTATAATTATTAGAATTAATTGGCGATTATTTGAATAACATTTAATTATATTTCTATAATCCAACGTTGTATCAATAAGCATGTTGCTACTTATTTCCTAGGCTAAAATAAGGGGTTACATCGCCTTTAAATTTTTATTAAAAATAATTTATTATGAGTAAAAAATTGTTATTTTAAATAGTAATAACTTGATAAATTTGCAATATGGTTTCTATGTATACAATAAAGATTTTTCACCACTTCAAAAATTTAATCATGCCAATTTCTTTTAGACCTACCCAAGCTCATACGATGACTGTTGTTCAATGGCAAAATTTACTCACCGTAAAATATCTTGACTAATTTTCATCCAATTGACTTATATTAATTTTACACACATTTTCTAAAAGTAGTACTTTCTTTTCGCTCGGGAAAAACGTAGACGAGAGGCAATCATATGCTACTTTTGTCCTGCTTTTCAGGTCAATAAAGTATCCATTATGGTTGAGTCGAGAATGAAGCTCTATATATGCAACACTTGAATAAAGTCGATTATTCTCTTGTTATAACACACAATATGTACTATTTTATCCGCATAGATGGATAAAAAAGTAATAAGCGGGCAAAAGAACATTTTTGTCCACTAACGAATTTTTTTAAAATAGTGTATCAAGGGCGGAAAGTAGGTGATTAGGCCGAGCTGAGCCGAGGCACGGGCTGCAACAGCCTGAGCGTAAAAGTACCGCACTTTCCACTCGAAAGTTTTGTTTTCCGCCCGCTTTATATGCTTGAAAAGGCATATTTTCGTACTGCAAGCTCACAAGCGGGCAAAAAAAGGCTACTCTTCACCCTATTGAAAGTGAATACGTAATTTTGATTCGTAAATTTGGTACGTATTTTTGTGACGTAATTTTATTACGTGTCAAATTTTTAAAGGTTATTTTTATTTACTGAAAATTCGAAAATTATACTATTTATGTATTTAGTGACCATTAATGCATGTACTATGCGGATGATAACACTAAAACTGGGGGACTAAGTTATATTACTTTTATTTAAAAAAAAATTGTTTAAACAATTAAAAGTTAAACAACATATATCGTAGCTTAGTCCCTCAGTTTTAGTGTTATCATCTGTATGGTACACTCAACAATGGCCACTAAATATGTAAATAGTGTAGTCTTCGACGTCTCAGTGGAAGAAAATTACCTTAAAAATGCGATACGTAATAAAATCACGTAGCAAAAATACGCACCAAAAATACGTCACAATGTGTTCAAATTTGTCACATAACAAAATATGTAATCTTACGCGACAAAATACGTATTGGAAGGTAATTTTTATGCGTAATAAAATTACGTATTAAAATTACGCATTTACTTTCTATAGGGCACCCTTTGCTCGTAATATACTATTGTAGTCCAGAAATGAGGATGTAACAGTGTAAAGAAAGAAAGCTCTGCCAGTCGAAAATAATATACAAAATACATATTTCCAACAACTCAAGCATTCGACAATTACCGATTGGCAGATTTTGGTTAATAGCCACTGGAGGATTAATTACTCCTAACCTCATACTTTTATAAGTGGCAATTTTCAATAAGAAACAATGCTTTCCCTTTGAGAAATCGTTCTGCTAAAACAATTAGAAGAAGTTTTTACATAGTAATAATTGACATAAATGTCACAACAATTACTTTTCAAGTAGTGGTGACCTTTTGGAACAAAGCATAGGTCAAGTTACTTATCAGAAGATTATTTTTAAAAAGTATTTTCTAAAGAATTAATAGAAACTGCGTAATTAGCTATATAAAAAAACAGTCTCTCTCTAAAAATTTAAAATTAAACTTCAACGAGCGTATCGGGAGATATTGTATCTTCAGCTAGCTTCGTCGATATTAGACACGAGTCAATCACATACCTATACGTCCTACATACTACATACACGCGCGCGCGCGCGTTGAGTTCTTCAATACCAGGCGAAGAAGTCTCCCCAATTGATTGTGTCTTCCTCCCTACTTCTTTTTTTCCTTTTGCTTTCTCTTCTCTATGATCAGCGAGCTATTTCCGGGGGGCGCTTATGGTGTTTTAGCGGGAAATTCCGATATAAGGCTGCGCACGGATTTACGTGTACGCCGGGGGAAAAAAACGACGGCTCTTGCAGAACTACACACGTCGAAAGCTTCGCGGGATTATATTAGAGAAATTACGTTTGGCTATTTGGCCGAAGCACGTGGCACTTTTTTACTATAGTCAGTAGCGCTACTAGTATTGCTTTCTCGAACAGTGAACTTGGCAAGAATGAAAATTTTGATGAAGGTTTTTCAAAAATATGCGTGGATGTGTGTATATGCGTGTATTTACATATGTGCATGTGTATAAGGTATTAGACTACATTTTTTGACCTGAGCCATGCCATGACTCTCGAAGTCTCGAACGCATTCATATATTGCGCTGAAATTTATATTAGACATTATCCCATAAAATGCATAGAACTTTATTAGGTTTTGGTTTTGGTTTCCGATAGGAAATATTATATACTTATTTTAATAAAATTAATAAATAATAATTAGAAAAGATAATCGATAAGTATTTTTTTCATTTTTTCATTAAATATTCAAGCCGATTCGATATATATTTTTACGAATATTATAAAGAAAATTTTTAAAAAGAAATACGATTTTGAGTATCATATGCACATCATTGTTCAATAATTGACAATATTAAAAAGATGGAAACAAAATTCCTGGCTCTGTGCTAAAAATATGCATATATTCATAATCTACGCATAGATACTTTCAGTTTTATTTATGTATTTAATGAATATTTTCAAGTAATATTTTATATAGAAATACGATTTCTAATATCAAAGCATTTTCCAATACTAGTTATTTAACAATTCAAAGAAAAAAATCTTACTTTTACTAAGCCTCTGAATTATAACTTCTGTTTAATGAAAAAAGTGTACTAAAGTATGTAGCAGTGAGTTTTAATAAGTATGACTATTGCAAAAATTCTGAAAAAGAATAATAACAACGAAGAGAACTCATATGGTCATAAATCTTACCAACATCAACATTTTCAAATTTACCGCTCCGCTAAATCAATATAAACAACGCACCTTTTGCCTAAATGAATACATATTTCATGCTTAGCTCTATTTCCCGTGACAGTACGCAAAAACCAAAAGACTTATGGCATCCTCATACCCTCTTATAATACTCCCAGAATTAAGCAAGATAGCTAATCTACGTAAACCTGGACGATTCTTTCATCATAAAAATTGTCATTCTCTATCGTACACTATGTACGTGAACCCCCCCCCCCCCCCCCTCCTAAACAATAGCCGCTATACACGCATCGTTACCCACGAATTGAGAGACACTGCGTTATCATCGTCGAAGGTTCCGTCGGCGTCGGCGAGCATGAGCAACGGTATTAGCAGGTTCGTTATAGTTAAAAATGTTTAAACACGAGCAGATGGTTTGAGGCTCACGCCATTCTATATATCCTCTCGGGCTCGCGCTCGAGAGCGAATGTAACGGGTTTTCAACCGCGCCGCGCTCGCGCGACATTCAATAATTACTTGTAATCTGTATACACACATACACACACAAATAAACAAGGATACATAGTGTTTTACGTACGTACATACATACATACGCACATGCTTGAGCTGGTAGTGTGAATCCCGCATCGAATTGCGATGTACAGCCCTGAATTTGCAACAGGTTGCGCCGCCGCAAGTCACATGCGCAAGCTGACTTCCCGCGAATCGTTTATCTACAGTGAAATATAATCTATCGCGTGTGGAATTTCGTCTTATCGAAAGGCGCGCGAAATCCTCGTCTCTTGTCGGGGGTTGCTTTATTGTGGATTATTATGGGGTTCGAGACGGATTTTGAAGGCCGCGCGTGCATATGCGCTTATTTGATTCTCAAATTATTTCTGGAAACTCGAACTTATTACTGCTTCGTGGGCTTCGGTTATGAATCGTATTACGAATATTGTTGCATGGGATGTTGCAATGCATATAGCGTAACTGTGCCACATCTAATTCGGTTAATACTATAAAAATAGAGATTTTAAGCATGAGCTCAATTATTGTACACCGAGAGAAATTTATAGAACAAATACTATTTACGCATTGAGGTCGAATTACGCATAATTTTTTTGCATTCAGATTTAATGCAAAATATAGCTTGTTCGCCCAGATTTTCAATAAAAGTCTAAATATTGAAGATATTTATTCAGAATTGAATATATCCTTATTTTTATTGTAATGGTTTAAGCAAGATTTTGAGAGGTACCAAATACACTGATATTATAGTGGTCGATAACAAAATATACAATAGTCGTTCGCAAATTCATAAAAATTGAAGTAATAAATGTGTTGATAATACTATTATTAGTGACGTTATAATTACCAACAACTCCTGAATTATAACTGTCAAATGATACAAATACAGTAACTTATATGCCAGCACAGATGCATGAGGATCTGCATACAAATCTGAAAACAAACTTGTATACAAATTTAAACGTGATTCTGCATGTAGACATGCGTGCAAACTTGTATATGTACCTTATATGTGTAAACGTTGCATGCAAGAATATTTTTCATGATAATCTAGCATGCAAGAATGTTTTTTTTTTACGATAATATTTCGTACAAGAATGCATGTTATTCTTCACGGCTACCCTGCATGTAAACCTGTGGACGAATCTGCACGTAAACGTAATCTTGCCGCTAATATCTCTTAATTTTGCAAACAAGTATCTAGATCTGAACCTTAATATTTGAATATGACACGTAAGTTTCAATATTCGCGCATCCAAATCAACTTCGTACGATCGTGATAAAAGCAGGTGTTCTAGCTTGTGACAATGTCTCCGAAGAGGAAAACTGTACAAATCAATGATAATATTCAAATGTCAAGGCTGCAAATTTATGCGAGGCTAGCGACAAAATTATGTACAGGTCCACCTGAAGATTCACATACAGTATGATATGCAGGTTTGCCTGCAGAATATCCTGCAGATTCGCCTGCTGGTTCACGTACAGTAAGGCATACAGATTGTTTACCTGCAGAATAAACATGTAAGCTCATCTGCATGTGTAGATTGACATGCAAGATCAGATGCAGAATTATGCAAATTTGCATACAATTTTACATGTAGGTGTACGTTTACAGGTTTGTATCCAGATTTGTATGCAGATTGAAATGCATATATGCACGTGCATGTAGATTCTATACAATTTAGAATTTTTACCGTATGATTTTTCTCTATGTACACTAGTAATATTTATTAGTAATTCCGCAGTAACCAATAATTTTACTAATAGCTCAATAAGAATATAGCCGCATGATAAAAATAACCGACGAATAAATTCCACTACAAACACACGCGATTTCCTAGGTGCTGGGGTGGCGGTCGGGCTGGTGTGGGAGAGGATTAACGTTGACTGAATAGTTGCGCGGGGCCAAAAATCAAGAGACAAAAACCAATATTGAAGAAGACTTAACGCCTTTCGCGTATATAAGCGGCTCTGTGTATATATACATATATGTACATATACAGTGCGAGTATATGCGCGGTCCGAACCCCGACACACAAGCGTCCGTGTACATGTCGGGTAATGAATTTGCCTCAGCAGGGGTGCTCTTTTATTAATATTGTTTTTCATCCCCCATCCAAACGTGTGTATGTGTGTGTGTGTTCTCCTTCGCGAGGAAGAAAGATTTTTCGCGCTGACCGCTATTACGGACACACGCGTTTCCTTCGCCAGGCTATTTCGTGTGTGTCCTTTTCGCGGCCTCGTAGTATACCTTCGTAAAAATTATAAATTTGTAGGGGAGAATGGGCAATCCTGCACAAAGCAAATATTGTACTTATCGAAAGTATATGCAATTGACCCAAGGCTTATTTCTTATAAATCAAAGACCATATAAGCTAAAGCGTGTACACTCGACGTGGGAAATTTCTGGTCGAATACATTTAAAATACTCCAATGAGCTTAGCGAAAAATTGAGTTCGATCCAATGAAACCCAATGAAATTGTAGTATTTCAAAAAAATTCAAAAGCATTCGACCAGAAATTTCCCAAGTCGAGTACATGGAGATTTTGGATGACATAGATTTCGATTCTGAAGTCAAAAAATGTTCTTTCAATTGAGGTAACCTCAATGGAAATCTTGTCAAGAGAAGACTATCAATGATTTCGTATACGAAAGTAATTGGAAGACCATACTTCAAAGGTCGCTGAATTCAAATCAAAAGTAAAATTTGGAAAATAAATAAATTTGTATAAAATTAAAGTTTAGCGACATCGGAAACTATTTGACATACACGTCATTCAATTGTAGAATCGCTTTTTTCACCGGTGCACAAAAGAATTTTTTACCAAAAAATCGCTTCTCTTTTTTTTTTCTTCTTTTCTTTTTCTTTTCGATTCTTTAAACATTTCTACATACAAACACATTGCATACTTGATTTTCATCAAATTTTCAGTTTGAAAATGATATTTTAAAGTACAAACATTCAATAAGATCAATGTATTTTAAACAAAAACATCTTCTTCTACAGTTTATGATTTCCCTTATTCAAAACTTTGCAGATGCATTAGCTTTTATCAAAACTTTTTGAAATTAATTGAACATATTCTTTTCAGCATTATAAATAAATTCATGTATCTCCTACGTGCTGTGTGCTGACCTAGACCAAATAAAAAATAACCACTTATAAAAGAAAGCTATAAGTTACGCAAGAAAACACTAATTATTTTTATTTAAATAAAATGATCTTATTTTTAATTATGGTTGCTTCCATTAAATTTTGATAAAAATACGCAAATATTTTTAAATTGGCATGAAGCATGAGTACAAAATTTTCTAGACTATATAACAAATTCTGTCTACACTAGGAACGTTGGAAAACTACGCCATTATGACTCAAAAAATTATAAACTTTTTGTTATAAATAAATATGTATGAGATAAATACGCAGAAAATTTCATCTTTGATTATATAAACGTATGTAAACATTTGAAAAAAATGTATAATTAAGGAACAATTATACTCCATAGTTAGGCTCTAACATATTTTGACAGATTTCAACTCTTTTAAATATTGTTTAACAATACTTTGGAGTACTCTTAAATATTGAAAGAATATTCCAAAATGTTAGAAAGCGTTATAAATGCTATAATCTTATGTCCAAAATTTGACATGGTCTAATATTTTTTGACATATTCTGTTATTTTCCAACAGTTTTTCAAACAGTTCGACGTTTTTACAGAAATATTAACAAAAACTGACAAAAACTGACCGAAATGTTTCCGTCAGAACACAGTCAATGTAATTTTAGTATTAAAAAGATTAAGATTAATCTTCAAATTTTATATTTATCAATATCCTTTAGAGCAAGAATCAATATTTGTTATTGATACCTTGATATCTAATATTTATTTTAAGTACTGTCTTATTACATACCCTAGTAGGTACCTTATCATTACTGAGCGTTTTCTGAAAATGCGATTTTATAGAGTGTTTGAGTAGTTGCACTTTAATACGACTGTAAGTAAATTATATTTAATAGATAGTTATTAAATAGGTAGATCTAACTTTAAAAAAATACTTTTTCATGAAATCTAGATAAAATTTCATTTTATAGTGTCTTATACACTAATGGCAGTATTACATGTAAATTTAATAATGCAAAAAGCGTTTGCTTATGTTACTTCTTGTTGCATCGAATGTATGTATTCTGAATCATAAGTACTGTAACAAAAAAGCTATGTGCACATATTTGCTTAAGTTCAGCGTTTACTGCCATGTTGCACTTCCCACTTTGCTGTTTTACGCCCAATCCACAGAAAGTGTATCGTCATCTTTATCTATACATGCAGCTGAGCCCATAATTTACTCGGAACGAGCAATATTTTTTTATCAAGGCAAATCCATTAGAGTGATGATTTCGCCAAAGTCGTGCTGTATGCACTTGATAATTAAATGTCCAGCCATTCAACTGAGATATTAAGGAGCCATTTATTGCGCACGCTGTAATCTGTATTTAAATTACGAGGGTAGTTCAATAAGTCTTTAGAATGACCAACAGATGGCGCGCGAATCGCTCCAAATCATCTGTTTTCAGTCAGCACCACTTCCGACTAGATATATGGTGCAGTCACAGTCCACATCTTCTGAGTTTACGTGTTTTTATAACCAATTGAAAAAAAAAAATTGCTTGTTAAGAAAAATGGAAAAAAACGTGTTCAGAGCGGTAATTAAACATTTTCATTTAAAGGGTTTAACTCCATATGAGATAAAAAATGAATTGGACTCAGTTCATGGCACATCTGGCCCTGCCTTAGCAACGGTTTATAACTGGGTAAATGAATTTAAGCGTGGTCGTACATCAATAAGTGACGAACCACGTTCAGGAAGGCCCGTAGAAGCAACTACTCCCGAAATCATCAATAAAATCCACGATATGGTGTTGAAGGATAGAAGATTAAAAGTGCGTGAGTTAGCTGAGGCCACAAGGATATCTATAGGTGCAATTGTTTCAATTCTACATGAAAAATTAGGCATGAAAAAGCTATCGGCAAGATGGGTGCCGCGTTTGCTCTCAGCTGAGAATAAACGCAATAGAGTGGTCGCCTCTGAGGCTCTTTTGGCGCGCATAAGTCGGAATCCTGAGGAATTTTTTCGTCGATTTGTGACTGTGGATGAAACATGGATACACCACTACACTCCTGAGACAAAGGAACAATCCAAACAGTGGATTTCCACAGGCGAACCAGCTCCAAAGAAGGCAAAGACCGTAAAGTCAGCTGGTAAGGTTATGGCTACAGTTTTTTGGGATGCACGTGGAATTATACTTATTGACTACTTGGAAAAGGGTAAAACAATTACTGTGTAATGTACAGTGAGTATTATGCATCATTATTAGAGCAGCTGAAAGAAGAAATTAAAAAAAAACGACCACATTTGGCGAGAAAAAAAATTCTCTTTCATCACGACAACGCCCGAGTTCACACATGCTTCGTTTCAATGGCTAAAATTGAAGAACTAAAATTCGAATTGGTCGAACACCCACCGTATTCACCAGATTTAGCCCCCAGTGACTTTTTCTTATTTCCAAACTTGAAAAAATGGCTCGGTGGACAGAGATTTACGTACAACGAAGACGTCATTGCCTCTGTAAGTGCTTATTTTGAGGAACTTCCGAAAACGCACTTTTCTGAAGGATTAAAAAAACTTAAAAAGCGATTGACCAAGTGTATAGAGCTCCAAGGAGATTATGTTGAAAAATAAAAAAAAATTTACCCAAAAAAAATTGTTTTTATACTTTATTCTAAAGACTTATTGAACTACCCTCGTACTTGTAAGTCCCTTTGTGCAAGACTGACTTTTTAAAGCAATATATAAATCAAAATATCGGAATTTCTTATTTATAGGTTTAGCGTCAAAAGACATGCACCGTTATCGAAGAGCTCTCTTTAAGGGAGCAAGACTGCATTGAATCTCAAAAATGAACATAAGTGTTTAAAGCTTCGCTACAGGTTTTCCTTTAAAGATAAGAACTCAATTTCTTTAGGCCAAACATACCTAATAAGTATTTTAAAATTTTTTAAGAGCAATCTCGTTTAAAAGCTTACATATCAAATATTTAACATCTACATTAACTTGCCAAGCTTTTTTGATCCAATTTTCAATGATTCAATCTAAAATTTTCATAATGTTTATTATACTGTAAAGGACCAACTAAAAATGCTTGATATATCCGATATTTATTATACTCGATGCTAAGAAAATTCTAAGAAATATTAAAATAAAAATTTAAAACAATTTTTTGAAAAAAATTTTAATTGTATTGTATCTTGTATATTTTCTGTAAAAAAGCAAAAAGCCCGTATATTTTCTAAATAAATTATGCTGCTTGTTACTTGACTTAAAATTTACTAATTTCCAGTCTAATGTTGACTATTGCCATGTCTACACCTAGACTTTAAGTTAGTTTTGTTTTAACTTTCAATGCTAAATATCATTATAACCATAACAGTTAAGTTAATTTAAAGATACCCAATAAATTGATAATATTTTTCTTTAATTTTAGAGCATAAAAGATTTATTTTACATAAACGCAACAAAAGTTATTTGATATGAAAAGTTGTTGCTAGACGAACTTAAAGTCTAGGTGTAGATAAGGCATATGTCCGGTTTAATGTCTATGATACCCTGGTTCATTAGTTGAATAACTAATGTCACATTTGGGAAGGTAGAAAACATAAGCTTAATGTTGATTACATTTCTAATAAAATTGTATTTCGCAGAATGCAGGGCAATTATCGACAATCAAAAAAAAATTCTATCAGATGAAAGCCAAATTTTCTCATCAATGGTTGATTTTATTCATCAAAGAGTATTATTTTTAATTTTTATAACAAATTAATTAATTCCTTACACTGTAAAGCCTGACACATAAACTTTCTGGTAGTCGCAAGTCGTAGTCGTAAGTCGCAACAGCCATGGCAAAACGTAAGCTGTTGATTGGTTGTTACCATAGCATCATCCCCGTGAGCGGCTTGAAGCACGATTTGAGAGAGCTTCTGATTGATCAGCCTATAGCTTGCAACCACGGCTTGCGACTAACAACCGAGTTTGTGGGCTAGCCTTAAAAAAAGCAAATCAATCAAAATTAAAGCATTTCGCTCATTATTATAAACAATTGAAAAATGTATGTACCTGTACCTTAGAAATATTTCTAAGTCAAGAATATAATTTATTTGGTTAACAATTCTCTGATTTATCTTAACGCGTAGCCAATTTTCAACGAAACTGAATATTTCGGGCTAACTTTATTACATTTATTAGCTTGGACTGAGTGAGTGGAGTTTATATAAACATTAAGTTTATATTTCATGGTATATGATGAGCAAATCTCCAGAACTTTTAAGCTTTAGGCTATGCACTTTTAATAATGTTTTAAAAAAAATGATTAACTGCTGAATGCTTTAAGCAGAACTATTCCTGTATAAAAAATCCCAACTTTTCTAATCTTTTCAAGATTACAAGGCTCTTGAATTAAGCCGAAAAGAAAATTATATAATAAGTTCAAAAATATGTGAGAAATGAATCGTAAAAAAGATAATCGCATACAACTTAATAAACAGAAGTCTCAAACCATTAATAGATACTTGTTACTGAGTTTGATTGTCGTGACCATAACGCACAGAGTAATTCATTAAGAAGTCGTGAAAATACTCGAATTATTGTTTGAAAATACTAAATATTAAAGTTGAAGTCACACTGAAGATGTGCAACATTTTCTTATCTAACTATTTGCGTTTGCATAGTTAAAAATCTCTTTATGAATTAGGTGATGTACTAAAAACGAGCGAAGAAAATGTAGCGATTGTAACGCTTATTTATTACTACGTGAAAATGAAGTAAAATAAACCTTGTAAGACGTTTACACATATTATTTCACCTGCTTTTTGTAATTAAGAAATTTGTAGTAACCTTACAGTATTTTAACCACTTCACTCATACGTTTTTGTACTATATCAATTTTTGTTAAATTTTGTTATAAGGAATTTTCAGACCGCTAATTACAAATATCAAGAAAATCAAGATTTAAAGCGCAATTGCTTATTACCCACCCTTACATCTTTGCTACTGCGAAAGCGGTTTTAACCTTGCCATTTCGTTGAAGAGATTGAACTTGTAGATTGCGTAAATGTGTGAAATGGTCGTAAGTCGCAAGAGAAAAACAAATGTTACCATTTCAGGAAATCTATACATAAGGGGCGAGAATTAAAGCGCGATATTGCAAGGCCAGGTATAGAGCAATTCAATTTTGCGTAAAAATTGCAAGAAACGAGGCAAAAGAGCCTTCAAATTCTGTTTCGAATAAGGTACTTGGGTGTAAGACAGTACAAAAGAGGCATCTCCACCTATTTTTGGCAATTTAATTCATATATTATAAAAACTTTCTTTTTCAATGTGTGCAATATAATGAATTCATACTGTTAAATGTATACTTATTTTATACACGATAGGTGCCGTTTATTCCGTTTCAAATAAATGTGCAGATAATTGATGTTCTCAAGTTAACGGATTTATTGAAGCCCTGACTTTCAATATAACATTCTTTCTACACAGTTAAAAATAATAAATCTACCTAAAATTTTATTTGCGAGAGTTTTTACGATAATTCAGATCTCCTAGCGCATCTCATACCTGTTGTAGATCATATTCTTCAATTTAACGGTGCAATTCGATCAATTAAACCATTTTTTACAGTAAATTAATAAATTGCTATACCGACTGATGCATTTAGAACGAGTGAAACGGGATAATATTTTTAATTAATTAAAAAACCAAATTAGAATTTTGATCAGCATCGGAAGAACTGCAAAATAACCTAAGCGGATCAACGAATTGATAATAATTAATACATACACACTTATATCATGCCAAAGTTGCTTTGTGTTGCGTCGTCGACCTAAAACTTCAAAGGATGCCAGCATTACAATCGTGACGTTACAACAACTTTGAGGCGTTTCATATAAACACTTGCTTAATTTCATAGATATTTAGAAAATTCAAAAGCTTATAAATAAAATAGCTTATAGTGATCATTAAGATCACTACAGATCGATCTATCAATTTAGTATTAGATTAAATTACCTACTTTTATGCCTTGAAGATAACGCAAAATTTCGTTTTTCTCAAAAAATACGATCAAAATCAAATTTACGTTTCAGAGTCGCTTTGTTATGAGCAATTATGTGAATATACTAATTTTCGATTCTGATAATAATTCGAGTGTTCCGCTATGTATTTTCCGTAAATACAGCTACCCTTCAAGGGGAATTTGATTTTGATGCATATTTTTTGGGAGAAACAAAATTTTGTAATATCACATATAGTTAATAAAAAGTAGTTTTTACACACAAAATCTTCTATAAAAAAGTTGTAATTGTATAGCAGTGGGCCTACATATATGTACTCCAGGGCCCTTAGATAATCAAAAATTACGAAAGAAGGTGGTATAATCTAACATGATCGTTGTTAGACTGTTAGAATACAGGTCGAAGTAGTTAGAATATGACTCATATACTCTATGTCTCGATCGACTTTTACATGTAATGTATTACTAGCGCCAGATTGTTAAGTGATAATCTCGACTAATTTCTCATTGAGAAAGCATTCTACTAAAACAGTTCGTAGCGTTTTTGAACCATGAAACGTTGGAAACTTATAAGTGATCTCTAATTAAAGTTTCTACAAGTCCAACCAGTTTCGTTCTATTTGTAAATTTTGGGAATGTACATAAAGATAATACAATAAATTAATAAAAGTAATGAACAAGTAAATAATTAAATAAATAAATAATTATTTTATTAAAACAATGATTATAATCGTGACGGGATCGTAAATAATTATGATATGAGTGTGACGCTAAAATCATAACGAGAGACAATGGGGTGGGGAAGGGGGACGTAAGGAGAAAAAGGTACGGGTAGAGAAAATAGGGGTGGTAATGATGGACGTTGTGGGAAGAATTTGCTAACAAATTAAAGATATTCACATATTCAGAATTACGTGCGAGTTTACAACGACGTAGTGCTTAGAAATTCAATAAGGAGATAGATATATAGATAGATATAGGATACGGGTATGGGGCTTAAGGAGAAAAAGAGATAAGGTGTGGAAAGTAGGGGAGGGAATGAGGAATGTAGCGTGGACACATATCTAATATATGCCCAAGGTTACTACGATGTAGTACTTAGAGAATCAATGGGGAGGAAATAGGGGCCGTAAAGAAAATATGGGAGAGTGCGGAGAAAATAGTGGAGGTAATGGGGGACGTGGTGGGAATATTTTGTTTAAAAAAATAGGATATAAGCGTGACACTAAAACCGTATCATAGAAGTACGCTAGAATTTACTGCAACTTAGTGCATAGAGAGTCAATGAGAAAGAGATGTGGGAGAGCATAATGCCTTCGTCTTCACTGGCAGTTGAATAGAGAGGCTATCAAACTCAGCTCTGGTGTAGTTAGACGAAATTTCTTAAAGTTTGTTGTGAAGTTAGCCGTTGTTGTAATGGAGCATGTCATCTTTTGTTATTGAGCAACTTTCACGTGTATACAAAAAGTATCTGGTTACCTTACCACCGGCAGTCTTATGCCTCGTTTCCACTGGCAGTTAGGGTGTGTCCAGATGGAGGCCAAAAATATGGTCTGTCCTCTCCAGTTCGTATTCCATTGCTGTTTCGCTGTCCCGTTTTGAATTCAAACGTTTTTTTTTTTTTTTTTTTTTTATTAACGTTACAGAGGTGCTTGTATCAATCGGCAGAGACTAGGATTCGAACCCGGGTCACCGGCGTGGGAATCCGACACTCTACCGACTGAGCCGCCGCAGGCCCCGAATTCAAACGTTGAAATGCATCTATACGTCTACTATACTCTCAAAGCTCCTCTGCAAGGGCTAAATTTGCTCCGAAGATCCGGAGTGACTTTAAACGGTTTTAACGTATCAAATCCCAACGTTTGAATTCAAAACTGAACAGCGAAACAGGGATGGAACACGGACCAGAGAGGACAGACCATATTTTTGTTCTCCATCTGGGCACACCCTTAAATAGAGACGCTATTGAACTCAGCTCTTGTGTAGCTGGACAAAATTTCTTAAGGTTCGTTGTGAAGTTAGCCGCTGTTATTAATACAGCAAATCACTTTTCATTATTTGGCAAAGTTTACGTGTATACAAAAAGTATCCGATTACCCCACCAACGGCAGTTTTAAGCAGAAAAATAAGCCAAGAAAGTCAGTAATAACAAAAAGGAACAAGAAAAAAAACAATTCGGCTTGACATGAATAATTAAAATCGTATATGTAGTGTAGCTGGTGCACAATTTAACTGTTTGTTATGTTTAACCTCACTTTAATAGCCTATCTGTTCAACAACAAATGAAGACGAGGCATAAGGAGAAAGGGGGGGGGATAGGAGGGGGGGGGGGGGACGTAGAGAAGACGTTTCTCTAACACAGTAATAGTATGAGCGTGACGATAAAACCGTAACGCAGAAATACGCGAGTGTTAATACCCTCAGTTACCGTGGTTGAATTTAGTCACGTAACTAGCGCGGTGGCGTCTGCGGGACCCCATGCCGATATTTCGTTCTTATTGATGTGTATACATAATATTTTCTGTATACAAAATTGTATTAGTAAGAGGCAACACTAATTAATAGATCAAAATAAAATTATTTGTTTAATGACGTTATGGTCCTTCATATTAAAGCGCGTCAAATAACGACTGACATAAAATTAATAAAACCGAAAACGTGTATAAAATTTCCATTGGAAGCTTTTTTAATTTTCATTATACGTATAAATCTTTGAAAAAAGACCGTTTTAAAAAAATCCATTTCTCCATTTTTATTTTTGCGTTATTTTTACCTTAATTTGTTTATACGTTTTTAATTAATTAACTGTTCAACTCCAAACTTTTTTTACAATAATTGTAATGATATTTAACGAATTTACATAAAGATTGCTAATCTAAGATTATAATAATTATAAAGTTGTAGCTAATTGAATTTCGAGTGGAGTCTTACAAACACTATCACGATAGCTAAGCGTTATATATGTCAGTATGGTTTACTGCTTAAAGAGTCGATGGAAAGGGGATGGGGGTGTGGGATATAGCGGAGCGTAAATAGAAAGAGAGGAAGTGATTATATAAGAATACGTATTCTTATAATACCCACATGGTTGAAATGTTCACAGAAATAGGCAGCGCAACCGATGACCTAGTAGTGACGTCGATATTTGGAGCGAAACAGCCAAGGAAACAGCTAGATTCAAAGAGAAAACAGCGCACGCATAAAGCGCTTTGGCTTAGTAGTAAGTAATACAAATTAAATCTAATAAATAATAACTAATGTAGTATAATGTAACGTAATACACTCAGAAAACAATATTGTACACAGGGAGAATTTTCTAATAAAAATTATAACGAATTTCAGGGTAAAAATTACCGTAAATAACTATAAAGCTGGGACACTCCTACTTTCTGGCACTTTTTACTGATATTTTACTATAAAAATTACCTCATTGACTACAAATTTTACTGCACAGACTATAAATTTTACCGCACTGAATGGTAAAATTTGCCTGATTTGAGAAAAAGAAGACAACTGATAAAGAAAACAACTGAGCGTGTACACATTTTAGGTTAACTCAAATATAAATGTGTATAATGTACTTATTTAAGTATTAATGATACTGCTACAACAATTGGAAGAAAATCCATATTTTTAAAAAATATTTCGTACAAATTTTACCACAAATTTTGTGTTTCTCTAATATTCGTACAGGGAACTTTTACTCTGCGGCAGGCAAATTTTACCCTTCAGTACGGTAAAATTTATCGTAAATATCAATAAAAACTGCCGGAAAGTTAGAGTGTTCCAGTTTTATAGTTATTCACGGTAATTTTTACTGCGAATTTCGTCATAATTTTTATTAGAAAATTCTCTCCGTGTAAAGATGTATGATATGTACAATACTTTTAGATATTTCTTTTTGTTTTCTTCGCCGGTGTCAATGATATGGATAGATAAAAGATATACTAAGTCAATTTTTAGATACATTAGAATTTAATAAAATAAAAAAAAAACACTGGTCGTATTGAATACCTTCTCCTTTTTGAAGTCGATTAAAAATAAAATTAAAAAAGATACAGTGGTCCTATTCAAGCTGTGATACATATATATGTATCGCAGCGATTTATATGGGTATATATATATGCTGTTATATGATTGCGCCTATGATATTGTGCCGTTATGCACATGCGTAAACATATGGCAGCGTATCACCGCGCATATATATCGCTGCGACACATACGTATGCATCACAGATTCAATAGGACCACTGTCTCCTCAAATCTCTTTGACGACGTTAAGCGTCGGTACCCATCAACTACTTACCGATCCTAAAATACGACCGCCACAAACCTTTACTTCTACGCACACCGCCCTATCAATCCCTCACTTCCTGATACATTACAAAAATCAAAAACTCCACAAACAAAAGGAAAAACACAAACCCAAACCCAATAACCCAATACAACCAAACCAAACCTCGCGCAACCCATCCGAATCCTCCCACCCCCACAAGAAACAACGCGCAAGCCCCTCGCTCGCGGGGGCGGAAGACATCACATCATCCCCAAAGCCGAATCCGAAGTCGAAGAAGCTCGCGTTGCGCGCAAGGATCTACCCCCATATTACACCGCCTCACGTTACGAAGGCGCCCGTTATACCCACTTCCATATACATACAGAGCGCGGGGGATTTCGCGCGCGCGCGCACCTGTGGGGTTGTATGACGCGTCGGCGCTGCGGCTCGCGCGCGGGTATATATACGGAAGGCGCGGGGCCGGCGAGCCGTTTCTCACATCGCTAACGTCGCACGTCGCACATCCTAAAGGACCAGAGAGAGAGAGAGAGAGAGAGAGAGAAAGAGAGAGAGAGAGAGAGAGAGAGATAGATATAGAGAGTGAGTGCCTGGCCGCTGGCTTTAACTTCCGCGGATAACGAAGTTATACAGGAGTAGTCTCTCCTTCTTGAAAAGCGCGCGGCTGCACCGCAGGCATATACATCGGCGCGCCCGCGCGGCGGTAATATAACGATCTTGCGAGTCCGACTCTAGGATTGCAAGAGAGGGAGAGAGAGAGTTTGCTAGGTGTGCACACAGGGATATCGGGGCTTCGATATATTGGAGCGCGCACGACGAGTTTCTGGGATATATATATACAGCTGTCTGTATTTCGGTGCGTGGACGAGAGCGCACGCAAGGATATATTTGCGAGTCGCGGAAACTGCGACACGACCGAGCGGCTGAGGGTTGAGAGAGAGAGGTAGAGAGCTGGAAAGTGATTTCGAGGCTGCTGGTGTTTAGTCTGCTTGTGAATTGTTGGTGAGTTAGTGATTTGTTGTTGATTTGTACTTTTATTATGTTTGTGATTTTTTTAACGAAGTTTCTCATTCGACGCATCTTGAACAAATATTGTATATTGGAGAAACATTTAAAAAAGTTTTATTACGCTTTAAAAAAAATTTATTTTATTTATTTAATAAATTAACAGGCGAAGCCCTTTTATAATAAATAAATAAATAATAATAAGTAATACAAAATTTAAGCAAGTCAGAAAAAGAATTAGTAATACAAAATTTAAGCAGGTCAGAAAAAGAATTTGTAATAAAAAACTTAAGCAAATCAGATTTTACGTTTATTACTAAACACATTTGAGTTGTATATTTTAAAAATAGTATAAGTTTAAATTTTAAAATAAAATATTATTTATATATTTTTTATATTATGATAATTTTATTTCGACTGAATTGTAAAATATGTAAAATGTTAATTTCACTCTATGAAATATTATTTAACGTCTTTATGCAATAATAAATGGATTTTATAGACTCTCCCAAAATTTATGTTTATTGGCTTCAGCTTTTTTATTAATATACGATTCATTAAAAACGTTTAGCAGTTATGGTTCGAAAGAGCTTTAATGGTTAACTCCCCTGTGGTTTGACCCGAGTCAGACTAGGAATCAAATTTGTTATTTTGCCTTAAGCTTTTAAACGTAAGTTGAAAGTAATTACTCAATGAACATTTCTAGCCTATTAAATTGTTGCTAAACAGTAAATATTTAATAACAAAGGTCGAAGATGTTTACATTTAAACTGATTGTCAAATTATAGTCGATTCAGTGTACAAAAATTAATTAAACCGCAGGGGGCTTATTATTATTATTAATAACGTTTTGAGGGGAGAGGTTACGTTCCTGGTGTGCAAGGAGTAGATTAAAAATAAATAAGTAAATAAATAAATGAAACATTGAATAAAGAAATTAGTAAATCTGTATTACTTTTTTTTCAAAAGCTGAGTTACGAATTTTAAAATTGCATCTCCAAAATAGACTTTATGGATAGGAGACATCGAAATGTTCCACACATATTTTTTTGTATAGCAATCGCTTGACATTTTCACGGTACTCGATCGCTCATTCAAACCTTTAGTTGTCACATGGTGTCATTGCATACGTAGCGCTAAGATTCGTTCGTGTTCTTTTAAAGTCCTTTTAAATTTAGGTATAATAATATTTATTTGACTAATAATTTTTCAATATTTAACTCTTCGCAGTACCCTATTATAATTTCACTAACGCCATCGCTAACAATATCATTGTGTCTATTTGGTTAACCTTAAATTAATTCAAGCTTTTAAAAATATTTAAAAATTTTAAAGTTGCTTAACAACACCTTTACTTTATTGTCCAATAGCTTCTTAAAGTTATATTGTTCAATTAATTCCTAACTCACGAGCACTCGCGTGGCGTTTTTGAGACACCAAACTTTTGAAAACGGCTTTTTCTTAACGGAAAAGTTTTTTATACATATTGGAACTGTTATGCATTCTTCATAAATGTTATTTAGCTTCAAATAAAGCCAAGAAGGTTTATGAAAAAAAAATTTTTTTAACAAATCAATAAATTATTATTAACAAAGTCAAAAATATTAAAGAAATGTTTATTATTGATAAACAAGTTACCCCAAGCGATTTTAGTATTTTAGATCCGTTAGAAATCCTTGCTAACACTTTTTACCTGAATTTGGCGCCTCAGAGGCGCCCACGCGTGTGTCCGCGTATAGAACCGAAAAGTGAGCCTAGTCGCAGGTTAAAAAAAAACTAAGTTCGAACTACATTATTTTATTGATAGTAAATGTTCCCAAAATAAAGTAAAGGCTCTAGGGAGGGATAACTTCCTTGACATTGAGTTTCTTGACGTTCTGGCAATTCTAGTACAGAATGTTTTCTCTTTGACTTCTTTGAGAAAGCAAAAGGTTGAAATTCATGCATTTTATAGTTTAAACATATGAGCAAATGAAAAATCTTGGAGTATACGATACTAATTTATATAACAACTAAGAGTTAATTAATAGCCTTAAACTACCGTATTGGTGAAATATGATTACTAATGAAAGTGATTATTATACATCAATGCGCTCTTATTAGTAATCATATTTCACGAATACGGTAGTTTAAGGCTAATTAACTCTTAAGTTGTTATATAAATTAGTATCGTATACTTCAACATTTTTCATTTGCTCATATCTTTAAACTAAATGCATGAATTTCAACCTTTTGCTTTCTCAAAGAAGTCAAAGAGAGTGATTATTATACATCAATGCGCTTTTATTTTCTTATCTAACAAAACGCTTAAATTATGCCAAAACGATGAAAGCATTACCTCTACCGCCTTAAAAAAAGGTAAAGTTCGCTCTCCCCCATCATGAAAAAAATCGGGTTTCTGTCATTATTCTGCCATACGCAAACACCCTTACAAATGAGTTAAACGCTCGGTAAATCTCTTCACAAAATAATGCAGCTCCAAATTTAAAAAAAAAGAAGGAGAAGCAGAAGCGCGTAGGCGAGCGAGTAACTCATTTCTCACATCGCACTTTGTCAACTGCGCGCGAGCTTTATAAAAATCTCTCGCTCGCTGTAATAAGATTGTGATTGATGGACATCTTAAGCGAGCTTGTACTTATACTGTTCACATATTTGTGGGTGAAAGGAAAAATTTTCATCGCTCGCGGGGAGGGCGACGCGACGCGACGGATCGCGGGTGTATATGGTAGATATATGGACCCATGGTCGCGCGGAACAAGTTATCTTGATGCATCGCCGTTTGTCGACTTGACGCGCCTCGGCGCGAGCACGCGAAACTTTGCCCGACGAAACATAAATAAAAGTTCGCTCAGTTGATGCTTGATTGAAATTGGGAAAGGTGGCGATTTCGGGACGCTACTAGGTTGAAATCGAATTGTTTGGATATCAAGGCAGATGTGCGTATTGCTTTTACACTTACATTTTTTGTGTGTAAAATATTAACTTTGGTTTGTAAACTTTCTATGCCGGTTTAGTTTTTTAAGATGGGCTTCCGCCAATTTATTACCATAAAGCTTTTCGACATTTTTAATACACAATTTTAAATACATGATGAGACCTATTAGACGTCAAAATTAAATGTTTTAACAAAGTTATCGTCGGATATAATTTACATTGGATAGCATGTCAAAATAAATCTAAATGCACTTATCTTATAATTTATTTTTCTTATTTCATACAATTCCTTGCGCGACCTTTATTAATCTTTTATAAACTGGCAAAAAATATCGTTGAAAATAGTTTGAAAAGACACATAGTAAGATTTTATTATTCTGAAAAAATGATATGTAGTGCAGAAAGTCGCAACAATATCTGTGAAAAATTGCCATTTTAATGTTTGAATTACTTTTAACACTCGTCATATCATTTTTGGTATTAAAGGTTTTTTATACAACATTAGACATTTTATAAAACAAAAATATTCGTTATATAAAGTGCCCATTACGAATATTACAAAAATAAAATGAAAATCAATCTGGTTAAGGACAGGAATACCCGTTTCCGTAATTAAAAAATAATAGTATAAGTTGGTATCATACTCATAAAAAATCTGAGTTTATTGTTTATGTAATATATGTATTGAATTATCATTTCAAAAAATCTGTTAACATTATTTACTTCTCATTTGCTAAAGGTTGAATTTCTACTTTCGTTTGACAAATCTGCACTTTTTATGAAGGGCTCAATAATTTACTGGTGTATTCAATGTAAAATCAGTTTCTAATAAATTTTCAAATCATTTTTTATGAAGTCCCTTAAAAATGGCATAGTCCGTTTTTTACACATAAGAATTGTACACGTTATTATTGTGGACAATTTAGCATTGGTCAAATATATCTATATATAATTTGACCAATGCTAAATTGTGTACAATAATTACGTGTATAATTCGTATGTGTAAGAAACGCGCTATGCCTTAAAAATTATCAATAAGAAGTACTTTTTCACAGCTAAAATCTATACTCTTTCAAAATATTCCAAGTGTCAATCACTTAATAGTGTTCGAAATAAATTTATAAGAAATTACGACTATACATACAACTCAAGTAATGATATTCATTTTATTTATACATCAAAATTTCAATACAAACACTAATTTGACTATTTTTATATAAATTAGTTTATAAGTTATATAAATTAATATAAATTTCTAAGGTATTCTCGGCTCACAATAATTTAATACATTTTTTTAATTTTTCATAATTTTTCAAAACCAACGCATACGTTTCTAATGGTGCGCGTATGTGTGGATGTATCTATGTGTGTTTACACACACATATATATGCTACTTAAGAGCACGTAATTATCCTTTTGTAATCTTTTGTTAACAAAAAATCGGCAAGAAAAAAGTTAAAACACCTTACTTCTCTTACAGGTTATGATATTTTTTTTTATTTCTTTTTGTAGTCATTTTATGTATTACCAACAATATTTCGTATGGGTTTCCTAAAATGTTGAAAATTAAAATAAGAAATTCAAAATCCATCAAAAATATTTTTTGTAATTATTGGCATCTTTTTTGTTATGTAATCATATATTATGAAAAACAATTTAGCCCCTAACGATTTTTAAACATCTAGTTGAAATTTCCGTAGTGCCTCCCCTTAATCATTTTGGGAACTATATATATAGCCGTAAGCTAAATTTCATTAAACTCTAAAACTGTAATCAACTCCTTAATCAGATAAACTTCCTTAATTGTGACTAAACATTTTTTTCTATAGTTTTTGACATTAACAACAACATTAATTAGTTAGATTATTAATTTTTTATTCAATATTATTTTTATAAGAAATAACATATTTTTTAATTAAAAAAGAGCTGTTAAATGATATAACAATCTGCGTTTTTGAGCATATCCTTAAACCATAATTTGCGTAAATTTAATGAGCAACTAAAACTCAAGTAACTTTTTACCATATTAATGAGTATATCTTCAAAGTTTGGATATGTTAATTAAAGAATTGAGACGCCTGGAACATTTTGAAGTTTTAAAATATATAAAGTTAAAGAAATTAACACATTTAGAGCAAATTTCACTTAAAAATGTTATTTTCTTAGTTTAAGATTGATTTTTGTGATAAATGACGAAGTATATGTAGGTCTTATTTCATTATGTATTATAATATATTAATAATTGATTTTTGCAATAAATAAGAACATAACAACTTCTTCTTTCGTGGAAACGAAGGTAGAGCTTCGCCTTAAATGCACTTGAATTCCTAATGAATATCAAGCAATTTACGAACGTAGTAAGTTGAAAGATAATAGTTATGAAGTTGTGGAGGGTTTCATAACACTAAGCTTTTATGAATTTATTACATTGTATAGAGGTTTTATAGAAAATATATTTCGTTGTATATGGGTTTAGATTTATTAACTTTGATTTATAAAGGTTACGTAGAAGGAAAATTATTTCGTTATATAGATGTATGTCTTTTATAAATATTGAGTTTCTTCAAGGGACCAACTTTTTTACAACTCTATACGGATGATTCGTTATATCTTAGTTTCACTGTATTTTTCTAGAAAGTAATAGTATTTTCCTCATATAAATCATACATTGACAATTAACAGGTTTAGTCCAGCTAAAGTATAAGCCGAATTTTATAATATTTTCATAAATTAGTTCAAACTTCGAATATTTATTAGAAATTTGATATATCTACATCATTTTAAGATTATAAAGAATAACAGAATAGATTACCTTAACCCTTTCAGACCTGAATTAAATCTGGCCATGATATACCACTTTTTCACGTGTATTTTGACGTTTTATGGCCTAACTAAGAAATTTTAGTGGTTTCAAAAAAAATTTCTTTGAACATATTCATATATATTAATTAGAATCCATCAAGTTAAACTTAAAAAACTGTCCCGACTGATAAATAATTATTGTTACATTTTTCCAGTATGTCCATTTTATTGGACGTGGGGTCTAAAAAGGTTAATAGTTTTATTAATATTTACTTTTGCAATGAAACGAAATGTAAATAAATTAGGGACAATTCCTGTTAAAATAATTGGTACTAATATTGATTTCACGAGAGCACTTGTTTAAGATAACCAGTTATTTATCTTGAAATTATCCAACATCTAATACACGAGGTTCAACCTTGTATAACTAACTAAATATCGAAATATATTATAAAAAAATCTAATAAAATTTATGAGCAATAACGCAAAAATAACTCTTTCAAAGACAAAACTGATTAAATCTGCTAAGAAAAACGGTTTAGTTTTCTACCAGGGAATGCTTATTTTATTGACTTTTAGCTACAAGTTTGTCATCCTCTCCACAACTCATTATTTTGTGTTGCGTCATTTATTATCTCTTTAATATTCCTCAAACGTTATTCAATAAAGTAGATACGGGTATATAATATGATCAGTCCGGTCGGTATATACAAAAATTTCATATATCTCGTTATTTACCAATATGTGTGACTTCGCGCATTAAAGCAATATTTATTAGCCTGCCGAAAAAAATGTCATGCTCAAACTCGCGTGGGATCCTCGCAGACTCCGAAAAAGACGCTTTCTTTCGAGCACAATATCAAATATTTAATTTCTATATGTAGGGGATTAATGTGTATTAAACGGAAAAACAAATTAAAAAGAGCTGAACAAACGACATACTATGTTTAAAAGATGGTATTTTTTGGGTAAAAGAGATGAGTGTCAGTTGAACGTTGAATTAAAATTTGAAAATACGAGTTGAAGCTATATTAATTACATTGCTGAAAAAAATCATGATCTTGTTCACGTTTCGTATCCATGTGGACCCAAAAAACTCTATTTCCGAGCTTAACAAATTAAATATTTAATTTTTAATTTGCGGAAGATTAACATGCAGAATGAAAATATAAATGAAAAAGAGTTTAATTGTCATACTTTTAAGTGCAAGTACCTTTATCTACCCTACTGTGTCCACGAATGAGAAATAAATAAATGAATATAATTTTATAAACGTATATTTAAGCAAAATCAAACCTCACTTAGCCTAATATTAGAGTAACATTGTCATTGTAAAAATCTTGAAGCACACATTTCATTTGCACCTTAGAAAACAATTGGAATTAAATGTTGTCGTCCTTTCGTAAGATTTCGTTCAAGTAAAGAACAAACATATTAGATATATATTTTATATATTTTAATTCAAATATGAACTAAGTAATATACACATGTCCAAACAAACCATTTTTAAAGTGCGCATTTTTTAAATTTTAATATTAAAAATCTGTATTTCGGAAATACAGTTTAAACGGACTAATAACGGGGCAGATATTTCGACGGTCAACAAATAAAAACTACAAAATTAGCATGAAATTGTTTCGAAGTGAGAAATGGAAAAAACGGGGTTTCTCTTTTACATTGTATTCTAAATAAATCAAAATTAGTTTTAATTTTTGCAAATGATCTACTTTTTAAACAGAGTGTATCGTGTTAAACAAGTTGGGATATCCGTCGACTTTGCCGCCATTATTTCTGCCACTACTTTTAAATTTGTTATGCGATTTTAGCAATTATTTATTTTCGAATGTAGAAGCATATACGAGCGACGATAATTATTAATAATAACGACTTATAATATTTATTCTTGTTTCACGTTTAATTAACATTAAATGTCATATTCATTATAATGTATCATTCACATCCGTATTTATTACAATGTATTGAATATTAAATTTCTACTCCGATAGATTAACATGCAGTACGAAAACATAAATGAAAAAACCAGAGTCCTATTTCGTTTAAAACTACATTTAAAAAAAGGTATTTGCGAGGTAAAAGCGGGAGGTGTTAGAGATGAACATTGAAAGGTGAGATTTATACATAAACAGAATTTGAATTTGAAAAGACGAATATTGCATTCGGAAATAATATAACATAGGTATAGGTGCCATTTCATGCAACGAGCAAATTCTAAAGCTGAAAACTTTAGCGAATAGCGAACACATTCAAATAAATGTTTAACTTCTAAATAATCATGAGGTTTGGGTAACAATGGAAATATCAGACAAATTACTTCAATTGTTTTCATTATTTATCGTCTAGAAAATGTTAATTTATTCAATTTTAATAAAAAAAATCGTTGACGAATGTTTAATACGATTAAGCGCAAACTTTGAAATTAGAGCTGATAAACTATTTTTTGCAAAATATCGAGCAAAAACTTGATAAAATAACGTACATACTGTAAGTGAACATCTTTCAAAATTATTATTTATTATTATATTTATTCATAAATAAAAATATGGTAATAAAACGGAACGATGCTTGAAATAGCACCTTATCGTATCTGCGCATTGTTGAGATGTTAGGAGGATGAATTATAAATTTCAATTACTATATAATCGATATCTCGATATGTCGTGTTATCTAGAAACATTGTAAACAAGTATCTAAAGTCATGTTAAACTCGTGGTAATTTATAGTATATTAGATAGTACTATCAATTATATCTCATTCGGTATTTTTAAACCGAAAGAGAAAATTATATCATTCAAACTTGCAATCAATTTTTTTTTCACAAATCAATATTTAAAAATTCGGTAGTATTTCTGTAGTGAAACAAAGACACACCACGCACACAGTCGTATATTCATACCCACACACATACTACTCGCTCACGTACATACACACCCTCGCACTCAGACAGTACGTTACGAATGTGATTGTGGGACACATCCTTTTATCATAACTCACATGAAAAATTATACATAAATTTCCCAATAAACTTCAAGTACATAATTCGCGGTTCTAATTACAATCGGATAAGCGCTCCCACGCGCGCTAACCACTTTCCCCGCGTCCTTACAAATAAATTTTTAAAACTCTTCGCGAAAAACAAAATCAGCCACGAAAAAGTGTACATACACACACATATATATATACTTTTTATCGCGAAGCTCTTTTTTTCTAGCATGTGTTGAATGACGCATTGCTCTAATAAAGAGAAAACAATATAATTGTATTAGCAGTTGGCCGAAAAATATACCGAGTGATAAAGCACTGGCAACTGTCGGCCTGTATGATAAATCTTATCTAAACTTATTTTCGGTCGCAGTGAGCCACCGGCCGGCCATCGCCGCCACAGGTAGTTCTTCTTAATCTATTTGCTCTGTCTCGCTGGCGCGGCGTCATAACGATCGGAATTAAAACACATAGGTGTAACGTACAGAGGACTCGAGTGCAACGCCGCGCGTCTCTATATTCGCTAGCTGCGATGATACAACTATGAAATATGAGATGCATCGCCTTTGCGCGATCGGCCCGCGGAATCCGCGCGATAGGTATTGCACGTAATGTAATTCCGGCTTTTCATTAACGCAAATTGTGAGCGATCGTCCGCGATGAGGCGAAATGTAACTGGGGATATTATTATTTAATAATTCGTCCGAATGTGTATTTATAGAATTTCGTTTGTTCTGTTTAATGTGTAGAGTTAAATGATACCCCGTAATGATTGTATTAACGCTTTTGGCACAAAGTCTTTTAGCAGTGCTATGTTTCGATCATGAGGCAGCAATATTTTTCTAGTTTTGTTCATTTGAATAATGTAAGTAGTTTAGGAGAGAAAATAAGGGTAATAAGGCAGTAGGTGATTATTTCATATTGATTGTTACTTATATACAATGTGAACAAAGTTTCGACTACGCCATACAGTATAATTAACAAGATATTCATTATGCAAATGTTATTTTAGTAGATCATTCACCTAAGTATTATTATTTATTAGTTATTTTATACAAAATTATTTTTCTTGTATTAGTTATTACTTTATTTGCTTTGAAGTCTTTGAAATCTAATGATTTTCGAATCTTCGTTGGCATCGAAAGGTTCAAAAGTTTGATACTTAGAAGAGCCGAAGCTTCGTAAAAGTATATAATTTAAAGAAGGTTCTTGCACATATTATATTATCGTGTCTTAACAAGTCTTGGTTTAAAGTATTAAACTTTCAGCTTGATTAATTTCTGATTATCAAAAAGCATTTTTAAATTTTCATCTAATAGTAAATTAAACAACCATCCATTTATTACTTTTTACTACTTTAAATTAAAAATGATAAAAAAATCTCGTTTTAAGATGTTAAAACATAAATTATAAATTATCAGAAAAAGTACGACTTCAAAAATGTTGAGCTGAGATCCCTGTTTATTAAAACAACGTTTTAAATTACAAAAGTATGATATTATTATCTATAAAACAAAAGAAACGATAATTTTTAAACTAAATCTTATTTTCCAAATTTACATTAGCAAATATTCCATTAAATTGACAACCATTCACTCAACTTTGCCTGCCAACGAAACTTTTCGCGACGACTCTTCCTCGCGACAGCCAATAAACAGAGAAATCAAAAAATTCGCTCCAAACAAAGGCTTTGCAGCTGATCCTTTCGAACAGGTGTGCACGTAGATACGCAAGACAACTGAAAAGCCCAAACGCGAAAAAGTGCAAACACGTGTAAAAGACTGCTGTGCACTCTGTCACGGCTAAAAGTGCAACGAGGTGGAAACGGGCACGTACATACCTACGCGTACTCGTTTGCATCGGGATCGCGCGCAGGAGAAATAAAGTGTACACCAGAGGATCGAGATGAAGCGCGGACGATACGTATACACACGCGTTTATCTGTAACGGTGCATTGGTCAAGCATTATTATTGCCGAGATTCTGTGTTTGCCGGAAGTGTGGGGGGGGGGGGGGGATCTCGGTACGGTTGTGGAATAGGTATTTTGGTTGAAAATTTTGATTGCCTTGGTGAAAATCAAAACTTCGATATGGAATATTAAAGAATGACATGTTAAGATTTTGAAACACCTTTAGTTTTTAGTAGAGTTTTTTTGTCAATGCTTAAGAGGGAATGCCACCTTTGAACCCGAAAAGAAAACATTTCTATGAGTCCATACAAATTCTTCTTTTCAAAAGCAATCATTCTGAAATTTTTCTTACTATAAATATTTGCTAGTATCTTTAATTTCACCGTGAAGAAAACTCAAAATCTTAATCCAGCATGCCGTAAAAATCACCATAGTTATTAAGCTCCTAATCCACTGCCCATGGGATTCCAATACGTTATGGTATGAATACAGGAAATTAATTTTTACTACGTACACAAATTTTTACATACATATTATTGACTTTCTAATTAATTATTTAATATTGGTAATTAATTTTATCATATATATGTATGTAAACATTTCTACTCGATTTAAAAAAGTATCCGAAAAAATTATCCGTCGGATACTTTGGTCGGATACTTTTTTCGGATACTTTTCTTATTTAAAAATGTCTAAAAGAGGTCTAGAATTTTCCTAGGCAGTCAAATTTTTTATACCACCAAAATGCAAATAAGCCCGGAACTTTCTAAACATGTGGTATCATCCGTATGGTACCCCATGTTTAGGGAGGCCTTGGAGAATTTTAGAACTCTTTTAGACATTTTAAAATTAGTAAAGTATTCGAAAAATGTATCCGACGGATACTTGTTTGGGTACTTTTTTAAATCGCGTATATTGGTTTAATACATTGTGTACAATGCTTAGAAATGCATATTTCGTTGTTTTTTCTCGATATTTACGGAAAATAGAAAAGTATTCAAAAATATTTTGCGGTCGAATACTTGTCGAATTCTGATTCTTACGATAACTAATATATTGAAAAGTAATACTCCTAAACCTGGATAAATTTAGTCGACGGGATCACGTGGAATCCCGTGAGTAGTGGATAAGGAATTTAATAACTATGGTGATTTTATATGACGTGCGGAATCAAGACTTTGAGGCTTTTACGGTAAAATTGAAGGTATTAGTAAGAATTAATAGTAAAAAAAAATTTCAGAATGATTGCTTTTGAATGGAAGAATTTTTATGGTCTCATACAAATAAGTTTTGTTTCTGGGTTTATTCACGGGACATTCACGGGAAGTCAGTAAGGTTAGAAAGTTAATTGTCGAAAATATCATTAAATGGCAATATTTATAATAAAAACCCTTCAGCTTAGAATGTTAAGCATTAGCAAGTTAGTTTTCTAAAAATACTTAATTAATTTCGCACTTTTACTACCGTACCTTTTATTACATGTCTTGTAGTACAATCACTAGACAAGAACTTTTCAACGTTCTAATATTTTTTTAACCACATAAAAATGTTTGTTGATCTCTCCCATTTCAATTTTCTTTATTTACTTATATGGTCAATAATATTACATCGTATTTTTTGTTTTCATTAAAATGTGTGGTTATATATGTCGGCGTTGCGTCATCGACATGTTTAAAGCACTGTATAACTTTATTAATTATAGGTAAATTGCGAAAGTTGTAAAAGTTGAGAAAGAAAGTAGCATATATTATGATCTATTAAACCGTAAAAAAATGTCATGCAAGGGCAAAGACCAAATGTACCATTTCAGATTATATCGCGTAAGAAAATGAAATATCAGTGCAGCGGCACTTTTACTTATTCATGAAGCACTAAAAGTGAAGTACTCATTGCTATTTAGACAAAAACTTATTTTTAGAAACAGGGGGTCAGTTTCGAAAATTAACTTTTGACATGGAAAATAACGACTCTTGTCCATTATTTTCGCAAGAACTTTCAGAGTGGCGAATTAAAAATAATAGAACTATAACATACATCTTAGTTTAGTATTCTTCATTGGCTCAACTTTGTGTTACATTGCCACGTTACATAACATACATCTAATCCAGCATGTAAAATGCTGCCATCTAGCAGTAAGAGCCCAATAACCATAACCTGTCTACTAGTCATATAGCCATATAGCCATATATAGCAAGTGGTCCATACTGGAGAACTCACCCCTTATTATAAAGTATACTTTTATCCTCTGAACTCGGATATTCGCCGAATTAATAAATATTGTTGATTATTTTTCGTACAATCAAATTTCAATAGTCTACTTTTATTTTACTGAAAAGTGGATCAACATTGACAAAACAGCATACGCGAGCAGATTTCGTTTTTACGATTTTCTCGGAATCAGTATTTATAATAGTGTGCGAACTGCAAACACAGCTCCCTATTTGATTTAATGGAAAACATAGAAATATTTGAGTATAGATATGAACTGTTCTCCTTTTATCAAAGGTCAATTGAAAAAAAAGGAAGAATTTTATGAAAAAAAAGTTTTATTTCAGTATAGAACTGCTAAATTAAATTATTTTTATATTAATGATAAAACAATGTCTGTAATTATTTCTAATACAAATTAGATTAATATTGAAAACCAATGTATCAATAATAACAAAAGATTTTACATTTTATTGTTAATATTTGCATTTAAAAGTAGTTCAAGAACACCGATATTCAGTTCCAATATGTAGCAATATTTAAAACCATTAGTCTCTTTATTTACAGATTCTCGTAAAGACAAATAACGCGAAAAATTTTTGTTTGATCGTTTGAAATTCATATAAATTTTACTCATTAAATTTGAAAATAAATACTCAAGAAAAATTATATTTAATCATGATATTTAATAAATTACATGATTCAATTATCAGTAAGTAAATTCATATTATTTGAAGCCATATTAAAAATTAGTAATAAAATTACAAGTTTAGCAAGAGAGTACGACGATACGACCAAAATTTAATTAATAATAATGTACCAAACGATATGAGTATTACACTGATAAGGACAACCACAAAATCTAATTTAGCCTGCAAAAGTCAACAATGAACTCATGGAAAGGTCACCAAATAAATTACAAAAACTCAATTTCAGTACGAACTAAAGTCTGTCTTATCAATAACACCATGAAGGGTATTAATTGATCGATATACCGGATAAAATAAATGATTTCGACGATAAAGAGAGCTAGACACGTGGGAGTATGGAACTTTTAACTTCAGCAATCCATTGAAAATAAATATAGCGGGACGCAAACTCAAAACGCCCATTAAATCTCGACGCTAATGCATCGCCGACAATTACTTCAAACCGCGACTTTGACGCGACACTTTTGCCGCTCTTTCCCCCATACGATCGCCTCGATCTATATACGCGTTTCATTTGCAAAATGCATCAATTAGAGCGGCGCGGCGCTTCAATACAAATTAATTCTAAATTAGAATTTGTCATATCATCAAATCATTTTACGTGGGACTGCACCACTGCATAGACACGTATGTAGATGCGTCATATGCGGCTAGAAACGCGCGTTCACTCGCGATAAACGCGAATAGAGAGAGAGAGGGAGGAGAGATTGTTGAGGTCGGCAATCACATCGAGTCGCAAGAGATTGAGTGTAAAATCGAAAACTCGGTTTAATGCGTTCGGGTGACCCTTGCCGCTATAGGAGTGCGTGCATTAAAAAACTTCAGGGCTCGTCTCTCGTCTTTATAAATATTCATAGCGGGGATGAAAATGGCTGTTTTTGCGCGCGGGATTGACGGACTTTTGCACTTTGGGAAGACCAGTGTGATTTCTATCGCGAACTGCAGCGGTCGATTGCGGTTTATACCAGCTTTTTCAATTAATGATGAAAACTGAGGTTATTAAGATGGTTGCTCGATAAATAAATACTTAGGAGATGTGTATATTACGTTAAATATTTCTGTTTGATTAAGAAGGTATTTATAAGTTATCTTTTATTATTGTCAGATTTTAATAGAATAGAATGGTTGGCTTGCTATTTTCTTCCTGAATATATAGATAGGGTAATTTATAAGGATAACTTGGAGTAACATAGATATGAAGGTACATTGAAAAAAAATTTGTTAAATCTAAGTAAACGTTTCCTTGAATCGTACTAAGAAAAGATTTATTTGATAATAGTAAATATTTAATTATGTTTAAACTGGTATTCATCAATTCAATAAATATTTACTAAATTTAAGAAATATTTACTTTATTTAAGTAAATCTTTTCTTAGTACGATTCAAGGAAACGTTTACTTAGATTTAACAAATTTTTTTTTCAGTGTACCGCCGTAGTTTACGTGATTAGACCTGTAGACCTGTAGACCTGTAGAATCTGGAGGTTTTATTTTGACAATAATAAAGCATTATTGAAAATGCAATTATTTTGGAAAATAATATTAATTTAATCTTCTGACGGAGATAATATTTTTTGAAAATATTAAGTTATTTGAAAATGAAGCCAAAAGTTTCTAATGTCCATATGATTCTTTGAAGTTTCTATTTTGCAATTATCAAACAATTTTGACTATTTTTTTTAATATAAGTTGGCACTTCTCTTTTAAGATTTAATCAACTACATTAGTAACTTTTGTTCAATTAATAATATATCCTTTTTTATGGATTTTTGTCTATATAGGTATTATCTTTATATTTTAAGACGTGTTTCGTTTATTGTCATGTTTATTATCAGTAATTCTTTGTTTAAATGATTACATGGAATTATAGTAATGATAATTATAATGTTTACATTAATAAAGTATAATTAAGTTGGCCATAATTTTTTGTTGACTTTCTTTAATAAATAACCCAACGTTTCTGTCATTTGATGCGGGTTATAACTTATTAAACTCACAGTAAAAGGAACTTATCAGTATAATCGATAGCACCCTTGTAGCTTCTTATAATGTCAAGTTCAACAAATTTCTTTTTGACAATTGTATTAATAAAAGTATACTTTTTATTACTGCTAAACTTGGAGAAGTACATTATGAAAGTTTGAGTGTTATTAAAACTTAATATTTCTATTTCATAGAACGATATCTTAATTTTAGAATAATGGAATTGATTCTAATGGTCGTGGTACATAATAATTAGGTTAGAACAGTAAATGCCAGACAAACAAAATAATTTTTTAGACACTTTGTAATAAAAAGCCAACACGTTCCTGACCCTAGTCAAGGCAAAAGCACTGTAAATGAAATATAATGATAGTAATACTAAGCGGAACCTTAACATAATATCGTTTAATTTACCATAAGTTTATGTAAATTTTGTATACTTAGATAATTCTTTTATCTTACTAAGAATATCGTATATCGTATATTTTACCCTGAAGCATCTTATTTCATACGGAAAGGTATTTATTTCCAGGACTACAGCATGACCTGTTGCGTACCTCGGCTATTTCGAGTCATTCTTATAAAGTACACTATATGCTTTGAGGAAAGAAGCAACATGTCAATATTTGACTGTATAAAAATCTGTCAATACCTTGGTGGAAATTTGTTTATTGAAAATGTACTGGAAACTAGTTATTAGCCATAATTGATTGCTCAATGACTAGTTTTTTTGCTTCAGTGAAACACTTTTTCTTTTATTTTTTTGAGTATTTAATAGAGTAAACGAAGTTTAAGGGGGTTCTCGGGTGAAAAATAAAACTTCTGTAGCTTAAAGGCTAACAAAATAATAGTTACATGGCATGTTTATAATGATATTATCAATTGATACACAAATTTTTAAAAAAATTATCAAATAATATTGAAGTTATTGAGGTAAAGGTTTATTTTAAGTATAATTAGGCTGTACGGTAAAAGTTGTTGGCGTACACCACAATGACATTTATTACCCAAAAAATTTGATAGTGTTTTTGATAGTAAGATAAAAATAAATTAGCTGAAACTACCAATTTTTATTCAACTATATGTTTTTTAAGAATAATAAATATTTCTTGCTTAAAAATTGTTATTAACAGTGCAAATTTGTTAATAGAATCATTTAACATGAGCTTTGTCATGGATATTCACAAAATGTTTCAGCTATCGAATGTTGAGAATACTTCGAAGAATGTATCCTAAAAGTTTCATCAAGATTGGTTATTTTGGTATGCGCCAACAACATTTTGAAAATTGAAAACTTAAAAAACGAGAAAACAGCAATGGATGAATAATAATTATTAATGTAGCATTATTTTATAATAAGTTAATACAAACTTACCAAACTTTATTGTATTTATCAAAATAAATAAAAAGCTTTTAAAAGAAAGGATAGATTACTTTTAATTTAAAAATCTAAAAAAGACTTTCTTTTATTTAATTTTCACAGCCGTAAACGATTGAAATTAGAGAAAATAACGTGAATTTGCAATAAATAGCGTTGACTAAACTATGAAACTTTTTAAAAGATTTTAAAAAATTCGAAATTTTTCGAGAAAATTACCGGAGTACCACCTTAAAGAAAAGAAAAAACGTCTCATCGTAATCAGAACATTTTGGTTTTAAATTAGTAATTTATATTGATCTAAAAATCGAAGCCGTTTCCGCCAAGATAAAAGATAACTAAATTACATCGAATTAAAGGAAATATTTATACGTATCTTACAAAATATTTATTTGTTGGATAATCGTATTGATAACCTATACATATTTTCCTCAATGATTGTAAAATTCCCAAAGTACAAACGTCGCGTGTTGAGCACGCTCACAAAATGTAATCCTTCGTATTATGATACAGGCGTACTAGGAGTAGTAAAAAATGCAGGTACTAAGGCAATGATATGCGGATCATTTATCTTGGCGCATATGAGTAACTGTTAAGATGCTAATCGTCTATCAATCACCGTATCATCTAAAGCCACCCACGAGCTCGGATGCCTTAAATGTTAAACTGAGTCATTTTATACAATTTAAAAGGTCTCTTGCGGTACGATTTTTATCGTTTAATTACTTTTGGACACAAATCTTATCTTTATATACACTGTTAAGTGCATTTAAATCAGAGCCATTAAATATATCAATTTCAAAAATGATAATTTTAAGTGAAATTTTTAATGAGAAATTCTATGTAATTCCATAATGTCAATATTATTTATCAACATTGAAAAATGTAAGAAAGTAATATTGGCAAGTAAGTATAATATAGTGGATTGTATTACAATATAACGTTTAATTCAATTAAAAATATAATGAGAACAGGAATAAGTTACTTATTTTATCATTTTTATCATTTATTATTGATGCTAAAAATGCTCCAACGCAAACGGTCTGTCTTAAGTATATTGAAATTTTATTCCGTGTGATATTACTACGCTGTTTTTCAGTACATGCAATAAACGACTTTATTCCCGAAGCAAAAATTGCTAAGCATGCTATTACAACATTTCCTCTCGAATTATCCCGATACCAAAATGAAAAAGCCGCACTACTCCCCGCGAAATTTCTATTACACAAATGTACTCCGTTCTTCATTGAAAAAGTCGAGGATTTTACGGTCGATGTTTATGCCATTAGACGCCAGCGCGTAAAAACGCGAGAGCGTGTAACAAAATGCTCTCGGGGCGCTCCGTACCACAGAACGCACGAGCTGCACGTGAATGTATACGAAGCACGTACATCCCACGCGATAAATAGGAAACGTGCACACTTACTCTCCGGTAATCTCGAACTGAAAAATGGAAAAGATGATAATTTGCTAGATTACGGTGTATGCGCAGAGTATTCTCAATTTGCCGCTATTACAGCGATCCTCTCGTGCGCGTAATTTAGCGCCTCCCTCCGCATTTTCATTTAAAGAATAGTAAATACAACGCGCGAGATGAGAAAAAAATGATAAATAATTGAAACATGAATATGGGAAATCGATATTTAAATTTTTATATGCAACTCTGCGCGCGCGCTATACCTATATATACATCGCGCGAGATATAGCGCGCTGAATAGCGAGGAAAAGTACGACTCCCACATTTTCTCGATACGTAATTTTCGAATTTCGCGCACAGCGGGAGAGGAAAAATATAAATTTGTATATATTCGTGCAGAGGAGGACGACGAGTCGCGGTGGTTATATATCACAGGAGGGGGAGGCTGCGGCTGTCGCGCGATTGTCGCCTATACCCCGTGTCTTGTTTTCGCGCGAGCATCGATTGCGGCGACGTGCCGAAAATGCGAAGTGGGTAATACACATCGGTGATTATGCGCGATCGATTTCTTCTCACCGCGCGCTTCTTTTTTTGGAATACTCGGGGGATTGTGCTTGTCGCGCGCCTACGCGGGCATCATGCGGATTTTGCATTCTGTTGCGGTGTACGTTGTTTGACGAGGAAGTGTTCGGGGCTTTTTTTTGCCAAAGATTTTGGCGGAATCGAATTAATGTATTGGGGGAACCGGGGCCTAATATACGTGTGCTGTTTGTTTCAAACTTTTTAGTTGTTATGATCTTTTTTTGAAAGTATTTTTATGATAGGGGGTCGTCGAGTTTAAGTTTTCGGCTAGATAATGAAAAATAATTTAGATCTATATGTTCGCTAATATTATTGTTTTACTTGAATTGTTTAAATAATCAACCTTGAACCTTGGCCACTTCATAAATTATTTGTATTTTAATGGAACAGGTTTGAGCTAGTAGATGAAATAATTTTGCTCATAAAAGAGTGGCGTATAAAGTATATATATGAATAATAGACGAGTTTTTATGAAGTAGCCCTCACCTACAAAGATTTTTTTTAAAAATAAGCTTTTTCACGTTTGACGTCACGACCCTACGTGACTGAACGCTGGTAGTACAACATTTAATATTGCGCTGATTGCTTTTTATTAATATAAAATCAACGCAATCATTTCTGAGTACCAAAAAATATGCCAAAAATACCTCTTTTACTAAGCTACATAATTAATGCTAAGCCAACTCAATTCGCAATAAATATTGTTTTTTTTTATAATCAAAGCCTGAGCGGTAAAAAACTGTTATAATATAATTGCGATTAATTTAGCTAAGATATGATTTCATCGTAAATAATAGTGAAACATACTAACGAGTATTCTATAGATAATAAATTTTTTGTATTAACGAGTTTGCTTGAAATAGCCCATTTCATTCATTTTTTTGAGGTTGAATCGTGTGTGTTTTTGCATTTTTATTATTTTCACTAATAATTTGTTACAAGAACATTACAAAATGTAAAAATATATCACATGTAATTATTTTCTTACTTTATGTTATTAAGTCAAGAGTCTAAAATGGCTATTTTAAAAAATTTATGTTTTGAAAAAGTGTAACAAACATAAAATGTATCTTTCACATTTAATTTAATGCAATATGCAAGAAAATTATTACATATTACATACTTTTACATTTTGTAATGTTATTGTTACAAATTATCAGTAAAACTATTTCAGGCAAACTCGCTATTGCAAAAATGTATTATCTATGCAATATTGAATATTAAACTCGTTAGTATATGGTATCGAGCATTATTAGTATGCCTGTCTCGATTATTGTGTCCATACAGTTAAATAAACAGTACAATAAAGAACACTTATAGATAAATAGAAAAAGTATTTTTCTGTTCAAAATAAAGTATCGTAAGGAATGGTACAAAAATGCATTTTACGATTTCAATAGATAGTTAAGTATATTAATTTTTTTGTTCTTAAAACGTGTAATGACAACAGGAATTTCACTTTTAAGAAATCTGTATTGAAAAATTAATACTATAGAAAGATGCACATCCTGCCCCACGTAAAAGGTAAATACGGAACATATACACATATATAAACCATTAACATGTAAACAAAAAATTCGTTCTTTATGAAGAAGGAGAACATAGAAAAGAGAACTTTTTATTTTTGACTACAGGATGTCGGATAAAACCTTGATTATTCCACTAATTTTATCGAAATGACCTTTTTCTTAGTTTCCCTTCAATTCCCCGAAACAAATTTATTTCTTATTGTCATACTGTTTCAAGAAACAATAGCATTAATTTTCTACATTCCTATGAATTCCCGTACTGTTCTATGCATCTGTGGACATCCTCATTTTTTTGCAGAAGAGTAAAATAATTAAATAGTTACTTAAAATGAGAACTACACGGCAGTGTTTAATATAAGAAAAAATCGTTCTTAAATTTGTTGTATCTTACTTTAAGAAACTTTGTATTAAATAAATATAGTAATATATTAAATAATTTTAAATAAACAATCCCTTTTGCTGCGTGTAACGCAAAACATTTTCAAAATTGTTTTAGTATATACTATTTTGGGCCTCGACTTTCTGCCAAGATAACTTGAATGCTTAAGCCAAGTCATGAGTGCTCGGCTCAATAGTTCGAAATAGGACGAAGCAGTTATTAAGGTAGCATCAGCGACTTTTTATAAAAATATAGACGTCGTTGAAACTTTCCGAAAATGTTTTTTAGACATTCAACTTTTAATATATTTAAAGAAAATCTAGGGTCAACGACCAAATTATCGAAAAAACTAAGCTTACAAAAGTCATTTTTAACACATAACTTTATGGGAATGAGCCGTTTGTCGCCTCTTATAGATTTATAAATGACTGATCTAAAACTTCAGTAAAAAAGACGCGCATTCTTTCTTGACGAACAGACTGCAGAAACATTTACGAGATTTCGGTGTTTGAACGATCAATTCGATACGTTCTTTTTTCAGTCGATTCAATTTATATTTCATTTTCTTGTTCAATTGAATAACGAAACAACAAAACTTAAAAGCGTCATAGTCTTTTGGTTTTACATTTAGACAGGTCTATAAAAATATTTTTTTAATCAACCTACAATAACTTCGCATGAATTTTTGTATTTAAAATAAAATAAAAAATAAACTCAATTTTGGTATTTAAATCGCTGTATTCCCTTTTAATAATAACATAAACCATCCATTCATATTGAGTAGATTAAAAGAGATAAAACAAATTGAGATGCATCAGTGAACTTAACGACGGGCACCACTATATTACATGGTTCCTGAACTACTTGTTTCAAAGCGAATGTAATTAACCTTCACCAAATGACAGATGATGCTTCTTGTATAACAGTACATTATCTGGAATTATGCGTTAAAACCCATTCTACACTGTGAACGGTGATATGCATTTATCTTTTGAAGATTATCAAGATCGATTACTAATATGAAGTGAACCATTTAAGCAACAGTTAGTTTTTTCAAGTATTTAAATAATTTGCGCCTGCGTGCTTATAATAAAAATTGGTATAAAAATATGCCGAAATTCATAAAACTTATTATTACACTCTACATTAAAATAACTGTAGATAAATAGTTTTATTACAAAAACAAACTTTTTGTTTCATTTTCAAGTTATCATGACGGTTAATACCTAGATATATTAAGCATAATGCTTATAAAAGTAGCCTATAAATATAGAATATCATATGCGTCACAGACTAACTAGGAAGAATAAATTTAAGTAAATAACTACACATGTAACTAAACTATTATTCTAAGCCAGCTTAATTAGAGGCATTCTATAATTTCATTTTTATACAACTTTATCATAATAACTTAAGAAAAATGATAAATTTGATTATACTTTAAATTTTGTTAACTGGCTTTAATTATAATAATCCAACTTAATTTTATGGATAGCACATGTAATATTGTGTACTACGAATTTGGAAACTACTTAACCCTTTAACGTGAACAACGCCCGAAACCGTATAGTTGTGACCCGCGTTGGTGTTAGTAAATCGTGGTTTCTACTTCATTTTCTAAAACTTTGAATTAAAATATTAATAATTTTACTTTTCATATAAACTCAGTAACGTATGATCGCTTATTTAAGTGCTTTTTTAGCTTACAAAGTAAAATATTTGGCGGGCAATCGAACAAAATAGATTTTGTATAACACGTGAATAGAAAAGACCATTTTCGGCGTCTATAAAGTGAGAATAGAGTTTTCCGAGCGTCAAATAAAGGGTACCGAAAATACTTATTTTCGCTAACTTTTATTGGTAGCGAAAATACTCATTTTCGCTAGCTTTTATTGGTAGTGAAAATACTCATTTTCGCTACCTTTTATTGGTAGTGAAAATACTCATTTTCGCTACCTTTTATTTTCGGTAGCGAAAATGAGTATTTTCGGTACCCTATATTTATTTTTGCTTCATTTCCTTAATAAAGCTTTTAGAAAATTTGGAAACTGTTGACAAATTTTAGAAAATTCTGGAAAATTTTGGAAAATTCTGGAAAATTTTGGAAAATTCTGGAAAATTTTGGGAAATTCTGGAAAATTTTGGAAAATTCTGGAAAATTTTGGAAAATTCTGGAAAATTTGGGAAAATACTGATAAATTTTGAAAATTTTATATATATACATGCATAGATATACATATATATAATATGTCATAGACTTAAGTGGACGACTCGAAAAACTCTATTCTCAATCCACTTTGTAGACGACAAAGAATGGCCTTTATGCAATTGTTATAAAAAATACGGTACGCAACTTGGGGCAAGAGGGTATTTCTAGACTCGTATGATGATTTTGAGCACTCGTATACGTCTCGGGCGCCCTCGACTTCCACTCGTGCTCAATCATCATCCTCGCTTGGAAATATCCATTTTCGCCCCTAGTTGCGTAATATACTATTAAGACGTTACTATTACTAATGCACGATTCACGTTAAAGGGTTAATAAAAATCGATCCACGTAGGAATTTTCAAAAATAAATCAGAATTACATCCTATATCTTTTACCTTCACGAACGTGTAAAATTATTTTAAACTGATAAATCTACTGTCAATGACTCACCAACTATAAAGTGCTGACTCCAACGTCCATCCCCTCAAAAAGAATCTCCTTCAAACTAAACGACCTCATCATTAACCATAAAAATCGAGCTCAAATTCTGCCTCCCCAGATAAGAAACCTGCACGCACCCTCCCATTCTCTCTCAAACCTCTCAAAGCATTTTGTAAAAATAAAAGCCATTCGTCACCCTCGCGTCACTCGCTAACCTATAACCGCCAGCACTTGCGAAACACCCGCTCTCGCAATCGATATATATATATATATATATATATATGTATATATATACACGCTCTAACCTTTCGCGCGTCCCACGTATGGCGCCTCGCTTTATCACCGCCAAAGTTGTGTCCGCGCTGCGCTGAAAGAGAACCGAGCAACAGGTAAACTCTCGCGCGCGGTCCGATCGGTCTGACGTTTTATCAATGGCCCCGCCGCCCGCACACACATATAACGTCTTTGCTCCGCGCGGCCGGCGACCCATTCAGTCGCGATTTCCATAGAGCGCGCGCGCGGGCACAGCTTTTTACCCGAGGAAGAGAGGGTGAGAGTCTTCAATCAATGCTATTCAGCGATGAGCTATATATAGTGTGAGAAAAGAGAGAGCTATAGTTGAAGATGATGTTATTACTGGTGGCAGCTGACCCAGTGTTGGCCTCGAGCTTGCTTTATCAATTAGCAATTTTAATGTGGAGGGGTTGTGATAGTAGAATGGCAGGAGCGAAGTTTGATTGGGTGGAAGTTAGGATTTAAGGGATTATTGTAGAGTAGATTGTAGTATATTGTAAATCGGGATTTCTTTTTGTCATGCGTAAAGTGTTCCGATCAGTTTTTGAGTATTGTTGTTGAAAATATTATTTTGAAAGTAAATAATAGTCTATCGCGAATAGAATACGTATTTTAATTAAAACAGTTAAAGGTAACAGTTTTTTTAAAATTAACAGTTTTTTAAGTTAACAGTTACTTATTGTTCCAGAGTATTTGTTCAAAATAATGAGTTATTTATCTTAAAATTAGCCACCCTCTAACATATGACTTTCAGACACTGTGAGTACTAAGTAATCAATTCTTTTACAGAATAAAAGTATAGTAATGAAAGCTTACCATAATTTATTTTATTTCACGCGAAGGTTTTGTAACATGATATACAAATACCTCTTAACCGACTTCAAAATAATGCTATTTTGCGATTAATTGCAAAAAATTTTGCAATTTATCGAAACTGGCCTAAAAATGATAAGAAAGATCATTCAATTCCCTACCAGGGTACTATAGGCTTAAATATTATATTGCTTAAAAACATTAGATCGCTCAACATGTGAAATTATACTCAAATATGAATCTATCATGTCTGCACAAGCTTAAAAAATCTTTTACGTTATATCTTTGGTGAAGCGATACTGTCTTAATTACAGCTTCAAAATACCCCGTAAAATGAGTATATTATGAACAAGAAAATTTTATGCCAGGGAGAAACTTAGACAGGTCAAAATTATGAAACAAAAACTGATAATGTTTAATCTTTAAGTATGAATAAAGATAAAATTAGAAATATGTACGAACTTCAGTAGACGAATGAGATAAAATATTTCATAGCACTTGGAGACCGATAAATTCATATTTGAATTGAATATTATATATAGATAAATGTTGTCAATTAATAAAACTATAGTACGATTAGAAGGTTTTTGTGAGCCATGTTCACCTGTAATTTTACACGATTATTAAAAGCGCCAGGCATTCTTCCGTCTAAAGGCCAAACATTGACTAATCTCTTAATTCCTTCTAACTGATTACTAGTTGCGCATGAAAGTCCAAATGGCCTGATTAAATAAAGCGTCTTAAACATAACGAATACTGTTTACCGAGTACGAGAATGACGTGTAATTAGCGCAACGTTACCTGTTCTAGATTGCGAGGACATTACCGAAAATGCGCATTCCAGTGACGCTGATTCACGTGACGTACTTGACGTTGGCGATAATGGCTTTAGGATCCGTGTCGGTACAGAGTGAACCCGAACCCATGGCAAGACCCACGAGACCGAAGGTATTCACGAGTCCAGAGGAACTCAGACGATACTTGGATCTCGTCAGAGATTACTATTCACTGAATGGAAAAGCACGGTGTGTATTTTTTTCTTTATATTTTACTTACTTCGCTAAGGGGCCATTCACAAATTACGTCACACTGTTTTCGAGTATTTTTGATCCCTCCCTCTACCTAAGTAACGCATTTTCACTGATTTTCCTATGATTTCAGTACACAACGTCACACCGACTTGGACCCCTCCCCCTTTGAAGAGTGACGTAATTTATGAATGCCCCTATATGTGTATATTGTATGCTATCATATATTGTCATATATTACGGTGTATGATGCAAGATTTGAAGGTTTCTTACCTCATATATAAACAGATACAATTATATTTTATCCTATAAATGCTGATATTATATGTTTATGAATATAATGCCATACTTCGCACATACCCAATTACCTATACATGATTTTATATGAGTATATATCGCATCCCCAGAACAAGACTATGATAACTCGATATTTTGGATTTTTGGAAAATCCCACAAGATACAAACTTTTTTAAATACTTACGCTTGAATTTCTACTTAGGTACATTATAGCTTAAAAAAAGCCAAGCTAAAGAAATTTTGAGGTATCATGTAGCTCTTTTTTTTAATGCTATATGAACTTAATATAGCATATGAGAATCATATTTACGTACTTCGGTTACACTTTCATATATGTCATACTTCTGAAACAAAGTACGTATAGTAAAAACACAATAATTTAAATAATGTTTTATGATATTAAATTAGATACGGTAAGAGAGCGGACCCGTACTCGATGCAGCACAGCTACGAACATCCTCTGAACTTGCTACGGATGATCCTGGCCTTTAGCCGGCAAAAGCAGCGAGACCAACTGGGAAGGCAGGAGCAAATAGACACAGAAGACAGTAATAAATTGCAAATGTTACATCCCTACGACCGCGTGACTAGATATTACGAAATAATGGAATAAAATTTTACTTCTCGTTCGGCAAATAAGTTGATAGAAAAAAGACACCATGCTTACTTGGACTTTTCATTATAAACAAGATAGATAAATACAATAATAAAAGCAAAACCTATCTTTTTAGACATGACAGCTATAAATTAAAATATCTTTAGGGGCCTTTTTGCAAAGTGGTAGGTTTAATACTGTGTGCTTAACGTGAGAATTAAGATAGAAGAGACAAAAAGATTTAATTTGAAATTCAAAATTAAATTTAAAATTTTTATTTTTTATATTCTATTTTTGCACAAGAAGAATCTCTTTAAAACAATTACTGTGTACAGTCATTTGCGTTTACATTGTAAAAAACTTTATGCTATTTAAACAAAGTTTATAATCAAAATTGATTTATTGACAATATATATATATATATATATATATATATATATATATATATATATATATATATATATATATATATATATATATCTACAAAGCTCAATACTTAATTGAGTACTATAAAAAGTATTTCAGAATGATAATACGAAGATGCATACAATTAATTTTATATAATAATATTACAAAAATTAATTAGTATACACCAATAAATAGCTTGAAATAGTATTTGTTTTTTTCTTTTAATTATTAGGATATTTATTGTTTTTAAATAGAATTATTTATACTTTTATTTATACAAAGTTAATTTAAATATTATAGCATATTGCAATTTAAATAAATGAATACTATATAATTATATTTGGTTTTATCTCTAATAGTATATAAAAAGTAATTTGAAATACATTTAATTTGTAACAATATAAATATAAGTATATGTATTATTACCATGACTTAAAAGTAAATATAAAGGTGACAGTTATTATTTGGTTTCAGTAGGCGATGGCGTTGTAAACGAAATATTTAAAAAATTTCCAATGCTTCTGTTGTTAGTTAATTTATAAATTAATTAATATTTATTATTATGTACACTTTCATTATCTTAATATATATAACATTTTCAACAAAATGATACATTTCTGAAGCTGGATCAAAAAATTAAATTATATGATTCTTCTTATGTTGCTTTATGGTTTACTCATTTATAATAAATATAACAGTTTTAATAAGCAACTTCTGCATCACTTGACAGACGTATATAGAATCTTATAGAAATTACATTAGTAGGTACATGCATACGATCACTAATTTTATCTTGTCCAAGACGGACTCGAAGAACATTTTACATTTACAGGCCAATCACAAACTTGTAAAACTCGATTAAAAAGTAATCCACTGGGACACGCTAGAAGAACCTTTCTTCCGTAATCGCATTTATAAAACAAAGAACAGTCAGTTTCATGAGCTAGGTGAACAACGTCACCGTCATTAGTATTTGGACACTCAGTTGGAACAACGGCTGTTGAATTGGGATCAGTTGTAGGAGGTGTGGTGCCTGGGTTAGGAATTGGTGCTGGCGTAGTGTTAATGCAACCAGCAGTTTCAGGCGAATCGCAAATGTGAAGGCGAGGGTTAAAATGTAAACCTTCTGAACACTCTTGAAGAATCTGCAAACGATTTCTGCATGCGTAATATTTTGAGCACGCGCACTCGTGGGGTAAATTGATTGGTACAGTTGGATCAACTTTCGGGCAAGATATTGGATAACCTAAAATTGAAAAATAAGCTTATTGGAATAAGTTTACACAATATTTTTAATAGTTACGTAGAATTCCATTTTTACCCTTTGACGAGCAGCGCTATTCCCCTTAAATGTTCTAGAATTCAGTACATGTCTTTGCAAAATTGAGTATAAACAATATTTATAGATAGTACGAAATGTTTCAGAAAGACAAAAATCATCTTAACTACCCCGAAAGCGTTATTATTTTTTAATTTTAAAACAAAGAACACAAATGTAAGTTTACTTTATCATATAGTTGTGGACTTTTAAAATGCATATTCTCAAATTTTTCTAAACACTAAAGTTCAAAACAGTGACAGAAAATCAAAAAGCTCTCTTTACCCCAAGGCTCGGTTTACCCCGGTCTCCCCCTCCAAGTAATTTGGATAAAAATAGAAATCCTCCGTGTAATATGAAAAAATCTTTAATTTTTCTACTACTTTGAAACCTCTAACGCACTACTTTGCATGTAAAAATATACTTAATTTTTTAATTTTTTAAACTTTTTTACTTATTGACTTACTAGGTTCTGGTGTAATGCTGGATGTAGTAGGCGTTTCGGTCGTTGGCGTTGTCGGTGTTGGTGTTGGAGAAGTAGCCTCAGTCGTGGTACTTGAAGAGGTAACAGGTGACTCGGTCGTTGGCGTTGTCGGTGTTGGAGAAGTACCTTCAGTCGGAGTACTAGAAGGAGTAGCAGGTGCTTCGGTCGTTGGTGTTGTGGGTGTTGGCGTTGATGTCGGTGTTGGATAAGTAGCCTCAGCCGTGGTACTTGATGGGGTACCGGGTGCTTCGGTACTTGGCGTTGTCGGTGTTGAAATTATAATGCATCCTGCACTCCACGGATAGTCACAGGTTTGAAGCCTTGGATTAAAATGCAGACTTCCTTTACAATATTTAATTTTTCTATCTCCATGACTGCATTGGTAGAATGCACCACAATCCGATTCGTGGGCAATATGAACGTTTTCATTTGGATTTTCAAATTTTGGACATTCCGTAGGTACTGGTAAAATTTCATGATCAGAGACACTAATTATAAATGGTAATTCATAACTTCTTACAGCGCTTAATGCGCTGATTGATATAAGAAAAAGAAATATGTGAGCTGCAACAAAATATTAGAAATTAATCAATCACAATAATAATTAAAAATGTATAATATCGCAGATAACAAAGAAAATGCATCTTAAATTTAGGAGGAAATTTTAAATACTCAACTTACGTTTCATGATGGCCGTGTTATGTGAATTTGTGAAATACTGTTCACCAGGCCAAATAAATGAAAAACTGATTAATATAAAGTAAAACAATGTCTTTTATAAATATGGTTCCTCTTATCACGTCATAATAGGGCGATTACCGTATCAGTAAATGGAAGTAATTTTCGATGTATATGACTCATGCAGATTGACTAAAAAGGATTCTAAAATTAATATTATGTAATGTATGCTACACCAATTTAGTCTTTTTTCTTTTATTTTTATAGCGTTGATGTTTTTGTCAACGTATATATATATAAATTTATAAAAATTAAATATTATACGTTTTTATATTAATCTACTATTATATAACAAAATAAGCTTTTTAAATCTGTTGCATTTCGGAACACTGTTGTAATAAAATAACAGGTAACAAATTAATTAATTTATAGAAAAAACAACGTATCATACTTAAATCAAAAAAAATTTTAATAATTTTTTATAAATACGTTGCTTTTTTCAAATTTCTTTTAAAGGGAAAAGGCACTTTGAAAATCTAAAAAAGAGTTCATAAAAGTTCTTTTTAAGTCAACATTCTGAAATTTTTATTTTTGTAATTTTTCATCAAATTCTGTAAATTTTAAAAAAATACTTATTTCTATCAAGTAAGTACAAAGCGTATGAAACGTTCTATAGAAAGTAATTATAATGAATTTTTTTGTCAGATACCGTACTTTGATGTAGGTAAATTAATTGCAACAGTCGCTATAATATTTAAAAGAAACTCACGCAGAGAGAATTTTCTAATAAGAATTATGACGAAATTTGCAGTAAAAATTACCGTGACGGACTATAAAGCAGGGACACTCCAACTTTCCGACAGTTTTTATTAATATTTACTATAAATTTTACCGCACTGAAGGGTAAAATTAATTGCTTGCCGTAGAGTAAAAGTTGCCTATACGAATCTTAGAGAAAACTAATAGAATAGTGGAATATATAAAGTTACACAATGAAATAGATGGTAAAATTTGAGTGAATTATTTTTTAAAAATGTGGATTTTCTCCAATTGTTACAGTAGTATCATTAATACTTAAATAAGTACATTTATACTCATTTATATTAGAGTTATTTCTTAAAAATAGCTTAAGAATAGTTTTAAAAGACGGAAATTACGAGCACTTAAAGAATTTATGTCTATATATCTTTTATATATCTTGAATAAAAACTGCCAAACAAAATTTTTCTCTTTTAACATTTTTTATAAAAGTGATTATTTAATTAAAGAACATCCTAAATATTATCCATTTAGCTTCATTATCTTTACATACATGTTTTGCATAAATTTGTCATATCATAGTCCGGGTATCAATTAATGCAAATTTTCCTATTTTCTCTGCTCTATTTGACTGCCTTAATACATACACACACATACATACATAGTATACGTACATATAGACATACATTTTTTAAAAACATATTTCTCTGGCTTAGGAACCACAAAAACATCGAGACTTATCAAAATCTCATAACCTAAAATTTTCATCGTTACAAAGCTTTCTCTTTGAGAAAGCAATAAATGCATCTGTTTGAAATTCACGTGACATCAATGAATGATCAACTTTTTATTTTTGTACATCCTGATTATGTTCTTTTTTATTGTATATAAAAAATAATATCAAAGGCATTTAATTTGCAATAATTTCAATATAAATGTATGTATTATTATCATGACTTAAGAATAAATTTAAAAGATGACAGTGATTATTTAGTTTCAGTAGGTGATAACGCTATAGCAAGAATATAGCAAAAATTATCAATACTTCGGCTGTTAGTTAATTTATAAATTAAATTATATTTCCTTATTATGTACACTTTCTTTATCTTAATATACATAACGTTTTCAATGAAATGATACATTTCTGTAGCTAGATTAAGAATTAAACTATAAGATTTTATTCATAATTTTTCATCATTTGAAAAATTGACATCATTTGACAAAAACCTTATTGATATTACATCAGTAGATAGATGCAGAAGGGCACTAATTTTATCTTGTCCAAAATAGACTAGAAGCGCATTTTGCATTTTCAGGCCAATCGCAAACTTGTTTTACAGGATTGAAATGTAATCCACTGGGACACTCTAGGCGCACCTTTCTTCCGGAATCGCATTTATAAAATGAAGAACAATCAGTTTCATGAGCTAAATGAACTACTTCACCGTCATTAGTTTTTGGACACTCGGTTGGAACAACGGCTGTTGAATTGGGATCAGTTGTAGGAGGTGTGGGGCCTGGGTTAGGAGTAGGTGTTTGCGGAGTGGTAATACAACCGCCTACCGATGGCCAATCACAACGGTGACTACGAGGATCAAATGCCAAGCCTGTAAGACATTCTTGAAGAATCTGCAAACCATTTTTGCACGTATAATATTTGGAACATACGCACTCATGAGGTAAATAGATTAGTTCGGCTGGATCGACTTTCGGACAAGATGTTGGATAACCTAAAATTTGAAAAAAGAAATAAATTAAATACGTTTATTAATTTATTTATTTTTATGTATAAATGAGATTTTTAATCATTTGGATAACTTTACTAATTATTTCTACAGATCAATAGAACGATATTATAAGTGCTATAATATCTTTGATTTGGCATGAAATACCTTTTGCAAGTGCTACAAAAAAATATTTACAAACAAAATCGCGGCTATAAGTAGTCACCTAGGGTGACTATAAATGATTAGGCACGCCTATACAACTTGATTAGATTCGTGTTTTATGTGTCCTAAAAAGTAGGAGAAGAATTTCCAACAAGTGAAAAAGACCTTATGACGCAGATTTTTATGTATATCAATTTTTCTTATGGGAATTTAACGTGGGAATCTTGGACTAAAAACGGTTATCATTGATATAACAGTCATCACTTGGCTCCTAAGGGTGCACACAATTTTTTGGTATAAAAGAATAAGAAGTAGAGAAAAAGAGCTTTAATTTTAGATGTACTGCGTTAAGAAAGATTAACAATATCAAAAGTTATGAACGATCAAGGATAGTGAATAAATACAAAGAAATCACTAAATTTCATGATTTCTCATTTTTGATTATTATTTCGTGTTTATTTACTATCTTTGATCGTTCATAACATTTGATATTGTTAATCTTTTTAACACAGCACGTCTCAAATTGAAGTTCTTTTTCTCTACTTTATATTTTTTATACCAAAAAATGTGGTGCTCTCTTAAGAACCAAGTGACTGTTATATCAATTATGGCCACTTTTAGTAAAAAATTCCCATGTAAATATCCATAAAAAACTGTGTTTCAAGGTCTTTTTTGCTTCTTGGAAATTTTTCTCGCACATTTTAGGACATATAAAGTAAGAATATAACCAAGTTGCAGAGGCGTGCCTCATCATTTATTTTTCGTCACTTTTCGAACCAATTTCGGCCGATTTACCGTCACGGACCCAGTTCCTGATCAGTTAAGGCTCATCGTCACGTTATTTGCTGTGTTAAATCGTAAAAATAAGGTATTCATGGAAAATAACATTTCTAGTAACAAATATAACTCTTAATCTTTAATATAAAATTTAAAAAATACATAAATAATCAAAATAAAGTTAAATATAAAGCCTCAAAGGAAAAAAGCTGTGAGAGCAATTCCTGATCACTTAAGATTTGTATGGGAGTAGTTTCTGATCATATCAAGACCTAATTCCTGATCACATATATTATTGACACATAAGTATTTTATATGATAAACAAAAACTTATAAACAAAAAATATATAACATTTTTCGGTTGCGTGATTATAAATGTGAAACTTAGGCGAAGTAAAAGTGTTTGGTTATTCATGCTCTGTCGACTGCACGACATAAACTCATGCACGAGCATATATTAACCTATAAAGTGCACATAGTGTTGTGATTTATTTTCACGTTTTATACGACTTTTGTCTGATAAATTACTTACGTATGGATTAAAACTACTTATAGAATTGTGTTGTTATAAATATTTGTGTATTTTAAGATTTTTAAACACACATATAACATATTATTAATACTGATCAGGAATTGGGTAAACGATAAGAATATGGACCCTATTTCTAATCACACGTTTTATCAAATAAAAATAATATTTTATATGAATGTTTTAGGTGATTCATACAAATAAACTGTTAAATAACTTAATTACATAAGTTTTTCTACGATTCGTTACAAAATTTGAAAGAAATGCTGTAAATTTCTTTGCATGCTCACTTGTAGCCAACTAGAGTAAGATGGTATCAATCATGACGTTGCCGACAACGTCCAACTTTAATATTTTTTATCTTAAAAATGTATTTTACTAGTGACTTTTAAAGTTTCTATATATGACTGTGAAATAGTTTACTATTACTAATTATTTTTTTAAAACAAATGTTGTATACATTAAAGTCAAAATAAAAATACATGTAATCAAATGATCAGAAACTGGGTCCGTGACAGCATTGTAGAATTCCTCATATGCAAGTTACAAGTAGGAATCAGCAGCTTTAATTTAAGAATTTCTTAAAACTCTCTTTGAATAAAGTCTTTGTACTGGACAATACATCAAAGTCGGGGGACACATTTCGAAACAACCATACTCAATCAGAACGCATAAACTAAAAGGTCGCGTATCATTTTTGGATAAATTAGGTCTTAGATTAATCCTCTATGTAATTTATTTGATTATAATTTAGTATATTACTAAATTTTTGGGTATATTCGTGTGAAATGGAGGTTTGGGATACGGGACGGATAAGATATTTTGCATAGTTTTTTACTTTTTACTCGAAATAGAAAATACTTGATATTATGAAAATGTGGCAAATTGTTGCTTACTATAGTGCGGTTGTACAACAATTTCTTTAAGATTTATATAACGTTCTGATATCTTGTAAAATAGAAGGGATAAGAATAGTTCAATTTTTTGACAATCACCCATATAATGATTTGTTTACACATTACAATATGAGAAACGTTATAATATGAAAGAAAGGTACTGTGCCCTGGTAGAAATTTATCCCGTTCACTTTATAGATCTATGTAGAATAATCTCGCACTATATAGATCTACGTAGGCAAACTAGATAGTTACTATAAAGGCGTGTAACGGTCGACCCTTCTAGTTTCCCATATTATTTGCCTCGATAAAATTAGATAAGCAAAATTATGACAATACAACCACTTAAAGGTTATGTTTTAAGAAACAGAAGCATAATCTATTATGCTTATTATGTATTATTTTGATTTAAAGGTATTTATACGTTATTGTTCACATATTACCAATGTAAGTAAATGTAAATAACCTCTAAAGTGTAAGGTTATCAAATTTTAGATCCATCGAGTTTTTGTATTTAAGAACTCAATAACAATATTATGTTACACATATATATTAAACAATAAAAATAAGAAAATAATCTGAATATCCAAATAACTATATGAAGTATTAGTGCATATATTTATTTTGTTTATAAAAAATTAGTTTCCGTACATTTGATTATGTTAAAAACCTGTATGGTTCATGTAAGGAAAACTATTTTCACACACATTTATTATCTACTGATTAATTTTCTATTTTTAAAAAGAAATAATGTATTTGAGTTATTATATATATATATATATATATATATATATATATATATATATATATATATATATATATATATATATATATATATATATATATATATATATGTTCTATTTTTGTATTTCATACTGTGATTAATTTATAATCAAACACTTTCATTTGACATCTATGGCCAGTTAAAACATAGTAATTTGTTACATAGTAATATATATATATATATATATATATATATATATATATATATATATATATATATATATATATATATATATATATATATATATATACTCACATATATATATATATATACAAAATTATTTGCAGTCCTGAAATTAAAATTCTAGTTTTTAAATAAAGCATGTCATAAAGTACATATTTGTATATATGATATTATTATTATTTATACATTACTTTTCAAGAAACAACTGCATCAATCAATAACATTATTTTGTGATCACTGTCTTTCATATGCAAGGAACATTGCTTTTATATTTACTTTTATATGTAAATCGTATGAATAGAACTGTAGATCTTATTATTATAATTGAACACTTGAATGTTAAACTTTTTTAACATTAATTTTTACAATAAAAGTTCTGTTTAATAAATAATGTATAACCTCACAGATTTTATACGTACATATTATTATTGAGAAAAGTATGTAGATCTGTGCGGATTTATCGAGTTTTGTACAGTCTAGTACTATCTAGTTTGCCTATAAAGGCCGTTATAGCGAATGTGGGCGCCACGATAAGATTTCTACCAGGGTGATTAACAACAAAATCTTTTTTTGAATATTTCGTTATTTAACTAGGGTAAAAGTGTGTATTACTGTGGATACCCCGAATACTGCGGCTTCTAGAATGTCGATAAAAACTTTTGAGAATATGCAAGAAAGAACCTATTTTCTTTTATGTATTTGTATAGGGGAGAACCGGGTAATGCCGGTCACTGGCTAATTCCGGTCACTCTTATTTTCAATAATCTAAACAGTTTTAGGTAATAATTCGAATAGTATATCAAACGCAACATAAAATGCAATTAATCTAATATCCAAACAACCTTCTATTCAGTTTTATTAACGAATTATACACAATCAAAGTTTAGATCTACATTTCCTATCAGAAATCTGGTCTATAAAATAAGCTTTTATGCATATTATTTGTTACTTTATGCAGGTATTTTATGCAACTTTATTAATTTGAACAATCTAAGAATACGAAGTAGTGAAAATAAAAGAATATAAACCTATTGCTTTTTTGTCATTTCAATTTAAATTATTAAGCAGAATTGGGGTATATAATACCAGTCACAATGTTATTTATATGACGCTCCCGAAAGTGAGGCTAAGAAAACGTTCCGCTGCGCTCTCAGGTAGGGCAGCTTTGCTTAAATATTTTTGATTGAACAGTGTTTATATGTTACATATTTCACTATGCAAGTGCGAATAATAATGCGACTGATCGTATGAAGGTTCATATAATTGATTTAAAGAAATGTTTCACCTAGGGGAGGATGGGGTATTGCCGGTCACCTAAGCAAGAATGCATATTATTCACGTTCTAAAATAGTTTTTCATAAAGTGTAAATGATTAGGACAAAGTTAAAGTTATTTACTTTAAATATTTCTAATCAGTTTCGTTTATAGTTAAAATGTATCAAAGATATAAAACCAAATAGAAACAATAGATTTGGCTGGAATTGCCCTGAAGCATGAGGTAATACCGGTCAACCTTCGTGCAATCGCAGTCACTATTAAAACATTACTTATATAGGTAAACGTTTCTTTTGATTAATTATGTGAGCCTCAATATGACCAATCACACTATTATTTGTAGTTTAACAATGAAATATGTAGTCCAAAAGACACTGTTAAACAAGAAACACTTAAGCAAAGATGAACTATCAGAGAGTGCAAAACAACGCTTTACTAACCTCATGTTTGGGAGCGTCCATACGAATAACATGGTGACCGGGATTACCTCAATTCTGCTTAATGATTTAAATAGAAATTATAAGAAAATCAAACAATTTATTTGATTTCTTCTTTACTAATTCATATTGTTAGAGTGTTCAATTTGGTAAAGTAGCATGAACGAAACTGTATAAAGTTTAAATAGTATGCGTAAAAGCTTAGCTTATAGATCAGATTTCTTATAAGAAATGAACGCCTAAACATTACGCATAATTAACTAATAAACCAGAACGGAATGCTGTTTGAACATTAGATTGATAGCAAGTTATGTTCCGTATGATATACTATTGGAATTATTATGTACAAATGTTTAAATTATTAAATAAAAGGATGACCGGAATTGACAAGTGACCGGCAATACCCCATTCTCCCCTAACCAAAGAAGTCGACTGCAGTAATTAATACACACCAAAGTGAAAATGATCTTCTATAATAAAAGTTTAAATAAATTTATAACTGATATTAGCAGATTATAAAGTCAGGATTTGAGACTTTTATAAAAGTTTAAAACTGTTATAAATAAATATAAATATTTATTTACTTATATAAGTTTTTTGGATTTTCGTAAAAATTTGAATCTTTGATCAGTAAATAAAATAAATAACTGTTAATAACTATTATAAATTTTTACTAGTTTTTAGTAATTTGTACTAATTGAAATTGATAATTATTTGTATTTTGGAATATTCATATTAATGAAATTTCTTCCGAACAAAAAGTGAATAATTATAATACTATTAAAAATATTTAAAACTATTAATAACTGTTATTACTAGATAAAAAAAGTTTAAAACTGATAATAATTTTTTACAGATCGTTTATCTGGTTGTGTACCGCGATCCAAAAAAGTAAATAAAAGTTCATAACTGTTATAAACTTATTTTGGCTGTTCATAACAGAAAAAACTGTTGATAACTTTTATAAACTGTTATTATAGTCTCAAATCCTACCTTTATAAACAGTTATCAACAGTTATAAGCTTTTTTTAAAAATTATAAAAAATTATTTATTCTCATTAATAATTATTTGCTAAGTTTCATTTCCGCCTGGGCACCATGCTTATGCTTGTATTACTGCGGATCATAACCTTTGAATTGTATACACAGTAATCGGCGTGCGGTAATACACGCCGAGCCGCAGTAATAAAAACTACCAACAGTGAATATTCTAAAAGCAATTATTAAAAATATAGACGTTTTGGAGCTTTTCTTCTATTATGAATCAATTCTTGAAATGGTTAAATTTAAGGTAGTACTACCAGTAAGAGATAGATGGTTCAGATAAATCTGAATTTTAACGTATGAATAGATTTTTGTTACAAAATGATTCAGTTAAATTTTGGTGAACTTTTGGAGCGTGAGGAAAAACTTATAAGCATTTCAATTTTCATAAATCGCACATCTTTCTATTCAACTCTTGATTGTATAACACTGACGGTTCAGAATTCGTTCAAATTTTGCAGATTATTAGTTAAAAACCTAAAGAATAATTTGAGTGCTTTTAAATGAGGATTTGGAGCCTGTGAGCGTAGTAATAAATAAATGAAAATAAAAAAAGGTTTATTTAACCTCATAATATGAGTCAAATGAGCTTCCATGTGAAACTTTTTATTGATAATTATGATAAATAGAATTGCTTAATGAGAATGTAAAATCATTATTTGGTGTAAGTTGATGTATGCAACTTTTGTTATCAAGTATATCTCGCGAATAAACAAGAAATAAAAACTGCATTTATTTTGACTAGCTATTTCGACCGGAGTAAACTATACCGTTGTGACCTTCACCTCGCGTTGTAGTTTTCATTATACGTTTAAAATTTACGTGTTAACACTAAAGTCGAATATGATAATGATTTATTATCATGTACAGAATTGCGGACGATAGCTTTTTTGATTATAAATAGCTTAAAAAGTTTTTTATTATGAAATATTATTATAATTGACGAATGAAAAACGGTAAAAATTACGGTCATCTTACCGTTTTCTAGCTCTCACTTCGTGCCGTATTTTTCGTTATTCTATGAAATTTTGCCTAAATATATAGATTTTAATTTTTATTAACATTTATTATTATGGCAAGAAGAGGGGATAACCGCGTATTTGCACTATAAATTCCCACAAATTTTTATTTTTATGGTATACATGTTGGAGGTTAGGTTGACTCTTTACCAATCAGCGTTGGCTACGACCTCCCCTTAATACAGAAAAACAATCACGTCTTTATTTGTTCGTACGCGAGATATTTTCAATGCTAACCTAACCTAACCTAAACTCTAAACTTAACCTAACCGAAAACTCCGAAGTAATACACACACTTACCCTATGCTGATTATGCAGGTTTTAATTATTTTCCATATGTTATATCGATGTTCTCTTTTAAACCATTCAAGGAACAAAATAAGACGCGTCCAAATTAAAATTGGATAAAAGATAAAAATGATTCGGGCATTATTCAAATCATTCTCTATATAGATATGTACAACTATATCGACGCTATATCAAATTTTGCAATAGCAAAATTTTATTGAAAAAAATTGTTTTTGTTACTTAAGGTAGCTTTTTTCATAATTCTAATGTTACTCATATCGTAATATATAAAAAAATTATCGTATAAATTTTTATAATTTAGGTTGATTCTCGTGAAAAACCCATCTTGACGAATACTGAATTTCACTCCGCCGGCCAAAGTCATCCCGTTTGACGGTAATAAAATTTGAAACACCAAAATACTAAATTAAATTTTAAAGTTAGAAATGTAAAAGTAGTGATCAACACAAATTAATTATATTGAAAATATAGAAAACTATAAATATATTAAGTATACATTAATAAAAACGCAATAATAATGCGGCAATATACGTATAAGCAATTAAAAAATTAATTTATTAAATTTATCGATCATGTAAATACGGTATAAAAGAATGTTCAGGTTCAAGCTTCTAAAATGTAACTATAGCTGACGATTTCACGCTTTCGTTAAATAGTTAATCATGTCGAGTATCAAGATGCTTTTCACTTATTCCTGACATCGTTTATTTGAAAGCAAAAGTAAGTGCATAAAATATATTTTCTGTATTTCATACAGACGGTATGTTAACAAATCTTTAATATTTTCTAGCACTTAAAATCTTTAACACGCCCAGGCGGAAATTAGCAAATAATTATTAATAAGAATAAATAATTTTTTATACTTTTAAAAAAAAGTTTATAACTATTGATAACTGTTTATAAAGATAGGATTTGAGACTATAATAACATTTTATAAAAGTTATCAACAGTTTTTTTCTGTTATGAACAGCCAAAAGAAGTTTATAACAGTTATGAACTTTTATTTACTTTTTTGGACCACGGTGCATAACCAGAAAAACGATCTGTAAAAAATTATTATCAGTTCTAAACTTTCTTTATCTAGTAATAACAGTTATTAATAGTTTTAAATATTTTTAATAGTATTATAATTATTCACTTTTTGTTCGAAAGAAATTTCATTAATATGAATATTCCAAAATACAAATAATTATTAATTTCAATTAGTACAAATTACTAAAAACTAGTAAAAATTTATAATAGTTATTAACAGTTATTTATTTTATTTACTGATAAAAGATTCAAATTTTTACGAAAATTCAAAAAACTTATAAAAGTAAATAAATATTTATATTTATTTATAGCAGTTTTAAACTATTATAAAAGTCTCAAATCCTGACTTTATAATCTGCTAATATCAGTTATGAATTTTTTTAAACTTTTATTATAGAAGATCATTTCTGCTTGGGACGTTTCTTTCCATATAAATAATATAATTATGTTTAATTTATGCATTCCCGTGTTAGAAAATAGGTCTGGGATAAGTCTGGCAAAAGTCTGGCTCAAAAAGCCTTTTGACTAAAAATACAAACAAAAGTATAGCGTTACGTCAAATCTGCAGTAACCTAAATCTTTGTCTCTTGTTTCACAACTATTTAAACTTCGTAAAAGATTGCTATATTTAAAAAATTGTGTCCACCCACGGTTTAATCGAATACTATTATTTTTTACGATTCCAGTCGATATTAACAATAAGTGTAGTGTATTCATTACTAGTATGTAAATATACGATTTTGACAAAATTCAACAAAAGTCTGACATGTAGTCTGGTTTATAGTCTGGAAATGTCTCCGTAGCCAGATTTTCGTAAGTCTTTCTAAGCTAGACTTTTTCCAGACTTCACCCAGACTTCTTTTACACGGGTTATTAAACTTATTGACTTACTTGATTCTGGTGTAGTACTGATTGTAGTTGTCGTGGTTGGTTCCGGCGTAGTTGTGGTTGTTTTTTGCGTTGTCGTTGTCGTGGTTGTGGTTGGTTCTGGCGTCGTTGTGGTTGGTTTTGGAGTTGTCGTTGTCGTTGTCGTGGTCGTGGTTGGTTCCGGTGTTGTTGTACTTGGTTTTGGAGTTGTTGTCGTTGTCGTTGTCGTAGTTGTGGTTGGTTTTGGAGTAGTTGTTGTTGGTTCCGGCGTAGTAGTGGTTGGTTTTGGAGTAGTTGTTGTTGGTTCCGGCGTAGTAGTGGTTGGTTTTGGCGTAGTTGTCGAAGTAGTTTCGGTATTTCCAGTTGGAATGCATCCGGCAGACCATTTATAATCACAAATTTGAAGTTTTGGATTGAAATGTAAACCAGTTTGACAATACTTAATTTTCTTTTCTCCGTGACTGCATTGGTAGAATGCACTACAATCCCATTCATGGGCAATATGAACGTTTTCATTTGGATTTTCAAATTTTGGACATTCCGTTGGTACTGGTAAAATTTCATAAACAGAGATCCTTTTTATAAATGGTAGTTCCTGGCTTCTTACAATGCATAATGCGCTGATTAATATAAGAAAATGGAATATGCGAGCTGCAATACAATATCCAAATTAGTGGATCATAATATTGTTTAAGAATATACAGTATCGACACCGTATAGTACCGATATCAAAGAATATGCCATTTACATTTAGAAGCATAGCTGAAATATTTAACTTACTTTCCATGATGACCGTGCTGTGTGAATTTGTGGAGTACTAATCACCCAACCAACGAAATCAGAAACTGATTAATATGAAGAATTACAAAGTCTTTTATAAATCTAGTTCCTCTTATCATGTAGTAATAGGACGATTATCGTATCAGCAAATCGAAGTAAATTTCATCGCGTATGAGTAATGTAGCTTAGTTGTATAGGATTCTTAAATTAAGATGATGTAATTTGTTCTACACAATTTTTTTCCCTTTAATATTGTAGGATTGATGGCTTAATAAGAAGAAAAGTATATTTATATTTTTCAAAAATTACGTACAATTAGTGTAATATTATATATCCCTTGTAGAAATTAATCTATGTCTCAGCCAGTAATCGGCCATTAATAGCTATAAATTGTCATTAATGGTCGTATATTAACTCATAATAAACTTATTAAATCTGTATTTCGGGTCAATGCTGTGAAAAATATCACTGTTAATCATTTTATTTAATCGAACAAAAATACGTATCACTATTTAAACAAAAAAAATTAATACTTTATTTAGAATACGTTGCTTTTTTCGCATCCTTTTTTCTTTTAAATGAAATCTAAATCTAATAACATTGTAAGTTAATTCAGCTACATAAGAATGGATCAAATAAAATAATATTTTTTAATGATGAATGTCAAAGTTTTTGAAATACGTAATTACGAAGCTTTGATAAGTAATATTGAGATTCTTAAGATAGTGGTAGCACCTTGACGTCTTTATAAATTCCATACAGATTATAAAAAAGGTACGTATAAATACTAAATATAAGAAATTTGATAAGCTAAAATGACTTTATCGACTACACTTTTATATGTACAATGATTATTGTATCAAATTTTTAATTAAAATATATTTCATAGAATTAGCAGTGAAACAGGAAATAACTTAAGGAAGTAGAAATACGGCCTATATACAAAAAGATACTAATAAAACTTAACTTCAGAAAACTTAACTTAAAAGTTCAACTTCAGAAATTCAGTTACTCCATTCTTTTTTTAAAGTATGTAATGTAATGTTTGTATTTCTATATCGATTAAGGTGGTTCCCTGGTATTTTCTTTCCCTAAATAATATTTACTTTTTCATCTGTCTAATATTGAAAACAATTATATATATCGAAATTTATTGTATACTAGTATTATATAAATAAAAAATAAGATTTTATAAATGAAAAGTTTTCTTGTCGACATAGTCACCTTTCGATAAATGGTCTTATAGAAGTTCTGAATTTCGAGATAAAATTATCCTTGCGCATACAAAATTAAAAAAAAACTAATTAAAATTTTGAACATATATTCCTTAAGGTATTTTCAACAAAAGTTCGCTCGTCTTTTTATTAATTGATACATTAAAGTCTATTTAGAATAAAATTATCAATAAAATAACGGTATTTATATAGCAATTTTTAAACAAAATCACTTATATATTTTTCTTAGCTATATAAAATAAATAATTAAGTCAAATTAAAAGAAAATATGGTATAGCGCGTTTCTTACACATAATAATTATACACGTAATTATTGTACACAATTTAGCATTGGTCAAATTATATATAGATATATTTGACCAATGCTAAACTGTGCACAATAATTACGTGTACAATTCTTATGTGTAAGAAACGCACTATGCTGAAAATATTAGTTCTTTTAAACTTTAAAAACATGATAGAATGCGGAAGGACTATTTTACATGTAACTCTATTTTACTAAAAAATAATACATTATGCTGATAAGGTGAGTCCACACCCTCCGGCTCACGGAATTTGATGAAACTTAAGGTGTACTTTTTTACCTAAAAATGAAGCCTAGCATCCGAAGTTTTTTCCAATTGGCCCCTTTTCACGATAAATAAGTCATTATATCCCAAATGCGTATAATTTTAGTAAAAAGAAACACGTCTTTCTCTCAACATAACTTTGCATATTTTACAGTAAAAAATGGCCCTAATACACAATAAAACGAGAGGCGAAAAGAGCTTTAATTTAAGTTTTGTTGTGTATAAAAATATTAATATTACAAGTTAGACGTCAGATTGCCGACAATTTTAAAAATTGACCAGAATACTTTTACATCAGTCACAAGCAGTCAAACTGGAACAAAAGTACAAACAACTATATTTTCACCATGGAAGCGCTTTTTATATTTAAAAAAGAATGCTCAGATAGAATTACCGTCGGTAACATCGGCAACCAAGCTCTTACTTTGTAACCGAGCGTACTTATCACGACCCGATAAGCAAGCTTTCCTACCTATCGATCAACCAACCATGCACCTGCCTGCACGGTAACCTCAATCGACAATTGGTACAACTCAACCCCCACCTATAGACGGAGCCACCAACCCAGTTAATCCTCGCAGCAGCGCGCACTGTTTCCAGAGTGCAGCGGCACGCCAAAGTTCATCGTCACTATGCAACAAAAAGTCCCGAGGAGCGAGCGCGTGTGTGCAGCCAGCGACGGCGCGGCGGCAGCAGCTGCAGTCAGTAACAACACCATCTGAGAAAAAGAGCGCTGCACTGCGCGCTCGGCGCCGATTGGCCAGACTGTCGCCAAGCAGCGGGTCGCGAGCCTATCCGACAGCCGGCCCGAGGAGAAACTCGGCTGTCTCGCTTGTATAGGCACACACAGCTGCAGCTGTGGCTCGACGACGAGCGAGCGCGAGCGCCTATACTCCGCGTGTGTGCGGTATATTTGTGTTCCTTCGACACTGAGGCCGCGTCTTTAATGGGGAGTTGCATGCGGATGCACAGGGTGCACGAGATGCAGTTTTAGTAGATTGAAAAATAGCTAGAATTGAAGAGGTGAGCGTTATTCTATAGGAGAATATAGTCAAATAGTGAACTTCAACACATTTGTTACATAATTGTTTCAAATAATATCATTATTTTAAGATACAAAATTCAAGAAAATTTGAAAATAAGTGTTTTTAATTATGATGCCATTAACAGTTACGTATATACTTTTTTGGAAATTCTAAGAGGCAATTCTCAAACGTTGGTATTTTATTCGACCACTTGGCCCAACAAAGGAATCCTGAAAGCAGTAAAAGCGTGATATGCTTAATTCTATGATTATATACAAATTATTGGTTCATAACGGAAAAAATTACCCGCGAAACGTAAAACACTGAAAATACTCCAATAATAGCAAAGATTCTTTGCCATCGACACTAAACGGAAGAAATGATTAGACACACACGTGACGATGATTATTAATTGTTTGACTACGTTCTCTAGTACGATGGCGTACTTTTCTATTATCTCAAAGCAGAATTTATATTTTAATTGAATAAGAATTAAGTCTAAAGTATACACAATTTAACTGTAAATTTACATCTGAAGAAAAATTGGAGGGCACAATTTTCAGTCGCCCAAAAAAATATCCGGAACAATTTTATGTCATTGAAAGACCTGATTTTCAGTCAAATAAAAATATATGATTCTGAAAGATAAAAATCATTATTATTATTGTTATTATTATTATTCAATAGCGACAAAATTTAAATAAATAAATAAAATGTATCTTCTAAACTACTTTGATATTTTCTTGGTTAAACGATAAATTAAAGTGTGTAGGTACTTCTTTAATGTCTTGTCTATAGTATACTATTTGACGTTAGTATAAATATTATAATTTTCAGGACAGGAAATATTACCAAGTGAGCTCTCTTACTTCCATAACAAACAGTAAAGTGCTGAAAATGGAGCTCCCCTTTCAGAAGTTCAATTTCACGATAAATATTTTATTCTCATTCAAAAACGACTTACTTTTAGTTTTTATCAGACTGTATACATCGATAAATATAGGTAATAATTAATAACTGTAAGCAATCAATTACTATTTAAATTTTACTTCTTCAAAGAGGAGGCTTTGTGATGGTAAAAAAAAAGTTTTGCTAAAAACATGTTTTGAGATATAAGGACTCAAAATACATGGATATTACACAGTAATTTTTGACCAATGAAGGCTTATTTTTTTCGTCTTTTGATCAAGAATTTAAATCAAAAAGAATTGTCAAGATTCATCAAATCGTTTTTGTTTTATAACGTTTTTCCAATTTTTATGATATTTTGTTTTTAAATAATTTTTTGACCGTAGATTTCTTGCGTATTACGCAATAATGTTTGACCAAACAAAGCTCATTTTATATGTTTTTTATGCAGATTTGAAACCAAGAAATTTTTTTAAGATTTATCGATACGTTTTTGTTTTATAACTTTTTCCTTTTTTACAATATTCTTCGTTTTCAAAAAACTTCTAATATCTTTTTTCTTGAGTATAATGCGGTAATTTTTGCCATTCTAAATCATTCTTTACGTTTTTTGATGAAGATTTAAAATGAAGAAAATTTTTTAAGATATATCGATTCATTTTTTTATATTTTTTTTTTAATTTTGATCTATTATTTTATCCCGTTTTTTCATTTTTTATGATACTTTATAAATAAATGAATCCGTTGTTCAAACTCGAACTAAATTTAAAAAAAAAATTATTTTTAAAGTAGATTGCATTTACTATATTCATAAATAAAATTTAATCAACAATTATAGTGTTGCAAAAGTTATTATTATCAATTGAAAAAAAATATAACTTGATATGTAAAACTTTTTAACTTGTTTTTTAAATCTTGAATTTTTTAAAATAAATTTTGTCTAATAGACGTAAAAATTTGTTTTAATAAAGATATTTTAAACAATATTTTTTCATAATTTATGCTATATTTTTCCATAAGTTTAAATTACTAAATATAAATATACATATATATATATATGGAGACATAAAAAAACGAAAAATAGATTAGTCGTTTTTATTTTTCACCCCAGTATTAAGTGGAATAAATAATTTCACATAGGAACATTTTTTTAAGTTTGAGGAAGCTAAGTGAGAATGAATTGGCAGCGGCTTTTTGCTTACTCAAAGATAAAACATTGTTTTAATAAAATATTATTTGCTATTTTTTAACGTAGAAACATATTATCTATCTTGCGGAGAGTTTGAGCATATATGTTTGAGTAAGTATACTTATTATTCCCAACAAATTTTAGACGTGCGTGCGTGTGTGTGAGTGAGTGTGGGTGTGTGTGTATGTTTGCGTGAGTGCATGTGGGTGTGGGTGTAGATGTTGGTATGAACCTGGGTTTGTGGGTATGGGTGAGGGACTGGGTGTGTGTCAATGTGTGTGCATCTCTGTATGTATGTTTTGAGCGTGTGGGTGTGAGTATGTGTATGTGTCTACGTATATCTGTATGTGTGTGTGTGATAGTGTGCGTGGGTATGGTTAGTGTGTGTGTGTGTGAAAGTGGGGGAAATTTTGGTCGATTCGTTTTGGTTTTGTAGCCATTTTTTGAGATTTCAAAATGATTCAATCTCGGGGTTTCGAATATTTTCTATAAAGAAATGCTTTTTGGGAAGGGTTTTGTTTACAATGGAGTACTCATAAAACCTTTAATTTTAAATACGGAAACAATTTGATGTGATGTTTTTTATTTATTACATAAAATTTACATCACGTTAAATATATGACATATGTAAATAAAATTTTTACTGCCCATTAGTTTCACATAGGACCATTCCTATAAATTTCAAATCATAAGATTCCTTGCTTCATGAGGAAAGAGTCAAAATGTCTACAAATAAATTTTACAACATTCTTTTACACATTCTATTTGGAAAGCTATAAGCATGGATGTAAGAATATCAGCTATAGAATAACTATGAAATCAGCTTTATTATTATAAACTAATATCTCGCCCATATATATACGTACACATACACGCACGCACGCACACACACACGCACACACACACACACACACGCACACACACACACACATACACACGCGCACACACACACACACACACACACGTGCACGGACTTTATCAGCAACATAAAGTTTATTCAATGGGCAGTCAGAAAATTGTTATTGAATCCAAATAATGGTAATGATAAAATATTGTTGGCATTTTCAATTTAATTACATATATTCAATTAAATCTAATAATGATTTCAACTATTTATTTCAATCTATTCTAATTTTCATTAATTGTAACGTTTACAAATAATAAATAAATAAATAAATAGATAGATAGATCAAATATTTATTGTACTAGAATCAATTTTATTTCTCAGTTTATGAAACAAATAAAATAGAATTCAAAGTATCGGTATTTATATATATATATCAATACTAATCTCTCTTTACGCCGACGCACGCGTCACATATAAACGCTTGCCACTTCACTGCAGACCCAGCCTCAAACTCGCGCTACTAGGGGCCACACACACACGCACACACACATCCACCAACCCGCTGTTATACGCGCTCGGCTGTGGTGCTCCGCTGTTATACACAGCAGCTCGCACAGGCCTTCAGTAGACTCGGCCATTTCTCTGGCGAAGCTGCGCGCTGTCTCGCGTGTTGTGTACACTCCTGCCTCTCTCGTCCCGCAATCCACCGTATATAATATACATTCACCTCGCGATCATCAGCCTGCAGTCGCGTTGTTTTCACCGTCTTCGCCATCGTTATAAAATACCATTGTCGATATATATATATATATATATATATATATATATATATATGTATATATATGTATGTATATATATACATATATATATATATATATATATAGATATATATATACAACACCGCGGCTGTGCTCTTTATTAAGCAGTGCCCGCGCGCGCCAGTGTGTGTGTGTGTGTGGTGCGACGGAACGAGGAGAGGAGAGGAGAGGAGGAGAGGTGTTGTTTTTTTTCCTCTACGCTGCGTGTCGGGCTGTCCCGAAACTCCTGCGGCAAAATAACGCGACGCAAAAGGATGATACACTCCGGGCGCACGAGGCTCGAGGTAAACAATCATTTTTCGCCTGTGTGTGCACCTTTCGTGTATATGTATGTATGTATGTATGTGTCTTGATAAGCAGTCGTGTGTACGTGTGTGTATGTACACAAAGGCACATTTTTTTTTATCGAGACGAAGATGCTAAACAAAATTCTTACACCTACCCCTTCGCTATATATGTATACACTCTCAATCTTTCTTGTGTGTATATAGTGCGCGCGTGTATACATGGGCCTATCTTTGTTATTGTTGTCGTTGTCGTCGTCGTCGCAGTTATCGTCGCAGTTCGCAGCAGCAGCAGCAGCAGCGCAGCAGCAGCTCTCTCGGCTCGTATGTTCCAATGTTGTCATTGCCGAGGCGAACAGCTGATTTGCTGCTGCTGCTGCTGCTGCTGCTACTCCGCCGTAATTTAAAGGGACGCGTTTTGCTGGTCTATTGTACACTAAACGCTCCTTTCGCGATGCTCTTTGGGTATAAGACACTACGCTGTAAAAATAGGAAAATGTAGCATTGATAAGGGGCAAGAGAGAGAGAGAGAGAGATAGAACTTTCTCCTTTCTTTCTCCATTTGTGCGTGCGTGTGTGTGTGTGTGTTTTCGCTCTGTTTCTGCGACCAGGCGACTCTATACGCGTCCATTTTAGCTCTCTGTCTCTCTCCGTGCTCTGTGCATGTATGTATGTGTAGAGAGAGAGAGAGAGAGAGAGCGACTCGACGACGACGAAGAAATATATGCTCGGGCTGGCCGCGATATCCTTTGTTCTTTCGCCTTGTGCACCTCCGCGTATCTCTGTCCAGAGAGATTATCTTTCTTTTTTTCGTCGGTGTATTATATATACTCTGCGTAGTGTCTATGTGTACATATACACGAGTGTACGTCATGTATGTACTCTCGGTCTAAGCTTTTCTATATACAAGTATGCTTGGTATATATGGGTTTTCTTCTGTTTACTCGGTGTGTTTCGCTCTCTCTCTCTCTCTCTCTCTCTCTCTTTCTCGTTCTCTCCGTTTCGTGTTTTCTCTTCTTCGTTCTCGCGCATCCCCTCCTCGTGAGGAGAGGAGAGCTATTCCACCCTTTTCTTTGTTCTTTCACCTCGCGCGGCTCCTCTCCTCGCGACGCTTTTCTTTTTTGTCCCTGTTTTTCTCTCTGCGTATATAGGTATGAGTTATAAGTATAATAAATGTTCGTGTGGAACGGTGACGTCGATAGACATGGTTTTTCCGTTGCCCTCGGTTTTCCGCGAAAGATAGGAAAAAATAATTGTCGCGATAAGGCATATAATATATTTAATATAGTGTACAGTACACTGTACACTCGAGGCAATGAACATCTGATCGAACGTGTTTGAAACTCTCCATTCTCAAGTCGGTCTCAAGTCTGTCTTTGAGATATCCTCATTGGAAGTTTTCGAAAAACGTTCGATCAGATGTTTGTTTCGTTGACTGTACATAGTTGAGGATATTTTTCATAATCACTTAAATTTTTGTTTAATTTTTAAATAATCCAATGCGAAGGCTCAGAAAACAAACTTAACCTACGATGTTACCACTTCAAAAAATTAAGAAAAATACTCATGACAATGCAAAATGCCTTCTTGTGTACACTTAACAACAATGCAAATTATCAGAGCGGCATATATAAAGATTCAAAATTTAAATTTCTAACCAATAAAAGGCAGTCTATTTTCATATATCGAATCAATGCGTAATTTAAATTTAAATTTTAAATTTCAAACCAATAAAGGCAGTCTATTTCGATATATAGAATCAACGCGTAAATTTTATTATTTTGAAATTAAAAATTTGTGTGCGTCCTGACAAATTGTACTGTTATTAAATGTACGTCATAGGTATGCACCCTCGTCAGTAAACAATTCGTGTAGACTTTCTTTTTAACCCTCCAATAAGGTGCACTAGAGTCCCGACTTCAACCAATAAGATTGCTCCATTTCAAAAACATTCAACAAGATCAAATCACCATTTAACAGTATACACAAACGACAATTCGCGCATTGCTTGAACCGAACTTCTGCCTCATAGTCCGCATATCATTGGATTAAGAGCAGCTGATAGAACGAGACAGACAGACAGACGCAGAGAGTCAACGAGCGCGCGCCAGCATTAGTTCGATGAAGGATATAGCTTTCGGGTGCATCGGCTCTCGTCATCTCCCGATCGCAAGCAGACTGCTGCTCCCTCCCTCTCTCCCTCCTGTTGTCGCTAAGTGGAGCTGTGGTAGGGGAGAACGGGGTAATGCCGGTCACTGGGTAACTCATGTCACCCTTATTTTCAATAATGTCCAAACAACCTTCTACTAAGTTTTATTAAGGAATTATACACAATCAAAGTGTAGGCCTACATTTCTTATCAGAAATCTGGTCTATAAAATAAGCTTTTATGCATATTATTTGTTGCTTTATGCAGTTATTTTTTGCATCTTTATTAATTTGAACAATCTAAGAGTACAAAGTAGTGAAGAAAAAAGAGTATAAACCTATTACTTTTTTAGCTTTTCAATTTAAATTACTAAGCAGAATGGGGGTAATCCCGGTCACAATGTTATTTATATGACGCTCCCGAAAATAAGGCTAAGAAAACGTTTCGCTGTGCTCTCAGGTAGGGTAACTTTGCTTAAGTGTTTTTGATTGAACAGTGGTTATGTTATTATATGTTTCACTACCCTGGTAGAAAATTAATCTAGAACTATGTAGATCTATCTAGTTTGCCAAGGAAATAATCGAGGGCCTCGATAAAACTAGATAATTTTCTACCAGGGTATGTAAGTGCGAATAATAATGCGACGGATCATATGAAAGTACATCTAATTGATTTAAAGAAATTTTTCACCTATAAAAGTAACTTTCTAATAGTGATCGCAATTATACCAAGGCTGACCGGTATTAAATCCGGTAGGAAATCCCTTTGATGTGGAGTAAATTCGGTCAAAATGCTTTTTTTTATTTCGACTTATAGCTTCGATATCTTACACTTTTATATTAAACCAATAAGAAATATTTATAGTCAATGGTTTGAACTAACATAATAATTATTTAAAGTTAAAAAAAACAATTTGAAAGTGGAAATAACAAGCACGTTTGCTTAGGTGACCGGCAATACCCCATCCTCCCCTTACAGACCCAAGCCCGTTGCTGAATAAAAATAGGATCACACGTTGTTGAGTCGGTGAATGTTATAGATGATGGGAATTGGAATTTTCGCTTGGAAACGGTGCCTTTTCTTTGCGGTGAGATTAGATTACAAAGGAAAACACGGATGATGATGCATCGTATGGAAAGTTGTATATGTAGATGTGCGCGGTGTGCGCGAGCGTGTGTAAGTAGATACATGGCGGGTCTGGTGAGACGAGACTTACCGATTCCGGTGGACAGCTATCTGGGCCGTATATATAGGTATAGTGGACGTGTTGTCCCGCGTACTTTGATCTTGCTTTTTTGAGTTTTTGGTGTGCTTTTCATAAATATTAACGTCAGGGAAATGAATGTTTGGTCATTTTTCAATGGGTGATTTTAGTCTACTGCAGGGAGGCTATAATGGAAAACTAAAAATCTCTGGAATTTAAATAAACAATATGAAACGTTTACCCTTTGTTTATATTCCCAAAAAGTGTCATGTGAAATAAGTTTAGCAATATATAACGTTCTCTTTAAAGGTTGTTTTCAATAATAATTATTAAAAATTTATTAAAAAACAACATTAGTAAACAAGACATTAGTATCAAATACTCCATTTGCAATATTTTTCATAATCTTTTTAACTTTTCGCACTTATTTTTCACAGCAATATGGAAACTTTGTATAAATTTTCTTTAACCCTTTATTTATCAAGCGTGTTCCAGGCACACGCTACTAATAACTGATCTCGTGATGTCAGTCTTTTTTGACACGCAGAAGTCGAGAAAACTCAAAAAATTGTAAAAAGAATTGTATTGTGCTAAAAATTACCAAAAAGTTCTAAAACACATTTCTAAATACTTTTTAGCAGTTTTTTTCAACTTTTTAAGGGTCTGGTAAATATAGGATTAACCTAACTAGACTATAATTAAATTAATTTCATTTTAATTTTCCCTGTTTTGTATGGTAAATTAGATTAACAGTATTTTTTATTTGATTCTATTTGAGAAAGTAATTTCTATTACGAAAAAACAACACTTGTATGAAAATAAAGCTTATGACTTCATTATTCACTTCGATGTGCCTAGAGTTTTTTCGTTTTTTTGGTACGTCAATAAATAAACAAAACATTTAAAATTTTCTTTAAGTTTGGCTGGATGTATGTATGTAAGTATGTATGTCCCCCGATATCTCAGAAAAGAGTATTAGAGCGGTAGAAAATATTCTTTTGAACAAATATTTTTGCTCTTTATTTTTAATACATTTTGTCCGTAGAACCACCTTATATTGTATCCTATTTTCATGATCTTTGCAGAGTTTGCAGTTCCAAGACTTTTTATAGATCCCTATGAATTTTAAATTTCACTGGAAAAGTTAGCAAACCTTTATACCTTTTTACTTGAGTTTCATTTGATTCAAGAAAGAATACGTTTCCATATTTATACTCTTTAGCAAATGCCACTTTTACTGAAAAAACTTTTAATTGCAGATAATTAACTGACTTCTACTAATAGATCAGTTGCTTGCTTAAAGTAATAATAAAGAATAAAATATGTTATCCCCAAACAAATAATTAAAGTTAGAATAAAGGTATTTCATGGTATTGTAAGTCAAACTGCAGTATTCGAAATTAAATGTTCAGATGACTACTATCATAAATCACACTTGTGCATTGAACATTTACAAAAATAAATTATCTACGTAACAATCTTTTCTCTTTTGAGAAAGCAAAAAAATACTAAAATAAGAAAAGTTACCGTATCTCTACCCAATAAAATCAAAAACAAATAGTCATGGAAAGTCGTTGAACTAAGAGTCATTGAGGGGAAACTGTGTTGTAGAAAAAAGTAAGTCGAGTGGGTGTGGGTGGAGGGGGTCAAGTTGGTCAAGGGGTTCAGCCGGTGGAAGAGTCCGGGGTCACCATTCAGTGGTGGCGACAGCAGCATCCCTCCAATCATCATCACCAACAACCACATCATTATCATCAACACCACCATCATCACTATCACCATCATCAACACCATCATCAACAACAACAACAGGGCAGTTACTATGCATCGCAATCGCATTTTCACAACAATCCCGTCGCAACCATGAAGCAGTCTTACATGCAGGTTCGTTCTTATCAATTCGGATTTGTATAAGCTTTTTTCTCTCTAAATGTGAAAAAAAATAAGATTCAAAAAAGCCGAAGAATACAAATTTGATTGATGGGGATGCTTTCCGAGGAATGACGATTGAATTCTATACCTTGCTTTTTGGACAACGTCACGACGAGTACAATAATTTGATAAGATGTAATATTTGTTTTCTAAACGCTAAACAGATGCAACTACTCAAACAAAACTGCTTATTAAGAATTCTACGATCTGAATTTTCATCATCTATTCAAATATTTTACAAATACTTTATTGTAAATTATCGAAAAAGTTAATAAAAGAACCCTAATCCACCACTTTAAGGTAGTTCTTGCACAGCACATTATATCTAAACAACAACTTTTACAAAATTATTTTGTATACACGAATATTTTTAATTTTACATGTATTGAATAAATTAATTTATACAAATATTTGTATACTTTTATTTTTTTATTATACAGAATTTCGAACGCGGACATGACTTGCAATACCTTAAAATACCATTATTTTATTAAAATAATTAAATAATTTATTATTTTGCATGATGACTTATCAAAAATCAATTATCTATCCGAGATTAAATCTCATGTTTTGAACTTCATGCAAAAACTGCCTTAATATGAATCATATACAAGGATTATAATTGATGCTAATACCTGCTCAAGATAATTGTACTATTAATGAATCAAATTTAAAACTGCTCTATGGAAAAAAAAATGATAAAATTGATTTAAGTTCATATATTTTTACCAAATAGTGTTCTATAAATGTCTGCCTGATCGAATCTTACTATGTTCTACTTAGATATTGATGTATATTCAGTGGCTATGGATTGTATGTGTGCAGTATCTATATGTGTATTGTATATATGTAGTTCGATGTTAAATGAGCGAATGAGAAATATGAAGTTGCTATATATTCTATAATGTTTTGAAATCTATGCACCTTAGAAAAACTGAAAAGAATTTTCAGAACTATCCTAAAATATGATGTAACGTCACGAGTTGTGACGTGCATTCGACCATGTACTAAGTTTATAAGTAGACCTCTATTTTTACAGAAAAAAATTTTCCATTGTCCAAAATCAAAACTATGATTTGGATTTCGTAAATATTATCTCAGTTTCAGTAGTCTCTTCTTATTTCTGCATATTTTCAACGCTTCTGTTTGCTTTTACAAACCCGTCGTTAGATGAAAAATTTTATTGAGCACCTGATACAATGTTACATGTACGACTTTGTCATAAATGCAGAGAAAAACATGAATTGTATAATTTTTTCAGTTGACGTGGGTATTTCATGATGACGAGGCTCAAATCAACAAAAAACTGCCAAAGGAGTTACTACTAAGGTACGTACCTATCGCTTCGAAGAAAAACGATATACTTGAGATACTAACTTACGCATATTTTCAGGATTTTGTCATACTTGGATGTCGTATCGTTATGTCGATGCGCCCAAGTCAGCAAAGCATGGAACGTATTAGCTCTCGATGGTTCGAACTGGCAAAGAATAGATCTCTTCGATTTTCAACGAGATGTAGAGGTATAAACAACGTCATAATCATTATCCGTTCGTTGTAGACTAAAGGGGTGCCACAAACAATTTGAAATTCAAATTTCGCGCTTCAAATCTTACTGACCGAGAAATGAATAATTGACTGTAATTAAATACACAGACCGAATTATACAAAACCAGGACATCATTCTCCCTTCTTACGTATTAATCTACCGTTAAGCGGAGTTTCATGCAAATATTGCAATGAACGCCATTGAAAGTCTTGAAAATCCAGCCTGGAGGTTTCACTCGAATGACATTCGTGAGCATTCAAATATTCGATTGAAACTTTCAATAATGGTGCATTATTGTACAAGGAAGGGGAATGGCGTTTTTCTATATAATTTGATCTGTATAACTGTAGCTACTGGAGTTTGAAGTAAACAATGAATAAAAAATATTGAGTACAAATAAAATACGAAGTTTCAGACGTTAAAGTCAATAGTACTCTAAAAAGTTATTGAAATTAAATTACAATCTTTTTAGTTTCTTACTATATAATAGACATACACTTACACAAATGTAACACTTCAATTGATATATTGCCCAGAACAAGACTATGACGACTCAAGATTTTTTTAACCTGATTTTTGTATATACAAAATAGCCCACACGAAAATAAAATCCTTTATACACGTTGAAAATTGGTTTAAAAAGGTTGATGAACTATGATATAATAATAACATTTAAGAACAACATTTTTATTTCGTCAAATAACTAAAGTTACTTGTTTCACTTTGCAAAAACATAGAATTTTGAGTTGCCATAGTGTTGTTCGGGGGGTGCGATATTAGACATTCAAACTATATAACAAAATTATATCCTCAAAGAATACTAACGAGGAGTGTCCTACATGTGGAAAACGATTTTCGATGAGGCTTTGGGAGATGCTTTGTAGTACCCAAAAATGAAGTCCTGCAGACGTAGTTTGTTCCAACGGGCCCTGGTTTTCGAGATATGCGCTACTTTACTCCAAATATGCGTTATTTTAATGAAAAATGGTACCTATACTTCATATTACTACTATGTAAATTTTGATGTTGGAGAAAATGTGAATAGAAGAGTGAATAAAAGTAGACGAAAAGAGCTTTATTTTAAGCTTTATGATGCGCAAAAATATGTATCCAGCCAAAAGTTATTAACAATTGAAAATGGTGACAGAAAATGCATGAAAAATAAAGGAATGTATAAAAGATAGATTTTCTCGAATATTCATGCATTTTCAGTCACCCTGTTTAACAGTTAATAACTTTGAACCAGATTGATATTTTTATACAAAACAAAGCTTAAAGTAAACTTTTTCCCCTACTTTTATTTACCTTTCGAACAATTTTTCCAGCACTAATACTTATATAGTAATGATATAAAATAGAGGTACAATTATTCATTAAAATAACGCATATTTGGAGTAAAATAGCTCGTATCTTGAGAATAATGACCCATTGGAACAAACTATGGGTACTGAGCTTCATTTTTGGGTACAAAAAAGCCCCCCTCCCCCCAAAGCCTTGTAATTTATTATTATAAATTTTGGCGTGTCTTAATTTATACCTACTAATATTAAGTCAAACTAAATAATCATTAAAAACTCCGAAACTGATGATTATTTTAATCAATTAATTTCCTGATCACACTCTATTTAAAGTGAATATATTTTATTTCGTTAATATTTATTTTTACTTTATTGTAGATTTTTATATATTTTTATATGCTATCGATATTTCTTATTTTAATGTTTACTTTTTTAAATTTCAATGTTTATTCTCAGTGATCGACCATTTTATCGATGATCAAAAGTAAAAAAACTTAATTACAACCACAGTTCGAGAAGTATTCTGCCGCAAAATATTTTCGGATACTTTTCTGTTTTCTGTAAATATCGAGAAAAAACGATGAAATATCAATTTCTAAGCATTGTACACCATGTATTAAGCCGGTATACGCGACTTAAAAAAGTATCCGATGGACACTTTCGTCGGATATTAGAAGAGGTCTAAAATTCGCGAGGTTTAAAAAGAGGGTACCATGCGGATGATACCACATGTTTAGGGGCCTCAGGCATATTTAGGACTTATTTTACGCATTTTGGTGGTATAAAAAATTTAACTGCCAAAAATAAAAATATATTCGGTATCAAAATCCGTAAAATAGGCCTGAAATATGCGGTATCATCCGGATGGTTCCTCATGTTTAGGGGACCTAGCAAAATTTTAGACCTCTTTTAGACAATTTAAAATAATAAAAATATTCGATAAAAGTATCCGTCGGATACTTTTTACGGACGCTCTTTTAAATCGTGTATATCGGCTTAATATATGGTGTGTACTGCTTATAAATTGATAATTCGTTGTTTCTTTTCGATATTTATAGAAAACAGAAAAGTATCCGAAAATATTTTGTGGTCGAATACTTGCCGAACTCTGATTACAACCAATTAGGGAATAGTGGGGCAAACTTACATTGTCAGAGCTGTATTGATATATTTTATTTAAAAAAATATAAATCTCACTTTAAGTAACATTGTCATTATAACACATCTCAATTATAATAACTTCTTTATGTTTAACAATAAATTAAGTACAACTGCATTAAGTATAAAATATAAAAATTCTTAATATGAAAAGATTACAATCTGAAGTTTTATAAATGATCAATTAGTCTCTGCAGTTAAAGTTAAGCTTTCAACGAACATACTTTCTTAAATAATTTAATAGTTCAATTAATTCCGTGTCTGGTTAGCCCCGCTCTTTCCTGTTCACTTCTCAGTTACACTTGTGACGGGAAATCTGAATTTTTAATAGGTCAAGTGCGGCGTGAGCCATATATGAGTGATTTCCACGAAATCGTTAGATTTTGAATACCTTCGTGGCTCCACATTTCTTTATTTACAGACATAATGTATGCTTTTAAGGATGCATATTAAAGGTTTGATACGTTTATACATATGCGAACAGATATACATGCATATTTAATGCCACGGTAGTGACCGTTTTGAGAGATTAAATTAAATATTAATAATTTTGATTGGGTAAAAAATGTTCATATTTACATATATTTTCACGAACTGAATATTAAGTTACTTTAATCGTACATAAAGGTAAATGTATCTCAAACTTACTGTAATTTAATAACAAAAGCATGACACGGAGGTAATATTTTGGGTATACATTTAATCTGTATATTGTAAGAAGGGTATCGATTTTGATTTCTAATATTATTGAACATTATGTAAAAATATTATATTCGACGCATACAATTGCACGATTTAAATTTTGCTTCTTAGTAGCATGTATACAAGGAGTTATCAAATCTAATGGTTTTCTGCAAATAACTCATATGTATATCATAAATTGACTCTAATTCTCCAGCATTTTATATGTATTTTAAAAATGAAACTATGCATCCAATATTTTTATTCTATAAAGGTCAAAGATTTTTGTACAAAATTTGACGGCTTATTTCCGGTGAAATAAACGACAAATCTTATCTCAAAGTACCGACCCACAAATTTTGTAATCTATGCAGTTTCCGAATATAATACCAAATTAGTAGGTAGTTGATATGTTTTAAAAGCTTTTTCATTTTAAAAGTATGATAGACTTTGTGGAATATTATACGCATACCTGTCTTTTCAGTAAATAAAGAATGTACTTTACGGTATCGCTTACTAAAACTTAAAAGTTTAGTACATGAAAAGCCACGTTTAGTAGAAAATATATTCCGCATTACAATTTAAAGGCAACTTGGAAAAATAATTGTTTTTACTGAACGAATTTGACAAGTATAAGAAAAATATAATAAACTTTATTACAAAATTGGTGAGCCCAGCTAGAATGAGTTTTACTAGAGTGTCCAGTAACCGTTCCCAATCACTTTTTCGAAAAACCGAATCGCGTTCAATCTTCGTATCAGCATCAAAAGTACCTCCGAAAGTCCCAAAAATCTCCCCTCAAGAAAAAACCCACCCAACCCACAAATTTCATTCTTCATTCGTCCATCCACCAGGGCCCGGTGATCGAGAACATCTCACGTCGCTGCGGCGGCTTTCTGCGGCAGCTGTCATTGCGCGGCTGCCAGAGCATCGGCAACGTGTCCATGAAGACCCTCGCCCAGTCCTGTCCGAACATCGAGGAGCTGAATCTCAGCCAGTGCAAGAAGATCTCGGACACGACGTGCGCCGCCCTGAGCTCCCACTGTCCCAAGCTCCAGCGGCTGAATCTCGACTCCTGTCCTGAGATCACCGATCTCTCGCTCAAGGACCTCTCGGACGGCTGCAGGCTCCTCACGCACATCAACCTGTCCTGGTGCGAGCTGCTGACGGACAAGGGCGTGGAGGCGCTGGCCAGGGGCTGTCCGGAGCTCAGGAGCTTTCTCAGCAAGGGATGCAGACAGCTGACGGACAGGGCGGTCAAGTGCCTGGCGCGGTACTGTCCGAAAATCGAGGCCATCAATCTGCACGAGTGCAGGGTGAGCGAGATGTGGCTTGGTTGTGGAAAATGTGGAACGCTTGTTTTAGCATTGTTTTAATGGATGGAATACTAGTGGATTTAGTACGTGTGTGCATTGTTTTAGTGAAAAGTGGTACTTGTACTTCTGACGTAACAGAAGGTCTAACCTGTTATGGTATTTCTATACCCAAAACAGTCTGTGCATTGAAACTAAATATTGGAAATTGACAATAATATCAAATTTATTATTTAAAATAAAAAAGTAGACGTTAGGAGATTCAATTTGACTTTTTTATACAAAAATATTTATATATTCAATGGTTTGGACAACCGTCCATTTTTGACTTTCATATTTTACGCCAATACTTCTATAAAAAATGAAGCATTTTTTCCGAGTAAAAGTTTTATGATCAAAAGTAGAAAAACCATTTTATTTCACTAAAATAATACGTAATTAGAGTAGAAACGCTGATATCTTAAAAAGAAGGACTCATTTAAAAACTTGCTCTTTGTATCCCTTACTTTCTCATTGTAAGAAATCAAAATGGAACAGCCTAAATGTTTTATTCCTATTTGAATATTTTAATTGAAAATATTCGATTTTTTTTACTTTCGACGTATAATTTTGAAATTTGCTACATTAATAATAACTTTATTCATCTAGAATACTCATTTTCTAAGAATTTGATTAAACTAAAATGAACAAGTTCGTAATTACGGTTTTTAAACTTAGATTTTGAAAATTGACTTCAAACATATGCATGATAATTCGGTTTTAATATACGTTTTGTTTATGTCTAATATTCTGATCGAAAATAATATACTTTATTTTTGCAATACATCAAAAATTAAAGATGATACCTAGAGCTTTCTGAAACTTCTCATGATGCATTATCACAGATCTAGCATCCTTGGAAGTAACAACGATCTGACGTAATTCAAAGAAATATAAAAATATGCTATAACTTTCTAAAATTCAGCTTCTTGAAAAATTAAGAAAAAATCGCAAATTGATTAAGATTATTTTATACCCACGCGTTAAAAATTTAATGGATATTTGTCTTTGTTTTATAGAACATAACCGACGATGCAGTCAGAGAACTGAGCGAGAGGTGTACCCGATTGCATTACGTTTGTATTTCAAACTGTCCGAATCTGACGGACGCGACACTCGTTACCCTTGCACAACACTGTCCTCTTCTTAGCGTATTGGAATGCGTGGCCTGCGCCCATTTCACCGACGCCGGCTTTCAAGCACTAGCACGGGTAAGAAAAAAATTTTAATTATCGATTCAAAATTACCAAGCATTTTCTTATAGTATGAATTAATTAACGCGATGAAACTCTTTTTTATTAATATTTGCTGTAGAACTGTCGACTATTGGAGAAAATGGACTTGGAAGAGTGCGTTCTCATAACCGACGCCACACTCATTCATTTAGCGATGGGCTGTCCGCGATTGGAAAAATTGGTAAGCTTATTGACAAATTTGTTAACTAGTAAATGACAGGTGGATAACATTGAGCCACGCTTGAATTTAGAAAATATTATGTTTGAGTGAAAAGATGAAATCTAAACTATCATCCAGGTATTTTTGGGATCAAATCAGTTTTTCATAGTTCAAAATGAAAAATTCAATATGGCGGACAAATTTGGCGAACTAATTTACGTATTAATTTAACTTTTTCACTAATTGCTTCAAAATTACTTATTACGAATTGATTATTGAATAAATATAATTTTGTCATTTGTGTCCACTATATTGAATCACAATTCTGAAACTGAAGATTCTGATAACAGAGTCGTGCACTCAATGATCTCAAAAATGTTTATAATCAATGTCTTAAAAATTTTCATTTAACTCCCAAACATCACGATACACTGGGTATTTTGGACCTAGAATCATTATATAAAATCTGAATCTTTACGTAAAATTTCGTTTTTCTTTCCTATAAATTATTTTCAATCCAATAAACTTTGGTACCTTTTTATCTAGAAAAACATATTCTTAAGTATCTAGAATAAAAAGAAAAAAGTTTAATTTGATAAATTACAATCCAAATGAGTAATGACAGTTTTGTTGGGTATTTCAGACCCAATGAGGTCTTAAAGTCGACTTAAACAGTGTAGTGTAGTGTTAGTTTAATCAGTTCAATTCAGTTAACGTATATTACGTATAAGACAATTTCTTTAATCTTATACAACATTAATTGACATTTCAATCGTTCAATACTCAAACTAGACGCATCTAACTGTTTTCAAGATGCTAAAGAATAAAGATTTTTATCGTCGAAATAGTTCAAGCAAATTAAACTCTTTCGACGCTAACATTTTTTCAACTATTTGCAATAGTTTATGGCACCTACAAATATTAACGTTGGACTGAAACCTGTTAAAAAAGCCCGTCCTCTACTCGTTGAAACAAAATTGATATTTCCTAAACGTAGCTCATTATTTAACGCTCGTCTCCTGTATGTTTTAATCGCAGAGTCTGTCGCACTGCGAACTGATCACCGATGAGGGCATCAGGCAACTGGCCCTGTCGCCCTGCGCCGCGGAGCACCTGGCCGTGCTCGAGCTCGACAACTGTCCGCTCATCACCGACGCCAGTCTCGATCATCTTCTGCAGGCTTGCCACAACCTCGAGCGCATCGAACTTTATGACTGCCAATTAATCACTAGGGCTGGCATACGTAGACTCCGAGTAAGTAAATCCACCAGTGGCTGGTCCCCGATACGAATTTATGGGACGATCTAAGGAATGATTGATTTGTGCGTGGCTCGGTAATGTATTGTTTAGTAGTGAGCAACAAAGTATGTACTTCGCTTGTGAAATTTGTTTTTTGATAGGTTCAATACTTGAAAGTGTACAACCAGAAAAACGGCATATTGTTATTAACAGAAGTGTGCTTAACTTATCGAAAAACGAATTGCATAAGCGAAGTATGTAGTTTGATACTTTACTCGCGTAGAGTTATCAAATTTATACCTGAAAATGAGGAAATTGAAAATGGCACTGCAAAACATTTACATAGTATTTATGGTTAAGTTCTTGGACGGGTAAAACATTTATATTAGTTCTATACACTACAATCAATGTTTGTTTTTTTAACTTTCGTGCAGCTTAAGTTTAGTATATCTTATAAAATCAATGAAAACAAAAAATTGTGAAAACTAAAAGTAGGTATTTAAAAGTGGCTCACTCGATTTTAACAGTACACGAAAGCGTCTCAAATCAATGTAATTAATCCGGTGGAGCCTAATCAAAATTTTTACATATTTCCTTATTCATTTCATTAATTTCAGCTATTAAAAAAACAAAGTTATGCGAGCATTTTATTATACAACATCGCTGTACTAAAGCAAAACAGACCAAAAAAATGGCAAAAGGCTGTATCCCAATGTTGAAATAATCAATTTTTTGGCCAAAGTTTACCCTCTACTACAGAACTGGCATCTGTGAGACCACACTCAAAATTTAGTTAGTTATAATTTTATAAATTTCTTGGTCCTTAAACCTATATGTAAGTTTAAAGATCATAACAATTATTATGTAAAAATTTGGCATTGTATAGCTAAAACATTATAAATAATTAAGAAACAAACGAAAAAAAGAAACAGAATAAAATTTAAAAGAAAAATGAAGAAAAAAAAATTTCTTTATAAAAATGGTTTGTTTTCAATGATTAACGCATTTTTATTGAAAGTTAGGAAAGCTTCCAATAAGATTATTAAATATGTTTTCTATTTTATTAATCTTATATTACTTTATTAAATTTCTAATGCATTTATAAAAAACAGCCTCGTAACTCTAAAGAAATGATTTTATTTTACAAGTTTTAGTATTTTAACCTAAAGTTGTTTTGATGTATCAATTAGTGTTATCTAATATTCAAATTTCCAATTTAACTGTAATATGTTGGCACAGTGTTGCAAAACGGTCATATTCGGTTCCACTTCATAAATGTAAAAAACCGCGTAATCCAAACAAGAGTTGCAAAAAATATGGTGCATACATCATTACATGAGCGAGAGGCCGTTTTAGCCCTCGTGTATTTGCAGTACTCGTCTCAGGTTACCAGGTACTGCAAACCTCGCTGGAAAAGGCCTACACTTATCCCCCTCGATACACAATGTACTATACAGAAACAGGGGTCAGCTTCGGTAATATTGTCCACTATTTGCACTAGATTAATCATATTTAACATATGATAAGAGCCCAATGACCTTGAGTGTTCAAACTTGGAGCGTGCAAGTCAGGTGGCGACATCTGGATCGGCAATAAGGGGAGACCGGATATTCCTTGTATCCATTACCGAACTTATCGATTTTTCGTTTTATGCAGTCAGTTTTTAATTAATCGCCATTTTACGAACGTACGCACATTCTAAGTGCACACATAAATAGGTTGTGCGTACGTTCGCGAAATTTGAAAATTTTTTATATTCTCTGAATAAAACGAGAAACTGTAATATCGGTATCCGGCATCCCCTTAATGTTGGAATATTTACATTATCTGTACAAAATTAAAATAATAATTAAATAATAGTTATTTTCTGTATCTTTCTTTTACATTGTAGAGGTGTATAATAACATTAATGATTGTGTGTAAACAAAAAAAACTATTAGTATGTTTAAAATTCATATAAACGCCTTCTTAGCATGTCTTTTGAGGTTAGTCAATCTATACATACCGGTATATATAGATATACTTCACGTTCCAACATTATTGTCAATTTTCGTCACCCCGGGCGCCTTGACCGTTTCTTGTATCCCTTCCAACCTTATGCACGGAGCGAATACATAACAACATTATCGAAATATCAGCACGGTCCATCCAATAGCCACCAAGTCTCCATAAGCACCTGGCTAAATTTCACCCAACCAGCCAAGTGTCTGAATTCCTCGAGATCCCCCGATTCCCCCCACGCCTGTACTAACCACAACACCCAATTCTCTGTTCGCAGACCCACTTGCCAAACATAAAGGTACATGCGTACTTCGCCCCGGTGTCGCCGCCCCCAAGTGCCGGTGCCTCCCGGCAGCGCTACTGTCGCTGCTGCGTCATTCTGTGATTCCGCACCGCCAGCCACACGCGGTACTACGTCCTCAATCTGCTGCGGCACGTCTGCTGCATCACCGTCGAGCGCTAACAGAGGCTTTGGCCCGCTCCTGCACTCGAGTAATCAAACTCGCAAGCTCGCGGTATGACAACAGCCTATAAACACATACACAGACAGACAGACAGACAGACAAGATAGATAATACACACGTATATACACGGAGGGGACGGCGTTGCGCATGATATATCGTCCTCGAGTGGTTGGAAAATGAGAAAGACAGAAAAAAGTAGAAGATACGGTGAGATAGCAGCGCGGCGTTGCTTCTCGCCGGGAATACGGAAATGAGCCCCAGAGGATCATCATCATCATCATCGGCATTGGCATCGGCATCGAGCGTATATGTTGGATCGCGTTCACTGCGAATGTACACTCGTTCCCTATCTCTATGTCTCTTTATACGCATGTATAGGAGTGTATAATTATACCTGCAGCCAGATGAGAATTTCGCTGGATAAAGACGAAAGCGTTTCAACTGGATTGGAATTTCACGACTAAGTGTATATACCTATGGCTGTATTTGCTGAAATGTTAGCTGTACCAGGTGTATAAAAAGATTCAGGGAGAATGTTTCGCTGATGTTTCACTCGGTGAAAAGAAAAATTGAGTGCAAACATACACTCTCGAGATTCCTTCGCGTAATTATCATTTTTTTTTATTTTTTTTCATCATCGTTCTTTAATCGTTATATATACATATACTTTAGGAGGTTATCATTTCTATGTATACTATTTTTGTTACTCGTGTATAATGGCCATTACTCTCTTCATTTCATGTGTACCACTAACTCTACATAAAGCGGGGAGCTTAGAGGAGGAGGAAGATAAAGAAGAAGGAAGCATAAGTCGCACAAACTCCAAATGAGAGAAACTTTCTATTAATCGTACGTATATATATATAGTACCGTAAGCTCCTCTCGCGCTTTTACGAAACATATATATATATATATATATATATATATATATATATATATATATATATATATATATATATATATATATATATATATATATATATATATATATATATATATATATCGAACCGACGCATATACAAACAAAAAAGGCGCATTGAAGCATCTGTATGATTAACATACCGCGTAAAACCGAACTTCTCGGTGGGAGGGGAGGGGAGGGCACTGTGATCTCGGTGCCGATTTTTCCGCGCGCGCGCGCGCCACTCCGGTGTAACCGATGATGTAACCGATAAATAACGATGTATCGATATACACACATACGAGCGCGCGCGCAAGTCACACCAATTTTCGTGCAAAGAAACAAGAAGAGAATAAAAAAAGGAATCGTTCAGTGCTGTATACACATTCCGAACGTTATTGCGAGTGATCGATCGAATTCGATTCGCATGATTGTGATCCTTTCGTTTGTATACAATGCGCGCGCTTGGAAGAGCGACGGGAGCTCAGGTTGCCACTGAATATCGTGTATTTCTTTCGCGTATACCACGGCTCATTCGATTATTAATCATAATTAACGATAATTATAGTATAACTTATGCTATAAATTAATAATAATAATAATCATTATGATTGCGATGAGAGAAAATAAATGAAGGTAATAAAAAAAAATTAAACGTTATCGCGTCTCCTCGACTGTCAATGGAGCCATCGATTTTCGTATGGGCGAGCCAGCGTTGACCAGGAGAGTTCAGACTGACAAAACGAATCAAAGCGTTATTTAAGATTGAAAAAAAAATAATAATTATACAATGAAATAAAAAATGAAACACGTGACAACACACACACAAACACACATGTTGCTGAACTCGTCAGCATTAATCACGCCGGTGTAAGTCGTGTAATATTTGATAATGTGAAGACAAAAGACACTTTTAACATTCGCAAAATTATCATCTGTCATTAGTTCGACGAATCGTGAAAGGAATTCCAGCATACCTTGGATGCGTCATTGTAAAAGTATAGGGAAGAGCGAGGTTGTGGAGATTTTGTTACGGAGAACTGGCTATACAGAAAAGAAAAACATTTTTTTCTTGTAGTTCATAGGTTTAACGACAAGTCCAACTAGTTAGCTTCGAATTTTATTAATTATTATTGACAAAATAAAATTAAAACTTTGTACTTCTGAATCAAAGTAAAATTGGTTTGTAAACATCTTTTAAATTCAGTTTATATTTTTTTCTTTATTAAAAAATTAATTTTATATGTTCACAATATTAACGTTAGAAATATTGCTTTTATTAACTTTATGTTATACTTTACAAAACTTATCAGTATGTATTCTTTAGATAAATGTTTATTAGCATTAACTAAGTTGTAACTTATAGTAAGTAACTTATAGTGACGTTTTCACGGTCAATACACGAAATATTACTCGTAATTAAGAAACTCCCATGACCTCGCTCTCTTCTAATCGACGGATAAATATGTCCGTCTGTATATTTGTTGCGTAGACACAAAAATTAACTTCAAACGTTAACGAGGATCTTTGTGTATTATACTTTGCATGTTGCATAAGTGAAGCATATTATATAATAATTTAATTTCTTTTGCGAGGAAAACACCAGAGCATTTTTTCTTTCGAGGACGCGGATACTTGTTTTTCCTTGCCGCGATCGAAACTACGACGACGACTGGCCGATAAAATCCGCGATTACGCTTTTAAAACTTTATTCGTGATAACTTTTGTGCGCGCGCACGCTGTAATATATAGCATCGAGCGCGCCTCATGCGTTACTTTTACAATTTTTTACACTCTCTTTTTCTAATCTTACGGTTATTTCGTTGAGCGGCCTCTTTGAACGTGCGTATTTTAAGTATGTGTATTTTAATTTATTTTCCTAGGTATCGTTATTGATGGTGATGACTTTATTCCATTGGGAAGTAGATAAAGACTTTGATTTTTGTATTTCAAAAATGCTTTCGAAGCGAAATTCTCTGATTTGTACATTTTCAAATAGTTGTATCTGTAATTAAATATATGTAGTGACTCGAAATCGACGCAAATTTTAATTTTTCTTTTTCTTAAGGATTTTTATGATAATATTTATAAAATATCCATCGTGGATCAGATATGTTAAAACATTTTTGAAACAATCAGACTCATAAGAAAGTACAAGATATTAAACAAGCATTATTTTATAGTATAATACACAATTAATGAGACAAAAGAAATTAATAATTATAATTTGGGTCCATTTTCAGCCACTTTATTTAATTACAAGCAAAAACAATTAAAAAACGAACTTTATCTGTGAAAATATTGAATAATTTTGCTTCAAAAAATACTGTTGTGCATATATAAATCAAAGTCTTTATTGTTTTTTTAAAGCAATAAGCCCATCGACACCAATAGGGATCTTTGGATAAAAATTAGTTAAAGAGGCGCGTCTTGATATTAACTATTTTCCCACTAAGATAGGACCACTTTCCTTCGCCCTTCGTTCCAATACCTTTTCCGCCTATCTCTTTTTCTTTTTCTTTGTCTTTATTCTTTTTACACACCGTGTACGTCTTCATGTTCTACTAAACTATTGGTTTTGCTAATCCTTGATAGCGTTTAAAAAAAAACGTACTGCGTATACTAATATATCTATAATGTAACAGGCAGGAAAAAAATAACGGAAAGAGTATGAGAAAAAGGAAAAAAAAGGAAAAAAAATAAAAACATATACTTCATAAAAAGTATAATTAAGATATGTTTTATACGCTGTATGTTGACCATAGATGAAAAAAATACAATGTCATCTTATATAAAAGATGTACAAATTCAGGAAATTCATGTAAAATAAGCGATGTTCGATGCGTCTATGATATTTGTAACGGTGCGATGAGAATAGAATGAGAAGCGCGATTTGGCATGAGTCCTTAATTTTTTTTCATTTTAATTGTCGACGACGTTCAATTTTGTCATCGTCTGTTTATCGCAACGTGCATTGCGGTTCGAAAATGGTCAAAGGTCCGAGTACGTCGAGGACCAATTCATCGATATTATACTTTGTTACATTGCACAATACTTTATTTTGATTATTTATCGATCAATACGTTTGTTTGGCATCAAGTGATTCCGAGAGCCTATTGAAAAATAAAAAGCAGAACAGCGTGAAATCGGGATGAGTTCTAAATCAATGCAATTGAAGAATTGAATAAATGCAAAATAGGAGAAAAGGGAGAAGAGGAAGAAGTAGAAGAAAAAGAAGTGGAGAGACGAAAAAATTTAGCAGTAAAACGATTTTAATTATCGAGTTGGGTAATATTGATGTTCTTCATAAAAAATAGCGTGAATGATTTACTATGAATGCAAGTGAACGAACGAGCAAATGTTTGGCTGTGCAATAGAATAGAGAAAAAATGGTACAGACGCTATATGAGAGACGAAATCGGCTTCGGCATTTTTTTCTGTCCATGTTTGCGAAACGAAACTCTCGTAATACATTAATTTCAAGTGCAATCAAATTATATCTAATGATTATCTGTGTTTGAGGTAGATAAAGTTTTATAATAAAAAATGATTATGATTATTTAATCGATAATATTTAGCTAATATTATAAGTATCGATTACTTTGACACTTAGAAAAAACGACTTTTTGAAGATTGTTTGTTTATCTAATTTTTTGTTCCGGGTATATTTATATTATTAGTTTATTGCGACGTAAATATTGTTATCGCTGATCATGTAATTTTTAACAATTTGAGGATAATACTCAAACAAGATCAGAAAAAAATACTACTAGCCGATTAACATTTCACTGCTTTGATAAACTGCAGTCTACCATGTATATATTTTCATTAATGTATGTACAATAAAATATATTCGAGACAATGTATTTTTCAAATTTTTTATAATCATTATTTACCCACATTATAAATTATCAACTACAACTGAATAACTTATTTTATTTACTTACTGATTTATTTAAAAAATTCAAGAAAAGTTTACTTAAATAAATGTAATAATTCAAAAACTTTAAATCCAAAATTTTCTTTCTATTTTTAACCTTTTCAAAACAGGATAAGCACATTTTTGTACGCATACATACAGAATTAAAAAATTCAAATACAAATATTCATAAAAGTAAATCGCGGTGTTGTAAATCGCGAGAAATGTATAACATGTGCTGTCGTTTGCTCTACTGCTCCATTGGGCCTACTAATTATAGCAGCCGCAGATTTGACTTTGCAATATACAAAAGCTTCAGAAATGCATTTTCGTGGCTCACGAAGAATAATGAGTACCACCTGAGCAGACTAGTTTTCATCTCTCTTACCGAAAGTTCTACTCAAAGAAAAAAATACAATCCATTATCTATTCATATACTTCGAACTCATTAGCAGTCTAAGAATCGGTACAATAATAAAAAAATATCAACAATCCCAAATTCAAAGTTACACTTTTAGACAATGAATCTTTTCGAATATATATTTCTCAAGATCTTTACGGGACGATGTAATCCAGCGTTTTTATTACACCGTTCAAGGCCAGTCGGAAAAGTCAAAGAAGCACGAGTCTCTGGCTCAGGTTAGAATCTGGTGATCGGTCGTAAGGTCTCGTGGTTGGAGGCCAAGGCACTCTGTCCGTCCTACGACGATACGCCGACGCAGCAACTCGTTCAGACCGACCCACATAGCATGAAAGATTCCCAGCGAAAGATACAAGAAAGATTCCAGTAAAAGCTTCCCTTAAGCTTTACGTAACTACGAGGGTAGTTCAATAAGTCTTTAGAATATAGTATAAAAACAATTTTTTTTGGGTAAATTTTTTTTTATTTTTCAACATAATCTCCTTGGCGCCTTATACACTTGGTCAATCGCTTTTTAAGTTTTTTTAATCCTTCAGAAAAGTGCGTTTTCGGAAGTTCCTCAAAATAAGCACTTACAGAGGCAATGACGTCTTCGTTGTCCGTAAATCTCTGTCCACCGAGCCATTTTTTCAAGTTTGGAAATAAGAAAAACTCACTGGGGCTAAATCTGGTGAATACGGTGGGTGTTCGACCAATTCGAATTTTAGTTCTTCAATTTTAGCCATTGAAACGAAGCATGTGTGAACTCGGGCGTTGTCGTGATGAAAGAGAATTTTTTTTCTCGCCAAATGTGGTCGTTTTTTTTTAATTTCTTCTTTCAGCTGCTCTAATAATGATGCATAATACTCACCAGTAATTGTTTACCCTTTTCAAAGTAGTCAATAAGTATAATTCCACGTGCATCCCAAAAAACTGTAGCCATAACCTTACCAGCTGACTTTACGGTCTTTGCCTTCTTTGGAGCTGGTTCGCTTGTGGAAATCCACTGTTTGGATTGTTCCTTTGTCTCAGGAGTGTAGTGGTGTATCCATGTTTCATCCACAGTCACAAATCGACGAAAAAATTCCTCAGGATTCCGACTTATGCGCGCCAAAAGAGCCTCAGAGGCGACCACTCTATTGCGTTTATTCTCAGCTGAGAGCAAACGCGGCACCCATCTTGCCGATAGCTTTTTCATGCCTAATTTTTCATGTAGAATTGAAACAACTGCACCTATAGATATCCTTGTGGCCTCAGCTAACTCACGCACTTTTAATCTTCAATCCTTCAACACCATATCGTGGATTTTATTGATGATTTCGGGAGTAGTTGCTTCTACGGGCCTTCCTGAACGTGGTTCGTCACTTATTGATGTACGACCACGCTTAAATTCATTTACCCAGTTATAAACCGTTGCTAAGGTAGGGGCAGATGTGCCATGAACTGAGTCCAATTCATTTTTTATCTCATATGGAGTTAAACCCTTTAAATGAAAATGTTTAATTACCGCTCTGAACTCGTTTTTTTCCATTTTTCTTAATAACCAATTTTTTTTTTCAATTGGTTATAAAAACACGTAAACTCAGAAGATGTGGACTGTGACTGCACCATATATCTAGTCGGGAGTGGTGCTGACTGAAAACAGATGATTTAGAGCGATTCGCGCGCCATCTGTTGGTCATTCTAAAGACTTATTGAACTACCCTCGTAATATGAAACTTTCAGTAACATTACATAAGAATATTCCACGAAAGCTTCCAGCAATATTTACGTAAGATAACGCGTAATATTCAAATTCTCGATTGTCAAATATTACGTGTTATCTTGTAAAAAGCTTCTGGTATCCTTCCACTATATATTCCTTTTGAACCTTACTAGAATCTTTCATGAAAGATTTAGGCAAGGTATAATGAAAGGATTCCGAAAACTAACATGAATTTCTCCTGGAAGCTTAATGGAAAGATTACTGCAAGCTTTCCGGAGATAATAAAAAGTTAAATTTTTAACAATCTTCCAAAAAGCTTCCGGCATCCTTCCAATAAATATTCCTTTACAACCCTGGTAACAAAAGCATCGCAATTTCGCTGCAATTCTGCTGCAATCGTGCGTGCAATCAAAAAATTACAGCAGCCGACGTGCGGTCTGCTTCACGATTCGACTTGGTTTCTGCTGCACGACGATTGCGGCAGACGAGTGCGGCAGGATTGCAGCAGAAGTGCAGCCGACAAGTGCGACTAAGGGGGATGAAATAATGCACTCGCAAGTGTAGCAGAATTGCACCCGAATTGCATACGACGATTGCGTCAGACGAGTGCAGCAGAATTGCAGCAGACGTGCAGCCGACAAGTGCGACTAAGGGGGATGAAATAATGCACTCGCGAGAGCAGCAGAATTGCACCCGAATTGTGTACGACGATTGCGGCAGACGAGTGCGTCAGGATTGCAGCAGACGTGCAGCCGACAAGTGCGACTAAGAGGGATAAAATATTGCACTCGCGAGTGCAGCAGAATTACACCCGAATTCCGTACGACGATTGCGACAGACGAGTGCGGCAGGATTGCAGCAGACGTGCATGCCTGGCGGCGCGGGCGGCGAGCGCATCAGTTTTGGGCTCACTCGACTACTTTGGCGTGATAGATACTATAAGAGACCGCGCAAAAGCCGTCTGGGAGATAAAACTCATTGGAGCTCTTTTTTTTGTTACCATTCTCGGTGTTCTGAGGTTTTTAGCTGCGAGGTGTGTGATCGTTTTTGAAGTATATCTTAACGCACTTGCAAATGCGTTACATTATCCCCCTTAATCACACTTGTCAGTTGTACGTCTTCTGCAATCCTGCCGCACTCGTCTGCCGCAATCGTCATACGCAATTCGAGTGCAATCCTGCTGTACTCGCGAGTGCATTATTTCATCCTCCTTAATCGCACTTGTCAGTTGCACGACTGTTGCAATCCTGCCACACTCGCTGCCGCAATCGTCGTATGCAATTCGGGTGCAATTCTGCTGCACTCGCGAGTGCGTTATTTCATCCCCCATAGTCGCACTTGTCGGCTGCACTTCTGCTGCAATCCTGCCGCACTCGTATGCCGCAATCGTCGTGTAGCAGAAACCTAGTCAAAGTGTGAAGCAGACCGTGCACATTCGGCGCAATCGCGAGTGCGTCAGACTGTGTTACCAGGGAACCTTACTAGAATCTTTCATAAAATATTTAGAGAAGATATAATGAAAGGATTCCGAAATCTAACATGAATTCCTCCTGGAAGCTTAATGGAAAGATTACTGCAAGCTTTCCGGAGATATTAAAAAGTTATATTTTTAACAATCTTCCAAAAAGCTTCCGGCATCCTACCAATAAATATTCCTTTGCAACCTTACTAGAATTTTTCATGAAAGATTTAGGTAAGGTATAATGAAAGGATTCCGAAATCTAACATGAATTGCTTCTGGAAGCTTAATGGAAAGATTACGGTAAGCTTCCCTGAGATATTAAACAGTTATATTTTTAACAATCTTCCAAAAAGCTTCCGGCATCCTTCTAATAAATATTCCTTTACAACCTTACTAGAATCTTTTATGAAAGATTTAGGAAAGGTATAATGAAAGGATTCCGAAATCTAACATGAATTCCTCCTGGAAGCTTAATGGATAGATTACTGCAAGCTTTCCGGAGATATTAAAAAGTTACATTTTTAACAATCTTCCAAAAAGCTTCTGGCATCCTTCCAATAAATATTCCCTTACACCCTTACTAGAATCTTTCATGAAAGATTTAGGTAAGGTATAATGAAAGCATTCCGAAATCTAACATGAATTTCTCCTGGAATGTTGATGGAAAGATTACAGTAAGCTTTATTAACAGATTGAAAATTTTATGTTTTGCCAGCTTGATTGTCAAGAAATATCGCATTAAGGTCACTAGGCAATGGTTTTTGCCGAAATCGGCGCTCTCGTTTTTCTCTATTTTAACATTGAGAGGAAGCAGATACACATGTATAATTGTAACCAATGTTACTCTTTAAATTTTTTGCAGTTGATTTTCACTCTTTTGGAATGAATTTTCACTCCAAGTGATCATGAAAACACAGCCACTTATTTTGGAGTGAATCTTCACCTTTAGAAAGTATGAATAATTCACTTTTTTGTAAAAGTGACTTGTTCACTCCATTTGGAGTGAAAGAATACGCGAAAAGAAAAAATAATTCTTCACGTTGTTTTACGTTTTAGAAATGTTTTGATGAATGGGTACAGTTTACTGGAAAGACTGCAATTGAGAAATAAATTAAAAAAACCTCAGAATAATTGTTGGTTGTATTCGAACCTGGTCGTTAAGATCCTGAGGCTGCCACTCTAGCGCTAGACCACCGTTGTATTCGAATTCATCGATGAACTTTTATTTAATACTAAGATCAGTTAAAGCCATTATAACTGAGATCTAATAAATAGTTGTTGTTAATAAAAGGATACAAAAATTATATTTTATATGAAATTAAGTCTATTATGGCAATTTTATTATTTGTCAAAACAGTGTAATATATATTTTTACATTTTCTCAATTTATACATTTTTAAGAAAAGTTTAAGATGTTTTAAAGACTAAAATTTTAAAACTTAATAATACTTTTGCAATTTAAGGGGATGTAGAATACTGGTAAATTACTACCATACCGGCGTATCATTTATATTTTGTTCTCTATAAAATAAATATTTATATAAAACAACATTATTGGCCTTTACCAGAAATGTTTAGTTGATTTTTCAAGAGGTACGAGGAACTTTCTTAAAAAGTAGTTCAAAAAATGTTAAGGGGATGTGGGCCGCCATATGCATTGCTTACCACAGAAAATAATTAAAACTATTTTCCGGTTGCTTTAATATAATACCGGAATATTTTGATATTACCAAAACCAAACAATGCTAATACAATATACAAATTTTCAGAACATAGGTAATTTTTATTTACAACATTTGTTTAATCTCTAATAACAGTTTAAAATAAAAAATTCGGTAATACAGATTCCTCTAATACAATCTTTTTTTTAAATGGTTCTATATTACCTTTCAATTTTTAAAAACTATATCTGGTTAAATTTTTAAGAGATTTTAAATAAAAGCTACTTTTTCACCTCAAGTTAAATTAATTAACATATAGTTTTATATTTTTTAACCCATTTAATTTATACAATTAATAATGAAATTTCTTGAAAACTTAATTGAAGATTTCTGATGCAAATAATGTTTTAAAAGTAAAAAATCGTAATTCGAAACTTTGATTCAGGTGATGCTAAAGCCATCTGTCACTGATAAATATGAGGAACTACTTTTCTCATTTAATTTTTAAATTTTACGAAATATCTTTATGAAACGTTATTGTCCTAATCAAAAACAAAAATTTTCCAGAGAGACATTTCCTCAAAATTGAAAATTGAATGAAATAAGTGGTTTCCCGTATTTGACAATGACAGAGGGTTTAGCATCACCTTAATTTATAGGTTTTATAAATTTAAAGTGATAAAATTCACTTATTAGACTGGAGTGACCAAATTCACTCTGTTAGAGTGAAAATTCACTCTTTTGGAGTGGAACCCTCGTTCACTCTACATTTAGAGCAAAAATTTCACTCCAAAAAATTTAGAGAGTAGAAACATAGTTTCTATCTTTAATTACAACTAAAATAGTTGCTGTTCAGTCGATAGTTTTTGAGCTCAAAATTTGATATTTATATTCACTTTCCCTGGTAGAAAATTGACCAGTCCGGCTGGTCACATTCGATGCCACTATCCAGAAAAATATTTAGAATAAATTGATTACTTAATTAGACGTTATACATGTTTTTTAATAAAAATAAATAGTTGTATAAAAATTACGGTATTTATACAAGCGTTGAAACTATAGATATATTATGCGGTATGAATAAATAAATCTATTGAATAGTCTTAAAGTGATTAATAACTTTTTATTTTTTTTTAATATATATCACAAAATAGTTGTATTTTATACAAATATTTAATTTGCGGTAAAAAATAATGTATTTAAACCATTTTTTAACCTCTTTTAACAAATTGGCTAGAAACCGTGGCGATTTAAACGATTTACTGGCGAAAAACTGGTCAACGTTTCTACCAGGGTTGACACCCCCTTAATAAACTATACTTTTTTATGTATTGTGACGTAATGACACGTCACGATACTTGCGAATCGCGCATTCGCTAATTTCATACATCGAAACGCGCAAATATTCAAATTGGAAAATAACTCTAAAATACATAGCGTTCATAATTTAGTAGATAGACCTCTAGAAAATCGTCACTCAAATAATTCACTCGGTATCGCAAAGGCACGGACAGGAAATACAAAATAACAGAACGAAATTGTAAGTGGCTCACACAAGTAAACAAGACCATAAATAATAAGCAAGAAAAAAACTAACAGCACATTTCTCGCTCGATGCACACAAAAGGCCTCTCATAAATTTCCAAAGAAAAGCTCGGAAATCTGAGTGCATTTCATCGGTCGAAACAGCTACACGACAAGCACATGAGCAGAAACACGTGTGTTCATAAAAAAAGGGTCGTGGGAAGCCGAAGAACGGAGAGCGAAAAGAGAGAGAAAGCAAGTACCTACAGGCAGTCCCAAATCAAGAGCGAAGAGAGGGAGAAGCCCGATTGTTACCCTTTCACCTTCGCTGATTGGCCACGACTAGAGAGCGAGGGTGGAGACAAGGAGAGCGGCACCAGAACGCGGAGTTTGGAAGCAGCATAGAGGAGAGGAGAGCGGCAGTCCTGCCCGACACGCGAAAGCATTCAGCTGTATTTTAAATATATGTATACATTCTTGACAATATATAGAAGGACTTAGACGGTTAAGCTAAGTCCTTGTTTAAACTAAACTCAAGTATTTTATTTAGACTCCTTTTATCTCCTACTAATAGCATTCCTTCAATTTCACATTAATAATATAAATATAATAATAATTATAATCTAGACAAATTCATTTTAAACACTTTCAAATTACGCGCCGGTAAATCTACGCTACCACTTCGGATCCAACGGCCTGGGTCATGACAGTATTTGGTCTTGGTTTTAAAATAAATCTGAGACATAACTTTAACGGGATTCAACAACTAAAATTTGCTTTAGAAAAAACCAATAACAATTTATGTGTTTATATCATATAAATTGTTATTCGACTATATGCAATAAATTGTTATTCTTCGTAGCAATTTAGTTATTGAAACCCGTTAAAGTATGTACACCTGACGGTAAAAATAACTTTGAATGGCGCGGGGTTAAATCATGGCAGCATGGCTGTGGCAGTAACTTGAAACTGTCTTTAAGTCAACCGTAGGTACCTTTAAGACGAATTTAAGTTGTTGCCATACTGACGCCGCCATGATTTAAGAACGAGCGATTCAAAGTTATTTTTACCGTCAAGTGTACACTCCGTTATAGCGTTATCTGCCCGAACAACGTGATTTGGCTTTCAAATTTAACCTATAAGATATATCTGTATATGTGTTATGTTTAGATATATCTTGTAGGTTAAATTTGAAAGCTAATTCACGTTGTTCGGGCAGATAACTATAACAGAGTGTACCTAACAAAATCGATCACTATATATATATATATATATAGATTTTCAGATTTATTTTAAAATCAGTATCAATTAATGCATAAAAGTTAGTTAATCATTATTAATAAAAGGTAATATTTTCTATTAAATAAAAAGAGCTACGTATCGTAACTTCAAGGGTCGCAAAAACCTGTTTAATAACTTTTGAAAAATTAAAAAAAAAATATTTTGCAAAAATTTAGCAATGAAATATTATTCATAATATAATACATTTACAATTTACAAGTTTATATAATACATTATTAACATAATATACATTTACTCATTTGGATAAATACGTTTCTTTAAATTTTCTGATTTGATTTTATTCACACTGGTTGTAACACGAATAATCAAATATATCGCGGTTAGTTCCACCCTACTTCACACTATAGACAAATAATTACTTGTGAAGTCCGTCGACTTCCCGCGATTCTCGATCTCGCGTATAGTATATATATGTATTATATTACGCGCTAATATTAAAATACAGATAGGTATCATGATAAAGTCGTTCTCTTTCGTTCCGTTAGTTTTCCCACGGAAATGGTTGAATATTTTAATGTATTCTGTACGTGCCTAAAACATAGCAAACAAGCGCGTAAATTATCGTAATGGTCACTCGAAAAAACGGTTGTAAAATGCGAATCGGACACCTAATACCGTATTATTTATGATTTGTTTTTCTCTGCGAGGGGAAAACCCGAGAAGAACCATAAATAATGTGTTCAGCGAAGAAACTCGAAGAGCCGAGCACAAACTGCGCATGTGCCCGGCTCCCCTTTCACTCGAGACACATTTTAAGAGCCCCGGAAACAAACAAGCCGAAACAATGCACTTTTTGTTACTACACTGGGAAAAAGGCGAGAACCACGCCGCACTCTCAGACATGTGTCTACAGCGTGGCGTTATCAGAGGGAAGAAAGGGCCCCACTCTGACTCTCTCCCACGCCAGTACGGGCCTTGCAGCCTTTCGCTGATTGGTCGGCGACGCGGCGAAAACCCAGTGGAAACTCGCTTTCATTCGCCAAGAGGAAGTAGGGGTGGAGATACTCATACCCCTTCTTCCCTTTGCACCCTCAAAGGTGCCACGAATGTCACCGCCCTCAAGGAGAGGAGAGCGAAGCAGCATCACCAAGAGCTCACTAGCAGTCAGTCAGAGTTCGACAGCCGATGGCGACACTCTTCAAATTCTTATACTTTTATACCTTGTAATTTCAAAGACTAGAATATACATAAGATCTTAGGAGGTTATCCTAAGTATCTTTTAACGTAAATTCGTTTACTTTATTATTTCTACTATCCTTCCGCGTGTTGAGAGAGCATTTTAATGCTCGCTTGATAATTTAAACTACCCGCGTGTCACGTTCGCGTTAAAAACATATTCTCGGTCAGAATACGTAAATGGGAAATTCCGCGACGTCACATACTCAACGCGGAATGCGCGGGAATAAAAAACGCGGGAAGCGGAAGTGGAAACACCGCGACTGTTACAAACGAAGATGACCGCCTAGCAATTTTGCTTTATGCTTCTTAAGAATTAGCTGTTCCCACGTACTCCAGATATCTCGGTGTAATTTTATACTATCAGCTCTTTTATGCAGATTAGTACATTATTAAATATTAAATTTCATTATTTTATTTAATTATTAATAAATAAATTGCTATAATCCTAATAGCCGTCTATCAATTGGCTTTTGATCGAATTGTAAGGAAAGAAGCTGTTCCCACCAGGATATAGCCTCCGGGGCTAATACCTGCGCCAAACAAGATATCTTTGACAACAGTCTGTTTGTGGCTACGTCCCAGACGGAAATCGTTTTAGCACATACAAAATAAAAAGTATTTATAACTGTTTAAAAAAATTTATAAAGGTCGGAATTGAGACTATGTATAATATCTATAAACTGTTATAAATAATTATAATTGAAAAAAATTTATAACTGTTAAAAACTTTTATCGACTAATAATTGCAGTTCATATTCTATAATAACTATTATAAAAGTCTCAATTCCGACCTTTATAAACTATTATAAATAGTTTTAAATGGTTTAAATCTATTATTTTCTTTCATAACCAGTTATATACAGTTATTCATACAAGAATATTTCCGTCTGGGGTGCCGCAGATTTCTCGCAGTAATCTGCTTTGCTGTTTTTTTTAAGGTTTTAGGACATTATTAAATATTAAATTTAATTCTTCGATATATGAGTATTAAATAAGTTTTGATTAAGTAAAATATGTCTTTTCATGTTTAATTATTGACTACGTATACCTTGTGTTAAATACGAAGATCATAAACGACCTATATAAGTATTTGTTTTAACTTACAAATAGGAATAACTGTTTGCATGCCACATTATTTCTCTTAAATTATTGTTTATAAAGGAAGCAGCTGTTTCTTCACTTACTGATCTTCTGTTTCAGATTTCTTGCATTGATCGCTGTATTATTCAGGTTAGTACATTATTAATTTGATGTAATTATTGTATTTAATTACTAAAAAAAATTTGATTCATTAACACATTTTTATGTATCCTGATTAATGAGTAACACATTGTTATATATCCTGTCCATTAATAATTGTGCTTTATGAATTTCATTATTATAATAACGAGGGAAGCACTTCTCTTATTATGTACAAAATATTAGATAAGCAAGCAAAATATATTAATTAGTTGTCATTATTTTTAAAGCCACCTGTCACCGACAAATACAAGGAACCACTTTTCTCATTCAATTTTCAATTTTTAGCAAATATCTTTATGAAACGTTATTGTTCTAATAAAAAACAACAACTTTCCATAGAGATATTTGCTCAAAATTGAAAATTGAATGAAATAAGTGGTTTCCCGTATTTGATGGTGACACGGAGGTTTAGCATCACCTTAACTACCCTGGTAGAAATCATATCGTGGTGCCCATATTGACTATAACGGCCTTTATAGGTAGACTAAATCGTACTATATATAACTATATAAAACTTGATATATCCATCAACTTTTATTGTAAAAATTAATGTTAAAAATAGTTTAACACGTAAGTTTTCATTTATAATGATGAGAACTACAGTTCTAATTCATAATCTTTACATATAAAAGTAGTCAGAAAGCATGTCGAACCTAAAAAAAATCTACCTAGGTAGATTCAGCTCCGTGCGGAGGCAAAACAAGAAACTGAGTCAGATTTACAAGAATGTATGTCTGTAGCTACTGCGTCTACAAATCTAATTGTTACCGACAACGGATCCTCATCGGAAAATAGTGCTACTTTTGGTGTAGACTCTGATGTAGAAATATTATCTTTCGAAAAGGATAAACAAATTGAATGCAATATAAATTCCGATAGTATACCGCGTAATTTCAATGTTATTACTGTCGAGTAAATATCGAGTAATTGCGATGGAAATGTTGTCAGTGACCTACCTATTACAGATTATGGGGACAGTAATAATGATAAACCAGATATAAGTTCTGAAGACGAAGATGATTATTACCGGTATAGTGACAGTGACGTTGATTCCATCCCAGACAGCGAAGAAGACGATTATACATATACTGACCAAAGTTACTATTATTTAAATAAAGATCAGATGCGAGATAATGATTAAAAACGATTTAACGCAATGGGTCTTAGAGTATAAGATAAACCATAATGCCTTCAGGGGATTACTATCGATACTGAATAAACATACTGAAACTACGTTTCCAAAAGATCCACGAACGTTGCTCAAAATTCCAACTAGTAGTAACGTTGTTAACATGGACACGGGCCATTATTGTCATATGGGCCTCGGAAACGTAGTAAAAAAAATTATTATGAGCCGCATTGTTCTGCTGCATGATTTCTGTAGCGTACAGCTGTTTATTAATATTGATGGAGCTCCAATTACCGGAAAATCATCGGAAAAAGGCTTATGGACTATTCTGTGTAAAGATTACGATTACGAAACTGTGTATCTCGTAGGTATCTATCACGGTACTCATAAACCTGAAGATTCGAATGTTTTTTTGAAACAGTTTGTAGAAGAAGGTAAAGTACTACTATCAACGGGATTAGAACACAATGAAAAAATGTATACTGTAAGAATACACGAATTTAATTTCGACTCCTCAGCTAAGTCATTTATATTATGCACAAGGTACCACAGTGGTTATAATAGTTGCAGCAAATGCAAAAAAGAAGGAGATTACTATAATTGTGTGTGTTTTCCATTACCAAATAAAACCAAATTATTGGAATATTGTAATATAACGTTAAGAACGGATGAGTCTTTTAAAAATTTAGAGTATTTGCATGACTATCAACGAGGTAATTCTATTTTAAATGAATTGCCTCATGTTGGATTGGTGTCGAATGTACCAATTGACAGTATGCATGCAGTATATTTAGGCATCGTGCGACAATTGATAAGGCATTGGCTAGGTAACAAAGGTAGAAATAATAAGAAGTATAAGCTTCGGCAGGATAATATCGATGCCATTTCAGATTCACTCGAAAGTTTAAAACATGTTTTGCCTGATGACTTTAACAGGCAATGTAGGTCATTAAGTTCTTGCCCCCCGACGTTTACCGTAATTTCTTGAAGTTACATATAAGCATGGTTATCTTAACAAATAATAATTTAGTAAGAGATCCTGCAAATATAGATTATGCTGAAGCTTTAAATGTGGAATTCATAGAAAGTTTTCAAACTATTTATGGCGAGGAAAATGTAACTTTTAATGTACATGCTTTATTACATTTAGCCAAAGACGTGAAAATGTACGGTTCCTTAGAAAAATTCAGTGCGTTTCCCTTCGAAAATTACCTTTGTTAAATTAAAAAATTTTTAAGAAAAGGCGACAAACCACTGCAACAAATATCAAGAAGGTTAACAGAGTATGAACTCATAAAAGACAGTTTACATGGTAATAAAGATGCAAAAAAAAAGGATTTCAGGCTGAAAAAGAACATTCTCGTAACACATTAAATTTTTCACAACAAGGAGAGAAACAGTTTAAAATTTTAAAAACTGATTCGTGGAGATAAAATATTGATGATGATAGAAACAATTCCGTTATGCTTCGTGATTCTACTGTAATTAGTGTATTAGATGTTATTCAATTAAATAAAAAATTATATATCGTCGGACGAAAATATAAGACCGCACGGGATTTGGTTACCATTCCAGGTTTTAAAAGTGGTTCTCTAGGCATTCATATTGTTAGTTAACCAGGCGAAATAGAATATTGGTCTTGCGAATCGATTTCATGTAAGATATTCAAAGGAGCATGTACTAATGGATATATTACATATCCCATTATTCATACAATTGTAGATAATAAATAAAATATATTATTATTCTCAATTATGATTTACCTTTTTACGCTCTCAAAATTATAGTAATCTAACACAAGCTAACGCACAACAGCAGCTCGGCCGACGGCTTATTAGCCACGGACAATTGTTATTGACAATTGTCCCACATTTGTCCCCATATATATATATATATAATTTATATTATAGTGTTATAAACCGTGGGCGCTGTCAATTATTACTAATTTAACACTATAATATAAATTATATATATATATATATATATATATATATATATATATATATATATATATATATATATATATATATATATATATATATATATATATATATATATATATATATATATATATATATATATATATATATATATATATATATATATATATATATATATATATATATATATATATATATATATATATATATATATATATATATATATATATATATATATATATATATATTGTAACAGGTGGGACAATTGTTAATAACAATTGTCCGTGGCTAATAAGCCGTCGGCCGAGCTGCTGTTGTGCGTTAGCTTGCGCAGCACGCGACGCGTGCTGGCGTCCACTATTGCTCCTACCTGGAGTAAGCCAGCGGCATAACGCCGCTGAGCTTCTGCCTTGCTACCGCTGCTCTGACCGTCCTGCTGCAAAGTTCGCTGAACCCCGGTAGATTCAGCTCCGTGCGGAGTCACCTCGACGCATGGGTTTTCGCGATCTGCAAGGAGCTCGAAAGCGCGGAAAGCTAATTGTCGCAACGCGCCAATATAACGGCTGTTCGCGTTTGCCTAACTCGGTCGTCGAGCAGGCGGGTCGTGGGGAAAATTGACTCACGCGAGTTTAACTTTTAATAACAAAATAAACTATATTCAACAATCAATTAACTAATATTACAAAGCGATTAACTAATAGTAACAACGAATTTAACAATAATGGATTAGCAAATAGTAACAACGAATTTAACAATAATGGATTAGCAAATAGTAACAACGAATTTAACAATAATGGATTAGCAAATAGTAACAACGAATTTAACAATAATGGATTAACAATCGCGCAGACCAAGCGACGGTCCGCGCCCAGCTCGTTCGCCGCTGGATGGGCCGTATGCGCGCCTGGTGTCACGGCACCTCGGTGTACTCTAGGGCGCGGTGCCCACGGTGAGCAGCCCTGTACACCGCTCGCGGTTTATACGATTCTAAACGCGCGAGCTAGCCTTTACCTTATCTAGATGTGCCTCGAGGACGATCACTCTATCTCTGTCTATATCTCTCTCTCTCTCTCTCTCACTCTGAATTCCGCTAAACTGCGACCACCATAACCTTAAAACATCTTGAACGAGGAGTTGGAGAGTATCATCGTGCTACAGCTGTATCTCTCATTTTTACATCATGATAGAGGGTCTGTAATTTCGTTGTACAGTGCTCGATTGCTGTACATGGGAGGCTTACCGGAGGAGGATGACAAGCGAGAGAAGCAGTAAAACATATTGTTTTCTTTGAGCTTAGAGTGTCTGTTCTTTTCTCTCTCTCTATCTCCATCTAAAAATTTTGCATCTTGCAATTGAAAACACTTTTTCTACCTAAGGTATATGGCTAAAGTTGGTCACTGTAGCTTCGGTTTAAATAATCCATTTTAGACGATCAAAACTGCTCTTCCAATGTATTTTTGGATACTCTTACGGAATCCGAAAGCAGAATTGAGCTTAGTGAAACCGTTGCAAAGTTATAGCAATAATTTGATTTCTAAAATTGATTTCAAGCCTAAGAAGTGCACTTAAATTCTTTCGATATCATCGGAGTTCACTATATCCGCCTATTTTTTGCTGCTCTTTCGAGTGCAAGTTTCGTCGAATCCATAGGATCAATAGCAAAAGAGCTAAAACGAAAAATTTCTAGGCCTTTTCTGACCCAAACCTATTGGAGATATCGACCAAATCGACCCTTCTAGGCCCTTTCTGACCCAACCCTATTCTAATATGGCCACTTTTTGTACCTAAAGTATATGGCTAAAGTTGGTCACTGTAGCTTCAGTTTAAATAATCCATTTTAGACGATCAAAACTGCTCTTCCAATGTATTTTTGGATACTCTTACGGAATCCGAAAGCAGAATTGAGCTTAGTGAAACCGTTGCAAAGTTATAGCAATAATTTGATTTCTAAAATTGATTTCAAGCCTAAGAAGTGCACTTAAATTCTTTCGATATCATCGGAGTTCACTATATCCGCCTATTTTTTGCTGCTCTTTCGAGTGCAAAATTCGTCGAATACATAGGATCAATAGGAAAAGAGCTAAAACGAAAAATTTCGGAATTTTCAATCCAGACCTATCTAGATCGAAAGATCTCGCCGAGTTAACCCTAGGTACAAGTTTTCAGCCAGATTGGATATATCGACCAAATTGACGTTTCCAGGCCTTTTCTGACCCAAACCTATTGGAGATATCGACCAAATCGACCTTTCTAGGCCCTTTCTGACCCAACCCTATTCTAATATGGCCACTTTTTGTACCTAAGGTATATGGCTAAAGTTGGTCACTGTAGCTTCAGTTTAAATAATCCATTTTCGACGATCGAAAGTGCTTTTCCAATGTATTTTTGGATGCTCTTTCAGAATCCGATAGCAGAATTTAGCTAAGCCAAACCGTTGCAAAGTTATAGAAATAATTTGATTTCTAAAATTGATTTCAAGCCTAAGAAGTGCACTTAAATTCTTTCGATATCATCGGAGTTCACTATATCCGCCTATTTTTTGCTGATATTTCGAATGCAAGTTTCGTCGAATCCATAGGATCAATAGGAAAAGAGCCTAAACGAAAAATTTCGGAATTTTCAATCCAGACCTATCTAGATCGAAAGATCTCGCCGAGTTAACCCTAGGTACAAGTTTTCAGCCAGATTGTAGATATCGACCAAATTGACCTTTCTATTCCCTTTGTGACCCAACCCTATTGTAATATGGCAACTTTTTGTACCTAAGGTATATGGCTAAAGTTGGTCACTGTAGCTTCAGTTTAAATAATCCATTTTCGACGATGAAAACTGCTCTTCCAATGTATTTTTGGATGCTCTTTCAGCATCCGAAAGCAGAATTTAGCTAAGTCACACCGTTGCATAGTTATAGCAATAATTTGATTTCTAAAATTGATTTCAAGCCTAAGAAGTGCACTTAAATTCTTTCGATATCATCGGAGTTCACTATATCCGCCTATTTTTTGCCGCTCTTTCGAATGCAAGTTTCGTCGAATCCATAGGATCAATAGGAAAAGAGCTAATACGAAAAATTTGGAATTTTCAACCGAGACCTATCTAGATCGAAAGATCTCGCCGAGTTAACCCTAGGTACAAGTTTTCAGCTATATTGGAGATATCGACCAAATTGACCTTTCCAGGCCCTTTCTGACACAACCCTATTGTAATATGGCCACTTTTTGTACCTAAAGTATATGGCTAAAGTTGGTCACTGTAGCTCCGGTTTAAATAATCCATTTTCGACGATCGACAGTGCTTTTCCAATGTATTTTTGGATGCTCTTTCAGAATCCGACAGCAGAATTTAGCTAAGCCAAACCGTTGCAAAGTTATAAAAATAACTTGATTTCTAAAATTGATTTCAAGCCTAAGAAGTGAACTTAAATTCTTTCGATATCATCGGAGTTCACTATATCCGCCTATTTTTTGCTGATATTTCGAATGCAAGTTTCGTTGAATCCATAGGATCAATAGGAAAAGAGCTAAAACGAAAAATTTCGGAATTTTCAATCCAGACCTATCTAGATCGAAAGATCTCGCCGAGTTAACCCTAGGTACAAGTTTTCAGCTAGATTGGAGATATCGACCAAATTGACCTTTCTATTCCCTTTCTGACCCAACCCTATTGTAATATGGCAACTTTTTGTACCTAAGGTATATGGCTAAAGTTGGTCACTGTAGCTTTGGTTTAAATAATCTATTTTCGACGATCGAAACTGCTCTTCCAATGTATTTTTGGATGCTCTTTCAGAATCCGAAAGCAGAATTTAGCTAAGTCAAAACGCTGCAAAGTTATAGCAATAATTTAGTTTTAAAATTGATTTCAATCCTAAGACGTGCACTTAAATTCTTTCAATATAATTGGAGTTCACTATATCGGCCTATCTTTTGCCGATATTTCGAATGCAAGTTTCGTTGAATCCATAGGATCAATAGGAAAAGAGCTAAAACGAAAAATTTCGGAATTTTCAATCCAGACCTATCTAGATCGAAAGATCTCGCCGAGTTAACCCTAGGTACAAGTTTTCAGCTAGATTGGAGATATCGACCAAATTGACCTTTCTATTCCCTTTCTGACCCAACCCTATTGTAATATGGCAACTTTTTGTACCTAAGGTATATGGCTAAATTTGGTCACTGTAGCTCCGGTTTCAATAATCCATTTTCGACGATCGAAAGTGCTTTTCAAATGTATTTTTGGATGCTCTTTCAGAATCCGACAGCAGAATTTAGCTAAGCCAAACCGTTGCAAAGTTATTGAAATAATTTGATTTCTAAAATTGATTTCAAGCCTAAGAAGTGCACTTAAATTCTTTCGATATCATCGGAGTTCACTATATCCGCCTATTTTTTGCCGCTCTTTCGAATGCAAGTTTCGTCGAATCCATAGGATCAATAGGAAAACAGTTAAAACGAAAAATTTCGGAATTTTCAATCCAGACCTATCTAGTTTGAAAGATCTCGCCTAGTTATCCCTAGGTACAAGTTTTCAGCTAGATTGGAGATATTGACCAAATTGACCTTTCTATTCCCTTTCTGACCCAACGCTATTGTAATATGGTAACTTTTTGTACCTAAGGTATATGGCTAAAGTTGGTCACTGTAGCTTCAGTTTAAATAATCCATTTTCGACGATGAAAACTGCTCATCCAATGTATTTTTGGATACTCTTTCAGAATCCGACAGCAGAATTTAGCTAAGTCACACCGTTGCATAGTTATAGCAATAATTTGATTTCTAAAATTGATTTCAAGCCTAAGAAGTGCACTTAAATTCTTTCGAAATCATCGGAGTTCACTATATCCGCCTATTTTTTGCCGCTCTTTCGAATGCAAGTTTCGTCGAATCCATAGGATCAATAGGAAAAGAGCCTAAACGAAAAAATTCGGAATTTTCAATCCAGACCTATCTAGATCGAAAGATCTCGCCGAGTTAACCCTAGGTACAAGTTTTCAGCCAGATTGGAGATATTGACCAAATTGACCTTTCTATTCCCTTTCTGACCCAACCCTATTGTAATATGGCAACTTTTTGTACCTAAGGTATATGGCTAAAGTTGGTCACTGTATCTTCAGTTTAAATAATCCATTTTCGACGATGAAAACTGCTCTTCCAATGTATTTTTGGATGCTCTTTCAGCATCCGAAAGCAGAATTTAGCTAAGTCACACCGTTGCATAGTTATAGCAATAATTTGACTTCTAAAATTGATTTCAAGCCTAAGAAGTGCACTTAAATTCTTTCGATATCATCGGAGTTCACTATATCCGCCTATTTTTTGCTGATATTTCGAATGCAAGTTTCGTTGAATCCATAGGATCAATAGGAAAAGAGCTAAAACGAAAAATTTCGGAATTTTCAATCCAGACCTATCTAGATCGAAAGATCTCGCCGAGTTAACCCTAGGTACAAGTTTTCAGCTAGATTGGAGATATCGACCAAATTGACCTTTCTATTCCCTTTCTGACCCAGCCCTATTGTAATATGGCAACTTTTTGTACCTAAGGTATATGGCTAAAGTTGGTCACTGTAGCTTTGGTTTAAATAATCTATTTTCGACGATCGAAACTGCTCTTCCAATGTATTTTTGGATGCTCTTTCAGAATCCGACAGCAGAATTTAGCTAAGCCAAACCGTTGCAAAGTTATAGAAATAATTTGATTTCTAAAATTGATTTCAAGCCTAAGAAGTGAACTTAAATTCTTTCGATATCATCGGAGTTCACTATATCCGCCTATTTTTTGCCGCTCTTTCGAATGCAAGTTTCGTCGAATCCAAAGGATCAATAGGAAAAGAGCTAAAACGAAAAATTTCGGAATTTTCAATCCAGACCTATCTAGATCGAAAGATCTCGCCGAGTTAACTCTAGGTACAAGTTTTCAGACAGATTGGATATATCGACTAAATTGACCTTTCCAGGCCTTTTCTGACCCAAACCTATTGGAGATATCGACCAAATCGACCTTTCTAGGCCCTTTCTGACCCAACCCTATTCTAATATGGCCACTTTTTGTACCTAAGGTATATGGCTAAAGTTGGTCACTGTAGCTTCAGTTTAAATAATCCATTTTCGACGATCGAAAGTGCTTTTCCAATGTATTTTTAGATGCTCTTTCAGAATCCGACAGCAGAATTTAGCTAAGCCAAACCGTTGCAAAGTTATAGAAATAATTTGATTTCTAAAATTGATTTCAAGCCTAAGAAGTGCACTTAAATTCTTTCGATATCATCGGAATTCACTATATCCGCCTATTTTTTGCTGATATTTAGAATGCAAGTTTCGTCGAATCCATAGGATCAATAGGAAAAGAGCCTAAACGAAAAATTTCGGAATTTTCAATCCAGACCTATCTAGATCGAAAGATCTCGCCGAGTTAACCCTAGGTACAAGTTTTCAGCCAGATTGTAGATATTGACCAAATTGACCTTTCTATTCCCTTTGTGACCCAACCCTATTGTAATATGGCAACTTTTTGTACCTAAGGTATATGGCTAAAGTTGGTCACTGTAGCTTCAGTTTAAATAATCCATTTTCGACGATGAAAACTGCTCTTCCAATGTATTTTTGGATGCTCTTTCAGCATCCGAAAGCAGAATTTAGCTAAGTCACACCGTTGCATAGTTATAGCAATAATTTGATTTCTAAAATTGATTTCAAGCCTAAGAAGTGCACTTAAATTCTTTCGATATCATCGGAGTTCACTATATCCGCCTATTTTTTGCCGCTCTTTCGAATGCAAGTTTCGTCGAATCCATAGGATCAATAGGATAAGAGCTAAAACGAAAAATTTCGGAATTTTCAATCCAGACCAATCCAGTTCGAAAGATCTCGCCGAGTTAACCCTAGGTACAAGTTTTCAGCTAGATTGGAGATATCGACCAAATTGACCTTTCTATTCCCTTTCTGACCCAACCCTATTGTAATATGGCAACTTTTTGTACCTAAGGTATATGGCTAAAGTTGGTCACTGTAGCTTCAGTTTAAAAAATCCATTTTCGACGATGAAAACTGCTCATCCAATGTATTTTTGGATACTCTTTCAGAATCCGACAGCAGAATTTAGCTAAGTCAAACCGTTGCAAATTTATAGAAATAATTTGATTTCTAAAATTGATTTCAAGCCTAAGAAGTGAACTTAAATTCTTTCGATATCATCGGAGTTCACTATATCCGCCTATTTTTTGCTGATATTTCGAATGCAAGTTTTGTTGAATCCATAGGATCAATAGGAAAAGAGCTAAAACGAAAAATTTCGGAATTTTCAATCCAGACCTATCTAGATCGAAAGATCTCGCCGAGTTAACCCTAGGTACAAGTTTTCAGCTAGATTGGAGATATCGACCAAATTGACCTTTCTATTCCCTTTCTGACCCAACCCTATTGTAATATGGCAACTTTTTGTACCTAAGGTATATGGCTAAAGTTGGTCACTGTAGCTTTGGTTTAAATAATCTATTTTCGACGATCGAAACTGCTCTTCCAATGTATTTTTGGATGCTCTTTCAGAATCCGAAAGCAGAATTTAGCTAAGTCAAAACGCTGCAAAGTTATAGCAATAATTTAGTTTTAAAATTGATTTCAATCCTAAGACGTGCACTTAAATTCTTTCAATATAATTGGAGTTCACTATATCGGCCTATCTTTTGCCGATCTTTCGAATGAAAGTTTCTTCGAATCCATAGGATCAATAGCAAAAGAGCTAAAACGAAAAATTTCGGCATTTTCAATCGAGACCTATCTAGATCGAAAGATCTCGCCGAGTTAACCCTAGGTACAAGTTTTCAGCTAGATTGGAGATATCGACCAAATTGACCTTTCTATTCCCTTTCTGACCCAACCCTATTGTAATATGGCAACTTTTTGTACCTAAGGTATATGGCTAAATTTGGTCACTGTAGCTCCGGTTTCAATAATCCATTTTCGACGATCGAAAGTGCTTTTCAAATGTATTTTTGGATGCTCTTTCAGAATCCGACAGCAGAATTTAGCTAAGCCAAACCGTTGCAAAGTTATAGAAATAATTTGATTTCTAAAATTGATTTCAAGCCTAAGAAGTGCACTTAAATTCTTTCGATATCATCGGAGTTCACTATATCCGCCTATTTTTTGCCGCTCTTTCGAATGCAAGTTTCGTCGAATCCATAGGATCAATAGGAAAAGAGCTAAAACGAAAAATTTCGGAATTTTCAATCCAGACCTATCTAGTTCGAAAGATCTCGCCTATTTAACCCTAGGTACAAGTTTTCAGCTAGATTGGAGATATTGACCAAATTGACCTTTCTATTCCCTTTCTGACCCAACGCTATTGTAATATGGCAACTTTTTGTACCTAAGGTATATGGCTAAAGTTGGTCACTGTAGCTTCAGTTTAAATAATCCATTTTCGACGATGAAAACTGCTCATCCAATGTATTTTTGGATACTCTTTCAGAATCCGACAGCAGAATTTAGCTAAGTCACACCGTTGCATAGTTATAGCAATAATTTGATTTCTAAAATTGATTTCAAGCCTAAGAAGTGCACTTAAATTCTTTCGATATCATCGGAGTTCACTATATCCGCCTATTTTTTGCCGCTCTTTCGAATGCAAGTTTCGTCGAATCCATAGGATCAATAGGAAAAGAGCCTAAACGAAAAAATTCGGAATTTTCAATCCAGACCTATCTAGATCGAAAGATCTCGCCGAGTTAACCCTAGGTACAAGTTTTCAGCCAGATTGGAGATATTGACCAAATTGACCTTTCTATTCCCTTTCTGACCCAACCCTATTGTAATATGGCAACTTTGTGTACCTAAGGTATATGGCTAAAGTTGGTCACTGTAGCTTCAGTTTAAATAATCCATTTTCGACGATGAAAACTGCTCTTCCAATGTATTTTTGGATGCTCTTTCAGCATCCGAAAGCAGAATTTAGCTAAGTCACACCGTTGCATAGTTATAGCAATAATTTGACTTCTAAAATTGATTTCAAGCCTAAGAAGTGCACTTAAATTCTTTCGATATCATCGGAATTCACTATATCCGCCTATTTTTTGCTGATATTTAGAATGCAAGTTTCGTCGAATCCATAGGATCAATAGGAAAAGAGCCTAAACGAAAAATTTCGGAATTTTCAATCCAGACCTATCTAGATCGAAAGATCTCGCCGAGTTAACCCTAGGTACAAGTTTTCAGCCAGATTGTAGATATTGACCAAATTGACCTTTCTATTCCCTTTGTGACCCAACCCTATTGTAATATGGCAACTTTTTGTACCTAAGGTATATGGCTAAAGTTGGTCACTGTAGCTTCAGTTTAAATAATCCATTTTCGACGATGAAAACTGCTCTTCCAATGTATTTTTGGATGCTCTTTCAGCATCCGAAAGCAGAATTTAGCTAAGTCACACCGTTGCATAGTTATAGCAATAATTTGATTTCTAAAATTGATTTCAAGCCTAAGAAGTGCACTTAAATTCTTTCGATATCATCGGAGTTCACTATATCCGCCTATTTTTTGCCGCTCTTTCGAATGCAAGTTTCGTCGAATCCATAGGATCAATAGGAAAAGAGCTAATACGAAAAATTTGGAATTTTCAACCGAGACCTATCTAGATCGAAAGATCTCGCCGAGTTAACCCTAGGTACAAGTTTTCAGCTATATTGGAGATATCGACCAAATTGACCTTTCCAGGCCCTTTCTGACACAACCCTATTGTAATATGGCCACTTTTTGTACCTAAAGTATATGGCTAAAGTTGGTCACTGTAGCTCCGGTTTAAATAATCCATTTTCGACGATCGACAGTGCTTTTCCAATGTATTTTTGGATGCTCTTTCAGAATCCGACAGCAGAATTTAGCTAAGCCAAACCGTTGCAAAGTTATAAAAATAACTTGATTTCTAAAATTGATTTCAAGCCTAAGAAGTGAACTTAAATTCTTTCGATATCATCGGAGTTCACTATATCCGCCTATTTTTTGCTGATATTTCGAATGCAAGTTTCGTTGAATCCATAGGATCAATAGGAAAAGAGCTAAAACGAAAAATTTCGGAATTTTCAATCCAGACCTATCTAGATCGAAAGATCTCGCCGAGTTAACCCTAGGTACAAGTTTTCAGCTAGATTGGAGATATCGACCAAATTGACCTTTCTATTCCCTTTCTGACCCAACCCTATTGTAATATGGCAACTTTTTGTACCTAAGGTATATGGCTAAAGTTGGTCACTGTAGCTTTGGTTTAAATAATCTATTTTCGACGATCGAAACTGCTCTTCCAATGTATTTTTGGATGCTCTTTCAGAATCCGAAAGCAGAATTTAGCTAAGTCAAAACGCTGCAAAGTTATAGCAATAATTTAGTTTTAAAATTGATTTCAATCCTAAGACGTGCACTTAAATTCTTTCAATATAATTGGAGTTCACTATATCGGCCTATCTTTTGCCGATCTTTCGAATGAAAGTTTCTTCGAATCCATAGGATCAATAGCAAAAGAGCTAAAACGAAAAATTTCGGAATTTTCAATCGAGACCTATCTAGATCGAAAGATCTCGCCGAGTTAACCCTAGGTACAAGTTTTCAGCTAGATTGGAGATATCGACCAAATTGACCTTTCTATTCCCTTTCTGACCCAACCCTATTGTAATATGGCAACTTTTTGTACCTAAGGTATATGGCTAAATTTGGTCACTGTAGCTCCGGTTTCAATAATCCATTTTCGACGATCGAAAGTGCTTTTCAAATGTATTTTTGGATGCTCTTTCAGAATCCGACAGCAGAATTTAGCTAAGCCAAACCGTTGCAAAGTTATAGAAATAATTTGATTTCTAAAATTGATTTCAAGCCTAAGAAGTGCACTTAAATTCTTTCGATATCATCGGAGTTCACTATATCCGCCTATTTTTTGCCGCTCTTTCGAATGCAAGTTTCGTCGAATCCATAGGATCAATAGGAAAACAGCTAAATCGAAAAATTTCGGAATTTTCAATCCAGACCTATCTAGTTTGAAAGATCTCGCCTAGTTATCCCTAGGTACAAGTTTTCAGCTAGATTGGAGATATTGACCAAATTGACCTTTCTATTCCCTTTCTGACCCAACGCTATTGTAATATGGCAACTTTTTGTACCTAAGGTATATGGCTAAAGTTGGTCACTGTAGCTTCAGTTTAAATAATCCATTTTCGACGATGAAAACTGCTCATCCAATGTATTTTTGGATACTCTTTCAGAATCCGACAGCAGAATTTAGCTAAGTCACACCGTTGCATAGTTATAGCAATAATTTGATTTCTAAAATTGATTTCAAGCCTAAGAAGTGCACTTAAATTCTTTCGAAATCATCGGAGTTCACTATATCCGCCTATTTTTTGCCGCTCTTTCGAATGCAAGTTTCGTCGAATCCATAGGATCAATAGGAAAAGAGCCTAAACGAAAAAATTCGGAATTTTCAATCCAGACCTATCTAGATCGAAAGATCTCGCCGAGTTAACCCTAGGTACAAGTTTTCAGCCAGATTGGAGATATTGACCAAATTGACCTTTCTATTCCCTTTCTGACCCAACCCTATTGTAATATGGCAACTTTTTGTACCTAAGGTATATGGCTAAAGTTGGTCACTGTATCTTCAGTTTAAATAATCCATTTTCGACGATGAAAACTGCTCTTCCAATGTATTTTTGGATGCTCTTTCAGCATCCGAAAGCAGAATTTAGCTAAGTCACACCGTTGCATAGTTATAGCAATAATTTGACTTCTAAAATTGATTTCAAGCCTAAGAAGTGCACTTAAATTAATTCGATATCATCGGAGTTCACTATATCCGCCTATTTTTTTCTGATATTTCGAATGCAAGTTTCGTTGAATCCATAGGATCAATAGGAAAAGAGCTAAAACGAAAAATTTCGGAATTTTCAATCCAGACCTATCTAGATCGAAAGATCTCGCCGAGTTAACCCTAGGTACAAGTTTTCAGCTAGATTGGAGATATCGACCAAATTGACCTTTCTATTCCCTTTCTGACCCAACCCTATTGTAATATGGCAACTTTTTGTACCTAAGGTATATGGCTAAAGTTGGTCACTGTAGCTTTGGTTTAAATAATCTATTTTCGACGATCGAAACTGCTCTTCCAATGTATTTTTGGATGCTCTTTCAGAATCCGAAAGCAGAATTTAGCTAAGTCAAAACGCTGCAAACTTATAGCAATAATTTAGTTTTAAAATTGATTTCAATCCTAAGACGTGCACTTAAATTCTTTCAATATAATTGGAGTTCACTATATCGGCCTATCTTTTGCCGATCTTTCGAATGAAAGTTTCTTCGAATCCATAGGATCAATAGCAAAAGAGCTAAAACGAAAAATTTCGGCATTTTCAATCGAGACCTATCTAGATCGAAAGATCTCGCCGAGTTAACCCTAGGTACAAGTTTTCAGCTAGATTGGAGATATCGACCAAATTGACCTTTCTATTCCCTTTCTGACCCAACCCTATTGTAATATGGCAACTTTTTGTACCTAAGGTATATGGCTAAATTTGGTCACTGTAGCTCCGGTTTCAATAATCCATTTTCGACGATCGAAAGTGCTTTTCAAATGTATTTTTGGATGCTCTTTCAGAATCCGACAGCAGAATTTAGCTAAGCCAAACCGTTGCAAAGTTATAGAAATAATTTGATTTCTAAAATTGATTTCAAGCCTAAGAAGTGCACTTAAATTCTTTCGATATCATCGGAGTTCACTATATCCGCCTATTTTTTGCCGCTCTTTCGAATGCAAGTTTCGTCGAATCCATAGGATCAATAGGAAAAGAGCTAAAACGAAAAATTTCGGAATTTTCAATCCAGACCTATCTAGTTCGAAAGATCTCGCCTATTTAACCCTAGGTACAAGTTTTCAGCTAGATTGGAGATATTGACCAAATTGACCTTTCTATTCCCTTTCTGACCCAACGCTATTGTAATATGGCAACTTTTTGTACCTAAGGTATATGGCTAAAGTTGGTCACTGTAGCTTCAGTTTAAATAATCCATTTTCGACGATGAAAACTGCTCATCCAATGTATTTTTGGATACTCTTTCAGAATCCGACAGCAGAATTTAGCTAAGTCACACCGTTGCATAGTTATAGCAATAATTTGATTTCTAAAATTGATTTCAAGCCTAAGAAGTGCACTTAAATTCTTTCGATATCATTGGAGTTCACTATATCCGCCTATTTTTGCCGCTCTTTCGAATGCAAGTTTCGTCGAATCCATAGGATCAATAGGAAAAGAGCCTAAACGAAAAAATTCGGAATTTTCAATCCAGACCTATCTAGATCGAAAGATCTCGCCGAGTTAACCCTAGGTACAAGTTTTCAGCCAGATTGGAGATATTGACCAAATTGACCTTTCTATTCCCTTTCTGACCCAACCCTATTGTAATATGGCAACTTTGTGTACCTAAGGTATATGGCTAAAGTTGGTCACTGTAGCTTCAGTTTAAATAATCCATTTTCGACGATGAAAACTGCTCTTCCAATGTATTTTTGGATGCTCTTTCAGCATCCGAAAGCAGAATTTAGCTAAGTCACACCGTTGCATAGTTATAGCAATAATTTGACTTCTAAAATTGATTTCAAGCCTAAGAAGTGCACTTAAATTCTTTCGATATCATCGGAGTTCACTATATCTGCCTAATTTTTGCCGCTCTTTCGAATGCAACTTTCGTCGAATCCATAGGATCAATAGGATAAGAGCTAAAACGAAAAATTTCGGAATTTTCAATCCAGACCTATCTAGATCGAAAGATCTCGCCGAGTTAACCCTAGGTACAAGTTTTCAGCTAGATTGGAGATATCGACCAAATTGACCTTTCCAGGCCCTTTCTGACCCAACTCTATTGTAATATGGCCACTTTTTGTACCTAAGGTATATGGCTAAAGTTGGTCACTGTAGCTTCAGTTTAAATAATCCATTTTCGACGATGAAAACTGCTCTTCCAATGTATTTTTGGATACTCTTTCAGAATCCGACAGCAGAATTTAGCTAAGTCAAACCGTTGCATAGTTATAGCAATAATTTGATTTCTAAAATTGATTTCAAGCCTAAGAAGTGCACTTAAATTCTTTCGATATCATCGGAGTTCACTATATCCGCCTATTTTTTGCCGCTCTTTCGAATGCAAGGTTCGTCGAATCCATAGGATCAATAGGAAAAGAGCTAATACGAAAAATTTGGAATTTTCAACCGAGACCTATCTAGATCGAAAGATCTCGCCGAGTTAACCCTAGGTACAAGTTTTCAGCTATATTGGAGATATCGACCAAATTGACCTTTCCAGGCCCTTTCTGACACAACCCTATTGTAATATGGCCACTTTTTGTACCTAAAGTATATGGCTAAAGTTGGTCACTGTAGCTCCGGTTTAAATAATCCATTTTCGACGATCGAAAGTGCTTTTCCAATGTATTTTTGGATGCTCTTTCAGAATCCGACAGCAGAATTTAGCTAAGCGAAACCGTTGCAAAGTTATAGAAATAATTTGATTTCTAAAATTGATTTCAAGCCTAAGAAGTGCACTTAAATTCTTTCGATATCATCGGAGTTCACTATATCCGCCTATTTTTTGCTGATATTTCGAATGCAAGTTTCGTTGAATCCATAGGATCAATAGGAAAAGAGCTAAAACGAAAAATTTCGGAATTTTCAATCCAGACCTATCTAGATCGAAAGATCTCGCCGAGTTAACCCTAGGTACAAGTTTTCAGCTAGATTGGAGATATCGACCAAATTGACCTTTCTATTCCCTTTCTGACCCAGCCCTATTGTAATATGGCAACTTTTTGTACCTAAGGTATATGGCTAAAGTTGGTCACTGTAGCTTTGGTTTAAATAATCTATTTTCGACGATCGAAACTGCTCTTCCAATGTATTTTTGGATGCTCTTTCAGAATCCGAAAGCAGAATTTAGCTAAGTCAAAACGCTGCAAAGTTATAGCAATAATTTAGTTTTAAAATTGATTTCAATCCTAAGACGTGCACTTAAATTCTTTCAATATAATTGGAGTTCACTATATCGGCCTATCTTTTGCCGATCTTTCGAATGAAAGTTTCTTCGAATCCATAGGATCAATAGCAAAAGAGCTAAAACGAAAAATTTCGGCATTTTCAATCGAGACCTATCTAGATCGAAAGATCTCGCCCAGTTAACCCTAGGTACAAGTTTTCAGCTAGATTGGAGATATCGACCAAATTGACCTTTCCAGGCCCTTTCTGACCCAACCCTATTGTAATATGGCCACTTTTTGTACCTAAGGTATATGGCTAAAGTTGGTCACAGTAGCTTCAGTTTAAATAATCCATTTTCGACGATGAAAACTGCTCTTCCAATGTATTTTTGGATACTCTTTCAGAATCCGACAGCAGAATTTAGCTAAGTCACACCGTTACATAGTTATAGCAATAATTTGATTTCTAAAATTGATTTCAAGCCTAAGAAGTGCACTTAAATTCTTTCGATATCATCGGAGTTCACTATATCCGCCTATTTTTTGCCGCTCTTTCGAATGCAAGTTTCGTCGAATCCATAGGATCAATAGGAAAAGAGCTAAAACGAAAAATTTCGGAATTTTCAATCCAGACCTATCTAGTTCGAAAGATCTCGCCTATTTAACCCTAGGTACAAGTTTTCAGCTAGATTGGAGATATTGACCAAATTGACCTTTCTATTCCCTTTCTGACCCAACGCTATTGTAATATGGCAACTTTTTGTACCTAAGGTATATGGCTAAAGTTGGTCACTGTAGCTTCAGTTTAAATAATCCATTTTCGACGATGAAAACTGCTCATCCAATGTATTTTTGGATACTCTTTCAGAATCCGACAGCAGAATTTAGCTAAGTCACACCGTTGCATAGTTATAGCAATAATTTGATTTCTAAAATTGATTTCAAGCCTAAGAAGTGCACTTAAATTCTTTCGATATCATCGGAGTTCACTATATCCGCCTATTTTTTGCCGCTCTTTCGAATGCAAGTTTCGTCGAATCCATAGGATCAATAGGAAAAGAGCCTAAACGAAAAAATTCGGAATTTTCAATCCAGACCTATCTAGATCGAAAGATCTCGCCGAGTTAACCCTAGGTACAAGTTTTCAGCCAGATTGGAGATATTGACCAAATTGACCTTTCTATTCCCTTTCTGACCCAACCCTATTGTAATATGGCAACTTTGTGTACCTAAGGTATATGGCTAAAGTTGGTCACTGTAGCTTCAGTTTAAATAATCCATTTTCGACGATGAAAACTGCTCTTCCAATGTATTTTTGGATGCTCTTTCAGCATCCGAAAGCAGAATTTAGCTAAGTCACACCGTTGCATAGTTATAGCAATAATTTGACTTCTAAAATTGATTTCAAGCCTAAGAAGTGCACTTAAATTCTTTCGATATCATCGGAGTTCACTATATCTGCCTAATTTTTGCCGCTCTTTCGAATGCAAGTTTCGTCGAATCCATAGGATCAATAGGATAAGAGCTAAAACGAAAAATTTCGGAATTTTCAATCCAGACCTATCTAGATCGAAAGATCTCGCCGAGTTAACCCTAGGTACAAGTTTTCAGCTAGATTGGAGATATCGACCAAATTGACCTTTCCAGGCCCTTTCTGACCCAACTCTATTGTAATATGGCCACTTTTTGTACCTAAGGTATATGGCTAAAGTTGGTCACTGTAGCTTCAGTTTAAATAATCCATTTTCGACGATGAAAACTGCTCTTCCAATGTATTTTTGGATACTCTTTCAGAATCCGACAGCAGAATTTAGCTAAGTCAAACCGTTGCATAGTTATAGCAATAATTTGATTTCTAAAATTGATTTCAAGCCTAAGAAGTGCACTTAAATTCTTTCGATATCATCGGAGTTCACTATATCCGCCTATTTTTTGCCGCTCTTTCGAATGCAAGGTTCGTCGAATCCATAGGATCAATAGGAAAAGAGCTAATACGAAAAATTTGGAATTTTCAACCGAGACCTATCTAGATCGAAAGATCTCGCCGAGTTAACCCTAGGTACAAGTTTTCAGCTAGATTGGAGATATCGACCAAATTGACCTTTCTATTCCCTTTCTGACCCAACCCTATTGTAATATGGCAACTTTTTGTACCTAAGGTATATGGCTAAATTTGGTCACTGTAGCTCCGGTTTCAATAATCCATTTTCGACGATCGAAAGTGCTTTTCAAATGTATTTTTGGATGCTCTTTCAGAATCCGACAGCAGAATTTAGCTAAGCCAAACCGTTGCAAAGTTATAGAAATAATTTGATTTCTAAAATTGATTTCAAGCCTAAGAAGTGCACTTAAATTCTTTCGATATCATCGGAGTTCACTATATCCGCCTATTTTTTGCCGCTCTTTCGAATGCAAGTTTCGTCGAATCCATAGGATCAATAGGAAAAGAGCTAAAACGAAAAATTTCGGAATTTTCAATCCAGACCTATCTAGTTCGAAAGATCTCGCCTATTTAACCCTAGGTACAAGTTTTCAGCTAGATTGGAGATATTGACCAAATTGACCTTTCTATTCCCTTTCTGACCCAACGCTATTGTAATATGGCAACTTTTTGTACCTAAGGTATATGGCTAAAGTTGGTCACTGTAGCTTCAGTTTAAATAATCCATTTTCGACGATGAAAACTGCTCATCCAATGTATTTTTGGATACTCTTTCAGAATCCGACAGCAGAATTTAGCTAAGTCACACCGTTGCATAGTTATAGCAATAATTTGATTTCTAAAATTGATTTCAAGCCTAAGAAGTGCACTTAAATTCTTTCGATATCATTGGAGTTCACTATATCCGCCTATTTTTGCCGCTCTTTCGAATGCAAGTTTCGTCGAATCCATAGGATCAATAGGAAAAGAGCCTAAACGAAAAAATTCGGAATTTTCAATCCAGACCTATCTAGATCGAAAGATCTCGCCGAGTTAACCCTAGGTACAAGTTTTCAGCCAGATTGGAGATATTGACCAAATTGACCTTTCTATTCCCTTTCTGACCCAACCCTATTGTAATATGGCAACTTTGTGTACCTAAGGTATATGGCTAAAGTTGGTCACTGTAGCTTCAGTTTAAATAATCCATTTTCGACGATGAAAACTGCTCTTCCAATGTATTTTTGGATGCTCTTTCAGCATCCGAAAGCAGAATTTAGCTAAGTCACACCGTTGCATAGTTATAGCAATAATTTGACTTCTAAAATTGATTTCAAGCCTAAGAAGTGCACTTAAATTCTTTCGATATCATCGGAGTTCACTATATCTGCCTAATTTTTGCCGCTCTTTCGAATGCAACTTTCGTCGAATCCATAGGATCAATAGGATAAGAGCTAAAACGAAAAATTTCGGAATTTTCAATCCAGACCTATCTAGATCGAAAGATCTCGCCGAGTTAACCCTAGGTACAAGTTTTCAGCTAGATTGGAGATATCGACCAAATTGACCTTTCCAGGCCCTTTCTGACCCAACTCTATTGTAATATGGCCACTTTTTGTACCTAAGGTATATGGCTAAAGTTGGTCACTGTAGCTTCAGTTTAAATAATCCATTTTCGACGATGAAAACTGCTCTTCCAATGTATTTTTGGATACTCTTTCAGAATCCGACAGCAGAATTTAGCTAAGTCAAACCGTTGCATAGTTATAGCAATAATTTGATTTCTAAAATTGATTTCAAGCCTAAGAAGTGCACTTAAATTCTTTCGATATCATCGGAGTTCACTATATCCGCCTATTTTTTGCCGCTCTTTCGAATGCAAGGTTCGTCGAATCCATAGGATCAATAGGAAAAGAGCTAATACGAAAAATTTGGAATTTTCAACCGAGACCTATCTAGATCGAAAGATCTCGCCGAGTTAACCCTAGGTACAAGTTTTCAGCTATATTGGAGATATCGACCAAATTGACCTTTCCAGGCCCTTTCTGACACAACCCTATTGTAATATGGCCACTTTTTGTACCTAAAGTATATGGCTAAAGTTGGTCACTGTAGCTCCGGTTTAAATAATCCATTTTCGACGATCGAAAGTGCTTTTCCAATGTATTTTTGGATGCTCTTTCAGAATCCGACAGCAGAATTTAGCTAAGCGAAACCGTTGCAAAGTTATAGAAATAATTTGATTTCTAAAATTGATTTCAAGCCTAAGAAGTGCACTTAAATTCTTTCGATATCATCGGAGTTCACTATATCCGCCTATTTTTTGCTGATATTTCGAATGCAAGTTTCGTTGAATCCATAGGATCAATAGGAAAAGAGCTAAAACGAAAAATTTCGGAATTTTCAATCCAGACCTATCTAGATCGAAAGATCTCGCCGAGTTAACCCTAGGTACAAGTTTTCAGCTAGATTGGAGATATCGACCAAATTGACCTTTCTATTCCCTTTCTGACCCAGCCCTATTGTAATATGGCAACTTTTTGTACCTAAGGTATATGGCTAAAGTTGGTCACTGTAGCTTTGGTTTAAATAATCTATTTTCGACGATCGAAACTGCTCTTCCAATGTATTTTTGGATGCTCTTTCAGAATCCGAAAGCAGAATTTAGCTAAGTCAAAACGCTGCAAAGTTATAGCAATAATTTAGTTTTAAAATTGATTTCAATCCTAAGACGTGCACTTAAATTCTTTCAATATAATTGGAGTTCACTATATCGGCCTATCTTTTGCCGATCTTTCGAATGAAAGTTTCTTCGAATCCATAGGATCAATAGCAAAAGAGCTAAAACGAAAAATTTCGGCATTTTCAATCGAGACCTATCTAGATCGAAAGATCTCGCCCAGTTAACCCTAGGTACAAGTTTTCAGCTAGATTGGAGATATCGACCAAATTGACCTTTCCAGGCCCTTTCTGACCCAACCCTATTGTAATATGGCCACTTTTTGTACCTAAGGTATATGGCTAAAGTTGGTCACAGTAGCTTCAGTTTAAATAATCCATTTTCGACGATGAAAACTGCTCTTCCAATGTATTTTTGGATACTCTTTCAGAATCCGACAGCAGAATTTAGCTAAGTCACACCGTTACATAGTTATAGCAATAATTTGATTTCTAAAATTGATTTCAAGCCTAAGAAGTGCACTTAAATTCTTTCGATATCATCGGAGTTCACTATATCCGCCTATTTTTTGCCGCTCTTTCGAATGCAAGTTTCGTCGAATCCATAGGATCAATAGGAAAAGAGCTAAAACGAAAAATTTCGGAATTTTCAATCCAGACCTATCTAGTTCGAAAGATCTCGCCTATTTAACCCTAGGTACAAGTTTTCAGCTAGATTGGAGATATTGACCAAATTGACCTTTCTATTCCCTTTCTGACCCAACGCTATTGTAATATGGCAACTTTTTGTACCTAAGGTATATGGCTAAAGTTGGTCACTGTAGCTTCAGTTTAAATAATCCATTTTCGACGATGAAAACTGCTCATCCAATGTATTTTTGGATACTCTTTCAGAATCCGACAGCAGAATTTAGCTAAGTCACACCGTTGCATAGTTATAGCAATAATTTGATTTCTAAAATTGATTTCAAGCCTAAGAAGTGCACTTAAATTCTTTCGATATCATCGGAGTTCACTATATCCGCCTATTTTTTGCCGCTCTTTCGAATGCAAGTTTCGTCGAATCCATAGGATCAATAGGAAAAGAGCCTAAACGAAAAAATTCGGAATTTTCAATCCAGACCTATCTAGATCGAAAGATCTCGCCGAGTTAACCCTAGGTACAAGTTTTCAGCCAGATTGGAGATATTGACCAAATTGACCTTTCTATTCCCTTTCTGACCCAACCCTATTGTAATATGGCAACTTTGTGTACCTAAGGTATATGGCTAAAGTTGGTCACTGTAGCTTCAGTTTAAATAATCCATTTTCGACGATGAAAACTGCTCTTCCAATGTATTTTTGGATGCTCTTTCAGCATCCGAAAGCAGAATTTAGCTAAGTCACACCGTTGCATAGTTATAGCAATAATTTGACTTCTAAAATTGATTTCAAGCCTAAGAAGTGCACTTAAATTCTTTCGATATCATCGGAGTTCACTATATCTGCCTAATTTTTGCCGCTCTTTCGAATGCAAGTTTCGTCGAATCCATAGGATCAATAGGATAAGAGCTAAAACGAAAAATTTCGGAATTTTCAATCCAGACCTATCTAGATCGAAAGATCTCGCCGAGTTAACCCTAGGTACAAGTTTTCAGCTAGATTGGAGATATCGACCAAATTGACCTTTCCAGGCCCTTTCTGACCCAACTCTATTGTAATATGGCCACTTTTTGTACCTAAGGTATATGGCTAAAGTTGGTCACTGTAGCTTCAGTTTAAATAATCCATTTTCGACGATGAAAACTGCTCTTCCAATGTATTTTTGGATACTCTTTCAGAATCCGACAGCAGAATTTAGCTAAGTCAAACCGTTGCATAGTTATAGCAATAATTTGATTTCTAAAATTGATTTCAAGCCTAAGAAGTGCACTTAAATTCTTTCGATATCATCGGAGTTCACTATATCCGCCTATTTTTTGCCGCTCTTTCGAATGCAAGGTTCGTCGAATCCATAGGATCAATAGGAAAAGAGCTAATACGAAAAATTTGGAATTTTCAACCGAGACCTATCTAGATCGAAAGATCTCGCCGAGTTAACCCTAGGTACAAGTTTTCAGCTATATTGGAGATATCGACCAAATTGACCTTTCCAGGCCCTTTCTGACACAACCCTATTGTAATATGGCCACTTTTTGTACCTAAAGTATATGGCTAAAGTTGGTCACTGTAGCTCCGGTTTAAATAATCCATTTTCGACGATCGAAAGTGCTTTTCCAATGTATTTTTGGATGCTCTTTCAGAATCCGACAGCAGAATTTAGCTAAGCGAAACCGTTGCAAAGTTATAGAAATAATTTGATTTCTAAAATTGATTTCAAGCCTAAGAAGTGCACTTAAATTCTTTCGATATCATCGGAGTTCACTATATCCGCCTATTTTTTGCTGATATTTCGAATGCAAGTTTCGTTGAATCCATAGGATCAATAGGAAAAGAGCTAAAACGAAAAATTTCGGAATTTTCAATCCAGACCTATCTAGATCGAAAGATCTCGCCGAGTTAACCCTAGGTACAAGTTTTCAGCTAGATTGGAGATATCGACCAAATTGACCTTTCTATTCCCTTTCTGACCCAGCCCTATTGTAATATGGCAACTTTTTGTACCTAAGGTATATGGCTAAAGTTGGTCACTGTAGCTTTGGTTTAAATAATCTATTTTCGACGATCGAAACTGCTCTTCCAATGTATTTTTGGATGCTCTTTCAGAATCCGAAAGCAGAATTTAGCTAAGTCAAAACGCTGCAAAGTTATAGCAATAATTTAGTTTTAAAATTGATTTCAATCCTAAGACGTGCACTTAAATTCTTTCAATATAATTGGAGTTCACTATATCGGCCTATCTTTTGCCGATCTTTCGAATGAAAGTTTCTTCGAATCCATAGGATCAATAGCAAAAGAGCTAAAACGAAAAATTTCGGCATTTTCAATCGAGACCTATCTAGATCGAAAGATCTCGCCCAGTTAACCCTAGGTACAAGTTTTCAGCTAGATTGGAGATATCGACCAAATTGACCTTTCCAGGCCCTTTCTGACCCAACCCTATTGTAATATGGCCACTTTTTGTACCTAAGGTATATGGCTAAAGTTGGTCACAGTAGCTTCAGTTTAAATAATCCATTTTCGACGATGAAAACTGCTCTTCCAATGTATTTTTGGATACTCTTTCAGAATCCGACAGCAGAATTTAGCTAAGTCACACCGTTACATAGTTATAGCAATAATTTGATTTCTAAAATTGATTTCAAGCCTAAGAAGTGCACTTAAATTCTTTCGATATCATCGGAGTTCACTATATCCGCCTATTTTTTGCCGCTCTTTCGAATGCAAGTTTCGTCGAATCCATAGGATCAATAGGAAAAGAGCTAATACGAAAAATTTGGAATTTTCAACCGAGACCTATCTAGATCGAAAGATCTCGCCGAGTTAACCCTAGGTACAAGTTTTCAGCTATATTGGAGATATCGACCAAATTGACCTTTCCAGGCCCTTTCTGACACAACCCTATTGTAATATGGCCACTTTTTGTACCTAAAGTATATGGCTAAAGTTGGTCACTGTAGCTCCGGTTTAAATAATCCATTTTCGACGATGAAAACTGCTCTTCCAATGTATTTTTGGATGCTCTTTCAGCATCCGAAAGCAGAATTTAGCTAAGTCACACCGTTGCATAGTTATAGCAATAATTTGATTTCTAAAATTGATTTCAAGCCTAAGAAGTGCACTTAAATTCTTTCGATATCATCGGAGTTCACTATATCCGCCTATTTTTTGCCGCTCTTTCGAATGCAAGTTTCGTCGAATCCATAGGATCAATAGGAAAAGAGCTAAAACGAAAAATTTCGGAATTTTCAATCCAGACCTTTCTAGTTCGAAAGATCTCGCCGAGTTAACCCTAGGTACAAGTGTTCAGCTAGATTGGAGATATGGACCAAATTGACCTTTCTATTCCCTTTCTGACCCAACGCTATTGTAATATGGCAACTTTTTGTACCTAAGGTATATGGCTAAAGTTGGTCACTGTAGCTTCAGTTTAAATAATCCATTTTCGACGATGAAAACTGCTCATCCAATGTATTTTTGGATACTCTTTCAGAATCCGACAGCAGAATTTAGCTAAGTCACACCGTTGCATAGTTATAGCAATAATTTGATTTCTAAAATGGATTTCAAGCCTAAGAAGTGCACTTAAATTCTTTCGATATCATCGGAGTTCACTATATCCGCCTATTTTTTGCCGCTCTTTCGAATGCAAGTTTCGTCGAATCAATAGGATCAATAGGAAAAGAGCTAAAACGAAAAATTTCGGAATTTTCAATCCAGACCTATCTAGTTCGAAAGATCTCGCCGAGTTAACCCTAGGTACAAGTTTTCAGCTAGATTGGAGATATTGACCAAATTGACCTTTCTATTCCCTTTCTAAACCAACCCTATTGTAATATGGCAACTTTTTGTACCTAAGGTATATGGCTAAAGTTGGTCACTGTAGCTTCAGTTTAAATAATCCATTTTCGACGATGAAAACTGCTCTTCCAATGTATTTTTGGATACTCTTTCAGAATCCGACAGCAGAATTTAGCTAAGTCACACCGTTGCATAGTTATAGCAATAATTTGATTTCTAAAATTGATTTCAAGCCTAAGAAGTGCACTTAAATTCTTTCGATATCATCGGAGTTCACTATACCGCCTATTTTTTGCCGCTCTTTCGAATGCAAGTTTCGTCGAATCCATAGGATCAATAGGAAAAGAGCTAATACGAAAAATTTGGAATTTTCAACCGAGACCTATCTAGATCGAAAGATCTCGCCGAGTTAACCCTAGGTACAAGTTTTCAGCTAGATTGGAGATATCGACCAAATTGACCTTTCCAGGCCCTTTCTGACCCAACCGTATTGTAATATGGCCACTTTTTGTACCTAAAGTATATGGCTAAAGTTGGTCACTGTAGCTCCGGTTTAAATAATCCATTTTCGACGATCGAAAGTGCTTTTCCAATGTATTTTTGGATGCTCTTTCAGAATCCGACAGCAGAATTTAGCTAAGCCAAACCGTTGCAAAGTTATAGAAATAATTTGATTTCTAAAATTGATTTCAAGCCTAAGAAGTGCACTTAAATTCTTTCGATATCATCGGAGTTCACTATATCCGCCTATTTTTTGCTGATATTTCGAATGCAAGTTTCGTTGAATCCATAGGATCAATAGGAAAAGAGCTAAAACGAAAAATTTCGGAATTTTCAATCCAGACCTATCTAGATCGAAAGATCTCGCCGAGTTAACCCTAGGTACAAGTTTTCGGCTAGATTGGAGATATCGACCAAATTGACCTTTCTATTCCCTTTCTGACCCAACCCTATTGTAATATGGCAACTTTTTGTACCTAAGGTATATGGCTAAAGTTGGTCACTGTAGCTTCAGTTTAAATAATCCATTTTCGACGATGAAAACTGCTCTTCCAATGTATTTTTGGATACTCTTTCAGAATCCGACAGCAGAATTTAGCTAAGTCACACCGTTGCATAGTTATAGCAATAATTTGATTTCTAAAATTGATTTCAAGCCTAAGAAGTGCACTTAAATTCTTTCGATATCATCGGAGTTCACTATACCGCCTATTTTTTGCCGCTCTTTCGAATGCAAGTTTCGTCGAATCCATAGGATCAATAGGAAAAGAGCTAATACGAAAAATTTGGAATTTTCAACCGAGACCTATCTAGATCGAAAGATCTCGCCGAGTTAACCCTAGGTACAAGTTTTCAGCTAGATTGGAGATATCGACCAAATTGACCTTTCCAGGCCCTTTCTGACCCAACCGTATTGTAATATGGCCACTTTTTGTACCTAAAGTATATGGCTAAAGTTGGTCACTGTAGCTCCGGTTTAAATAATCCATTTTCGACGATCGAAAGTGCTTTTCCAATGTATTTTTGGATGCTCTTTCAGAATCCGACAGCAGAATTTAGCTAAGCCAAACCGTTGCAAAGTTATAGAAATAATTTGATTTCTAAAATTGATTTCAAGCCTAAGAAGTGCACTTAAATTCTTTCGATATCATCGGAGTTCACTATATCCGCCTATTTTTTGCTGATATTTCGAATGCAAGTTTCGTTGAATCCATAGGATCAATAGGAAAAGAGCTAAAACGAAAAATTTCGGAATTTTCAATCCAGACCTATCTAGATCGAAAGATCTCGCCGAGTTAACCCTAGGTACAAGTTTTCGGCTAGATTGGAGATATCGACCAAATTGACCTTTCTATTCCCTTTCTGACCCAACCCTATTGTAATATGGCAACTTTTTGTACCTAAGGTATATGGCTAAAGTTGGTCACTGTAGCTTCGGTTTAAATAAATCATTTTCGACGATCGAAAGTGCTTTTCAAATGTATTTTTGGATGCTCTTTCAGAATCCGACAGCAGAATTTAGCTAAGCCAAACCGTTGCAAAGTTATAGAAATAATTTGATTTCTAAAATTGATTTCAAGCCTAAGAAGTGCACTTTAATTCTTTCGATATCATCGGAGTTCACTATATCCGCCTATTTTTTGCAGCTCTTTCGAATGCAAGTTTCGTCGAATCCATAGGATCAATAGGAAAAGAGCTAAAACGAAATTTCCAGGCCTTTTCTGACCCAAACCTATTGGAGATATCGACCAAATCGACCTTTCTAGGCCGTTTCTGACCCGACCCTATTCTAATATGGCCACTTTTTGTACCTAAGGTATATGGCTAAAGTTGGTCACTGTAGCTTCAGTTTAAATAATCCATTTTCGACGATGAAAACTGCTCTTCCAATGTGTTTTTGGATACTCTTTCAGAATCCGACAGCAGAATTTAGCTAAGTCACACCGTTGCATAGTTATAGCAATAATTTTATTTCTAAAATTGATTTCAAGCCTAAGAAGTGCACTTAAATTCTTTCGATCTCATCGGAGTTCACTATATCCGCCTATTTTTTGCTGATATTTCGAATGCAAGTTGCGTCGAATCCATAGGATCAATAGGAAAAGAGCTAAAACGAAAAATTTCGGAATTTTCAATCCAGACCTATCTAGATCGAAAGATCTCGCCGAGTTAACCCTAGGTACAAGTTTTCAGCTAGATTGGAGATATCGACCAAATTGACCTTTCTATTCCCTTTCTGACCCAACCCTATTGTAATATGGCAACTTTTTGTACCTAAGGTATATTGCTAAAGTTGGTCACTGTAGCTTCGGTTTAAATAAATCATTTTCGACGATCGAAAGTGCTTTTCAAATGTATTTTTGGATGCTCTTTCAGAATCCGACAGCAGAATTTAGCTAAGCCAAACCGTTGCAAAGTTATAGAAATAATTTGATTTCTAAAATTGATTTCAAGCCTAAGAAGTGCACTTAAATTCTTTCGATCTCATCGGAGTTCACTATATCCGCCTATTTTTTGCTGATATTTCGAATGCAAGTTTCGTCGAATCCATAGGATCAATAGGAAAAGAGCTAAAACGAAAAATTTCGGAATTTTCAATCCAGACCTATCTAGATCGAAAGATCTCGCCGAGTTAACCATAGATACAAGTTTTCAGCCAGATTGGATATATCGACTAAATTGACCTTTCCAGGCCTTTTCTGACCCAAACCTATTGGAGATATCGACCAAATCGACCTTTCTAGGCCGTTTCTGACCCAACCCTATTCTAATATGGCCACGTTTTGTACCTAAGGTATATGGCTAATGTTGGTCACTGTAGCTTCAGTTTAAATAATCCATTTTCGAGGATGAAAACTGCTCTTTCAATGTGTTTTTGGATACTCTTTCAGAATCCGACAGCAGAATTTAGCTAAGTCACACCGTTGCATAGTTATAGCAATAATTTGATTTCTAAAATTGATTTCAAGCCTAAGAAGTGCACTTAAATTCTTTCGATATCATCGGAGTTCACTATATCCGCCTATTTTTTGCCGCTCTTTCGAATGCAAGTTTTGTCGAATCCATATGATCAATAGGATAAGAGCTAAAACGAAAAATTTCGGAATTTTCAATCCAGACCTATCTAAATCGAAAGATCTCGCCGAGTTAACCCTAGGTACAAGTTTTCAGCTAGATTGGAGATATCGACCAAATTGACCTTTCTATTCCCTTTCTGACCCAACCCTATTGTAATATGGCAACTTTTTGTACCTAAGGTATATGGCTAAAGTTGGTCACTGTAGCTTCGGTTTAAATAAATCATTTTCGACGATCGAAAGTGCTTTTCCAATGTATTTTTGGATACTCTTACGGAATCCGAAAGCAGAATTGAGCTTAGTGAAACCGTTGCAAAGTTATAGCAATAATTTGATTTCTAAAATTGATTTCAAGCCTAAGAAGTGCACTTAAATTCTTTCGATATCATCGGAGTTCACTATATCCGCCTATTTTTTGCCGCTCTTTCGAATGCAAGTTTCGTCGAATCCATAGGATCAATAGGAAAAGAGCTAAAACGAAAAATTTCGGAATTTTCAATCCAGACCTATCTAGTTCGAAAGATCTCGCCGAGTTAACCCTAGGTACAAGTTTTCAGCTAGATTGGAGATATTGACCAAATTGACCTTTCTATTCCCTTTCTGACCCAACGCTATTGTAATATGGCAACTTTTTGTACCTAAGGTATATGGCTAAAGTTGGTCACTGTAGCTTCAGTTTAAATAATCCATTTTCGACGATGAAAACTGCTCTTCCAATGTGTTTTTGGATACTCTTTCAGAATCCGACAGCAGAATTTAGCTAAGTCACACCGTTGCATAGTTATAGCAATAATTTGATTTCTAAAATTGATTTCAAGCCTAAGAAGTGCACTTAAATTCTTTCGATATCATCGGAGTTCACTATATCCGCCTATTTTTTGCCGCTCTTTCGAATGCAAGTTTTGTCGAATCCATAGGATCAATAGGATAAGAGCTAAAACGAAAAATTTCGGAATTTTCAATCCAGACCTATCTAAATCGAAAGATCTCGCCGAGTTAACCCTAGGTACAAGTTTTCAGCTAGATTGGAGATATCGACCAAATTGACCTTTCTATTCCCTTTCTGACCCAACCCTATTGTAATATGGCAACTTTTTGTACCTAAGGTATATGGCTAAAGTTGGTCACTGTAGCTTCGGTTTAAATAAATCATTTTCGACGATCGAAAGTGCTTTTCCAATGTATTTTTGGATACTCTTACGGAATCCGAAAGCAGAATTTAGCTAAGTCACACCGTTGCAAAGTTATAGCAATAATTTGATTTCTAAAATTGATTTCAAGCCTAAGAAGTGCACTTAAATTCTTTCGATATCATCGGAGTTCACTATATCCGCCTATTTTTTGCCGCTCTTTCGAATGCAAGTTTTGTCGAATCCATAGGATCAATAGGAAAAGAGCTAAAACGAAAAATTTCGGAATTTTCAATCCAGACCTATCTAGATCGAAAGATCTCGCCGAGTTAACCATAGATACAAGTTTTCAGCCAGATTGGATATATCGACTAAATTGACCTTTCCAGGCCTTTTCTGACCCAAACCTATTGGAGATATCGACCAAATCGACCTTTCTAGGCCGTTTCTGACCCAACCCTATTCTAATATGGCCACGTTTTGTACCTAAGGTATATGGCTAATGTTGGTCACTGTAGCTTCAGTTTAAATAATCCATTTTCGAGGATGAAAACTGCTCTTTCAATGTGTTTTTGGATACTCTTTCAGAATCCGACAGCAGAATTTAGCTAAGTCACACCGTTGCATAGTTATAGCAATAATTTGATTTCTAAAATTGATTTCAAGCCTAAGAAGTGCACTTAAATTCTTTCGATATCATCGGAGTTCACTATATCCGCCTATTTTTCGCCGCTCTTTCGAATGCAAGTTTTGTCGAATCCATAGGATCAATAGGATAAGAGCTAAAACGAAAAATTTCGGAATTTTCAATCCAGACCTATCTAAATCGAAAGATCTCGCCGAGTTAACCCTAGGTACAAGTTTTCAGCTAGATTGGAGATATCGACCAAATTGACCTTTCTATTCCCTTTCTGACCCAACCCTATTGTAATATGGCAACTTTTTGTACCTAAGGTATATGGCTAAAGTTGGTCACTGTAGCTTCGGTTTAAATAAATCATTTTCGACGATCGAAAGTGCTTTTCCAATGTATTTTTGGATACTCTTACGGAATCCGAAAGCAGAATTGAGCTTAGTGAAACCGTTGCAAAGTTATAGCAATAATTTGATTTCTAAAATTGATTTCAAGCCTAAGAAGTGCACTTAAATTCTTTCGATATCATCGGAGTTCACTATATCCGCCTATTTTTTGCCGCTCTTTCGAATGCAAGTTTCGTCGAATCCATAGGATCAATAGAAAAAGAGCTAAAACGAAAAATTTCGGAATTTTCAATCCAGACCTATCTAGATCGAAAGATCTCGCCGAGTTAACCATAGGTACAAGTTTTCAGCCAGATTGGATATATCGACTAAATTGACCTTTCCAGGCCTTTTCTGACCCAAACCTATTGGAGATATCGACCAAATCGACCTTGCTAGGCCGTTTCTGACCCAACCCTATTCTAATATGGTCACTTTTTGTACCTAAGGTATATGGCTAAAGTTGGTCACTGTAGCTTCAGTTTAAATAATCCATTTTAGACGATCAAAACTGCTCTTCCAATGTATTTTTGGATACTCTTACGGAATCCGAAAGCAGAATTGAGCTTAGTGAAACCGTTGCAAAGTTATAGCAATAATTTGATTTCTAAAATTGATTTCAAGCCTAAGAAGTGCACTTAAATTCTTTCGATATCATCGGAGTTCACTATATCCGCCTATTTTTTGCCGCTCTTTCGAATGCAAGATACGTCGAATCCATAGGATCAATAGGAAAAGAGCTAAAACGAAAAATTTAGGAATTTTCAATCCAGACCTATCTAGTTCGAAAGATCTCGCCGAGTTAACCTCAGGTACAAGTTTTCAGCCACATTGGAGATATCGACCAAATTGACCTTTCTGGGCACTTTCTGACCAGACCCGATCCCAATATGGCCACTTTTTGTACCTAAGGTATATGAAAAAATTTGGTCACTGTAGCTTCGGTTCAAATTATCCGTTTTCGACGGTCCAATGTGCTTTTCGAAAGTAGTTTTGGATGCTCTTTCAGAATCCGAAAGCAGAATTAAGCTAAGTCAAACCGCTGCAAAGTTATAGCAAGAATTTGATTTTTACAATTCTTCTCAAGCCCAAGAAGGGCACTTAAATTCTATCGGTATCATCGAAGGTCACTATATCCGCCTATTTTTTTCCGTTCTTTCGAATGCAAGTTTTTCCGGGTCAATAGTATCAATAGAAAAAGGGCTAAAACGAAAAATTTTAGAATTTTCAATCGAGACCTATCTAGATTGAAAAATCTCGCCGAGTTACCCCTAGGTACAAGTTTTCAGCTAGAGTGGAGATATCGACCAAATGTACCTTTCTAGGCCCTTTCTGACCCAACCCTATTGTAATATGGCAACTTTTTGTACCTAAGGTATATTGCTAAAGTTGGTCACTGTAGCTTCGGTTCAAATTATCCGTTTTCGACGGTCCAATGTGCTTTTCGAAAGTAGTTTTGGATGCTCTTTCAGAATCCGAAAGCAGAATTAAGCTAAGTCAAACCGCTGCAAAGTTATAGCAAGAATTTGATTTTTACAATTCTTCTCAAGCCCAAGAAGGGCACTTAAATTCTATCGGTATCATCGAAGGTCACTATATCCGCCTATTTTTTGCTGATATTTCGAATGCAAGTTGCGTCGAATCCATAGGATCAATAGGAAAAGAGCTAAAACGAAAAATTTCGGAATTTTCAATCCAGACCTATCTAGATCGAAAGATCTCGCCGAGTTAACCCTAGGTACAAGTTTTCAGCTAGATTGGAGATATCGACCAAATTGACCTTTCTATTCCCTTTCTGACCCAACCCTATTGTAATATGGCAACTTTTTGTACCTAAGGTATATTGCTAAAGTTGGTCACTGTAGCTTCGGTTTAAATAAATCATTTTCGACGATCGAAAGTGCTTTTCAAATGTATTTTTGGATGCTCTTTCAGAATCCGACAGCAGAATTTAGCTAAGCCAAACCGTTGCAAAGTTATAGAAATAATTTGATTTCTAAAATTGATTTCAAGCCTAAGAAGTGCACTTAAATTCTTTCGATATCATCGGAGTTCACTATATCCGCCTATTTTTTGCCGCTCTTTCGAATGCAAGTTTCGTCGAATCCATAGGATCAATAGGAAAAGAGCTAAAACGAAAAATTTCGGAATTTTCAATCCAGACCTATCTAGTTCGAAAGATCTCGCCGAGTTAACCCTAGGTACAAGTTTTCAGCTAGATTGGAGATATTGACCAAATTGACCTTTCTATTCCCTTTCTGACCCAACGCTATTGTAATATGGCAACTTTTTGTACCTAAGGTATATGGCTAAAGTTGGTCACTGTAGCTTCAGTTTAAATAATCCATTTTCGACGATGAAAACTGCTCTTCCAATGTGTTTTTGGATACTCTTTCAGAATCCGACAGCAGAATTTAGCTAAGTCACACCGTTGCATAGTTATAGCAATAATTTGATTTCTAAAATTGATTTCAAGCCTAAGAAGTGCACTTAAATTCTTTCGATATCATCGGAGTTCACTATATCCGCCTATTTTTTGCCGCTCTTTCGAATGCAAGTTTCGTCGAATCCATAGGATCAATAGGAAAAGAGCTAAAACGAAAAATTTCGGAATTTTCAATCCAGACCTATCTAGATCGAAAGATCTCGCCGAGTTAACCATAGATACAAGTTTTCAGCCAGATTGGATATATCGACTAAATTGACCTTTCCAGGCCTTTTCTGACCCAAACCTATTGGAGATATCGACCAAATCGACCTTTCTAGGCCGTTTCTGACCCAACCCTATTCTAATATGGCCACGTTTTGTACCTAAGGTATATGGCTAATGTTGGTCACTGTAGCTTCAGTTTAAATAATCCATTTTCGAGGATGAAAACTGCTCTTTCAATGTGTTTTTGGATACTCTTTCAGAATCCGACAGCAGAATTTAGCTAAGTCACACCGTTGCATAGTTATAGCAATAATTTGATTTCTAAAATTGATTTCAAGCCTAAGAAGTGCACTTAAATTCTTTCGATATCATCGGAATTCACTATATCCGCCTATTTTTTGCCGCTCTTTCGAATGCAAGTTTTGTCGAATCCATAGGATCAATAGGATAAGAGCTAAAACGAAAAATTTCGGAATTTTCAATCCAGACCTATCTAAATCGAAAGATCTCGCCGAGTTAACCCTAGGTACAAGTTTTCAGCTAGATTGGAGATATCGACCAAATTGACCTTTCTATTCCCTTTCTGACCCAACCCTATTGTAATATGGCAACTTTTTGTACCTAAGGTATATGGCTAAAGTTGGTCACTGTAGCTTCGGTTTAAATAAATCATTTTCGACGATCGAAAGTGCTTTTCAAATGTATTTTTGGATGCTCTTTCAGAATCCGACAGCAGAATTTAGCTAAGCCAAACCGTTGCAAAGTTATAGAAATAATTTGATTTCTAAAATTGATTTCAAGCCTAAGAAGTGCACTTAAATTCTTTCGATATCATCGGAGTTCACTATATCCGCCTATTTTTTGCCGCTCTTTCGAATGCAAGTTTCGTCGAATCCATAGGATCAATAGAAAAAGAGCTAAAACGAAAAATTTCGGAATTTTCAATCCAGACCTATCTAGATCGAAAGATCTCGCCGAGTTAACCATAGGTACAAGTTTTCAGCCAGATTGGATATATCGACTAAATTGACCTTTCCAGGCCTTTTCTGACCCAAACCTATTGGAGATATCGACCAAATCGACCTTTCTAGGCCGTTTCTGACCCAACCCTATTCTAATATGGTCACTTTTTGTACCTAAGGTATATGGCTAAAGTTGGTCACTGTAGCTTCAGTTTAAATAATCCATTTTAGACGATCAAAACTGCTCTTCCAATGTATTTTTGGATAATCTTACGGAATCCGAAAGCAGAATTGAGCTTAGTGAAACCGTTGCAAAGTTATAGCAATAATTTGATTTCTAAAATTGATTTCAAGCCTAAGAAGTGCACTTAAATTCTTTCGATATCATCGGAGTTCACTATATCCGCCTATTTTTTGCCGCTCTTTCGAATGCAAGATACGTCGAATCCATAGGATCAATAGGAAAAGAGCTAAAACGAAAAATTTAGGAATTTTCAATCCAGACCTATCTAGTTCGAAAGATCTCGCCGAGTTAACCTCAGGTACAAGTTTTCAGCCACATTGGAGATATCGACCAAATTGACCTTTCTGGGCACTTTCTGACCAGACCCGATCCCAATATGGCCACTTTTTGTACCTAAGGTATATGAAAAAATTTGGTCACTGTAGCTTCGGTTCAAATTATCCGTTTTCGACGGTCCAATGTGCTTTTCGAAAGTAGTTTTGGATGCTCTTTCAGAATCCGAAAGCAGAATTAAGCTAAGTCAAACCGCTGCAAAGTTATAGCAAGAATTTGATTTTTACAATTCTTCTCAAGCCCAAGAAGGGCACTTAAATTCTATCGGTATCATCGAAGGTCACTATATCCGCCTATTTTTTTCCGTTCTTTCGAATGCAAGTTTTTCCGGGTCAATAGTATCAATAGAAAAAGGGCTAAAACGAAAAATTTTAGAATTTTCAATCGAGACCTATCTAGATTGAAAAATCTCGCCGAGTTACCCCTAGGTACAAGTTTTCAGCTAGAGTGGAGATATCGACCAAATGTACCTTTCTAGGCCCTTTCTGACCCAACCCGATTGTAATATGGCCACTTTTTGTACCTAAGGTATATGGCTAAAGTTCGTCAGTGTAGCTCCGGTTTAAATAATCTATTTTCGACTATCGAAAGTGCTTTTCCAATGTATTTTTGGATGCTCTTTCAGAATCCGAAAGCAGAATTTAGCTAAGTCAAAACGTTGCAAAGTTATAGCAATAATTACTTTTAAAATTGATTTCAAGCCTAAGACGTGCACTTAAATTCTTTCGATATCATCGGAGTTCAGTATATCGGCCTATTTTTTGCTGATCTTTCGAATGAAAGTTTCTTCGAATCCATATGATCAATAGGAAAAGAGCTAAAACGAAAAATTTTGGAATTTTCAATCGAGACCTATCTAGATCGAAAGATCTCGCCGAGTTACCCTAGGTACAAGTTTTCAGCCAGATTGGAGATATTGACCAATTTGACCTTTCAGGCACTTTCTGACCCAACCCTATTGGAGATATCGACCAAATTGACCTTTCTGGACCCTTCATGACCCAAATCTATTGTAATATGGCCACTTTTTGTACCTAAGGTATATGGCTAAAGTTCGTCAGTGTAGCTCCGGTTTAAATAAATCATTTTCGAGGAGCGAAAGTGCTTTTCCAATGTATTTTTGGATGCTCTTTCCGAATCCGAATCCAGAATTTAGCTTAGTCAAGACGTTGCAAAGTTATAGCAATAATTTGATTTCTAAAATTGATTTCAAGCCTAAGAAGTGCACTTAAATTCTTTCGATATCATCGAAGTTCACTATATCCGCCTATTTTTTGCCGCTCTTTCGAATGCAAGTTTCGTCGAATCCATAGGATCAATAGGAAAAGAGCTAATACGAAAAATTTGGAATTTTCAATCGAGACCTATCTAGTTCGAAAGATCTCGCCGAGTTAACCCTAGGTACAAGTTTTCGGCGAGATTGGAGATATCGACCAAATTGACCTTTCTAGGCCATTTCTGACCAGACCCTATTGTAATATGCCCACTTTTTGTACCTAAGGTATATGGCTAAAGTTGGTCACTGTAGCTCCGGTTTAAATAATCCATTTTCGACGATCCGAAGTGCTTTTCCGATGTATTTTTGGATGCTCTTTCAGAATGCAAAAGCATAGTTTAGCTAAGTCAAACCGTTGCAAAGTTATAGCAATAAATACTTTTAAAATTGATTTCAAGCCTAAGACGTGCACTTAAATTCTTTCGATATCATCGGAGTGCACTATATCCGCCTATTTTTTGCCGCTCTTTCAAGGGCAAGTTTCGTCGAAACCATAGAATCAATAGGAAAAGAGCTAAACCGAAAAATTTCGGAATTTTCAATCGAGACCTATCTAGATCGAAAAATCTCACCAAGTTACCCCTAGTTACAAGTTTTCAGACGGATCGGAGATATCCACCAAATTGACTTTTCCAGGCCCTTTCTGACACAACCCAATTCTAATACGGCCACTTTTAGGTATGATTAGTGTGTATATATCGATTGTTATATAACAAGATTTAAGGTAATCATACTCAAACAATTCTGAAAAAATTAAGGATGATACTTGGGCCTTGGGATTAGGGTATAAGCAATAAAAGAAGTTTTTTAATTTTTGAGTGTACTCGGCTGTATTTCGGTCAAAAACGATTTAGGCACACTTAACGACATCATAAATGGTTCACTTCAAAATAATGCAAAGATTTAAATTTAAAAATTTCGCGATTATCATGTCGAAATCTTCGAAAAATGAGAAAAATGTTTGATTCCCCCTGTTTACGTCCTGAGCGTTGATGAGTGTGTATATATCGATTGTTATATAACAAGATTTAAGGTAATCGTAGTCAAACAATTCTGAAAAAATTAAGGATGATACTTAGGCCGTGGGATTAGGATATAAGAAATAAAAGATGTTTTTTAATTTTTGAGTTTACTCGGCTGTTTTTCAGTCAAAATCGATTTAGGCTTACCTAACGAGATCGGAAATGGTTCACTTCGACCTAATACAAACATTTAAATTTCATAATTTCGAGATTATCAGGTCGAAATTAAAAAACATCTTTTATTGCTTATATCCTAATCCCAAGGCCCAAGTATCATCCTTAATTATTTCAGAATAGTTTGACTACGATTACCTCAAATATTGTTATATAACAACCGATATATATATACACTCATCAACGCTCAGGACGTTAGCAGGGGGAATCAAACTTTTTTCTCGTTTTTCGGAGATTTCGACGCTATAATCTCGAAATTTTGAAATTTAAATGTTTACGTTAGGTCGAAGTGAACCATTTCCGATCTCGTTAGGTTAGCCTAAATCGTTCTTGACCGAAAAACAGCCGAGTAAACTCAAAAGTTAAAAAACATCTTTGATCTGTCGGAATCGTGAGGTGACTGCTATGCGTTCGGTGGCGATTGGCTCTTGTCGGATTGTTTAACGGAGGCTTTCGAGCGGGCTGATTGGTGCTTCGAAGGAACGGCGCGTGCGGGGGGAAAGGGACGAGCATGTCAGTACAGGGGAGCGACACTCTCTCGTCGACGCATGAGGGGAGCTGAACCGAAGTTTTTCCGAAGCGCTTTTTCCTGCCGGCTGCAACCACGTTTTGTCCGCGGTCATAAAGGGGACCCGTTTTTTGAATTCACGGCTAGAGAGACGTCGGGATTTCGGCCTTCAAGTAAGTGCTTTATTACACGCGAATCGGGAGACGTGAGCCTAGAATCGAGGTAATGCCATGCTTGTCCTTTCTTCTTCGTGCACATTACACACAGCGGAGTGCGTTCCCGCCACACAAATTCGTCGTATTTTTTATACATAACCGTTAGCGGAGTGCGTTCCCGAAACACACATTCGTCGCATTCTTTAATGCATATTCGATGCGGAGTACGTTCCCGCCCCAGACATTCGTTGTATTTGATGCGGTGAACTACGTTCACACAATGACCGTGGTATTCGAATAACCGCTCGCCAATAATTCGTATTTATATCGATAACAGTTTGCATTAATATGTAGAAAGGAGAAATAAATTGCCATTTTTGTCATGTAAACTTATTTACTTTTATTTCAAATCAAGGATAAATACTCGACGTAGAGTCTTTGAAGGTGACTGGATTCTCTGAATTAAAATAACGTAATACTGCAATGTTTTACGGGCTTAGGTAGGAGATAAAAAGGGTAATAATAGACTAATTATTCGAACTGTGCAGGTCTCCAGAATTCTCGGAAACTTGTGATCGCTCAAAACATGGTGCCTCCTGTGAGGTCTAAACTACATCACCATTGACGACAATAACAACATCTATTATCGAAGCTGCGACACGGCGGGAATACGCAGAGCTCATGTACACTCAACTTGCAGTCTTCACGTCGACCATCATTTCTTCGAATCGCCACCTCGCGTACGGACCTGTTTACCTCCTCCTGCTTCGGGGGCGTTGCGTTAAGCGCACGCAGTTCAGAGATTGTAAACTCCAAATCGTCGATCGTTTATCATTATCATTTATTTCGTAGCAACTAAGTTATAATTAGAAAGATTTATATAGCGGGGTGTTTTTCAGGTGTTCGGACGACCGAGAGTGAGACGACTACGAGTCACGCAATATCTTGCGATTGAAGGTTGGCCCATTCGAATTAATCATGGGGGAAAGAGTGCGCTCGGTGGTGGAGTTTAAAGCGAAGGTCTTGAAGGGTCATATAACCCAACTCGACAAGATGCTCGCGTTAGACGTAGTCGATAAGGCAGAGATCTCGATACGTTTCGACGATGTATCCCTCTCGTTACGTAAATACGAAGAAGTATACGAAAGTCTATGTATACTCGAAAAGAAGGATACCGACTTTGCAGAATGGGAAGAGATTCGAGCGTTATACTATCCAGTCGCGGGTAAGGTCACGAAATTAAAAAATTCGGACGCGTCTTCAGCCACTGAAGTGTCACTTCCCGGTGGAGCGTTCGCAAACTCGACTTTACTCGATAAAGGCAGACTTCCAAAGCTTCCGAAAGCGGACATACCTAAGTTGAACGGTGATTATAGTACTTGGTTGTCATTTAAAAATGTATTCGTTAGTGTAATAGACGCGCAGCCCGTAGATCATGTAGTTAAACTCATGCATTTGAAGGGTTTACTCGAAGACGAAGCGTTGAAAAAAATAAGCATTTTTGACATTCGGGGAGAGAATTACGCTAAGGCTTGGCGAACCCTGGTCGATATTTACGAAAGGAGACGCGTTCTCGTATCAAAACATGTAAATGCAATTTTAGACATAGCTCCGTTAAGGGAATCGTCGTCGAAGGAAGTGTCAAAATTAGTTGACGAAGTCAAGCAACACCTCTATATGCTCGAAACGCTTAAGGTCAAGGTCGATTGTCGTATTGTGCTCTGTTTGCTCGAAAGATCCCTGACATCGAATTACCAGGTCTCGATAAATTCTACAAGTTTATGAATGAAACCGTGTTCCGATTATCCACCGTAGAGTCAGATCTTGCTCGCGAAAGGGACAACGGAGGTATCAAACGAACGGTCGAGACATCGCGTTTTACGAAGGCTAGAAGGGGAAACGACAATGCGCGCACGTTGGTAACGAGTGTCAATCAGACATGCTTACAATGCAATGCATCCCACTCGCTCTATCAATGCCAGAGATTCAAGGAATTGACGGTATCTCAGCGATGGGACTGTTTTAATTGTTTAAGACGTCATGAAAACAAGTGCGGCATGGCTCATTGTCGGATGTGCACTCGTTATCATAACACGCTTCTTCAGTCAGACATGAAGGCTATAACCACGCGACCGCCAGCGCCGTCGGCATCTACTCCAGCTGCTCAAGTTGTTAATGATCAATCGGCATGACTGAGCCTCGAAATATTCAATCTTAACGCGCGTTTGAATCATTCTCAATTGATGATGAGTGCTGTTGTACATGCCCGACGGAACGATGGACGGTTCATTGACGCTCGCATTTTGTTGGATACGTGCTCTACCACTCATTTTATCACAACCGATTTGCTAAGAAATTAAATCTATCGATTCAATTAGTCACAGTGTCAGTAGGAGCGGTAAACGGGATAGAAACCGAAGCGCAGGGAATAGTCGAAGTGACGATCAAATCACGTATAACAAATCTGCAGAAAACGTTGTGTTGCTTGGTAGTTTCAAAAATATCTGAGTTTGCACCGAATACGGTATTTCCCAGGGAGTCCATTAACATCCCACGTAATATCCACCTCGCCGATCCGCAATTTCATATTCCGCGACCAGTCGACCTTCTGCTCAATGCCGGGATTTCACTAACCTTGATGTCAATCGGACAGATTAGGTTGTCACGGCAAGGCAATTTATGCTTACAGAAAACGCAACTAGGCTGGGTAATCGTTGGCGGGATATATGAAAACGCTGAGGGATCTATATTTTGTAATCTGATTGAACTAAATAAACAAATTGTCAAGTTTTGGGAGGTAGAAGAATGCGCAAAAACGTCGAGCCGGAATCAGGAAGATCTGCAGTGCGAGGATCATTATATCAAACATTTTAGGCGTGATAATGAGGGCAGATACTTCGTCAGATTGCCATTCAAGGATGGCGAAGTTAAGTTAGGAAGCTCTAAGCCACAAGCGCTCCGCAGATTTCACTCATTACAACGCAGATTTCATACCGATCCCAATTTACAGAAAGAATATATGTCACTCGTAGATTCGGAGGTACCAGGAGGGTATTTCTTACCCCATCACCCTGTTTTCAAACCGTCAAGCACCACTACCAAGGTTCGCGTCGTTTTCGATCCCTCCACGGAGGATGAGTTTAAAAGGTCGCTTAACAAAGCCTTGCACATCGGATCTACCATTCAACCGAAATTATTCGAACACCTCTTAAGATTTCGTAATTATAAATACGTGATAACGGCGGACATTGAACAGATGTATCGGCAGATTTGGATAGACCCGCGTGACCGCAAGTATCAATATATATTTTGGCAACTGGATGATAAAATCCAGGTCTTTCAATTAAACACGGTAACATTCGGAGTCTCGGCAGCCCCGTATTTAGCAATCAGAACATTGCATCAATTAGCGGAAGACGAAAAAACCGATTTTCCTCGCGCTAGTGCTATCGTGAAGCGCGATTTTTACGTCGACGATTTGATCACCGAAGCCGATACTCTCGATGAAATATTATCCATACGCAACGAGATCATCGCTCTACTTCACAGGGGGGGTTTTAATATTCGCAAGTGGGCGTCTAACCATCAACACGCACTAGATAATCTTGATCAAAAGAGTTTTGAATCTCTAGCTCTAGACGAGTCGGTTACGGCCCATAAAACATTAGGAGTTGTTTGGAAAGCATCGTCGGACGAACTGGCTTATTCAGTCAAGTGCATCAATGATACGAAGACGGTTACTAAACGACACATTTTATCCGAAATCGCGAAGATATTCGACCCTCTCGGCCTATTAGGACCTGTGATATTGGCCTTAAAGGTCATCATACAAGAATGTTGGAAGTTGAAAATCGATTGGGATGAGCCGGTTCCTCAGGCATTGTACACAAAATGTCAATTGTTCGCCAATCAATTAGTTCACGGATTTAGCGATGCTAGCATGTTAGGCTACGGGGCCTGCTTGTATTTGCGATCCGTGAGCGCGGACGGTCAAGTTCTTGTACGATTAGCTTGTGCTAAATCACGCGTCTCCCCGGTCAAGCAGCTAACTATACCCCGTTTAGAGCTCAGTGGTGTCTTGTTGTTGACGCGATTGTTTAGTGACGCTCGCAACGCTTTCAATTTCTCTTTGCATCGTGTCGTATTTTGGACAGATTCGGAGATCGTGCTGTGCTGGCTAAAGAAATCACAGCAATCTTTGAAGGTGTTCGAGGGTAATCGCGTTGCTGAAATTCAAGGGGTTTCAGAATCTACCGAATGGCGTCATGTTCGTAGCGAAGACAACCCGGCGGACGCTTTGTCTCGAGGTCAGACTCCAGCTGAGTTCATGCGGAATAATACTTGGTTCGAAGGCATTCCGTGGTTGTGGCAACCCGAGCAAACCTGGCCGGCTACGAAACGCGCACTAGTAACTGATAGATCCGGATTGCAAACTACAGCCTGCTTGCTAACGTCTTCCGAACCACCCTTCTATGAGAGGTTCTCGTCATATTCAAATTTAGTCAATGTCCTCGCGTATTGCTTGCGTCCCTTGAATCGTCATCGGTATTCGGATTTAATGCTGTCAAGAGCTGAAAGAAATGAAGCAGAACGAAGGCTTTTGAAACTTGTGCAACATGAACAATACGCGAAGGAAATAAAGCGAATCTCAGAAAACGGCACTGCAAAGAGTACTAAGCTAGCGGCTCTCGACCCATTCATCGATGAATCAGGACTGTTACGAGTAGGGGGAAGGTTGCGCCACTCACAACTACCCGAGAGTCATAAGCACCCCATTCTTTTACCGTCATATCATTATGAGTCCGATTTGATCATATGCGAAACACATCATAATGCATTACACGCTGGCATTCAAGGAACGTTGTACACTGTAAGATACCGGTTCTGGCTGCTAGACGGCAAAAATCAGCTTCGAAAAATAGTTCGTCGGTGCAACGATTGCATAAGACATCGTCCGACGCCTTTACATAGTAAGATGAGCTATCTTCCGCCATCACGCGTCAATCAAAATCCGGTTTTTAGTCATGTCGGCGTCGCTTTTTTCGGACCTGTGACGCTGAAGGAAAGGGAACACAAAAATCGAGTTATGATAAAGAGGTATGGCTGTGTGTTTATTTGCATGGCGACGAAAGCAATTCATATCGAAATCGTAGGGGATCTTTCGACCGAACGTTTTCTAGGAGCGTTGAGGAGATTCGTAGGACGTAGAGGAATTCCGTCTCACATCTATTCCGATAACGGGACAAACTTTGTCGGTGCGAATAAACAATTACGCGAACTGTACGATCTCCATCGCTCAGAACCATTCTGCAAGGCTGTAAATAATTATTCGTCTCATCTTGGTATTACCTGGCACTTCAACCCACCACTGTCGCCGCATTTCGGGGGTATATGGGAAGCGGCCGTGAAGTCATTTAAACACCACTTTAATCGTGTTACGGGTGGGAGATCTCTCACATTCGAACTTTGGACCACCTTGGCCACGGAGATTGAGGCTATCCTAAATTCGCGTCCGATCAGTACTATGTCAACGGACCCAAATGATCCAGCTGCTCTCACTCCGGCTCACTTCCTCATCGGTCGTCCGCTCACCATGATACCACAACCTAACTGTACCACAATTCCGGATAATCGCCTCACAATTTGGCGTTTTGTCACTATGGCATGTCAAGACTTTTGGAAGACGTGGCACTTAGAGTACCTCAGCGAATTACAGCGGCGGCAGAAGTGGACAAGGGGGGGAGGTGAGATAACTAAGGGCTCAGTGGTCATCCTAATCGAAAAAGACCATTGTAGCCGATGGCCATTAGGAGTTGTGACCGAGACCCTCCCAGGATTAGATGTCGTTGTTCGAGTCATAAAAATCAAAACAGCGCAAGGCGAATACACTCGAAATGTTACAAGTTTATGTCCTCTGCCGCACGTTACAGAGTCCGTCAATAACTAGTTAAATTATTTATTTTAACAATATGCGCTAAACTTTACTAATGTCGGAGCATTCTTATGTATTCACTAAATCATACACTCGATGCGTCTGAATGTTGATTGTACAACAAATTCTTTTTTTTTGTGAAAGGGTTGCAAGACGAAATGTTTGCATGCTGTGCATTGTAATCATATCAATAGGGTCATTGCTCGTGCACCCTCGCCACGGGGGGAAGATGTTGTGTCGGAATCGTGAGGTGACTGCTATGCGTTCGGTGGCGATTGGCTCTTGTCGGATTGTGGAACGGAGGCTTTCGAGCGGGCTGATTGGTGCTTCGAAGGAACGGCGCGTGCGGGGGGAAAGGGACGAGCATGTCAGTACAGGGGAGCGACACTCTCTCGTCGACGCATGAGGGGAGCTGAACCGAAGTTTTTCCGAAGCGCTTTTTCCTGCCGGCTGCAACCACGTTTTGACCGCGGTCATAAAGGGGACCCGTTTTTTGAATTCACGGCTAGAGAGACGTCGGGATTTCGGCCTTCAAGTAGCCTTCACAGTTTGCATTAATATGTAGAAAGGAGAAATAAATTGCCATTTTTGTCATGTAAACTTATTTCCTTTTATTTCAAATCAAGGATAAATACTCGACGTAGAGTCTTTGAAGGTGACTGGATTCTCTGAATTAAAATAACGTAATACTGCAATGTTTTACGGGCTTAGGTAGGAGATAAAAAGGGTAATAATAGACTAGTTATTCGAACTGTGCAGGTCTCCAGAATTCTCGGAAGCTTGTGATCGCTCAAAACAATCTTTTATTGCTTATATCCTAATCCCAAGGCCCAACTATCATCCTTGAAATTTTTCAGAATCGTTTGACTACGATTACCTAAAATCTTGTTATATAAGAATCGATATATACACACTCATCAACGCTCAAGACGTAAACAGGGGGAATTAAACATTTTTTTCGTTTTTCGGAGATTTCGACGTGATAATCTCGAAATTTACAATTTTAATGTTTGCATTAGGTCGAAGTGAACCATTTCCGATCTCGTTAGGTTAGCCTAAATTGTTTTTGACCAAAAAACAGCCAAGTAAACTCAAAAATTAAAAAACATCTTTTATTGCTAATATCCTAATCCCAAGGCCCAAGTATCTACCTTAATTTTTTCAGAATCGTTTGACTACGGTTGCCTCAAATCTTGTTATATAACTATCTATATATACACACTCATGAACGCTCAGGAGGTGAAAAAGTGGAATCATACATTTTTCTCGTTTTATAAGATTTCTGCCTGTTAAACTCGAAATTATGAAATTTAAATGTATGCATTAGTGTTTTATGTATGTATTAATTTTTCACCGAAAAACAGCCGAGGAATATCAAAAATTAAAAAACACCTTTTATTGCGTATATCCAAATCCCAAGGCCCAAGAATCATCATTGAAGTTTTGCAGATTCTTTAACTACGATTTTCTCAAATCTTGTTATATAAAATTCTATATATACATACTCATCAATGCTCAGGAGGTGAAAAGGGGGAATCATACGTTTTTCTCATTTTTTGAAGATATCTTCCAGATAATCTCTATATTATGAAATTTAAATCTATGCATTAGGTCGAAGTGAACCATTTCCGATCTCGTTAGGGTTGCCTAAATCGTTTTTAACCGAAAAACAGCCGAGGAAACTCAAAAATTAAAAAACATCTTTTATTGCTTATATCCAAATCCCAAGGCCCAACAATCATCTTTGAATTTTTTCAGAATCTTTTGACTACGATTATCTCAAATCTTGTTATATAACAATCTATATATACAGACTCATGGACGATGAGGACGTAAAAAAGTGGAATCATACATTTCTCTCGTTTTTTGAAGATATATACCAGATAATCTCGAAATTATGAAATTTAAATGTATGCATTAGGTCGAAATGAACCATTTCCGATCTCGTTAGGGATGCCTAAGATGCTTTTGATCCAGAATCAGCCGAGTTAAATGAAGAATTAAAAAACAACTTTTATTGCTTATATTCAAATCCCAAGGCCCAACAATCATCTTTGAAGTTTTTCAAATTATTTTGACTCCGATTTTCTCAAATCTTGTTATACAACAATCTATATATACACACTCATCAACGCTCAGGACGTAAACAGGGAGAATCAAACATTTTTCTCGTTTTTTGAAGATTTCTGCCTGATAAACTCGAAATTATAACATTTAAATGTATGCATTAGGTCGAAGTAAACCATTTCCGATCTCGTTAGGGATGCATAAGTCACTTTTGATCGAAAAATAGCCGAGGAAACTCAAAAATTAATAAACATCTTTTATTGCTTATATCCAAATCCCAAGGCCAAACAATCATCTTTGAATTTGGTCAGAATTTTTTGACTACGATTACCTCAAATCTTGTTATATAACAATCTATATATACAGACTCATCAACGCTCAGGAGGTGAAAAGGGTGAATCATACATCTTCGCTCATGAGCTGAAGTCCTATTTCATTATGCTGCCATCTTTTAAAAGTTTGCTGGGTCGCCATCCTCATACCTACATGAACTTATGGTGGAAGGAAAACTTCCACTTAGCGCCGTAACCGGCCAGCGACTTAAGTATTCACGCGCAAAATTCAAACGACGATTGAATTATTACGATTATTTGATTTAAATAGATTAGGTGTTAATAACATAATAAAGGTTAAATAATAAATATTATAATTTCAATTTAACTCTAGTAAGGTAAATGTACTGCTACCTGGCCTCGTTCCGGTACTTGGACAAACGCTCAAATATTAGTTTCTACTGTTTATTAGTTAGCTCCTATCAAAATAATCTTGTTACATCACATTCTATAAATATCAAGCGAAATATATTGACATTTTTGTGCAAAAATTTATTACATTTATATCTTTAAAAAAATATTTATGAATGGAACTGATGCTCGCGAGACAACATTCAAGTCTTCTTAAGACCAATTGTTAAGAACTTCTACTTCGAGTTTAAGAGTTATTAATTATTTTTTAATCATTTCATGCATTTAATAGTTTTCTAAGGTTATTTATTAGTATTTTAATTATAAAAAATAACTGTATCTTTTATTGACAGTGTTAATTTGAGGGTTAGAACTTAATAAATACACTCGGCTGCTGCAAAGCGTCCAGGTACATTTACCTTATCTATTTGTTTGATTAAAAAGAGTAAACATGCATTATTCAAATAATACAATTCTTAAATCGAGAAAGTCAGTATAGACACTTATTTAATAAAAACGATAACTAGTTTATTTCCAATAAAATTTGATTAACTTAAAATAAATTATTTTATAATAAAAATTATAATAAACAAGTCACTTTAAAATACAACATAGAAGAATATAGAAAATAAATAATATGATAATAAATAATTCAAAAATTCAGTTAAGAAAGGAAGCTCTTTTATATTATACTTTTCAGTTCAGATTTTTTCCATCGATTCACTAAGAACTAAAATAGTACTGTGTACATTAAATTGTTATTACTTTTATGTAATAAATTATCTTTTAGCACAAATAGTATAGCTAATTTATATTTAACATTTTTTTAAAGAAGCCATGCTTTACAAAATAATTATACAAAAAAGATAAACTTGATTACGTTTACATATATATGTATGTACACTCGACGCTAGAAATATCTGGTCGAATTAGTATTTTATGGAATCCTCTAATTAGGTTAGCGGAAAGGAGCATTCGATTCAATGAAGTCTCATTGTTTCAAAATATTCAAATAAATTCGACCAGATATTTTTAACATCGAGTGTACATACATATTTCGTTGACTATCACGAAACTGTCAGTTTCTTTACATAGAATGAAGAACAACAACCATGCTTATTTGAAACCTTTCATATTTTTTTATTTTCTTTTCTATACCACGTAAAACGCGAGTCAGGTTAGTATAACTAGAAACGGTGATTATTTACACGCGCTGCTATGGTTACATTTTACTTTAAGTGTTTATTTATATTTAACTCTTTCAGTTCGAGAAAAAGGATACTTCTCTCTTCTATTTTATTCGATTTAACTTTATAAATTTTATCGATTCGAAAAAGTAAGTAGTTGTAAAGTTTAGTTTTACAGATAGAAAATATGTACTTAATATGTTCTACTCTTCTAATAAGCGTTTATATCTTAACGTTTACTACTGATTATTTATAACATATTAGTGAAAAAAAAGGTCTGATAAAAATATAATTCCAGACTTAAAGGATTAAGAAGCTCCTCCCTTCGTTTTTTCTCAAAAAAGATTTTTTATATGTAACATTTAAAAAAAAATTTTATTAACAAATTTAAAGTTTAACAAAGTTATAGTCAGATCTTTAAAACAATTTACATACGACAGACTACCAGCTTGAAACCGTAAATGCCTATTTCTCTAAAATTTATTTTTCTAATTTCAAAAAGCTTCTCTCAGAACTCATTTTAATAGATCTTTTTGAGAACTGCATGTACAACCATCTAAGTGAATGTTTTCGAGGGCCCTAGATATTATCAACGAATTTCATATTTGAAAATGTACAATGTACATGAAGTGAAACAAATACTTCACAAAACAAGTTACCGAGGTTTTATAATGTTTTTGCACAATGTGGAAAGATGTCTGTTACATCAGTGGAGGACCCACTTGAACTTAACATTACAAAATCATTTTTCCTCCGATTCTTTAGGTCTAAAGCTCTGATATTAGATAACAACGAGACAACGGAATTGATATTTCTGCCATTTAATTTCTCATTGTTCCAAGAGATTGATAATTTGATAATTTTATTATATATAGCGATCTTAGAGTATTCTATAATTAAAGTGATGATAAATCCTCCGATAATCTACTGCTTGCCGATTTTGAAAACATGGTTTCGAGAAAAACGCGTTTGAAGTTTCAAAATGCTATAAATCTTAAGAATCGCAAAAATATAGTCCATAATAATTTTTTTACCTTCAGTCTGCTATCCCTGCACCATATAATTGTCCTTCCAGGGCCTTCATTTCCTCTTCTTCTTTTTTTTGTCTGATGTAATGCTGCGCCTGGCCTCTTTCGCGATATCGGACATACGATGCTCAGCGGTTTTGACGCGATGGGCGTCCATTTCCACGCAAAACTCGTACATGTTTGGTCCAACAGTCAACCCAAGAGCATCGTAAACGGCAAACAGACCCGAGAAGCCGTCATTGAAGATAATAACGGCTACGTCAGTCGCAATGTCAACTATAGTCTTACCGCTTGACACCGACTTTGGAGCAATTGACCACACTACAGCATTAAACGACTCGTTATTGTTCTGAGTATACGCACCCAAGCAACGTGACAGAAGGTTGTCGGAGCTGAGTTCATTATAAATGGGCTTTTTTGCGTTAAAAACATCCTCATGCATTGGACTCTTGTGCTCGTACGTTGCAAGTGTACCAAGCGCTGCACTGCACTGCCAAGAACACCAAGAGTCTACTCCGACGGGACACTTCTCGTGCTGTGTATTCTCCTTCGTCGATATTTTATGAAGTAACGTTGCCCAAATTTCATTCCGCATTTTTTCGACTGAATCGTAGTTTCTCCTAATAGCAAGTCCGTAATAAATAGAAAGTTCATCAATTAACTTTCCGGTCAACTTTCCTCGGCCGCCAAGACCTTTCGTTGTTTTTTTCAAATTGCGCAGACGCGTTCCCATGCGCTTCTGAACGTGTCCGACACATTCTTTTTTTTCGACGATGAAATCTTTATAAGGTTTTGAGTCGACTATACCTTTATATGTTTTTGAATCGCCGTCGCCGATATATTTCATATATTTGATATTATGAAGTTTTTCTGAGCGTTTGAACATTTCTATAACTGCGTCGATCTCCATTTTCCCGGCACTACCTTCATGGTTGGCATCACAGTTCTGTTTGTGTGAAGGGTATACCTCTTCGTATTCAGCAGTACCTTCTTTTTTTTGCCAATATTCACACACTTTACAGTACTTAGATTTTACACACACATCCAATACCTTGCCAGTGTACCAACTAATCAATGTCACCAATCCGAACAAAGACGTAAACCCTCTCTTTCGCCAAGATCCATCGCCTGACACCGTGAGACCTTCTTTTTCACCTCGTTCGATAGAAATTTCTTTTTCTTTAATCGCTGATTTTTTCATAGATATAATTCGAACAGATGAAGTAGCAGTGGCGATATTAGATATGATCTTACTGTAAGTTGTTTGAAAAACAGGCTTTGCAAGATCCATCATAGAGCAGAACTTTTTTATACCGTTGATGCCTATGCCTATGATGCGCATAGCTAAAATAATACGGCAGTTGATCTCATAAGCACGACCATTTATTACAGGACAGCTGTTAATATCAGCATCACCACAGTTCGAACAAGACACAATAATTTTGAAGCCTAGTCCACGCTTGTTCGACTCTAAAAACCGCACGTCACCATTAGATTTTTTGCATACTACTAATTCAGAAAGAGCAGTAAATACAGCGAAAAAATTGATGAAACAGTAGCAAAAATTATTATCAACATCGCGGTCACGGTCTAAATCAGTAGTTTTCAGTTTCTTAGCCGAGGTACTAACGTGCTCCGAATCGCCTTCGAACGAATGGCGGTTAGACGGGCGTCGATTACTAATTTTACTCCATTTTGTACTTGTACTTCTTGCTTTACTGCCTTTGCGGCCACTGTACACCTTTACACTCATAATTAAGTACTTGTAAATATAATTCACAGTTAAAAAGCAAAGCAAAACTCAAAATAACAACGTAAACAACGAGAACGGCTGATCGACTAAACACAGGGCAAGTGTGAGTAAACACGTGCTGTAAAGACGCTGTAACCGTTGTAATGTCATGTAGCGACCTCTATAATTCAAATTTAAAACACGATATCGATCGTAGGTAACTTCTACTAATTTCCAAAGCCGCGAAAATCAAAAAAGCGAGCGTTGCTAAAATAAGCAAAAATTGTGATTTTGGAGCATCAAAGCTGTTTGAAAAATATTGATTTAAAAAAATTTTGAATTTCAAGTTTTTCAAATCGGTACTTCGGCGTTGTAGATTTTGATTCTAGGATTGTTTTGGCAAGATTTAAGCCAATAAAAAAAAATGGAAAAAAACAAAAAAATTTGGGTGTTATAACCCCTTAACCCATTTCTTCCCAAGCGGCCATTCTATAGTCGATTGGTTTTTGCCTAAAACCGTCATTTTGAAAATTTCCAACGGAAATTTAAAAATTCTGACTTCAAAATCGGAAAGAGCGAAAAATTTTACTTCAGAAAAATGCTATATGTTGGTTATTATTATTTTTTTTTCGACAATTTTTTAGGCAAAAAACCAATCGACTATAAAATGGCCGCTTGGGGAGAAATGGGTTAATAGGTATGCCCCAGTTTACTAGTTATTTACTATTCTATTATATTCTATTATACTAGCTATTTTAAATACTATTCATTGACTTTATCTTAGTACGAAATGTAGGTTATTTAAATTTAAAATAAATTTGAATTATGTGTCTCTATTAATTTAGTTTTTATTTCTTAGTCATAACGTTATGTCGAAATCAATTTACAATAAATAGTAATAATAACATACGAAATTCAATTTTAATAGTTATTTAAATTATTTTAAAATTTTATAAAAATTTTGTAATTTTATGAAAATTTTGAAATTGTATAAAAATTTTGTAATTGTATGAAATTATTTAAATTCTATAAAAATTTTGAATTTCTATAAAAGTTTTGAAATTCTATGAAAATTTTGAAATTTTTTAAATATCTTGAAATTATGTAAAAACTAGCGTTCCCCGTCGCGGCTTCGCCCGCGATTTGAGTGTCTGGAATTAATTTGTTAATAGAATTTATTCAATCATATAATTATGATTTTCTGTTTCATTTGTAATAATAAATCAATAAAAAATATCTTAGTCTAAAACTTCTCTGTAAACTACGTTAGCGACGTTGCCTTTTGGAGCTAATATTACCAGATTACTGGCGGAGCCTACCCTAGAACATCCCACATAAAACTGTCCGTGAGAGAAACAGTTTTCTATCAAGTCGATGCCAGCCATTTTCAATGATTGCCCTTGAGATTTGTTGATGGTCATGACAAAGCACAACTTGATTGGAAACTGTATTCTCTTAAACTCAAACGGATAGTTTGATGGGATTAGAGGTATTCGCGGAATAAGAACTGATTCCTCGCGAGCACTTCCAGGGATTATTGTAGCTTCTATAACATTTTTACGAAGAGTTTTTATTTGTAGTCTAGTTCCGTTACACAATTTAGGAGGACAAAGATTTCTCAGCAACATTATAGGCGCTCCAACTTTGAGGTTCAATCTATAAGGTGGAAACCCCGGGGCCTGCGGCGGCTCAGTCGGTAGAGTGTCGGATTCCCACGCCGGTGACCCGGGTTCGAATCCTAGTCTCTGCCGATTGATACAAGCACCTCTGTAAAAATTACATGTGCTTTGTTTACAAACACACCGCAGACCCCCGTCGTCGATTAGCACCACATGGGAGCACAAACATGGCGACGTTAATTAAAAAAAAAAAAAAAAAACAAAAAGGTGGAAACCCGGGTGAAATCAAACTATTTAAAAATTCAACAGGGTAGTGGACAGCATCATCGGTTTCAATAACAGAATCAAATGATTTATATACAGCAATCTGTTCTTCAAAAGCATTCAAGAGTAGCTCATTAATGGTAGCTGCTTTATCATTTTTTGGCGTTAAAATAGCTCGCTCACACAACCAATCTATGGGTTTATCTTTTATATTATTCACATCAGGATATATCTTGGAAATAAGTTCTGATAATGTGGTCACTACCGTACATAAATTTGATGGAATAACAACCTCATCTTCTACGGACGGGAAAGTTCCGTTGCCTATTTGGAGTAGTGTTTCTGCGAAAATTCCGGCAGATTCATCATTACTTAAATAAACTCTCATATTTGTGTGCAGAGAAAGTTTTTGAAAATGAGGTCATAAATATGACTTCTTTATGCAAGAATTCACTTCATCCGCACGTGTACCTCTAGGTACAACAGGCAATGTTTGCCGGAAATCTCCAGCTAATAGAATAGTGACTCCCCCCATCAATCTATCATTTTCCCTTATATCTTGCAATGTTCTATTGAGAGCCTCAAATCCACCTTTATGGGCCATTGTGCATTCATCCCAAACTATTAACTAACACTCTTTCAAAACTTGTGCCATATTAGACTGTTTTGAAATGTTACAAATTGGTGTCTGGAGTTTATTTAAGTTCAAAGGTAATTTAAAAGTAGAATGAGCCGTTTTACCTCCTTGCAGCAATGTAGCTGCAATTCCTGAAGAAGCAACAGCTAAGGCTATACGGTTGTGTTTTCTTATTTTCGAAAGTAAAAGATTAATGAGGAATGTTTTACCGGTTCCTCCAGAAGCATCAAGGAAAAAAATTTGACCGCTACTTTTCTCGACGCTTTCTAAAATTATTCTGTAAACGTGAGACTGTTCATCGTTCAGTAAAATTTCGCTATAAGTTATAATTTGTTCCAGAGCATTCGTATCGTAACTGATTTCTCGAATATAGTCTCTGTTTTGTAGAGATAACTCATCTCTAGATGGCTGAGGCAGACCATATTGCTGCAGACATTGACCGCCCATTGACAACAAACTATCTTCCAGACAAACTAAGCATTTATTATAAATTTTACTCAACATTGAGTTGATGATCCCATCTTGTAAGTGAGCTTCCATTTCACGCCGAATATCTTCTGAAAGATGATCTTTGTACTTTTCCCAAAGACTTGAAGCATCAGATAAATGACAAAATAATAACATAACCGCAAACAAATTTCGCAATCTGAGTGGAGAGTCACAAAGTACTGCTTCTTCCAAAGTTGCATCCCAGTGCTTTTCGTCTTCTAATAAACCTAAGGCTTTACACGCTGCCTGAAATGTAGGTTGTACAATGCCATCAACAGTTTTCAATTCCAAAAAAGATTTTGGACCTCGAACTTCGTGAAGCAAAAGGCGTAGATAATAACACTCAGAGTTATTAGGGTGGATGGTATATACTCTACCTAGAGCCGTATCTTTCTTTACTTCAGGCCAGCCACTGACATCATCCCCACGTTTTCTTCTTTCAAATTTATTTTTCTTCCATGTGTAATAAAATGGAACTTCAACGTAAAGAAGCGTTCTTGCAAAACTATCTACCTGGCATAATTGAAAAAATGCAAGAAGTGTAGTTTTAGGAGGATGATTTATGATATTCCTCAAGCGATTAGAATCTTTTTGATCGAAGTAGACGCGTTGACCATTTTCTAAATGAACAGCGAGGTGAAAGACTGTTGGAAATCTTTCATGAATAGGGAAACTTAAGATTCTCCATACTGCCTCGGAACTACTGATAAATCGACCACTTTCATAAATTTTAACTTCGTCTTTATTATCTTCTATAGCGAATACAGCCTGATCACTGCCTTTGGTGATATATTTACAAACATACTTTATCGATTTAACAGAGTTGCAGTATTCCACATTGATATGAGCTTCAAAAATCCGCGAGAGAACAGGATTGTATGGTACGACCCAGCGGTTATCAATGGTGATGCCATTGATTTCAACAATAAAACCACCATCTTCCGGTTTCCTACGTCGATATTTTGGGTATCCATCATCTCCTGTTTGAGTTTCTTGCAGAAATTCTTTAGGAAATTTTTTGCTGCAACAACCTTCTTTCATGCAAGGCGACCTGTTATTTAAGCTACCGCAAGGTCCGTGGATCATGTTGGCCTTGACGATTTCATAAAGAAGAGGATCTTCGGCTGGGTCTGGTATTTCATCATCATCTATCTGATCTGGAGTGAAACGTAGTTTAAGCCACAATAAAATATGTTTGTGAGGTAAACCTCGCTTCTGCCATTCAATAGAATACGTGTAACATTTCATTTCTCCAAATAATTCACCCTTCGTTAATAATGCTATAAGCGATTTCACTTTCAAGTGGAAGACCCTAGCTATGATATCATGCCGGTCGTAAGACTTTTGGCCATGTAGTAATGCTTCTGTAATGTCGCTCCATCGGGGATTACACGTAAATGTTATAAATAAGTCCGGACGACTAAAATTGCGGACGTACGTCATAGCATCCTGGGCCTTTTCATGCATATACCGTGGTGATCCAGTAAAAGACGATGGAATCACTACCATCTGACCTAGTTCGGTAACATCGGTATCTTGTCTTCCAATAGCATCTTTTAGGTGCATATAATCGTCTACTCTAAGTTGCGCCTGGTTGTTCTGAATAAAGTTTAATCGTTCTGTTTCAATTTTCGCGTACATATCTACTAAGAATTGATTAAAGAGAGATCGACAGTACGGTAAATGGTTGATCTCTGTTTCTCGGGTCATGATGCGGTATGAATAGAAATTCATTGCAGATACTGTTTTTTTAAGAGGTAAATTTGTTTTTGGATCGATCTGATAAACATCTACAGAGTAATCGTCCTCACCCCGGCAAAACAGGAAAGGATACTGTAAGGCATCATACGAACGATGCACCTCATTTATTTTTTGTAACTTATCATCATGACTTTGTAATACAATATCCCCTTTTTCAAACTGCTGCCCAACTATGACCAATGCAACTTCACTTGCTGCTGGAGCATTATATCGGCCACGATGAGCATTGGCTGGTTTCCTATCAGCATGAATTACAACTTCGAAGTTTTTACAATTTTGAGGTATTTTTTCGAGAGTAGTCTTCAAATCCTTTATGTAGGAGTTATAACTATGCAACATCGTCTGCAGTTGTTTTACCAGATCCTGGCGTACGTCAGGGATGTGACCAGATCTTATACGTACCTCTCTTTCATCCTCTCCAACAAAATAAATCTGTAGAAATTGAGGATTTTGTTGGGGCAAAGGTTGTAGGCCACCAATTAAATGATACACTTGACCTTGTACTTTGAAAGTAGGCATAAATCCATGTTCCTTGATTTGTTTGGCTCCGAAAGATGTCATTTGGAAACAGCTATTATATTTTCTAATCCTGTCCATGAAATGTACATGGTCCGGGTGAGAGCCCATGATCAAACTGAAAAGTGGTTCGGGAAGACGCAAAGTAGGTGGCAGTCGCACTTTGCCGGCACTGCAGCACATTCCGGGTGGCTCAGTTTTATACTTTAAAGCGCCACAGTGTTTGCATTTGTGACTCATAGTGCCGATGGATACAGTTTTATCGGTTTCATATGATATCTCTGGATCGTATTTCATTCCGGAAAGAGCTTTAATCTTCCATGGAAGTAAGCGCCTTTATGAGCGTAATCCTGGACGGCTTTGTTCATAAACACTAACAGCGGCTCTATGAACTTCCGGATGATTTTGCTGGTAAGAAGAAGCAGCGGCTCTATGAACTTCCGGATGATTTTGCTGGTAAGAAGAAGCAGCGGCTCTATGAGCTTCCGGATGATTTTGCCGGTAAGAAGAAGCAACGGCTCTATGAGCTTCCGGGTGATTTTGCTGATAAGAAGAAGCAGCGACTCTATGAACTTCCGGATGATTCATCTGATATTTTTTAGCGGCTCTTTTGAGTTGATTTTTCCTTACGTTATTTATGAATCTTGCACGACGTTTCTTATTACGCTTAGCAGAACTGGATATTGGATCAGAAATTTCCATACGCTTTGCGGGACTCGGTATTTTATCAGAAATATTTTGAACAGTTGTAGCGTCATTGCAAGGTAAATAAACATCAAAATGTCCGTTTGATAAGTCTAATGTGAAACGAAGTCTCTTAATGGGACTTCCTTCTACACCGAATCTTTCATACAGATATCCATTGCTATATATCTCAAAAGTGAAACCAAATATTTGTGCAGCAGCAACTAACTCGCATAAACTTCCATAAGTGGAATGTTTTAACATATCGATCGAGTATTCCTCAGAATTTCTATAATTATTTCCTATATCATCATGAGACATGATCGAAAAATATTGCCAATTGTTAACAATATGATCTACAATCTGAATACGAATCTCCCGAGACAAAACTTGAGTGTCGTACAGATGAAAAGATATTGCATTGAAGAGTCAAGCACCATCCGCCAACATGGGAACTACTTTATGTGGCGACATTTATGCTCAATATTTCCACAATCATCGTGACAACGCAGGAAAACCGTGATATTACTCACAATAGGCTAGAGTTCTCAGACTCCTAATGCCTTTTCAAGGCTTCATCGCCTCTATATATAATGAGACTCGATTATTTCTCTTGTGGTTGAAGCTCAGCGTAGCCATCTAGCGGCTCTTTATCGGTACTACATACTTTAAAATTCATGAGACATATCAACACTGCACGTTCCCTTCGTATTATCATTTCGAAAGTTACGACACGGAAACAGTCTCGTTCTGTTATACTAAAATTTTTTTCTCTGCGAAAATTTTTTTCTCTGTGAAAATTTTTTTCTATGCAAAAATTTTTTTCTCTGCGAAAATTTTTTTCTCTGCAAAAATTTTTTTCTCTGCGAAAATTTTTTTCCCTGCGAAAATTTTTTTCTCTGCGAAAATTAAGTAAGAAATGGAAGAAGCGTTTCAACCGTTTGCACGCACGGAGGGTGTGATTTTTTCGAATTGTTTTTTTCCTAATGTCGTGCCAGATATGATGCCGCAAGAACCATCCTGAAATCTCTTTCCCCCACATAAATATAGTACAGCTGGAAAAAATGCACATTTGACGCATTTCACCCCCTGGGGGTGAAATTTAAAAAGCTAAGAAATTTTTTTCTGAGTAATGATATTCCAGATATAATGCCGCAATAACCATCCTGAAATCTCTTTCCCCGTAGAAATATAGTGAAAAATCGAAAAATGCATATTCGACGCATTTCACCCCCTGGGGGTGAAATTCCGAAAAACCCAGAAATTGCTTTTTTCCTGATATTATTCCAGACTTTTTGCCGCGAGAACCGTCTCGAAATCTCCTTTTCCCGCAGAAATATAGTAAAAAATCGAAAAAACACATTTTAACCCTTTCCATCCCCTGGGGGTGGAATTTCAAAAAACCGTTTCTTAGTGAGCACCTACTATGTGGGTAGAAGGTACTCACAAATTTTTAAGTTAATCGGATGAGTGGTTTTGGCTGGGCATTGATGAATCAGTCAGTCAGTCAGTCAGGACAAGTATTTTTATATATAGAGAAAAGATTTCAATTTTTAGAAAATATTGAAATTTTTTGAAAATTTTGAAATTTTTTGAAAATTCTGAAATTTTTTGAAAATTTTGAAATTTTTTGAAAATTTTGAAATTTTTTGAAAATTTTGAAATTTTTTGAAAATTTTGAAAATTTTGAAATTTTTTGAAAATTTTGAAAATTTTGAAATTTTTTGAAATTTTTTGAAAATTTTGAAAATTTTGAAATTTTTTGAAAATTTTGAAAATTTTGAAATTTTTTGAAAATTTTGAAATTTTTTGAAAATTTTGAAATTTTTTTGAAAATTTTAAATTTTTTTGAAAATTTTAAATTTTTTGAAAATTTAAATTTTTTTTGAAAATTTTAAATTTTTTTGAAAATTTTAAATTTTTTTGAAAGTTTTGTCATTTTTTGATAATTTTAAAATTTTTTTAATTTTTTGAATTGTTTGAAATTTTTTGAGTATTTTGAAGTTATGAAAATTTTTTACTAGGAAGGAAATAAATTTTTCTCTAGGGTGAAAATGGTATTTTTTCATCCTTGGGGAGAAATGGACTAATTTCCGCTCTAACCACGCTCGAAATGAGCAGTTTTCCATCCGTTGTACATGCATGGAAAAGGGTTTACAGTCACATATAATATCACCTTGAACACTTCTTGACTAATTTTGAAGAACTTGTTACCGTCGATTTTTAATGTAAAATTGTATGTCCATACGACAATATTAAGTTACCTTATAATTTATAGCTACACTGTAAAAAAATTCCTGTTACATGTAACGGAAGCAAAAGTTGCTAATGTATATTAAAAATTGTTATTGTTATAACTGAAAATTAATGTTACAATTACTGAAATTTAATACACATTTACATTAAATTTAATGCAAATGTACACTAAATTTCATGAAATGTTTCTTAAATTTCATGCACATGATACATAATTTACATTTCTGTTACGTGTACGTAAAATGCTTTTAAGTTTGTGACTTAAAAGTATATTAAATTTAATGTTATTTGTTACAGTGTATGTAGAACCTCGATTTATTAACGTCTTTTGTTGGCAGAATATTTTATTTTTCCTGGCCATGATCAGTGTTCAAGGTTCGACTGTATTTCTTGCACGTGTTAAGAAAAGTTTATTTTAACACAAATTTACATATGAATAAGTGGTAGACTATCAAATAACTATTGTTGTACAAATTGTGTACATAATGATAATTATCATCTAAAGCATGAAAGAATATTTAAATAGTCTATCCGGAAGAAACAAGTTTATAGATTCCTTCTCATTGACTTAGTGAGATCGTGACAGTAATATTATATATATAGTATACAGATAAGTTTTTCTTCAAATTAAGGTAAGCTATCGAATAAATTTAAAATAAATTATAAATGTCTTAAACGTATAGGAAAGTAACATTTTTTAGGTTCAAATATATTAGTTTCTTAATTGAACCACATTTGTAACAAAATTACATTTTGTTATTTAAAGAAATTCTACTTTTAGCATGTTAGTATTTTATATCTAGTTCTTGGAAAGTTTCGAAGAATATCAATATTTGATCAACAAAAAACTGTCGAGATGGTTAAATTAATTTCAATTGCATTTGCAATTTTTATAATTTCGTACCAACAACAAGCATGCATAGCATTTGTGATTACTACTGTTGATACTGTATTGACTGTTATGAGCATTGGAACATATCTTCACGATATGTACAGTAGTACTGTAGAAGAAGTGGCAACAAGCTTAGATCCCTTGGTAGAAATCAGGAAAATGAATGAAGAAATAGAATACGGGTTTGAGTCAATAAGTACTACTTTAACACAACTACCTAGTATAATTAATTTACTTGAAGACAGACGATCACTTAGGCAACATTATCATCAAATTAGGATGATTTTCGAAGAAGCAGTGGAATATCACAATAGAATAAAGCATGGTGATGTAGAGGATCATAGTATATATGAGTATTTCAGGAATGATAAAGATGCAGCTCTTGATGAGCATATTACAATAATTTACTTCATTCTATTGAATAATGAATCTGTATCATATTTAGTCAGAAATTTCACCAAAAGTTTAGAGGTAAATTAATAACACTTGTTGTGGAAATTGGATTTTACATTCTCATCTAATTTAATAGAATTACTCTTGTCCATGTGAATTTTATATTGTTTATTCAATTAATCAGGTATATATTTTTATAGAGATATGAAAATGTTTGCATAACAGGGATGTCATATATGCAGTTGCTTGACAGCTTACTAGTAAAACTAAGGATCGCCACCGCTCAATATTTTACGGCGAAAAATTTAATGTTAGATCTTTTGGAACTAGGGGGTAAGCGTGCAGATTATTAATACTTTTAAATTTAATTATTTAAAATATGTAATATTTACATTTAATTTTTAACTTTTGCTACCTAGTAGAGGGAGCTTTGTGATGGTAAAAAAGCTATGTTAAAATCAGTATATAGAAAAATGTTTTGAGAGATCAAATAGTGAATATAATTATGTTATTTTTAAGGTCCACGGAAATACAATTCTACAAGAAAACTTTTTATGCGAAGTCTGGAATCGCGCTACCGAACCAGTGCAATTCAATTTAAACAAATGATGACCAGGGCATCTCGAGAAGTTTACCGATGCGATAAACGCGTTTATATAGGTATAAGGAAATTTTTATATAGAAAAGTAATATATATTTTGAAAGAAATAATTTGTTAATATTATATATTTATTGCTTATTAAGTTTTCGCGTACGCGTAAGTCAAAATTGGCTATTGTTAGCGCATGGCTACTCCTTTCGAATGTAAGCGTCTGCTGCAATGGTGTGATATAGTATTTCGGATATCATTTAATTTTCGCCTATTATCAGCATCGTCGATAATTTTTTATATACCGTAAATTGCTAATTGATCAAAAAAGTTAAGTGTAATTATGATTTCATGCTTTGGCTAATGACTTGTAATACCTTTTTTTTGTCACGAACAAGAATAAAGCCTATAGGTATCTATTTATCAATCTAAATTTCAGTAATGGTTAACAAATCGTCTCAATAACGTTTATTTTGCTAGTCTGCACAATTGAAGGGCTGGATATGGGGCTGAAATAGCAATAAGAGGATTAGCACTTTGTTGAAGTTTTTTAACTCAAATAGTAATGCGCAGATAACAAAAAATATATTGTAGTTAATCCAAATTTTTTCTTCAACACTATTTATTTATTTATTATTTCTTTATCTGAGCATTATTACTTGAGATAAAAATCATAAAAAAAGTGCTAGTCCCCTTATTGTAACTGGCCCTACAATTGAGTTATGGTACTATCAAATTACTTTTCTCAGTGGAATCAAGAAACATTTAAATCATATGTTAATTGCGATTTTTTAGATGATGAACGCTACAAGCAGCCTAACGGTAAACATACTTTTTAATTTTTAAAATTCTGATGATTTTCTAAAATTATCAAATCTATTTGTGTATCAATTTTTAGATTCTTCTTACTATGAGATTCAGTCATTCCAAAAATACATTATAAACGTAGATACCGCTATTGAGCGAGGTCATAATTGTATCGAGTGCGCTGCCATAAACCACGCTCAAATCAATCATTGCGGTTACAATACAAGATTTTGCCCAAAAACACGTATATGTCGGAGTAATTTATTAGATTGTGAATCTTTACTCCAAGAGCCTACTATTACGTCATGGCGTACTCCATTGACGCAAGTTTGCCTAAACGTAAGTATTTTGGTCGCAAATACATACAGATTTCTCTTTTCACCAGAAACAAATAAATTTTTTTTTTTTTAACTTTAAATTGGTAAACACTTGACTATAACTTAATGGTTAAATTCTGCAATAATCCTGATATATTTTAAGCGAAAAAAGGGTGAATGAGTAAAACTAAGCTGCAATCATTACTACGATTTTTATAGTACTTTGTATGCAGAACCACGTGGTAGAATTTGGTAGTTTCTTCATTAAAATGATTAGAATTTCTAATAATATTTTTTAGTGCTTATATAACTGCTACGGACTTGACATTTTCTTATTAAAATGTTCTCTAAAGTTCTTTTTTGAAAATCATACTCTTAAAAATAGCGAACTTTTGGCATTTAACCACATATATGAAAGTTTGTATAGAGAAGATATTCAATTCTGCAGAAAAATAAGTAACTATAAATCAACGTACTATAATATAGACAGTAAGAAGCTCGGCACGCGGTATGTGGCCAGCGGCCCGCCGGCTGCGTGACTCGCCTTTCCGGAGTTTCAGAGCGAACGAGCTCCGCTTACTCTGAAACGTCTTCGTATCTTGCATCGTAAGCGATACAAGGAAATCAAAAAGCGTAGCTATACGCTTTTTGCATGTAAGGCACGACCGGCGATGCTCGCGCTTCAAGCTTGCCTATTATTTTCATTGCTCCCCATTGGATTGGCATTATATTAAACAGAAGAGAAGGAAATATTAATTTTTGTGGTTAAATAATAAATAGTTTCTCTGTACATATATCATTAAGGTGATGCTAAACCACCCGCCATCAAAAATAATGAGAACACAAATATTTCGTTTAAATTTCAATTTTTAGTAAATACTCTAGTAAAAATTTCTAAATGTGAAAAACTGTAACAAATGTGTGAAAAACTGTGTAAAACCATGATAATTTCGTGAAAAACTGTGAAATTGGGCTTACATTTAGAACAGGATTTTTAAAAATATTATAGAATATTTCATAAATTTTGTTACAGTTCTTCTTAGTTATTCACAATTTTCACTGTTTCCACAAATTGTATCACAATGTCTCACAGTTGTGATTTTCTTTATATAAGAGAAAGCACCGTAAAATATCTGAGAAAATGTGAAAAACTGTGAAAAACTGTGAAAAACTGTGAGAAAATGTGAAAAATTGTGCAAAATTTATTAGATGAAATACGTGTTTTCTATAAGTGGGAGCAACAGTGAAAAATTATGAAACAAAAATGTAATAGTGCGAAAGAATGTGCATATTTGTTTGTAACAGATATTCCAAAAGTATGTGTATTCTCACATTTTTCATTTAGTTTTTAACACTCTTTTCACATATATGTCATTTCCACCAGGGTATCTATCTGAAATGTTGTCCCAAACAAAAACAATCCCTCTCCATAGAAATATTTTGTAAAAATTGAGAATTAAACGAAAAAGGTATTTTCTCGCATACGACTGTAACAGGAGGATTTAGAGCACTCTAAAATTGTGATTTACAAAAAGGAGTAAATGTATCAATCTCTTGGATCAATGAGAGATTAATTCGCAAAATTTGTCTCGATGTCAACTTATAATCACTGCTTTAAACCTAAAGAACCAAAGAAAAAAATGATTTTATTATGTAAAGTTCAAGCGGGTCCTGCACGGATGTAACAAACATCTTTCCACTTTGTCCAAAAACATTAAAGCCTCGGTAACTTGTCTTGTCATGATGTCATGATTAAAGAAGGCAAGAAACAAATTTTGAGGATTTTAAAATGCCAATATAAGATATTTTAAAGAAGTTAAAAATTTCAAAATTGTTAATAAATCTTTATCTTATGTAATAATTTGTACGTACGATTAAAAGTGAAGTATTTGTTTAACTTTATGTACAGTGTATATTTCGAAATACGTAATTCGTTAAAAATATCTAGTGCCCTCAGAGACATTCGCTTATACTGTTTCCCCGCAATATTCAAAAAGATTCATTAAAATGAGTTTTAAAAGAAACCTTTTGTAATTAAAATAATAAATTATTGAGAAAAATGCGTTCACAGTTACAATCTGGTAGGCTGTCTACATATGGTAGCGGTCTGTATTAGTTAGCCTATCCTTATTAGTGTGCCCTTATTTCAAGTAAAGTGTACCAACAACTTGGAAATAAATAAAAGGAATTATTTTTAAAATAAAGATAATCAACCCTGGTAGAAATCTTATCGTGGCGCCCACATTCGAAAATTTAAAAATAATGTTCCTTGCATATGAAAAACAGTGATCACAAAATAATGTTCTGATTGATGTAGTTGTTTCTTGAAAAGTAATATATAAATAATAATAATATCATATGTACAAATATATACTTTATAACATGCTTTATTTAAAATTAGAATTTTAATTTCAGAACTGCAAATAATTTTGTATCCTAATGTGAGTTCTTATAATACATAAACTGTTCATCCGTGACAACATTTTCAAAGACAAACACATTAGTCGAATACATGTAGACGATAATTTTCTTTATAAGTAACAAATTACTATGTTTTAACTGGCCATATATGTCAAATGAAAGTGTTTGATTATAAATTAATCACAGTAGGAAATACAAAAATAGAACATATATATAATAACTCAAATACATTATTTCTTTTTAAAAATAGAAAATTAATCAGTTGATAATAAATGTGTGTGAAAATAGTTTTCCTTACATAAACCATACAGGTTTTGAAACCAAGCCATTATTTAGGATGGAACATAATCAAATGTAAGGAAACTAATTTTACATAAACAAAATAAATATATGCACTAATACTTCATATAGTTATTTGGATATTCAGATTATTTTCTTATTTTGATTGTTTAATATATATGTGTAACATAATATTGTTATTGAGTTCTTAAATATAAAAACTCGAATCATCTAAAATTTGATAACCTTACACTTTAGAGGTTATTTACATTTACTTACATTGGTAATATGTGAACAATAACGTATAAATACCTTTAAATCAAAATAATACATATTAAGCATAATAGATTATGCTTCTGTTTCTTAAAACATAACCTTTAAGTGGTTGTTATTGTCATAATTTTGCTTATCTAGTTTTATCGGGGCAAATAATATGGGAAACTAGAAGGATCGTCCGTTACACGCCTTTATAGTAACTATCTAGTTTGCCTACATAGATCTTCACAGCGCGAGATTATTCTACATAGATTTGTAAAGTGGACGGGATAAATTTCTACCAGGGAAGTTATCTTAATTTTAAAAAGCATCCCTTTTATTTATTTCAAGGTTGTTGTTTATATCCCCTGGTTTAAACAAAGGCGCACTAATAGAAACAGGCTCACTAATACGGACCGATGCCTTAAATTGTTTTAAAGGTTTAACTATAACTTTGTTAAACTTCGAATTTGTAGATCTAATAGGTCTCAAAATGTTCTTTAAATTACAAAAATATAATAAATGTTATATATAAACATTTTTCTTCAAAAAAATGAGTCGAGGACCCGCTTAACCCTGTAAGTCCAGAATTACGTTATCATATTCGACCCTTTTTTGACTAATATGTTATAAATAATCAGTAGTAAACATTACGATACAAAAACTTATTAGAAGATTAGAACATAATAAGTACCTATATTCTGTCTGGAAAACTAAACTTTACAACTACTTTGCAAATCGATAAAGTTTTTAAGGTAAAATCAAATAAAATAGAAGTGGGAAGTATTCTTTCCACTTGGACTGAAAGAGTAAAAAGATTAAATATAAATGAACATATAATGTAAAATAATCCGATCTATAGCAGCGCGTGTATAATAATCACTGTTACTAATTTATAAACTAAAGCCGTTAAATGCAAAAGAATTTTAAGAATGATTAAAAATACAAAAAAATTTGTTTTTCTTAAACTTTCTTAAAATTACGTTTTTGTAAGCAATGTTGAATACAAAAAAGTTGTATTTTTTTGAAGTGGTCGTATCTAAAAATGATGACAATGCGAATATTTTTGTACCATTTTGACTTTTTGATATATTATTGAATATTTAACAATACATTATAATATATATTTTATTCCCTACTCAACCGCAATGGCCACTTTATTGACCTCAAAAGCGGAATAAAAGTAGCATATGATTCCTGCAAATCTACTTTTTCCCGCAAAATTCCTTTTTTTCCCACCTTTAGTGGGAAAAAAGTAGCTCTTTTTCCCTCATATTTTTTTTCAGCAAATGCATTTTTTATTAATTATTTTTCTCTATATTAATATACATTTTCAATAAAGTCTAGTTCTTACCGAATAAAAATAAAAATGTCAATAAAAACGTTTTCATTAATTAGAAATATTTAATATTTTGTACATAATATTTAATACCTAACTTTTACATAGAATAATTATAATTAGATTTGTGCTAAGTATTTATACTTAAATATTGACAAATTGAACTCATATAATTTAAACTTTTAAATGTACTTAACAAGTTCATAACATTTTAATAAATGATATCAAACGTCCGTGCGCGGGTCCCGCTTTGTAAGTCAATAAAGTGGCCACAGTTAAGTCGGGAATAAAGTTCTATATGTAATACGCGAATAAAGTCGATTATTCCCTCGGGTTATTACTGCCCGCGGGAATAAACTGCGACTTTATTTCCTTGTTGCATAATGTACTATTTAATCTATGTGAAAAAATACTAGGAGCGTAATGCCTACGCTAGATACGAACGCGTTATTCAAAATGAATCATCGCAATACAACTGCAATGGCCATACAACGAGAATTCAACACTATATACGCAATCAATTTACGCCTTACACTTCTCGCCATTGTAAATGGTGTCAATGTATCTGCCAGGAAAATGATTACTATATTAGTCTTCTACCCGAAGTCTCCAATGTTGCAGCAAACAAGTAAGATATTACATTTTGAATAGAATTATTTAACTTTGTTTCATACATTTGTACACTTTTTATATATATAAAAGATAAAGGTATAACTAATTGACTGACAGACTGACTCATCAATGACACAATCTAAACCGTTAGACTAAGAAATGTGAAATTTAAGGGGTTAATTCCTTTCATTATGTCAGCATCCACTAAGAAGGAATTTTTCGTGATATTAAACCGTACAAATAATTGTTTTGGACTAATAAATTGTTGTTATACTAACTAATTACTATGTTAAATATTGAAATATAATTAATTATACACGAATTATAGTCGTTTGCAAAGTACAGCTTTGAAAAAAAAATTTAAATTTATAAAGTAGTCATTTTCGAACCCCACTTCCCTTATTTTCCATCGTATAAGGAACTTAATATTTATTACATTTCATTTCTCAGAATAGTGACAGGAGCTAGATTAATTATTGAAGATAAAACACTGTATATTCAAATTGAGGAGGGAAAAGTATTGGCTAATGGAACTATCGATAAAAATACGATGTCGTGGAAGCCAGTAGGAAAAGGTGCCGGATATATAAAATTTCGATCTTAATGAATTTCTTTTAATCTTAAAATTCATTTTTGTCTAAAGAATTTAGAAAAAATGTAATTTTTTAATTGATTTACTTACAGTTTACTTAAATCACAATGTATTTTATACTGAATATGATGCTCTTCTAACTATTTTACATTTTTTACTTAAAGTATTATAAAGCTTCAGATTGAATTATATATATATATATATATATTTATATTATAGGCACACGTACAATGATTTCTTGGGAAGAAGTTAGAGAAATCGACTTGACTGAAACAATCTTACCCATTGACCGGGTTCTTGCCGGATTGGTGTTTCAGAAAAACGGCAAACGAATAAGCTTGGGGGTGTTTTCAAATAAATACGATTTCAGAACTGCCAAACTAACTGGAGAGCTGAGAAGCTTATACAAACTGGATGTACCTGCACCCGCAAAGTAAGACGCAAATTTTATGCTAGCTTCTTGAAGAATGTGATCATGAGTCTTATATAATTTCATCTTTTTTACTTTTTCCTTTGTAACTTTTTAGAGAAGAGCTCGATTTAAGGGATAGAGATGTTACAACTAAAACGAAGATGCCGAATATGCCTGATTCGACCACAAATCAATTTGTGAAATTTACAACTACAAAACTAGAGTTGGATGGAGGACAAACTACGATTCCATTTATTGACACTCAAGTCGTCAAACCGAATCCAGTGATACCATTAGCGGGTGCTGGCCTGTTTCATACAGGGCAAAAAGGATATGGCGGTTTTATCAGTCTAAAATTGTATACATACAATATAGTACCATTTATCGTTGTAGATTCGGAAATTTGAGACACTCGATTATGTTTATTGAATTTAAATTTTCTGCAAGAAGTAAAAACATGACATTTATAACAAATATTTTTTTTATAACACGTGTATAAAGAAGACCATTTTCGGCGCCTATAAAGTGGAACGAAAATAGAGTTTTCCGACCGTCAGAAATGAAGTGGAATAAAAATAGTCATTTCCGCTTCCATTTTTTTATATTTGCTCTATTTCCTTAAGAAAGCTTCAAATTTTTAAGTATTTCAAAAAAAGTCAATCTACTTTGTAGACGACAAAAAATGGTCTTCTTTATGCACTTTTTATAAAAAATACGGATTTCCTCCAAACATCTGTTGCACTCTATTGATTGCTAATTAGGTTATTTCACTAAGATGGCGAGCACTGCAGTCTCGGGCACTGTGGTCCAATACTAGGGAGTTTTAGAGTTGTAGGTGTCTAAATATTATCAATACGTCTTATGACGTCACAAGTGAAATAACCTAATTAAGGTGATGATAAACCCCCATATTACTGGCGAATACGGGTAAACACTTCTTTTATTTAATTCTCAATTTTGAAAAAATATCTCTCTGTAAGGTTGTAGTTTTTGATTGGGACAGTAACATTCCAGAGATCTATTTAATCAAAGTTGAAAATGAACTAAAAAAAGTGGTTCCTCGTAAAGGTCGGTGATGCGTGGGATTAGCATTTCCTGGATTTCTGTAAAATTGTAGACTTCTACGTCTAAGAGAATAAAGAAGAGAATAAGAATTTACAATGGTTTTTAAATCTATTGGGAATTTAAATTTGCAATTCGACACTAGCGGATTCTGGATAAACTAATAAAAATGGCCGACGAGGTGGTAGCTTGTCTATACGATTTACACAGGAAAAAATTTTAGTAATTGAAATACAAGTTTAATATGTGACATAATAATTTGTTGCCATTACCCGATGTAATATACCTTCATATAGTATATGCAACGATATTAATAGGTTTCTTTGTTACATATAAAACTTTTAACTCAGTTTATGTAAGTCTTATTGGAAACTGACCCCTCGGCGGCCATGTTTTTCGTTTTTTTCTTATGGGGAACAGCAGCGCTCCTCTAGGCGCGGTGGAAGCTTTCTTTGCCAATAGAAGAATAAGAAATTATTTCTGATATAGAGATATAGTAAACAATGTAAATTCTTATGTTCTCTTCCTTATTATTGGAAATCCTAGGCCCTACATGTATTACTGGACGCATCGCGTGTGTATTTTATTTTATAATGTGTAATTCGTGTACTATTCAGGCTGTATGCAAGAAACCAGTACCTATTGTTATGTATGAAACTGTGCCAGATAGTAGATTTATTTTTTAAGTGCAGATAAAATCGAATTCCCCAGATTACTATAGAATTTTCAATTAGCCGAATTATTAGGTACTCTTTTCTCGAATTTCGTAGTTAGGTTTGGTTTGATATATAGTTCTTATTAAAAACGATTTTTGGAAGATTAAACAAAAAGACTTTGACTGCTTAGTGTAATTAAAAAACCACTGCCAAATCATTGGCACTTAACTTCCTCAAACTAAATTAATTGTTTCAATATGAAGTTCGGTGTTCTAATAAATTAATTTTAAATTGCTGTTTGAATCTAAGTTTAAGACTATTTTATGGATAACTAAAAAAAAAGTTCTCGCTTTTAAAATACTCTTGGCCTTACAGGGTTAATCTTTGTAATTGTAAGAATGTTTTGAAATCTATCAGATGTAAACATTTAATATTTTAATGTAATTATACACATTTAAGTGAAACAATTTATATTAGATAATATACAAAATTGAAACTTTAAACGTGTTTTTGTCGGAACTAATTTTCCTAATTTTAACTAGCTTACCACTTTTCGATAAACTCTTTTTAAAATACTTTTTCGTAACAAATTTTGAATACAAATAAATTGTATTTTTTCGAGATCTACAACTATAATATGATTAATATGTTATAATATGTGACGTTTTCGTAAGAAATGTTGAATACAAAAAAGTTGTATTTTTTCGAGTTCTATAACTTTACCATGAAAAATTTAATAAAGATATGAAATTTATTCAAGATAGAGCTAAAATTCGATTTTTCAAAATCGTTAAAGATTGTCTCGTATGGAAATACTCTCAAGAGAGAAGTGGCCTTTAGAAATTTCAGTCAGTTTCACCGCAGACTGGCTGAGTTAATCGATAAACTTGATTCCATACTCACATACATCTATGGGTGCTTGAACTGTATTCCTACAGTGTTAAAACATGTTTTCATTCATTCATTTCTTAGTTTTTAAAATATTACACTTTTTGCTCGTGAGGTTTTTATAAATCTTTTTGAAATGTTCAGAAAATATACCTTAGTATATGTAGAACATAAACTGTTGGTTACATTTAAGAATTTTTCTTCTTATCTCATTTTATCCATCAGTCATTAGTAATAAACATAATTTTTAAAGCATTTTCATAAGCCAAATGTCTGCATTTTCCGGTATTTCCATCTCTTAATTCAGTTTGTCTGGCAGCTTTGTCTGGAATCATATGTGTGATATTGATGTGGATTCTCTGCAGCTCTCAAACCTACTTGTCGCATAGCCTGAGTTTGAAGTCGGGTTTAGTGTTGATGCTGACGATCTACAGTTCTGGTAGTAGCTTACCATTGAGCTTGTTCATGTCGACGTACCTTACTCTGCACTGCAGATTCCGCTGCTTGTTGAGTAGCTTAACATGTAGCTTGAACACGTCGACGTGCCTCACTATGTTCTGCAGTTTCTACTGCTCGATAAGCAGCTTGACGTGCAGCTTGTTCATTAGGGTGGGTCAAAAATTCATTTTTTTAATTTTTAAATATGCGTGACCCTGGAAAGGTGACTCTCTTATCACTAAGAATCTTTCCCATCAGGAGAATGGGCATAAGTACTTGTAAATGTCTTGATTTTTCAAACTGACAATGTCCTCGAGATAGAAAAGTGGCTGTAAAAAATAGATTATTTTTAATTGATCAACGAAATGACAGAAAAATGATGATTGATACGGTGGGAAAAATTACGACAAAAATGTTTATGAACAAATTAAACAGAAAAGCACCGAAAGTTGATAAGGAAAATTAATATTTTTCTTCTATCCCTTCAACCGCCATATCTAATTTAGGTAGTGACTTTGCACCATCAATCTCTGAAAGCTCTGAAAATACTCAAAACTCTGACGATTCTTTTAAGATGAAACAACCGCAATCTCAAAAGCGTATAAAACTTTCCACAACAGCCATGATAAGTGACAGATACAACATATCTGACCGAACATCTGCAGCAATTACTTCAGCAGTTTTATATGACGTTGGAATAATCGATGATAAAAATACATCGAAAGAAATTAAATTGCAAAGTTTATTTTTCGATTGCCAGAAAGATTGTACATTACACTTTAAATCGATAAGATATCGTCAATACAAAAAAAAAGATAAAGGAAGAACATGTTACTAGTGCAAGTAAACCTGGATTAAAATACCTCGGACATATTAGTGCGCAATACGGTGACTCAAAAACTGTAGCTAGTGATATTTCTGACTTTTTAAAAGTCAATAAAATTGACTACCATAAGCTTACAGCGATTGGATGTGATGGTTGTAATACCAATACCGGAGTTCATAAAGGTATAACAAGAAATTTGGAGATATATTTAAAATGAAAGCTTGGAGCCTACGGTGGCTCAGTTGGTAGAGTGTCGGATTCCCACGCCGGTGTCCCTGGTTCGAATCTTCGTCTCTGACGATTAATACAAGCACCTCTGTAAAAATTGCATGTGATTTGTTTACAAACACACCGCAGACCCCCGTAACCGATTAGCACCATATGCAAGCACAAGAATGACGACGTTAGAAAAAAAGAAAAAAAACAGTAAAAGCGAAACGCTGTGCTTTTCGCATAAGGCGTTCGCAAATCTTTATCAAATGATCTTAATACCATATAAGGGGAGAAAAATTCTACAGCAAATAAGCACGATAAAGCTAAATGTATGTTTCATATTACAATAAGAGAAGTATGTTAATGGTATATTTTATTTTATCTCATGGTTTTCATATTTTCGGGACAGACTAAACTCTTTTAGGAAAACTCTTGGAAAAATCGTTTGAATTTGGTAACAAATTTGTAGTAGTTTGTGAGAGTCGTAATAAACGCTCTTAGAGTTACAGCATGACGAATCGCGTTTTTCGCTGTTTTATTTGTTTCGTGCAGAAATATGTTTGTATTTTTTACAAAGGTAGGTCAAGTTACGTTTCTATACTTAAGAAATGTATCGATTTTTAATGGCTCAAGCTAATAGGCATAAAACCGCATGAATATTGCCAAAAATTTAAAGCAATATAGCCTTTCAGTATCTATCGTGCTTCCTCACGCCCACGTTTCCTGCACTCCCTACACTTCATCGACGAACTATATTAACGACTTCTTCAATAAGTAAGTGAAAAGAAAAGTAATGAGAATGACTAACTAGACCTACAGAAGCTAAGTGCCAATGTAGCGGTTTTTATTTGCGCAAGTTGAGTCGATTTAATAAAAACTCAAAGAAGAGTCGGGAGAATGTTATGACAAATATTGTACATTTTTTGGACATGTTTAGACCCATCCTACCATGGGTTACTCTAGAAGGAACAGTATTTTATGGGCTTTTCTTTGAATTTAGCTTTCGTGCTCGGACGGACTTTTTGAAGAAAAGCTTCTAAAGGTATCTAATCGGTGTAGAAAAGTGTTTTTAGGGATGCGGAGTAACATATCAGATTTTACGGCAAATGGATTTTTGGTCAAATCCATAAGACATGCGCTTACTATAGCTATTATTCTGCATATGACATACATAAACTCTATTTTTCACACAGAGCCTCTGTATGAGGATAGGGCGGGTGCCAAGCATTACAATGGCTTATTTGCTATCTACATGATAATGAACTTCCTCTAAGACACCATATTGAGCACATTGATGGTAAATCTGGTGAACGAATCATATAAAATAAGAAAAGATGATTTCAAAATATTCTGAATGCTAGAAGCAATTATATTGAACTCATTGATAAGCAACGTATCAAACTTACAGAACCACCTACTATAATGAAATGAAGTACAAAAGATATAAACATATGCTATTAGTAAAACTGTACCGAAGATCGAATTTCCAAAATTTCCTTGCAACACGCTAGCTGTTGAAAGATATATCAAAGTTGTTATTGATGCATCTTCAGCAGTAGCTGGGCATGATGATAAGGATGGATATATTAAATGCAAGCTGTAATTCAGATCTATAATGCCAAATGTTGGAAGTAAGAAAGATTTTAAAGTAAAACAATATAAATAAATAGTAATAATATAAAAGAATCGATAGAGTTATGCGGTGGATATTACAATTTGATTTATGCTCTAATTAAATTTATGGTTGGGTGGTTGGGTAGAAGCAGAGTCGAACTTGAAAATGCAATCACTTCCACGTGGTGAGTTCTGGATTATTTATATCTGTAAATGAAATAAGTAAAGAACTGCACAATTATCTAAAAGACTACAAGAAAGATAATCACATTATTAGTTTTGTCTTATTTTAAGTAAATTTCAAACATTTTTCTCGTGATTAAATGATCACCTTCCCGGGGTCAGGCATATTGAAAAATTAAATAAATGAATTTTCGGTCCACCCTAGTGTTCACGAAGACGTGTCTCCTTATGTACTGACATTTCTGTTGCTCGTTGAGCAGCTTAACGCGCATCTTAATTAAGTCGACGTACCTCGCTACGTTCTGCAGTTTCCACTGCACGTTGATCAACTTGTTCACGCCGTCGTTGTTCGCCCTCATCTAGAGTTTCTGCTATTCGAGCATGTTGCATGGATCGACCTTTGGTAGAAGTCGGAGAAAGATTAGTCTTCTTTCTTTGAGGCATGTAAATACGATAAGTAGTTGTTTCTGTATATTATGCCGTTTAACAGAGAGCAAATAAATCCGTTGGAGTTATGCAAAAACATTTATAAACTGATATAAATATACATAGTCCGGGCGGAATTGCCGCATGAGTGAAAAACTATTCCCATTGAATTTTCTTGCGCAATATTGTTCAGGAGATTTCAATGCATTTTACTAGCCGGTAACCTGGTCAAATATTGTTTAAAAAAATAATTTTTAAACAAATTGCAATAAAGAAATTTTTAGTTGGACTAATTTTTTTTAGTTTTTTTTGTTCATTAGGAAAAAAAATGTTGTATAAACTTTTTCTTTAAAGTCATTATTTTTCGAATTATGATTTGAAAATCCTAAAATACGTAAATAACACGATTTTCAACGCTTAAAAAATCCATTATAAAGTGATTTTTGTCATACTCAAAATTTGTAGACATTCTTTGAACTGTGTTTATCAATGTCAAGAAATAAAGTTTCGATATTTTAACTTTGAACTCTCGTTTCTTAATTGATAATTAACCACGCGCACCGTATGTGCACTTGCGATTTGTGTAGGGGAAATCAGGGTAAAGTGAACATAGTAAATCTAAAAGTTGAAAAAAATAGTATTTTTCAGACTCAAAACATTACTTTGTCAGTTGCACAAGAAACTTATACATTAATAAATATATTAGCAACTTGAAATACAGTAATTTATTCAGTTTAATATTATTTAACTATCCTAGTGGAAATTTCAAAATGTGAAAAACTGTGACAAAAGTGTGATCAAATATGCAAAACCATGAGAAATTCGTGAAAAACTGTGAAATTGGGCTTACATTTGGAACAGGATTTTAAAAAATAATTATAGAATATTACATAAATTTTGTCATAGTTTCTCGTAGTTTTTCACAGTTTTTCACAGTTATTTACATTTTATCACAATTTCTCACAGTATAATTTATGTTATATAAGAGAATACAACGAAAAAAATTGTGAGAAAATGTGAAAAACTGTAAAATATGTGAAAACTTGTGCAAGTTTTATTAGATAAAATACGCGATTATTATAAGTGTGAGAAACTGTGAAAAAACTATGAAAAACTGCGAGAACCTGTGAAAAACTATGAAAAAATGTGCATATTTCTTTTGAAACAGATGTTTCAGAAGTATGTGTATTTTCACGTTTTATCACACATTCTCACATTTTTGTCATAGTTTTTCACAGTTTTTCATAATTGCTATTTTTACTAGGGTAACTCTGAAAAATACCGATTCATTTTACCCGGGCCTTTCAGTGCCGGGTAAAGTGAACTAAGGGATAGAATAAAATATTTGGAAGATATTTTACTACTTTATGCACAAGAATAGGTTATAGCGTTAATTTAGTTAATAATAAACCAAAAAGACATATTAATACCTTCAAAATACCGTAATAGACGAAGCAGTTAAATATGGAGATTATATTAGCTCATTTTTGTATGAATATGGAATGCGTTGCAACAGAGGCTTCGTATACTACGCTAGCACTTACTTTGATCAATATTTTGTTAAATTTTCCATCTGACCGCGTATAAATTAGTACTATCGCATTACTCTCTAGGCCACTTTACCTCGACTCATTTTACCCCTAGACGTCAATTCTTAAAAATTTTTGTTTAAGGTGATTCTAGACGTATAATATATGTCATAAAAATCAAACATTTTTTACTACAATTTAATCTCATACAATCTCACATAATGATATGAAAGTCAATATATTATGAAATAAGGGGTTATCGTAAAGCTAATCAAAAATTTTTTATCGAAATTCCGTTATTGTAAAATTAGATATCGTCAACTTTAGACTTTAAAAGAGAAAAAGTTTGCAAAACACTGGAGACATTATTATTTGTTATCCAATTTCAATTCTGAAGATCACATTTTTTTCCTCCAAAGATTTCAGGGGGACTTAGCGATGTAAAAATTGCAAAAAATCGATGAACTTGCAAAGTTACAGATAATATTTATACTAATAGTTTACAGCTAATAGTTTATACTTGTTCGGATTATTTAACTCTTTGGGGGGAATTTGAATTGCGCGCCGTAACTCGCCGCCCGCCGCAGCGGGCAAAAGTTCGGGCAAAAGTTCGCGGGCGCTTTCGTTGGCCTCGTGCGCGGGAAGCGCAGTTTTGATATTGTGCGGGCTTAGCCGTGGGGTTGCCAGGGCGCATAGGAAATCGCCCCAGCAGGTGCAGCGCTACTTGCACCGAAGACAGGAGCGAGAAGGACGATGGCAGGAGAGAGAAAAGGGTTTTACACACCTTATGATTTATTGCAGCACTATATTTACTATTTACAGAATGTACAAAATATACAGATGGCTGTGTTAGCCGTGAAAAGAGATATAATCTCGAAGCGATGCGACAGAGCTGTGGCATACGAGCGAGATATTGTGTGCAGTACTGTGCGTGCAACTCGCGAGGCTCTGTAGCCGAATGTAGAGTCGAGCAGCGAGGCGGCCGAGGCTAGTATATCGCTCTCGGCTCCAGACGCTGCTTGCGTCGATTGTGCTGCCGCTCGCCTGTCGGCAAGAGTGGGCGCACTTCGTGTGGCGGCAACTCCATGGGTGCCACAATATCTCTCCTGTAGAGACCGGTCGACGGGTCGTCATGCGAGCTCTCGAGTGAGCGGACGTGCTTTTTGTGCTCTCTCAGTTTTTTACGATTTCTCAGTGAAAGAAGTGTCTTCACTATTTCCTCCTGTCACTTCGCATATGCCTCACACTCTCACTGCTTCCTCCTTTCCGCTCACTCTCACTATGTCTCAACAAGTTACTCCTCAATTTTCTCCTCTTCCTCCCAGTCCTCTTGGCTCTCCTTCCGCAAACTCTCCTTCGTTCACTCACTCTAACCACACTACACACACCACAGATTCCGAGAAAACAGCTGCTGAAGCTCTCCTCGCCTGCAGCCAACAACCACCTTACAACTCTCCAAATCTTTCAGGCAGCAACTGCGACATCGATCTCATGGACTTCACCAACGCTTCCCTAAAAAGAGGAAGAGAGAACAACAGCACAGCTCTCTCCTCTCTCCTGGACCAATCTCATTCTGAAGGCCACCCTGCCAAAAAAGGATCCTTCTCCGACCAGCAGTCCCCTGCAAAGGCACCTGCTGCTTCGCTCGTCGTCACTGTCACGTCTTCTGCTTCCTCTACCACCAACACCTCCCGTGGAACCGCATCCGCCTCTAAAGACCCCTCGTCAGCTCCTGCGTTCAACACTGACAGCAACTCTCCCGACAACTCCAGTGTCAACCCTGCACACCACTCGAAAACTTCTTCTTCTGCTTCTAACAAGGTTTCACTTTACTCTACTCACAACCAAGGCCCCTTCATCGTCTTCGCTGAGCCACTGGACTCCAAGCAAGTCCCACGACCTCGTCACCCCACCACTGTCGGTAGACTAGTGGCTGCCAAATATCAAGGTAATATCATTTCTATCACCGCCTTAGGGTCCCACAAAATCTCCATCACCCTCAACGACCGCGAGACAGCCAACGAGTTTCTCTTGAACCAGTCCTTCGCCTCATACAACTTGCGTTTCTCTGCTCCTGCCCACCGCCTCACCAGACAAGCCATTATTAGAGATGTCCCTCTAGAGATCTCCAACGAGGATATTCTTCATGACTTATCTTACACGTCAGATACCATCATCTCCAAGGCCGAAAGGCTTAACCGCAGAATCACCCATCCTAACTCTACCACCGAACTCGTTCCCTCCAAGACTGTGCGCCTCACTTTCGAAGGCCAGCTCCTACCTGACTACGTGTACCTGTACTATGTCAGATACCCCATCGACATTTATGTCCCCCATGCTAAAATGTGCTTCAACTGTTTTAGGTACGGACACCTCAAGGACTAATGCAGGAGTAAGCCTGTGTGCCAAAGGTGTGCCCAGTCTTCTCATGCTGCCGATGAAACTTGCCCATGCGCTCTGATACAACCCATTTGTGTGAACTGCAACCAAAACCACCTTCCCAAAGACAAGTCCTGCCCTGAATGGAAATTCCAACACACGCTGCGGTCCTATGCAGCTACTCATAACCGCTCGCTCGCTGAGGCTCTCCCTCACGTTATGTACACCAACCCCCCTTCACACAACTCTCGTTGCTTTCCCAACTTACGACGTTCTAGCCACCTCACGCCTCCCATGTCTCCTCTTTTCAACTCCCCCTCCCCCCTCCTCTCACCCCATCAAACCCTTCCCCCTCCTCCTCGCTTTCGCCCTCCCACGCCTCCGTTGCACGTCATTTCAGACTCCCCCTCCAGGCCACCTCACAACCAAACCGAGGTGCCATACCCAAGTCCCTTTCCCTTCACTCCCCCTCCCCCATCTCCCACTCCCAACCCCCAGACTTCCAACCCCGTCACCAACGCCCCCCCCTCCCCCACCTCCCTCCGCTCCCAGCCAGTCCTCAACGCCAACACCTTCGACAAGCACCTTTCCACACGCAACAGGCGCCCTCCGCCTTCCCCCCCCTCCTTCGTCCTAATTCTCTCCAACCGACTAATTCTCTCCTACTGATTAATTCTCTCCTACCGACTAATTCTCTCTTACCGACTAATTCTCTCCAGTCCTCAGACACTACTAACTCCGCAAACGCTTCTTCCCTTTCACCCGCTACCGACCAAAATCCTATTATCAGTTTTATTCTCAATCTCATATTTCAAACTCTCCTGCCCTTAATCTACTCCCTTGGACACTCCGACGCTGCTTCTCAAATCGCAAATGCCTGCTCGAGCCTCCATCCCATCTCCCTCTTGACCCCTAATAATGGCTACTGCGCATCAGCCTAAACATCTTAGTATTCTTTAATGGAATTGCCTCTCCTTCAGACAGCGCAAATTCCAAATCCAAGACATTTCCAAGGACTACGACGTTATTCTTCTCTGCGAAACGTGGCTCAACCCCGACGACTCTGCCTCGCTCAATGGCGTCGTTGTGGCCCACAAAGCCAAACCAGCGGGCAGGGGAGGCGGCACAGCCATCTTTATATCTTAATATCCCTTTCAACCTAGTCAAAACCTACAACTCCTTCGACAACTTCGAATCCATCGCTGTCTCTCTCTCCACTTCCCAAGGCGAACTTCTTATCGTCTCTATCTATAGGCCTCCTAATTCGCCCTTCGACCACTCCCACCTTCACCACTTATTTGCATCCATCTCCTTCTACAACTCTATCTTTCTGGCAGGCGATTTCAATTGCCACAATGCCGCCTGGGGCAGCAGTCACACCTGTGACCTGGGGGACTATCTATTCTCCTCTTTCACCGACCAGAACCTCCTGGTCATCAACCGCGACTCTCCTACCTACCTCAACAGACGCAACCCCGACAACCCCTCCTGTATCGACCTCGCCTTCGTCTCCTCCCACCTCTACTCCATTTGCTCATGGTCTGTCCTAGAAGATAATCATCTAAGCGACCATTACCCCATCTCCATTTCTATCGGCATTCCTTCCAAATCTACTTCCTTCCCCTCTCACCGTCCCAATTACCGCCGCCTCTCCCCGGAGAACTGGTCTGCTTTTGAGGACTCGCTCTCCAATTTCTCTCTTGACAATCTCCCTGCAAACTCCTCCCCTTCCATCAAATATGAGGCTCTCACCTCAGCTATCCTCCATTCCATCAACGATCTTGTTCCTACCTCCCGCTCCTCCAAGAGAACTCCCAAACCTCCCGAACCTCCCTGGTGGAACGAAGATTGTTCCGCAGCCGAGTCCGCCAGGAAAACCGCTCTCAAAAACTTCAGCCGCGACCCTAATCTCTATCACGAACTCACTTTTGCCGAAGACCACGCCTAAGCCACCTTTCACAGATGCAAGAAACAGTTTTTCCAAGACACTTGCGCCTCTCTCTCCCCCCACTCCAACCCCAAAGACTTCTGGGATTTGGTCAAGAGGTTCAAACATCACAATCTCGGCCCTTCCGCAGCTGCATCTGTCCTCCCTCCTGTTTTTATCCTAACTTCCCCACAGTTTTCACCCCCTCTCCCCCCACTTTAAATTTCTTCTGTGAACCTTTCTCCTATTCGGAACTAGAAAGCTCTGTCGATAAATGCCTCGCCAAGCCCAACTCGGCTCCCGGCCTTGACAAAATCGACAATCTCCTTATTTCCCACCTCCCTAAACACATACTCGTCTTCCTACTCTCCATCTTCAACGATCTCTTCATGAAGGGCGAATTTCCCTCCTCCTGGAAAAAATTTATGGTTTTCTTCATCCCCAAAGGCAACACCGGCAAGTTTCGCCCTATCTCTCTCGCTCAATCCCTTCTTAAAGTCTTTGAAAGGCTAATTCTTCGCAGGCTGTACTGGTGGCTGGAAAGGTACCAGATCCTGCCTCCCCTCCAGTTTGGCTTCCGCAAGCACAGATCTTGTGCTGACAATCTTTCCATCCTCACCTGCTCTGTCTACTCCGGCTTCGTTAATAAAGCCTACACTGTAGCCCTTCTTCTTGACATCAAGAGTGCCTTCGACGGTGTCGACCCTGGCATTCTCGCTCACATTCTTCGCGACTTAGGCCTTCCGTGGCAAATATGCAAATTTTTTTATAACATTACCTCTTCCAGGTCCATTCATTTTAACGTTGGCGGCGAGATCCATAGCCCCTTCGAGTCACTTCAAGGCGTCCCTCAAGGCTGCTGCTGCAGCCCTACAGGTTACAACATCTACACGCACAAACTCCCCGAACACATCGACCCTAACTGTAATTACCTCTTCTTGCCGATGACGTCACTCTCTACGTCACCTCCCCTAACCTCGAATTCTGCCTTTCCGTTTTACAAAATATCCTTAACAAGATCGCCTCCTACTTTCTCTCCCTAGGTCTCCCCATTGCCCCCGAAAAAACTAAACTCGCTATCTGCACACGCAAACAAACTGATACATCCAACGTCTCCCTCACCTGTCACGACCAAACCATTAAACCCTCACCCCACGTCAAACTCCTAGGGGTCATTTTTGACTCGAAGCTCACCTGGTCCCTTCATCTCAACTCCCTCCTCAAAAGATGTACTCCTCACATCAACCTCACCCGTTCTCTCTGCGGCACCTGGTGGAGCGGGCATCCTCAATCTCTCCTCCAAATATACAAAGCCTTCGTCCTGGGTTCCTTCGACTACGGCTCTATTACACCCCTTCCGCGCCAGAAATCTCTCCGCGATAAACTAGGGGTGGCGCAGCGCAGAGCCCTCAGAGCCTGTCTGGGTCTCCGTCGTTCCACCCCTAACCGTATAGTATACGCAGAATCTTGCAAACTTCCTCTTTCTCTTCGTCCTAAAAAACTAGCCTACAGATTCATCCTTCACGCCTTCGCCATTCAAAACAACCCTACGCTAGAATCAATCGACTCTCTTTTCACCGCTCTCAACAGTCGCAACACCCTCAATCTCCTCGAGCTCCCCGTCCTTCGCGCCCACGCCCGCCTCAAAAGGTATCGCAACTTAATCCACTCCTCTGACGTCCTTCCATGCTACACATATTCTCTCCACTCCCAAATCTTCTCTCCTGACGTCACATTGGACGAGGGCCGCGCTATCAAGCGCTCCCCTAATCCAGTCGACGAATTTAGGCTCTCCTTTCACAACCTCCTCTCCTTCTCTGTCGCCTTCTACACCGATGGCTCCAAGACCAACATTGGCTCCTATGTTGGCTTGGCTATCCACTCCCCTGATCTTAATCTCAACCTTTGCTTCAGGATCTCTTTTCACGCCTCCATCGCCACGGCCGAAGCCCTCGCTATTCAATTAACTCTCGAATACATCGAACAACACAACATCTCTAACTGCTTCATCCTCACAGACTCCCTAAGCACTCTCCAAGCCATTTCCAGCCTCCACGACTATGTCCCCTCTCCCATCTCCTGTATATTTAAAATCAAACTTTTTCTCAAACGCCTATCTCTCTCCAGCTATACCATCCGCCTAACTTGGATTCCCAGCCACATTGGAATTCCCTGCAACGAAAGGGCTGATTTCCTTGCCAAGCAAGCCTCTAGTACCGGTATCACTCTTGACTTTCCCCTCCCATACTCAGACTTTTACCCTCTCGCTCACTCACTTTCAAACTCCGAATTTAATAAGTACCTCGACTTTTACCGCCCTAATACTGGCTGCTACTATTTCTCCAACTACCGTCGTGCCTCTTCAAAACCCTGGTTTCACTCCATGCTCTTAAACCGTACCTCCATCACCACTTTTTGCCGTATGCGTAGTAACCATTACAGTCTCGTTCTTAGCCTCTTCAGTAAAAACCTCGTTACCTCGTCCCTCTGCCCTTGCGGTGAAGCCGACGAGGACCTCAATCATCTCTTCTGGGCCTGCCCACGCTTTAATTCCCAACGCTCTCGCCTTTCCCGCTCCCTCGCCAAACTCAAACTTTTCCCCCATTCATTACCTCCTCCTTTCTGTACAAACCTCGCTCTGACATAATCGAAATCTTTCTTCGCTTCTTATCTAACTGTGACCTCCACATCTAACTCCCGCCTTGCTACCTTCTCCGTCTCTTCGGCTTGCCCCCCTGTTAACACTCCGCATGTTATTCCTTTTTTCATGGCACATGTCTCTCACAGGAGATCGGGGCTTGTCCCCAGTCTCTACATGTTGCCCTCCCCCCCCCCCCCGGACCCAAGGAGAGGGCCTTGGAGAGGCTTTTTTTCTTTTTTTTTCAGGTCGCGGACTTCCCGAAATTCGGATCATTCATCATTTCAAATCTCCCGCCTTTTTCTACGCATGCGTCGCATGCCACCGCTTGTTGATGGCCGTACAGACCTCTTGGGCCACTAACCACAAATAGAATAGAATAGAGACCGGTCGACTTCTCGCGCCTTTCAAGAAGTATATCGGCCTGAGTTTTTCTTCGTTGCGTTGCGTTAACCGAGACGATACGTCCGTTCTTTTTAGAACGGTCGTCTCACGTAGGTTAAGTGCGAATATTGATTTATTGCGCAGAGCTGTGTGTGAGTGCGCAACTTTGTGTGACTGTAATTCGTGTGGTTCGGGGAGGTAGGCTACGTGCGAGTTCCCTCGACGTGTACTTGTAGTTTCATTTAATAAATAAAGCTTGCGCTTGCCCCGGCTTTTCTCTCTCTTTCGTGCGAGTTTTTATGCCGAGGCAAGTTAGTCTTTCCCGCGAAATATTGTGCATTAATTTGTCGACCCGGCCTTCCCTCACTCATTCCTATACTTTTACACATTTAAAATATTAATTTGTCATCTTCTTGTTCAATACTTATACACAGCGTTGGGCACGGTCGGATTTCAGATGGCAGAATCCCTAGATCCTAGTAATAAAATTTGACATAGTGGTCAGCTATGTTTAGATCGTGAGCGCGAAATACCGCGAGGTGTTCTCAAACCCATCCGATTCGACTCTGCCAAATTATCTGGCGAATTTACAAAAATGTGAGTACCGAATTATAAACAAATGCAGTAACTTTGCAGGTTCATCGATTTTTTGCAATTTTTATATCGCTAAGTCCCCTTGAAATCTTTCAAAGAAAAAAATGAGACATTCCAAATTTAAATCGGATAACAAAAAAAAACGTCTCCAGTGTTTTGACAACTTTTTCTCTTTTAAAGTCTAACGTTGGCGATATCTAATTTTACAATAACGAAATTTCGATAGAATATTTATTTTTAGTTTGACAAGAACCCCTCATTTCATAATATAGTGACTTTCATTTTATTAGGTGAGCTTAAATTGTAGTAAAAAATGTTTGTTTTTTTATGACACACACATATATATATATATATATATATATATATATATACCACTTTAAAAAAAAAGAAAAACCTCATTTAAAGCTCTGCATTCTTGAAAATAGTGAGTAAAATGTATTTAAAGTAATAAGAAAAGAAATCTAGCAATAAAACTGATTATTAACATCTTTAATCGTTATAATGAATTTGACAAACAAACTGTCCTCTAAGGTCGAAAATTAAAATTTTTTTCTTCCACAAAATATTTATTGTAATGTAGTGAAACATTTTAATTATCATCCTTGTATAATTATCTTTTACTAAAATTAAAATTAGGCATAAATAATATTTTGTTGTAGAAATAATAAGCATGATTCACCTTAGTTCACTTTACCCCAGTTCCCCGGTCGGCCGGCGCTCGGCGTATACACCTGGATACTTGTAGTGTTTTGTAATATATAATTAAATTAAGTGATTTATTCATTAGTTGACATAATAAGTATAATAATTAGTGAACAATTATACTAAGAAACAACTTAACTTGAAAGAATATAGAGGAAATATGTTATAATAAAAATGTTTCAACGGTAAAAAGGTCTTTTCTTAACTGTACTTATCAAATTAAAACTACAAATAATAAGAAAATGTTTTTTAACAATCTATTAAAATATTTTTACATGTATCCAAATTACATCTACATAGAGGTACACAAATAATCTTATTGCTTTCTCAAAGAAAGAGCTTTGTAACCATGAAAATTTTCGGATCAGAGATGTTGATAAATTTTAATAATTTTGAGGTTACTGGGCCAGAAAAAATTGTTTTTAAAAAATGTCTGTCTGTGTGTATAATGTGTATTAGAATGGTTCAAAATTTCCAAAAGTTTTTAAATGTCTAAAGTAAGCCTCTGAAAAGTTGGTAATTGTCAAAAAAATAAAAATCCCGCAAGCTGGGTGCTTAACGTTAACATTTAAAGGTGGCTACCTCGAATTTAACGTTTTTTAAAGAGCACTTATACAATTTTTCCGTAAAATCGCAAATTAAATAACTAAACCTCAATTAGTCATGCTAAAAAGTTTTGGTAATTGAGTATACTATTAGAATTAAAAATCAATTTCGTGTTAACCGACAAAAAAAATTTCTTGGAGATAACAATTGTATAAGTCAAAATTTTTACTCAAAACCGGCTTTTTTTGGACATTATTAATGACCTCAATCTTTGATGATTGTTCAAAAACCAAAATTATTTTTAATCTTTATTCCAAATAGTATCAACAAAAAAATTAGCACACCATAGAATATGAAAATAAGATAGGTATATCAGTCTCTATAATGCATCGCTTTACTAACATTTTAAATGGGATCTCTCATAGTTTTATGTAACTTATTTCAGGTAATATAAGTCAAAAGTACTTGTATGTAATTTTGTATAAAAGCTAACATGAAAACCTTTAATTTACGTTGTCCAGCACTTCTAAGGACATGTTGATGTAATATTATGCTGAATTGATTGGGACGTTGAATAAGTTCTCGCGGTTTCTTCAGGAAAATTAATGCTTTATTTTAAAAAATTAGTAAAAAAACATGTCACTCAAAGTATTATCCATCGTTAGCCACTACATTTTCCCATCTTTCTGGCAGCATTTGAATTCCACGTCGGTAAAACGACACATCTTTTGAGGCTATCCAAGAGTCGTCCCATTTTTTGGCATCTTTATAAGAATGGAAGTGCTGCTCTGCCATGCCGTGTGTAATCGATCGGAACAAGTGATAATCAGAAGATTCAATGTCTGGTGAATACGGCGGGTGGGGTAGGACTTCCCATTTAAACGTTTTCAAGTAGGTGTTCACCGGTTTTGCAACATGTCGCCGAGCGTTGTCATGCTACAAAATTATTTTGTCGTGTCTCTCCGCGTATAGCGGCCGTTTTTCCTTCAATGTTTGGCTCAAACGCATCAATTGTAGTCGCTAGCGATCTCCTGTGATAGTTTCATCCGGTTTGAGCAACTCATAATAAACTACACCCAACTGATCCCACCAAATGCAGAAGAGAAACTTGAAACCATGGATATTCGGCTTTGCCGACGATGTTGATGCACGGCCGGGTTTACCCCACGATTTTCTATGCTTAGGGTTATCGTAGTGTATCCACTTTTCATCGCCCGTCACGATACGATGCAAGAAGCCTTTCCTTTTCTGCCATTGAAGCATCTGTTCATATGTGAAAAAACGCTGTTCGACGTCTCTTGGCTTGAATTCGTACGACACCCAATGTCCTTACTTCTGAATCATTCCTAATGCTTTCAAACGCTTCAAAACTGTTGTGTGATCAACTCCTAATGATTCTGCAAGTTCAGCTAGCGTCTGACACGAGTCTTCACAAAGTAATGCCTCCAATTCTTCGTCTTCAAACTTTTTCGGTGCACCAGAGCGTTCTTTATCTTCAATATCAAAATCATTATTTTTGAAGCATCTAAACCAATCCCTGCATGTTGTTTCCGATAGAGCATGGTCACCGTAAGTCTCAACAAGAATTCTGTGTGCTTCATTTACAGATTTTTTTTTAATAAAGTAGTGCAGTAAAATTCCCCGCAAATACTCCTTTTTTTGCATGAAATTTGACATGTTAACACTATGAAAAAAGAGTTGTTTACACTTCGGCGAAATAACATATACTGAATTTCAAGCTTGCTTATAGTACTTCTATATAGATGTATTACCATCTTCAACTGTATACACGCAATACTAGTAACGTCATCTGTTGGAATACAGCGAGAACTTATTCAACATCCCAATAAAAAAGATTAGATGGTAAATATGAGATTGCAAAATATTAAAGAAAGTTCGGCTCGTATTTGAATAACCCATTTATCACTTAAGTTTTTCTATAAATTTCAATTGAACATAACTTTTGACCAGAATGTCCTTAGAAGTGCTGCGACAATGTAAATTAAAGGTCTTCGTGTCAGCTTTCGTACCAAATTTTGTAAACGTAGCTATGACGTATATTACTTGAAGTAAATTACATCAAACTATAAGAGATCCCATTTAAAATGTCAGTAAAGCGATGCATTACAGAGACTGCTATAACTTCCATATTTTGATATCCTATGGTGTGCCAAATTTTCTGTTGATACTGTTCGGATCAAAGACTCAAAATAATTTTGATTTTTGAACAATCATCAAAGATTGAGGTTATTACAAAGCCTTAAGTAAAAGAATGATTGTATTCTTCATTTTTTAAGATGTAGGGAATCGAGGAATAAAATGAAGTGGTCCGGAAGAGCCGGGAGCGTAAGAAAACTAGCTATATGGAGTGTGGTGAATGATGGGGAAGGTGGAGGGCCGTGGAAATAAAGAAAATATATATAGATATTTTCATTTTAACAAAAAGTGCCAAATTGTTACATTGTCACGTGTATAATGTGACGAGTCAGGAGAAATGAAGGTGCAGTAGGAGATATACTCGAAATGAAACAAGGCAGCCGGTGCGGAGGAATAGTGCAGTCAATAGCGTGCTCGCCTGTTGACAAGAGTCAAAAACAAGCTTGGTTCAAATCTCGCCTAGGGCAAATTCGTCCGTTTTTTTATAATTTAATTAGCCGAATATAAAATCGTAACAACATCACAAATTAAAAAGATACATAACTAATGTAACAAATTGATGTAATAAAGTTACATTACAAAGTTACGTAACTTTTTTCAACGGGGTTGGTACATATCTATGATATGTATTGTAAGCATAGGAGGAGCGGGGTAAGTGAACTAGGTGGGTGGAATGAGGAGGAGGAAAAGTGGGTTGTGGGGGTCATTGGAGGGCGGTAAAATGGTGAAGATAAAGAGAACGTACGGAATCGCATGCACTCCGGCATTGTTATTCAGAAGTATGGAGTAGTGAGGTAGGTATGAAGAGGTGCAGATGGGTGCTGTGTACCCTATATTACACATGCGCACACACAGCTGTGCGCAGTAGTAACTTCATGCATCAGTAATAACTTCGTGCATGCCAGCATGCGCACTAGTGACTTCATGCGCACAGGCATGTGTAGTAGTAACTTTATACATATGGGTATGCAAAGTAGTGGCTTCGTGCACGCAGGCATGTGGAGTAGTGATTTCATGCACACAGGTATACGTAGTAATGACCACGTCCACAGAGATGTGCTCAGTTGTCAATTATCAAACGTAAATTACGTAAAAAAATATAACTACATTTTTTGTTGCAAATTACTTAGAGAATATGCCTGAATTTTTCCAATCTCTAATAGAACAATTTGTTTGCCCAAAGTAATTGAACCTATTCATGCATAATCTAATTTATCATAGTTAATTTTTAATTTAAGGTCGCAAATTTTTTTTATGTTATGTTTAATATTTTAAATTAATTTTGTGAGAGTGGGAGACTGGGAGAGAGAGAGAGAGACAGAGAGAGAGAGAGAGAAAGAGAGAGAGAGAGAGAGAGAGAAGAGAGAGAGAGAGAGGAAAAATGCGTTCTCTATAAAAAACGATCACAAGTTTTATTTGTAATTATATTTCTGCATATCGACCATACTACCAAACACACTACTATTCACGCACTCTATCATCAATGCACTTCTATCCAGGTATCCTACTATCCATGCACTTCTCCATCTACTTATTGTACTACACTCGCAGCTCTATACCCTACTTTTCCACTATACATACATCCCTCTATCCACTTATCCCATTATCCACTCACTTTTTTATCAATTTATTCACATTTATTCACATATTCACTTATGAAATATGTTTTGAAAAATACAACAAATTTTGCAATTAATATACATCTACACTTTTAAATACGTTTAACATAGTAATTATTTAAAGTTTTATTTTATCTTTAATATTACTTTACACGTGAAAAGCACCATTACGATGGACAATGGAAAACAAAATGGGAATCGTTTTCAGTAGATCAACTATTAAAATGTAAATTTATTTGAAACAGTTAGCTCAAAATAAAGCAAGGAAATGTGATAAAATCTATGATAATTTTTAACTGCAGTTTTTAGTTATAAATTATTTGTTGTTTACACTTAATCATATTTAAGTAATGATACTATTTGATAATTATATTAAAACCATACACTCTAAACCTAAAAGAATAAAAATAGCATTTTATTCTTTTAGCAAAGTAAAAGATTAAATCGTACATTGTATTCTTTTGTAAAGATTAAAACGTACAATTTATGCTTTTGTAAATAATAAACATCAGCTTTTATTCTTTTAAAAGAGTAAAGATGAATTTTATTCTTTACGAAAAGAATAAACTCAAGATATTATTCTCTATAAAAGAATAAAATACCCCCCCCCCCGCTATTTAAAAAAATAAATAACGGATTTTATTCTTTACAAAAAGCATAAACTCAAGATATTATTCTTTACAAAAGAATAAAATATCCCCCCGTTATTTTAAAAGAATAAATAATGGATTTTATTCTTTTGTTTCAAGATAGTGAGGTATTAATTTTTAAATTTGGCTAGATTATTGTATGTAGGTACATATGCCCCCGATATCTAAGAAAGTACTTGACTAATAGAGCTGATATTCTAAACATGTCCTAATTATGGACTCCATGTATATGCCCTAATTACCAACACCCTGTATATGTCCCAATTATCGACACCCGGTATATGTCCTAATTACCGACATCAGTATATGTCCCAATTACTGACATCATGTACATTAGGGCGGTCGTTAATTTTTTTTTTCTTGGGGGACTTTCTCCCTGGGTGAAAATGGGTTCTATATGATGCAAAAACTCTGCGCAAACAGGAATTAATTTTTTAAAATCGATTTAACACGTGCCTCAAAGCACTTCAAATTTTCCATGTATTTTAAATGGGAAAAACAGGTTAAATCGTTTATCCTTTTAAATACCAGTGAAAATTTCGGAATTTCATTATTAAAACTATGTGGTCTTATGTATTTTGAGCCGCTGAATTGATTGGTACCATTATTTTTCACCTAAATAGCGATAAAAAAAGTTTTATCAGCGAAAAAAGTCTAAAATTTCGAAAAATGAGCTATAAAAAGGCGATTATCCGTTTCGTAACGTCCATAATCAGTCAAATTTGTTTTGAAAAACATGTATTTTTATGTAATTTGAGGCGCTGAATCAGATAATGTTATTAGTTTTTGTCTATATAGCGATAAAAACATCCTACAAGCGAAAAACATCTAAAATTCGAAAAATGAGTGAAAAAAAGACAATTATTTGGCTCGTAACGACCATAATCAGTCAAATTTGTTTTCAATAACATATATTTTTGTGTATTTTGAGTCGCTGAATCGAATGGTATTATTAGTTTTTTGCTAGCTAAGCGATAAATTAAATTTATAACGCAAAATCGTTAAAGAAATTTGAATAATCAATGAAAAAGAGCAGATAATTTGCTTACAACATTGATGGTCGTTAAAAAATCAGTCATTTTTTCTCACTATCTTGCACTATTATATATTTTGGAAGCTGAAATGAATGGTGTCATTAGCTTTTTTTCATTTTTGCGATAAAAAAAGGAATTCGAAGGGAAATAATAAGAATTATATGCTTTGAATGATCATTATCATTTATAAGTATTACATTCCCTCCAATAACTCACAAATTTCTTGATGTAAAAAGGATAGAAAACTTACTTTCGACGTTTCTATTACTTTAATTCAAACTGTCACAGCAAATCGAATTTATAATCTTTTATTGATTTAAAATAATTATAAGCTGTTAGAAGAAGAAAAATCTTTCAAATGATTATTTTGTAGGTAAAAACTATGAAGGAACTGGGAAATAAAGGGAGAAAATTAATCTTGAAAGTTTACACATCATTTTTTTAATAACTTTTCAATTATACAGATTCAAAAAAAAATTTCAAATTATCTTCCATACATCATAAACTAAAACTATTTACAGGTTATATATTCATTTAAATTATTCATTAGTATGACTTCATCAATGTGTCCTTGTTACTATCTGGAAATAAACTACGATAATCTTCAATCTTCAGTAACAAGGACACATTGATGAAGTCATACTAATGAATAATTTAAATGAATATATAACCTGTATATAGTTTTAGTTTATGATTTACGACACCCTGGATATGTCCTAATTCTGACATCATGTATATTTCCTAATTACCAACACATTGTATGTGTACCAATTACCGACACCTTGTACGTGTATCAATCACCGACAGCCTATGTATATTATCTCATTACCCTTACTCTGTATATGTATACCAAGTACTGACATCATGTATAGGTCCTAATTACCTATACATTGTATGCGTACCATCTTGTATGTATATCGATTTTCGCGACACCTTGTATGGCCTCATTATCCTTACCCTGAATATGCCCCATTTACCTACACCACGTATGTCCCAATTACTGAGGCCTTGTATATTATGTAAGCGCCCTTATAACGCTTTTTATACTCTCGCTTCAATATCAACTCAATCAAGTCGGATCCTGGTTTTGAAAACGTGCGTTTATCTCACGTACGGAGATCTGACGCGAATCTGACCAGTTCTCCGTGCGCAGTGACATCGGTACCAGGGCTGCATTAAGGCGGGGGGGGGGGGGCGGGGGCTAATGGGGCTATAGCTCACCGAACCGGAGGCCGAGGCTCCGCGAGACCTGCGAGTTTCCCCGAAAACAAAATCATTAATTGTAAACCGAGCTATCCAGATATAGCAATTTCCAAATACAAACACGTTTACATAAAATAGTAAATCCTAAACCCAACTACCACAAGGGCACGAATTTAAAAATAAAATACCGTTCAAATAAAACGCTAGACTCTGTATCCAACTACCCCAACACATCAATTTCCAGTAAGAAACATCTGTAAGTAAAACCGCAGAATCCTAAATCAAACTATTCCAGGCAAACCAATTTCTATAATTAAAAAAATATTAAGTAAAACCTCTAAACCTTAAAATCAAATACCCCAGACACAGCAATTTCCAAATAGAAAAAAGTTCAAATGATACTCATACTCTAAACCCAACTACCCCACGTACAACGATTTCCAGTTAAAAAAAATTAAATAAAAAACTCAGCTACCCGGGTCCAGGCACAGGAATATTTAATTACAAAAATGTTCAAATAAAATACACCCTAAACTCAAATACTTCAAGCACAGCAATTTCCAAATTGAAAAGCATTCAAACGAAACTTTATACTCTAAACCCAACTATCCCACACACATCAATTTCGAATTGCGTGTAAATAGGGAATTTCGCGACGTCATAGCTGATAAGTCCGAGCAAGCGCATGCGACATTTGAACACACACTAGCGCGGTGATTTTATGTTTAAATCCAAACAATCTCGTGCACAATTTTTATGCAAAACAAAGAAAAAATACTTTAATATAATTAATAAACTACTTCAATTCAATGTAACATTGTTTAATTTATCGATACGAAATAGTTTTACTTACATCTATTTATGCATATCTATACATGCAAAAGCACAAAATTTACAAATTTTTCATGGGATTAACGTTAAAATTGTGCAAATCTCTCTTTATAATAATATTGTTATAACAATAATGCTAGACTTGTAACAATAATGCTATTTTTATCCAGGAAGGTTGTTTTGTAAGTGGATAAGATTTAAATAAAACAATAAAATCAAATGAAAAGCGCGTGTAAACTCCCCATTAGCCAGGCTTGCCATGGCAAAATCGCGGCAATAATAAGCCGAATATCAAGGATTAATGTCAATGTGCCGTAAAATTGAGACCTCCGAACGGAAAAAGGCACATAGCGCGATATCGCCAGATAAGTATTGTCTGACTAACCAATTCTTAACACCGCGTCAAATTAAATTTCTTTAATTGATATATAAAGAGAATACTATTGCGCAACCTTTTGTACTAAAACTAATTTTTTAGCTATTTTAGTTTTTTAGTAATAGGTGAGAAACGTCATTTTGCAAATTAAAAAAATATTTCACATTTTTCACACAAATATTTCACACTTCAACTCGGCATAACTTTTTCAAATATGAATTTTTATCATTGATACTTCTACATAATAATCTTTAGGGTGTTCTATGAGATATATATAACATGTGAAAAAAGTACAAAAAAAAATTTTGAAAGAAAATGACGAATTGTTAAATACATTTTGTCCAAATCGTGAATTGATTTTTTCGATTGCAAAAGTTGTGTTACCAATTTTCGGAATTATTAACTTTTAGCTATACTAAAACCTTCAATATGAGCCATGGAAGTTTTTTGAAAAGTTTTAAATTCCAACTCATTATCCTTAAAAAGTACTAGCATTTTTTTTGTCAGCGTGACTCGATCCCGCCGAGAGCGCATTATCACACTGACACGAGAATTGCCAGTACTTTTTAACGATAATTAGTTGAAATTAAAACTTTCCAAAAAACTTCTACGACTTATAATAAAGATTTTAGTATAAATAAAACTTAATAATTCGAAAATTTGTAATACAACTTTTGCGATTGAAAGAATCAATTTACGATTTTGACAAAATGTATTTTAAAATTCGCAACTTTCTTCCAAAATATCTTTGATAATTTTTTCACGTACGATATCTCATAGAACATCCTAAAGATTATTATGTAAAAGTTTCATTGATAATAATTCATATTTGAGAAAGTTATGTCGAGTTGAAGAGAGAAATGTGAAATATGTTTTTTGTTTTAAATAGTATATTATGCACCTAGGGAATAAAGTGAGCCAGTAAAGGCCTGCGTGTGGTTCGGCGCCCGAGCGGAGCGAGGGCGTCATACACGCAGGCAATCGCTGGCTCACTTTATTCACGCGTGCAATATACAATTTTTTAACATATCTACCAAAAAGTTCATACTCATTCACCGCCGAAAAGGGAAAATAGTGCTACATATTAACTTCCTAACGCCATGCGCTTAGCGTCGGGGACTAGAGTGGGGGTAGGGAATTAATGTACCACTTTTTTCCCGGCTCGGCGGGGAAAAAGTACGCACTTTATGGCGGGGTGTGTTAAAAAATGACTTTTTTTTACTTTTTACTAAGGAACTGATGTATTGTCCTTCTATATCAATTAAAAAAAATTGATTGGAAGCGATGTTCAAAACTGACTAGTCGGACAATACTTATCCGGTGAAATCGAGTAATACGCCCTATTCCGTTTGGAGGCGTTAATTGACAGTAAATGCTTGCCACCAAAATGCTGCCATATACGGACGCAGATTTACTTACATTTGATGTATAACTGTTGCTGCAAGTTTTGTAAATCAATTTGCTTTCAACTTGCTTTCAATATTATTAATGACCGATTTCATCTCAAATCATGCAGGCCGACAGCACCTATCTCTCCGAATCGGCTCAAATTATAGTATATTATTCTACTCGGAAAATAAGCGTATACGTATTTTTTGATTTTTCGATAGCATCAAAATTGCATGTGTTATGCTTTTTTAAAAAATGACTCCTCAAATTTCGTTTCTCAAAAATCGAAAACTTTTTTCTTTTTAAATCGTTCTAATTCGTCTTTTTATGGATTTTTGAAAATAATTCTGTACATATTCGATGCTGTTGGTGATACTCTTTCGATCTGCCAAGTTCAAAAATTTTTTTACAAAAAATCAAGGATGATATGGCATTTTTTATAAACAATGAAAAATGCTTTTATCTCAAAAAAGCCATTTTTTTTTACTTAATTTTTTTTTATAGATAGCTAGTCTCAATACCTATATGGTCATATACATGACATTTGGAATATTTTTGTTTTTTAAGAGATATAAACGAAATAAGAAAAAAAATGTATGTACCCCTAAGTATAATTATTATACGTATATAGCAGAGCAAGAATCTGTGCATTAGGCGAATACGTGTACGATTATTTATATATGTGTGTGTGTACACCATAGAGGAGTATAACGCATGGTACTAGAATTCTCCGCAAGGTGGCTAAAACTCATCTTTTGCTATCACGTAGATAATGTTAGTTATTTTAGCTTATTTAAGGAACCCGGTCTAGTTATCTTAATATATATAGTATTACTTATACATACTAAGATTTCTCTTGAATTATGGCTGAAATTTATTCAACAAAGAGGCGCAAGTGTCCAAACTTTTTTGGATCACACAAAAAAAACGTATATGATGTCACTGTTAAATTTAGAAAATTGGAGAATTTAGCAGAACTTCTTCGACAAAGTTTTCCTAACAAAGCAGTGCAGAGTTCGGATTATGTATGCTTCAATTGTTATGACCGCGTTAAAAATATTGAACCAAAAGAAATAATTGATGCGATTCATTCAGACAATTATACTGACTTGGACAGTGATACTGAAGACCATGATTTTCGAGCTAGCACCCCAGAGCGGATTGAGCATTTAAACGAAACCTTAATTTCAAGTTCTTTTGGTAATGTTTCGCCACTTAAAAGGAAGAGAGATATTGATGATTCATCTGTACAAAGATACATTATTAGAAAAAAATCAGAACTAGTATCTTCATTCTCATCTGCAACTAGCTCAAAATTGTCAGAAGCATACAATGTTTGCATTGATGAATCACATGATGATTTGACTCAATGCTTCTGCAATGAATGGCTCAATAACTTGCGAGTAGCGCTTGAAAATTGTGACAGTATCAATGAGAAAATTAGAATTTTACCGTTGCTTCCTTCGTCATTAACAAAATCTAGTATTTTATCAGCATTTCCCGAAGTAACTGTTTATATGATTGATAAAGCAAGAATGCTTGTAACAACTAAGGGAATATATTCTGAACCTGACGTGTATACTGGTCATCCATTGGACGAAAAGTCTACAAAAATTGCCATGGAATATTTTCTAAACGATGACTTTAACTGTACACGTCAAAGCCCTAATAAATGTGATGTTGTGACTGTTCAACAAAATGGAAAAAAAGAAAAAAAAATAAAACGTTATTTGACACGCAGTTTAAAAGAGGCGTATAAACTATTCAAACAAGAAAACCCAGACATAAAAATCGGTATAACAAAGTTTTATACATTAAAACCAAAGTTTGTTATGTTGAGCCCGTCGAAGGAAGTGTGTCTGTGCATTTACTGTGCAAATTTTGATTTATACGTTAATAGTCTAAATAATTTCCTAGGAGGCAAACATTCAGACCTCGATAGAGTTCGTTCTACACTTTTATCGGCAATTGTTTGCTCCAATTTGTCCGATAAGTGTCGTTTTCAAGAATGTACTTTATGCCCAGGTTCTGAAAATATCAACCTAAGTTTGTTTAGATTAGAGACAACTAATGAACATGAGGAGATTGTTTTTGCTATGTGGGAAAATGGCCATCTTGTGAAGAAAACACGATTCTGCCCATGCCTTGTTAGCAATGGAAAAAATAATTGATTCGATGAAAAATGATTCAACCGATTTAATAGATCAAATATCGATTATAACAGATGGAGCAGCAAGCCACTTTAAAAATCGATTTCAATTGTATGAAATGAAAAATGCTTCCATCAATAAAAAATGATTGTTTTCAGCTACAGGTCACGAGAAAGGTGCATGTGATGGTGTTGGCGGACTAGTCAAACATTATGCAACTAGACATAATCTTCAGAACAGTCATATTGAATCAATACAAGATGCCAATGCTTTTGTAACAAAAGTTCAATCTTATACTAATAATATTAAACTAATCTTACTACCAAAAGAAGATATTGAAGTTTTTAGACAAAATAAAATAAAAGAGTGGCTTAAGGCTCCTAAATATAACGGCATTCAGAAAACCCATGTATGGAAAGTAAATGTAGGTAAAAAGAAAAAATCTTATACAGGTCGAACTGCTCTTCATTCTTTAACAAAATTGTTAAATAAAGAGAAACAGAAGAAGAAGAAAATCAACTCAAAGAATCGTGTTAGCAGGAAAGTTAGAAAAAGCAATAAAATGTCTAAAAATCATAAAAAAGGGAAAAATACATAGGATTTTTTCGTGCACGACAGTGCTATGGGGGAACATAAAATTTTTTTCTTATTTCGTTTATATCTCTTAAAAAACAAAAATATTCCAAATGTCATGTATATGACCATATAGGTATTGAGACTAGCTATCTATAAAAAAAAATTGAGTAAAAAGAAAAGATGGCTTTTTTGAGAAAAAAGCATTTTTCATTGTTTATAAAAAATGCCATATCATCCTTGATTTATTGTAAAAAAATTTTTGAACTTGGCAGATCGAAATAGTATCACCAACAGCATCGAATATGTACAGAATTATTTTCAAATATCCATAAAATTTTGAAATTTTTGAAAAAAGCATAACACATGCAATTTGCAGAGAGAGAGAGAGAGAGAGAGAGAGAGAGAGATAGAGGGAGAGAGAGAGAGAGAGAGGGGGGGGGGGAGAGAGAGAGATATAGATAGATAGATAGATATACTTTTTATTCGTCAAAAGACAAAATCTTACAATTTCATGTACATGTAGTTATAATTAAAATATCAGTCGATTTAATATATTTGTTATCTTAACTTTCACTTATTGCATTTCTTATTAAAATAATAATTCGCTTTATCAGTTCGTCAGTTTATAAAATTTAAATGTAATGAACTAGTCACAGTCAGATATCACAGAAACACGCTTCATCAAAAAATAATACATAGAATAAAAAAAATAAATACAATAGAGATAACATATAAAAATAAAAGAATACATACACATACTTTGCTAAATTTTTGCGTATACTATCACGTCAAAATTTAAAACACACTCATTCATGACACTTTAACAATCACGCTAATAAATACATTCACACCTAACACTAAACATATTTAATAAATAAATAAATAAATTAATAAATAAATACGTCGAATAAATAAATAAACTAGATAAATAAATAAATTAAATAAATAAATAAATTTAAATAAATAAATAAATTAAATAAATAAATAATTCAAATAAATAAATAGCTTAAATAAATATTCGAGTCACCTCTGTACATTCTCTTCACCATGTAATTGCTTAAGGTGCCTGCTAAACGCCGTTTTAAATTTACAAAAAGATGGCAGGCACCTCACACTGCTCGGGAGCGAATTCCAGAGGTGCGCACCTTGAACTCTAAATAAGAAAAGGCCCTTATCGGTGCGCGACCCCGGAACCGAGCGCTCTTTCATACCACCCCTACTTGAAGTCCTGGCCTGGTTTTTTTCAAAGAGGGCAGTAAGATACGGTGGCTGCCGCATCACAACCGCTTTGTAAAGCAGCAGCCCCATAAAATACTCCCTCCTCACCTTCAGATCTAACCAGTCCAGTTTTTTCCTGTAGGCGGTGATATGCTCATCTCGCCTAACACCACATATGTATCTCACACATGCATTCTGTAGACGTTGTAGTCGTGTCTGGAGCTCCCCTGACACATCAAGAAGAACCACTGAGCTAAGAATAGTCTAAGTAAGGTAGTACCAGTGCACATGCCAGCTGCTTCCTCAGTATCTCAGAGAGAGAGAGAGAGAGAGAGAGAGAGAGAGAGAGAGAGAGAGAGAGAGAGAGAGAGAGAGAGAGAGAGAGAGAGAGAGAGAGAGAGAGAGAGAGAGAGATAGAGAGGGAGAGAGAGAGAGGGAGAGAGAGGGAGAGAGAGGGAGAGAGAGAGAGAGGGGGAGAGGGAGAGAGAGAGAGAGAGAGACAGAGAGAGAGAGAGAGAGGGGAGAGAGAGAGAGAGGGGAGAGAGAGAGAGAGAGAGGGGAGAGAGAGAGGGGAGAGAGAGAGAGAGGAGAGAGAGAGAGAGAGAGAGAGAGGAAATTAATAACAGCATATTGATGGAAATTTCCGTGGTAACAAAAGCATCGCAATTTCGCCGCAATTCTACTGCAATCGAGCGTGCGATCACAAAAATTGCAGCAGCCGACGTGCGGTCTGCTTCGCAATTCGACTTGGTTTCTGCTACACGACGATTGCGGCAGACGAGTGCGACAGGATTGCAGCAGAAGTGCAGCCGACAAGTGCGACTAAGGGGGGTGAAATAGTGCGCTCGCGAGTGCAGCAGAATTGCACGCGAATTGCGTACGACGATTGCAGCAGACGAGTGCGGCAAGATTGCAATCCTGCCGCAATCGTCGTACGTAATTCGGGTGCAATTCTGCTGCACTCCAGTACATTATTTCATCCCCCTTAGTCGAACTTGTTGGCTGCACTTCTGCTGCAATCCTGCCGCACTCGTCTGTCGCAATCGTCGTGCAGCAGAAACCTAGTCAAAGTGTGAAGCAGACCATGCACTTTCGGCGCAATCGCGAGTGCGTCAGACTGTCTGTGTTACCAGGGTTTTGTAACATAAAATTTGAGAATTGTGACGACAATATGATGGTAAATTATGCGTATGATACGCCTGCACATTATGAGCAATAGTTGCTGTAATTTTGCCTTCACTTTGTCTTCATAATTTACTTCAATACTTGATACAAAATTTCCAGCATATACGGACGCAGAAATCGATAGCAAAACGTATATGTCAAATTGCTAACAATTTGCAATACATCTGGCTAATGGGGCTATTAAACATAAACATATACGAGTTTATGATAATTACACCATCTGCTTTTAACATACGTACCGGCTTCTTCATTTCCGTGCAGTCTTCTTGTGTTCATTGTGTACAATCTTAATATTATTACAGACTTCTTATGAATCATAAAAGGAAAAAACTGGCACGTATGTTAAAAGCAGATGGTGTAATAATAATAAATCATAATGTTTATGTTTAATAGTTTACACGCTTTTCATTTGATTTCATTATTTTCTTTAAATCTTATCAAGTTACAAAACAATTAATAATGAATTGTAATTTATGGTGAATCAATTGCAGATTGATTAATAACTTAATATAAATACAAAATAGGAATGATTAAAGGTACTTTATTAGAGATTTTTTTATACTTGTGTATTTATCTACACATTTTTCTACAGTAAATTTATTTATTTCATTTTATATGTATTCTTTTTTGTTAGTTACTTAATATTTTTTAATTATTGAATAATTAATTTATTTATTCTATAATTTAAAAATATTTAGTTACATTTATATTTAATATTATTGAATGAAAATATGATTATTTAATTAATAATATACGATTTATACATCTATATATATGCTCCATTCTCTGACAAATCGAATATAATTTTTTATTTATTTTTTTTAAACAGTACAAAAATTTTTTATTTCATCTCTACAATTTGAATGAATTTTTTCACATTATTTGAACCAAAATTTTGTAGGTGTTTCTCATTTTATAGATATGGCCAATTTAGACAACATTTATTTACTGAACAAAAAAATCTGAAAATAGATAAAAATACCGTTTTTATGGCAAATTTCCTGAATTTTTAAAAAAAAATTATTTTAAGGTCATTTTAGCCCCTTTGGAGCAAAATAAGTTTATTCGAAACTGATTTAACAATTTTAAATTTCGAAAAATAACTAAAACGCATTATAGACGCGTCGCAACACCTAAATTCATATTTCATCATATAAATTTCTAAAAAATTGAGTGCCATACAGTTGCAACTTATTTCATTCACGTTCAAAAAATTTGCTACTTTCTAATTTTTTTTAACATATCTGCCGCATTCCACTTGTATGGCAAGTATAAGATATTTCTCTTTTTTATAATAAAAATATAGCTTATAAAAATAATTTGGGCCGGTTGCGAGTCATTTTACAAAAAGGGAAAACATTACATCTTTCTACGAGTATGGCGGCTATATAGACGCGCCGTAATGGCACGGCATGTTGATATTCAACAATAACTACCCATAAATAATAAGTTGACCAAATTTCAGCCAGTTGCGAGTGATTTCAAATTGATTATAAAAATCAACATGTTCTCGCAATATCGGTATGGCATCATGTTTCCGCTATCTTTTTTCCTCTAAACTAACGAAAAACTGTTGAAACATTCAATTGCGCATCGTTTAAAATCTTTACTTTTTTTTAACATGTTTGATTAATCACCCCGCGCTAACTATATCACTTATCATCGAAATAACCTGTCAACGCATCCTTGAGCGGTTGTGAATCAGCCCCCTAAAAATGTCGCTATTGTATATCTCCAGGCCTATGCGCTCTAGCCGCACACATATACAACTCTGTTATCTTCTTTGGCTTAGCTTAAGATTCGTTATGGCGTTTTTCCGACAGCACAGATCCATGGAACTGAGTTTGGATGGCAGACAGATGAATAGGTGAAAAGCGCCCCAGATCCTTTGTTAAATGAAAATATAAACAATTTAAAATGAGAATGAGTCCCTCAGTGTTTATTTTGGATAATGGAGGTTACACAGCGAAAGCTGGATTATCCAGCGATTCTGCAATGTAAGTAAACAATCAAAAGTGGGGTTATGTCTACTCGTATGCAGACAAATATATTTATTTTGTAGAATTAAGTAGATTAAAACAAATTATTTTCTAAAATTATTATTTTGTTTTTTATTAACAGCACAATTCCTAATTGCATAACGAAAGCAAAAAGTGAACGACGGAGGCCGTTCATAGGCAATCAAATTGAAGAATGCAGAGATATATCAGGCTTGTATTTTATGTTGCCATTTCAAAAAGGCTACTTAATCAATTGGGATATTCAAAAAACAGTTTGGGATTACATATTCTCAAAAGAGTGTTGTCCTGTAAATCTCAGTCATACTTCTATGATAGTAACGGAACCATCGTTTAATTTTCCTTCTATTCAAGAACTCATGGCAGAAATTTTTTTCGAAGAGTATGAGGTTGCCAGTTTATTGAGGATTAATCCATCCACTTTATCTTGTTATAATTACAGACACAATAATCCTACCTCTAAATGTTGTATTATAGTAGACATAGGTTACAGTTTTTGTCACATTACACCATACGTTAATGACATGAAAATTAAGTCAGGAATTCGACGAATAGACGTTGGAGGCAAATTGTTAACAAATCATCTGAAAGAAATTTTATCATACAGACAATTGCATGTCATGGATGAGACTTATGTTGTGAACCAAGTGAAGGAAGATTCCTGTTTTGTATCTCAAGACTTTTATGCTGACATGGATATTGCCAAAAACTCAAATTTGGAAGAAAATACTGTTGTAAAAGATTATGTATTACCTGATTTTACAACGATAAGAAGAGGATATCTTGAAACGGCAGGAATTACTACAGATCAACAAGTATTACGAATGAACAATGAAAGATTTACAATACCAGAGATTCTCTTTCATCCCTCTGATGTTGGAATTAGACAAATGGGCATTCCAGAAGCTATAGTGGATTGTTTGAAAGCTTGTGAACAAGAAACTTGGCCACACTTATTATCAAACATTGTCCTTACTGGTGGCAGTAGTAAATTTGCAGGACTTCAAGAACGAGTTTTACAAGAAGTCAGAAGTCTTGCTTCTGATGATTACTCGATAAAAGTACATTTACCAGAAGAGTAAGTTTTCTCTTATTTTAATAAACTCTGCATAATAATTTAGGAGTTCGGTAATTTCATATATCGTATATTTCAGTCCAATAACATATGCATGGGAAGGTGGAAAATTGTTATCCAAAGATCCTGGATATTCCAATTTAATAGTGAAGAGAGAAGAGTATGAAGAAGAAGGACACGCACTCTGCTACGATAAGTTTGATATATAAGACAGTATTATTTATTTACCTATATTTCTCAGCAAAATGAGAGTTAAAGTATCCATTTTTTATCCTGATGAGTTTTTCATATGAAAACTTCTGTTAAAATTTGTAAATAGAAGTAATTTTAATTAATGAAATTGTAGATATAAGTGAATAATTTTTTAAATTAATAAAAGCAGCAAAGATGTTAAAAATGTAAAATCTTTCAAATGTCTTTAATGATAAAATAGTTTTGATACTCATTCATGGAATATAAGTGAAATTTTAGAAACAATTTTTGTAAAAAATACTAATGTTACATAGATTTCATTTTAGACATTAATTCTTCTAAACTTTGATCACTGGTATCCACAGCTACTTCAGATTCTAAGTCGACATCTTGAGTAGGCAACTCATAAGCTTGTGTTATACCTGGTGCAATACTTTTACTTGCCTCAGTCTCTTCTTGTACTGTCTCGTCAACAAGACATATTCCTGAAATGATTTAAAATTAATAATTTTCACAACAGAAAATATTCTACATAAAATATGCTAAATTGATGTTTTTTTTTAATTAAATAATTTAAAGATATCAATATTGTTTAATTAAATTTCAAAATGTAAGGAGTTAAATTGTTTATAGTAATGTGCATTTACATTAATATATTTTTTTGCTTTCTCATAAATTATAAAGGCAAACTTCAGTATTCACTACATCTGTAGAAAATTTTTACCTGCCTAGTGAATATTTTACTGCTCTTACGTACTACTAACCAATATACATTGAATAAATTAAAATAACTAAATAAGCAATGAAATGAACACTTTCAAATTAACGTGAAGAATTTACCCCATTCATTATCTTCATGCAAAGGTTTTTCCTCTATACACTCTTCACAATATTCCACTTTGGGTTTGGCAGCAAATTCTTCCTGCCGCTGCCTGCAAAATCTGTCATCACAGCTTGTATTAGGTTTTAGACTCATTGCTGGGAAGAAGTCTTGCATGGCGTTGTATCCAAGGTAGTGCGAAACTGTACCAAATTCGAGTAAATATTTCAATGTGTTTTGCACCAAAAAACCAGCAACAATACCCATTGTTGTGGGTAATGATGCAGCACACACACCATCACGTTTTAAAGTTTTCTCATCTATGTTTGATGCGACTACTAAAGGTGGTGCACACTAACAATAAAAAAATTTAATTGAAAAAATAATCTTTTTTTTAATATGAATAAAATCTTTAAAACTTCAATCATATACTCACTGCAAAACACGCAGTTTCTCCTGGTATAAGAAACTGTATGTGTCCAGAAACAGCATTTTCTGATACACCACTTTCAAACCACTTTTGATTCAATTCATTACATGCTGTATTGATTGCCATTCGTGCTTCAAAGTTATCAACACAACTTAATACTAAATTAACAGGACCTTTATTAATACTTGATGTTCTGAAACAATTTAAATATGTTTAGTTAACACGATTAAAAATTGAAATGTGATAAACCCTTTGAACAATACATTTTTTATTAAATGTTTATTAAAATGTGACAATGGTAATCAAAGAGTCTATTATTAAAAAAGTAAGAAAAAACAATTCACATACTTAATAGTGTTCATGAATTCATCAAAGTGATCTACTGTAGTGATATTGTAATTGTGTGTTTCTATTTCAACATCTGGGTTAATAAACCTTAGTGTTCTTGCCGCAGCTTCGACCTTAGTTTGTCCCACTTGATGTGGTTGGAAGAAGAGCCTGTTCATATTAGCCAATTCAACTTTATCATAATCAAATAGCACCAACTGAAAGAAAGAAGAAACGTGATGTTTTGTAAACTGTTCTATTAAGACATTGATCAAGTGAATCATTTGTTTATGATTGAATGGTACAGAGTATATAAAGAAAAACTAAAGAACTAGACAAAATAAAGTTGAAAAATGTCATATTTATATTAGATTTATTATTACTGTTACAATGGTGTAATGTATGTACATTGAAATTCATCTAGATATTAATCTTAATTTAATTTTAAATAGATGATTTACAATATTTACCTTTCCAATGCCACACCGTGTAAGCATTTCAGCAGTTACACTTCCAACTCCTCCAACACCAACAACAGCCACTGTCATGTTGCGTATCTTCTCATAATTTTTAACTATTCCCATTCGCTGCAGGGCGAGCAAACGGCTAGAAAAATATTATTTTAATTGTATTTTCAGAGTATAGTAATTGGATTTTCATTTGTTGAGAAACTTTGAAAAGGTGACATTACTAGAAAATTTGTATTAAACAATTTAAAAAAAATGAATTATTATTTAATAACAGGATATATTTAAATGTTTAAACAGTTATAACTACAAAAATTACTTAGTTTTCAATCTGTTTTATAAAAAACAAGAATTAGTCTGGTAATTAAATAAATCTTACTCATTTAATTCTGGAGCAGAAAATAACATTAAACACGAAATATTCTGCAATAGTTGATTTAATATAAAACATAAATCATATAATATAGTTGATTGTACAAAACATAAAAAAATCAAACATGTTAAATAAAAATTCAATTTTGTGCAGCGAAAATGGAAGGAAAAGGGAAATTTAATAAGCTAAATAAATAGTAAACTAAGCAATAAACTTCAGAAAATTAGTTATTTATAAAAAGACACTTACATTTCAATAAATAAATCTTTATTTTAAATAAATAATAAAGTATGCACAGTGCACTGATAAAAAAAAAGAATAAAGTCAAGAGAATTTTTACCGAATGGAATAAAAATAGTAAACTAAAGCAGCAACAGTAAATTTCACAAAATTCTTTCGTTGTTAAAAAATATTTACATAGAAACTGTATACGTAATGTATTGAAATACTTTGTACCTAGCAAAAAAATAAATAAATATATAAATAAATCATTGTATTAAATAAAAAACACCAAAGTACGCACAGTAAAAATTGATGAAAAAAGGGAGAAATCAACAGCATTCTAAAGTAGCAGCAATATATTTCAGAATATCAGTTATTGATGAAAAATATTCACAATCGAACAAAGAAACACAATTGTATTAAATAAATAAAAAGGAAATTACACACAGTAAAAACTTAAGTAAAATGAATAACAATAACAAACCAAAGCAGTAACAGTCAATTTCAGAAAATCAGTAGTCGATAAAAGATATTTACATTCAAACAAGTAAACAATTATAATAATAATAAAAAGTAAAGTACACACAGTAAAAACTAAAGTAAAAGGAGAGAAACAGCAGTAACAGTTAATTTCAGAAAATCAGTAATCAATAAAAAATATTTTCATTCGAACAAGTAAATAATTATAATAAAAAGAGCAAAGTACGCACAGTAAAAACTAAAGTAAAGAAAAAGCAGAAAACCATCCATCGGCGACGCCAATTCCCACACTCCACCCATCGCGAACCCCAACAAACCATATGCGTCCCCAAAAATTGCCACCTGTAAGGATTCGTGTCGACGACCTCGCTGGACATCTGCTGGATCTTGTCCCTGGCCGGCGGCGCCGCTCCGGCGCTCTCCGCCAGCTGCTGCTCCAAAATCTTGATCCTCTGCTGCAGCTCCTCAACGCTCGCCATTGTATATGTATTATCAATTCCCGTATCCGTCAGTTTCCGAAATCACGTAAAATCAACTTCCATATGCCCGCCCAGCGCACATGTGTCGTGCACACAACACGAACGAGGAACAGGAAAGTAGTGCACAGGCGGTGTGATGTGTCAGTGTCAAGTGTATACATAAACACAGTCACACAATGACACAACTCGCGGCACATATTCGGGTAATCTACGTGGCGAGTAGAATACACGCACGTAGTGGTTCATATACTACGTAGCGTATAGGATATATAAGAGCTGTGTGACTGGTGACTGCTCCGGGGGCTTTTTTATTGAATTGAATTGCTACGTAATTGTAGTATGCGTGTGTATACAGTGTGTGCATGTATATATGTAGGTGCGCGTTTCACAACGCGGCGATCTCATTAAAAGCGAATTCCGCAAGGGAGTTTGACATACTGCTCCGCTGCAGCTTGAGCTGCTGGTGTGCATAGGCTATTTTTGTACGGAGGCTCGGGATTAATTATTAATATTCAGCTTTGGATTATTTAATGTTGTGGTCTGGTTAGGCGTGCGGTTTGAGGACGTTAAAGGTACTAGTACTGAAGATTTGGCAAAATCGGTTGATTTAATTGAATCGCTTAACTATAACTGTTTTCTTGGCGAACCTTTGCGTGAACTGAAATTAAAATTAAAGTATAATACATTTTTGTGATGAATTTTACGATATTAATGTATTATTTACATATTTTTTATCATTATTATTTTTTATTGTTATATTTTATCGATTTTAAAATGTTTTTGGTGATGCATTTTTTAATAAAATCGCTCCGAAATTTGTCACTAATACTTATAGCAATAGTAATTCGGTAGCGAGTTTTTGCGGAGAAATTAATTTTAATTTGGAAAAAACAGTGACAAAACTTGGAAAATTTTAAACCGTTTAATACAAAACTTTGCATAAAAAACTGGCTCATAAAATTTCTTATTTTCTTACATATTTATATTTAACAGAAATATTATCAAAGCGTAAATATTTTCATCGCTAAAATGTCTCGAAAACAGACTGGTTTTTACTTATTTGTAGCATATTTTGTGACAGTAAACATTTGATAACACGACAAAGTAAATAAAAGGTATAATAAAGCTGCTGTGGTTTGCTTATATATACTGCCGCCTTAATCAAAAAGGTCGGTAACTGCAGTAATTTTGATGCGAAGTTTAGAAGCTTGCTGTTATTTATCAAATTAATATATTTTATCAGAATAAAAACATTTCTTCTGAATTTGTTATTCTCCGCGATAAAAGGCACGAAAGGCCATAAGCAAGAAGGCCGTAACAAATAATAAAAATTAAGTATTACTATTACTTTCTATTACTTTTAATACTTATAAATTGTAAATTAAAACACAAATAATTTTATTAAACTAAAATTTAATTTAATTTTATTAAATTATAATTATTCTAATAGAAATTAATTAAAAAATCGCATACAAATCTTAGAGCAGTGACAAATAAAAAGCAGTAAATTTCATTTGTTTATAAACAAAAAGCCGTAATTACACCAATCTTACGACTTTCTTGCTTATGAAAGTATGTACCTATTTTTACGGCGATTTTGCTTATGAAAATGCTAAAAATAACCGAAACCGTAACTTTAAATATCGAATTTTAACTATATATATCACATTTTTACCGTTTTTGCTATTTTATTATTAAAGACACAATAAAACCGAATCAAAATAATCCAAAATATCATTGCCGAAGTTCTTAGAGTTACGGTCCTTCTAATTGCTTCAGACGACAGTATACTTAAGCGAAGGTGATCATTTAAATTTTAATCACTAAGACACAAGCTTCGATCAACGCTTTAATACCTTATTAATGGTCAGTACAATTTCTCGGAAAACTTTCATAGGTTTCGATTTTACCGCTCTTACAAGTCATCATTTGTTTAACGAATTATTCATATAACTTATTTTATACTAATAAGTGGAATTTAATATTTAAATTTCCTGTTGGTATTGGCATGTATCTATATTTATTGAAGTATTTATATATAATGTAGACATGCATATATTACTATTTATCAAATTTTTATGAACGATATTGTAGTTCAAGTTTTGTTAAGTATAGATAGATAAGCATTTTTTTATTTCATAAATAATACATAGGAAGTAAGTTTACACAAGTTGTATAAAGACTAGAGGTGAAGTGGTGGCCTTGCAGTTTTTAAAGATTTTAAAAGTTTCTTTCAACTAACGTTACAATCTCACACAAAAAGTCGATTATAATTTACGCATCTACAGTAATAAACTTGAACATTTTGACACGGTAAATAAGTAGCAATAAAATGTATGACAATTAATGCCAGAAAACGGCTCTTCGATTACGCGTTTCGATGCACATAATCTTTCGAAAATAAATTTTTTATCAAATTTCTATCCTATCCCTTGATTACGAGTATTCAAAAATATTATATTTTTTATTAATTTTATAAACAAATAGAAAAACTAGCTCGCCACGCGGTCTGTGGCCTGCAGTCGATCTATAATTTTAGCGTTAAATTTTTTTGAGTATAATGTGTTATAATCCAATTGTGACCTTAAAATTGATTTTCGATACCTTTTTTGCGCTTTATTTTTCTATTTTCTCGTCAAACTTTGTTTAATTGACGATTTTATAAAAAATGTTTCATATAAAATAGTTGTAGTTTTTTAGATTTACTACTTTACCGTGGATATTTTTAGCATACACAGAGTTATAATCCAATTGTGGCCTTCAAACAATTTTGTATGCGTTTCATTTGCTTTAAGTTGGGTTTTTCTCGACAAACTTTATTTAATTGACTAAATTTAATAAAAACATGAAATTTATTCAAGATACAGCTAAAATTCGAATTTTCAATATATTCAATACTTATACTATATGGTAAAACGCTCAACGAATATAGCTCAAAATAGATACGTTTACTTATTATGATGAGACAAGTAAGCTATTCAAGTTTCTGCCGGTTTGACCGTGGTTTTGCTGAGTTAATCGAGGAACTTGATGACATCTATACATACATTTAAAAGAGTGCTTGAAGAGTGTTCCTATAGTGTTAAAACATATTTTATGCAATAATTTGTTAGTTTTTAAACTATTACACTTTTTACTATGATGAAAATATAAGTCTCTCCTTTGGAGCGGTCGTACCTAAAAATGACATTTCATATTTAAATTTACAGTAGCGAACTTACCATACTTCACCGAATCCAATGAAATTCTTTTTAAAATACCTACAACTTTTTGGAATTCTCTTACAAATCGAGCCCAGTTTTTGTGAATTTTTTTATTACAATTAAGTTTATTTGATAATGTGCAAATTGACTCGTTTGATTATGTCAGGTAATAGGAAAAAATACGTGTTTCTCGTCTTCTTCTTTTTATTTCAATTTCGGAGCTTACTGTTTTGTTAAAAATAATGCTGATTGATTAAAAATAATCAGGTATATGTAACATTAAAAATCCAAGAATACACTCGTGCAGGAATTTTTAAAAAAATATTTGAAAAATTTGTTTAAACTGTTGTAAAAACCAAACAAAATATATAGCAGCAATGAAACTCGTATAAAAAATCCTGATTTTTAATATTATTTCTCCTGCGTTTAATTAAAGTAAAATGAAAATGATTTTTTGTTTTTTACACGAAATCAAAGTTTATATTATATATTTTTAAACAGTCTGCAGTGATATATTTTAATAAAATAATTTCTTTTTTTGAATTTCAAAACTAATAGCATCATGCTCTGAGCTCAAGCTTGTTTTACCGCGATTTTTGTTATGGACAAACCCTGGTAGAAAGTTAGCTAGAATGTCTGCTTAAGAGTATGCTTTAAGCATGAACGTATTTTGTCTGCAAATTTAACCTATGTATATTTTGTTTCTACAATTTATTAGTTTTCAAAATATACATTATAATACTTTATTGAATGTTGAATATAGTATGACGCCAATATGTATAAATATTTTTATCAACAAATAACAACTTACGACCATATAGACATACGAATATGCAATACTAAAAGTATTTGATAACTATTATTTTCCGTTTCTAAAATGAATCAATCATAACTTTGTCAAAAATAATTTTGTGATTTATGCCGATAATAAAATTATGTAAAAAAAGTTTATTGTAAAACTACAAATATTTGTTTGCCAATTATTATTTCTCCAAAAATTCTTCAAAACTTACATTATTCTGTTTAATTGTATTATTGTTTTAGAGTAACAATAATTATATGACTACATGGTTTACATTATTAATAACATAAATTGCTTTAATAAAGACACTTCACTTTACTCGGGGCTTTGATACTTTTTGTGTAAATAATACTTTTTAAATGCACGTGTCATTATGTAAACAAATAACCTAACCTCCAGTACTTCTAGACATTTAAGGTACATTTTAAACTTTAATTTAGTCAAATACTCAATGTAATATGATTAGAAGTGCCTATTACTTCGATTTTTATAAAACTGATATTATTTCCATTATTAATTAATATATAAATTACTTATTTTATCAACTTTATATTTAACTAGAATATTAAGCAGAATCTAGCTAGAAATTAACTAAAAAGCATGTCGTTTTTAACTGATTTCTAGCTAATTCTTTAACCAGAAATAAAGCAGATTTAGAAAATCTAACTAATATCTGGCTAGAAACCAGCTTAGATTTCTAGCAGGGAATTATCTCTGATCAAAAACTATCCAAATTTGTCTTTTCATCGCTTTAAGCCTGGGCTCCCGATTCCTGCCCATCTAGCTTGTAGTGAAAACACCAAAATGTGTTGGGTCCCTCTTGAATTTTGGTATTAAAACTAAATATCTACATATTAAAACTAAATATTTACATATTAAAACTAAATATCTACATATTAAAACTAAATATCTACATATTAAAACTAAATATCTACATATTAAAACTAAATATCTACATATTAAAACTAAATATCTACATATTAAAACTAAATATCTACATATTAAAACTAAATATCTACATATTAAAAATAAATATCTACATATTTTTCTGGTCTGGATAATTCCGACATAAATTGTTAAACTTTGTATGACTTTTTATGTCTTTTTAGCCGTAAAATCAAGTGGAGTAATTAGTTTTTTATAAATATGATTGAAACTTCCATTTATTTTGATAATACTTTTCTTAGCGTGTTACGGAACTGACATTTTACTTTGGAACCGCTGTCATAACTCTTAGACTTAACATGCAAACTTTTTTCAAATAAGTTTTATGCACTTTACTATCAAGTAACGAAAAATACGTTTCCTTGCATTGGTATCGTAAAATGGGGTCTCTTGTGCCACTTTGTTACATAAAACTTTAATCGACTCTAGAATCGATTTAAAAAATTCTAGTATGCTACAAGTATTTGAAGGTCTATCAAAAAACATGAGTTATATTTAACCGGTAATATCTATATCTCGGAAAATTTGATATGAGCAACTATATATTGATTGTAACTCTCGTTTTACCAAGTCTACTTTTGTAACGTAGATACTCCATTAGCCAGATGTATTGCAAATTGTTAGTAATTTGACATACACGTTTTGCTATAGATTCCCTTAAGTTTGGCGTAAAACTGCGTCCGTATATGCTGGAAAGTTTGTATCAAGTATTGAAGTAAATTATGAAGGCAAAGTGAAGTCAAAATTACAGCAACTATTGTTCATGATGTGCAGGTGTATCATAAGCATAAATTGCCATCATATTGTCGTCACATTTCTCGATTTTTAAGTTACACAAATTTCCATCAATATGCTGCTAATATCAAGTTCCTCCCTTTCTATCTCGCACTGTCGCATATATTAGTAATTTTATTGAATATTATGTAAATAATATTGAAAATAAAATAATATAATATATTAATAATATCGAAAACAAGTTGAAAGCAAATTGATATACAAAACTTGTAGCAACAGTAATACGTCAAATGTAAGTAAATCTGCGTCCGTATATGGCAGCAATTTTGTGGCAAGCATTTGCAGTCAATTTTACGGCAGATTGACATCAATCCTTGATATTCGTCATTTCTTGAGCGCAAGTTGGAAGCAAATTGCTAACAAACATTGCACAGCAACTATTGCCGCGATTTTGCCACGGCAAGTCTGGTTAATGGGGTAGTTTACTAAGGGGGTAACTCAGCGACCCCAAGAACAAACTTTTCTAAATTGAACAGTATTTGAGGGGTTTTAATAAAAATTGGTATATATATGGGTTTGATGGGTCGCTGAATCCGAATATGTTGTCCAAATTTAACAATGTTCAGTCATATATTCATAAACGAATAGAAAATCGGCTATTTTGGATCCGCCATTTTGAAATTTGGAATTTTTATCAACATATTTGGATTCAGCGACCCTTAAAATCCCTGCGTACCAATTTTTATTGAAAAACCTCAAACACTGTTTAATTTATAAAATATTGTTCTAGGGGTTTCTTGGTAAAGCGAGGATTAAAATATCACCTGGTAATTAGTATGTATACGTATACATCACAACGTATACATCAAGTAATAACTCCGTCTCGCAGAATTTTTAAGCTATATGTCAAGCGCTAGACGCCGATATTCAGGAAGAGATGACTTTGCAATTTTGCGGAGTACCTTGGGCCACTGTATTTTGTTTCTTTATTTTGGGTAAATGATTTTGTATAAGGGCAAATTTTTTTTTTGTTCAATTAATATTAAAGTACTATAATTTAATACAAATTAAACAATTAATAGTGTATGGATGACAACAACCACTTTATTACTTCATTGTGTATAATAAAACTTGAAGTTATAACTGCGGATTCTAAAAGTTTGAGAGGATATAACGTTCGCCTTATAGACTATTAAAGAAAAACTAAAACAAATACATGGACGTGCGAAAATTCAATGCTAGCCAAGGTAACTACTTGGTTACTCTTGAACGATAACTTGAAAATGACGGTAAAAACATAATTTCTGATAGAACGTCTCCCAATAACATCACATGCATCGATTCCGGGAGTGATTTAAGTAGGTATACAAAATAGATTGAATTGAATCGAATTTTATTTTTTTTTATTATTTCAGTATTAATATTTGTTATTTACAGGTTGTTATAATTAATTAATATAAATTTATAATCAAATTTAAGACTACTTCTTAAATACAGCCATGAAAAAACAATTTTCAACACAAAGACCAGCAATTGTCATGATTTTCCCACGAAGACTAGCACATTTCGCGATTATCCGTCGCCTGACTTTTTCGGGCTGCTTTTATTTAGTCAGGTAGCCTGATTTTCTCGGGTGAACCGATAATTTTTAGGCACGACCGCTCCAAAGGAGAGCCTTATATTATCATCATACCAAAGAGTGTAATAACTTAATAACTAACAAATTATTGCATAAAAACATATTTTAACACTATAGGGGAAACTAGGGTAAAGTGAACATAGTAACTGTAAAAGTCGAAAATAATGTATTTTTCAGACTTCAAACATTACTTTGTAAGTTGCACAAGAAACTTCTTACATTAATAAACATACTCGCTACTTAAAAAAATGTAAGTTATTAAGTTGAATATTATTTAGCTATTTTTTAAAAATACCGGTTCACTTTACCCGGGCCTTTCAGTGCGGGGTAAAGTGAACTAGAGGATAGAATTAAATATTTTGAAAATATTTTACTACTTTTTATACATGAATAGATAAGAACATTAATTTAGATAATAATAAAACTTTAATGACATCTTAAAACCTTTCAAATACTGTAAAATACGAAAAAGTTAAATATAGAGGTTATGTTGGCTCATTTTGGCATAAATACGAAATGCGTTGCAACAAAAGCTTTGTATACTATACTAACACTCACCTTGATAAATATTTCGTTAAATTTTCCATCTATCCGCGTATAAATTAGTGTAAGCGCATTTTTTTCCGGACTACTTTACCCCGGGATGTCGATTCTTAAAAATGCTTGTTTAAAAACAGAAAAACATCATTACAGCTCTGCATTCTTGGCAATAGTAAGTAAAACGTATTTGAAGTAATTAGAAAAAAAATCTTGCAATAAAACTGATTATAAACATCTGTAATCGTTATAATCGTCGAATTCGACAAACCAACTTTCTTTTAAGTACGAAAATTACAATTATTTTTCTTTCATAGAATATTAATTGTTATGTAGTGAAACTTTTCTGTTATCATCCTTGCATAATTATCTTTCACTTAAATTAAAATTAGACATAAATAATAATTTATTGAAGAAATAATAAGCATGATTCACTTTACCCGTGTTTTCACTTTACCCCAGTTTCCCCTAGGAATACATTTAAATCACTCTTTTAATAGTACATTATGCATCAAGGGAGTAAAGTGGGCAATGTACGCACTGTGTGACGTTGCCGACCGAGCGAAGCGAGGTCGGCATTTCACACAGTGCATGCTTGCCTACTGTACTCCAGAGGTGCGTATACAACTTTTCACCACACCCCCGTAAAGAAATGACTGTACGCATATCAGCAGGCCGTACAGTACCCCATGCTCTGCCTAGAAGTAAAGTGACTTGTGTACGCGCGACGCGCTGTTTTACCGCTCGAGACGCAGTCGAGAGCGGAAAAAGACGCATCGCGCATGCGCAAGTCACTTTATTCCCTAGGCAGTCCATGGGGTACTGTACGGCCTGCTGAGAGGGCGTACAGTCAGCACTTTACGCGCAGTGTGGTGAAAATGTATATATGGATGTAATCAAGTTCCTCGATTAACTCAGCAAAATCACGGTCAGGCCGGCTGAAACTTAAAGAGCTTGCTTGTCTCATCATAATAAGTAAACGTATCTATTTTGAGCCCCATTCGTTGAGCGTGTTACCATATAGTATATGTATTAAATATATTGAAAATTCGAATTTGAGCTGTATTTTGAGTAAATTTCATGTTTTTATTAAATTTTCCACGGTAAAATTGTAGATCTCGAAAAAATATAATTTTTTTGTATTTAACATCTTTTAGGAAAACGTTATTTAAACAAATGTTAGCGGTCGTGTCTTACGTGCAAGAGCTTCGCTTTTTGCATGCCTCGCATCGCGAGCATGCTCACGATGCAAGGAACGGAGGCGTTTCAGAGCGAGCGAAGCCCCGGTCGGCGGATCACGGGGCCTGTCGGTCGCAGACCACGTGGCGAGCTACCTTTAGTACTAAAAAAGTCTAGTACTCGACCCGAACTCGATAAAAAAAATCACCCCGACTCTTCAAGAGTTTATCGGCACAACTAAGCCTATAATTTATATATTCTATACAAAAGTGTGCTAGTCTTCGTGGGAAACTGATGAAAAGTTCTAGTCTTCTCGCGTAGGTAACTCATGAAAAGTGCTAGTTTTGTGTAATAGAAATGGGACAAAATTTAAGACACCATTTTTGCGAGGTCAGATGATCATTTTATATCTTATTTATTAATGTTGGCTCGACCGGCTAAAAGCGACAAAAGAGTACGTGGCTCAAATCCCTGTTGGGTCAACTTTTTTGGTGTCAAAACTTCTAAATTGATATCCGCTGACGGAGATCAAGTTTGATTACGACACTTTCAGGTGTAACAGCATTGACAGGCCTAAATAAATGCAGAGTTTAAAAATGAGTGCAACAAAAAATGTAAAAGTCCTCGTCCCGTATAGGTATAAAAATAAATACAATCTTATTTTTACTTTTACCAATATTGAATTATGTACTTCTGTACAACTATGAACTTTCAACAAAGTGCAGGGTAGACGGGGTAAAATGAGAGGTGGGGTATAATGTGACAGCTGCAATAACTTGTCTCAAATACGGTGCCAGTTATTAAATCGCGTCTCTGATTATTCATAGTACTTGTACAAGCTAATTTTACTCGATTTCAGCAACCGCCACTTGGTAGAACGCAGTATAAAAACATAACAAATTTTTTGATCGAAGGAAAACGTACAATTTGTAAAATTAGTCTTTCTTTAAATCATCAATCTATTATATTGCTAAATTATTGCAAGAATCGGAGAAGTTTCCTTTTATAGATAATCTTTGCAGCTTTAATTTGCTTTTTGTAAAATTTAATTTTATTATGTTGAGGCAAAGTTATTATACAAAAAGTAAACCATCTCAAATGAGGTACGGTAAGACACGGTAGGTTGGGGTAAAATGAGATACGCAGAATATAGAGGATATAGGGGTAAACTGACAAAATGAGACATAAGATTATAATGATAGAGTTAAAATAATCTTGCTTCAAAATTATCGCCGCCTATTGGGTCACGTTTCAGAATAAAAAAATAATTCAAAAAGGAAACAAAATTTTAGATGAATAAACGGTAAGACTAGCTTTGCTCAAATCGCCTGTCTAATATATTGCCGAATTATTACAACTATCGAAGCAGTCAACTTTTGTAGGTATTTTTTTAAAATGTGTCTTACCTACTTATTATCATTCTATTATCCTTTAAAAATTATTATGAATTATTCAGCTCACTTTAAATATAATTATAAGCACTGTCTTGTCACACGACCTCAAGGGAGTGTCTCATTTTACCTCGACCCTTTTACAAACCGCGATTTTCGAGGTGTTTGGATTATTGTCATATAACTACTACCTACTATATGATAGCAAAATTCATCAGTAATGCAGATTAATGTATTTTAGATAAGTCGGTAATAAATAGATATGAAATTTCAGTTTATCGTAATAATGCTTTCTCGTGAATTCCAGAGTATACATTTCACTTTAGGTGTCTCATTATACCCCAGTCTAGCGTACAACATAATTTTCTTAAATAATCGAAACGTTCGTTTTGCCCTGCGGCCATATGTTTACCCCTCTCTCTTGCTACACTCGCAACGCACTCGGCTTGCACTCTGCAGAAGTTCAAATGCACTTGCAAATTGTTTCCGTATAAGTATACGCCAACATCCATCCCGCACGTTTTATACCCAGCGTAGAAAAATGCAATTGCTGACAGCATATAGGACTTTTACAACCCAATTTAACTCACACACATATGTATATACATACCTCCCTCCGTGTGGGTGATGTGCACACATCTTACACACATCTACACCAATTCTATTAAGAATCTATATATATATATATACACACACGTACGTACACTATACCTAGATCATTACCATACGCGTGCCACTATATCTGTATACACACCGAGACGCAGGCTCGACCGCGTATGCTTTCGTCATTGGAAAATTCCGTAACGGTACCAGGGGAAAGCCGGGCTCCGATTGGCTCCCGGCTCGTGACGTAGACCGAACATCCGATGTCTAGCTCATTCCATATATCGCGCCACACACCACGCACTCATCATCGACGTTTTGTTTATATAGGTACCCAGTCGGGGGCTGGCAGTAGCGCCTGGGAATCGGTGCTGATGCGATCGGTGTTTGTCTGCAAACTCGCGCGCGGCGGACCGACTGCTGTGCGAAAATCAAGTATAACGCGAATTTTCAACGCAGTATTACTAAAAGAGAAAAACGAGACACGTGTGTGTGTGTGTGTTTAATTAAAATGTAGGAAGGGTGTGTACAGGCGTTTATTCTCGTGGGGAGGTTATATTTATAGTGGGATAAGGGAAAGGTGAAGGGGGATTCGATTGCAGAGGAGAATGTCGTGGTCGTGCGTCCAGGTGTGGAGTAACAAGAAAAAGTCGCGCGCGCGTTTTTTCTTCATAGTTTGAGTGTGGCAGCAGTTGACTGCATTGAAAATTGGGAGAGATCGTCGTCGATGATAGAGTGAAGATATACCAAAGAAGTCGTTTTTCTTTTTATATACAGCTGTACAGCGCATTGAAAAAAGAGCCGAGCATTCGCGCGCTCTTTTTTCTTCTTCGGTCTATAGGCCGCAATTAGAATACTAATTACCCTATAACGCGCGTATATATAGGTGTGTATAATACGTATACTTGATGCTCATAATTTACATAATTTAAACATTGTGCAGTGCGATGATAAGTTCAAGTATACACATCTGAGCTATATATACATTGTGAATTATTGCACATGCAGTGTCGTCTGGTATCCGTCTGTCTGTCTGTTTGCTTGGTCTAATGTGTTCTTTTTTTTCTTTCTTTCTTTTAGTTACATTTCAGTTGTTTTTAGAAAGGCAATGATTGCACACATGTCAGAAGTTAGTACCTATGCTGAGTGCTCGCTGCAAAGGAATTATTGATCGCTTTAATGATGTTAGCTTGAGTTTCAATGGCAACGCACAAGGACAACTCTTGCTAGTAGGCTCGACAAGGGGGAGGATATATTTATTGTGAATTTGTTGCTGAAAAAAGAGAGAAAAATGATGATGGAGAAGCTGAGGATATTCAGGCTGCTGCTGTACAAGAACTTTCTCGTCAGGAAGAGACACTGGAAGATGGGATTGTTTGTGGAGATTCTGATTCCGCTGCTGCTGTTCGTTCTAATACAAGCGTGCAGGGACTTTTCCGCCAATCAGCCTCAGGAGTTCGAGAACAACACTTATTACGAAGTGAAAACCAAAGCCGAACTGTTGACAAAGGTCAATTTTATGACGATTATATATTTTGTGCCTGAGAATAGATTTACAAGGACTTTGATGGAGAAGACCCGCGCTTGTCTAGGATTTCCTGCTGGAAGTAAGTGTAGTAATAGAATTAAAGTGATGTGCAGTCAAGAATTTTCAAAAATTATAGTTCATATAAATCTTATTTTGTTAAAATTTCCATCATCTTATTTTATAGAAGCAAAATAATATTAAACTGAAATGTAGATCATATTTGAGAACAGTTATTTTTTTAATATAATAAGATGTTTATTAAAGTTTGATAAAATAGGTACCAGACAAAACAAATTGACAATTGCTATGACAGATAGATGTTTAATGATTGGTAATGTAAGAGAATATGTGTGCAATCTATGACTAAAAATACTTATTTTTATCAACAGCAATGACAGGATTCAATTCAGAAGAAGAAATGTTGAAAATGTATGCATTGTATCAGACTCAATCTCCAACCAATGATGTTATAGCTGTAGTATTTGATGAAAGATATGTTAATGTTTCTACAAAACATTTGGGATATACAATACGTACGTCATATGTGATCCCAAATATTCTGTATAAAGTGGAAAGCGATGGGCCAGTGACTATAACCTTGGAGGAAGCCTTCGTAGAAGTGATACCATTTGTACAACTTCAATTATGTTTGGATGAATCATTCATAAAAATGAAAGCCCCAAATCCAGCATTCAAATCACAGGTTTGTATACTTAAGATTGTTGGAGTTGTAAAAAAGAACTTTATTAATGATAGTTATTACAAATAAATTTGAACAATTCTATTGTTTGATTAGTTATTCATTATATATTCAATTCACAATCGTTTAAATTAAAAATGTTATTAGTATGCAATAAGGTGTTTGTTTTGCACCTTGAATTTTCATTGATAATATTTTGTATAGTTAATAAGCTCATGATTATATTTGTAAGTTGCATCAAAGTCTAATTATCATAATACAAAAAATGTAACTAATGATCATTAAAATTAGATTGCAAATTCATATTTCATTATAAATTCAAAAACTGTGATTACTTTAGAAATTGTATTAATTTATTTTTAGTTTATAGAACAAAATTAAGAAATTTCTGATTTAAAAAAGAAATATAAAATTTTGCAGGTTTCTATACAGCAAATGCCGTATCCACCCCATGTTAAGTTAGATGAAAACGATATGATAACAAGGATATTGTTCTGCGGTTTTGCTGTTATTGCCTTTTTAATTCCATTATGCGTAGAAGCAGCCTATGCAGCTGATGAAAAATTCATAGGAATAAATGTAAGTTGGTATAATGAGCAAACATGAGTAGCACAATATTACTAGTACAACTTTTTGTAAAATGTAAATCTTATTTAATTTTAGAATTTGATTTTTCTAATATTTAATGTGTTCACATTTAGGTTCTTATGGCAATGAATGGTGTTCCAACTTATCTAAATTTGTTAAGTTGGCTAGTCAGTGGATTGATTTTCAGCATATCCTATGTGTCTGCTCTAATTATTTTGTTTAATGTTGCCTTTACGGACAATGTGCATCCTTACCTGTATTATGGAAATGGTTTCATTTTCTGGCTAGTGCTCATCTTTCATGTTGGGCACTTGTTAACGTTTGGCATGCATATTTCTGCATATTTTTCTAAATGTAAGTAAACACTATTATTTGCACAATCTCTGATCTCAGACAAGTTCATTCGAAACAAAAAATTAGATTATCATGCCAGACAGATGTAATGAATTCTGTGAAATTCCATTGTTATGTTAATGGGCTTTATCTAAACTTTTTTACACAGCACAATTAAGATGTATAAATGCAAATTTTGTTTTTCTTTGAAACAGATTAGACTTCACATTGCATGACAGTTTTGAACTTTGACCTTTAACAGGTTTGCACCAGTTAATATATAAGCTGATTTTTGCACTCTTTTTCAAAATTAATTGAAATTTTGATCGTTTAATAAAAACTCGATATTTCTACATCATTTCAAGATTGTAAAGAATAACATAAAAGATCACATAAAAAGTTTCATTAATTTTGAATCTGTTAATATAACAAAAGTTATAAATATAAATGTCAAATTAATTAATACATAAAAATATTTTCTTTAAAAAGTGAATGTTTATTTGTTTCTCTGAATAATACTTTTGTATTACTTTCAATCAAAGTTTTCAAATAATCAAATGATAATCTCTCTAAGAAAAAATAAACATTTTATACAGCTTTGTTCATGATATCTGGAATCTTGGCCCTTTATGGCGGCTCAAGTATGATACAAAAGTACAGTATTAAAGGAGATTTTTATGCAGTCGTACCTTATCTAGGAATATTCTTTCCTAATATATTACTATTCCGAGCATTCCAAGAAGTAAATAATTACGAAAGCATGTGTAAGTCTTTAAACAACAACGAATTTTTGTTTAATATTTAAATGGCAATGAAGATAAGCAAGCCGTAATTTTGTAGTGAAAGGAGTCCAGTGGAGCAATTTGTTTTTGGTCGGGGATCCGGCGTACAAAACCGCAGGAAGTCTGGGAATGATAATGATTTTCTCCATAATCGGAACGGTTTTTCATTTCCTGATGACTGTTTATATCTACGCCGTGCGGCCAGGAAAATACGGCGTGAAAAAACATCCGCTGTACTTTTTGAAGGTAATGCATCGCTGTAATATCATTTATTTTCGAAGTTAAGTTAAAATGACGTGTATTGATTAATTGACTTATTTTCGTGGTTTTTAGTTTGGAAAAGGAAAAAATAGGGTAAATTCCGATGATGAGATGGACGACTATGAGTTTGACGATGTAGACGGAAAGCCCTTCGAATCCGTACCAAAAAGCGCCTACACTCCTGGCATACAGATACGTAATCTGAAAAAGGAATACAGTACACACTTGTTTAGTAAATCGAAGGTACAAGCGCTGAGAAGTATCTCCGTCGATTTCTACAAAGGACAAATCACTGCCTTGCTTGGACATAACGGAGCTGGAAAAACCACAATGATGTCCATTCTAACGGGTAGATTGATTTAAATAAATTCCACGTATAAAAATACTAAATAAAATGATGCTTTTTTAATCGTGTATTAATTAATTTTTTTTTGTAAGGTATGATAAGTCCCACGACTGGAACGGTGCACATAAACGGAAAAAATGTTAAAGAGGAATCAAATGTTATAATGAACGATATGGGTTTATGCCCCCAAGAAGATATGTTATTTCCAAATCTTGCAGTTGCTGAGCAAATTGAGTTCTTTGGCATGGTAAAAATCTTGCATTTTATTTGTTTCCAAGTATTTGTACGAAAATGTACGATTTAAAGCCAATTTTTAATTCGAAATTTTTTAGTTGAAAGGAAAAAATAAGAAGAAAGCAACAATTAAAAAGGACGTAAACGCCTTACTTCAAAAGCTCAAATTGTTCGATAAACGTAATGCTATGCCTAAGCAATTGTCAGGTGGTCAAAAAAGACGAGTGTGTCTTGGAATGGCGGTTATTGGCGATTCAAGTGTAAGTTTAAAAAAAGATGTATACATATTATATAAATTTAATAGTAATTTGAAATTATTATTATTTTTTTAATTTTTAGACGTTGATTTTGGATGAGCCAACGTCTGGCATGGATCCAGAAAGTAGACGTGATACTTGGGATATAATATTGGTAAATTTTAATTTTTTTGCAATATGATCTACAGAACAAACTTTAATTTCATATATGTAATCCAATTATGTTTATTTCCTAAACTAGAAAATGAGAGGACAAAAGACTATATTAATTAGTACACACGATATGGAAGAAGCAGATATTTTAGGTGACAGAATTGCAATTGTACATATGGGCCGTTTAAAAAGCTACGGAACTTCGATGTTTCTAAAAAAATTATTAGGTAAAAATTGATTGATTTTCGCGTCACATCTCAACTCTTATTTGCTGCTAACAAATTCAAATACTTTAAGGCCAAGGAAACATAGAAGTGACGTTGTCCACCGAATCGTGGTGCGATCCGGAAAAAATACGCAACGAATTAGATTCGAGAGGGCAAATAGTTAATATTGATGGAGGAAAAGTGGTTTTGAGTATCCCATATTCTCAGGAGTTGCCAGATTATTTAGATAGAATAGAATTGCAAAAAAAGGATCTGGGAGTTACAGGAATGAGCGTATCACTTATAACCCTGGAACAAGTGTTTCTAAAGTACGTGCAACCATGTTATTCTAAAACTTCTTCAAAAAGTGATCTGTAGGTACACAGAGAAAAAGATATTTTAATTTGGTTTTTCAAAATGTAATTTACAGCTTGACTGGCTTATTACATTTCTCATGTAATTGAATAGAATTGATATTCTATTTTGTGCTTATTATTCGGGCTAATGGTATTTTTTCTATATACTCTCTTTTCTCTCTTGGTGCTGGATCTTCTGACTGAATTGTCACGTTTAAAAACTGTCTCGTAACATTCGCTTTACTGATATTTCATTTTTCATTCATCATTTTCTAATTTTCTAGCTAATTCGCTTGTGCTACATCATCTATAAATAGAAAAGGAACATTCATGCAAATTAAAGATACATTTTTCGATTTAATACATTAAAAAATTCCAAAGCTAAAGTACTTTATTTCACATATTTTATTAAAATTGAAAGTCTGATTATTCAATATAAGATCAAATATTTCATTGACATATACACAAAACAATATTGACATATTTCATATTACATATATCAGTTAATTAAAGTGCTTGAATTTTTTCCTGAGATTAAGGTAGCTTAGAAAATGCCAACAAATTATTTATGAAAATTATTGAATATTCAACAGGGTCACCCGAGATAACGAAGATGTCACAGATTCTTGTCAACCTTTTCTAGATTCTACTCTAAAATTAAAAGGTCACGCTCTTTTTGTCCAATCTTTGCTTGCGCTGCTTAAAAAGAAAGTGACGTACACAAGAAGAAATATAACAACGATTAGTCTCATTGTAAGTATCAGTAACCACTATCTACGTGATTATTGTCAATTTTACAAAGTACTTACTATAATAATTGTTTGTAATTTCTTTTACAACAGATTCTTCTGCCAATTATATGCATTATGTTCATGACGATGGACTACAATATGTCTGGTGATACCACAACTCTGATACCTATACAACTCGACATGTACAATCAGCCAGAAACTTATTACAAAAGCGATAACAAATTATTTGGACAAAGATACAAAGTAGCTACAGAAGAATTCGATGGCACATCAACAGATGCTTCAAATCACAACAGTCTCACTGATGGTAATTATTATAACGATTTTTTTTAATTTCATATTTTAATTAAACAAAATTAAAGCAGATACAGCAGTTTGAAATTCCCGTAATAATATAATATTGTGACGTCACGTGATATTGTAGTACATCTATATATATAAAAAAAATTTAAAAACGTTTAATATCTATTACTTTTACATTCAACATTTTAAACCCTCGGTTGTCACACAGGGTTGAATCGACCCCAAAAGTACGTCAACTTTGAAGTTCGAAATGGGCCTTCATCCTATCTGTCAGAAGTTTGAAATATATTTCCACAGTGCGTTACTGTACTTGTAGCGGTTGTTGTTTATTTTTTCAAAACCGACCCTCTTCAGATCTCAAATAATTTTTTCTTTTTTAATGCACACTATGATACTATGTATTCTTTCTTAAAGTATTATGGTTCTAAACTACAGTAATAGATTTTTAAAAATTAACAAAAGGTTAACAGTTTTTATAGCACTGTGTGACCTAAACCCGCACTTAGGTCACGCTTATCCGTGACCTAAGTGGCGCTTTATTACACAGTGTAATAATGAATTCACATAGGCCACAGATCCCTACTATCCTATAATAAAAACTAAAAACACTAAAAATAAACGTTTTCGTTCATAATAATAGAAAAAAGAAGTAGTAAAGCTGGTAAATACGCATGTCAAGAATCAGAGAATAATTATAAATTCTTAAAATAATGCTTCAAATTTAGAGGTTAGTTCAACTGATTGTATATGACAATTTGGCGCGTATTTTGAATATTCAATCTGAAATTCAATTTAAAATTCAGTATTAATTTTTTTCATGATTAATATTAGAAATTTATTAAAATTTAATTTAAAAAATTTCAATTAGGGTAAATCAATATATTCTAATTAACTGGTAATAATAAACATTTATTATCTTTTCAAAAAACAAAATATCTTATTTATATAAGGTTCTATTCAAACAATGTATAAAAGTTGACATTGATTATTAATTAACTAATAAATTTTGGTTAAATAATAATTTGTTTATACGATTTCTAATTTCTTTAATTTATTGTTTATGTTTTTTGGATTATATTTTTATTTTTTTTTATGCGGGGGGGCTTCGCCCCCCCGAAACCCCCCCTCCTCCCCTCCCGGCCCACCCCCGCACCATACACCCTCCCCGATGTCGGTGGCGGGTTTATGTCACTCGTGCTACAAAATAGTATACGATACTCGTGACCTAAGTGTCCATAATTGCACGGCGCGACGGTATCGCCCTCGCTACGCTCGGGCGCTAACTACGCGCCGTGCAATTATGGGCCACTTAGGTCACATGTATCGTAATATACTATTTAGCAAAGACTTAATTTTTCAGGTCTTGCACTTTTCGTTTTTTTTTAATATGTTACAATTAAAATGCTTAAAAAAATGCTTTATTATTTCATGTTCAAGAATATTTTTTATCCAATGGAATGAATATTATAAATACCGCAAGTAGTTGAAGTCAGTTGGGGTCATTTTGATTATGCTTCATAAACGTGTGTAGAAAAAATAGAGGTGACAACCGACCTTGGTAGAAATTTATTTAATGAAAAACTGAATAATTATGAAGATCTTAATTTTGGACAGTGCATAGATTAGCATAGTTTCCATCACTTATCCTAATTCATCAGAAAATTTTAATTAATATTTTAGTATTTAATTTTTATACTAAGATATATATATATATATATATATATATATATATATATATATATATATATATATATATATATATATATATATATATATATATATATATATATATATATATATATATATATATATATATACTTACAATCCAAATTTTTGAAAAATAGATTTATTATTTAAACGTATGGCCTTAGACTTCATTTCAATGAGATATGTTAGTATGTATGTACAAAATTATAAATTAAATAGTAAATTTTTAAAAAATTTTGAAAAATAATGAAAAATATATGATAATCTACTTAATAGTTTTTCATTGTTTTTAAGACTTTCGCGACAGCATAACCCACATATGGGTCATGAATTTATGAAAATTATGCTGCATCTTATATCATTACATAAACAATACGTTCCTACATAAAGTTTTCAGACAATTTTCACTATTTCCTATGTTACTAAAACAGTATTTCCGACAAGATTCCCCAAAACTTTTCTATTTTTCTATCTTTTGAAAAAATTGAAAAAATCGTCACATATACATTATCCTCCTCGAAACTATACTCTTGATTTCAACTCTATTCCTACCAAAGAAGTAAAAAAAGTTAAAAACAAAAAAGTACGTCCAAAATTTTTACCTGCCACTCCCCCAAAAAAAATGTAACTCCTTTCAACCACCCTACAATTAACAAAACACTCTCTCTCTCTCCCACAGCGCTGCTAGACCTGGGCCGCCGTGACATAGCCACGTACCGCAATCACCTGATCGCCGCGGCCGAGTTCAACTCGACCCCCTCGAACGACAGCCTCGTCGCCAACGCCTTTTTCTCCGGCTACGCCATGTTCAGCATCCCCATCTCCATCAATCTCCTCTCCAACGCCCTTCTCAAGACTCACGCCGGGCCCGACCACTCGATCAGCATAGCGGGACACCAACTGCCCCACTCCCTCCAGTCGACCCTCATACCCGACGAGAACGTCGACGTTTACGCCACGGTCCTGCTCTTCGTCTTCTTCTTCTTCCCTGCGATCGCGCTCTTCGTCATTCATCCGCTCAGGGAGTCGCTGTCGAATGTCAAGCAGCTGCAGAGGATGACAGGGGTCTCGTGCTTCACGTACTGGGGCACTATGTTTGTCTTTGATTTCTTTGTGTTCCTGGTGGCGATACTGTGTATCGTCGTTGGGTTTATCTGTATGGACAGTGCGATCGACCTGAGGCTGTACGAGGACACGGAGATAGGTAGGTTCGAGGTGGTTGGTTTTTTTTTGAGAAATGCCGTAGTTGACTGGAGATAATTCGAGATTGCAGGGAACGGAAAGAAGTTTGAATTGTCGATCCAAAATCGTGAAAATTCGAATTATTTTATTTTTGGTTTTATTTGCCAAATGTATAGGATTAAGTACTAACTTTACAAAATTTATACGTAGAAAGTTCGTAAAGGTTTGACAATATATGACAATAATTTGTTGCAAAGTATGACATTATATAGCAACTATCGAAACATTTTTATTTTTGTTAGAATAACCTCGAGTTATTAAAGATGTATTTCGATTCATCGAACTTTTTAACAGGTTCAGAGCAGCGTGACGTATATATATATATATATATATATATATATATATATATATATATATATATATATGTATCACGAATTGCCGCAAATTTCTTTGCATTTCGTCTTACTGTAAACGTAAAAATTAATGAAATTTTGTATGCATCCGGTTATTGTATTCTTTAAACTCAGAAACATTCAGTTTTTAACAAATGTTTAAAATTTGAATAAATTTTGTAGATAATTGAAAAAATCGTCTTATATATTAGCCGCCCTCAACCTGTTAAACATAGGATAATATAGGGAATGATCAGGGACCGAGATCAAATTTCGAATTATTGCGAGTCAACTGTTTAGGTCTGGTTATACGGGAGTACGAGACGTGAACGCGACGCAAACGCGCTAAAACTGGCATTGTAAACCTTTAATATTTAACAGTTAGTAATAGTTTGAACCACGAAAATTGTAATCATTATCCTCCAATATTTCAGCTAGATTTTCTTCAATACAAAAAAACAATATTTAACTATTAAGAACCGATGTTCCACAAAGTTAATATCGGGCGTTTGCGTCGCGTTCGCGTTGCGTACTCCAGTATACACAGACCTTAATAGAAAAGTAGGGAGTGAAACAATGCTTTTATGATAAACTCATTTCACTTCAATTGACACTCTTTATTTTCTATACAATAGTCAAACTAAATGAAAAAAACATTATTTCAATAACTTGCTTATTCTCAAAGTACAAATTATAAAAAAAAAACTTTCAATTCTTAATTTCTTACTTATTTGTAACAACAAAATAGAGAACGTCATATACAACAATTAAAGTGCATACACTGTGATAGTAGTGAGAAGACGATTGGCATTGCACGAACGCATTCGCAACATTAAAATTAATTAACCATTAAAAATTTGTATATAGTTTTGATTAAATGTGTATGACTTTTTTCAGGTATCACATTACTAATGCTAGTTCTGTTTGCAATCAATGCCTTGCCATTGATATACATATTCAGTTTTCTTAAAAAGTCGACTAGTACCGTTATAACTTTGCTCAGTCTTCTACCTTTTGGTCTGGGTAAGTTTACAAAACTATGAAAAATAACTTCTCCAGAGAACATAATTAAAATGTTTCAACGTAATTTGTTTCACAATGTTACAATCTAGTCTCTTTGGAACTCATAATGCACGTCATCGCGCTAACTCTGAGCCACTTGAAGACCGTGAAAGTGCTGCGCGCAATTCAGAAGAGAATCTTTCTCTTGATACCTTATCTGAGCTTTTTCCATGGCAAAGTATCGTTCTTTACCACTGCGACGCAGAATGCGAGGTGCCGAAGACTGCCCAATTTACTTCACGACGTTGCGTGCCTTACAAAAGACGTGTGTTGTGGTAAGAACAATTGTATTTTTAAGTTTAAGACTGCATTCTCATAATTTAAACAAGAACAACACTAGAATGAAAATATTTTCTGTCATTAATTTGTACGTATTCAAGATACTAAACAAATTTTTTTGTTCATGTAGCGTTGCAAAAAGTTGCTAAGTGACGATGAAAAAAGAAGAATCATAAAAACGGTGTACAAAATATCTAGTGGTGCATGTTTGAAAAAATTTTACCGAAATATGTTTTTTTTGGCACAAAGGATAAATATATAAGAAAATAGTGTTGGTCAAACCTTTTGATAGTGAGTAAAGCCACAACGAATTTTTAATTATTAGTTTCTTTTCATTGTCACATATATAGCAATTTATTCCAGGCAATGAAAAATTTTTTAGTATCTTAAAACGTGTGCAAATCTGTTACTCGATACATATTTTTATAAGTTATACATTATTTTTCATGATGTTCTATCCAAAATTTTATATTCAAATAAAGAATATCGCAAAAAAAGTTTTTTTGTTTATTATTTATCATTCTCTAAATTTCACTTCAGGACTCGAGTGTTTCGACGGGAAATGCAAGAAGAGTTTGAGCTACTTCAAAAAGTTCGAAGACGACATGTCGTTAGAGGAGTGCATAACGTATCTGTGCATCACGCCGATACTCTACTTTGGAATTCTAGCTTTGTTGGAATACAAGTTCATTCCGTTGATGCTCGCACGAATGCGCAATGGCAAATATGAAATCCTGGAAGACCCTTGCGACGAGCAAGTGAAGAAAGAAAAGCATTCTGTCGCTTTTGAGATCGCAAAAACGAAGAATCGTAAGTATTATACAGATATTTTTTACGTAAGTTGTTAAATTCCAATTTACATATTTACGATCTATTGCTTGCGTGTTATTTATAGCCTATACTTACGTTTCTTAGAATAAGATTTTAATTTAAAATTACACAAAACGCATGCTAAATTAGAACATTGTTAGTGTATGACCTATGCCTTTTATGCAAAAATGCGCAATTCGTGTGATTTTATGTGATAAGATTGTGATGGTGGAAAATTTGGATTTTAACTTAAAACTCTGACACACTGTCAAAAGGGGTGGGTCTGATGCTTCTAATGTCAACTGAGTATTTGATTTAAATATTCGAATTTTATAATTCCTAAATAAAATATTTAAACTTTGTTAAATCTTTCGAAAATAATAATATTAACTGCAATAACTACTTAATTGTCACAATAGAACGAACATTCGAATGGACAATGAAGAACGAAGAACGCAGAATGACTAATGAACATAGAATTTGGAACAATCATTTTATTGAATTTCCACGCGTGTCATAAATTTGAAAGTCTAATTTAAATTTCATAGATGGTTAGCCATATAGCATTCAAAATAGTATACACAAATATAAGCTGTCGGGTTTTTAAGCATTCAATTAAACATTTTTTACAAATATGAAAATAATATTACAATATTTCATTTCATTCGAATGGAATATGACATGGAATTCTATACTAATGTAATTCGTTCATTTAGACCTCGGTTGACTTGATACTTCCGAATGCACGATCTTTCTCAAATTGATTCTCAAAGCTACGAAATCGCGACAAAATTCACTGAAAGCACTGAAATTCGAGCTATCAAATACAAAAAGAAACTACACTTGCTAATCGAAGCATCCGACCTGTTCCAGCCTCCACCCCCGTGCTACTCCCACATAACAGCGTTCACACGCCCTCTGAAATGTATCTTATATATCTCTCAGTGAGAAGTCGGTGCGCGCCGTTGGCCGCCGTGAAATCACAAACTTTGTTTGGTCGATCCGCAGACGCGGGGAAGCCGTTGAAGAAGAAGAAGAAGCCACCGACGACGTCGAACGCCAAGGCCGAGGCCAACGGCAACGCGACGCTCGAGGAGAGCAACGCACTGTCCAACGGCGACAGCTCCAACAGCTATCTGTTCCTGGTGTACGAACTGAGCAAGCGCTACGGCAAGTTCCTCGCTGTCGAGGAGATCAGCTTCGGCGTCAAGCAGCACGAGTGCTTTGGATTGTTGGGGGTAAACGGGGCGGGGAAGAGCACGACCTTCAAGATGATGACCGGAGAGGCGATTCCCAATAGCGGGGCCATGTACTTAGGGAACAAGGATTTCAACAGCAATCGAAAATACGTGAGTGATGGGGGTTTTGCGGGTTAGTGGTTTTGAGCTGGGATCGGTAAAGTCGTATCTTATGTGAGAAAAGCCATTCAATGCTTAATTAATGTGAGTTCCTGTTTTTCTGTGTAATTTCCACTGTTCGAGGTTTTCCGTAATTTTTTTTTGTTTCCTGTTTTTTAATTTGCTAATGAGCATAAATGAATTATTTTTTATGAAAATCGATATACGGGGTTTTGTTGTTCGCTGAATTCAAATCGACAGTCAGTTTTTAAGAATTCAAAATAATAGATCGATTATGGCGAACATAAATCGGTAATATTTATTGTTTTTACGGAAATTCATATAGGGTATTGAATATATTGGATCCGCTATTTTGAATTCTTCAAATCACCGTCAAGAATCGATTTTTACGAAAATAGATGAATTTTTGCTAAGTTTTGTTTACCATATTCGATCCGACATCTTAAAATTGGGAATTATGTAAGAGCATTTGGAAAAGAAGAGATGCAGAGTCGTAAAGTAGACTAGGCTTTATTGTATTTCACAATATGTACAAAAGACGACTCGAGCGTCGAGCGGTGCTTGGACGATGCGTGTGTACGGCACGAGATCCAAGCTTGTACTGACTCGCTTCTCGCCGCCTCGAGGTGGGGGAGAAGCGCGCATGAAGATGGCAGCCTCTGTCAAGCTAGTACACAGAGAGAATTTTCTAATAAAAATTATAACGAAATTCAGGGTAAAAATTACCGTAAATAACTATAAACCTGGGACACTCCTACTTTCTGACACTTTTTCCTGATATTTTACTATAAAAATTACCTCATTGACTACAAATTCTACCGCACAGACTATAAATTTTACCGGACTGAATGGTAAAATTTACCTGATTTGAGAAAAAGAAGACAGCTGATAAAGGAAACAACTGAGCGTGTACACATTTTAGGTTAACTCAAATATAAATGTGTATAAATGTACTTATTTAAGTATTAATGATACTGCTACAATAATTGGAAGAAAATTCAGATTTTTAAAAAATATTTCGTATAAATTTTACCACAAATTTTGGCTTTCTCTAAGATTCGTACAGGGAACTTTTACTCTGCGGCAGGCAAATTTTACCCTTCAGTACGGTAAAATTTATCGTAAATATCAATAAAAACTGCCGGAAAGTTAGTGTCCCAGCTTTATAGTCATTCACGGTAATTTTTACTGCGAATTTCGTCATAATTTTTATTAGAAAATTCTCTCCGTGTACAGCTTCGGGGGACAGAGGCGCTGCTTGCGGCGATGAACCTGGGGCACCACAAGCATCTAATTTTAGATTTGAATTGAGCGACTCCAAGAACATAGGGAATCACTGCGGATGCGATAATTACTCTGCACCCTGAAATGCGTGACTGAAAGGGTTGATTAGTCATATCTTGGAGATATTGTTTTAGTTGTATCTCAGACTTTGAAAAAAGAAAATAATATAGCTTAATTACTTGGATCAAACTATACAATTTTCTCAAATGTAAGATACCTACGAATTATTAGAATGTTTCCCTAAAATACCACTACTTAAATAGTTTTTCTCATGCTACGATTCATCAATAGTTTCTCGACGATACGACTTTATTGTTAGGAGCCGTCCAGTAGAAGATTCCTTGAGAATAATAAAATGAAAAATAATCAATTTTCAAAGTAATTTTTAATTTAATTTTTTAAAGTAATTGTTTGATTGTTAGAATTTACTTGAAATAAATTATACATAATATATTTAATGATATACTTTTTTTAATAATAGTAGAAAAATGGGTTTTATTTCTCATTTATAAAAGTCATCTAAAATAAACAGATCTAACAGCATTAAAATAAAAAAAAAAATTTTTTTTAAAACCGCTACATAACCAATTGAAAATTACTTTTCTTCTTCCAGTATCTTTCACAGATGGGATATTGTCCCCAAAATGACGCCATAATAAGATGTCTGAACGCAACCGATCACTTGAGATTGTTCGCTCGCCTACGAGGTATCCCCGAACTCCAAGTCAACTCAGAAGTAAAGAAGTGGATCGACAGACTCAGTTAGTAGTCACAATAATCATCACAATAAAATCACGTCAAATTGTATAAAAACACTAACAAATCGTTTACATTTCCAGATCTGAACATTTGCGCGTCGCAACCAAGCGGAACCTACAGCGGTGGCAATAAAAGACGCCTGAACATAGCGATGGCTCTTATCGGCAGTCCGAATTTGGTTCTGCTTGATGAACCTACGACGGGTGTCGATCCGGCTGCTAGAAGGTCGCTGTGGAACGTCATTCAGTCCTGTCAGACCACTGGACAGGCCATCATATTGACCTCGCACAGGTGAATTATTTTAATCGAGAATTGTGGTAGGCTTTCGAAATTGAGTTTTTAGGGTTTGTTATCGTTTGTGATGATATATTTATTTTATTTTTTTACTTAACACGGACTGAGCCGTTATACAGTAGTTGGCTATCATAATGATAGCAACTGTAGATTATCTTGTAGGCTTCAATGTCGGTTTATTAGAGGAGAATATTCGTATTAATTTATTTTATCCTTTTCAAGTAAGAAGAGCCTTTTTTGCTTTAGAGCGCTCAATTTTGTATGAATGGTCAATAACAATTTTCTATAAGTATATTTTTTGGAATTCTTCTGAAGTGTACTGTGCTAAAGTCAAGTTATCCAGTATTTAGTGTTATTATTTTATTTCTGAAGGAAAACGACGAAGCATCCGAGAAAATAATTTCATTGATATATCCATTTGCAATAGGGAACTTCCATGAAAAAATCCATTATGTCTGTCAGATAGAATATCGAAAAATAATCGACACGTATTTTTTCATTTTTCAAATAAATGATTGTAAACGAAGTTATAGCAGATTGAAATGCCACTCAACGTTACGATATTCTATCATAGTATTTCTATATAGTGCGGTGCTGTGACGTCACGCGACATTTCCACCTACTATATCTTTTGTTTATAATCATTTATTTGAAAAAGGAAAAAATACGTGTCGATTATTTTTCGGAAATCTATTTGACGGACCTAATAGATTTTTTCATGCAAGTTCCCTATTTCGCATAATCTGTACATTGGATTATTTTCAAGGAAATTTATAACCTTAGCAAAAGTACATTAAATCTACGAAGACCTAGTGTATTATACGGATTAGGTTGTAGGCTTATATATTTCTTTTTATTGATTATATTTTTATTTTTTATTTTACTTCTATTGATTAACTCATTGTTGATTAAATTTAAAAAATAAAATCATATCATTTACTTCCATAATATTATTTAGTAAAGTTAGATCGAATGGGTGATATTATAAGTATCAATGATATAATACATTTTCTTTGTATTTTTTATAAAAAATATGTACATTATACATTTCAGTATGGAAGAGTGCGAGGCACTTTGCAATAGACTGGTGATTATGGTGAATGGACAATTAGTCTGTATCGGACCATGTCAAGAACTGAAGCAGCGTTTCGGTGCTGGCTACGACATTCAAATGAAGTTGAATCCAGAAAAATCGAATACCCAAGTCGAAGGCATCAAGAGGGACATAGAGCAAGCACTGAACTGTGAACTCGTTGATGAAAATTCGGTAAGAAACATATAAACAATACAAATATGTTGTTTTCATGTAAAATAAATGTAATAGAAAAATAATACTCGATTTGATTTCAGGGATTCCTCATGTACCACGTTACCACTTCCGAGACTACATGGAGGCGAATGTACGATGTAATGAGCGAACTAAAGAGTAAATATAACTGCATCGACGACTTCTCCGTGCTGTCGTCCACCCTCGAGCAGTTGTTCCTGCTGTTCGCCAGGGCGGCCAAGCGTTCGAATCGCAAGGCATACAAGTAGACATCGAAAACAAAAAGAGGAACAGGAAAAATGAAAACCCGATGATTATAATAACTGAGAACCAAAGTTTCGAATGATAAGGCTACTTTTACGTGTGATATTAAATTTTATAATCAAAATCTACGTAAATCAGGTAAAGTGAAGGAATGTTTTTGTTATTTACTATGCACAATCGTCGAATTCGAAAGTTACGTCGTCGAGCGACGTATGAGGAAGGATTTCGATGAAGAATTGTATCTGATAATAATACTTAATATTCATTATATAATTATAATGTTACTTAGGAGAGAGACATAGTAAAAGATGTTCAAAAAATTATTTTTTGTTAAATGTCCAGTTGCGCCTTTAAACGTCCTATACAGTATTTTATAATTTATGACTATCAGTGGCACAATATACTTACCAAGCACGAATTAAAGTATTACAAATATTCTTTTCTTAAGAGTATTAAAACTTATTACAATATTAAAGTCATACGAAATTAAGTTTTTTTAATTGAATAAAGTTTACTTTGTTTCTCTCCTTTGATGAGTTTCGGAGTTAAATTCTATTAGTTACATTTACATATTAGTTCGAAGGAATATAATTTTTCTTTAGTTGATACTGAAATCCAATGAACCATGAAACTAATCAAATACAAATCAAACCGTTACTATAGCTCTTGTATATAATTAAAGGCATATTAGTTAAAATAACAATAATAGGTTCTCAAAAAATTTAAATTACTAGGACTTCAAAATTCTTGAAAAAAAAAGTTCATACAATCCTAATCACAATGAAACTGCCGCAATTTTTACAATACTTTGTATACAAATATTTTTTAATGCACTGTACAATTGAAACTCGCGAAGGACTTTTTAACGAGCAGTATTCGTAAGGCAGCTATACGTTTACGAAAAGTCTGTTAGTGTTTTAAGGCGAATCTCAATTATAGCTCAAGGAAAACTTGAGCAACCCGAATAAGGCTGCAATATTGGAAATTAGTTATTTTTTTGTAAAATGTTACGGTAGCAGTATATGATGCAAATGGCATTATAATGTCACATGTACTAATAATTTCTAATTTCATGGAAAAACACTAAGATCTGAATATTGTCAAAGTGTTTGAAAGAAAGATTATTTTTCTTTAATAATTAAGTGTTCAAGAAAGTTGCCATAGATTTTAGTTTTGAAAAACAATCTTTTTCGTTTTACGTATTTATTTTTTTTTATAGAAACGAGTATTTAAAAAAAATTATTTCTGAATTTCTATTTCGAATAGCAAATTCAAAGTTCATTAGATTTGTTGATTTATATGAGTATTTATAATCAATCCAAATACATTAAATGTATTATTATTAAGCATTAAATTATCAGAGCTCGATTCAAAGATCTGATTTATATATTACTCACTTATACGTTTCTCGATGTTATGCAAAGCGTCAAGCTTGACTTTTTTTCTCGAAATATAATTTAGTTATGTAAGTAAAGTGTACTTCATGCTGCGACATGAAAAGAAAAAGAGAGCAAGAAAAGTATTATACCTTGTAAACAATATATTTATACTTTTTTAAATTTTGTGTATTTTTATATTGTCGCTATTTTATAAAAGACAATTCACAATTCGCAGTATGAATAGGCAACAAATGTAGTAAATGTACATAATTATTTTAAAGTGTGCAATATAATCATTATTCTTTATTTTAATTATTATCAATCGAATTTGACACTTAGCAAATCCCACTCGCTAACTGAATATACAAAAGAAATATTTGTATAGAGCGAATCTTTAGTTAGTATTTTAACCTACTGATATTTTATGTATAATTTACGTAAATTTTATCACATTTTTTTACATTAACTACTTTATTACTATAAGTTTATTTCTTTTTTCTCTTATGAATTATTCATTTTTATCCTACATATCTTGCAACAACAAACCTGTAATTAAAAAAGATGCTTATTTTAATAAAAATGCGTTAAATATTATTTGCTTCTCGTTCATTTGGAAGTCCTCACATACGTAAAAGATGTCAATGCCGCAATGTAATAATAGCAGTCAAATTTTGTTTTATAAATGTCTTTTTCACCATACCCTGGCTGAAAGTACCACATTTCCTCCCGGCTCCTAAACTGAGTATGGTGAAAAATAGTATACGCACCACGGGAGGAAAAATGGCTACCCCATAGCACGTGTTTACTATTTCCACGCGCTATGGACTATCCAATACTTTTCTTCCCTAGATGTGTAATATACTAATACGCACCATGGGAGGTAAAATGGCGACTCCAATTCTTTACCTCCCTAGGTGCATAATATACTCTTTAAGAGCATTTAACTTTAATTTTAAATTTTATTGTGTATGATTAGGTATTGTTAAAAAAAGTTAAACCGATGCTTTGGCGGAACGGTATGGAAGAGCCGTCTTTCGGACGTCCAACGAGGATCAATAGAGCTGAACGCTATCCATCCATTCACACAGCTATCCATACACCTAAACCATATTATACATAATCGAAGACCTAACACATTCTCGCACTCGCATGCATATCCATTCACATGCAAGTTTATCCAGTCATCCGGGCGCCGCCCATCTGCAGTCTGCACCTCAACACCTATCCACATATTCATCTATACATCTACACACCCATCCAGCCCCACCTACTACCTAGGCATCAATTCACCAACACACTCGCGAACTGATTACTAATCTATCCACATTTCACAGTCTACACTCCACAGACACACGCGAGGTTTGTGCGTGTGTGTGCGTGCGTGCGTGCGTGCATACGTGCGTGCGTATGTGTCTGTGTGTGCGTGGATGTCGATCAACATTACTCTGCATATACATGGTGAAACTTAATGTTTCACGGCTCGTTCTTTTGTTTTTCTGAAAGGAAGGCGGCACAATAAAATTTGTCTTTCCTTTTCGATTCGCTTTTGTTCTAACGGTTTTTTGAGTTTTAGTTTTTCCATTTTTTATTACCTTAGAAATAATATCATTGATGCAGCGAAAAGGCATTTGATAAAGCATAAAATTACTTAGCTTTTCCGACCTGAAAGTTTGGATAAGGTTATTAACCTTCCCATCTTTTGTTATACACGAAAACGTTATTTTCTGTCTAAACGGTTATATCTCGAAACATACAACGGAAAATTTTTGAAAAAAATTAAGAAGATTAGGTATATGAAAAAGAATGTTAAGTTAAATTTTTGAGTCTTGACCATTTTCTTTTGTTGAAAAAAAAAAAAATTTTTTACCAAAATCGATTTTCTTTTTCCGACGATAACTGAAGTAAATTGGCAGCATTTTATCTGAAACATTACAAAAAGGTAGCTTTTTACTATCTCATGACTTGTATATTTTTTCAAATCATGAGATAATTTATTTATGTGATATTTAGGTTGTGTTTTTTGAATTTTTTTTGATCGCTTATATCTCGAAAACGACGCTGTAATTTTTTTATCAATTAGGTCTCATTTTTACGTTTTAAAAATGAAGATTCAAAATTCAAAAGAAATTTCAAGATTCATCGACATGTTTTTGTTTTATAACGATTTTTCGATTTTTGAATTTAAGATTTTCTGTTTTTCTGGTATATTAGAAATATTATTATCAATTTGGAGTAATTGCATTAAAAAGAGCATAAAATTTGTATTGTAACAGTTACAATATAAACGTTTTGAACAAACGTTTAAGCATTAACTTCTAGTTTATATGGGCAAATCCGCCGAACTTTTAACTTTCTGCATAAAACAAATTTTCAAATAAAAATTGAAGGAACATAGTTGAAAATTCGTGGGCACACTGTTAAAGCCGTTTATTAACAGAATGCATGCACGTACCTTTCTTTTTTTACGAAACGGCATTTTTTGCCCATATGATATATGGCCTCTATGTATACTAAATTGGTTATTTTTGATCGATAATACATTTTTAAGCGAGCTAAATATGTAAAATTTATAAATTATTACGCAAAAGCCGCTTAGTTTTTATGTTTATGTAGAATAAGATATGATCACACATGGGACCGAACCATTTTTTAGATAAAATTGTGAATGTGCCATGGTAAAAACTGAATTTTTTCAATGAATCATGTTTTTAAAAATTGTGTATTACACGTTTTAGTTTAGTATATCAAGGGGCACATAAATTCGACATGGATCATTTATTTTGTACCTTAATCATCAAAAATAAATATTGAATTTCAAATCGATGATTTACAACACGGGGTAACTGCTAAATTGATAACTTTGCGTTAATTAGAAGATTTTTAGAATTCCAGGACACGTTTTTAAAATTCCATAACTTTCTTTTAGAACGAGGCACACAAGTGAGATTAAACTAAGATCTGTAGTTTAGATTTTATTTACTTAAGGGTCATCCAGTGATTTTATCCAAAATTTTAAAAAAGTCTGCTATTTTTAGGATTTGGTTAGAAATTGAAATTTTTTTGCCGATTTGGATTACTTGTGAGATATATAAAATCTAAATAATTAAATTTTTTTAAATGAAATCTGACTTATATTTCTTAGCCTTTGTCATTTAATTTTATTAAAAATTTTTGATAGGAGGAAAAAAAATAAGAATTATTAAAACCTTACGAAAGGAGTCGAAAAATTAAGAAATGTCTGTGAAAGTCATTTAATTAAACTATAATTTTACGAAAATTGTTCCAAAGATTTTCATTTTATATATATTTTCAATAAGTATAGCCGGTATTAGATGACGTATTATATTAGACTATGCATATTCGCTTTATCTAAGTTGGCTGCGTATCTAATTTAGTCCTATTCTTTCCTATGAATATATGTGATAACTGATTTCTGATGATAATATTAATACATTTACAATTTACATACATGTATATTAGAAAAATACTTTTTCCGCAGTGCTAAAAAATGTATGATTGATCACAGCTAATTGCATATAGAAAACAACCGATACGTTCAGGCGTGTACCATCACAGATATTTTTTTTTTTTTTTTTTTAACGTCGCCATGTTTGTGCTTTCATGTGGTGCTAATCGACGACGGGGGTCTGCGGTGTGTTTGTAAACAAAGCACATGTAATTTTTACAGTGGTGCTTGTATCAATCGGCAGAGACTAGGATTCGAACCCGGGTCACCGGCGTGGGAATCCGATACTCTACCGACTGAGCCGCCGCAGGCCCCTACATCACAGATATGTCACATCAGTTCAGTGCATGATTTCTATCAAGACAGACCTTATGGACTTTTTCTCTAATAATTTAAATAGTTTGATGCAAATAATATTTATTTATAGCACACTAACCTCAAAATGCCAACTTTATTGTCGATTTTGAGGTTGTTGTGCTATAAAATATCGTATGAGACTGTTGTGGGAGGTGTTTTTCTACCTTGCTCGATTTTCTCACTCGCTTCGCTCGTGCGAAAACCCTCGAGCAAGGTAGAAAACCATCTCCCACAACAGTGTCATAATATACTATTACCTGCAAAATATGTACTGGATTAGTAAAATCGCTGCTTAAATCTTATTTTATAGAAAAATTTACTACGCAATAGTGCTCTCTCTCTCTCTTACTTTGATATGGAAGATATATAGTAATGTCTGATTTCCTCTATACGTTCCCAAATTTGTCCGACAAAAGTTATGAAAAATAAAGCCTAGCACCCGTTATTTATTCCAATGGGCCCCTTTTGTCGAGTTATAAGGTATTTTACTCCAATTATGCGTTACTTTAATAAAGATATTTACCTCTTTCTCTGACAATAGCTTTGCAAGTTTTTATAATTAAAATTTTACCTAAAAGATAATAAAAGAAGGTGAAAGGAGATTTAGTTTGAGCTCGATTTCATATAAAAATATTAATCTGATAAAAAATTATTAACAATTTTATCGATAGTGACTAAAATTACATGAATATTCGAAAAAATTAAAATTTAAAATTTAATTTTGTAGCTCTTTTAAATTTTAGTTACCATATATAATTGTTAATATATAATAAACTTTATTTCAGCCAATTAAGGCCCAGAAATGGACTTGGATTACATTGGATTTACAATCTATTCTTATCACACTCATTCTTATATTCTTTATATTACGCTATGATAATATCTCACTATATTAATAACTAGAAAACACATACTTTTGTCTCTTTGTTCATTTGGTCTTAAAATATTTTGCAATATATTACAATGATTTACAGTAGTTTCATTTATACAATAAATTACATTCGCTTACCGTAGTTTACACAACTTTCGTAATTTACACAGTTTACATATTTTGCCGCACTTTACCCTTTACTCTATTCTTATCTCTAGAATTTGACCCACACCTTCAACCATCCATACCGTAGGCAGCTCGGACCATCGCATCCTCTCTATACTCTTATTTCTATCTTATACGTCTTTTTTGCGTACCTACTTATCTATCTTACCTACTTTTTTTCATTTTGTCTTTTTTTTTGCAGCTTATTCCACAGCTCTCTAAAGGTTTCCACTACAACAGATTTTCCTTCTTCACTAAATGGTTCCTTAAATTCGAAATTAACATCCTCTAATAATTTTTTCATTATTTCTCTCGTTTCTTCGCAGTCTAATACAAAGTGTTCCATCGTTTCCCTATCTTTCTTACACATTCTACACAATTTATCCTCTTCTTTGAGCCAATATTTATTTCCATTTACAAAATTACCGCATCTAAGTTTCGCAATTATTTCTATGTCTAACTTTCTTCCATTTTTTCTTCCATTATTTAGGTAACCCTACAATGTCCAACTCCTTATAGATCTCGTTATATTTCGCTTCTCTTATTTTCATATCAAAAGTTTGCCTCTCTATATCCCTATCTCTTTTTTCAGTTTCTTCTTGCACACTTTGTTCTCTCCCTATCATATTTACTATCTCCATTTCACTAAAACCTAAATCATTGTAATATTGCTTCCTTTCTACATCATATACGCCCTGCACTTTTTCAGTCAATTTTTCTTTTCAACACATTTTTACTAGTCTATCCTCCTCTAGCTTACTTATCTTTTCCTCAAACTTAACTGCCCTACTAGCCTAACCTATTTTAATTTTGTTTATGAATGCCTCTCTAAATACGATGTACCTCGGTGTACAGAAATCGAGTTTCAAAACCCATCTAAAATAATCTCCCCGTACTTTTTCCAACTCTTTTCTTTCCTTCCAGCCCCATATTTCACACCCATATGTCATGACACTCTTTACTAAATAATTAAATAACATTTTTCTTCTTTAGAAGTCGTTTCTACATTTATGTTCGCCTAAACCCCACGTCCTTTTCGCCACTATAATCCTTTTTTTGGTAGTTCTGATATATGATTCTTATAGTTTCCTTCTCTATTAAATGTGAACCCTAGATACTTAAAGGACTTAATTTCCACTAACTCCTTCCCATCCCACACCCATCTTTCTTTTTTACTATTCCTCCTCCTGTTAAAAACTAATACCTTTGTTTTTTCCTCACTTAGTATCATCTTTCTTTTTCTCAAAAATTTTCTTAAAGCATAAGCTAACGACCATAGTCTTATATTTCCTATTTTAACTCCCCCGATATTCCTTTCTTTAAAAAATCCTTCCAACTCAGCTATATACATACAGAAAAGAATAGGACTTAATACGCATCCCTGTTTCAAACCTTTAACCGTCCAGAATTCCTCTGATATGTTATCCCCAACTCTTACTCTGACTTTTGTTTCTTCATATGTTTCTTTTATTCTATCCATTAAATATTTACTTATACCCAATCTTTTCATAATTTTCCACAGTATGTTCCTGTCTACCAGGTCGAAGGCGGTCTTCAAATCAATAAACATAGAATACAGTTTTTTTCCTATTCCCTTTGATCTTTGTATCAAGTGATTCAAAATGTAAATATTATCCATTGTAGACCTTCTCTTTCTAAAACCTGCCTGCCCATCCGGTAAAATCCCTTTGTCTTCTATTTCTGTCACTAACCTCTTTCTAATAACCTCCGTGTATAATTTGTACGCCGTCGACATGAGCGTAATTCCTCTATAGTTTTTTGGTTCGTTTTGGTTTCCTTTTTTGTATAACGGTATTCTCGTCCCTAATTTCCGTTCCTCCGGTAGTCCTTGCCCGTCCCATACTTTACCCAAAATACCTATCAATTTTTCTACCAAATCCTGTCCTGCGTACATCCATACTTCGTTTGGTATTCCGTCCGCACCCGGTGCTTTCCTTTTTTTCAAAATGCCCCAAGCTCCTTTTATTTCCCTAGCCGATATTTTCTCCTTTTCTATTTCTTCCTCTTCACATTTTTGCCTGTTTTTCCCAATTTTCCTATTTTCTGATCCCTCCCAACAGCGAAACAAAATGTTCTTTCCACGTTTTATTTTCTACGTTGCTTTCCACTTTTTCTCTTATTTTCCTTGACTTGTTAAAAAATCTCCATATTTCATTTTCGTTTTTGATTGATCTTAACTGTTCCTCTTCATACTCTTTTTCTTTATTTTTACAAAGTTCTCTCCATTCTTTTCTTTCTTCTAAATATTTTTCTTTTAGGTCTTCTCCGTTTCTCCATCTTTAAAATGCACTTTTTACTTTTCTTTTCTTTCTGGAACAACTGCGGACCCACCACCTTTTAGTTCCCAATACCCTCTTTCATAACTTGATTTCTTTTTTAGTTACTGCTTCATCTATTACTTTTTTCGTGACTTTCCACCTCTTTTCTATTGTGTCCTCTTCATTTTCTGTTATCTTTAGTACTTGAGTTATATTTCTAAAAATTTCCGTTGCTTCCTCGTTCCATGAATGTACCCATTTCTTTTTTTTCTCTTCCAATTCCTCATTCTTGTCCCTTTCTATCATTTCCATTGTTTCTTCTAGTACGCTAATTGGAGCATGATCCGATTCAATCCTTTCTTCAACTCTAAACTTAACACCTTTTTCCTCACATTTTCATTTACTATAATATAATCTATCACTGTGCTGCCCCTAGTTCCTATATAAGTGAATTCGCCCCTTTCATCTCCCGCGAAGTTTCCGTTTAGTATTGACCATCCTTCCCTTCCACAAAAATCTATCAAATTACTACTCCCGTTGTTAGCCGTTTTATTCTTACTTTTCCTTTTTTCTCGTTCTAAAGTATTTCCTTCAGAACCTATAAGACTGCCTTCCTTTCCTATTCTAATATTGAAGTCTCCTCCAATAATTATATTACTTCCTGGTGTTTCTTCTTATTCTTCCCACATTATATAATATTTTTCCATGTTTCCAGCATTGTATATCGACCAAATTACCGTTTCTTGATTGTCACTTCTTATCACTGTTCTTATAAGTCCTTCTTCTGATTTTATAGTTTCCTGTCTATTTTCCATTAACCAGTCTCTTTTTATTCCTATTATAGAACCCCTCTTAGGCCCTGCCTTTTTTTGCTTCTCTTCTAGCTGGTATAATTTTCCAAACAAAATTTTTCGACAGTTTTTTTTTCAAATTGTCTTTATCTTTTACCTCTACCCACGTTTCTGATAAACTTATGAAATCACTCTTTTCCAAAAATTCCCATACCTCCCTATCTTTGTTCCATACCCCCGCTATATTCCAAAAAATGAGTTTCTTAATTCCTTCATATCCTATTTTTAGATTATATTCTCTATTTTCCTCTACTATTTCTGAACTGCACCATTTCTGGTTTATGCTAAATCCTCCCTATTCCCCCCTGTTTCACTTTCTCCCTCCTCCTTTCTACCCGGCATGCGACCTATTTTACTGTCATTTTTCATTTCCTCCTCTATCTCCTCTCTTTCTCCCCATTTTCTCCAAACATTTCTGAAAAATATTCTCCCCGTTCCTGATTTTACTAACCACCCACCCCCTATCTTTTCTTTAACCCACCTATTTAAATCGTTTTCTATAAATATTCTCGTGCCTCTCAATTTGCTTTTCATTTTCATTATCTCTCTATCCTGTTCCCTTACTTTAGCTATGATAACCGGTCCGCTTTTCCTCGCGTATTCTACATTTGCATTCACCTCTAATTTCCTAGCCAACCAGTTCGATACCCATTCAATTAAATTACCCTCCTCTGCACCTACTCCCCTTATCACAATATTATTTTTCCTCTCTAATCTATCGTGTTCGTAAATTATCTTTTATATTTTTACAACCTCTCTATCGGACAGCGACATGCCACTTCTCGCGCTCACACCCATTCTTCCGCTCTTTAGACTCCACAGCGAGTCTGTGTCACTATCTCTCGCCGCACTCGCAAAGTCCGTTCCGCTCTGTGCCGACTTTATCGACTGCTGTTCCTCCCATTCTCTTTCTCTCTCGTCCCATCCTTTTATTTTCTTTTCTAGCCTCTCTAATCGTTCGTCTAACTCTTTAATTACTGCGTTTATCTCTAACCTAACCTTTTCCATTTCTAACTTTTCCTGCCTATTTTTTCTTACCTCTTCCTCCATCCACTCTTTGAGCTCTTCTTCCCACTTCTTGTCCGCCTTTTCCTTTTCTTTTTTCGCCTCTTTTTCTGCGTCCGAGAACCCGACCCTCTTCACAAACTTGTCGTCGAGTGTGTGTTGTCCCTTCGCTATCGCCGTTGCCCTAATTCATGTGGTTCTTCTGCTTCCCTGCCTCGCGTTTGGTTCCTTCTTGTCCTTGTCCCCCGGCGACATGGTCTCTCTGCTTTGTTAGCCACGCGTTCTTCACATACCTAACCTCAATCTCGCCACGTTTTTTCCACGCTCGATTTTACCTTTCTTACTCCAAATTTTCTCCGACTTATTTATTCCGCACACCTCTTCCCTACTGATTTTTACCTATTTATAAGAATTAAATATACAAAGTCTCGCAAAAATACTAAAACCTTTATCCGAGCTGCCGCGCACACGACCACTCACTCTAACGCCTTCTATCCAAGTCCCTATAATTGTTAATAACTTTTGATCAGATTAATATTTTTGTACGAAACTAAACTTAAATTAAATCTTTTATCCCCAACTTTTATTATCTTTTGGTTATGGTCAGAAGAAGAGGTATCTCTGTTTATTAAAAGAACGCATATATGGAATAAACTACGTCATCTCTCGACAGCAAGGGTCCATTGGAATAAATTAAGGGGGCTAGACTTTATTATTGGGTTACAATAAACAACCCCTCAAAGTTATATACACTCTCCTTATGAGTGAGATAATATTTACCAAAACATCAACGCATTGCATCTTCCTATTTGATAACTTTAAACGCTTATTTCTTGAAATGATGACACCATACACACATTTCAAAGATCTTGAAATCTTTATCTATTAATATTAATATCATCTACCTAATTAACTTCAAATTTTGGAACAATGTGATACAAAGAACTACATAGAAGTTTTATATTATATTTTAAAATAATATCACGTCTTTACGGAATTAAGTTTCTGTTTTTAAGGTGGCTCCGTCGTTTTTCCAAAATCCATCATTAACATAAAATAAAAATCCCACTGAAAGTGTGCATTTTATACATTCTATTAAAATTTTGGTTGGAAATAGTTGCCAGATGAACTACAGACAAAAAAATGTTTGAAAATAGAACTCTTAACATGGGCTCTTATGGTAAAATATGCATTTATGCCTGTCACTACATGAAAACCCATGATTTCTTTATAAAACCACCTGGGCATTGTATCTTTTCAATTATAGATTCCGATTGTTTAACAATAATACCCGGTTGCCAGTAAAATATAAAAAATATTTAATAAATAAGTAACATGAGTGTATTTTGTATGCATATATATATGCATATTGTTATTATTTCTAATATATTATAACATATATTTAGGTCAGTAAGTCTGACAATTGATATTGAATCATTTGTATTTAAATTGCGTTACTTATTAGAAACAGAAAATTGTGTGCCCCCATGGGGCTTCGCGGTACTACGCGATGGAGCTACTTTAATTATGACTCATTATTTAGTATTCATTTAGTAACATTTGAGTCAGAAAATTTTAATTTTTTAATCTACTTTAGAAAGAGAGTCATTAAGTACTGTTTTCAGTCCAAAAGGTAACAAATTATTTTGTAGATAACCATTTAAATTGTAATTTTAATTATAAAAAAAACTATAAAAAAATATTAAAAATTTAAAATTAGTTTTTCCTCACAAGTATGCCATGTAACATGTATAATAGTAATGTATGTGTTTTCTACCGTTGTGAAAAATCAAATTAACAATATCTGACTTCTTACCTTTGTGGCCGAAAACAGCTCTTATGCGCCCTCATCCATTGCGATAAAAAATACATACAACAATGAAATTAGGTGTATTATTTGAGAGTATAATTTTCTAAAACAGCTTTCTATGTGGGGTGGTTAATAATGATGGTTTAGAAATTAATAAAATTTTATATTTTAAGGATTTTCTCTAGAAAAAATTTGTATGTACATATATCATAATAAATTTAGAAACTGAATTACGCTTCGTATTTACTCTGTTCCCGTCCTCCATAGTCATGAAATAATTTTTGTTTTTTAAAGTTGTAATTAAATACAGTCGAGTCGCGACTTGCGGAGACTGAGAAGGGTCGGGACCAAAATTCTCGGGGACTGCAATGTTTATTTAGTATAGGAGCGTTTCAGTCCCCGAGACATTCCTGTGTATAAGAGCATTGCAGTTCCCACGTAATTTCAGTCCTCGGGTCCTAAGTCCCCGCGACTCGACTGCATATACGTAAATGGACCTAACCCTGAAATTTAAATGAAATATGCAAAAATGTTGAGTGCAAATGAAAGGCATGACATTATTATCGAATTTTTCAAAACTTTCTGTAATGTTTCAATGTTATTAAAATAGTTATTTCGAACTATTTAATATGTAGGAAGGCTTTATAATCTTTCCTAATTCCAGACTTCTAGTATTCGTTTATAGAATTTTTAATGCTTTGAAAATGCAAAATGATATACATTTTACTGTTTGAAAATAAATTTATATCCGGGGCTAACTTTAACAGATTGTGATAGATAGAGGCTCCCAAAACGAAAAATTACGATTCCGAGTATAACAAAATAAGGAAAATATCTTATTTAAAATTTCGCGCGAAAAAGATAGGTAATCTTATACTCTTTCGAATTAATTTACACTAAATTGAAGATATTATTTCTAACGTATCAAAAACTCGAAAAACTAAAACTGCTACCTTTTTATATTAGGCTAATTAATTTATTTACAATTGACAATAATAAATTTTGCAACACTATAATTGTTGATTAAATTTTATTTATGAATATAGTACATGCATTCTACTTTTAAAAATAAAATATTTGTTTTATTTTTAAGGGGTAACACCATTGTAATAACGAAAAAAAGCGTTTTTTTGGGTATGTGTAAGCCTGCAGGCCTATATCCATCTCCAGAGCTTTCATAATTCGAAGGACACATTTCAGGCCATCATTAAAATTGCACACTGCAATATCAGTGGCAATATCCAGAACTTTCTTGCCACTCGAGTACGATTTCGGAGCCAATTTCCAAACGGTGGCATTGACACTTTCGTTGCTGTTCTGAGTATGCAGCAACTCATCTCGACTCAACTCTGTATAAACAGGCTCAATGGCTTCGCAAACTTCTTCAGGAAGTGGCGGTTCATGATGAAACGTGTTCAACGAACCTTCAGCTTGTGCGATTTTCCAAGCACACCAGGTATCTGAACTATTATCGTGCTGAGGATTGTCGTCGGTCGATATTTTATGAGAGTTGCCCAGATTTCATTCCTCATTTTCTTTATGCAATTTGAATTCCTCCGTATTGCCAAACCATAATTAATTGTTAATTTATCAATCAACTTATTTGTTAATTTTCCTTTTCCGTCAAGGCCTTTCGTCTTTTTTTTTAAGTTTCGAAGACGCGTTCCCATTCTTTTATGTACATAATCGATGCACTCTTTTTTTTTGTACTTCAAATTTAGTGTACGGTTTAGAATCCAGTATGCTTTTGAAAGTCTTGCTGTCACCATCACCAATATAATTCACACACTTTAGGACGTGGAAACTGTCAGAACGAGAAAACATTTCAATAACAGCATCTACCTCCATTTTACCGGATGAACCTTCATGATTTGCTTGACATATATCGGCGTGTGATGCATACCATTTATCGTATTTAGATGTTTCTGTTTTATTTTTCCAATACTCGCAAGACTTACAATATTTAGATTTTACAGTCACATCAACGAGCTTTTCCAGTAAGCCATCCAATCAATGATACAACTCCAAAACGCGACGAATACCCTCGTTGCCTCCAAGAACCATCTCCTAAACGGTAATCCCTTGAGATTGACCATTTTCTTCGCTCTTTCGTCTCTCTTCTTATCCAGCTTGCTTTATACTGTTATCACGAACTGTTGATGTTGCTATTGAAATGAGATTCACTATTTTATCGTAGAAAGATTGGAAAACAGGACGTGGTAATTCCATAAACGCACAAAATTTCATCATTCCATTTAGTCCTACTTCTAGCAGTCGCATTGCTAACACCATCCGACGATTAATTTCATGAACATTTTTTATAAATTTACTGTTAGGTATAACAATTTCTGGACACTTTGGACAAACAATCACAATTTTGAAGCCCAAGACCCGAGAACTTCTTTCATGAAAAGTTATATTAAAACCGCACGTTTTACACTTCACATGCTCAGAAATTACAGAAAATACTGCCAAAAAGTTAATGATTCGGTATCCAAATGTATAATTTACATCGAAATCGTCCTCGGATGTCTTCAGCCTTTTTGCCGATGCACTGACGCCACTGGAATCACCTTCAGCTTCGTATCGATTCATCGGACGATTCGCTGATTTACGGCTCCGATGCCGCGTTGGATAGTTTTTTTTCGTGCCTTTTCTTCCTGCGTACACTATTTCTTTTTCCAGTTTGCTATACGTAATAATAAATAATTAAAACTTTCACAAAAATATAATTTCGAAAGCGAAAATGAGAGCGTCGTTTTCTTACGATATACAGACGCTACACTAACGTACGTTGTTTCGAAACTAGCCTAACTGACTCATAATAAACAAGCCATAAGGGGGTCCTTCTCATCAGATACAGACCTCTCGCAGGTAAGCGATCGGCCGTTTCGGAGCAGCTAAAGAACGGTATATGACCCGAAATTTAAAAAAAAAATTTTTGTTTGGGATGAAACCTTTTGTTTTATATTCTACAATGTTCAAAGCATGTTTTAAGCCAATAAAAAAAATCGATTTTTTGAAATTTCTACAGTAGTGCCCCTTAATTGTATTTTTTAAATTTTTATCACCCGAAATTATTCATCCTGATTTCCCTTCACGGAACCTCCTCAGAGGAGAGCTAATGGTAGCTAACCGTACCTTACCTGGCGCCCTTAAATTTATTATACAGATAATTACAAATTCGGTAAAATAAAGGATGAGCCCTAGAGTGGAATATTGATATTCAAATATATATATATGTGTGTAACAAAATCCTATGCTATAAATGATGCTTAACGTGGGGCTTAGTGAAGCAAAAATCAGGCAGAATTGGAGTAAGTAAAGTTAATAGCGAGTCATAAAGTGAAATTAAAAATGTATTAGCGACAACAGAATAGTAAACAAATTAGTGACAAGGGATAAACCGTTTGAGAGTAGTGAAAAATTGAGAAAATCAGTGAAGATCGGGAAAGTTTTTTTCTTTACAATTGAAAATTTTTCTGATACTCAGATTAAATTTTTTTTTTATTTGTTACATTTTTGTCTAACTTATTACTATCAAAAGTGTATCAAATGGGAAAATTTTTTTATGTTCGTTGAATAAGAAGTTGTCGGGACTTTTTCGCTTGGGTTATCGAGTTGGGTTATATAGGGTTACAGGGTTTTCGAGACTCAGAAAAATTTTTTGAATTTTCCTAATGTTATTTTCTAATTTCTACCAAAATTTCTTTTTTTGAAAATTTTTCTAAGGATTTTTTATAGCAACATAAACTAACTCAAACAAAAGTTAGTTTATGAAATTATATTGCGTAATGCCAACTGTAAGCGGAGATAAGATTGTGACGGCGCACTGGTTTAAAGATCAGCGATGAGAGAGAGAGTTTAGTTGAAAAATAAGTTTGAACAAATTCAGAATAAAAAAATTTTGGTTTAGTGAATATTAGAGTTGTGAATTATTGTTACAGAGACGAATTGGGATTTTAGTTAATTATTCTGAATAGCGACTGTTCCGTTGTCACAGTTCAAACTTTCCGCGATTGCGCCGAAACTGACGTTGACCGAATTGACATGCACGTGGTTTAAAGAGGGCAGTACCTCTGACGTTAATCTTTCGCGCGCGTGTATGTGGGTTCGCGAAACACGTGGAGAGTCAAGTCAGTTGATCACCGGCTACGGAAGGAGAAGCTCTCTCGCGAATAGTTAGTGTTTTTCTTAGAGTTCACACAAGACGCAGAATACGCACTACGCATTACACTAAAATATAAATCAGATATAAAACACAAGACGCAATTCAACGTATTACGCAAACACAAACACAAACAACAATAACGTCTCCGGGCAACAAATCGGCCATTACGGCATTATCATTTAACTAACGCCTTTGTGCAATAAATCGGCCATTACGGCATTATCATTTAACAAACGCCTTTGTCTAACAAATCGGCCATTACGGCATTATCGTTTAATTCAAGCCCATTACGACCTCATCAATCAATCATATCATTTTTCTCAACACACATATAAACACACATACAAACACATTAGTTTGATATAAAACTATTATTCGGTAAATTTGAGTGCGTGAATGTGTGGATGGTAATTTTAAGGTGCGCGAACAAATCGTAAACAGGCGTCTAGGTCTGGTTCAGACCGGCACGCGGTGCAACTAACGAGTTGCATCGGGTGTTGGTCGAATTACTACGGACACTGTTCACGAAGAAAGGTTAATCGAAGGCGAGTGTGCGTGTGTGACAAAGCGTATCATTTTTCGTTATTTGTTCTTAAATTTAATTTCTGTATCATCTTGTAATGAATAAATTCTGGATTTTTTTATGCCTATCAAGGCTTTTCCCAGCTACAAAATTTTATTGCATTTATTAAAAAATTCACTTTATTAATTGATATTAATTGTGTTTCAAAGTTATTATGTAATTTCATAAAATCAAAAAATAATAATATTCATTAACACAGCTAACTTACCACCTAGAGTAAGTTAGCCATTCGTCTAAGTTTAAACAGCGACCTTATTTTTTGACTTTTGCGAATTTGTTGAAAGTTAGCTTCGATTAGGAGTCACACCATTATATATGTTCGTTTTTATTTTTGCAAGTATCTTTACAAAATATTTTCCCTGTGTACTATTACCCTCAGTTCAGTCAGTAGGGACGTGTAGAATTTTATCACCCCTGATGCACACCAACAATTTGGGTGTGACAGCGTGCTGGGTGGGGGAGTTACCCATAATAAATTGGTTAATTATTATCTACTACTGTGCCAATAAAATTTGATTTAATATCATATTAAATATGAATATATATTTCTATAATAAGAACTTAATTATCAACAATATTAATTGCCTATGTAAAATTTATTAGGACCATGAAGAATAGAATTCAGATTATTACTCCAGATTATCACAGAATTATAATTCCAAGAATTAAGGAAGATTGAATAGACGACTTTGCTAGTTTCGCGACAGGGAATTTCCGAAGATACTCAAGAGTTAGGCAATAACATTTTCGAGTAGGAATTTCAGCTAAAGGAACTGAAAAAGAAGACCTTTTATCCCTTTAGCAAAAGTACGGTAATCTCCAGAGTAACATAAACTTTAATATATATATTATTTATGAATAATATGCATTTATAATATTTCTATCATACAATTGGAATATTAATTTGCACAGTGGTTAGGTAGAAAATTTCCCAAGAATTTGTCCATTGACCGCATATTGGCTACGTCTCCTTTAAGGCCAGGTTACTCCAAAAAACGTGATTTTTTTCAATAAATTTTATTCATAGTACAAAACATGTTGAGTAATCAATTTTTTTTACATATGAAAGCACATATATTAAATTACTTGGAAAATTTTTTTTTGTTCAAAATGGCGGTTTTGAATGGATGGATGACATCATTTCTTGGAAACGAATTATCTGAAAGCAAAAAAAAACCAGTTTCATGTTCTGTATCGAATTGGCTATGGCCTCAAGCAGAATGAAACATTTTCAATGAAAAAAAAAACAAAATGGCGGACTTTTGAATTTTTTTACCCTTTTTTTTCACTTTTAATTGTTTATAACTTTTTTAAATAATAATATTTCTGGTTCTGCTTGAGGATATAGCCAGACATCTAAAGAGTAAAATGCCGTTTGGTTCATGTCGATAAGTGCAATAGTTTTGAAATGAGAGTGTCATCCATGCGAAAAAACGCTGTTCGGTACCTGCTTCTCGGTCTTGCTGACCTTCGGGACTAATTCTATACTATTTCTACGAGTATACAGTAGCAATTTATGAAAAAAAAAAATTTCGATTTTTTCAAAATTGTTTGGAGTAAGCTGGCCTTAACGTGCGCTGGATAACGTCCACCAGCAAATTCGGTTACTGGCCTTGGAAATAGTCAGACTGGACCAACCCCCGTATCGGAAGGCAACCATACGGTAACGGCATAAGGTCAAGCATATCAGGCCGAGCAGTTACTGGACCAGAATAATAGTATACAAGTTCTGAAACAAGTAAACAGGAACCATTCCAGAATATATATACTAAAGTCAGGCATAGATTATACAAACACTAGAAAGCGTACCAATGAGTTTGAGATCTGAGAGATACTCAGTTCTCAAGATCTGAGAGATGACTATAAATTCCGACCTGTATCTGTATGTTCACCAAAATCCTGCGTGCAGACTGTCGATCGCGGTAATACAACACGGCGTAGTTTTCTAATTTTTCGTTCGAATGACCACTACCGCTACCGGTGACTACAGTTATTACTAAACCGTTAGCAACAAATTTTAACACGATGTTTAAAATTAAATACTAGATACCCGTAATGTCGATTGTGACGACTATAAAAAATAAACTTGAAATTTTTGTATAGGTTGGAATCAAACATTTCTTAGGCACGGCGTGCCTGCACCGCTGGTATACTTTGCCCTCGGCGTACTACCGTGCGCCTTGATATAAAACACTATATAATAGAAAAAGTAAAATATAATGTTCAATATTATTGATGAAAATTACTATATAATTGGTATCTCGGCAACCTAAAACTTTTAAAAAGCATTTTAACAACAATAATTTGGAAAAAAAATAAAATTTTAAATAAAGTTGCCAAATATTTAGTAGACGATACTTTAAATGCATGTAAAATATAAGTATCATTTATTGATGCAATGAGAACAATACAACCAAAATGGCCCGTCTTCCCTGCCAAAATGATACATACACAGAGAGAATTTTCTAATAAAAATTATAACGAAATTCAGGGTAACAATTATCGTAAATAACTATAAAGCTGGGACACTCCTACTTTCTGGCACTTTTTACTGATATTTTACTATAAAAATTACCTCATTGACTACAAATTTTATTGCACAGACTATAAATTTTACCGCACTGAATGGTCAAATTTGCCTGATTTGAGAAAAAGAAGACAGCTGATAAAGAAAACAACTGAGCGTGTACACATTTTAGGTTAACTCAAATATAAATGTGTATAATGTACTTATTTAAGTATTAATGATACTGCTACAACAATTGGAAGAAAAACCAGATTTTTAAAAAATATTTCGTACAAATTTTACCACAAATTTTGGTTTTCTCTAAGATTTATACAGGGAACTTTTACTCTACGGCAGGCAAATTTTACCCTTCAGTACGGTAAAATTTATCGTAAATATCAATAAAAACTACCGGAAAGTTAGAGTGTCCGAACTTTATAGTCATTCACGGTCATTTTTACTGCGAATTTCGTCATAATTTTTATTAGAAATTTCTCTCCGTGTATATTTTTTATACTTTATCATTTTTTTTTATATTTTAAAAACAATTTTATAAATCAAGTTATTCCACGTTTCCTCAATGAATATTTGTCAATAAAGGTAGATATTTTATATCCAAAAAATTAATGCAGAAACGTTTCTGAAATATTACAAAAGATAAATTTAAAAGATCTCTTTGAGAAAGCAGAATGCTCAATCAGTTGGCAGCGTTTTGCATTAAAATTTATCCCCTTCTTGTTTAAATCTTCTCAAACAGGTAAAAGATGGAATAAGGCCGTCATATAATGATAAAATATATTTATTCTTTTATATCGTATAAAATACACTTACATATTATCACATCATTTTCCAGTAACCAAAAAAATACAGTTTGTGCGTATTTTCGATTAATTATATTTAATAATGCGTGTCAAGTATAGCACATACTCGTTTGCTTGCTTCTTCTTTTTTTTCGTTTATCTGTTAACAATTGCTATATCGTTTGTCATTTAAGGAAAACTCAGTGCCCTACGAGTAATACATATAATGATGATTGAGTATTTACAGTATATAATATATAAAATTCGTAATTAGCAGTTGGCAGTTCAGTGGCAGCTCGACGAGCATCGTGTGTGGAGTGTATACGCGACTCAACGCGCATTTGTCTTGTCTAATGCACGCGACGAATCGCACTAATACTTGTATCCTCCCTGGGAACTCTGGAATCCGCCTCCGCCTCCGCCTTGGTAGCCACCACCACCTCCGCCTCCGCCTTGGTATCCACCGCCTGCGCATACAATTTGGAATTATATTATACGTGTTCGATCAATGGATTTTTAAGAGTGCTTCCGACGATTGTGAATGCATTTAGTTCTTTCGATCGAATTCAAATTCTTTTCTAATAAATCCAAAATGTACTGTATTATTTTAATGCTATTATTTTTAAGGTGGTTATAGATTTCATAAAATAATATTAAACTGAAATATTATTGAGAATAACATCATTACTGTCCTTTCCATTTTTAATTATAAAAATAAATGATATCTTGTTGGCCGAACAATAAATTATAGTCATTTAATTCACGAGTTTAAACCATGTTAGAATATTCAATTATTGATTTTATAAAATATTCAAACCTCACGTAATGTTTATTTTGAAGTCTGTGGCTTCCCGGCATAATCGAATAAAACAACTCTTTATGTTCTAGAGATACTAAGGTTTAAAGTTTTTATTTTCTTTGTAACATTATAACTTTGCTGTTTAAAACTTTTGTTAATAAATGTTTTTCATTATTAAAACAAGCTTTACACAAGTATGGATATTTTCTGATTAATTACTGATTGGATTATGAGTAAAATTATACCAAAACGGACTCATATCCTGATTATGACCCAATTTCTGAGCACTTTTTTACACAAGATGTTACCTTAATTTTGTAGTTCCAAGTAATTTTTTGAATTCTTAAGAAATAATTATTTACTATTTAGAAATGTGTGTTTAAAATGTATAAATTGTGAGTAAAATTTGATTTTATGGAAACAAAGGCTGACCAGGAACTGGGTTCGTGACAGTACATGCACAAATTAAAAAAAATATAATATCTAAAACATAAATGATTATGCATTGGGATCGACATTCAGGCATTTACATCATTTTTATTATATATCTGACTAAAAATCGAGTATAAATAATCAAAGCTCTATATAAACGATCACGTAAACTAATTTTACAAGAAGCCAATATGATTATTTTAGTTAATTTTTTCCTAACTGAATCAAGGTTCCACAGTCTTGTCCCCCTTTTCACTATTAAAAATGACGTACAATAATTTCCAAATTCCAGTCCTGCTTCCCAAAGGTCAAGCAAACGAAACCCAAAGAAAAGATACGAGCCGACGTATATATATAATATCTCACCTCCGCCGCCGGAGCCGCCCTCGCCCTTGTAGCTGCCGTCCTGGTTCTCGCCGCGGGCCTCCGCCGCCAAGGCTTGCTCGACGCCGCGCTGTATCTCTGGGGGAATGGGCGGGGGCGTGGGTATGTGGGCGCCCTGCGCATGGAAGCCCGTCTCGTCGGCCGTGTAGCTGATGCTGTAGACCTGGCCGTCAGGGCCCGTGTAGCTATACGAGCCGCTCACCGCCTCCGAGTTGCCTGCGAATCGTATAAGAACGAGCAAGTGCATGTTAGGTGTGTATCAGACAAATTGTGTATCTGGATGAAATGAAGTGGATTGCGTTGAGAAAGTATCGCAATGTTTCCTTATGATAGTGCGATGGTGTTTAGTTGTAAAGTCGTATATCAAAGACACTGGTTTTGGGCAAAAAAATCGTTTTTTTTAAATAGCCTATAATTTAGTTGAAATACTTTTTAAGCCTTTAAGTCCCGGTGGGTCATCCAGGAGTGTTATTTCGAACCCTCAACTGAATTTTTATATTGTACGAGTCTAATAACCTACCAAATTTTAGTTTAGGATTCGAAATAACACTCAACTTGAGAGTTTTTTCCACACGGGAAAGTCTCTACCTGTAATTAATAACGTTAGTTTTTATCGTCAATTTAAGATCACAGATTTTCATTGAAAGCGAGATACGACTTTTTAGAATGCTTTTTCGAGGTACGACTATTTAAATTGCTTTTCTAAGACACGACTCTTTAAACAGTTTCATTAAGATACCACTTTAAGGATAGGTGCCGTTGAAAGATGTATTTCAAAATTACTACGAATAATAACGTGTCTGATGGATATTGCAGTTAATAAATACGTGTTTAGTCATTGTAGTTAATGAAGACGCATTTTAACGTTGCAGTCAGTATAGACGTATTTGAGTTATCGAAAGAAATGATTGATGGAAATTAGAATTCATTCAGACAGCTCTCTTTAATAATAATTACAAAATTGAAAATTGTATAGGTAGGTATAAAAACCAGAATTTATATTAACCTCCAGAATAGAAATAAATCATTTGACGATTGCAAAAATCACTTGTTTCTTTAATAGCTCAGATACATCTTTATTAATTGGAACACTCAAACGCGGTTTCATTAGCTGTACTGACGTAATTAATACTCTAATGAATGGGAAAGAAATATGTATGTCTTTATTAGCTGCAGCTTTTATAGTGTATTACGCAACCAGTTCGCAAAGCAGATGAATCCCGTATGAGTGGAGTATTTCGCCGGAGCGAACCGAGGGTAACAAAAACGCGAGTGCGAGAATCATTTTTACGCGCACGAGTTGCGTATTATACTATTTTTTTAAACAAGTGAGCAAGGCAATTGTAAAGGAATTGCAAAATATGCTAAAGTACTCTAATCTCGCACGCTTGGAAGAGTATGGGAATGGGGTACTTTGCTCAAGCTGTTTGAAAAAATGCTTTAAACTGTATCTTTAAATATCGTTAAATGATCTTTATCATTAGAAATCATCGATCTGTACAAACATTTCATATTGAAAGATAAATAATTTTGCACATCAAAATTAATTTTTGTCTAAAGATATATTTAAATGATTCTTCGTCTATAGTACATTACGATACGAGTGACCTAAGTGGCACTTTATTACACGGCGGGTAGTTAGCGATACCGTCGCGCCGTGTAATAAATTGCCAACTTAGGTCACAAGTATCCCCTGGTAGAAAATTATCTAGTTTTATCGAGGCCCTCGATTATTTCCTTGGCAAACTAGATAGATCTACATAGTTCTAGATTAATTTTCTACCAGGGTCGTATACTATTTTATAGCATCTGCCTGCCCTAAGTCCGCCATGTCACGCCTATCCGTGACATAAGCAGTCCTTTACTGCACAGTGAGGTTAGCGATAAAGCACGGTACAAGTACGGACTTAGGTCACGCAGTGCTATAAAATACATTATTTAAACTCAGTATATAGATAGTCTTATCTAAATATCTAATCTAAAATAAATTACCTAATTAATACATTTTTTTAGTTAAACTATCTAGATAAACTATGTAGTATTTAGATACTTTGTTATTTAGATAAATTCTCATATTTAGCAACATTGTTCAAAAGAGTAACATTGTTCCTTTGTTTCATTTAAAAAGATTATTGTAGCAAATATTCTTGTAACTTTTTAGACACTTCTGTAAAGGATAACGTTATATACAATTTTACAAAAACAATCATCCTTAATTTTTATTCTTTTTTCAAAGATAAGCATTTTACGCATACTGTATGTATACATACTGCGAGTATGTATACATATAACGCATGTGATGCGGATACGTGAGAAAGTACTGAATGGGTGATTATTGTAGATGTTTCTTGCGGAATACGGGTAGCGCGGATTGTATATATGGAATTTATTTGGAGAAGTTATTAAGAGACTGGCTGATGCAGCGACGGCATTCTGGGCGTGACGGGAGTGAGCTTTGTTGTTTAGATTTTTTTGGGGTTTTTCCTTTGTGGATTGGAGACTGGTCATAATTGGTCTTTTGTGAGGCTATTCTTTTAGTATTTGGAATGCTATATATATTCTATGCTTATATGCATTTGATGCTTTGTTAGTCCAAGTTTTACCTTTATTTCATGTTATTTATATGTATAGACTGTGTGAATATGTTTAAGTGTATATTCTTGTTGAATTTTAAGTAAGTTCACCATAATAGTAGATATGTTTGTTATTATTATATTACGTATGTCTAAGGTGAACTCAAAAGTAGTATAAGAAGTTGCACAATGCTACAAGTGAGATCGATTTTAATCTAGTGCAGTATGGAGAGATATAGTATTAGAGGTGTTAAGGAATGATAGCAGGAGTCAAGACAAAATATCTATATGGAGTAAATAAACTGAAGTTATTTTTGTATTCTACTGCGAGTATATATACTGCATACAAAAAAGTATTACTACGGTATTATAATCATTTCTGAAATAGCAAAATCTTAGTATTTATATATATACAATGTAACGGAAGTGATAGATTAATAGTTAGATAACAAAATAAAATAATGTAAGCTATATAGTATGCAACACGTTCTATATATATTACGTGAAAATGTAAGTAAAATGTATGTATGTATTATTAGAATGTACTTGTCAATATTATAGTGTATCCAGCAGAGTATATATCATTTATCTATTATTTAGTAGTAAGAGACTTCTGAATCAGTGTGTATTTTTCTACTTATGTATATCTACACAGTATTCTACATAATATGCATCGTTCTACGTCTCACTAAAATCGAGCTTTTTAAACTCTTTATATTATAAAAAAATCAATTTTTATGAAATTTAGTAATTTATGCACTATGCTAATATCAAAACTGGTAAGATCGTGTAGTTTCGGTGATTAGTATGAAAAATTGTGATGCGCACTGCATATTGAACATTTTCATTCTTAAATTGATTAAAAGTATTGTATACCGCGTAAGTCTTTTAGTTAAACATGTATTTTGGTTTAATTCACAAAATACTATATCTAATCATTCATAAGGTGAAAGCAGGATACCTATGGATTTATAATATCTGATCTGTTAAAGAAGAACGTATAAAATCAATACCATTGGTCAGAGCTCATCAAAACATGAATTTAAAAAAAATAACCCCCTAAAGTGTGGGGGCCGTTCAGAAAAACGCGATAAAAAGTCGGAAAAATTCAGTAGAACTTACCGAGTATGGTTTGACTTTATACATTGTAGATATTATTTTTTATAGCTTTTCGCGCACTTAGAGGGGTTAAATTTTTATTTACAATTCATATTTAAACAAGATTTAAACAATGGTGATGGTTTGATCGTTCCCTCAAGGGGTGCTGCCGTGGGCATCCTCCTTTACAACACGTCTAAGTACGTAAGTAGATACGTTCCGAGAGTAGTCAGAACTCCTCGTTTTTATGAACTTGATAATATATTATTTAACGTAGAATAAGTGAGATTCAAGGCATGGGACATTCACAAATTATGTCACGATTGGAGGGGGTGGGGATATTTATTAGCGTGACGACGGTGTGTACTAAAAACATAGGAAAATCAGTGAGAATGCCTTACGTTGAGGGAAGGAAGGACGGTAACCGTTCTCCAAAAAGCGCGTGATGTAATTTATGAATGGTCCTGTGTAATAATAGATTTAATACAAAATCAGTGAGTTTTACAGAAGCATTAGTAAGATTTAACTTAAAACACGAGCGAATTCACATCTAAATTTAATTTTTAGAAAATAAAGGGCCGTCCACGAAACTAATTACAAGGCACACAAGTTAGAAACTGCTCCGTATATTCCCCTCAAATCACCCGTACCACCAACACACACCAGCAACCCCCCTCCCAAGAAAAATCACCCCTTCAAATCCTCTTACCTTGAGCCTGTCCCTGCTCCTGCACCTGAATGCCGTTGCCGGTCTCGTAGCTGTATCGATAGTTGCCGTCGCCGCCGTTCTGCGCGTCGAACGACACGATGGGAATCTGGGGTCCACCACCACCGCCGCCGCCGCCGCCGCCGCGACCGCCACCGCCGCCAGGTCCACCAAAGCCGCCGCCGCCTCCAGCTCCAGCTCCGCCAAAGCCTCCGCCTCCGCCTCCTCCTCCGGGTCCGCCGAAACCGCCGCCGCCGCCGCCTCCGGGTCTTCCACCGAAACCACCGCCGCCGCCGGGGGCGCCACCACCGCCGAAGCCGCCTGGCCGGCCGCCGAAACCACCAGCATTGCCGCCTGTGGGTAGGGGAAGAGAGAACATTTGATAAGTGGGAGTAGGTGGAGGAGGTTTAGGTTTTCTTGTTGCTTAGCGTACGAGGATAATCATCCTTTTGTGGTAAGAGGAATTTTTCGGTTTTAAAGGAATTTCGGTTGATAATGGGTATTTAAGGGGGGTATTACGACAAAAATTGACTTTTTGTAGTAACTTAAAAAAGAGATAAAATACAGCCGACTTCAAACAAAAAGCAAGATTAAATTTAATTGTGCTTTAAAAAGTATGGAATAATTCTCTTCATTATATATTCAAATTCAAATCACAACTTTTTCGAGTCGGTGCCAAAATTTTAAATATATTTATGTATACAAGTAGTATATATGTCTTTTTATTATGTATATGGAAGTGAATCTATCGTTCGTAGGTGTATGCAATGGAATAATAAGGCTTTATCGATCTCCACGAACTAATAGTTACCATAGTGCGTGGAGATCGATAAAGCCTTCATATTCCATTGTTTATTATTTATTTAATATTCAACGGGCTTTCAGATTGTTTTATAATGTATTGTCTGAGATGTAATGTCCATAATTTGCTAAAATATCGAATTTTTGGTACATTTTTAAACGAATTTTTAAACGAATTTTTAAACGATTGTTTTAATATATTTTAACTCAAAGAGGCTTGCAATGTAAATTTTCTTTCTGGTTTCAAATCAGTATTGTTTCTCGATCAGATTTAGTATACGGAATAAGATAACTATATTGGCGAAATCTGATAGCGGATTCGAAATCAATAACCCCAGAAACGGTTATACTTATAAGGATTCTAAAAATGATCAGCCGATAATGAGTTCCAAAAGGTACGAAATGCTTATTCATAATAAAAGAGAAAAGTTACAAGGCAAGCACCTTTAGACCTACCTGTACAATTTCAGCAAGACTAAAACAAATCAGGTGTGCACAGAGCATTATAACTATTGAAAACCACTATTTTGAGAATATAACACTATATTTCGAAAATTAAACTGTGACTATTTAATTTTATTTTTGTTAAAAAATAATGAAAATCTTTTTTCTTCATCTATTCTGACTGCAGAACCACCTTATCCCTTAAAATCCATGAAAACGTACACGTAGGAACTACATAGAAAATACGCACACTGGACTCGCACTAAGACGACACGCAAACCTTTACGGCGGCACGTAAACGTGTTGTAAATAGTAAAAAATTTAATGTTGTCGCTATCCTCTTCATTTTTGCGTATACTTTGAATAGGAAATTCCACATCTCGCTTAGTACTTTAGACATAATCGCAAATTCGAGGTTGTGTTGCACATCGAAGCGTTTAAACTTAGGATGCGCAGAATATACGCACTATTAAAAAATTGCACCATGAAGCGATGATTGGAAGCGAGATTCTTAGATACCTCTACTTGTCGTCTTCTAGCACAATTCCAGTGTAAATGGTGTAAAAATTAAGAGATAAACAATACATTTTTTTATTGAAAATTGAAGGTCCAAAATATTATACAATAATAATGTACCCAATAATCTTCATTGCCCTACTTTTTTAAAATTTTTAAAAATGATCAAAATTTCTAACAACTAAAAAAAATTCATTACTTATACACAAATAATGCCTTCTTCTTGTTTATAGTAAGTATAACAAAAAAAACTTTTATCGTTAAAAAGAACCCCTATACCGTTAAGAAAATTGGCTGTTCTTGCGATAAATAAAGTCACCTTTCTTCATCAGGAATTTCCTAGTTCTCTCATTTCGATTTTGATATTCATTTTTCAAACTTCTAAAGGGCAAATACAAATTTTGAGATTTTCATATTTCAATCATCTCAGTTAAATAAGTAAAATATATAAAAGTATATAATATAATAAAACAGATTAAAATTTAACGAATAATAAAAATAAATTGAATTTCAGAAACATTTAAAAAGAAAATTGAATCATATCTTTTACATCTAACCTCTGTTTATCGTTAAAAAAACTCCAGGGATAAAGAAACACAAGCAAAACTCACCACCGCCGAAGCCACCGCCGCCGCCGCCGCCGAAGCCCTTGTTGGGCGCTTGGAGGCCGGTGCCGCCCGCAGAGCCCGCGCTACCCGGCGGCAGATACGTGTTGTCCAGCCGAGCGCCCAGCGTCCTCGTCGTCTGCGTCACCACCAGCAGTACCGCTGCTGCTGCTAGCTGCTGAAAGCACATCGTCAGGCGCCTTTCGCTATAGTCTCAATCGTTGGTATCAAATTGGATAATTATCATTTTTCAAATGCTGAACTGACAGTAAATTTTTTTTCTTCACTCAAGCCGATTTGCCGACCTCTTGGAATTTTGTAAAGATAGGACTGTATTTATCAAAGTTTATGACTTACATAAATATATTTATGTCATCGTAGATCATGCAACTTCAAATGTGTTTTAGATAGCAGCGTTATTTAAAAAGAATTCTGAAAGAGGTATTAAGCCTTTAAAGCACAGTGTGACTTTTAAAACACATATAATCGAGAAACAAAAAGCTTTCTCAAAACAATCAGTGGTATAACAGGCTTTATATCAGCGTAATTATTCAATTAGATCTAGAAGTTGCTGGTATCCTTAGATACACAAATAAATATATAAAGTATCAGAGTATCACAATGAATTTAAAACAAATGACATCAATACATATTTGCTTAAAAGATTTAGCTAGGTAATATTACTTTGTGTATCTAATAACTAACAGAAATATGAAAATGACATTTGACTACGACAAAATTGAAGATAATTAAAAAAATTAGAAAGAAATATTTTTTTCAATTTGGTAGTCATTTAGGTCTTAAGATAATGAGTTCGTGAATGTCACTGACATAGACATTTTTATAACTCTCTAAGAACTCTTTAAGAACCCTTTTTTAAGTCCACAGGATCGTATGCTATAATCTGTCACAATATAATGTAATACGGGATTGATTTAAAAGCACATATCCTAATTCACAAATTGTTAAATCAAATTTATTGTTACGAAAAATTGTTTTGAAACTGTAAAAATAATTATTGAATATCTTTAAATGTATAGAATTTCAAAAGTTTAAATACAATTTACTTTTTATAAAAACAAGAACTGATTAGAAACTGGTTCCATGGCGGTAATTTAAAACTCAGTATAATGAATTTTAGTATAATTTGAAATAAGTTTAAACATTTTCACACTATCTTAATACACTGAGAAAAAAAAATTACTTATTTTAGAGTATACAGGAATGTAGTTTTTTTTTATACTCATATTATTTACAGTTAACAAAAAAATTTAACTATAAATACGAATTCTGAACTGTTAAGCCTCCAGATTATGATAACCGATCAAATGCACTTGAGCATTAAGAACTGTATTTTAACTGTTGAGAAATGCGTCTTTTGCTGTATTCAAAGTCGTATTTCTTAAGAGTTAAGAGTTCTTCGTTATTATTAAGAATTCTTTCTATCAGTGTAGCTATTGCGTTGTTTTTAAAAATAAAGATCACTTTAACTTCAGCCGCCATTCACGATGTAAACACCTCGAAGCACTTTACATATGTTTATTGCTGGTACACAAACTTAAGTTGAATATTGTTGATTAATCATTTCACGAAACTTTTAATTCTGTCTGTAGTCACTTCACATACCTAATGTATAAGTTGAACTTGTTATTAACAAGTTTCTCATTTAATTTAATTCTGAAATTAAAAATGATTAAATAAATATTGAATGGATAAAATGTAGCCGCTTTAAAGTTTTTCTATTTGTAAAAGGGAATGATATATAAGTACTGCAATTTTAACATAAAAATATATTCAAATAAAAATTATATAAGTAAGTTAATTATAATTAATCCGTTATAGTAACATAAAAGTTAAATAATAAAAGAAAATATGAAAATAAGCAAAAATTTAAGGACAGGAAATTTTGAGCTTTCATTTTATGGTCTCTCATCTATACTTCTATCGAAGTTAATTTTGTTTGTATTGTAATAAGAAGCTGGACAAAGATGGTCTCAATCATATTATAAATGTGATTAATTAAAAGTATGGTGGAAATGGGTTTTTTCAAAATCTTTGAAGACAATTTTTTTTAATTTTTATAAAAATTTTAATTGTACTAATTACTTTGAATTTAGAAAAAATGACCCACTGCTTGTTACAATATGTATTGAATTGCATAGCATGTGCATACCGAAGTAATCAACATTATTAAAGAACAAACTAAAGATTTAACAACTTTAATCGTATAAAATCATGAATTTTACACAAAATATTTTTCGAAACTCTTCCAAATATTAAAAAACAAAATATCAAAATTACTTCTTTCAAATTGGTTCTATCATACAAACACCCGAAAAACTTAATAAGTGAAGTAACGAAATAATTGAAGTCGACGTAAAAGTTCAAAAAAGACTCACCCCTTCAAATTCATGAAAATCCTAATTTATTATCCCCGTGAAAAAACAACTCAAAACCAACCCCATCCCCTTTAAAAGAAAAGCAAACTAAAAATCAACCCTACCAGCTTCATCTCGGCGCCGAAGTTGTTCTTCCTCGCTTTCAGTCCGCCGGGCAAATCACTTGCTTCCTCTCTTTCTCTGTTTCTCTTCTATTCTCACCTATCTACTCGAGAGGACTTTGGTGCGCGTCTATTCGCGATCCGCGCTATTGTCGCTGGTACCTCGCTCCCGCGGCAACTTTTATACCTACCACAGGCTGCTGCTGCTGCCGCTGCGCGCGATCGCGTCATCCTCTCACCGCGCGCTCTCTCGCTCGCTCTGTAGTCCTACACCACCTCCTACTATAACACACGTATACGCGAACATCCTTTGTACACACGCCGTGCACCCGGCTTCTCTTTCTCTCGCGCGATTAGGAGCTATACTCTGCACGTGTGTATGTGTGTACACGTACCTACGTACCCGTACGTACTCTCCTACTTTTTTTTCGCTCTTTCTCTCCCGACGAGAGAGGCACAGCTCGATTGTTGTCGCGCGCAGTGTCGAAAATGGTATATATCGAAGGGCTTTTCGCAACTCTTTTCGGAGGTATATCGCGGGAAAAAAATCGAGCTCGGGCGGCAGCTTATGATACCGGTGAATGCGAAAACAGTGTATGTATGTATGTATGTATGTATGTATGTGCGTGTGTACGTTTGGGCACTGCGGTTGGGAAATAGGGTATATACGAAGCTGCGAGTTGTATTATGAGGCAAAAGGTGGGTGGATACGCGAGACCTGGATTTCGGCGGTATATACCTATATACGTGTATGCATATTTGACATGGTCGCGCGCACCCACTGCTTAGTGCATATATATATATATATATATATATATATATATATATATATATATATATATATATATATATATATATATATATGTATATATATACACGTCCCCGGAGGGGATATATACGACGGCCGCGGATGGATGATTGTTCCACGGAGGATTTTTCGCGCGTATTCTAAGTTACCGTGAAATCTCGACGGCGATGGGATCGCGAGATGTCGGAGTTTCTAGGGTTGCACGCGCGGGACGAGCCCGAGGGGTATAACACAGCTGACTGACGCGACGATCGTGATGATTCTTATATACTGAGCATTGCGATGTGAGTTTGGAGGTTCGTGGAATTTCACGCTTGTTGTTTTTTTCGGGTGGATGGATTTATTGGATCTTCTTTTGTGCATAATGCGTCGATTAAATTGTTATCTGTATACGAGATTTTGAATTAAATGTATGTACTGTTCTGGAATGGATGATATTTAAAAATGTTGCATATTTGGGAATTATATGCACATAACATAGGAGAGAGTGATACACAATGAGTAGTAGTTCATAAAATTCAAAATTTTAGTAAGATATAAACAAAATCAATCGAGTAAGTAAAAAAAAAAATTCTAAAGCAGTAGTTATAGAATTATTTATATAATAACCCTTTGTTTACCACTATCCATTGTGTACCATGAATGTGGTATCCAATGGGTAAACAATTAAAATATTTAAATGATACAATTCTAAAGAATTTAGTCAATTGGTATTGTATTGTGACATTTGCTAACTGTATGTTTGCATATTTATTAAACTTATTTAGAAAAATATCGAATATTAGTAAACCTTTGAACATAACCTACTATTTATGTACCGCTCTTCCTTATTAAAATAGAAAAAAACTACCAATTAAAAACACGTATTTACACTCATACAAACATACACTCGCATACACGTACACACACATACATACACATACATACCTACACACACACGAATCTATACACACGCATACACATGCATACACAGACAGACACATACCTCTACACGAATCCAGGCTATACACAAAGAGAAAAACACACCCACACACACGCTGACATTTTCTAAAAATAGTGTAAGAATTCGATTTCAAATAGCCTAACATGTATTTCTAGTGTGATTTCTCAAAATCTTATTATTTTACTATCAGGGGTCGTCCATAAATTACGTAGGTTTATTTGAGAATTATAGACCTTTCCTCCCACACGTAAGACAATTTCCTGATTTTCTTATATGTATTTAGTATACACCGTAAGGATAATGAAGACCCCTCTCCCGTTTATGGATGGTCACTCACTTTGTTTGCGAGGAAACAGCTAATAATGAATATTCTTAAGGGGTACAATAATAATTTTCGTTGATTTACACGATTCATGTTATTTTCTTTCGCAATAATCAAGTTTATCGGACTTTTTATAGGCTAACTAATCTGCATTATTGTGATACATAGATCACAGTATCGTTAAGTGTCGAAAGCGGAAAGTGTGCAGTCCACAATAAAATTAACATGAAATATGTAAAATGTTTGGGTATCGCTAATAAGAAAGAGCCAAAATGTAAAAATATAATACATAAGCAAAATAGTACACCGATATGTTTTGTCTTTTATTACGACGGTTGTGCAGAGGCAGAGGCTATCTCAGAAAACGCTTGAAGAACAAGCGAGATTTAACTTACTTAGACATAGCGTAAGGAGGTCTATTTTAATTTCTCGCTTTTAATTTTGAAATTATAATTTGTAATTTTTTGTAAATCACCTAATTATTTGTCTGATTTATAGCTAGCATATTAAAATTGTATTTTTTTGTCACTAATGTTGAAATGTTTACGACAGTTTGCAAAATTTATGAAATGGATTCATTTCGTTATGATTTTTAACGCTTCATAATGTAAACAGATAATTTAAGGATAATTAAGTATATAGTAAGGAATTAATTCATTATATACATATAGTTGCAATAAAGTGCAGACATGGCCAAGAAATATATATATATATATATATATATATATATATATATATATACATTATATATTATATATATATACATTATATATTATATATTATTAGATTATAGATTGCGGGACTAATTCGTACACTTTATTATTCGGTAAAAAGGGCAACTATAACTATTTTGAAAGATACAACCTTTTATTAATTCATCTAATATATTCACTTGTAGTTTTAAAAACTATTATTAGTACCTGAAATATCCCCCAGTCATTTTTAGATTTATGACGTGCCAGTTTACAGAATCGTCCGAATACTATTACAATTGAAAATAGCTCCGACAACGTTCGCGACACGGAACATCTGTACACGTGTAAGTAGATGCATACCAGATATATCAAGGCTGTCGTACTAGACACAGCGTGTAACTACTTGAGCATTTGTATAATGCCTTTACAATATTGTCGCGCAATCTTTCATGAATTTTTCCATTCATAGAAGAGTAATGTATTTGACTAATTTGTATGCATTGTAAAAAGTCGTGCATTTCCTTGTCTGTATAGTATATAAGTGAATCAGTCTGTATTAAAACAATGTAAATTGATATCATCTTTTTTAATGTCTGTCAATGTTTGTTTTCATGTAAAATAGAGATCTTGATTCTGTACCTATTTCTGTACTCATACGTATTTGACATATAAATATATACGATCCAAATTTTTCTTTAAAACAGTTTAAACAGTTACAAAAATATCTTTTAGCCATACAAAATAATAGTTTTCATTATAAATTACACTTTTCTGAACTATAAAAAAAACATACTTGCCTCATGGCACTCCGGCGTCATTTCATGTTTTTATAATTGTTTAAAGAAACTTTACAAAGAGTACATAAATACGTATGGGCACAGAAATAGGTATACGTACCCTATGTCAAATCATATATTACTATTCCGCTTACATTTTATATGCATAAAGATCAAGCAGCAATTAGTTCGGGATTCATTTATGCATATTTTGTTTTTTAAATTAGCATGCGATGATTTATTTTTAATAACCAAAGTATAATAGTTTATTTTAACCGCGTTTACATATTTTATGGCTTGTTTATTTGAATATAAGTGATAAATTTCAAAAAAATATCTTGAAAAGATAGATTCTTATATAAGAAGATTTATAAGAATTATAAATTATGTGTTATGATTTTATTCTAAATAAAACCATAAACACACAAAATTATACGCTTTCGCAATTAACCAAATTAAAAATTGTTTTTTACTCTTCTTCGTCGTTAATCGACTATTCGTACGTATCGACTACCTCTTTTCAGCAAATCGCCCATTATTATAACAGCCTTAATCAAATAAACCAATAACGAAAGTCTCTCTTCAAATCGCAGCTTTAAAATCGCGTTACTTGATTACTTCGAATCCGCGTGTAATATCTCGAAGGCCGCGACAGTCTCGGCCGTTTGCACACTAACGATTTCGTTACGATTTCGTCGACGCGCTGCGCGTCCCACCAGAGGATAACGAACTTTTTCCCGCGGCATGCGGCATGGTGCTATGAAGACGACGATTTAATTTTTACCGCTTATTAAAGTCTCATTTCTTCTTCTGCTGATGCTGTCGCTTCTGCCATAGGGAGACACGCGTTTGGATGCGTATGCAGTTTTGCGTTATTGCCATTAAATGGAGGATGAGGACGATTTGTCGATTTAACTCGCGTATAATACATCCTCGCTGATCGGCGAAAGTCAAACAGTCGCTCTGTATTGGGTTGCTGGGTTGTTGCAACACTTTTTTGAGCTCCGCTCGAGAAGTAGTTTGCTCGGTGGAATTACGTATCGACGGGGCGATACAGCGAATTGTATGGAGATTAGCGACGATTATAAAATATTTGTGTTTATACGTTTGGAGATGCTCTTTTTGAGATTCATTGAACCGTTTATTTCTGAGCGTTCTCGACTCGTTTTCGACGTATTCACGTGCACATGTTAGGATAGATTAGCCTAAATTATTGATAGCTGTCAATTTTGTTTAAGGAATGATATAATAAGAGATATCTTGGGTTATTTCTTTTCTTTCTAAAAACTATACATAGGGTACTTTTATGATTAATGATAATATACGTATGCATATATTTTTATGTGTCATTTGAAATTAATATAGAGTTAACAATGACTTTATTTGAGAATTTTGTATCGGGTACAATTCCATAATGAGTCAAGACAATGTTAATTTAAATACTGACGACATTTGGACTACTAATTTATCGTTCTTTGTATATCTAAACATTTTCAATTAACAGTCATTATCCAACATTAATTGTTTACTGATATTACAAATTCAATAAGCATTAAAGAAATTATTTATCTATTATATTGCCCACTGCAGGTTTGTCATCTTTATATATAATTGTTTAACTTGACTGATTGATTGACTGAATGAATGACTGACTGATTCACCATCGCTCTATCAAAACTCTTGGACTGGCGAATATTAAATTTTAGAGATATATCTTATTATTGACGTAAACATCTAGTAAAAAAGAATTTTCTGAAATTCAATCTCTAAGGGGATGAAAAGGGGTAAAATATATTTTATACTTATTCTTGAATATCTATGAAGGTTGATAAAATATCGAACGGATTGTTTAAAAGGTTAATCAATCAATTATATAAAAAAAATTTTTAGACTTTTAGAAATTCCAGTCTTAAGGGGGCACACACCTTTAAAATGTGAAACAAACAAATTGATTAGGAATTTTTATTTTGATATTTATTTTAATAAGGGTTTTTTTTCTGAAAGTATACATAAAAACATACCAATTTTTATGTTTTTTACCTTCGTTGGACCTTCTATGCCTCCTTGGCAAACCAGACTGTTTTCGAAGACTTTAAGCACTGTCCGTAAGATTCCAAGTCTACGCATGGATGGATTGGGCTAAAAATTTATAGAGATACTCATTATAGTAGTACTTTTAATATGAACGTAGGGATTTTGATTTGAACGAGTAGAAAATTTTTTACATCTATAAAAGTGATAAAATTATTAAAAAATAAGTGTTATATTGACAATGTTCATATAAAAAAATTTTCTACTCGCTCAAATCAAAATCCCTACGTTCATACCAAAAGTACTACTATAATGAGTATCTCCATAAATTTTTCGCCCAATACATCCATGCGTAGACTTGGAATATTACGGACAGTGGTTGAAGTCTTCGAAAACAGTCTGGTTTGCCATGGAGGCATAGAAGGTCCAACGAAGGTAAAAAATATACAAATTGGTAGGTTTTTATATATACTTTCAGGAAAAAAAATCCTTATTAAAATAAATATCAAAATAAAAATTCCTAATCAATTTGTTTGTTTCACATTTTAAAGGTGGTGTGCCCCTTAAGGGGTCAGTAGGTTCTATTGGACATATTTTCAAGAATATTTTTTTCATACAAGTATTTATTTTTACATATATCACTCTTTTTATACATAAAAGTAGAGATATTGAATGAATAGAAAAAAATTTAATTTCATTGTCCGATGAAGCATCTGATAACAAAAATTCAAGTGCTTTATTATAAAGTATAACTATAATTTTAGTCCGTACCTCGAGCACACATCCCTGATAAAAAAGTAAAATGGTGGACTTTTGAATTTTTTTACATCATTGTAAAAATTAAAAAATCCGCCATTTTTTATCAGGGGTGCATGTTTTAGATAAGGACTAAAATTATAGTTATACTTTATAATAAAACACTTGAATTTCTGTTTTCAGATGTTTCAAAGTGGAGATATCGATATCCCTTACGAAGAGTAGCACGTTTCAAATTTGTCAAAATCACCTAGTGCTTTCTAGAGGTCTCTTATAAAAAACTAGCACGTTTTAGATTTTCTAATTAATACTAACACTTTCTTAATTTTCTAAGGAAAATTATAGTTTTTGTCTAATATTCTTAAAATTGCTAATTCTTGTATGCGATTCCTGACAAGAACTAATGTTATTCGAGAAATCTGAAATGCTAGCCTTCGTAAGGGATATCGATATCATGTCGGTAAGCAACAAGGAGGGCTCACTTCAGGCGGCCAGATCAGAGACTTAAATCATCGAAAAATGAAATTAAAATTTTTTTCTATTCATTTAATATTTCTACTTTTATGTATAAAATGACGGATATATAAAAATAAATTCTTGTAAATATATCCAATAGAACCCTACTGACCCCATGCGATAAACTGTATTTCTACTTATTTTACTTATTTACTTATTTTAAGTTCAATGACGTATGAATCTGGTTTTCAAAGTATAAGAAAGATCACCTATGTGCAGATGCCTAGAATTGAAATTAGCGACTTTACTCTAATCAATCACAGGGGATGAAAAGGGTAAAAATATTTTTTCACAAATTTCCTTACTCTTTATATACAGAAGAATATACTAACTAACTGACCCGAAAAACACCGAACCCAAACCCTTGGCTTTAAAAACATGAAATTTGAGAGGTTCATTCGATTCATGACGTAATCACCCACTAAGCGGAAATTTTATGAAATTCGAGTACTAACAGAGACAAAGAATTATTATAAAATAGTAATAACATTAATAAAATTTTAATTCTATACATTGCGCTCCGAGAACGAAACTATGAAACTCAAAATTTTTGCTTCCTCATAGAGGATTTTCGATGTGTTTTTGTTTTTTAGTGGTTTTTCAATTTTTGAGTTTTAGTTTTTCGGATTTTTTGGTATGTTTCAAATAACATTATCAATTCAGTTTAAATTCATTAGAAAGAACATAAATTTACCTACATTTTTCGACCCGAATTTTTAAATAAGCTATTTCATTCTTCTCTTATACATGGAATGTCATTTTTTGTTCAAACTGTGATATCTGGGAAATATAAGATGGAAAATTTTTGAAAAAATTTGAAGTGATTAGGAATATGGAAGAGAATATACTGTAAATTTTTCAAGTCTTAATCCTTTGCTTTTTTCAAGAAAAAATTCAAGTAAAAATGGCTTAAAATTGGTATAGGGTAGATGCACCAGTAGTCGACCACCTTCGTATTTACATTCAAATAAATAAGTAAACATGATACATAATGAATAAAATAACGTTCTATATTATTCTTTGATATTTCTATTTTTATATGCCACTCGAATGCCTGTGTGATAACATCTCAAAATAACGTATTTGTACAAAATAGCGAACCCCTCACGAGTTTGTTTGGACTACCATTTTTTCTTTCGTAGTGAAGCTTGCAGGATCCGATAATACAAACGTTCGATTTCATGCAAATATTCTTTATTATTGCTTCAAAATAGTATTAACGTATATTAGCTGCATCAAAGTTTTATATAGATATACGAAATGTGTAAAAGATTATGTTAAATTCCTTATTTAATTATGGTCGATCACTAGATATCGCTTTTCGTAAAATCTCTAGTTGTAGACCACCATGGTCCTCCACCCAGCTGTCGACCACCATATTCTTCTCATTTGGTTACGAATAACATATTAAAATTTTTAAATAAAATTCAGGATGTTTAACGATTTTGAAAAAAATCAGTGTAGATTAAGGTAGGACTATGGTGAAAAAAAACTTCAGTTTTTGTTTTAACATAACGAGGTTTTAATAATATATTTACTATTATTATATGGTAATATGTACAACTTTTCAACACGTTTTAACTTATTTTACCCTTACAGCGTGCCATTATTACATATATTTGATGCTATTTTCCAAAAGTGATTAACATATACAATTGGTATTACATGGTCTGATAAAAATTTTACATACTTACTTCAATAATATAACAAACAAAAGTTGGCATAATTTTTAATTCAAAAATTTTTTTTTGATAGAAAATAAAATTATAGCAATATAAATTGTTTGTACTCGCTGACGTCAATAGCTGTCATTGCTTGCGAGTGCAGTATACAACTTTTTATATTGCCCGGCGGAAAGTTATTTGTGTTTAATCCCCGATTTCGGGGTCGAAAACGTCACATAACCTCACTTATAGAAACTGTGACGCGGATGCTCGTCTCTACACTGTAAAAAAAGAAAATAAATTTACAATCACTGTTGTAAATTTATTACTATGCTGATTGTAGTATATAAACGCCGTGATTGTAAAAATGCAACGTTGAACGTCATAAACTTATTATCACAGCTGTAATATTACAACAAAACTACAGATATACTAGTCTGAAAGTTGGAAAAAAATATTCTACTTTGAATGTAGTACTCTTACCAACCGTGGAAACATTACAACTTTTTGTAAAAATGCAAAAAAATAATCATTTCTCTATGACCATTGTATAATTGTATCTGATTGGTAAATCTACGTTAACTGTGCGAGTGAGAAAAGATTATTTCGGAAGAAGGTGTGAATAACGGATTGCAAAAAAGTCGCGTGACTCCGGCTCATACGCGACTCCACGCTTCTCCAGCTTCTCAAAAATTGCAGATTTCTTGAGGACACGTAGAAAAGTAAGTAATATTTTACTACTAATACTCAGTACAATGAAAAATGAGTACTGTTCGATATTGTAAATGTGATTAGTGTATGATACAGTTAATGTTTGTATAAAGTTGCATGACGATCTTTTTGGAGTAAAAATTTATAGGTTAGAATAAGCTTTAATGGTTACAGGAAAAAAGTATTTTAGTAAACCTATTGAAGTTAATGTTGAGAATGTTACATTATATCAATTGAGAACTTCATATTTAGAAAAAGGGTTTATTTATTATACACTGCGATAAGACATTTATTTTCACATTACAAGAAGGGACAACCGAGTTTCACGTTATAACATTAGGACCATCAATTCTAATTTTTGATTAGTAATGTTCTTTTCTTGAAGAATAAAATACTTTTTTGTAATACACGCACAATTTTTGCGCTTTTCGTACCTATTAATAGGGAATAAAGTGACTGCTTTTTTACCGGCGGGCAATAAAGTATCTTTCCAAGATACTTTATTACCCGCAGATACTTTCTTTCCCGCTTATTAAAAACAAATGATTTCGTTACATTTACATTATTTATTTATTAAATTTGTAATAATTCGTTGTTTATCAATTACATTTGCGATGATTGAATTGTTTTTTAATTAAATTTGCAATTATAATATGCATAAAAATTATTTATTAATAATAAAATTAGATTTTATTTTTCTATAATATTTCAACAAGCGCGTGGTTACTGTGTTAAAAAAAGTCATGTCAACCCCGTTTAACAAGTACTAAAAAACGCGAATATATGTCCACACGTTATGAAAAATATGGTGTGCACCAAGGGCTACGTGGGCTTTTTTAGACCAAGTGTGGAGTTTACAGAACGAGTCGAGGTGAGTTAGCATGAGCCGAAGGCGAGTGCGTTTGCGAGTCGAAGACGAGTACTACAACGACACGAGATTAAAAAGCCCACTTAGCTCTTGATGCACATCATATTTTTTATAACTTTTAAGACCTCTTTACGCCCTTGGTACACAAACAGCTATTGTAATTGCCTTATGCATAAATACTTGTTAACAATGTTTGCATAAATATATCCATAATTTTCATTTGCAGAAGGTCAAGAACCACATTATGTTGCTACATTAGACGGCGTAGTAATTGATAAATCGAATAACTACATCGAAGCCTTCTAAATGTTTGTAGCAATGTTCTTTGTTTTTAATAGGACATTTCCAGACAATCATAATAATTTCTTACAATTTACAAAAAATCAAGATGTAACTAAAAAAGTTACTACTTTATTTAACAAGCTTAATAATGTTGAAGTTGACGAGATAATTAACTAATAATGTTTTATTAAATATTACTATTGCTGTTTGATAATGTGATACTGAAAATGTCATTTAGATAGCGTTAGCCTATAATATTTGACTTTAAATATTTACATGAAAAATGTTATTATACACATATAGTTTTTTATAGCATGATTATTTATACAGTTTTTTGAGTTTTAAAACTTAAATTGGAAGTGGTCAGTTGGAAATGTTTTTTAAAAATTATAGGTATTAAAAAACATGATCTCTTTAATGTAAGTTAGTAACCCAATAACATTCTTAATTCTTAAATTGTAAGAAATGTTATTAATAATGTATTTATTAGTTAGTTATTCAAAATTATTGTAATTAAATATATGTAATTGCCACTTGCTTTTATTTAATAGAAGACAAATATCAAAGTAATCTATACTTGAAATATTTTTATCATACCTCTAATATTGTAATCATTTCTATTTAAATTTGCAGCGTTACAGCTACATTGTAAATTTACTACCAAATTGTAGAAATATAACGTCATTGTAATAACCATAACCTCGAAACATCCCAAAAATATCTTTACAGTAAATTTACGTGGTTGTAATTCTACCATTTTTTCATACATCTACCACATTGAGCGTAGGATATTTTTTTCCAACCATCAAAGTAGTAATTTTACGATAGGATTTTTTACAGTGTACTTTTGCTCCCGACTAATCCCGAAATTCACCTCGCATACACGCATCTCTGCACCTACGCCCATAGGCTCCGCGCAGAGTTTTGACAAACCGCGCGGCGCCCGCGTGGAAAGGAGGTTGCACGCGTCTTGCACAACGCCACATCTTCGTATATACACTTTGCGGCCATACCCCCGTATAATGCAATTAAAAACGATATCAAACGCATGCCACAAATGCTGCCGCAATAATCTCGAAGCAGGAGCAGATATACTTATCGGCTAGCATCTCTCGCTCGAAAAAGAAACGAGTGGAATTCATACTATTCGCACCTACACGTTTAAGGATGTTCGCAGGGAAAATTGGATTTCTTCTGATTTTTTTAAATTATTGTGATTATAAGTTGGCTTGGGTATGCTTTATATGCGGCTGATTTCAATATCTCAATACCGTTGCGGTAGATGAGTTGAGATGTTCAGCTTCGAAGTGTCAACTTTCAATACAGAATCTCTACTCTAAGCTTCTGCAAAATGGATAAGCTTTAATGAAATGTAAGAGAAGTTTTATAATTTTTTTAAAAAACTAATATACAATGCAAAACAATAATATAAGTGCTATATAAAAAGCTTGGTAAGGCTAGCGGTACTTTTTCGAAGGATATACGTATCTATAAAAGTGGTAGTTCAATATAATTATTAGTATCTACATCTATGTTTATCTAACATTTTAATGTTTTACACAGTAAATTTAAGGGTTTTCTTTCAAAGTAACAATTTATGAGTGTAAAAAGAACTCTTTTGTAATTGGTGCGTAAATCTTAGAAACTGGTACTTTACACACACTTTACACTCGAGGTAAATGTACCTGCGAACACACAAGAAAAAGAAGAAGAAGAAGAAGAAAAAGGAACGGTATACTAAGAAGAAGAAAAAGAAAAAGAAGGAACGACGTTAGAGGAAGAAGAAAAAGAAGAACAAGGTACGACATCAGAAGCAGCAGAAGAAGATGTAGAAGAAAATGAATAAAGAAAACGAATAAGTACAAGAAGAAGAATTAGATAATGAAAAACAATCAGAAGAAGATGAGGTTGCAACATAAGAAGAAGAAACAGTTTGCGTTTGCGAGCCGAAGACGAGTACTGCAACCATACGAGGTTAAAAAGCCCACTTAGCCCTTGGTGCACATCATATTTTTCATAACGTGCGGACGTATTTTCGCGTTTTTTAGTACTCTCTTATTATGAAATAGTGAAAATTCACTGTAAAACAGTGAATACTCGTATTCACTATTTTGAATGGTGATAACTCAGCAACTAAAAAACAGTGAATATTCAATATTTGAAATAGTGAAATAAATTTTCACTACTTGAATCAGTGAAATTTAATCTACTTGAATCAGTGAAAGTATATTAAAAAAATAAGGCTGTTTTTTAATGCGTATATAATTATATATGAGATGTATTTAGATATTGATTATGTATTTTAATTTAAACATTTATATATATTAAAATAAGAAATAAATTAAAAATGCGAAAAAAACTTCTGGGATGGGGATCAAACTCTGGTACACAAGGTTTACAGTTCATCGCCTTCACCACTTGTCGACGTAGATTGCCTACATGGAGTAAATTTTATATCTCATATAAGGTGCTGCGAATATAACTGATATAAATATATTGATTAAAAAGGTACTTCCGATAATATGAATAAATTCATTAGTATGCACGTTACAAAAAAGATTAAAGTTGAATTTAATTATAATTTTAGGCATTTGTCCAATTTTTTACACAGGGAATATGGATCAGAATTCTAATTAAGACATTAGTTGCACCATTTTTATTAATTAATTAATTAATTATTTTGTTATTACATAATAAAAATAATATTTAATGTTCATGAAATAAAAATAACGTCAACTGAAATTAGGTTATGAAATGCCAACTCGATCCCTACCTTGCCGGCTTTTAACTTATGTATTAACTACCAAATTAGTGATAAGTCACTATTTTTCTAATGAATACAGTTTTCACTGACAGAATAGTGCAATTTTCACTGTTTCGCAAGTGGAATTATTTTCACTAGCTAAAATAGTGACAAGTTCACTATTTCAAATTAAGAGAGTATTTGTTAAGCGGGGCTGACGTGACTGTTTTTTGACACAGTAACCACGCGCTTGTTCAAATATTATAGAAAGATAAAATCTAATTTTATTATTAATAAATAATTTTTATGCATATTATAATTGCAAATTTAGTAAATCAATAATGCAATTATTGCAAATTTAATTAAAAAACAATTCAATCATCGCAAATGTAATTGATAAACGACGAATTATTACAAAAATCTAAAACACAAAAATACTGAAAAAGTACGTAAAGAGTCAGTCATAAAAGAAGAATGAGAAAAAGGAAGACAAAAAGCACGTAAGTATAAGAAAAGTGGTTTGGAAACCACTAGAAACTGTAGATCCCCTTAACATATCAGAAGCTGTTTAAGAAATTATTTAAGAAAAAAGTGACACAGATATATTATGAAATGAAAAATAAATGTCTTTCACTAGTATGCGAAAGAGAGCTATCTACATTAAGAAAAGTAGATGCAAGGCACTTATTTTGCTTTTCGTATGCAAGTCTAATGTAATGTTTTCGAATCGAAATTACGAAATAATTAATATCAGTATAATAAAATGTGATTATTTTATAATTTCGCTTCCTTACATTGATAAATGTTCAAAAAGAAAAAGGAGTAATTAAACTAAATTCAAATAACAAATAAAAAAAATTGGGGTTAAACTGATTTGTTTTTAATGAAGAATTTACTTTATTAATTTATTTTTTTTAATAAGAAAAAACAGTTTTTATTTGCAATTTCTTCCAATACATAAAAACTTCTTTTACATATATTGTCACTCTCATTATCAGATATTATTTAACTATGGTACCAATTTTCTTCGAGAAGGTCAACCTTCAGCGAAATACCCTGTCTAAGACAAAAATTGTAAAAGTATTTATTAAAACGAATTATATCGATTTTATGTAAGAACTAACTTTCGACACAGACTGTACAGCTTATACAGCCTTAATATCGAGAAGCGCTCCGGATGATCTTAGAGCTGGAAAATGTGAGGCGCAGAGCGCGCGCGCGGCTTGTAATTTACGGGTCTTCAATTAGTCGGGAAAGATGCGCCTAATGCACGCTGCTCGAGCGCACGGGTCACTGCTTCACATATGTACATATACATACCGGTCGTCCGATGGCTATAATATACTTGTGCAACCGTTCGTAAATCGGCGTTTAAGATGATCGCGCGATGCGTGAGCGAAATGCGAAGATCTAAAAAATGCGCGCGCGCGCGCGGGAAGATCGTTATTTCAGATCGGAGGAGCTGCGATGATTCCTTGTGGGAGTTGGTTATGGCGTTGTAGTGTATATGTATGAGCGCGAGCGGTTTATCGAGCGAAATTTTATGTAAGGGGATGTGAAAGTGCAGAGGATGGTATTTATTGAGTGAGATAATCCTGGCGTTTCGCGAAATGTTGAAGATTTTGCGAGTTTGTAGGTGGTCGATGTTTGAAAAAGCATTTTATTTGATTCGTTAGTGATTGTAAGTTTATTGTATAAGTGTTATTAGTATTTTAACGAATGTTTAATATATTTTTTTACGTCTTAAACGAGAGTTTATAAAAATTGTCTTAGCTTTATTTAAGTCATTTTAAAGAATTCACAACTTTTCAAGTTTTTTTGCATAAAATTATTTTATAAGTGGAATAATGAGTCTTAAAAAATTAAGTCGATCCAATAATTGATTCAGTATATTTGAACTCGAAATGAAAATAGTTTATAGGCCTCCTAAGACCCACTGAGACTTAAAGAATTAATTAACAAATACCAAATGAAAGTTTATATAGATAAATAATTGATAGAAAACAATTCAAATAAATGTAAATCTTTTCTGCTTATTATTATGATGACATATAGATTTTAGTATTTATTATTTTAGTATTTGTTATTGTTTTTCTGTTGTATAACGATAATTTTAATCTTGTATATGAGTAATAATTAAATTATGACATTTTATTCAAAGATAAGGTCAAATAATACTTGAAAAATAGTCAGATTAATAAGGATTGACAGCACATATCAAAGTGAGTCATCCCAACTCATATTTATCTTCTAGATTCTTGTTGCATTACAGGTTCATACAATTTTTTCCAAAATTGGAAGCTTGTCTCTACTTCGATATTTTAGAATAATATATGTATAAAAATATTAATAATATAATTAACCGAATAGAGTTATTGTAAATTAGTTAATTTCAAAAGGTTTTAGAATTATTAAAATGCATTTATCAAGAGCTCGATATTAAAAACTGAAATAATTTATAAGTAACTGATGAGTCATGCTACAGCATATAATGATGGTGCTAAAAATTTTAACGATTAAAATGCAATTATGGTGCGATCTTTTGATTGATGTGGCATTTAGTTCAATTACGCGGTATGTAATTTTACAATCATACATTATTAAGTTTATGGTTTAATTCAATTTAGCAAAAATTTAATCAAATACTCTTTTTCAGTTCTATATTAAAGAGGTGAAATATTTAATTTCATCAGAAAGTTTAAATGTTACATTGTTTAGAAAATATTAGCATTTCTTTTAAACAATATATGTATAAAAAGTTTTAAATTTCAGTTCAAGTTATTAAATAATTAAATACGCAAGAGGTTCACAAAAAATTCATACTGTAAACGATTTTCACCACTCTTTCATGATGAAATATAAATTTAAATCTTCGATAGAATCTGCCTGTGCAACGGCATATCGATGAGTTCCTGATTAAAAAAAATATTCAGTCGTAATATCAGAGAAAATACGATCAATTTGCAGTTTCACTCCCATCACATTTCGCGAAACAAATCCTAACAGATTTGCGTTCAACTCATTTAGATGTAAAACTGCACAGCTTGGTTACGTTCGATTTTGCAAGGGGATATAACTGTGGTGGGTCATTATACACGGGGTGATATAGTAAATTGTGAAATAGTACGATAATTAGCATGAGAGTATGTTTATTGCACGCTATTAACGGTAATTTTGAGATGATTTAAGCGCGAAAAGTCTTATACACATTTGAGAAAGAATATTTTTTATGCATGATAACAAAATTTGATTGCTATATACGTCAATTTTAAGTTTTCAAACAGCACATTGTGAAAGAAAAAGTGAAATATTCATTAATTTATTTATTTATTTAAAAAAATAAAAAAGAAAATTAAAATTTACAGTGGTTTACATTTATTTACGTGCCAAAGACACTAAGACAAAAAAGTCTGCATTGAAAGTAAAAGCACTTGTTTAAATGACTAAAAATCAATAAAATCTAAGTAATACGTTGAGTCTACTACTACAAGTTTCAAAATTAAAACGTATTTTAGTTCGATGTAGTTTGAAATTAGAAAATAAAATAAAAAAGCTGCAAATGTACTTTATAGTATTTACGAAAAGAAACTTGAAAATAGTAGGTATGCATCAATTATTATAAACCAATGTAAGAGTTGTAAATAATTTTAATTTAAGCTTTTATATTTTGCTCTGAATATAACCACAACTATGACAGTATATATATTTAAGTATATTTAAGTAAATAGATGAATACCGATTCTAGTAAGATGATGCTTTGATTAATCTATTTTATTTACTGCAATGAGACTTACGAACGTTTTTACATGTCTTTTGGATACTTTTCCTCGACACTTACTATGATTTTTTTAGTAGTCTGTGTCAAATTTAGAGAAAACCCAAAAATAATTATTGTTAACTATGTCAATGTAACAGTCTAATTTACCAAAATTGTTACTGTTAAATATATAGGTTCTAACTGTACATTTTTTAAAGTATATTTTTATAGTAGTGACGTGTATTAATAAGTGTTTATTTCTTTGACACAGCTTACTAATACCTGCCAAATTACTATAACGTTGACTTCTAAATAACACGCATGAAAAATGTATTTGATCCGGTGACTACATAGTGTTCCATTTTATATTATTATATTTACGATTATTAGAATCAAGTCCAAAGTTATTTCAGTTTTCTTTATCAATTGTATTTTCTTATTTTAGCATGATCATAAATACTGTAATAACATCTCTCTATAATCTGCAAAAACTTGCCCTTACAATCATACAAACTAATGAAATTTTAGAAAAATACGCAACTCCGTACTATTTCTTTCGGACACATCGAATCAAACGTTTTTAACATCCACCTATAAAACTCTCGAAAATCTCACCTCGCAAATTCGAATAAATTCACTCATAAACGAAAACCAACAACCTTATACTCTCCAAGCGCCATTCGCACCTACACCTATATCACCCAATCTCCGAAACGTACAAATTACGTCGCCGCATCGGCATCATCATCGCCTCTCTCAACAACGAAACAAACTCAGCATTTATACACCTCTCCCGCTCTCGGATCTCCAATAAACTAATACCGCTGCAGTATAGATTTAGATACATCTCTCGGGCTCTCGCCGCGCTCGGCGCTCGTTCCATTCAGATTTTGCAACTCGCATACATCTCGTGGATATTTATCCTTCCACACACAGACACCGAAGAATCACAGACGCGGAAAACAATAACCGCTGTGTGTATATATATATAAGGCCGATATAATAATCGACACCGCGGACTGGGATCCCTAAGAACATTTTTTCCGCGGCGTCATCGCAGACTTATCGATTCCCCCGCGCGAGAGAAAAAGAGAGGGAGAGAGAGAGATAGTTGGGAAAAAAGAAAATTTTATTACCGCAATTATAGCGTGAGCGGGAACGGCTGTGGAGCGCGCACACTATATATTGTGCATATCTGGGCGTACGAATCTATGCGCGTCCCGCGCGCGCGAGCTGTCGAAAGAAGCGAGCCTCGCCCAGGCTCAAGTGGGGGAGATGCGGGACACGATGGATACACGGTGAGTCTTAAGGGGGATTTAGAATTAAGATTCTGCATTTGTTCTAGGTTTTTTGCCAACCGAAATGAAAATATTTGGTGGAGCCGTCTTTGAGAAGTGGCACTTTTGTTACGACATCTTGGATCAGAGATGACGAATTTTGACTGTCTGACAGTGGATTTGGAGTCACTGACCCCGAGAACTCTTATATATTAATTTTCAAAAACAATATTTTTTGTTTGACTATTTGGAGCACGAATTTTTCTAACTATCGGGTTTTCATGAAATTCGATATATAAGACTTTTTGGGGTCACTGATTCCAAATTCGTTATTAGATTTTTACAAATTAAAATAGTGGATCAAATATGGAGAAAAAAAGTACTGTTCTTAAAAACAACACTGGCGAATATTTTCATTTCAGTTGGTAAATAAACTAAAAATAATGCAGATTTGAAATCAAAACAAAAATGTACAGTGCAAGCACCTATGATAAAAATCATGTTAAGACCAGCTGTAGGTAGCCAATCTTTAAAGACATTGCTTGGGGCTTATATATTTTGCTAATATTCTACATTTGATTAAATAAATTCAGCAAGCATGCACATATGATACCAACTGAATAAATTCCATAGAGTTCTTTGATTAGTGTAATTTAATGTATCTATTACTAGTATATGTCATGACGTGCTAAGCAATGGGTAGTGCTATGATATATTAACAATAATATTATTGCAATAGATATTGCAAATAAAAATATTGTAAATGAATAGAAAAAGATAAAACAGGGTATGTTGCATTTAAAATTTTTTATTATCAGTTAAACGTTTCAAAATTCTATATAACAATACCGAACATTCTGTGACACTTACGTATGTGAGGTAAATAACCGCTCTCTAAGAATGAATCAGTGAAAATACACTGATTGAAAGTGAATACAGTCACTGATTCAAATAGTGTTAAGTTATTCCACTGCGAAACAGTGAATAGTCACTGATTCAATTAGTGAAGAAAAGCTTACTCTCAATTAGTGGCAAATTCACTTATTTTATCAGTGAATTTTTTACAGCTTCAATAGAGGGATTCACTGATTCATCAGTGAATTTTCTCTGTTTGGGAAAAGTTGAATGCGCCCACGCTTATTTATATTAATTAGCTATTTATTACATTATAAATTGAAACATAGCGATTATGGTAGAGACAACACATTTACTAAGAATTGAATTAAATTATTATAATATTAGAAAAGATTTTTGATGTTGGAGGGAATCGAACTCTCGATCTTCTGCACGCCAGTCGGACACCTTAACCACTCACCCACGGAGACATTTACGAAGTACATTTTCGGAACTTGTGCATGTTGAACAGCTTCCACGCGTATGATATTTTTGTAATGTCACTAGTTCCATTTATTTACATCTACGTGAAATAGTTTTGATCTGAAAAAGAATTTGTAAAATCAATGTTCTTATTTCTATTATAGTCATTTAAGAGGACGCCAAATATCTGTGTTTTAGGTTAATGAAGTATTTCGCTGTTTTATTTAAATATTAACTTCTTTATCGAAAAACTAAAACTTGTACCCGTTTCGTGTAAAAAGGGAATATTTTAAGCGCTAAAAGATTGCCTATCGTTGCTTTATTTTTGGGAAAATATTGTATTCTAAACCTATGAGGTTATGTTTGTCATTGATTTTGTAATTCAAGGATTTCTCAAAGACCAAACAATTATAGGTGGTTTTTGGCACTCAGAATATTACTTAGTCTCAAACGAGGCGGAGGCAACTCGTAGTTTTTCATGATATAAATTATTGTATAAATAGAAAACAAAAATGGTGTGTGGTGTAATTTTCAATCGGCGTCGGTAGCCGACACCTTCTTATAATAATATCTTAAATTTTTACAAAAAAACTGTGGAATAATCTATAAATGGATGTTAGAGAAGTGGAAGTCAATTTCATTACTTAATTTTTTTTAAATGTTTAATTTTATATATGTCTGAATATATCCAAGCGACAACTCTAAATAATTACTTGGGCTCCAGATATTCGTATTTTCCAAGTTAGCCCTGTATACTATTTATCCCGGTTTCTCTAGCAGTGTTATTAAACGTATATTTATAATACAAGTAAAAGTTTATTTGCATTATAAAGTAAATTAATTTTAAAAAACAACCCACCAACCTGTTGCAGCATATAAACTTTGCTACTCACTTTCCGAATGATACTGATTCAACAGTGGAATTCACTGATTTACCAGTGACTTTGAGCTTTAGCAATACAATTCACTGATTTAATAGTTAAATTCACTGATTCAATAGAGACATAAGGTTTGATAAACTTAATGAAAACCACTAATTAATTAGTGAAAATTTTACTCATTCATTTTAGAGAGCGCACTTTGGAGAATCTTTCAAATATATTAAACCATAGTGATGATGTAATATCCAAATTCTTTGATTGTTAAATGGCAAAAAATTAGGAATCAAACAGTTTATATTAAACTTTAAAAATCATTCATCAGAAACATTCTTTATGTAGACAATTTTTTTCTTTATTTGAGTCTAAATAAATTTTGAACATTCTGTTCTCATGATAGACAAGGTGAATCATTACATATTACTATATTTATTTATAGCTTATATTATTGACATTATTCATTTATTTACTTTCTAATACTATATGTTTATACGACAAAACATATGTACATGGCATCATATAACTCAGTTGTTACGCTTAATCATTGCTAAAATACTAAAAATAACAACCGTAACTAATTGCATGTTCCTTTCCTGTTCCCATAGGCTATAAGGCCAAAAACGCTGAGATCTTATAAGAAATCAGAACAGTACTTTTTCGATGAAGTTTTATGAAAAATGAAATAAAACATCTGATAAGAGTAATAAGAAATACGTGCATAGTGTCATGCAACAAATTGGATGTTGCAAATGGCTATGTAATTATAACATCTTCTGTGGCATTATTGCAGGCATAGCGCGTTTCTTACACATAAGAATTATACACATAATTATTGTACACAATTTAGCATTGGTCAAATTATATATAGATATATTTGACCAATGCTAAATTGTGCACAATAATTACGTGTAAAACTCTTATGTGTAAGAAACGCACGATGCCTTATTGCACATGTAAATGTATGAATTATTGAATTAATGAAAAATGAATAATTATAGTCTAATAACATAGCATAAATCATTATTTTTATCAACAAATCAAAGATGTGAAGACGAATTTTAAATATGTTCTGGTCTCTTGTGCTTTCCAGCACACGGTCCTGCCTTTTATTCAATCTTAATTGTAACTTATGAAAACAATTATATTTATCTTATTCTGATTATTAAATCAGATATTTGAATATACATTCAAGTTCTTGCCTCTCATACATGCTTGGTTATAATTCAGGAAAAAATGATATCCATATTTTTATTATAAAATTAGAAATTGGAATACACATTCAGTGTATCAAGGGATCAATATTGTCTTGCCTCTAGTGCAAGCTTGATTGTTTGGAGAGAGAGAGAGAGAGAGAAGAGAGAGAGAGAGAGAGAGAGAGAGAGAGAGAGAGAGAGAGAGAGAGAGAGAGAGAGAGAGAGAGAGAGAGAGAGAGAGAGAGAGAGAGAGAGAGAGAGAGAGAGACGGAAACTCCGAACAAAAAGCTATCGGCCAGTTCAATTTATAAGTCAATATTGAAACTACTTCTAATGAAGTCCTATCCACTGGCCCTTTATTTGAATAAAACTAGAGTTGTATCGTTTGTTTTATTAAAAGCAGTTTATCTAAACCTGGAACTTTTGTCTTATTTATATATTAGACAATTGTTTTAATCATATATACGACTGTGTTCTCTTCATATCTGTAATACAATAATTTTTAATAATTCTGTTGTTACAAATGAAAATACAGAAAACTAACTTTGTTATCAATTTGCTACGATATTGATATTCATTTAATATAATAAGAATCTTTTTCGACTATTATTATGTAGTGTAATAACAGTAATCTTTCAAAGTTCTATTTTGCAATTATTCAAAACTTATATTATTAAATTAAGATTATTGACATTTATTTTTATATTGTCTATACCTGTTTTTAGCTGGATATTTGTAAAATTTTATTTACACAATAAAAATGTTAAAGTTCAAACTGTATAATAAGTTAAGTTTCACATTTTAATAAGTAATAATTCATAATACAAAACTTTGACGAAAAAAAGCTATACGGAAATTGTAACAAACATTAAATATTTAATTATCTTAAAAAAAAATTGGATAAAATGAGCCAAAAGTGCCAGGCTACAAAATTTGTAATCAGCAACCTTTAAAAACTCTTTATATGTATAAAATTATCTAATTTTATCGAGACCCTCGATTATTCCCATGGCAAACTAGATAGATCTACATTGTTCTAGATTAATTTTCCACCAGGGTATCAAAGTATAACAGTTCTTTAGTCACCGATTATTTATAAATAACTTTGCTTACAAGTTACTTTGACGCACATGTACGTTACTACCACTTATGGTCAAGTTTTGTCTTGAGGCATCATTGCGTTCATGTCACTAATTAATCGACGTGTCAGACAAAAATAAACGCTCCTAAATGCAACTCGGTAACACATCATACATGTGTGCATATCGTCGGTTGGGGGGAAAACAATACCATCTCGGCCGAGCGATGAAGAAAATATCATCTGAAGTAGGTGGTGAAAAATGTACCATCTCAGCCGAGTGGTAAAGAACAAAATACCATCTCGGTTGTGCGATGAAAAATGTACCATCTCAGATGCGCGATGAAAAACGTACCATCTCGGGAATGAAAAATTATGATCGAGACCTAAGTTGGCAACACTATTTCCAAATATTTCAAATAATTCAAATTTAACGATAAGCTACACTGTAAAAAATCGTTTGTAAATTTGCAACGGCAATTGTAAATCTATTACTAGTCTGAGAGTAGTAAAAAAACAACGCCACTGTAAAATCCCTACAATGAATGTAGTAGGTTTGCACCGCCGTTGTAAATTCACAAACAAAATTGTAAATATACTAGTCTGAGAGTTGGAAAAAAATAATACTACTCTGAGTGTAGTTTTACAGTCATTGTAAAGTTACAGAAACTTGTAAATTTACAAAAATCTAGTAAAAGTTCTAAAATCTAATAAAAGTACTACATTCATAGTAGTATTAGGTAAAAATGTAAGACGAATGCAAAAATCCAGTTATACTCAAAATTTGGATCCTTTTTGGCTAATACAATAAGGTATAATCCCGAAATTATTTATACAGTCACTTGAAGTATAAAAGTTATAAAGCATTGAACTGCCTTACTTTCGTTTTCTAAGCAAATTATTTTATACCTCTTCTACCTTAAATATATTTTTTATTTATTTTAAAAATTTATGCCGTAATTATCAATTCTATGGGTTCAATTTGGCTAATTACACTTCGCTCAATGAAAAATCATGAAAATAGATATTTTACGTCAACTGAACTGATAAATCGGGACCTATTTATACATATTATATAAACATAAATGAGAATTACAATATAACCTAAATGTGAATCGAATAAATTTAATAATCAAATTTTATATTTTTTTGATATTTCTCAACTTTAAAGACGTTTCATTACTTTAAAATTATATTTTTTTCATTCTTCTACTATTTATTTATTTATTCATTAAAACAAATTAATTACGAATAATTAAAAGAATATTCACAAACTCTTATTTAAAATAAAAAGTGGGTTATACAATTAATTAAAGTTTCCCCGTCTATTGTATGTATTAAGATCATACATCCTATTAAATCGCGTCTTATTAGCTTATGGTTAAATTTGAAATATTTTAAATATTTGGAAAAAGTGTTGCCAACTTAGGTCTCGATCATAATTTTTTATTCCCGAGATGGTACGTTATTCATTGCGCATCTAAGATGGTACGATTTTCATAGCACAACCGAGATCGAAATGGTATGTTCTTTACCGCTCGGCTGAGATGGTACACTCGACGTGGGAAATTTCTGGTCGAATATATTTGCATTCTTTTGAAATACTGCAATTTCATTGGGTTTATTTGGATCGAACGCATGTTTCCGCTAAGTTCATTGGAGGATTTCAAACGCATTCAACCAGCAATTTCCCACGTCGAGTGTACGTTTTTCACCGCCAACTTCAGATGGTATTTTCTTCATCGCTCGGTCGAGATGGTATTGTTTTCCCTCTAACCAACGATATATTTATCATCAATTAGTGAATATTTGATACCAGAGCTATTATATTTGGTACTAGAACTACCGCTATATTTTGCATTGCATGTAGTGTTCAATAGTGTAACTACATAACAACTGCATCTTAATTCACTTGGATATTATAGCAATTGACAATACATAACGGCCTCAGTTATAAAAATGTATTTGTTCTTAGAAAAGTAATATAATTCTAGATTTGCTTCTAATATTCAGTAGAACTTTGTAATTATTACAAATTAAGCTTCGTTTTATGCTTAAACGATCGTTCCGTTTGGTCAACCTTGTATTTAACAGAAGTTTAAGCTGTGTAATTACTCAGTGTTGAACGTGCTTTGTACACACGTCAACCTTAACTGTTTATATATATATTTTACCCACATAGAGCTACCGCTGCGCGGTCTGATCAGCTGACTGAACGAATTCCGGGCATTTCGTAATTAGCACAAGTTTTGTCTCTAGTACAAGCTTGGCTATTGATAGATCAGTTCTCGACTTGCCTCAAGTACAAGTTCGATTCTCAAGAGATCAGTTCTTATATTGCCTCAGGTACAATTTCAATTGTCAAGAGATCAATCTTGCCTTGCCTCAAGTGCAACCTTGATTGTCAAAAGATCAGCTTTTGTTTTGCCTCTAGTGCAAGCTCAGCTGTGATTTTTGCATTCTCTTTTAGAAAGAAAGTTGACACTCAGCGAGAGTCCATTCATAATGAAGGAACGAGATTGCATCAGGATACATTTAGTCGTGTATTCTGCTATGTACAAGTATATCTATATATAACGCTAATATTGACAGTCGGTCGTTGAAACGCGAGCCAGGAGAGACGGCACCCCTCTCCCTCGCCCGCCGCGACGCTCGGAATAGCGACGGCGTCAGAGAGTCTAAGAGTGTGTCCAGATGGAAGACAAAAAAATGGTCTGTCCTCTCCAGCCTGGGTTCCATCGCTGTTTCGATGTTGCGTTTTGAATTCAAACGTTGAAGTGCATCTTCACATCTGTACTCTCAATGATGCATTGCAAGGAGTATTTTGCTCCGAAAATTCAGATTAACTTTAAACAGTTTTAACGTATCAAATCTCAACGTTTGAATTCAAAACGAAATCCACGCGATTGACCGAGCGCGATACAGCCGAAGAAAATTCACTGTTGTTATATGTTTTATGTACTACGGGTGCGTTCGGCTGTATCGCACTCGGTCGGTCACGTGGAATGCGTGCAGCATACGACGCAGCACGTTATGTAGTTAGACTCAGAAGAGCAAACAGCGTCCTATACTTTGAACGACTTTCAAGACTTTCCCATTAAGCCTCCAGGCGCCTAGCAGTTGCTTTTGTGAACAGAAATATTGTTGCTCTGTCAAAGTCAGTCGTCAGTCACGCCAAGGATTCTATATGAAGCTAACCTCAAAACTCCACGACGTAGCATCATGTGATGTGTACGAAGTCTGAACTTGTCATTTTAGCAAAAATACGAATCCCCGATGTTTGTCGAACTTCTTCTTTCTTCTTTCAGGACGATTGTTTTTTTTTTTTTTTTTAATTAACGTCGCCATGTTTATGCTCTTATGTGGTGCTAATCGACGGCGGGGGTCTGCGGTGCGTTTGTAAACAAAGCACATGTAATTCTTACAGAGGTGCTTGTATCAATCGGCAGAGACTAGGATTCGAACCTGAGTCACCGGCGTGGGAATCCGACACTCTACCGACTGAGCCGCTGCAGGCCCCCAGGAAGATTGTATTATAAAAACGTAATTATTATATCAATTAATTACATTTTTACATTCTTCACGTGGTGACTGGTCCCGTACCAAAAAGGAAAATGAGTTGATCTACAAGTTGGTGATTTGTCCCCTCCAGAGGGAGTACTATATAGTAAACTCGAAGAACGAGGTTCGAAGTATAATAATATGAATAGCTTAGTCCACACCATTTGATTATATTCAAATTTTAAGAAGTTATTCACAGTCAAATTTACAGTGTATAAAACAGTGTGAGTGCTCAATACTATACATGTTAGAACATAGATAATAGATCTTAAAAAGAAATTTTTAATTTCATAAAATTTTATTAGAAAAACAAATTGCAGCGTGCTTCAAATAAGTATAATTGTGCAATAATTTTGTTATTTTTAAATGTTGTGAATTTTTTACGTAGATTTCAGAACAGTATTAAAACTATTATTTTAAAACAGTAATACACTCATAAAATATGTTCTTATATTTTTAATATATCAAAATAAAGTACTCACAAAGGTATGGTTAAGGATGCATGTCCTGAATTTTTATGAAACTTTAATAATCCTTTTCTAGTACTTAGAGCATATATCTCGTAACCTATACAACCCATTCAATGAAACTATGCATGCTGGGATTCATTTCTAAATGACAGGAATTATCCTCAAAGTCTTATGAAAATCCAGGACCCGCATCCTTGATTCTGTCCTTATCGATCAGTACCAAAAAATTGATCTTTTAACAGTAAGAAATTGTATTTAAGAGTATGAGAAAGAATATATTACTTTGATTATGTATGCTGGATTTTTTATGTCATTCAAGTGTCTGTCTTCAAAAATCAATAAAAAAGTAATACAAAAATGTCTATGATTCATTACATTTTAAAATTAGAATCCAGTTTTAGTAACCGATAAAATAGAAGAACTGATGATACGAAATCTTATAGTTTTCTACAAATCATAATACATATAAGTTATTAATTACTAACAGATTTATTACTTGAGTAATTCTGTTTGGTAAATAATGAAGATTACCTATTGTATACACCTATCGATTGTGTACCTCTTTACTCTACTTATGTTCCTTATGGTGATGCTAAAGCCACCTGTCACCGACAAATACGAGGATCCACTTTTCTTATTTCATTTTCAATTTTGAATAATTAACTCTATGGAAAGTAGTTTTTCCAATCAAAAAGGACAACTTTCCATAAAGATATTTTCTTAAGATTGAAAAATGAATGAAAAAAGTGGTTCCCCGTATTTACCAGTAACACGGGGTTTAACATCACCTTATGTGTACATATACTCCTTAATTGTTGGTTCTATTATGTAGCGTTTTATGTGTGTGTGTGTGTGTGCGTGTGTGTGTGTGTATGTATGTATGGGTGTTTCTAAAAAGACGGTATTTTTAGTGTCGTCAATCCACTGAGTAGAAAGGAAATATTACGAGTTGAAGTTCTTAAAAACGACGTATTTGAACATCTTAAACACAAAACTAAGGCAACTATGCTATATTTTTTACACACAATTGATATATATATATATATATATATATATATATATATATATATATATATATATATATATATATATATATATATATATATATATATATATATATATATATATATATATATATATATATATATAGCCTAAAAGTAGTTACCGTGGCCTGTCGCTATCGAACAATTCACGTAATTCTGAATTTATTAGACAATAACTTTAGTATTTTATTATCTCTAACATATGAGACTTTAAAGTACATCATACATACAATATATTCTAATTTTTGCAGATTTTTTTAAGCTTATCTGTCTACAGGAGTGTTACGAATTTATCGTATTGTAATGGGTACAAAAGCTTACTGGCGTCATGTAACCTATGAGGTTATTTAGTTTGAACTTCAAACAACTACGTAAGCGAGCGACTCGATTTTTATTTGCAGTTTTTATAGTTAATTTTAACGTTTTTAGTTTTAACATTCCAAAACCTAAAAAGATACGTAATTACCGTGGTCATCAAAATTATTGGTAAGTTACATATGAAAAGAAAAATGTATGCGGTATTCTGGTGTAATAACGAGTGTATATATACATAATACTATGCGGAAAAATATTTTTGTTACACTAAAATAAAACTGCATCCATTTTTCTAGCAAAAAGTAATTACCGTGGCCATGATTACCGTATTAAATGATCGTGTTTATTTCGATAAACATTATGAAAAATCCACATAACAAATTTTTGGTCACCTGCAAATGGTTTGTAAGGAAAATATATCTCATTTCACCATGAATGAATATTTTAAACCAAAATTACACACAAAACTTGATTTTTAGGTTGGTCCGATAATTAGGAAAAAAATATCATATTTCTGACAATCATCCATATATATGTATGAATGAGAAGTTTCGGGAGGGGCTGTTTTGGCGAAAAGAAAGACAAAATTCAGCCGCGATGGTGACGAAATTTTGTTGTAGAGGTGCAGAAAGAGAATGAGAGAATAATGGAGTGAGAGCGTGATTTCTGTTATTATATGCGAACTGCAAAGTTTGGTGAAGCGTGGTCCACGACTGTCTAAAGTTGTATTGTTTTGGAGACTGGTGTAGGGTTTTAGGATGCAATAGGATCATATTTTTCAAGATTTTTATGTACGAATGTATGACTTTACGTTTTGATGGATGGTTATGTGTATAATGTTGAATTTTCGTGGTAACAGAATGCACGAAAATAAAGTTCTGGTTTTATATTGACATTCTTATTGAGTTTTAGCTTTTCTGTTAATTTTATTATTTTTATTTGATTTTATTAATTTTCTGTTGATTTATTGTTTTTATTATTTTTATTTTTCTTCAATTTTTATTTTATTTACAGAAACTTAATTCTTAAAGGGGGAAGGTACTGAAATTTCATAAAAATCTTAACGAGTAAACGAAAAAGGAATCCTTGAGAAAGTACTAAATGATATGATAAATATAATACATCTAAAAAAAGTTATTGCACAAGGATCCTTTATATATACCACCATTTTTATATATTTTGCTTCATTTCATCTAAAAGAGTGGCTCATAGGGGCTGAAATATGTTTCAGAATTACTTTTTATGTTATAAACCTGACGTGTGTGATGCTACATAATATTACAGGACTCACAGCAGATTATCCAAATTTTAATAACTTATTATATTGATTTAAAAATCTTAATAAAGTTAATAACGCGACTGAGGTGGCGATATGTAATAGATCGTGTAAGTAGAGCAAGTTAGGCATGGTAAGACTTGGGCATGTCAAGGTTATACGGCTGATCACAAATGAAGTTCACAATAGGTATGTAGGATATTACTCACGCAAAACAAGTGAAAATTATAGGGTACAGTAGAAATGACGTGTAAAGATACGTATTCATGATTTTCAATTATAATTTTATAACGAAACCGCATGATACTTTTTGTGTTCCGAGTACTACTTTAATAAATTTACAGAGATTATAATACAAAATAAATAAATCTTAGTCTTTCCTTTATTGTAAAAATGACAGTGGAATAATCAGTTAAAAGTATATTATTTATATGTAATAAACATTAAATAAAACATTCTTAAGTATACTTTCATTATTATTTACTCAATGACTAAACAATAATGTTAAATTAGAATTCTTAGATTAAATTGCTTTATTATGATTTTTATTATTAATATATCTATCAAAAATAAAAGTATTCGAATCTATCAATTCCATGAATGTTCAATACAATTATTGATGGTATACACCCAGATAATCAGAAAAGCTATAAAAAGCATGAAAGTACAAAGGAAAAATATAAACGTAGAAATGCTTTCTTGCTTAACTACATTGAAAGAAGTTGTAAAATATAAATTACTATTTATGTTTGTACATTAGGAGTATACTCGAATTTCTATAAAAATGAATATATTTATAATAAAAATTGCCATGCACGTGTCTTATTATTAGTCATGCCCATACTGATTGAGGAGTATTGATGGGTTTGATTTTTTTTTAAGTTTTGTGAACGATACATTTACGAATAAAGTATCCTATAGTTAATTACTCTACAATAATACAATAACTCTTTTATTATTTATTGTATTTTTGATTTAATAAAAATAGGATATATCCTAAAAATTGTGCTGCCTTTGGAGTATATTTGAAATAGGTATTATTGATTTAAAATGACGACATTTTAAACAAACAACTTATCTGACAATTATCCACAAATTAAGTATATTAAAAATTATTTAAAAATTACTATTTCTCTTTGTACATTAAATTTGTAACGATGATAAAAGTTTTCTTTGAGATTCGATAAATCTCGATGTTTTCGAGGTTCCGGAATAAAAAAAATGGTTTTACAAAAGGTTTTCAAAAAATGTCTATCTGTATGTATGTACTTGTGTATGTATGTATGAAGCTAAAATTTGTGTCCACCATAACTCTTCAAGGGAAGCATATCACGCGCTAACATTTTGCAGGCATATTACACATGTTTGAGCTTAGAACTGATTAGATTTTGGAGCTGAATGGATAATATTAAAATAATTTTTTAACAAAATTATTAATTTTTAAAAATTGTAAAACTAAAAAACAATTTTTGTTATTTTATACGTTGAACTTGTCTAAAATATGTACTTTTTCATAAAGTTGACGTAATTTTCTTTCGATTGATATATCTTATAATAACTTTAAACTTATTTTTGTAAAATAAGAACAAAATATAAGTTTAAAAAATTGTAAAAAGCGAAAAAGAATTGTTGTCATTTTATACGTTGAACTTGTCAAGATTACATACGTTTTGATAAAGTTGGCATAATTTTCTTTCGATTGATATATTTTATAGTAACTGAAAAATTATTTTTTTTGTCTTTTAATACTTTAAATTTTTTTACTAACAATACCTAAACTCTTGTATCTAATTAATTAATTATAACATTATTTTATTAATTGCGACTTTTCACTATAAGATTCCATAATTAAATCGATTAATCAGGACCTCTCTTTGAGAAAGCGTTCTGCTAAGGAATTTAGCAGCGATTTCTGTATAAGATTTATCATTTTTCTTGCTTAATTATTTGCACACATAAAATACCAATTTGTATAACAATCGAAAAATTTCTAAATATAATGAATTTTCACATCAATGAAATGACGTCGAAAAAAAAATATAAAAAAATCGTTCTCAAATGTGCGCCAAACGCACAATACAATCCAAATATCAACCTGAAAACCCCAGGAGAAAAATAATATCTTAATTATCAATTGTATAACTCGTACGAATTTTTCCTTTCTCAAACGCATCGTACAATCCATAACGTCGTCCCCGTCGTCGTTCTCGTCTTTCTCAATGCACATCTTTATCTCAATGCTCGGCGAGCAAGAAAGGTCTTTTTCCCAAAGCGCGCGAGCATATTATACACGCGGTGTAATATACCATAACTCGCTCGCGTGACTCTCGCATTTTGCGCGAGCGCGTGAAAATATCGCGCGCTCTCGAGTCTCTAGTTGCTCATCGCGCTCGCGCCCCCCATTAATCGAAGCGAGTGAATCGTAAACGTGGCGCTACATACTCGGAGATGTTAGTTTATTGTTGTACATTGTTATATCGTTTCGTTTTGTTTTGTTCGGGGGGCAAAATTATTATTCATAAAGAGATAGTATAACGGTAATGGACGTACAAATTGGTGATTTATGCAATCGTGGTTAACGACGAATATAATAAACTGGTTTACAATGAGCTCCTAGCGATTGATTTATTTTATTTGTCGAACTGTCGGCTGGCTTTGCCGAGGATGCTTTTATTCCTCGTTTTGTGTTATTGAATTACATACGAAGAATGCTAGAAGGCGAAAGAAAATCGAGAATTGCGAAATAAAACAGTATAGGTACTGAGAAAAAACCAATCCTAAAGACTCTAGAATAGTAAAATATATACTTGATTTGGGATTAGACCAGGTTTTTAGTAAAATTTAATATTATATTGTAATGTTATAAATAAATATTTTTAGGAAAACAGAACTATATATTATAACAGCTTGATAACTTTGAAGCGGTAAATAGATATTTGAGTCTTCGAAGCCAAGGGTAAGTACAAGTCTATTTCCTTTATTTTGAGAAAAACGTGATTAAAGTTTGGTGAATATTAAGAATTACCATATGAAATGCAACAATTAGTTTAATTAAATAATTTTATTTGATATTGTAATCGCTGTTATATTTTTGGTATAACCTAGTTCACTATGTTTCATGTACTGAAAACTGCTTATAAAACCATTTTTTTAAATGTCACCTATACTTCAATTGCATTTTCAAGATTTTCATATTTTAAACTTTAATTTTCAATTCTTAGCTTTTCACGTATAGTTAAGAAAATAGCAAATATTATTTGCTTTCATTTTGGAATACATTATCTAAATTCTTTTATTAACGAACACTTAATGTTTATTTCTACCGATTTTGCACTATCTTTTCCAAGTTTTTTGAAGTAACGTAAACTATCAGTAAATGACTCTCGATGTATAGTACTGTATACTTCGTATTTCAAAGGTACATCGTAACTCGCGATACATTAATAACAGCATTTGAAAAATATATGTCGTTATTAATGAAGAATGCCGCGCGCGCGTAATTTCTGAAAATCTGTGTTACAGCTACGGCTCTACGGGCTGAGGTAATGAAAAAGGAGTCGGCGTTGTAGCCGCGTTGCACGTTCGCGCAATTTGTCGGTCGTAAATTTAGAAAAAATAAAGATGTCCCGATAAAAGTGTACCAGTGCCGCGGTAATCTCGAAGCTCATAGTTTCCAATGTAGACGGCTTTTGTGCGCGGTATAGGTACATCGCGTTTTGACGCTTCGATTGGAAAACCGTTTCCACGATTACTGGCGTTTACAGGTTTATTAAAAATCAAATTAATTTATCTTGGACTTTATCGAGTTTTGTATAATTGTATATTTTTTAGTAGAAATTATAGACAGTCAAGTTATGAAACCAGACATCATTTTTATAGTTTGCAAATGGAATATTTATTTATTGATGTTTATTCTAATATAGCACGATATGCATAGACTTAGTTGAAATTCTTTGTTTTATTGAATTTGTAAAGGGTTTGACATTTTTATTAACGATTTTACGACTTGGACAATAAAATGGAGGTATTGTTTTCACGCAGACGAAGCTCAGTATACTGGTACGCATCAGTTAATAGCGCAATAAACTAATATTTGCTCGAATAAAAAGTACATTCCATAGTTTGTGCGCTTGAACAAATTAAATCTTAAAATAAATCTGAAGATACGGAACTTAAGTTACAATATTGGATGATGATATGACGGCAGAAGCTTAATTGATATACGAGGTCTGTCCCAAAAGTATCCGACCTACCTCGATTTCTCGGCGCTTGATTTATTCTTCGTCATCCGGGGGGTGGCATCCTTCAAAGTAGTCCCCATTTGATTGAACAGGACGCTCATATCGATGTTTCCACTTATTAAAGCACTCTTGAAAGTCAGACTTCGGAATCGCCTTTAGTGCATTCGTCGCATTAGTTTCAACAGTCTGTTTATTGTCGAATCGATGTCCTTTAAGCGGCATTTTCAATCGAGGAAACAGCCAAAAGTCGCAGGGAGCTATATCAGGACTGTATGGAGGCTGGCGGAGCTGCACAACACTGTGTTTCAATAAATACTGCTGCACAAGGTTTGATGCGTGCGCTGGAGCATTGTCGTGATGAAGAAGCCAGTCACCGGTTTCCCAAATTCTCGGTTCAAATTCGCCAAACAGTACTTTTTGGTATTCCAAATTCATCTTCCAGTTCTCTCACAGTCAAACGACGATCTTGTTCAACTGCGACACGCACACGCTTGATATTATCCGACGATGTTCCCGTCGAAGGTCGACCAGAACGAGGATCACTATCAACAGATGTGCGGCCACTTTTGAACTGCCTATACCACTCTTTTATTTGTGTTTTGCCCATACACTCATATTTAAAGGCCTTTTGCAACATTTCAATAGTTTCCGCACAACTTTTACCGAGATTAAAGCAAAATTTTATGCAAATTCGCTGTTCGGTTCGTTCTGCCATTTTTAGCAATAAGCAAATTTCGACGAACGCAAAAAAGTCGTTGTAAACAAATACACGCTGCGTGGGAACTAAGGCGTTTCATCGGTATCTCAGGCTACTGACGAGAAGGTTAGGTGTTGCTGGTGACGTTCGTACCCTCCAGAGGTCGCCTGAGTCTCTCCGCGCGAAGATATGAACGAAGGTCGGATACTTTTGGGACAGACCTCGTATGATATGATTCTTATACATTCTACAAAAACTTCAAGAATTTTGTTTTACAAGGGGAGTGCACATTCTCCGGGAAACGGAGACAATAAAGCCTAGTACCCGTAATTCATTCTAATGGGCGCTTGTTATCGAGATATGATATAATTTACTACGTGAGAGCGTGCGTGTATGCGTACGTGCGTCTGTGTGCGCGCGCGCGCGTGTGTATGTATGTGTGTATTTATGTATGAATTCATATCTCGAGTAATCCAGGGTAAAATTTAATGTTTCAGAGATCATTTTGTTTGTATTTTTTAAAGGAAGGAGGCATAATAATTTCTCTAGTTTTTGGATTAGTTTTTGCTTTTAGGGGTTTTTCGATTTTTTGGTTTTAGTTTTTCCTGTTTTTTAGTACGTTAGAAATAATATCATCGACCCAGTGAAAATGCATTTGAAAGAGCGAGCTTTTATCTCTTCCCACCCAAAATTTTAGATAAGGTGTTTCCTTTCTTCTGTTATACACGGAAACGTTATTTTTTGTTTGAACGGTTATTTCTTTGAAATGTATGATATCAAATTCTTGAAAAAAGTTGAGGTGATTAGGATAATGGAGAATATTATGTCATTTTCTATACATAAGAAAAAAATCATACATATAGATATATGTCTCGACGTATTAAAAAGCAATAGACTTGTTATTTTTCGTTCATCACAGTATTAAATAGAATAAATAATTTCATATTGGTACAATTTATAAAGTTTATGGAAGCTAAGTGCCAATGAATCGGCAGCGGTTTTTTTCTTATTTCAGGTGTTAAACATGTTTTGTTTTCTCTAATGATATATAATTCTTAAGTACCCCTTTTGTCCGTTAACCCACGCCGTAGAAGAGAATAGAATTTATACAACATTCTTTAATTCTCTTATCAATTATCCGTTTAATTATTGGACGACGATGAAATAATGTGAATAAGATAAATTTTTGGGGATGAATAAGGTCAAATTTGAAGCAGAGACTGAAGGGGACGTGTTGAGAAGGGGCTAAGGAGGAGATGAGGAGGAGCTGAGGAGGATATGAGGAGGGACTGAGAAGGGCTGAGAAGAGTATAAGGAGGGACTGAGCAGGGGCTAAGCAGGGACTAAGGAAAGTCTGAGTAGGGTATGAGGAGGGTCTGAGGAGGTGCTGAGGAGGGCGACTTCCTGACACGGCGGCGGAGGTGGCAAAATGATTTTATAATATAGAGAGATTATGATGTGATCAAATAGTATGAAAAATCGGTTTCTTCTTCTCTTAGTTCTAAAAATAAACCCAATTTATTTTCCTAAAAAATTAAAATTAAATATTACAAAAAGAGAACTCTTCCGCAAGAAAATGTTCACGTAACTCGAATAATTCCTGTCAACGCTCAATCTCGCTCATCACCTCCATCCAACCATCCATCCATCCAGCTCACAATCAAAAAACCAACCTCCTCCATTCATAGCCATACATCCATACAATACCCCAGCATCTATTATTTAACGACACAACAGCATACACAAGCCAGCACCGGCGAGCGCGCGAGAACAGAAATTGACTCATCCCGCGGTGCAGGCGGCAGCGGCGTCGGCGGGCGTTTCAAAAAATTGCGTCGATCGTGCCGGCAGCTCGCCGATAATAGGACTTTCTATCTTATATATACCTCACAGCAAGAGAAAGAGCGCGCGCGCCTAGCCCTTGTAATATAAGTGTTTATGGAGCGAACTGAAGCTGAAGCTAGAGCTACAGCTCCTCATTATGCAGGCACAGACACAGACATAGACATCCTCCGCCTGTATGTATAATACTCTACTTTTGTTTGCAGGCTGGCATCTGGCTGCGGCGAGAGAGGTCGAGCGCGGAAAACGAGAGCGAGAGCGCGAGCAGTGGTGATGGCATTTCTGGGTGAAGGAGGATGCCCCACAGGACTACGTGCGATTGATGACCTCAATCGGTGTACAGCGCTGCGCTGGCGGTGTAAGTACTGGGCCGTGTATATTGCGTAAGATGGTGCGCGCAGCGGGGATGTATAGATGGTGTTGTGCCGATGGGAGAGTTGTGGGGCATTGGTTTCTTTGATTTTTTTTGTAGGTGCGACTGATAGAAGTGACATTTATGAATGTACAAGTCATATCTAAATGTACTTTAATAGTGAATTGTGAGATTATGTTGGTATAATGATAATAACCCATTTAGTGTCCATTTCCATTAAACAGAAAAACAGTAACGTTAATTTTATTAGTGATTCTAGCTAATTTGGTCCATATAAGGTCCAAGTCAGGTAATAAGATAGTTTTAGTCGGCAATAAGGTCCAAGTCAGGTAATAAGATAGTTTTAGTCGGCAAAAATGTCTAAAAGTATATGTTCGTCTGAACGTAGCATACAAATTACCTGTGGATTTTTAAGTCCGTTTCCGAGTAAGTTAAAAATATTTTGATAACAGCTAATGTTATCTAAGAGTGTGTTAATTTTTACTAAGCAATAGTTCTATGTAAAAATATTACTGGAACAATGTTATTCTAAACGTTTAATAAATGTCTCATGCCACCCCAGAGCTTCACTGAGACAAGTTTATAGTATAGATTATTATAAATGTACTAGAATTTTTAGTACAAAATCGGTACAACTAAATGCGTCTATTAACTGTAAACTAAACAAATTTAGTAAACTATCCTAAAAAAGAACGTACTACTTACGATATCATTTGCTATAATTAAAAAGTTTAATAAAGTTCATGTAGTTAAATTTACTATAAAATACATTCCTCGTGACAATTATAAAGTTAATTGGAAAAATAATTGTTTTTACTACAAGCATTTGTTTAGTATAAGAAAAAGACGTATTGCGGTTCATGCACATAAGAATCGTCCACATTTTAATTGTCCACAATTTAGCATTGGTCAATATATCTATATATAATTTGACCAACGTTAAATTGTGGACAATTAAAATGTGGACGATTCTTATGTGCATTAACCGCAATACCTAAAGAAAAAATAGTAAACTATACTAGATGTGATATAATTAAATCGATAAATTTCTATTTTGAAGTAGGGGGTGTAACGTGGTTATTGAAAAATGAATATTACGTTTATTTAAGAATGTGTTTTGTTGAAAGTCTAACATTTATTATCACACGAATGTACAAAGTTTATATTTATAAAATACAATAGGACTAAAGTGAACTATAATAAAGTGATCATTTTACATTATAGTGCAATATTTTTGTCCCATTTCTTTTACAGAAAAGTGAAACTAAAATTAAAGTTAATATATAATCCAATAAAAACTAAGATGCTTATTTTGTGTCACAAACTGATAATTTTATCTAAAAAGTGATGATATCGTTCAATTTTTTTGTTTTTACTTTTTCATGAAAGGCCATATTGCCCCTGTAGGTACCATAAATAGGAGCATTAATAGGGACATTGCATTATTTTAGATAGTACTCTCTTCATATGAAGAATTTTGATTATTTTACACTTATACGATAGCTTTAATCTATTGATAATCACAAATGAGTTATTATAGTATACTTTAAAAGTGTTAATTGAAGGATCATATGTAATAAGGACACTATAATGTACAATTTAGTTATTGGGTTAAATAAAAACAGCAGATTATTACATGATATCGATTTTAAATAATGTCATTTCTAAACAAAATATTTCACTACTCAGATAATAATCTACAAATAATACAATTGAAAGTATTTAATCAATTACGGACATTATCATCTCGAAGGAGATACTGTGCATACTGAGAAAATGATATCGTAACTCCTGCAAGATATGATCTTAATGTTATGAATTCATATAATACATAATATCCATATTCATCTATCCATATTTTAGGTATGATACAAATGCAACAATGAAAACGAAAGTGTTAAAATGACTGATCGTTAATTGCCCACAACCACAAAAACAAAACACAAAATCAAACCAAAAACGCTCACTCGCGAATTCCTTTTAATTAATTAATTTCCCTCACAAGCCATTATGTGCAATTGCAATTCTTCGCATTACACGCGCATGCACGACTTATACATACATCTTTGACGGCATAATGAGTTTCGCGCCGCTATCTCTCGCCGAATCTCAATGACATAATTATTACTTAATCCATTTGCAAATGGAGCGAGTCCCCGCGGGAAACCCCTCTCGTGTGCTTCTCGTCTACGAGAATCGTGGGAACCGCCCGCGTCGCTTTTTCGGCCCGGCGCGCGACGCGCGTGGAGTGACAGTTCTATTGTCGTATATAGGAATGCGCACCGCGGCGTTTTGAATATACATACGTCAATGTAAATAATGGAATCTGCGAGGCGGGATCTCCGCGGGCCGCTTTATCCACGGATTGTCAATTAAGATTACTGAATTGCTCCTTGTGCATGATGAACGCGACGATGACATTTATGACAGACATAAATAGAAGTAGGAGAGCTATTATTATGTCTTTCGTTAATTCGATGAGCAAGCGGATATTGCAGTGCGCACTTAATATTTTAAAATCTACATAGTAATTCTTTTTTAGTAAAAACAATTCATGCGATTTCAAGGTGATCATTTGAACATTTTTCTTCCTATTGAAATTTTATCTTGTTAGAGTTACGATTATATTTTCTTAATATGGAACACGTAATTACGGTGCAAAGTTATAACGCAATCAATTTCTAAAAAATAAAAAACAAAAAAAAAGATTCAATTTGTTTTGATATTTATTAAAATATATAAATTAATTTAGTTTATTAACCTCTTGACTGTCAATGATGGAATAATCCGCAAAAAAGAAAATGACCAAAAGTGCTTCATGACGGTAAAATCCGCACATTGTATAATGCATTAGCGCTAATAACACACTTCCGATGTATTGTAAAAATGAACTTTTTAATAGATACCTTAAGGTGATGTTAAACCCCCTGCCACCATCAAATACGGGGAACCACTTATTTCATTCAATTTTCACTTTTGAGAAAATATCTCTCTGAAAAGTTATTGTTTTTGATTATGACAATAACGTTTCATTAAGATATTTGCTAAAAATTGAAAATTAAATGAGAAAAGTGGTTCCTCGTATTTGTCGGTGACAGGTGGCTTTAGCATCACCTTAACATTTTTATTTAAATCATTATTAACTTAAATTTCAACATTCAGTTGATACAATACGGTGTATCAAATGTCAAGCTTCTTCTTGCAAGAGCATTCTTGGCGCACAAGCGTTTTTTCTTTCTGCCTGACAGTCAAGGGGTTTATTTAATTTATTAAATAATTTTGATATCGTTTGCAGATTGTAGTCTGATCAGTAACTTTTTTCTAAATGTATATGGAAAGTGGTTTGATACCTCTAAAATGGTTCCAGTGACTACATCAAATAGTCTATTAAAGAAAAGCAGGTTCTAAATATGTGTTTGAGACATGGATCTTGGCAAATTTAAGTCATCCTGCTTCTACCATTGAAAGAAATTTAAAAAATTAGTTTTATCCAATTTTTAATGAAAAATTATCGTATAGAACTCATTATAGAATATTTGCAATGTTCTTCTTAGACAAAAAGTACATACGAAACTCACCAACTAATCATGGGAGCATCTTCCAGTGAATGTAGCAGATTGTTAAGGAACATTTTATTTTATTTTAAGAACTTTTTGAAAGGAGGGAAACAATATGGAAGGAAAATCTGTATCAAGGCATTTATTGATTATATATTTTAGTATTAATTTCTATTTATTTTTAATAATATAATATGGTGGTCTGGCGGCAGATTTTTGGCGTTTACAAAACGTGTTCCAAATCATTACGTACATGATTACTAAGCAGTGAAGACGCTAAAAATAAAATATTTTTTTTTATTATTTTGTAAAAGACCATGTGAGGTGATGTTTCTCCATTATAAAGACTAAAGATATATCTGATTTTAACATCTGATATGTTAACGGAAATATCGTTTATAAACTTTCATACAAATTATTACATAAATTAAGATTCATAAATATTTTAAAAACTTGGAAAAGCCGTTGAAAAATTTTTTTATTCATGTTCTTATTTCAATTTTTAGCATTGTGGTCCAAGAACTAATCCCAATTTTCTATGACTTATATTTTTCAAAAAGAATTTGAGTTTCCTATGAACGTTAGAATGTACGCATATTTTTTTCAAATGTAAAAAGTAAACTAGTAATTTTATAATTAATTACTCTGCATATTTGGTCAGCCATAAGTGCAAAATCATAATGACTTATAATTTAAATCATATTTCGATTTGACATGATTCCCTTCATTTTTACATTTGCGCAAGAACTGCTTTGGTATTTTATACAAAATTGTAAATAAAACCACATAGGTAATTCTGTAAAAAAGTTGTATATCATACGAAACCATTTTCACTATAATTCATTTAATTATAATTTAATTTGATGGAAATTGTTCGTTTTAGAAGTACAATCGAAATAATACTGCAGTACTCAAAAAACAGAACAATGGAAGTTATTTTATAAAAATTGAAATCAATTAACTTCACTTATGCCCCAAGCTACAGTAAATCATTTAGAAAAAATCGTTTCGATTAAACCTTATAAGTGAATATCAATCGATGTATCATTCAAGTGTGAAGAACACTTAAAACTAGCATTCATACACTTAAAACAAATTTCGTAAATTCAAATAAACATAGTAAAAGACATTAATTTCAAGTAATATATCATTTTAATAAATATTGATTAAATATAAAAAATCACTGCGTTAAAAAGATACAAATATTTACGATCGAATAAATGATTATTCCTGCAACATTGAAATAAATATTCATTTGAATTTATCAACCAATTCCGCAACTCCCCCTCCCCCCCTCGCCCCCCAAAACAAATAAGAAAAAATTCTCACCAAATGCGACAGCGTCAATCAGCATTTACCCACATCTCCTCCCAACTCACTTCGCTCTCATATCTCCCGCTTAAAAATTCGGCAATGCAGCGCGCGTATACAAACAAGCACACATAGCTATCTACATCTATTATCTGCCGCGCACCGCAATGCACCGCACAAGTGTCTCAACGACAGCAGCAGCAGCAGCAGCTGCATGTGAAACCGCGCGGTGCAGCAGTTCCTGACCGCGCACAACAAAGCGGCTGCGCGCCGCGAGCCTCCCACGACAATCCATCACTCCTCCTCCTCCTGCTCCTCCCATTTATACCTACTGCAAAAAAGACGAGTAAACGCGCGGCGAGACTATCTGGTTGCACCGCAGGACAGAAAAAAGAGGAGCAGAAGAAGAAGAAGAAGAATAAATAAAGAGGTGTAATTGAATGTAGGTGAGTGGGATAGTATGTATGTGTAGGTACAAATGTAGAAGCGAGCAGAGGTGCTTGGCAGCTACTGTGCGAGAGTGTCTTTGCATGCACGTAGTTGCACCCGCGGTGGCGGGCCCCCGCGAATATTGCGCAACCTCTGTTGACATTGACACTAGGCTATAAATCGCGGCCGCGCTTTTATGTGGCGCTGATGATGGGACAGGATTGGGAAGCTGATTTAGATTTGAGATGCTGTTGGTGTTTTTGCTTGCTTTGTAGAGTATGCTCGGTTAAATCGTACTGTATATTATGTAACAAGGGCAAAACGTCGAATATCTGTCCCGCGGGTGAGTTTACTGCCCTAGCGAGCGAAGCGAACCGATTCCTATATTCATTCCTTATGCTTTCCGTATTTGGAGTAATAAGAAAAAAATCTAGCAATAAAACTGATTATTAACATCTTTAATCGTTATAACGAATTTGACAATCTGTACAGAAATCATACAGAAATCTGTACTTCAATTACCGTAGAATCCACACAAAATCTGCAGGGAAATATTATTAAAATCTTCAATGGTATACAGCATATAAATCTGTACGGAATCTGCACAGAAATACCCTGGTAGAAACGTTCATCAACGATGCACCAATCGTTGGCCAATTTTACTAAGGTTGGCCAGTAGTTTCACCAACCATTCACCAACAAACCCACTTATTTTGAAACGCTTATCCACCCGTCGTTGGCCAACGAATGGTGAAAATTTGAAAACTGTGAAAAGCACTAAATACTGCTTAACTGACTTGTATCATTCAGTGGTTTATTGTAAAATATACATTTAGTGACGCACATTTAATAATTCAATTTATAATTTGAAAATAAAATTGTAGAATCACAAATAGAGCAGTCGTTGGTGAACTGTTGGTCAATTACATCAGTAAGTATTGGCCAACGTCATTGGCGAACCGTTGACGAACAGGCCATCTCGGTTGGTCTATTTTCTACCAGGGTAATGCCGAAATTTATATTTAAATCCGTATTGAATCTCTATAGAATATGTATGGAAATCATGCAGAATTCTACATTGAAATCCTTACGTAATCTGTTGCGTTTGCGGATAGAATCTCTACAAAATTCGTACAAAATTTGTACACATACAGCACTGAGACTGATCTATTAAAGAAATGGCCTGGATAGAATACTAAAAGCAAAATAAAATTTGAAAAAAGTTTAGAGAAAAAGGACTCTTACTTACTTTCAAACTGGTATACCAAATTTACTAAAAATATAAAATTTTGCCCACCTAAATCACTGTAAACTGTATATGCACAGCTGGATAAAGTGTACAAATGCTGAACCATATTGTTATGATTACCCTGGTAGAAATCTAAGCTGGTTTCTAGCCAGATATTAGCTAGATTTTCTAAATCTGCTTTAATTCTAGTTAAGAAATTAGCTAGAAATCAGTTAAAAACGACATGCTTTTTAGCTAATTTCTAGCTTGATTCTGCTTAATATTCTAGTTAATATAAAATTGATAAACTAAGTAATTTATGTATTAATTAATAATGGAAATAATAACAGTTTTATAATAATCAACGTAATCCGCAATTCTAATCATACCATATTAAGTATTTTACTAAATTAAAGTTAAAAATGTACCGCAAATGTCTAGTAGTAATGAAGGTTAGGTTATTTGTTTACAAAATGACGCGTGCATTTAAAAAGTATTATTTACACAAAAGTACGAAAGCTCCGAGTAAAATTTAAGTGTCTTTATTAAAGAAATTTATGTAATAAATAATAGAATGTATGTAGTCATATAATTATTGTTATTTTAAAAATAACAATAAAAACAGAATAATGTAAGTTATGACGAAATTTAAAGAATCGGTAAAAAAATATTTGTAATTTGACAATGAAGATTTATACAAAATTTTATTTTCGACATCAATCACAAAACTTTTGTTGACTAAGTTATGATTGACTAATTTTCGGAAAGAAAATTATTAGTTATCAAATACTTTTAGTATTGAATATACATATTTATATAGTCTCGTAAGTAGTTATTTGTTTATAAAAATATTTATTTTGGCGGCATACTATATTTAACATTCAATAAAGTATAATAATGTATATTTTTAAAAACTGATAACTTTTCAAAACAAAATATAAATAGGTTAGATTTGCAAACAAAATACGTTCTTGCTTAAAGCATAGTCTTAAGCACATTCTAGCTAGATATTAGCTATAATTTGACTTATTAGGGGACGATGGGGTATTGCCGGTCACCTAAGCAAACGTGCTTGTTATTTCCACTTTCGAATTGTTTCTTTTAACTTTAAATAATTATTATGTTAGTTCAAACCATTGACTATAAATATTTCTTATTGGTTTAATATAAAAATGTAAGATATCGAAACTATAAGTCGAAATATAAAAAAGCATTTTGACCGAATTTACTCCACATCAAAGGGTAATACCGGTCAGCCTTGGTACAATTCCGATCACTATTAGAAAGTTACTTTTATAGGTGAAAAATTTCTTTAAATCAATTATATGAACTTTCACATGATCCGTCGCATTATTATTCGCACTTACATAGTGATACATATAATAACGTAACAACTGTTCAATCAAAAACACTTAAGCAAGATTATCCTACCTGAGAGCGCAGCGAAACGTTTTCTTAGCCTCACTTTCGGGAGCGTCATATAAATAACATTGTGACCGGGATTACCCCTATTCTGCTTAGTAATTTAAATTGAAATGACAAAAAAGTAACAGGTTTATACTCTTTTTTCTTCACTACTTCGTATTCTTAGATTGTTCAAATTAATAAAGATGCAAAAAATAACTGCATAAAGCAACAAATAATATGCATAAAAGCTTATTTTATAGACCAGATTTCTTATAAGAAATGTAGGCCTACACTTTGATTGTGTATAATTCATTAATTAAACTGAATAGAAGGTTGTTTGGACATTAGATTAATTGCATTTTATGTTGCGTTTAATATACTATTCGAATTATTACCTAAAAATGTTTAGATTATTGAAAATAAGGGTGACCGGAATTAGCCAGTGACCGGCATTACCCCGTTCTCCCCTCATAGCTTATTAATCTGGCTAATAATTAATAAGCTAACCAGCCATTCTAGCTAACTTTCTGCCAGGGTAGTACTATTATTATTAGGATAATTTTTTATGATAAAAAACAGGTTACAACTATTTATACAAAGTAGTCATAACCATTTTGCCATTTTCACTTTGTTCGATGAAGTAATGTAAACTTTGATAGCATGCCTTTGATGATTGATATTTTGGCGATTGAATTCAAATTTCAGTAAGCACAGTAATTTTTCTTCTATGTACTTTAGTTTGGGATTATATTTTAAAATTCACTGCGTTTACTGAAATTTGCATTCAATCACCAAAATATCAATCATCTAAGGCATGCTAATTACTTTGTATAAATAGCTGTAAAATGCTTTTTATCATAAAAAATTATCCTAATAATAATAATAAGTACTAATAATAATAATATGGTTCAGCATTTATACACTTTATCCAGCTGTGCATATACAGTTTATAGTGATATAGGTGGGCAAAATTTTATATTTTTTAATAAATATGGTGTATCTGATTGAAAGTAAGTAGGATTCCTTTTTCTCAAAACTTTTTTCAAATTTCATTTTGGTTTTAGTATTCTATCCAGGCCATTTTTTAATAAATCAGTCTCTGTGCTGTATGTGTACAGATTTTGTACGAATTCTGTTAATTGTAGTAAAAAATGTTTATTTTTTATGACATATACATACGCCTAGAATCACCTGAAACAAACATTTTTAAGAATCGATGTGTCGGGGTAAAGTTAATCGAGGTAATGTGCCCTAGAGAGAAATGAGATAGTACTTATTTATACGCGGTCGGATGGAAAATTTAACAAAATATTGTTCAAAGTAAGTGTTAGTGTAGTATACGAAACCTTTGTTGCAACGCATTCCGTATTCATACCAAAATGTACCAATAATGTCCATATTTAAATGTTTCGTCTTTTACAGTATTTTAAAGATGTTAAGATGTCTTATTGGTTTTATTATTAATTAAATTAACGTTTTAACCTATTCTTGTGCAAAAAGTAGTAAAATATCTTCAAAATATTTTATTTTCTTAGTTCACTTTATCCTGCACTGAAAGGCCCGGGTAAGTGAACCGATATTTTTCAAACTTAGCTAAATAATATTAAACTTAATAAATTACTGTATTTCAAGTTGTTAATATATTTATTAAAGTATAAGTTTGTTGTGCAATTTACAAAGTAATGTTCTGAGTCTGAAAAATACTTTTTTTTCAACTTTTAGAGTTACTATGTTCACTTTACCCTAAAATTCCCTACAAAGTTCGTGAGTGCGCAGACGGTGCGTGCGTTTAATTAATAATTATAAAACGAGAGTTCAAAGATAAAATATAGAAACTTCTTTTGCTTGACACTGTTAAACACAGTTCAAAGAATCTCTATAAATTTTGAATATGCCAAAAATCACATTTTATAATGGACTTTTTAAGCGTTGAAAAACGTCTTTTTTTACGTATTTTAGGATTTTCAAAAAATCATAACTTGAAAAAAATGACTTTAGAGAAAAGGTTCATACAATATTTTTTGTTCCGAATGAACCAAAAAATCTAAAAGCAATTTGTCCAACTAAAATTTTTTTTGCAATTTGATTCAAAATTATATGTTTAAACAATATCTGACTTATTTTTTCATACTCATGCGCCAATTCCGCCCGGACTATGTATATTTATATCAGTTTACAAATGTTTTAGCATAACTCCAACGGATTTATTTGCTCTCTCTTAAACGGCATAATTTACAGAAACAATTACTTATCGTATTAATATGCCTCAATGAGGGAACACTAATCTTTCTCAAACTTCTACCAGAGCTCGAGCCGTGCAACATGCTCGAATAGTAGAAACTCTAGATGAGGCCGAAAAACGACGGCGTGAACAAGCTGCTCAACGTGCAGAGGAAACTGCAGAACGTAGCTAGGTACGTCGACTTGATTAAGATGTACGTCAAGCTGCTCAACGAGCAGCAGAAACGACAGTACAGAAGGAGACACGCCTCCATGAACAATACGGTGGGCCGAAAATTCATTTTTTAATTTTTCAATATGCCTGATCTTGGAAAGGTGACTATTTAATCACTAGAATTATCTCCCACAAGAAGAAATTCGGAGGACTTCGTCTTCCAGTTCCTCCAAATGTTTGAAATTTACTTAAAATAAGACAAAATTAATGATGCGATTATTTTTCTTGTCCTCTTTTAGATAACTTCGCAGCTCTTCTCTTATTTCATTTTCGGATAGAAATAACCCAGAACTCACCACATGGAGGTGATTGCAATTTCGAGTTCGACCCTGCTTCTACCCAACCACCCAACCATAAATTTAATTAGAGCATAAATTAAATTGTAATATCTACCGCATAACACTATCGAATATTTTATATTATTATTACTATTTTTGTTTATTGTTTTACTTTAAAATCTTTCTTACTTCCAAAATTTGGCATAATAGTTCTGGATTCCAGCTTAGATCATACCCAGCTACTGCTGAAGACGACTTAATAACAACTGTTTATAAATTTTTCAACAGCTTGCTTGTTGCAAGGAAATTTTGAAATTCGATCTTGGGTACAGTTTTACTAGTAGCATATGTTTATATCTTTTGTACTTAATTTCATTATAGAAGGTGGCTCTGTAAGTTTGATACGTTGCGCACCAACGAGTTCAATATAATTGTTTTTGGCTTCCTGAATTTTTTTCACCCTTTTTTCTTTTACTATATGATTCGCCCACTAGATTTACCATCAATGTGTTCAATAAGGTGTCTTAGAGGAAGTTCATTATCATGTAGGTAACAAATAAGTCAATGTAATGCTTGGCACTCGCCCTATCCTCATATAGAGGCTCTGTGTGAAAAATAGAGCTTATGTATGCAGAATAATAGCTATAGAGAGCGTATGTCTTATGGATTTGACCAAAAATTAATTTGCCGCAGAATCTGATATGTTACTCCACGTCCCTAAAAACACTTTTCTACATCGGTTAGGGACCTTTAGAAGTTTTCCTTCAAAAAGTCTATCCGAGCAGGAAAATTAATTCAAAGAAAAGCCCACAAAATACTGTTCCTTCTGAAATAACATATTAGGATTGGTCAAAGTAGGGTACTTGTCCATATTTATGAGCCTGTCCATATTTGTGTGCCTTTTTTTTTAAATGTCATTTGCAACGTTTAAATCATAAATGAATCAGTAAAACTATTTTTAAAACTAAGATAAACTATTTAGTTAAAGTTTACAAGACTTACATGAAAGTTTAAAATATTTTTCGTAGAGGTATAATTTTTTTAAACATATGAATCATGATTTGGTGGTTTTACTTTGTTTCCTTGTCTAAAATGCTAAGGATTGCCTGACTTTTCAAAACTTAATTTAATTATTCGGACGTGATTTATGACAAACAAAATATTTATTGTATCATAAAATAATTCAATTTAATATTAAAAAATGTGAAATAAACATTTTAGACTCAATTTATTAATTTAATAATGAATCCAGTAATACCGCGAGATATTCTAAGTTTGTCCGTATCTATGCGCCCCCTTATGATCGACGGAATAACCTCAGTTCTGCTCGTAGAAGGGAGAAGAAGTTTTCGCAAACTTTATTTTTTCCAAAGTTGTTGTTATGGAATAGTGCATAATAAATCATTATCATTGTATCAGTTTGCATGAATTTAGATAATTTATAGATTATAAATTCTGTGTAAAATACTTAGTTTTGTTCATAATATCTCTGTCTCTATCACATTTATTAATTTCAAATATTTTGAAACTTTAAGTTATCTTATACTTAAACAAAAAATAGATTCCATTAATATTAATATTTAGCAGTAATTATAGAAATAATTAAAATGAGATTTCATGAGCACACTAATCGGGGGCACAGTTTTTTGAGCAGGCACACTAATGGGGGGCACAGAATTGTGGACACGCACACTAATGCGGGCAGATTGGGCACAGTAATACGTTATAGCCCATTGAAGAAGCACACTAATATATGGACTAAAACCTTTTTTTTATTTCTAATATATCTGTATAAATGCTTAATATATTCAATTAAAACAAATTCCATCTTAAACACGGAACGTTAGAGTATCTATGTAAATTTCAATAGCAAAGATTAAAGCTATATACGTTCAGCAATCAATTATTAAATGCAAAAAATTACTTCATGGCACACTAATACGGACAAGTACCCTATGTTCAAAAAATTCACAGGTAGCTGTCATAACATTCTCCCAATCGTTCCTTGAGTTTTTGCCAAATCGACTAGATTAGCGCGAATGAAAAATCAAACACTGATATTGGACAATATTTGAAATATTAATAGAACGCTTTAATGACTGGAAAAGTAATTTAAAGTAAGAAAAACATAACCCCGATAATCGATAAGATAATCGACTTTTATTTTTCATAGATCTAATAAGCATAATATCCCGCTAATATTTTAACGACGGAAATATCATGTATAATTGTGCATTCCCTGTTGCAACGCCGTTACCCTAAGCGGGTCCTGGGCGTAGTCGTCCAGAGCGGACGGGTGGGTGCCTATCACCACTACACAGCGCGTCCTCAGGTTGCGGATAGAGGAATGACCCCTGAGAAAGAGGTTAGCTGCGAATGAAGCGAATAAGCAGTCGCGGACAGCCGATAGGCCCAGGCGTGGGTGTGATGAGCCCGCACTGGCGAACGCATTCATCTAGATACACTACGCAAGCACCGCAACAACTACAAACACTATACAAAATCTCCTATCTTACTTTCTTCTTCTACCTTACTCTGTAATCTATCTCTTTTACCACACATTTCAAACAAAAAATGGGCCAAAAATCCTGCTGTCGTGGAGGATGTGGGAGCGATGACAACTGCCCTGAGAGGGGATGTGTAGAATGATTCGCCACCTGGTCTTACATGGCAACGAAGCCAGCGAAGGCGCGCTGCCTTGCAGGGGGGCGTTAGGATATGAGAATGAAACCGAGTGTGTCTGACGACGAGTTGACTATGTCCTCGCCAAAGTCAGAAAGCTCTCATACTTAGTTCTAGGGAGGTATGAGGGTTATCACCCCTAGACGGATGGACTCACCTGCGATCGGAACAGGATCCAAAACGCGCGGGTTTAACTTACTATCATGGCTCAAAGAAAACAAAACCAAACCAAAACGAAAAGAAACTTAAGGGTGGGAACTTGGAATGTACGCAGTCTACACAGAGCAGGCGCGTTCCGGGAAATCATAACTGAAACTGAGAGGTACAATTTAGATTTGGTAGCAATACAAGAAACCCGATGGAAAGATAACGCGATGCTAGGATCCGGTAACTTCACCTTTTTATATGGGGGCGCGAGCGGGCATTCTCTAGGCACCGGATTTCTTGTTAACAAAAGCATCATACATTCCGTTAAAAGTTGCAATTTCGTGAATGACCGACTCTCGTATATCATCATCGAAGGAGCGTGGTATAATTACGTGGTTATTAACGTCCACTGTCCCACGGAGGACAAAGAGGAAGAAGTCAAAAATCTTTATTATGAAACTTTAGAGCAATTAATCGACCAATTCGCGTCTTACGACACCAAAATAGTAGTGGGGGATTTCAATGCTAAAATAGGGAGAGAGGAAATGTTTAGGCCCACCATAGGCAAAGAAAGTCTGCACGAAACCAGCAATGATAACGGTATTATGGTCATAAATTTCGCAGCCGCAAAAGATCTTATAGTCAAGACCACGTGTTTCAAGCACAAGGATATACACAAGCCAACGTGGACATCGCCGGATGGGGCCACGCACAATCAAATCGATCATTTTCTTATTGATAAGAGGCGCCACACGAATGTACTCGACGTAAGGACCTATAGGGGGGCGGATTGCGACTCAGATCATTATCTAGTAGTGGCCAAATTAAGAGCCAGATTAGTAGCCGGTCAAAATAGTAAGCGAGCGAACAAAGTAGAAACCTTTGATATTGGAAAACTACGAAGCGGGATAGAGCGAATCAAGTACCAAGTAGAAGTTAGCAACCGATTTCAGGCGCTCGAGGAAACGGAGGAACAGACGGGAGTAGATGACGATCCGAACAGGTTGTGCGGGGCTATCGAAAAAACTATACAAGGGGCCGCGAACAAAGTACTGGGTAAGAAAAAAAGGCCGAAGAGCAAACCATGGTTTGACGAAGAGTGCGAACTCTGGTTTGAAAGGCGCAAGAAGGCTAAATTAGATAGTGTACACAATGAAAGCGGTAGGGCCGTAGAAGAATACCATGAAATAAGAAAGCAAGTACGTGTGATTTACAGAATCAAGAAGCGCGAGTATCAGAAAAATGAAATTAGAAAAATAGAAACTAATAGTAGGGAAAATAACCCGCGCGAGATGTACAAAGGAATAAACGCTATTAGGAAGGGTTTTCAGAGTAGATCGCAGTTAATGAAAGATAAGGACGGGAACCTCGTGACAAGCGAAAATGAACTATTGAAATTATGGAAAGATTATTTCGATAAGTTATTAAACGTGCATGAAAACTCCGAGGAAATGGGAGACGAAATCCACACTGCTGAACTCCATATGGACGAAACGACCTACAAAGAAGTAGAGGCCGCGATCAAAAAGCTAACAAACAATAAGGCCGCAGGAAACGATTCTATACCAGCTGAACTACTTAAATATGGAGGCACCGCGCTTACATCTAAAATTTTTTATCTAGTATGTGCTATTTGGAGAAATGAAACAATACCAGAAAATTGGAAAGAATCCATCATCATACCGATCTTTAAACCGGGAGATAAAACAGACTGCAATAACTACCGGGGAATCTCACTTTTAGCTACCTGCTACAAAGTTCTGTCAAACGTAATACAGGCCAGACTCACACCATTCTCGGAAGATATAATAGGAGATTATCAGTGTGGATTCCAGCGCAACAGGACAACGAGCGATCAAATGTTTACCATAAGACAATTATTAGAGAAAAAGTGGGAATATTGCGAAACTATACACCAGCTATTTGTGGACTTTAAGAAAGCGTACGACTCTGTCAAACGAAGCAAAATGTATGAAATCCTAGTGCTCCTTGGCGTACCAAAAAAACTCGTAAAATTAATTCAAATATGTCTCAACGGAAGCACTGGAAAGGTCCGAGTAGGCGGTAATGTATCCGAATCGTTCATGATACGCGACGGTTTGAAGCAAGGTGACGGGCTTTCAACGGTACTCTTTAACCTGACGCTAGAGCATGTTGTTAGAAAAATGCAGGCTAGCGAGCTAGGCGCAACACTCAACATAACAACGCAAATTTTAGGCTATGCGGATGACTTGGATATAGTGGGAGATAATGGTGAAACGGTGTCGAGAAATGCGAAAATCCTTATAAATGCGGCTAAAAACACGGGGTTAGAAGTGAGCGAATCGAAAACGAAATATATGATCATGGAGAAACTGGGCATTCGCGAAGCAGAGGGGGATCTCAGAGTCGGAAATTTCACTTTTGAAAAGGTTAGCGAATTCAGATATTTAGGTACAACTATAAATGATCGAAACGAAATTAAAGCCGAGATTAAGGAGACGTCGGATACCGACAGTAGATTCCTACTATCCTACACACGTATTTCGTTATTTATTTACAAAGTTAATTGTTTAATGACAACATAATAGCTGTCCCCAATTTGTTTTACAGTAACCTAATTATATGTCCAAGCTGGTTTCATATGATTGTTTTGTTTTCGAGAAAACTTTGACAAACTTAGTATGTAAAGGTTAATCTCCACGTAGTTGGCCCTTTTAGTGTGTCAAAGTTTTCTCGAAAACAAAACAATCATATGAACCCAGCTTGGACATATATGTAAATTACTATAAAACGAAGCGGGGACAACTATTATTTAAAGAAAAATATGATTTCTCTTAAAATTATGAATGAAAATTCAATTAGACAAGGACAGAGATATCCGGCGTCCCCTTAATAAGAGACTTCATTCGGGTAATGCCTACTTCTACGCTGTGAACAGATTACTTAAGTCAAAGCTACTGTCGAAAAATGTTAAAATAAGGATATATAGGACTATAATAATGCCGGTAATCTTGTATGGGTGCGAAACCTGGGCGCTCACTAAAGCGGAAGAAAATCGTTTTAGGGTATTTGAAAATAAGGTTCTGCGGAAAATATACGAGCCAAAGAAAGATGAGGAAACTGGGGAGTGGAGGAAACTGCACAATGACGGAGACTTCGTAGATCATCGTACAGCAGCGCGCATAATGAAAGGAAAACCGAAAGCAACGCGACCTCTTGGTAGACCTAGACGCAGATGGGAGGATAACGTAAAATCAGACGTAACTGAAATTGGGCGGGAAGGCGCGAAATGGACGGGGTTGGCACAAAATAGGGAAACGTGGAAGGCTTGCGTAGATGAGGCGATGAACTTTCGAGTTCGAAATGCCATTTAAAAAAAAAAAAAAATTGTGCATTCCTGTTTTTTTTCAGCATAGTTTATTACTGGGAAAGCAATGTAAAGCAATAAATACATAACCCTGAAAACGACTTTATTTTTTCATGGATCTCGCAATCGTAATATCTCGCTAATTTTTAAACGAGACAAAGATTGTATAAAATTACGTATCGAATTAGTACATTACGATACGTATGACCTAAGTAGTCCTTTACAGCACGGCGTGTTTTAGCTAAGCGCCGTGCTATGAAGGACGACTGTTGACACGAGTATCGTATACTATTTTATAGCACTGCCTGCCCTAAGTCCGCTGTCGCGCCTATCCGTGCCCCAAGGAGTTCATTATCGCACCGTGTGGTAGCGTTTGAGCGTAGCGAGGGTGATAAGCACGATGAATTAATGAATGGACTACTTATGTCACGAATAGGCGTGACATAAATGAGGACTTAGGTCACGCAGTGCTATAAAATTGTTATAAGTGAGTGTTGTGGGTAAGGAGAAGGGGGAGGAGAGGGGAGATGCTCCACTCAATCCGTCCGTACGTTTTGAATTATTATATAATAAATTACGCGGGTGGCCCGAGAGGAGGGGATGAACGCGAGCAGAGGGCGCGAGAGTGTAAGCCTTTGCGAATGCTTCTGCCTGTGTGCCTTACTTTTGAACTTCCATGATGGTTAATTAAGAATTAACTCCCGGAGCGGTTCAATCGTTCGACACGGGAAGATTATAGCCGTTAAAAGGCGCTTGCGGCTCTCGTTTAGAGAACAACGCCTTAGAACAGCTCTTCCGTCAGGATTTGCGTTCGACTTCCCCGTGCTCTTGACGCGCGTTCGACAAGAGCCGTGATTAATGGAGAGATACTGCCTTCTTAATAAGACTTCCGTGGGAGCTAAGCCCGCCAGAAAGTCTGTTCAGTGTGACAGTACCCGGGTTAAACACCACGGGGAAAGTGTGGCGTTTACCGAGCACCACAGGCTGACTACCTCAGGGGGATTACTCTCAACCGAGGAGGTCTGGCCAGTGTGGTGCGTCGTGGCCGACTGATAGAGAGGCACGATCTCTCTAGGAGCCTGTCTCTGCGTAGCCGCAACTGAACTTCCAAGAGTTAAATTAATAACTCCCGGCTTCAGGTTGTGGGATACGAGGAGATTAACGCTGCTAAAAGACGCTTTCGGCTCTCGTTAAAGAACGACGTCCTTAAGCAGCTCTCCTATCAGGGACTGCGTTCGACTGCCCCCGATCTCTTGACGCGCGTTCGACAAGAGCCGTGATTAACGGAGGGATGCGAGTGTGGCACTTACCGTGCACCGCACGCTACCTATTTCGGGAGATTACTCTCAACCGAAGAGGTCCGGCCGGTGCGGTGCGCCGAGGCCGACTGATTCAGGGGGCAGAGTTTCCAGTACGGCAGAAGCGAACATCGCCATCAAGCGGCAAAAAATCGCCATAAATCGCCACTAAAACTTGGCAACGTAGCACCTGCGGAATTAAAGCTTAAAGCAAAGCGCCAAACAAAATTCAAATATGATATGTGAATTTGATTATATAAAGATTTATTTAGGAACTTTTATTAACTTTTTATTAAACTTCAGGTATGTTAATACAAGGTATGTCGAAATTCTCTAATAAGTCGATAATTTGCAATTCGTCCTCAGTTAAGCTATCTTTTTCTTCAGTTTCGTCATTCTTTTCATATACGACCTTATAATTAAAATCTTTTAGCATCTGGTTGGATGCTATGAAGTGCTTACAACATGTATTATTAGCATGAAAACGCATTCTGATTCGTAACATTGCATCTAACATCTTCAAAAGCATTCTACTTCGAATTTTTGTTTTTACGACATTCATGATAGAGAAGACTCTCTCGATAACCGCATTACTGGACGGTAATGACAAAAGCGTAAGAGCATAAAAAGCTAGCTCTCGGAAAACAAATTTTCCGCCTGCATTTTTAAAGGAAAATACTGCAGGCCAAAAAGCGTAGCTGTTTTTTATTACGTCTTCGCCAAACTTACTAGCCCATTGCACGAGTAACATTTTATTCCATTGGTTTTCCATAATGCTTAGCTTACTCGGCTCTACAAATTCGTCAAAAAACGGTAATTCGGAAAATTGAGGTCTTAATGTATGTGAAAGACACACGTCCGGCGATAAAAACTTTAGCTTTTGATAAAATTTCAAAATTGTCCGGTAAACGTGTTGAGGCTTCAGTGAGCATACTTTTGATAAATGAAAAGGCTCTTGTTTCAATATCTACTTTTTGTTCGCTTGAAATAGTCGATTTAGATAAAGCATTATTATAGTCGATTCCATACTCAGCTTTGTCTACAAGTAAATATGCCAATTCATTGTCTAAATTCTTTAAAATAACCTGTAAGCCATCAGTTACAAAACTAGGTTTCATAATTTTGTTGGCTAACAATAACAGCATATCTTTTAATTCATCCTAAGCAGCACCTAAATCAACATTTGTACTTTGAAATGAAGCATTTACATAGTTTATTTTGCCTAAAATTGGTTTAACAATTAGTAAGTATAAATAATTTGTATCATCATGTAACATACTACTCAGCAGCTTAGCTGTAAAATCTTTCTCTGTACTGACGACTAGACTAAAATGAGTTTTTAAAGGCAAGTGGTGTTCTATAACACCTTTTACAACGTTATAACGAACTAACCATCTTGTTGGTGACAATTGCACAAACTTACGAAACACTGGTTTCGTTTTGGCTGTTTCAGCTGATTCTTCGTTTGGATTACTACTGCCCTCAAAATCAGTGTTAATTAGATCCCAAGTCTTTTTATATTCCGATTTCCTGAGAGAACTAGAGCCGAACCAATTATAAATTTCCTGGCAAAGAAATTCGATATTTGCCGGGAAATGAGAAGAAGCAGCTGAAGCAGCATTATTCAATGCATGACTTATACATCTAACTAATTGTAATTTGGGATTTTCATCTTTTAGCAACCTAAAAACGGAATGATTTTTACCGCAAAGATTACTGCCCCCATCCGTACCTAACCCAACAAGATTTTCAATTTTAACTTTTTTACAATAATTAGTCAGAGATTTATGTAATACGTCAGCAGTAGCTTTATCAACTGGAATTAAACCTAAATAATCGGTTACAGTTCTATTTTGCTTTATACTAAAATACTTTATACATAGGCAAAGGTATTTTAGAGTAGCCACGTCTGTCGACTCGTCAATTATGAGTGAGTAAGGGCTCTCGCCGATATCATCGATTAATTCTAGTAACATATTTAGAGCAATTTTTATAAAATTTGAGCATTTAGTTCTATGTAAATGTAGATCTTTTAAGTCCAAACTCTGCAAAATTTCCGTCAAGTGATCGACGCATTTAATACTGGCGTGAGCTGCTATGAAGGTTGCTATCTGTAAATCTCGTTGTTTCTTACTTTTGTGTTTCTTCGCTTGAGCACTGCACACTGACGATATTTTTGGCTGCTTTGTAACATCGATGTTCTTCGCTTTCTTTTTATGAGTGTCACGATCTTTGTGAGCCTTTAAGTCCGTGACGTGAGCGCGAAGAGGTTTGGCGCATAATATGCAATATGCATTCTTCTCAGAATGAGAATTTCTGTTTTTAACTAGCCAACCTACATGTAAAATAAAAGTCATAGATAAATCCGTGCATAGATTAAACTCGTATTATGAAAAATAATTTATAGATTTTTTAAGTTAGAAGTAGTTTTCGTAATAAGAGCATAGTGCAAAAACACCCACGCATTTTCGGACTGGCCGTCGGGAATTTGGGAGATGTCCCGATGCTACTAATTATAATTAAATTAAAATTCAACAACACGATTTTTCCAGACAGGGGAAAATCGTGTTTTTATAAATAAATAGACAAATAGGTGTTTAAAATTTAAATACTTAAAGTAAAACTCAACGATACGGTTAAGCAGTAAATGTAACTTTGCACATGTTGCAGAACGAATAGACGTAAGAATTCTTACCCATAGCCCAGGATTCCTTTTCCCATGTTGGATTGTACGAGTAGATTCTTAGTGCTGTTTTAGACTTCGACTGCTTTGACATGTTGAATAATCTAAGTATATAACAAATGATAAATAAGCGATTCATACTAAATCCAAAATTGGTTTTATGATTCTTAAACTGTGTAAATTACACAATCCGAAAATACATTTCTTTTTTACTTACCGGGACCTCCGTATCCGCTTACATTTGTCGTGTAAATACGCAATGGAAACTGGGGAACAATAGACGTCGGCAAGTACAATGACTTCAAAGTGTATGTCTTGTATGTACTTAGGTAGTCTACCTAAGGTACACGATCATACAACGTCCGGGCACTTAAGGTAAATGTAATAAAGAAAACGCGAGAATGAACGCGTATCAACGAGAGCAAGCACAATCAGCCGGATCGAGCGAACAGTCGGACAGCTCAAATGTGGTGCGCGGGATGTAAATACAAGCTTTAATAAAGCAATGTTGCCGGATTGCAATCACGAGCAATGACGCTTCGTTCTCCGCATGCATGTTTTTGACGTCAAAATACTGCGCGTGACCGTTCTGGTCCGATATTCACAAAGAATTTAAATACTTTATTTATTTTCTTATTATTTTGTAAATATAATATTTTCGCAAATGGTACATAGCTATAAATAGCCAAAAATAGCCAGCTTGAAGAGATCCTAGCCTGAAAAAATCGCCAACGCCATTTATGAAAATCATAACGCCAACATTGGTATTAAATCGCCATTTTGGCTACAAATAGCCAGAGTTGGTAACACTGTCAGGAGGCGCGCGCCCCCCTTACTTATAGCCGGCACGAGAGCTGCTCCGACCGCTCTGTAGTGAGCGCGGCGGCTCAGCGCCAGCGGCGGCTCAGCGCTAGTAGCGGTTCGGCAACTGCGCCGTGCGCGCGCAGCGTATTGCTTTACTCGCGCTCCCGTCTCTCTTTCTCTCTCTCTTCTCTCCTGCTGCGCCCTTTGAAGTACGGATACAGGTGGGGAAATGATAAGGGCGTCGGTAACTTTTGGAAGCTGTATTTATTCTTTGGTCCGGTGTCGGGGTCGAGGACTTGTCTCTGGCCTGGTCGGCCGAGAAGTCAGAAGTCAGGCGTAGTCTCGAAACTCGATTTCTTATATACTACCCGGCTGCGCCGTGATTGGCTGCAGTTCGGGTAGAAGGAGAATATTACCGTGTGCAAGGCGCTATAGATATACTAAGTGTATAACAAAAACATTTTATTTTCTGGAACTATAATTTATTAGTCAAAATCAAAAAATCAATCAATAAATTTGTTGCAAAACCTTATTTCTGCATATTTACATCAGGAGTAGTTACTAAATTTACAATTACAGTAAAAACAATTAAAAGTAAGTCGTTATAGCACAATCTAACATAACCTATACTCCTTGATAAGGATTATTAAAGAAAAAACTACTTAACCATTAATTAATCAAGCTAAAAAAATTAGTGATACGTAATTATATATAAGCATTGTCTCGTTTAAAAATTAGCCGGATATAACGTTTGTTAGATCCAGAAAAAATAAAGTCGTTTTCAGGGTTATATTTTTATTGCTTTATATTGCTTTCCCAGTAATAAACTCAGTTGAAAAAGATTAGGAATGCGTAATTTTACATGACATTTCTGTCGTTAAAATATTAGTGGGATATTGTGCTTATTAGATCCATGAAAAATAAAAGTCGATATCGAGGTTATGTTTTTCTTACTTTAAATTACTTTCCCAGTCATTTATTTGGCTATAAAAAATTAGGAGTATGCATTTATATGTCACCTTTGCACTCTCACAAAATTTAGCGCGATACTCTACCCTACTACAGCAAGACAAACGTTTCCCTCTTTAAGTGCATTTTTGAACCTTAATAAGGGGACGGGACAATTTTAAAAATAGCTACAGTTTTTGTATCACCGTATTGAGCACTAATATGTCTGAGGTATTTTGATCCAGGTTCACTTACAATAGTAACATGTTCTTCCTTTATCATTTTTTTTTGTATTGACGACATCTTATCGATGTAAAGTGTAATGTACAATATTTCTGGCCATCGAAAAATAAACCTTGCAATTCAATTTCTTTCGATGTATTTTTATCATCGATTATTCAAACATCATATAAAACTGTTGAAGTGATCGCCGCAGATGCTTGGTCAGATATGTCCGGGTAAGGTTAGCCACGGGCTTCTCGACTCCGATGGGATTCACTCGGAAGGATTTAGACGAGCAGAAGTAAAGGGGAAAGAAGTAAGGTAGACACGATTGGCGTTGACTAGCGTTTATTTCTCTATATACAATTATTTACAAGGTCGCACGCCAGAGCTGTGGCGCGCGCCAGAACGTGGGCTATGGCTGCGATAGCGCTTGCGTGCCGCACGTGAACTGTGCTAGTCCTGCTTCGGTGCAGGGAGCGGAAGCCTACTCAAGCGCTTAGAATATCTCGCGAGGCTCGAGCGTTTGCTTCCGTGGACGGCGTCGTTGCTGGTCCGTCGGTACTTCAGGCTGCGACTGCCTTGGCGGGCTGGCCGATGTCGCCACAGATTTGTTGAATCTGTCACTTATCATGGCTGTTGTGGAAAGTTTTATACGCTTTTGAGATTGCGCTTATTTCATCTTAAAAGAATCGTTTTGTGTATTTTGAGAGCTTTCAGAGACTGTTGGTACAAAGTCACTACCCAAATTAGATATGACGGTTGAAGGGATATAAGAAAAATATTCATTTTCCTTATCAACTTTCCGTGCTTTTCTTGTTAATTTGTTCATAAATATTTTTGTCGCAATTTTGCCCACCGTACCAATCATCATTTTTCTGTCACTTCGATGATCAGTTAAAAATAATCTATTTTCTACAGCCACTTTTCTATCTCGTGGATATTGACAGTTGGAAAAATCAAGACATTTGCAAGTACGTATGTCAATTCTCCTTGTGGGAAAGATTTTTAGTGATAAAAGAGTCACCATTCCAGGGTCACGCATATTTAAAAATTAAAAAAATGAAATTTTGGTTCACCCTAATGAACAAGCTGCACGCCAAACTGCTTATCGAGCAGTAGAAACTGCAGAACACAGTGAGGTACGTCAACGTGATGAAGCCACATATCAATACCAAACCCGATTTCATACTCAGACTATGCGACGAGTAGGTTTGAGAGATGCAGAGAATCCACATCGATATCAGACACGTTCAAGCTATCAGACAAACTGAATTAAGAGATACGGAAATACTGGAAAATGCAGACATTTGACTTATGAAAATGCTTAAAAAATCACGTTTTTTAATAATGACTGATGGATAAAATAATATAAGAAGAAAAAAATTTAAATGTAATCAACAGTTTGTGTTCTACATATACTAAGGTATATTTTCTGAAAGTTTCAAACAGATTTATGAAAACCTCACGACAAAGCCACTTTTTAGGTACAACTGCTCCAAGGAACAGCCTTATTTTAAATATTTTCGTCATCGCAAAAAATGTAATATTTTAAAAACTAAGAAATGAATTGTTCCGTCGAAACTCCGGGCTTAGCTTCACCGAAGGGCGACGGTGTCGAGCGAGCTCGTGAGAATCGACGTTGAGCACGTGGCGCCTTCTCCCGGCGCGCGACGAAGAGCAATCGAACGACGGGACTCGCTGTTGGCGCTGGCGGCGCCGCTGGCCTCGTGTCGCGCGCCGCTGGTTGACCACGCGGTCAGTCGCTTTTGAGCAGCCAAGCGAACGATATCGCCACGCCCGCTCTTGAGTGAATACGCTGACATCAGATTATTGTCACGAAAGCCGAACTTTCGTCCGATAATCCGCATATATCGTCGTTATCAAACTAGTGGGTGTAGTGCTCTATCCTTCTGTCTCTTGTGTGCATATCTCTCTCTTTCTCTATCTTTCTCTACGCTTGGTGACGGGAATTCGGGTACGGGTCGCGACCGGTCTACAATCGCGTCCGCGCGCGAAGCGAAACGGGGGACTATTCTGTGGAACTAAGGCCACAGTATAGCCCATTTCGATAAGTGATTGCTATCACGCACGAACACGAGACGAGAGATTCGGAAGGATCTCTCGAATACACCGCCCACGTACACACACGCACACGACTCACAGTTAATCGTTCAATCCCGCAGCTTGTATATACGACGAGAGGGGTTTGATGCCGCACGGCTTTCCCCTCTCGGTTTGAGCGATTAAACTCGTCTTTTTCTCGCTCAATCGACTTCTTCGTTTTTAACCCTTCCAACCACATCTCCTATACGAAAACAAGAAAATAAGAAAGCGAGAATCCACGCCTAAGGGGCTTCTCGCGCGACAATTCATGGTGCCTCCTGTGAGGTGTGGAAACGAACACTTTTCGGCCAGCCAGCCAAGGACAACGGGTGCATCAAGGCTCCCCAGGTCATCGCATATACATCGTCCCCGGGTGCATCTCTCCAGCTGCCGCTTCAAGGTCATCGCATACCAGAAAGATAAGTAGCGTTGATTGTTTTTTCGAATCGATCCACGCGTGTGAATTTCGAACACAGCGCGGCGTTTGTTTGACCCTGCGAATAAACACACGAGGCAGCGCGTTGCGGCGAGCGGCAACTTGTTTACTTTGCGGGACTGAGCTGCGAGAAACGTAGCACACCGTAGAGCGGATTCTAAGAATCCGAGCGCGCCGTGACACGTGCTCACGCTTTAGTCCGCGTATAGGATTAATTCGATTTATTTGGCGTGGGCATTCACTGACCATTAGACGACATGGACGCTATAGTGGAACTGTGGAACATGCAGACCAAATACATTCAGGACTTGCTGACCGACCTGGCGGTGCGGATTAAATCGGGAGCAGCGAATCTTCCCGAGTGTCAATTACGCCTGGAGAAGATTGCCACGCGTCATGACGTTTTGTGCGAGTTATTTTATAGACTCGATGTTAGTAACAAGACAGCTAAAAGGGAAGTCTTTCAAGGGCTGAAGGATTCCTACTTCAAAATTGCTACGTTTGTCCGGACCAAAGAAGCCGAGCAGGCGACAGAGAAGCAGAGCAGATCTTCCGGTGGTGAGACTACCGTTCCATTGGGGCATTCGACTCTTCTCGATATAACTCGTTACAAGGGGTTACCCCCCATTGATTTGCCGAAGTTCGGCGGTCGTTTGGATGAGTGGACCGTCTTCAAGACGACTTTCAGGAACGAGATGGTGCGAATGGCTCCAGGCGAGAATAGCTACGAGGAAGCATGGCGGCTTTTGAGTACGCAATACGAGCATGTCCGGCTTATTGCTGCTGCTCACATCGACGCAATTCTCGCTTATCCCGTTCTGACTGAGGTTTCACACCGGGCGCTGAAGGACCTGGAGCATTCGGTTCGGCAACATTTGGCGGATTTGAAAACCCTCAAGGTCGTTCCTTCTGATTATTTCGTGATTCGTGCACTCGAAAAAACGTTGCCAACTAAAATCAAGGACCGGTGGATCAAGAAGACGTCCATCAATAAGATTCCCGATCTCGATTCCTTTTTCGCGTTTCTGCAGGAAACTAGTAACTACCTGTACGCTCAGGAAGGAGAGGCCAAGGACAAAGAGGCGCCAGCGAAGCGAACAGGGCAACAGAGCGAGAAGGGGACCAAGTATCGGCGGGGTAACGAGCAAGCTCGAGCGCTTGTCACGAGTTGCACTCTTTGTTGTTATAAACTGCAGCGGTGAACATACGATTTATCGGTGTTCAGCATTTACTAAGCTGACCGTTCAGCAGCGTTGGGACGCTGTAAGGACGAAGAAGCTGTGTCGGAAGTGTTTGCGATCACACGAAGGCAAGTGCGAAGCTCGCAATTGCAAGAAATGCGATAAGGAACACAATACGCTCTTGCACGGGGATCCAAAGGCGGAGTCCTCGGCTAAGATGCCATGACTAGGCGTAGGAGTCCTCAGCACCATGTCCAGGGCTCTCCAGTCTCAGCTCATGATGAGCGCTATCGTTCTAGTTAGAGATGCCAATGGGGCATTTATCGAGGTTCGCGCGCTCCTGGACACGTGTGCAAACGCGAACTTCATGACGGTTGATCTCGCGGACCGATTGCGGCTCCCTACTCGACATTGCTCGATTCCAATCGGAGCAATTAACGACCTGCGAACCACAACTAAACATTGCGTCAATGTCCAGTTCAAAGCGTTGAACTCGGATTTTAGCAAACGTCTAACGTTCCTCACCGTTCCCAAGATAACTAGCGTTACCCCTGAAGAACCGTTCCCTCGCGAAGCGATCAAGTTACCCAAGGATATTAGGTTAGTAGACCCTCAGTTCCATCTCCCTCGACCAGTTGAAATTTTAATTAGTTCTGGAGCATCGTTGTCCATGCTCTCTATTGGTCAGATTAACTTGTCTAGGGAAGGTAGCGAACTGTATCTTCAAAAGACTCAGCTTGGCTGGGTGATCGTTGGTGGCATGGACACTGATAAGATTCCATCGGTGTCATGCCACCTGTCCCAACTAGAAAAGCAGCTTGTTCGATTTTGGTCGCTTGAGGAATGCTCAAGTCCAGCGGAGCAGGCTAGCGATAGGTCGGATTGCGAGAGGTGGTATGCGACACCACTGTTTGGCTGTCTGACGGGCGTTATATGGTGAGATTGCCGTTTCGAAAGAAGGACCCGGAGCTAGGGGACTCGAGGGCGCAAGCTCTCAAGCGGTTCCGTGGGATGGAGCGGCGATGCAGCCGTTCGCCCGGCATGATGGACGAATTCGGTCGTGTTTTTTAGGAATACCTCGATTTAGGGCACATGTCGGCGGTGCTCGACGAGAGCGATTCGGAATATTACCTTCCTTACCTCATAATCTTGAAGGCCCTCAGCCTCACGACCAAATTCCGAGTCGTTTTCGACGCATCCGCTAAGACGATAAAAGGCATTTCCCTTAACGACCTTTTGTACGTAGGACCGACAATTCAGGATAAACTCTATACCCACTTAATTAAATTCCGTTCACACCGATACGTATTGACAGCTGATATAGAGAAAATGTATCGACAGATTCTAATCCATCCCGATGATCGACGATACCAACGTATTTTCTGGTATCGCGACGGACAAGTGCAGGTTTTCGAATTAAACACCGTTACGTTCGGTGTATCTGCAGCTCCCTACCTCGCGATACGCACGATACACTGACTTGCCGACGACGAAAGTTCCCGATACCCCCTGGCGGCCGAGATCCTTAAGCGAGACCTATACGTTGACGACCTCTTGACGGGTTCAGATTCTCTAAAGGACATCTTGAAGGCGCGCGATGAAATAATCGCCGCTTTGAAGAGTGGTGGGTTCAACATTCGACAATGGGCCTCTAACCACGATCACGCACTGGACAATCTCGATGATAAGGCCATAAATCTCGCTTCCGACGGCGAAAGAGAGACGGTCTTAAAAACGTTAGGGGTATATTGGGCTTCCAAATGCGACGAATTAGCTATCGCTGTCGAGCGAGTAAAGATCCCCGAGATAGTGACCAAGCGCGTGATTCTGTCAGAGATCGCGAAGATCTTTGATCCGATAGGCTTGATAGGACCAGTCGGTTTGTATGCGAAGTGGATCATGCAAGAATGTTGGAAGGCGAAGGTATCTTAGGACGAATCTATGCCACAGAGTTTGTACACTCTTTGGATTAATTTCGCAAATCAGTTGCCTCTGCTTTCCAGCGTTTCGGTACCACGTCACGTCGTCGCTGAGACTCCCTTGATTCAGCGACGCGAGCAAAAGGGGCTACGGCGCTTGTCTTTATGCCAGGTCGATAGATAGAAACGGGAAGGTTACCGTGCGATTGAAATGTTCGAAGTCTAGAGTCGCCCCTTTAAAAGAGCAGACTATTCCCCGGCTAGAGTTGTGCGGGGCCTTGACTCTTGTAAGACTGCTTCCACTATAGTCTTACATTGGTTACGAAAGTCCCCACAAGACCTTAAACAATTCGAAGCGAACCGCGTGCGTGAAATTCAGGAATTAGGAGAGTGCGCCAGTTGGCGATACGTCCCTACCCAACATAACCCGGCCGACGCTTTATCCCGAGGACAACTCCCGAAAGAATTCCTGCGAAATGATACGTGGTTTACCGGACCCGTTTGGCTACGGCAGACGGAGGCCTCCTGGCCCGCGAACATCGTCGAATCACTTCCGGATATCCCCGGTCTGAAAAAAGGGGTATGTCTCCTGGTCGATACGGCTACGGATCGCATGTTCCTATCGCGGTTTTCCAAGTATTGCATGTTGCTTGGGGTCGTAACGATATGTGTACGATGGCTTCCTTCAGGAAGGCCGTTCCGAGGAAAGTTCATCTCGGTCGACGAAAAACGGGATGCCGAAACCCGCGTGTTTCGAAGTATTCAGCAGGACGCGTTTTCCGATTCAATTGCATGCTTAACGCGAGTTATTAAGGTGAAGGGGTCGCATATTGCGGCACTTAATCCGTGTTTGGACGCGAATGGAGTTGTACTGATTTGACTTCCATTCCAGATAATCGACTATCCGTTTGGAAGTTCATCACCAAAGCCAGACAAGATTTCTGGAAGCGATGGCATCTGGAATACCTCCACGAGCTCCAACAGCGTCAAAAATGGCATGACTCTACTGGAGAACTAAGCGAAGGGATGGTCGTCATCCTGATAGACCGAAACCAACCTTGCACGCAATGGCAGCTGGCAGTCGTTCAAGAGGTGCACCCGATGACCGACGGACTCGCCAGAGTCGCCACCGTACGAACTTCTCGAGAGACACTGAAGCGCAATATCACGCAGCTGTGTCCACTACCAACTTCATCCCCCAAATGAAGATTAAAATGAAATTATATACACGCTACAACACCAACATACACATACACTGATCCACACATCACAATTTCGAAGATCTTGCTCGATTCCACGCAACGGGGGGAGGCTGTTCCGTCGAAACTCCGGGCTTAGCTTCACCAAAGGGCGACGGTGTCGAGCGGGCTCGTGAGAATCGACGTTGAGCACGTGGCGCCTTCTCCCGGCGCGCGACGGAGAGCAATCGAACGACGGGACTGGCTGTTGGCGCTGGCGGCGCCGCTGGCCTCGTGTCGCGCGCCGCTGGTTGACCACGCGGTCAGTCGCTTTTGAGCAGCCAAGCGAACGATATCGCCACGCCCGCTCTTGAGTGAATACGCTGACATCAGATCATTGTCACGAAAGCCGAACTTTCGTCCGATAATCCGCATATATCGTCGTTATCAAACTAGTGGGTGTAGTGCTCTATCCTTCTGTCTCTTGTGTGCATATCTCTCTCTTTCTCTATCTTTCTCTACGCTTGGTGACGGGAATTCGGGTACGGGTCGCGACCGGTCTACAATCGCGTCCACGCGCGAAGCGAAACGAGGGACTATTTTGTGGAACTAAGGCCACAGTATAGCCCATTTTGATAAGTGATTGCTATCACGCACGAACACAAGACGAGAGATTCGGAAGGATCTCTCGAATACACCGCACTCGTACACACACGCACACGACTCACAGTTAATCGTTCAATCCCGCAGCTTGTATATACGACGAGAGGGGTTTGATGCCGCACGGCTTTCCCCTCTCGGTTTGAGCGATTAAACTCGTCTTTTTCTCGCTCAATCGACTTCTTCATTTTTAATCCTTCCAATCACATCTCCTATACGAAAACAAAAAAATAAGAAAGCGAGAATCCACGCCTAAGGGGCTTCTCGCGCGACAATTCATGAATCCATAAAAACATATTTTAACACTGTTGGAACACATTTCAAGCACCCTTAGATGTATGTGAGTATGGAATCAAGTTTATCGATTAACTCAGCCAGTATGCGGTGAAACTGGCTGAAATTTATAGAGGTTACTTCTCTCATGAGTATACTTCCATATGAGACAACTTTTAAAGATTTTGAAAAATCGAATTTCAGCTGTATCTTGAATAAATTTCATATTTTTATTAAATTTTACATGGTAATGTTGTAGATCTCGAAGAAATACAACTTTTTTGTATGCAATTTCTTACGAAAACGTCACGTATTATAACATATTATAACATATTATAGTTGTAAATCTCTAAAAAATACAATTTATTTATATTTAACATTTTTTATGGAAAAGTATTTTAAACAAAGTTTATCGAAAAGAGGCAAACTAGTTAATGTTAGGAAAGTTAGTTGCGAGAAAAACACGTTTAACATTACAATTCTGTATGTTATCTAATGTAAATTGTTTTACTTAACCATTTCAGGGGCAGTGGTACGTATACGTACCACCTTTTTGCTTTCAGTTTTTTCTGTATTTCGGACGTATTTTTCAGTGCTCCTATGCGTGTGAGTACTTTTTGGACTCTTGAGATGAGAAGTTATAAGTTTTGTATAGAAAAGTATGCCAATTTATTTATTCATAAATAGTTATAAACAATTAAATCACAAAAAACTCGTTTTTCTTCGTAAAAAATCGTTTATTCTTGAACGAAAAACTCTAGAGCTCTGAAATTTTTTTTATCTATAGTCCGTGTCCAGCTCTATAATATATATTTTTTTCAAATTTTTTCGCACGTTAGTTTTTATGATAAAATTTTTGAAAATTTCAAAAAAAAATGTGCCCCTGAAAGGGTTAAATGCGTATAATTTTATTAAAACATTAAGGTTTTACATATGATAGATTTAAAACATTCTTACAATTACAAAAATTAACCCTGTAAAGCCAAGAGTATTTTAAAAGCGATAACATTTTTTGCGCTAAGTTATCCTTAAAATAGTTTTAAACTTAGATTCAAACAGCAATTTAAAATCAATTTATCCGAAAAAAGAATTTCATATTGAAACAATTAATTTAGTTTGAGGAAGCTAAGTACCAATGAATTGACAGAGGTTTTTTACTTACACTAAGCAGTCAAAATTTTTTTATTAAGCTTCCAAAATTTGTTTTTAATAAAAACTATATATTAAACTAAACCTAACTCCGAAATTTTAGAAAATAGTACCTAATAATTCCGGTAATTGAAAAGTCGTGACTGAATGACGAAGTTATTTATCACATAGAAATTGCAATAGAGTTAATATTTTATCTGCACTTAAAAAAGAAATCTACTATCTGGCATAGTTTAATACATAACAATAGGTACTGGTTTCTTGGATACAGCCTGAATAGTATACACGAATTACACATTATAAAATAAAATATAAACGCGATGCGCCCAGTAATACATGTAGGGCCTAGGCATTTCCAAGAATAAGGGAGAGAATATAAGAATTTCCATTGTCTACTATATCCATATAACAGAAATAAACTCTTATTCTTCTATAGATTTAAAAACCAATGTAAATTCTTATTCTCTTTTTTATTCTCTTAGACGTAAAAGTCTACAACTTTACAGAAATTCAAGTGATGCTAAACCCACGAGTCACCGACCTTTACCTCTTTTTTCAGTTAATTTTCAACTTTGAGTAAATAGATCTCTGGAATGTCCCAATCAAAAACTACAACCTTATATACAGATATTTTCTCAAAATTGAGAATTAAATGAAAGAAGTGTTTAGCCGTAATCGCCGATAATAGGGGGGTTTATCATCACCTTAATTAGGTTATTTAACTTGTCACTTCATAAGACGTATTGACAATATTTAGACATCTATAACTCTGAACCTGGCTAGAATTAGACCACACCACAGCGCCCGAGACCAAAGTGCTCGACATCTTAGTGAAATAATCTAATTTTGTGCAAACAATAAATAAAAAACAAAATAGTACATTGTACAACTAGGGGCGAAAATGGGATTATCCAAACGAGGATGATGTTTGGAAGAAATCATCATGCGAGTCTGCTAACGTCCATTCGCTCCTTGTTGTACACCGTATTTTTTACAAAATGTGCATAAAGAAAACCATTTTTTGTCGTCTACAAAGTGGATTAAAGTTCTTAAAAATTGAAGCTTTATTACGGAAATGGAGCAAAAATAAAAATAGGGGAGTGGAAATACTCATTTTTGCTCCACTTTATTTTTGACGCTCGGAAAAATATTTTCGCTCCACTTTGTAGGCGCCAAAATGTTCTTTTTTATATACGTGATATAAAAAATATCTGTTATTAATGTCATGTTTTTACTTCTTGCAGAAAATCTAAATTCAATAAACATAATCGAGTGTCTCAGATTTCCGAATGTACAGCAATAAATGGTACTATATTGTATGTATACAATTTTAGCCTGATAAAACCGCCATATCCTTTTTGTCCTGTATGAAACAGGCCAGCACCGGCTAATGGTATCACTGGATTCGGTTTGACGACTTGAGTGTCAATAAATGGAATCGTAGTTTGTCCTCCATCCAACTCTAGTTTTGTAGTTGTAAATTTCACAAATTGATTTGTAGTCGAATCAGGCATATTCGCTCTCTCAGTTTTAGTTGTAACATCTCTATCTCTCAAATCGAGTTCTTCTCTATAAAGTTACAAAGGAAAATGTAAAAAAAATGAAATTATATAAGACTCATCAGCACATTCTTGAAAAGCTAGCATACAATTTGCATCTTACTTTGCGGGTTCAGGTACATCCAATTTGTACAAGCCTCTCAGCTCGCCGGTTAGTTTGGCACTTCTGAAATCGTATTTATTTGAAAACACCCCCAAGCTTATTCGTTTGCCGTTTTGCTGAAACACCAATCCGGCAAGAACCCGGTCAATGGGTAAGATTGTTTCAGTCAAATCGATTTCTCTAACTCCTTCCCAGGAAATCATTGCACGTGTGCCTATAATATAAATACACACATATATATATATATATATATATATATATATATATATATATATATATATATATATATATATATATATATATATATATATATATATATATATATATATATATATATATATATATATATATATATATATATATATATATATATATATATATATATATATATATATATATATATATAATTCAATCTGAAGCTTTATAATACTTTAAGTAAAAAATATAAAAAAGTTAAAAAGTAAATCAATTAAAATATTTAATTCTTTCTAAATTCTATAGCAAAAACGATTTTTAAGATTAAAAGAAATTCATTAACATCGCAATTTTAATATATCCGGCACCTTTTTCTACTGGCTTCCACGACAGTGTATTTCTATCGATAGTTCCATTAGCCAATACTTTTCCCTCTTCAATTTGAATATGCAGTGTTTTATCTTCAATAATTAATCTAGCTCCTGTCACTATTCTGAAAAATGAAATGTAATAATAGTACATTATGCATCAAGGGAGTAAAGTGGGCAATGTACGCACTGTGTGACGTTGCCGACCGAGCGAAGCGAGGTCGGCATTTCACACAGTGCATGCTTGCCTACTGTACTCCAGAGGTGCGTATACTACTTTTCACCACACCCCCGTAAAGAAATGACTGTACGCATCTCAGCAGGCCGTACAGTACCCCATGCTCTGCCTAGAAGTAAAGTGACTTTATTCCCTAGGCAGTCCATGCGGTACTGTACGGCCTGCTGAGAGGGCGTACAGTCAGCACTTTACGCGCAGTGTGGAAAATATTAAGTTCCTTATACAACGGAAAATAAGGGAAGTGGAGGTCGAAAATTACTACTGTATAAATTTAAAGTTTTTTTCAAAGCTGTACCTTATAAACGGCTATAATTAGTGTATACTTAATTATATTTCAATATCTAACATAGTAATTAGTTAGTAGTAATAACAATTTATTAGTCCAAAAGAATTATTTGCACGGTTTAATATCTTAAGACGTCAATCACGAAAAATTTCTTTTTAGTGAATGCTGACACGATGAAAGGAATAAACCCCTTAAATGGGCCTGCGGCAGCTCAGTCGGTAGAGAGTCGGATTCTCACGCCGGTGACCCGGGTTCGAATCCTAGTCTCTGCCGATTGATACAAGCACCTCTGTAAAAATTACATGTGCTTTGTTTACAAACACACCGCAGACCCCCGTCGTCGATTAGCACCACATTAAAGCACAAACATGGCGACGTTAAAAAAAAAAAAAAAAAAAAACCTCTTAAATTTCATATTTCTTAGTCTAATGGTTTGGATTGTGTCATTGATGAGTCAGTCTGTCAGTCAATTAGTTATACCTTTATCTTTTATACATAAGAAGTGTACAAATGTATGAAACAAAGTTAAATAATTCTATTCAAAATGTAATATCTTACTTGTTTTCTGCAACATTGGTGACTTCAGGTAGAAGACTAATATAGTAATCATTTTCCTGACAGATACATTGGCACCATTTACAATGGCGAGAAATGAAAGGTGCAAATGGATTGCGTATGTCGTGTTCAATTTTCACTTTATTCCCATTGCAGCCGTATAGCGATTTTTCTTTACTTCGAACAATACGTTGGTATCTAGCGTAGGCATTACGATCCTAGTAATTTTTCACATAGATTAAAAACATATATGATAATGTATTGTTAATTATTCAATAATATATCAAAAAGTCAAAATGCTACACAAATATTCGCATGGTCATCATTTTTAAACACAACCGCTCCAAGGGAGAGCCTTATATTGTCGTCATCGCAAAAAGTGTAATAGCTTAAAAACTAACAAATTATTGCATACAAAGATGTTTTAACACTATAGGTAAACATTTCAAGCACTTCCTTAAATGTATGTGTATTGTATGCATATATGAACGCATGTAATCAAGTTTATCGATTAACTCAGCAAAACTGTGATTAAAACGGCTGAAACTTAAAGAGCTTACTTGTCTCGTCATAGAGTGTAAACGTATCTATTTTTAGCCGTACGATGAGTATATTAAAAAATACAACTTTTTTTGAAAAACATATAATAAAGCCCCTAAAATGTATCAAAAATCAATTTTCAGGCTACGATGGATTTTTCACACATAATACGCAAAAAATTTACGCAAAAAAACGCACATTGCTTACAAAAACGTAATTTGAACATAGCTTTAAAAAAAACGAAAATTTATTGTATTTTTAATCATAAAATTCTTTTTCCTTTAACTTTTTTAGTTTATAAACTAGAAATGGTGATTATTATACACGCGCTGCTATGGATCGGGGCATTTTACGTTATATGTTAATTTATATTTACTCTCTTTACTATTTCAGTCCACGTTGAAAGAATACTTCCCACTTTTATTTTATTTGATTTTACCTTCGAAACTTTATCGATTCGCAAGGTAGTTGTAAAGTTTAGTTTTCCATATAGAATATAGGCACTTATTATGTTCTAATCTTCTAATAAGTTTATATATCATAATGTTTACTATTGATTATTTATAATATATTAGTCAAAAAAGGGTCTGATATAATAACGTAATTTTGGACTTACAGGATTAAGCTGGTCCTCGACTCATTTTTTTTTAAAGAAAAATGTTTTATTTATAACATTTATTAAATGTTTGTAATTTCAAGAACATTTTGGCACCTATTAGATCTATAAATTCGAAGTTTAATAAAGTTATAGTCAGGCCTTTAAAACAATTTAGAGCAACGGTCCATAATAGTGAGCCTGACCATATTAGTGTGCCTTATTTTAAAACAGGGGATATAAACAACAACCTTGAAATACATAAAAGGGATGATTTTTAAAATTAAGATAACTTGATTATCTTTATTTTAAAAATAATTCCTTTTATTTATTTCCAAGTTGTTGCTAATACGCTTTACTTGTAAAATGGGCGCACTAATAGGGATAGGCTAACTAATTCGGATTGCTACCCTACATAGACAGCTTACCAGATTGAAACTGTGAACGCATTTTTTTCAAAAAATTATTTTTCTAATTACAAATGGTTCCTTTTAGAACTCATTTTAATGGATCGTCTTGCAATTGGCAGGGAAAACAGTATAAGCGAATGCCTCCGAGGGCCCTAGATACTTTTAACGAATTACGTATTTGAAAATATACAATGTACATAAAGTTAAATTATTACATAAATCAAGATTTATTGACAATTTTGAGACTTTAAACTTCTTTAAAATATCTTATATTGGCGTTTTAAAACCCTCAAAATTTGTTCAAAATCATGACAAGACAAGTTACCGAGGCTTTAATGTTTTTGAACAAAGTGGAAAGATGATTGTTACATTAGTGGAGGACCCGCTTCAACTTTACATGATATAAGCATTTTTCCTCTAGTTCTTTAGGTCTCAAGCAATGGTTATAAGATAACATCAAGACAACGGAATTGACATTTTTGCGAATTAATCTCTCATTGATCCAAGAGATTGATAAATTTATCCCTTTTTATAAATCACAATTTTAGAGTGTTCTAAACACTCCTGTTACCGCGTCTAATGCGGGGAAATACTTTTTTCGTTTAATTTTCAATTTTTACCAAATATCTCTCTGGAGAGATATTTACTAAAAATTGAAATTTTAACGAAATACTTGGGTTCTCATAATTTTCGATGACTGATGGTTTAGCATCACCTTATTGATATATGTACAGAATAACTATTTATTATTTTCGGAGCAACGAAAATAATAGGCGAGCTTGAAGCGCGAGCATCACCGGTCATGCCTTACTTGCTTTTTCCTTGCCTTGTATCGCTTCTGATCCAAGAAATTGGAAACGTTTCAGAGTCAACTCGTTCGCTCTGAAACGCCGGAAAGGCGAGTCACGCAGCCATATTTTTCTGCAGAATTTCATATTTTTTCTATACAAACTTTCATATGTATGGTTAATTGCTAAAAGTGGGTTATTTTCAAGTATATTATTTTAAAAAAAGAAATTTTGAGATTAATAACAAAATGTCAATTCCATAGCAGTTATATAAGCACTGAAATATATTTTAAAAATTCTGATAATTTTTATGAAGAAACTGATTCTACCACGCGGTTCTGTGTACAAAATACTTTAAAAATCGTAGTCATGATTGCAGCTTAGTTTTACTCATTCACCGTTTTTACGCTTAAAATATATCAGGATTATTGCAGAATTTAGCCTTATAAGTTATAGTCAGGTATTTGCCAATTTAATCTAAACGAAATAAATTAATTTATTTTTGGTGAAAAGAGAAATCTATATATATTTACGAGCAAAATACTTACGTTTAGGCAAACTCGCGACGATGGAGGAAACCATCGCTTACTCTTAGGCTCTCCGGGTAAAGGTTCACAACCTGCTAAATTACTCCGACATATACGTGTTTTTGAGCAAAATCTTGTATCGTGCCCGCATTGATTGATTCGAGCGCGGTTTATGGCAGCGCAATCGATACATTTAAGACCTCGCGCAATAACGATATCTGCGTTTATAACATATCTTTGGAATGACTGAATCTCATAGTAAGAAGAATCTAAAAAATCATACACAAATAGATTTGATAATTTTGAAAAATCATCAGAATTTTAAAAATTGAAAAGTATGTTTACCGTTAGGCTGCTTGTAGCGTTCGTCATCTAAAAAATCATAATTAACATATGATTTAAATCTTTCTTGATTACATGAAGAAAAATAATTTGATAATACCATAACTCAATTGTGCAGACTAGCGAAACAAGCGTTATTGAGACGATTTGTTAACCACTACCGAAACTTAGATCGATAAATAGATACCTATAGGCTTTTTCTTATTCGAGACAAGAAAGGTATTGCAAGTCATTATTAGCCAAAGTATGAAATCATAATTACACTTAGCATTAACTTTTTTGATTAATTAGAAATTTATGGTTTGTACTAAATTATCGACGATACTGATAATAGGCGAAAATTAATTGATATACGAAGTGCAATATCACAACATTACAGCAGACGCTTATACTCGGAAGGAGTAGCCATGCGCTATAAATTGGTCACTTATACCCGTAAAATATAAACAATAGCCAATTTTGACTTACGTGTACGCGAAAACTTAATAAGCAATAAATTTATAATATTAGCAAATCATTTTTCTGTAACTCCTTGTGCGAAGCTCGGTTTCTCATCCGTGGATAGCGTGCTCGGAGCGCCCGATTCACACATTTTCACCGGAGCGTGCGCGAAGCACTGTGCTTCGCACATGCTGTGTAAAAACAAACATTTTGTCGCAAGAATTCTACTGTAATTTATATACCTCACGTGATCGACCTTCTCACATTCGTTTCAAAAAATAGTATGTGCAACACGTGCGCTCAGGTAATTTTCGAACGAGTGGGAAGTTTGTCGCCCGAGCGCAGCGAGCCTGCTTCGCGCACTAGTTGCACAATATACTATTTTTAAACTATATATTACGTTTCTATATGAAAATTTTCTTATACCTATATAAATGCGTTTATCGCATCTGTAAAATTCTCGAGATGCCCTGGTCATCATTTGCTTAAATTGAATTGCACTTGTTTTGTAGCGCCATTCCAGGCTTCGCATAAGCAATTTTCTTGTAACATTGTATTTCCGTGTACCTTAAAAATAACATAATTTTATTCACTATTTGATCTCTCAAAACATGTTTCCATACTGATTTTAACATAGCTCTATTACCATCGTAAAGCTCCCTATACTAGGAAGCAAAAGTTAAAAATTAAATGTAAATATTACATATTTTAAATAATTACATTGAAAAGTATTAATAATCTGTGCGCTTACCCCCTAGTTCCAAAAGATCTAACATTAAATTTTTCGCCGTAAAATATTGAGCGGTGGCGATCCTTAGTTTTACTAGTAAGCTGTCAAGCAACTGCATATATGACATCCCTGTTATACAAACATTTTCATATCTCTATAAAAATATATACCAGATTAATTAAATAAACAATATAAAATTCGCATGGATAAGATCAACTCTATTAAATTACATGAGAATATAAAATTCAATTTCCATTAAAATGCTATTAGATTACCTCTAAACTTGTGGTGAAATTACTAACTAAATATGACACAGTATCATTATTCAATAAAATGAAATAAATTAGTGAAATATGCTCATCAAGAGCTGCCTCTTTATCATTCCTGAAATGCTCATATCTACTATAATCCTCTACATCACCATCCTTTATTCTCTTGTGATATTCCACTGCTTCTTCGAAAATCACCCTAAGCTGATGATAATGTTGCCTAAGTGATCGTCTGTCTTCAAGTAAATTAATTATATTAGGCAGTTCTGTTAAAGTAGTACTTATTGAATCAATACTGTATTCTATTTCTTCATTCATTTTTCTGATTTCTATCAAGGGATCTACGCTTGTTGCCATTTCTCCTAAAATTTTCTTGTACATATCGAAAAGAAATGTTGCAATAGTTACAACACTCTTCGATGTAGTACTGATAACACTAACAATATTAGCCATGCATCCTTGTTGTTGGAATGAAATTATAAAAATTGCAAATGCAATTGAAATTGATTTAACCATCTCGATAGTTTTTTATTGATCAAATTATTTATTGATATTTTTCGAAACTTTCCAAGAACTAGATATAAAATACTAACATGCTAAAAGTAGAATTTCTTTAAATAACGAATGCGTAATTTTGTTATAAATGTGATTCAAGTAAGAAACTAATATATATGAACCTAAAAAATATTATATTTTTTTATACGTTTAAGACGTTCGATAGCTTACCTTAGTTTGAAGAAAAATTATCTATATACTACATATGTAATATTACTGTCACGACATCACTACGTCAATGAGAAGGAATCTATAAACTTGTTTCTTCCGATAGCGTATTTAAATATTCTTTCATGCTTTCGATGAGAATTATCATTATGTACACAATTTATAGAACAATAGTTATTTGATAGTCTATCACTTATTCGTATGTAAATTTGTGTTAAAATAAACTTTTTGAAACTCCGTGTGAGAAGCTCGAATTCTCAGACGTGGATAGCGTGCGCGAAGTGCGTGATTTACGCATTTTCACCGGAGCGTGCGCGAAGCAGTTTGTTACGCGCACGCCGTGTGAAAACAATCATTTAGTCGAGAAAACCCTGTAGTTATTTAGGGGAGAACGAGGTAATGCCGGTCACCGGCTAATTCCAGTCACTCTTATTTTCAATAATCTAAACATTTTTAGGTAATAATTCGAATAGTATATCAAACGCAATATAAAATGCAATTAATCTAGTGTTGAAGCAACCTTCTATTCAGTATTATTAAGAAATTATACAGAATTGAAGTTTAGGTCTACATTTCTTATAAGAAATCTGGTCTATAAAATAAGCTTTTATGCATATTATTTGTTACTTTATGCAGTTATTTTATGCAACTTTATTAATTTGAACAATCTAAGAATACGAAGTAGTGAGAAAAAAAGTATAAACCTATTGTTTTAACCCATTTCTTTCCAAGCGGTCATTTTATAGTCAATTGGTTTTTTGCCTAAAAAATTGCCGAAAAAATTTTCCAACGGAAATTTAAAAATTCTGACTTTAGAATCGGAAAGAGCGGACAATTTTACTTCAGAAAAGTGCTATTGGTTATTATTATTTTTTTTTCGAAAATTTTTTAGTCAATAAACCAAGTCACTATAAAATGGCCGCTCGGGAAGAAATGGGTTAATGTCATTTCAATTTAAATTACTAAGCAGAATTGGGGTAATATCGGTTACAATGTTATTTATGGCTCGTGTAAACTCATCCTACCCTCACTAGAAATAGACAATTTCCCCCCCTTGTTGCACAATATACTATTTATTATTGTATGAATTGCTGTATATTATATTAAAAGATGATGAATTAAAAGAGATTCAATTTTTAAATAGATTTATTTTGTTATATAACACCCATCCAATATCTTGAATCAATAATAGATTTAAAATTCATTTATTTATGTTTAAGTAATTATCAAAATTATTATTCATTGAATTTCATATATATATATTATTGCTATTTATTGTAAATTGATTTCGACGTAACGTTATGACTAATAAATAAAAACTAAATTAAGAGAAACACCTATTTCAAATTTACTGAAAATTTAAATAACCTAGATTTTGTATTAAACGTATGTTCATTGGATACTAGTAAACTGTGGCCTAACTATTAAGAAATATGTATTTATCATAATTTGTAGCGTTCAAGTAATTATTCATTACCTATTAAGTCCTATGTATTTAACCTATTTGTAACCCTCACGAGTTAAAAGTTAATACAGCAACTGTGAGACAAATACTTTCTTCTCTGAGTGAATTTATCGTAATATAAAAACGTTTTTATTACAATTTAATCATTCCTAATGATGTGGAAGTCAATATATTATAAAACAAGGTATCCTTGTCAAAATAAAATTTTCTTTTATGAAAATTACTTTATTACAAAAGTAGTTATCGTCAACTAAAGACAGATTCGACAATACAGTGGAGACTCTTTTTATTTGTTATCCCATTCTAATTTTGAAGGTCTCATTTTGTTCCTTGAACAATTTTAGAGGGACATACCGAATCGAAATCAGAAAAAATAAAGATTCTTCGATTCGCTTTGGTTTTATAACGATTTTTCTATTTTACGATATGACGAAATTGATAATTCAATTTATGATCATAAGCTTATAATTTTTTGTAATTTATCTTTTGACAACAATTAATGATAAAAGAACACCTATTTAAAAAATGTATCAGAATAAAGAAATTTATATTGGAACAATTTATTTAGTTTGAGGAAGCTAAGTGCCAATGAATTGGCAGCGGTTTTTTGTTTGCGAGTATAATTTTCTTCAATATTATGAAGATATTCTTCAATAATGCGTGAGTAGGATTTTGATAATACTGCATTGATCTTAATATACCTTTAATGATTGCAAAATAAGATTTTATAAGAATTGGATTTTAATTCAAAATCTCTCGCAGAGCTTCAATCTTAACCATTTTTAACGTTTCAAAAAAGGATTTCTTCGATTTTTGGCCAACTTTTAGGCCAAAATTTGTCCGGCCCGTAAATACTTAATGGCTCATTTTGGTATGCACCAATGCGCATGCGCAATTTCTAATTTTTAGGTTATGTTCAAACTTTTCCACAAGTTTCAGTCTAAGTAATCCTGCGATATCTCATTTTCTTCGTCTTGAAAAAACCTTTAATTCTTTTGTTAAATATTTTAAAAAGATCGCATTTATCTAGAGTTACAGCTGTTTAAAGTTAATGCTCTTTTAAAAATTTGCTAAGTTGCCACCACTGTATCTCCAGTCTACCAGAATATTTTTTACGAAACTTGCCAAAAAGATGACATTTTTGTAGAAAAAAAGAACGCAAGATGATTCAGACCGAGTATCTACGTATCCATTGTGACTACGAATGATACAATGCAGGCTTTTTTAATTGACGTTTACCTGCATCTTGAGAAAATTTTATTGTTTTTACTAAATTATATATTAATAAAAAGTTTTCTGAACTATATATATATATATATATATATATATATATATATATATATAGATACATAGGGGTTGAATTTTGGACAATTAACCTACTTAGGTATTAATTAGGGAAAAACTAAAATTATTTTTTAGATGTTAGCATTCGTAAACATTCTAAACGATAACTAAGTCGATATCTCATCTGGCCTTGAAGATTTTTAATGAATCCGTAAAATCCCATTATGCCATTTTTGACCAATTTAGAATTCAAAATTTGAAAAATTTACCCATTTAGCGATCGATTAGGGAGAAACTCAGAAATTATTTTCTATAAATTAGTTTTAAAAAACATTTTAAATAATAATAAAGCCCGTATCTCATCGGGCCGGGAGATTTTGAAAAAAATTCCAATTCTGTAAAATATTATTTTGCAATCGTTAAAGGTATATTACGATCAATGTAGTATTCTCAAAATCCTACTTACGCATTATTGACGAATTGTTTCATAATATTCAAGAAAATTATACTCGCAAATAAAAAAACCGCTGCCAATTCATTGGCACTTACAAGGAAACTACCTGAGGTGTACCTCACCGATTTTCTTGATATTGTGATATGTTGTAGTACATCAAAAGCTAATTCGGTGATTTAAGGGGTGAAAACCACCCATAAAATTTACCCCTAAAAACAGTTTTTTTTTAATATCTCAAAAACGAAGTGAAATTTTCCGATGAAACCAACGCCAATTTGTTTCTTATAAGAAAAAAAGGGGGGGGGGTTGCTTCTTGCATAACAGCAGGACAATGCCCACTCCAAGAGTCTATTAACAAAACACTTGATGAACCAACGTTGGGAAAGTATACTTCTTTCATCCACGTTTTTAAATGATCTGAAATTAAATAAAATTTGAAATACCAAAATTTAATTTACAATTTTACAAATTTGATTTACTCATTTACAATATCATTTACTCATTTACATTCATTCGGTTACACATTTACAACATCAAATAAATAGAATTTTTCCAATTACCTGAGGTTAATTTTCCAGATTTAGAAGCCATAACATATACATTATGGGGTCTAAATAAGTCTCGTTCTATAATGGGTCCAAATTCACCACTTTTTTCTTTAAGAACTATAAGAAGAGGTGAAAGAAGTCTACCATCGACTGATAATGTTGGCTGAATTGTATAACTATGAGTTGTAGAAGTCACCGATTGCACCAAACATTGAACTTGATTCTGTCCTTCAACTGCTAATGTACGACCTGATTGCATTTCTAATTGAAAATTTGATTGATTTGAATTAAATACATTTTCTATACCTTTTTCATGAATCAGTTTTTTTATGTCAATAACAAAATAATCTACTCCTTCAAGTGTTTTTTGGTTACAAATTTGTTAATTTTTCTACTAACAATTCTATGAGCTTTTTTAAAATTAGATAACCAATGATTAGATGCTTTAAAACGAAAATCTTCGTTTCCAATATATTTTTGAGCCTGTAACGCCCATTTTTGTAAATCTTTGTCATGAACCGGATAACCAGCATCAACAGCTGTTTTAAAATTTTCTAAAACAAAAGAACAAATTCTTCCTATTTTCTCTTTATACGTTCCTCCTTTATTTAATGTTTTAGCCCAACGTTTTAATTGGGTTATGGACTGAACCTTGCGAAAACGATTTTGTACCGTTTATAATGCTAAATTTTTTGTCAAACCACTTCTCCAGAATTCCACGGCTCTTGCTTTATAGTCATGATCTAATTATTCTGTATCTTCTGTACATTGTTGTAAATCTTCATCAATTGTAAATATTTTACCATCGTCTTCTATAATTTTCATATCAACATCTTTATACGGTTCTTGAAAATCTAATGTTTCATATTCAACCATCTCTACATCGTGAAATTCCTTCATAGCATTTAATAGAATATTCTCAATACTATTTTTTAAACTAACCTCTTGAGGTGTTTTTGGAGGTTTTGATAAATTTAAAACTTGAAATTTTATTAGAAGCAAATTTATTACGTTCATCGGATTGATAGTCATTCTTAATATCTGAAAGATACACAGGCGATCCAAAAGAAATTGAAATTTAAAATAAATGAAGAATTTACATTCTATTATGAGTATGATTAAGATGATTATATAATATTCTATAAAAAAAGTTTTTCAAAATGTAATAAAATGAACTAATTCTGTTAGAGACGTTTAAAACTTTTTTATAAATTAATGTATTAGTATTTGATTAAAAAAAGAAAAATATTTAAATGAATTTTACAAATATCTATGAGCATTCAACTATTTTTAGAAATGTAATATATCATCCTTAATACCCTTATAAAAATAAAAAAGTATATATAACTGTATATACGTGTATACAAATGTATGATAATGTACAAAAGTGTATAAAAGAGTCTATTTCTGTTTTAATTCGACAATAAAATGAAGTATATCAGCTAACATTGATAATGAATATACAACAAATAATAAATAATTGCATCGAAAAATATATAATGACTCAATAATATCAAATATACATAAAATAATAGGTTTTTAACTCTCATTATCACATAATCTGTGTATAATAATGTAAATAAATGTACAAAAGTGTAATTTTTTTACGAAATTCTATAAGATAGTGTATATATATGTATATAAATATAAACTAATATGGCAAATGCAAAATGAAATCGCTAAATTATACTAAAAATTTTCGCTATGAAAAGTGTATGTTAATATAAAAAGTACACTCTTTTCATTTATATATATACATGTTTGATTTCCACTAAGGTATTTTGCATTTATGTAATGCTTAATAAATAATATGCATACCTTAGGGTTCTTATGATTAACAAAAAGCTTTTATATTAACCTAAAATGCGGACATTACGCACCTCTTTGACACGTTATAAAAACGATTTGTTAACTTACTAAAAACAGTATTGCGCGCTGCCGCGCGCTTCTATATTTATTCTATATTTTTACGTTATATTTTTTATTTAACCCTGATAGAAATCTAATCTGGATTCTAGCCAGATATTAGCTAGATTTTCTAAATCTGCTTTAATTCTGGTTAAGGAATTACCTAGAAATCAGTTAAAAACGACATGCTTTTTAGCTAATTTCTAGCTTGATTCTGCTTAATATTCTAGTTAATATAAAATTGATAAACTAAGTAATGTATGTATTAATTAATAATGGAAATAATAACAGTTTTATAATAATCAAAGTAATACGCAATTCTAATCATACCACATTAAGTATTTTACTAAATTAAAGTTAAAAATGTACCGTAAATGTCTAGTAGTAATGGAGGTTAGGTTATTTGTTTACAAAACGACGCTTGCATTTAAAAACTATTATTTACCCAAAAGTACGAAAGTTCCGAGTAAAATTTAAGTGTCTTTATTGTTAAAGAAATTTATGTTATGAATAATAGAATGCATGTAGTCATATAATTATTGCTATTATAAAAATAACAATAAAAACAGAATAATGTAAGTTATGACGAAATTTAAAGAATCGGTAAACAAATATTTGTAGTTTTACAATGAAGTTTTATTACAAAATTTTATTTTCGACATCAATCACAAAATTTTTGTTGACTATGTTATGATTGACTAATTTTCGGAAAGTAAATTATTATTTATCAAATACTTTTAGTATTGCATATACATATTTATATAATCTCGTGAGTTGTTATTTGTTGATAAAAATATTTATTCTGGCGGCATACTATATTGAATATTCAATAAAGTATAATAATGTATATTTTTAAAAACTGATAACTTTTCAAAACAAAATATAAATAGGTTAGATTTGCAAACAAAATACGTTCTTGCTTAAAGCATAGTCTTAAGTAGATTCTAGCCAGATATTAGCTATAATTTGCCTTATTAATAACTTATTAATCTGGGTAATAATTAATAAGCTAACCAGACATTTTAGCTAACTTTCTACCAGGGAAGTGTAGTGATTAATATACTTAAAATTCGTTTTCACCTATAATTTAGTTTTAAAATCATATGTTTTATAGAATAATTTTCGATACATTTCTTTAGCCTATGCTATACATTGATTGATTTTATATGAATATTATTTAATGTTGTTTCTGTAATTGAATAGAATTTTTCTTTAAACATTTCGTACGTTGGTAGTATTTATAATACAACCGTTTTGTTTATTATTTATTTTTTAGCTATTTTTGGTTTACATTAACATATTTTCAAAATTAAACAGTAAAAATAAATGGTTTTAAAAATTTGAATATCAAAATTGTGAACAAAATTTCAATTAGCTGTCCGTTATATCGGATACAATACTTTGAATTTCGAAAATCTGACTTAAGTTTCATAATAAGCATTTACAATATTCAGGATAACGTATTTTATTTATTTGTGAATGGTTTACAATGAATTTGATTTTAAGATCGGCGATTTTTCTATCCCTAGTCCCCAATTTCACCTCAAAGTAACATTTAAAATTAATAAACGATATATATATATATATATATATATATATATATATATATATATATATATATATATATATATATATATATATATATATAACATGGGGAAATAAATCAATGTGTAGGTTTTTGTGATTAAAAATGTATCTTAAACGATACTAAATTTCTTTCAATCTTTTAAATATAATTAAAAAGTAAACATTAAAAATATTATGAAAATATTTCTTAATAGAATTTTTGAAAATTAAATTATATCTGATGTACGGTTTAATCAATTCTGTATTCTGAAATATTAGGTACTATCAGAACAGAAATCCATAAATTGACATTCCGGAAGACGCCCAGGATCTCATTTCCGAGGGACAAGGTTGTTATACATTCCTTACTCGAAGATAATGTACACGATTACATCAAAAGCCCCGAAGCGCAGAATATAGACTTGATTTTGCGTAGTGCGTAACACGTGGACCTCTTTTCCGAGAGCCCCAGGTTGTAATATACACGCCGTATTCGAAGTGAATGTCTACGTAGACATCAAAGGCCTTCAAGCGCACAAGCTAGACTTGATTTTCCTTGGTGCTCGAGTACAATATGGACGTAGGTATCAAAAACCTCGTAGCGCAACGTCTAGACTTGATTCTTTGTAGTGCCTAACACCTGGACCTCTTCTCTATATGCCGTATTCGCAGAGAATGTCTACGTCGACATCAAAAGCCTCGAAGCGCACAATTAAGCTAGACTTGATTTTCCTTGGTGCGCATCACTGTTCCCGGTACGCGTCATCTGGACCTCACCTCTGAGAGCTCCGGGTGACCTAGGCACTGTACTCGTGTACAACACGCCCGTAGACATCAAAAGCCTCGTAGTGACTTGATTTTTGGTAGTGCATAACACCTGGACCTTTTCTCCGAGAGTTCCGGGTCGTATATGCGCCGTATTCGAAAAGAATGTCTATTTTAAATTTAAGGGTATATTGCTTTAATGATTAGAATTTATTATTGTCATAATTTTTTTTTTTTTTTTTTTAACTCGCAAAAATCATCATGTACACCATCCCCTGAGCTCCTGCACTCTGGGGTGGTAGTGTGGGACTCCACTGGCGCGCTGTCCATCCTCAACTGATGTCCGTGCTCAATGCCGGATTACAGCCGAGGCGGGCTCGCCGCCTTGTCCTACCCACTAAAAACGAGTGTGCCGCGAACGCCCCCAACCCGGTACCGCTTTCGCATTACTTCGAGTGGGGGGCCGCCTGTCTTTTTCTTCTTTCGTCCTCAGTCAGTCCTGCCAAGTTTCGTTTGTCTTGTCTTTTCGTCAGCCTGGCCCGTCGGCCAAGCATCCGTCTTCCCGTTTCGCGCGGAGGACCTTTTCGATATATAATGCTACCACGTCCCACTTGTCTTTGCTCTCCAACATCGTTGCAACAATGTTGGCTGGCACTGTCGGCCCCGTAATGGTCTCCAGTCTTCGTCGTTCTTCGGTCCAGTGCGGGCACACGAAAAACGTGTGTTCCGCGTCGTCTTTGTTGTGCCCGCAGTAAGTACACGCCGGCGTTCTAACCTTCCCCATTCTGTGTAAGTATTGTCTGAAGTATCCGTGCCCAGACAAGAACTGGGTGAGGTAAAAACTCACCTCCCCGAATTGCCTGCCCAGCCACGGAGCCAGTTCCGGTATTAGTTCGTAGGTCCATCGTGCCTGTTGCTGTCGACGTGGTTGTGGTCGTTGCCTCTCACCCAGCCATTCGTGCTGCCACGCCGTCATTGTCCGTTCCCGTTCTTCTGTCGCTGCGCGGGCCCTCCCGAACTCGTGGCTCCGCTCGTATATCCGCTTTCGCTCTTGCGCAAGCAGATATACGGGGATAACTCCGGCGATAACGAATATCGCTGCCCTTGAAACCGTTCTGTACGCGCTTGCTATTCGAAGTGCTCCCTTGCGCTGCACCGCCGCTATGCACTTTCTATACTTTTCCTTGCTCATGGTATCGGCCCAGACCTCCGCTCCGTAGAGGAGAATGGAGTTCGTGGTTGACATGAGCAGTCTGCGCGTTGCAGGTCGTGGCCCGCGCACGTTGGCCATAAGCCTGCTTAATTCGGCTACCCGTTTCGCCGCCCTATTCGCCGTGATTCGGAGGTGAAGAGCGAAGGTCAGCTTATTGTCTAGGGTCACCCCCAGATACTTAGCCGCCGGACGCGTCCTCACCACCGCGTCACCTACCGTTATGTCCATTGCTGTCTGGATTCGTTTCCTAGTCAGCAATACTACTTCCGTCTTATCTAAAGCTAGCCGTAGTCCGTGCTCACGCATCCAGCGAAGTATGCGCCGCATGGCCACGGTCAGCTGGAACTAGGCAGTATCTACGTCGCGCGCAACTATTACCACCGCTACATCGTCCGCGCATCCTATCAGCGACACCCCGATCGGCATCTGGAGTCTCAGCATTGCGTCATATAATCCTAACCAGAAATCCGAACCCAAAATCGACCCCTGCGCCACGCCGGCCGTGACAGGTCTGACTTTGAGTCCTTCGTCCGTTTCGTACGAAAGCTTTCTGTCACTCAGATAGTCCTCAATCCGTCGCAAGGCATAGTCTGGCACCCCAAAGGCTCGAAGAGCCGCCAGGATGTCGACCCATCTCGCGGAATTGAAGGCGTTCTTAACATCAAGCGTTGCCAGCACGACTATCGGTCTAGTCGCATGACACGCCTCATCTGTTCTAGCGACCGACGCTGTTACTTCGCGCACCGCGCCTATCACCGATCGACCCTTCCTGAAACCGTGCTGGTTATCGGAAAGATCGCCTGCTTCCCGAATCGCTCCCTGGATCCTTGGCCTAAGAAGCAGCTCAGCTGTTTTCCCCATCGTATCGAGCAGACTAAGAGGTCTGTAAGCGGATGGAGAATTTGGGTCCCCTTTATTTTTATCGATGAGAACCAATCGCGCCCTCTTCCAGCGGTAGCCGAATACCCCCTCTACCAAACATGTATTGTACATTCAAGCAGTATCTGTGGCGTATTGTCATAATTAATTGTACTGAAACTAAATTTAATAACCAAATATGTAATAAACGTATAAAGTATTTAATATCTCAATTATGAATAATACCGTCCGTTTCTTCCTGAGAGTGTAGTCATTATTCTCAGACTTCAGAGTTTAAATAAAGAGTAAATTTATAGTTCCTAGTTACTTGTACTACCTAAAGTCCTTATAGAATAAATTGCGATTTCGAATTTGGTGATAATTAAGGAATAAAACTAATAATAGTAATTTTTTTCATAAGCATAGTCGAATTTATCAAATCTTACTTAAACAAATTATTATATTTACCTATATTTTATTTAGTAATTTCATTTTCAAAAATAAATGCTATGGTTTATCGATATTTGTATTAATGATTTGATTTTGTTTTTCTTTTGTTTTTCTTCAAAATGCCCAAGAAACCTCAGGGAAGAAAAAGTCTTTCGGCTATACAAGAAAACTTCGCTTAAGGTGATGTTAAATCCCCTGTTACCGACAAATACGGGGAACCACTACTTTGATTCAATTTTCAATTTTGAGAAAATATCTCTCTGGAAAGTTGTTGTTTTTGACTAGAACAATAACGTTTCATAAAGATATTTGTTAGAAATTGAAAATTTAATGAGAAAAGTGGATCCTCGTATTTGTCGGTGACAGATGCCTTTTAGCATCACCTTAAATGAAAAGGAACAATCACAAGAGTAAAAAGAAAAGTGAAAACAGTGAACCTGAACATGGTACTACTGCAGATGTCCCACTTATAAAAAATCAAAAAAATCTGGATTTGGAGAGCAAGGAAACTGTTGTTAAAAAATTATCACAAGGAGTTTCTTGTCAGTCAGTTCATGAAGTCACTGTGCATCGTATAAAAAAATAAAGACAACATTGTGTAGCAAATGGAGTCTTTAAAACAGTGTGATGGTGATTTAAAGAAAACCAAAGTGTCTGGAATCGAAGATAGTATTCTGGAGAAAAGGTTATATGCTTGGGTGTTACAGCAAAGAATAGCTAATCATCTATTAACAGATGATCTAATCGCAGAGAAGGCTCGTCGAATAAACAGTAACCTGGAAGGCCCGGCTGAATTCAATGCAAGTTATAAATGGGTTCGAGAATTCAGAAAGAGACATAAAATTCAATATTCTGCAATGTAAGGAGAAAGACTATCAGCCAATCAATCTGCAGCATCACCTTTTTGTGTTAGTTTGACTAATTTTTTGATTTTGATTTGTGCCAATGAAAAGGGAGCAGCTGGAGGTAAAATTCACAAAGACAAAGTGCTATTTGTTTGCCGATGCCACAGGAATACATAAGATTCCATTGTTGGTTATTGGTAAATCGACAAAGCCAAGATACTTAAGAAATGTTTACATGGCAAATCTTCCTGTCATGTATGCATCTAAAAAAATGTATGGATAAACAAGAAAATTTTCAAGGAATGGTATGTAAACTTATTTTTACCCAAAATTCAGAATATTTATCCAGATTCAGCAGAAAATCCAAGAAATATCTTAAAATTAACTTTAAAAAAAGTGAAAGGTTAGGCGAGTTTGATGTATTCCGCAAAATTATCATGGAGCAATACAATAATCTATTTGATAAGGTAAGCCATAGATTAAAAAAGTAATGAAATCAATGGAAAATAGTCAAGTTTTAAATACATAAATAATTATAAATAATTTAGCAACGAACTTACAGATAAAAAAGAACTGAGATCAATCAAACAAAGTCAAGTTTATTATATTTAATCATAATAAAGCAAAAATATTGTTGTGTTCAATCAAGGGCTTACTTAACTTAAAGTTACGTTATATAATGATCAATTACAAACAACTCTCAAGATACTTACTACGTAACTTGCCATGCCCGTTTTATTTTGTTTATGGTGTTGTCCATCAGTAACTTTCTACAAACTTATTTGCGTACGTAAACTTATAAAAATGTTTTTTTTATATAATGATATGTATTATCAATGATGATTACATAACACATATTTGTAAATATAGTTAACAAAAAGTGTATAATATGACATAATTTTCCTAATGTCTAAACAAATTATAGAAGTTACACATGAGTTATGAAAATTTTATTCATTTTAAAATAAGTAAATATGTAGAGACAATTAATTTTTAAAAGAGTTATATCTATTTTTGTATATTCAAAAACTATGTATAAGTACCAATATAATGTGCGAAAAAGTTAAAATATTAATGAATTAGATATATATCACGTTCTAACATATAAAAAGAAAATTTTAGTTGTTCACCAATAAACAAAATGAAACGGGCATGGCAAGTTACGTAGTAAGTATTTTGAAAGTTGTTTGTAATTGATCATTATATAACGTAACTTTAAGTTAAGTAAGTCCTTGATTGAACACAACAATATTTTTGCTTTATTATGATTTAATATAATAAACTTGACTTTGTTTGATTGATCTCAGTTCTTTTTTATCTGTAAGTTCGTTGCTAAATTATTTATAATTATTTATGTATTTAAAACTTGACTATTTTCCATTGATCTCGTTATTTTTTTAATCTATGGCTTACCTTATCAAATAGATTATTGTATTGCTCCATGATAATTTTGCGGAATACATCAAACTCGCCTAACCTTTCACTTTTTTTAAAGTTAATTTTTTTTAGAGATTTCTCTTTAGAAGTAAAAAAAATATGTTTCTAGAAATACGCGTTTAAAGTTTTTTGTTTCGATTTTTGGCAAAAAATAACTGGAGTTTCATACAAAAAATTCCTTAAATAATTCAGTAAGAATCAAGACTTATTATTTTTTCTTGATAAGATTTTTACGCCTGGTACACTTAAAAAAGTGTAAAATTGCTTAAGTTACAAATAAAGGAAGGTTTCCGTTGACAGATCAGCCCCGAGCAACTGTAGTCTAACAACTATAGCAAATTTATAAATAAGTCTGAAAAAAATTTTTTAGTTAAAATTATAAAGTTTATATCTACGTTAAACAGGATTTAGATTTTGGAAAATTATTAGAATAGGCAATCGCAAAACATATCGATGAATTAGCCCCGGTCTGCCCTATGTATGTGTACGCATGTATGGACCAAAATTTGTGTTCACTACAACATTTTAAGGGATACTACGCGCTCATTTTTGCAAACATATTACATAAGTTTGAACTTATAACTGATTACATTTTGAAGCTGAATGGATAATACTAGACTAATTGTTTAACAAAAATAATAATTTAGTAAAATTTATAAAAATTGAAACAACTTTTGTTGTCATTTTATACGTTAAACTTGTCAATAATATGTGTCAACAATAACTATTAAGTGATTTTTGCAAAAAAATGTTCTTTATTTTTGCAATTGTTATCGTCATTTTATACGTTGAATTTGCCAAAAATATATACATTTTCATAAAGTAGGCGTAATTTTCTTTTGATTGATATATCTAACAATAACTTTAGAATTACTCTTGTGAAATAATAACAAAATATTAGCTTCAAGTTTCTTAATACTTTAAATATGTAAAAAATATGTACATTTCTTTAAATATCTAACAATTAGTTTAAAGCTATTTTAGTGGAAGTAGGTATCATGACTTTGAATTTTAAATACACATTTTTCAACAAAATTTTAATCTGGGTACTGCAAATATATAGAATATATTGTACATTTTGAAAGTATACATGATTTCGTTTAAATAGATATATTTGTTTATTATTTCGAATTAAAAATAAAGATACTTAATGTAGATAACCTATAATTATGTGCTCCAGACATGGCTTATATAACAAACTTCTTTAAGAGAAAAAAAAATTTTCTTCAATTTTAATTAATATTTTAAATTTTAATTAAATAATAAATTCTTATACCATACATTAAGCACATCAAAAAGTTAATTTGAAGAATATAAGGAAAATTTTGTATAATTCGTGAGTTACTTAGACAACTGTTAATTAATCATTTTTAAATCAAGTAAATACCTATATTCTTCTTAAAATTATGAAAAAAAAATTATTTAATTACAAAAGGCAATACCAAAATTAAATATGATATAAAAATGAATTTTATTTATTTATTTACTTATTTATTTATTTATTATTATCTTAGATTTATCGAAACTGTAATACTAATTTATTATTACTTTCAGTTAATTTGTACCCAAGTCATTTAAATACATAAAAATTTATATATGCTTTTAAAATTATCAAATCTTAACTCTAAACATTTTTATTAATATCTTAATTGAAGCGCAAGAATAAAGTCCGCCCGTAAGCTCTAGAAAATTTAAAACCGAATCGGCGCGCAGGTGCGAGAGAGACAGCACCATAGGAAAATAACGGCTGGCGCCTTCTCGCGGAGACTATTCAACTACCGCTTTTGAGAACCAACCGCTCCATAAGAATCGTTCTTCTATATAGGTCTATATTCGTTGGCAATACCCAGCCGTATGTGCGGCCAACTTAACGGTCCTCTCACTTATATATTTGTTGCGGCTAACTTCACGGTCCTTTTACTTTTCGGGCTGGAGAAAGAAAGTTGATATACTTTCAGCATTTGAGAATTACATACTCGTTTATTATGACATAAAATAACTTTTTGGCTAATATTTTTGTTGGAAATCATAGTTTAGCACGAAAAAATGCTATTAAGTCGAAATAACTTGGTAATAATAGTAATAAGTACTTGTTATCGTATAAAGAAAAATCCGAACACCAATATAGAAGTAAATAGTAGCGCGGGCGCTGCGGCTTCGTCTGCTTCTCAAACTCGCCTGTGTGGCGCTACTGCGCCACTTGATATAAATATATTTTGTTCTGCCTTTTAATAAAGATCTTCTCATAAAAATACATAACTATGCTCTATTAAAAGATTATCAAAGTTTTTTGAATTTTAAAGTCCACGGAGATTAAACCAATTCTACAGAGATTACGCAAATGATTTAAAACGTTTCAGTTAACATTTTGGTAAGTTAAAAACATAATTTAAACAGTTAAAAAGTATACAAATAGTATAAGTCAAGTTGTTTTATGGATATAACTAGATGTTTAGTACTTTTATTATCATTTAAAAAAAATAACACTTTTTTCTATCATTAAATCAATGTATTCAGAATAGTTAATAAAATAATAAAATGAAATAAAATATAATAATGAACTTTGAATTATATATTTGTTATATTTATTCATAAAATAAATTACACCTGAAAAGAAACTGATTATTCATCATAGACTGTTTATAAATTAGGAATAAACAAAAACAATCGGAATAACTATACAATTATATTGACTTCATTTAATTTTTTTAAATGATTTCTTGTCCTTATTCTTTAATTATTTTACAAAATTTTACTTCGTTCATTTGCGCAATTACCATGACTATATTTATTAACCTTCGATGTACTGTAAAGTGGAGTGTCTTGGGCTACTATATTAATTAATTAAAATGATTTTTTATGAGCCTACCCTGGTAGAAATCTTATCGTGTCGCCCACATTCGCTATAACGGCCTTTGTAGGCAAACTAGATAGTACTAGACTGTACAAAACTCAATAAATCCACACAGATGTACATAGTTTTCTCAATAATAATATGTACGTATACAATCTGTGAGGTTATATATTATTTATTGAACAGAACTTTTATTGTAAAAATTAATGTTAAAAAAAGTTTCACATGCAAGTTTTCAATTATAATAATAAGATCTATAGTTCTATTCATACTATTTACATATAAAAGTAGTCAGAAAGCATATCTAACCTAAGAAATGAAAATTTAGAAATAATGTTCCTTGCATATGAAAAACAGTGATCACAAAATAATGTTATTGATTGATGTAGTTGTCTCTTGAAAAGTAATATATAAATAATAATAATATCATATGTACAAATATGTACTTTATGACATGCTTTATTTAAAAACTAGAATTTTAATTTCAGAATTGCAAATAATTTTGTATCCATATGTGAGTTCGTATAATACATAAACTGCTCATCCGTGACAACATTTTCAAAGACAAACACAATAGTCGAACACATGTAAACGATAATTTTCTTTATAAGTAACAATTATTTACATTTACTTACATTGGTTATAGGTCAATAATAGCATGTAAATACCTGTAAATCAAAATAATACATAATAATCATAATAGATTATGCTTATGTTTCTTAAAACATAACCTTGAAGTGGCTGTTATTGTCATAATTTTGCTTATCCAGTTTTATCGGGGCTAATAATATGGGAAACTAGAAGGGACGACCGTTACACGCCTTTGTAGTAACTATCTTTTTTTTTTTTTTTTTAACGTCGCCATGTTTATGCTTCCATGTGGTGCTAATCGACGACGGGGGTCTGCGGTGTGTTTGTAAACAAAGCACATGTAATTTTTACAGTGGTGCTTGTATCAATCGGCAGAGACTAGGATTCGAACCCGGGTCACCGGCGTGGGAATCCGACACTCTACCGACTGAGCCGCCGCAGGCCCTAGTTTGCCTACCTAGATCTACACAGCGCGAGATTATTCTACATAGATCTATAAAGTGGACGGGATAAATTTCTACGAGGGTAGTAAACAATTAAGTATAAGATAGACCGTATAAATAGTTCAAAGTAAAATTAATTTAAATGAAAACAAATTAGCTTATCCTCAATTGTATATTTAAAATCTACGAAATTTAAATTTGTATGTTTTCCCTCGTTACCGCTAGATGGGAACTAGTATTTTGTTCCCACTAGTAAATTTTAATTTTACCATTAGGGGCCTGCGGCGGCTCAGTCGGTAGAGTGTCGGATTCCCACGCCGGTGACCCGGGTTCTAATCCTAGTCTCTGCCGATTGATACAAGCACCTTTGTAAAAATTACATGTGCTTTGTTTACAAACACACCGCAGACCCCCGTCGTCGATTAGCACCACATGGAAGCACAAACATGGCGACGTTAAATAAAAAAAAAAAAAAAAAAGCTTATCCTCAGTGACTTGCTGAGGTAATTTATTTTCATGGCATCGCCCAAGACACTCCACCGGCCCAAATGACCTCACCATACGGTACCAACCACAGTTTATACTGGTAAAAAAGAAAGACAACTTAAATAATAATGTTAACAATGAGTTTGAAAATCAGATTAATAGAAACTTAGTTAATTAAAATTTATATTTAAAAACTAAAATATATTATAAAATCAATATCGTACTTTTACTATAAGATGTGCTTCTTAAGGAGTGGAACATTTAGTCGGTGGTACTACTCATAAATTACTCTCATTGTTTAGACTTTTAAGTGATAGAGAAGATAAATAAAGAAATTACTAAAACTGCCAATCATTTAGGTTAATAAGTAAGTCTAGTGCTTATATCTGCGAAAAACTCTTTGAACGAACCTTATGCGGCATTTCTAACTGATGTTATGAAATAATTTTATAATTTCTTGTTAATTTAATACTTTTTAGTAAGAATTTTATTAAAATGCATATTCCTAACCCCACGTTTCATGTATTAAGGTTGATAGACAATTGGTTAGTTTACGAATATCGACAACTGGTTTCGAGCGTCAATTAATAATCAAGAATTGGTTCTATGGAATTTTTATAATTTAAGTAAAATATTAAATAAATACATTAAAAAATATGTTCAAAACCATCATTACTATTATAACTAAATAGTAAATTAACTGATAAGACCACATTCAAATTAATTTTATCTTTAAAAACATCTTTTTTTGAGAAAGGAATTTCGGTCTTACGTTGTGATCGAAAATTGGGTCCACTACCTTATTATAACTCATTTCAATACTGACCCATGTTCAAATTTTGCAGAGCTAATGTTAATAATAGTATTTATAATATATTCGTTTCATATGAATTGTCGCGTAAGAGGACCCATTTTTAGACGATACTATTTAAATATATTTTAATACTCACATTAAAACAAAATATTTTTAATTGTATTATTATAATACATATAATAATTTTATTATCATATATTTATTTAAATATGATAACCGTGTATTTACTATAATAAATTTAAGTAAAACATGTTACAATTGCAAATGTCAGTGTTATTATACTAAAGAAGTAAAGTATATACCTCGGAGATAATAGCCCACGGAGATTAAAAACTCAACTTTTTTAATAATATTTTGGTAATAAATAATAATTTTAAGAAATGAACTTACATACGAATAAATAGAGCCTAATCAGTAAGCAGAGGCTAGCGAGTGTTTCAGATAGCAAGAAGGCAGAAGCTATATCGGAGTGATATTTATTCTAGTTCCTTGATGTGGCCGTGGCCTTAAGGTTCGCGTTGTGGCGGTCGTCGGGCTGGACTTCCAGCAGCAGCATTCTCGTCGACCCAGCGCAGCAACAATAGCAGACAGCAACAGGCGTCCGGTTTCGAGGTTAAGAGTGCCGAGCACGTGGGCGCAGCGCAGCGTGCAGCAACTCGGCAAGGTAGCGCGCACGCCCTCTCGTGGGCTCAAGTTATCACCTCGTGGCGCAAGCGTGCGAGCGAGCGCAGGCGCTTGATTGGCGGAGAATGTAGCTTCGCACAGTGGCGTGATGCTGACGCCACACCGCGGGCTTTTTGAAATTCAGATTCGCAGAGGAGAGTAATAGATTTTCTCTTCCTTATGCCAAATTAATTACAATTCCGAATTGTCCCCTATTTTATTATCAGTTTACACTGCACATACACTACCCGAGAATGTCACTTTACCGCGGAATCGACGAGTGTCTCTCGGTGCGAGAATCGAGTTCGATTACGGGATTAATCACATTTTTTCATTTTAAATAAAAATGTTACTGTACAGCATTGTTTTTTATTTAAAGTTTTTAAAGCGCGACTACACTTCTATTTCATGTAAACCACGTGAAAATCCGGCTCGAAGGACCAAACGTTCGCGCACTAGCCGACCAAATTAGTATTTATTCGAAAAGGACGTTTTAGCTATCCTTAAAATAATTGACGCGGCTTTAGTGTTGAGCAAATGCAGCGGAGCACTTGCATGCGGCCTTAACATATACAAATAAAAGTTATTAAGAAAATTACTTTGTTTGTTTTTGTATTTTTATCCACAGCGTAACTGGATACCGAAAAAGAATCAGTTTGATCTTTTTGTTTCAGTTGAGTGCAACAGACACCAATTTTCAAAGTGATTTTTGCAAGACTACGTCGAAAACTGCTAATTTCTCAATCGCAAGCGGCTATGTTCTAATACAAAAATAATTTTGTTCAAAAATATTCGTTGTACAGGCTCTTTAAAGAAAATCCCTAACTTACCCATTCTTTTTCTTCATTTTAAATGATAACCACCCGTTTACGGGACCTAGCCACCTTAAAATTACAAATAAATTTATTATACATTATTATCAGCTGAGGATAAATTATTCATCATATTAATATTACCTATTTTTATTGTAAATTTATACATTTTATCAAAATATAACTAAAAAATAAATTTCTTTTTGTTGGCACTAGGTCTCTTTGTTCGACCATAAAACATACTGCTATATTTGTTCAGCTATCGCAAGGTTTTGTAAGACAAACTGATCGAATCAAGGTATTTGAGGTTTTATTGTGTTCAGAATACATATAATTAGGTAATAAATGTGCGAATTCGAAAAACAAAATTATTGACCAAAATTATAGCCTATTTAAGCCTGAATTATCCAATATGTTAAAAACTTTATCATAAAATATTGTTTAAATAGGCTATAATTTTGGTCAATAATTTGGTTTTTAAGTACCCATATTGATAACCCAATTATATGTATTCTGAACACAATAATACCCCGATTCTCTCAGTTTGACTCTCAAAACCTTGCGGTAACTGAGGAAATATAGCAGTATATATTATAGCCAAACAAAGAGACCTAGTGACCATAAAATAAATTTTTCTAATTTTTACCGTTATATTTTGATAAAATGTTCAAATTTACTATAAAAAATGGGTAATATACGGTAAAGATTTCATTCTCGTCTAAAACTATGTAACCAATTTATTTTAATTTTTAAGATGGTTAGGTCCCTTAAGGTTTATATTGTTTAGTGATTAATATTTTATTATTTAAACTTTATATTATAGGTGTTAATCTATCGTTCCAAGGTAGACATAAATAAATTAAATAACTCTATTTATCACTCAGAATAATCCATCTTTTATTAGATTAAAAGTTTGCGACGTTTCGGGAGTTTTTTCGAAATACTCCCCTCATCATGGCTACACAAAAATAAATAAATTTATAAGTAACTAGATTAAATTACAAATTATGCCACAAACTGTATAAACAAAATACGAAACAAAAAACAATAACATTGAATTAAATTTACGATAAACTTAAACGTAAAACAACTCATAGACAGCGTCGTGACAACTATGGAACATAGTTGTATGCTATAATGGCACCTCTAAAAAACCTCATTTACGTGCTTTTAAAATACTTGAAAATAAAATAGTATAAAAGTAAAAATTATAACAAAAACCGTTAAGCAAAAGGAAAAAAAACTTAAGAGCAGTATCTTGTTGTATAAAAGATATGTTGACGACTGCTTTCTTATTAACAAAACTGAAGACACAGGTATTATTTTGAATACTTTTAATAATGATAATGAACAAGTTCAATTTACATTAGAAACGGAAAAAGATAATAAAATTAGTTTTTTAGATATTGAAATTATTAGATCAGATAACAAAAAAGCGATTACTAATTGGTATAGAAAGCAGACAGCCTCAGATTGGTATATAAATTTTTTATCACATCACCCCCTTTCTCAAAAAATCGCGCTAATATATAATTTGGTTGACAAGTGCATTAAGCTTTCGGACCCCAGTTTCCATAAGGACAATCTTAAAATTGCAAAATCATATCTTTTAGACAATAATTTTCCTCTTAAGTTTATTAATAAATACGTTAATAAAAGATTGCACCTTATTAACAACATTAATAATAACAACTCTAATTTTAACAATGCCAACAAACGGTTATGAATGAGGAAACCGAAAATGGTCCTTCCGTTTGTTAAAAATATCACATTTAAAATCAATAAAAAACTTAAGAAATATAATGTAATACCGATTAATAGAATAATACATAAATTTAATCATATGATTGGACTAGGTAAAGATAGACTCGATACCTTAGATAATCCCAATGTTGTATACAATATTGATTGCAAACAGTGCCCAGCGACGTACATTGGTTTGACCAAACGACGCTTGGAAAAACGAAAAAAAGAACACGAGAAGGATGTGGAGGTTAATAAGCCCTCGTCAGCACTAGCGAAACACGCCAATGAAAAGAAACACGCAATAAATTTTAATAAAATCAAAATTTTAGATTGGGAAAAATTTGGAGCAAACGTACATTCTCTGAAATGTTAAACATATATTATCATACTAATACATTAAATAAAATGGAAGACACTAATTTTTTGAAATATGTCTATAAAAATTCACTTAATTTAATTAAAATACATTTCGAATAATATTTTTGTTTGTTCTTTGACTTTTGGGTACTGTATTATTTTCCATTTATGCATTAAAAATATTTTTATAAATCCTTTCTTGTTGGTTATATCTTTACAATTGTGCACATTATACATTTGCATTTCCTCCAATTTTTACAAATAATTTTAGTCGAGTCCTCAACTCTTAGAGATCCGGACACTATACTAGCGAGGAGGTATTCTATACTTCTTCAAGTGTTACGAATGGATTTGCCGTGTCTCTCGCGAGAGGCTCCGGGCTGGCTGTGCGAGATCCGGAGCGCAGACATGCATGGAGGTGTGCGCTTTGCTTGTTGGACGACGGATGTTTGGGGATTTCCCGTTCGCCTTACTGCTCCGATTCGCGCTGCCACCTGCTTGTGTGCAACCTCCTGTTGCTCTGTGGTCTGCGTGCGTTCGCTCTGCGAGTTGGGAGCCACACACTCCTCAACAAAGTATAATTTTGGATACTGCGAGGGATTCGGTAAGTTTTATCTGCACTTAGTTGTCTCTGAATTCGCAACCATGTAACAGCTTGGGATTTCGCGTGGCCGGTACGTACTACCGGCATTCAGGGCCAATTCTAGTATGTGTGTTTCTAGCAGTTTGAGTAAGTTGTTGCTTAACGGTTTTTGTTATAAATTGTATTTTTATAAATTTTTATTATCAAGTATTTTAAAAGCACGTAAATTTGTTTTTTAGAGGTGCTATTATAGCATACAGCTATGCTCCATAGTTGTCACGACGCTATCCATGAGAGTTGTTTTACGTTTAAGTTTATGTAAATTTAATTCCATGTTATTGTTTTTTTATGTTTCGTATTTTATTTATACAGTTTGTGGCATAATTTGTAATTTAATCTAGTTACTTATAAGTTTATTTATTTTTGTGTAGCCATGATGAGGGGAGTATTTCGAAAAAACTCCCTAAACGTCACAAACTGTTAATCTGATAAAAGAGGGATTGTTCTGAGTGATCAATGGAGTCATTTAATTTATAAACTTTATATTATTGAAAAATACCCCACTTCAGGTAGATTTAATTTAAATTTATTACTATTGCAATTGGCTTTGTTTGGAGTAGTTGTTAGGTTCTAGGGATTATTTTTACGTTTTCCATTAATTTAAAACTCCTTGTATGCACACATCCGAATCGCGTTATATATTAACTTTAAGCTAGTAAAAATATTTATGATTAGCAAATGATTATACGTATCATATGTGACGTACATTACAAGTATGACTTTGCCTTGACAGACAGCCTTGACTGGACAATTGTCTTCTGGAACTTCAACAGGAGATCAACAGTATATTATCGATAACCTTACGTTTTTCTTATGCCTATAGAGCAATAGAGCGGAACTAAAGTGCAACATTTTTGACACGGCGCAAATGCTCTAAGTGGGCAATAATGTCAGAAGAGGGCGAAAAAATTATTTTTTTGTAACAACACATACACGATTTTTATGTTTTTTCACCCTCAAAACCAGGTCTAAAGTGACCGTTTGCCGATCAGCGGGCGTAAAGTGAGTACTTTGAAAATTAATACATGTGTTACAAATAATATATTATTCACTACGGGTGAGGGCTTTTCTTGACCGACTGTGAGTTTACAGTACGAGTCGTAGGCGAGTGTGTATATCGAGCTGGAGACGAGTACTGCCAACACATTTCTCGCCCTCGGTACACAATATACTATTATGTCACACTTGCACGTAAAAGCATTTTTTCCTGCCCATATAGCGGGATTAAAGCGGCCGTTTTCAGCCCAGCGGGCGAAAAGACGGTAGAGGGAAAAAATTTACTTTAAATCCGGTGTAGCCGACGTGAAGTAAATTTCACTCTAAAAGGGTTTAGGTACCCTAAACATCAGATATCATCCGGATGATACCACATGTTTAGGTCTGCCTAAACACTCTAGTAGGCTGATTTGCGAAAATAAAGCCCATGTGAGTAACCCCCCCCCCCTCCCCTCCCAAACATGAAATACCATGCGGATGATACCACATGTTTAGGTGGACCTCTATTAGACTGATTTCAGTAGGCTGATTTTACTCTCTAACAAGAGTGTGTTTGCATCGTATCGAAGATCGTGTTCCGCTTCATTGGCATACAACAAACAAATTATCAATACATATTTGACAAACAATGCTATGTGCACCGTGGAGGAGAGGCCTTTCTCGTCCGTATGCGATTGCAATAATCTTTAGATGGCAATACGTTCGAAAAGTTGTTCTTTTCTTCCCTCGGACGGAAAGTGCGGAAAGTGAATATTATATGATATATGTGGCGCCCCCGGTTTATCGCCGGAAGCAGCACCTCTGTCCCCGGGAGCTGTACTAGCTCGGCAGAGGCGGCCATCTTGGGCTTGCTTCTCCCCCACCTCGAGGTGGCGAGAAGCGAGTCAGAACCAGCTTGCCTCTCGTGCCGATCGGACGCATCGGCAGCAACCCGCGCGATGCTCGACGCTTATTGTACCCTACGAACGAAAATCCAATATAGCCTAGTTTACTTCAATCATCGTCTTTTCTCTCACCTTTCCTGGGAACGATTTCCAAATATATAGTCGCCTTCGGCTCGTGCTTTTTCGTGCATATATGAAAGCGTTCGAAAAGTTGTTCTTTTCCTCCCTCGGACGGAAAGTGCGGAAAGTGAATATTATATGAAAATATTGTATGTAACCATAATATTAGAATTGTGAATTGTGCTTACGGGAAACCGGGGAAACTTTAAAAACTTTTTGTTTAAAACTTTTTAGTTTTTATAATCTTTTTTAAAATCATTTTTGTGATCGGTGGTTATCAAGTTTGGGCGTTTGGTTAGCTGAAATAGTTTTTTTAGGTCTGCGTTTGCAATTATTATTATTTTACTGGAATTATTTAAATAAACTTGTTTTACGAAATTATCCTGAGTAATTCATAAATTACACGTATTTAAATGGGGAAACTGGAATAAATCACCTTTTACTTGATTCATATTTCAGATTGTTCGGAAACTTTAACAACCAATGTAACTCATTTAAGTTAGTAGAAAAAGTAATTTTTTATATAAAACCCGGAGTTTACAGTGTATAAATATAGTAGAAAAGTGTTTTTATTCAAGTAACCACATCCTACAAAATTATTTTGGGAATAGATAACTAACCTATTTGTTCACTAATCAAATCGCTTGAAGCGTCAAAATCTTTGTTTTATTAAGCTTTATATAAATAAGAACTATTGTGTGATGAATAACTTGTTTCAATAACTTGACACAACTTATATATTAGCAAAAGTTACAAAAAGAAATTAAAAAATCGTAAGTTTCCGAATGAAATTTCCTTAGTTGATGTATTGACATGCATTCTTCGGTAAAAATGTTCAATTTTGATGACCATTTCAGTGTACCGTATCAATGCAAATACGGGAAAAAAGTAATTAGTAATTAAGTAAAAAATTACTTTTTTCCCCACTAAATGAATATTTCTTCACAATTTTTTACAAATACTCTCGAAATGCGTGATTTTCTGCGCTACTTTTAGATATGAAAAAAGGCCTATTTCATGCCTGAGTTGAAAAAGAATTATTATAATGACTTATTCAGTTGATTGTAATAGTACTTTCCGAGGGATCGTACTAGTATTCATAAGGGCAATCGATACATTGTCTACATATTCTGCTATAATCGAAAAAAAGCAGATCGCAAAAGAGAGGGTAACGCAAGGCACGCCAACGGGCTGGTAAGAAAACGTTACGCATATACAGGGCCATCTGCGCACAGGCTTTACCATAAACTTAGTCTTGGAGAAGCATGGCATCAGTCGCCGGTGCAGACTCTTACGGAACCCATACGAGCTCTTACGAAAGTTTACGGACTCTTACGGAAGGCATGCGAAGTCTTACGGAAGCATTACGGACTCTTACGAAAGCTTTCGGACTCTTACGAAAGCCTTACAGACTCTTACGGATACTTTACGGACTCTTACGGAAGCCATACGAACTCTAACGGATACCTTACGGACACTTACGGACTCTTTACGGACTCTTACGGAAACCTTACGAAATCTTACGGAAGGCTCGAACACTTACGGAAGTCATACGAACTCTTGCGGAGGCCTTACGAAATCTTACGGAAGGCTACTAACACTTACGGAAGTCATACAAACTCTTACGAAAGCCTTACGGACTCTTACGGACTTTTACGGAAGCTATATGAACTCTTACGGAAACCATACAAACTCATACAGAAACCTAACGGACTCTACGAACTCTTACGGACTCTTTATGGACTCTTATAGACTCTTACGCCCTCTTTACGAACTCTTACGGAAGCCAAGGTCTTATGGACTCTTCACGGTGTCTTACGGACTCTTTATGGACTCTCATGGTAGCCATACGAACTCTTACGGAAGCCTTACGGAAGCCATACGAACTCCTACGGATGCCTTACGGATACTTATGGACTCTTTACGAAGTTCATACGGAAGCCATACGAACTCTTACGTACTATTTACGAACCCTTACGGAAACCTTACGGAAGCCATACGAACTCTTACAGAAGCCTTACGTAAGCCATACTAACTCTATGCGGAAGCCTTCCGGACACTTACTGATTCGCTAAACGTAATTAATTATGAGCAGATTTATAGAAGCGAAATGGCTTTTACATTTTTAAGTTTATGAATTAATATATTTGGATATGTATAGTGATTAAATCAAGGGCCACATTTTGCACGTATCCGTACAAGGTATGATACGAAACTTCCGAGACCGGTCCGTGGACCTTATACTTTGATTTTGTGGTCCTTAACCTTCTCAAAATTTCGTGTGCATTCATTTTTAATGCTATTTTGTACATTATACACTACATCGGTATTTATTTTATAGTTATGAATTTTATCGTTGAAATAAAAAATGGTTCACTTAAAACAATCCCTTATTTCAATAAATACAGCAGATTGAAAATTAATTCTCTCAAAAGCTTTTCATTTTCGGCATCCGAAAGTTTGATTTTTGTCTCTTCCCTCATGACGTCACTTCCAATTTCCGGTTTTATTTCATACACAAATATATATACCGATACATATCAATGTGTATAATAAAAAGGTTATACATGCGTGATGGTATTAAAATTTTAAGTTGTGTGAAGGACACAGTAAATTTCATGTGTACCTATAATTTGTTATCTAAATAAAAAAAATTAAAATCTTGCATCATCATCGCCCCCTTGTCGCTATCTCGCATACGAATCAAGCCATAACCATCAGCTGATTTTGGTTTGATATTGGTTTCATAATTTTTTTACAATAATATCACAGCGGATACATTAATTTTTTATAAATGCAGTAATTATTTTCAAATAATTGAACGGATAATGCTACTTATGTGATCTAGATATATGGTCGAGAACGTTCGCCTTTAGGAATCAAAACTTCATCAATGCTGCTAAAACTGGCGGTCTCCTGCCCCATACTCTACTGTCTTTGTTACTCCTTCGTGGAAATATTTTAGTCAAGTATAAATATTTCAAAAAAATGTTAAATTTAAAAAAAAACATCTTCGTATAATATCCCCAATTTTGCAAATTCAGATACTAGATTTTTCATTAAGGGGACAAGATGTCATTTAATCCTAAAAATTAATTCATAAAACTGTCTCATTAAAAATGTATCCTTCTTAAAATTTTCTTAAGGAGATGTGAAAGTGAACTAATAATCCCTACCTTACCGGCATCACATTTATATTTTTTTCTTTGCAATAAATAAATATTTGTAAAAAATGCCATACCATCCCCTCCGAATTCTTACCAGGATCCCTCAGTTAAATTTTCAAAAACTTTCATTATTACCTCCTGGTTCTTAAGAGAAGTTCGAATCTTCTGTCCTTGTCTAATCCCGTTTTTATTATTTATTCAAATTGTAGTTTGTTAATTGAAATACTAAAAGTTGGCCCCAATTGGTATTAAAATAAGGAATATTTTGAGAACTTAAAATGTATTTAACATTGTTTCCTTTTCGAAAAAACTTCGCAACAGGAAAATTAAGGTTAGCTTTTTCGTTCCGAAGTTTTCTCGAAAAGGAAATAATGTTAGATACTTTTTAAGGTCTCAAAATATTCCGTATTTTAATACCAATTGGAGCCAACTTTTAGTTTTTCAATTAAACAAACTACAATTTGAATAAATAGCAAAAACGTGATTAGACAAGGACAGAAGATGCGTACTCCTCTTAAGGGTATAGATACATCTGTGGCGCCCCCGGTTCATCGCCGCAAGCAGCGCCTCTGTCCTCGGGAGCTGTACTAGCTCGGCAGAGGCGGCCATCTTCGTGCTCGCTTCTCCCCCACCTCGAGGTGGCGATAAGCGAGTCAGAGCAGTATCAGCTTGGCTCCCGTGCCGCTCGCACGCTACGACCGAGCCCGCTCTGCGACCGCTGTAAATACACAATAAAGACCATCTACACGACTTCTCGTCTTGGCGTTCAATCTCTCCCCCTTCCTAAGGAACGATTCCCAAACATCTATACATTTTAAATTAAATAAATAATAATAATAATAATATTTAATTTTTTCTTTTAATACCTTTTTGAGAAAATTAAGTTTTTTTATCGCATAGTACATGTTTTTTCTCGGTAGATCTGAATATTTTATCATAATATATCAGAAAATAACTTTTAAAAATATGTTTATGGACCTTAAGTCTCTTTGATCGGCTATAATGAAATCTGTATATCCCTTTACCTACCGCCAGGTTAGAGAACCAATATGATCAAAATGGGGTTAAGGTCTTATTATGTTCATAGTGCATATAATTTTGGAGCTAATGTGGGGATTTAAAAATAAACATTATTGACCAAAATTATATTTAAGCCATATTTTATGATAACATTTGCAAATAATTGAAGAATTCGTGCTTAAATAGACTATAACTTTGGTTAATAATTTTTATTTTCAAATCCCCACATAGGTGGCATAATCATATATATGATGAACACAATATAACCTTAAAAACCATATATCGATTTTATTGGCTCTCAGAACCTTGCAGTGGATGAAGGAATATACAGATTTTTGTTGTGGCCAATCAAAGAGCCCTAACGACCATAAGAAAATTTAAAAAAATTTCTATTATATTTTGATAAAATATTTTTACCGAGAAAATCTGTGTTATATATGATGAAAAACTCACTTTTACCTTGAAATGTATTAACAAATAATTTAAAATTTAAAAGTGCATCTGTCCCCTTAAGGAGGTGTTAAAGTGAACTAATAATCCCTACCTTAGCGGCATCACATTTATATATCTTTTCTCTGCAATAAATAAATATTTCTTAAATAACGCAATACTATCACCTCCGTATTCTTACCGGGAACCTTCAGTTAAATTTTCAAAAATATCCATCATTAACTCCCGGAGACAAATGCGTTTGAAAATATAAAACTATAGTTAAATCGTCAAACGCAATTTTCTCCAGGAGGTAATAATGAAAGTTTTTGAAAATTTAACTGAAGATTCCTGGTAAGAATTTTGAGGGGATAGTATGGCGTTTTTCTTAAATATTTATTTATTGCAGAGAAAAAAATTTTAATGTGATGCCGGTAAGATAGGGATTATTAGTTCATTTTCACATCTCCTTAAGGTGATGGTGTACTCCTTATCTTAGTGCAGACTTAACGATAATGAGCGATTTTTTCTTCTCAATGAATTTTCGATCTGGCCGCTTCTCCCACGTTATCGCTTGCCTCCCGTACCAATAGCCGAAAACTAAGATTCCACAAGAAAATGCAAAGAAGGCTTGAACGCGAGAAAAGGCTTTTACCACTACTTTTTATTTCACCTGGATCAAATTTAGACCAAGTCATATTTGATTAATAAGTTAATTGTTCAGCAGTGTAATTCGAAAGTGGTGGATATTTTACATAGATAGTGTATATGGAATCTTAGTTTTCGGCTATCGGCGCAGGTAGCAAGCGATAACGTGTAAGGGGGGATCAGATAAAACATTCATTGAGAAAAAAAATTGCTCATTGTCGTTGAGTTTGCAACTAAGATAAGGAGTATATCATCACCTAAACTAGTGATTACTACTTCTTACGAGTACATCTCTCACCTTATGTATACAATTTGATGTAATTGAAACGTAACTTTAAAAAATTACATGTTTCTGTTTGGCGCCTCTCAAATTTCATCTTAAATGTATTGATTATTATTTATATAATTTTACTAGTGACTTTTGCTGATCGACTTTACTATGCTTGGCAAAATATAACCAATAAAATAAAAGTAAAAACCCTGCTCAAAAAGAAACTTTATGAGTTCTGTATCCTAATATAGAAAAAGAGATTCTGAAGACCGTGTGAATACATCATCTCACCACGATACGAAACCGATTAAATAAACTTCGAAATCCTTCGGAAGCTCGCAGCACGTCTTCAAAGCTGCGCTTTCTACGCTTTACATAACTCGGCCACTGCATGCACCGACACCAGTGGGTGGTACACTAGTTAGATAACGATCAACATAATCGCGAAGACCGATCCCCCCCGGGCCATATCCCACCTCCAAAGTTAAAAAAAAATCGATCGACTGTGCAGAACATAACATCATCTTCGAAAAATCAGCTTCGTACAACCGTTACGTAAAACTAACACACAGATATATACACTCAAAACAATAATCCATCCAGCATTCTCTTGAACTACTAGCAGCTTGTAGGAATACTGCCATCCACTATATACTGTAAAAAGACAATTTTTGTCAATAATAAGATTAAAATTGCATTTGTATAACTAAAACATGGCTAATCTTTTGGTGATCTTCAATATTCTTTTAATATACCTTATTAAGAAGTAATATACATAGTTTACATAGATTCTATTTTAATATTAAATAAAGGTGTTCAAAGTTGAAACTTAAACAATAGCTTATTTCTTTTTACGAGATATTAATTACTCGAAAAGAATGGACTGCTTATCTTAAGTTTTATATTATTAATAAAAGCACATTTTAGTTAATATCTTGATTTCATTTAAATCCGTCTTACGGTATTTCATGCTGTAAACGGCAGAACGCACAACAGTTCGTCAGAACAAAGAAAACAGAGAAACAACCACCACGAGTCCTCGAAACTAAAAAAAGACATGCTCAGATTGATACTCATAGCCATAAACCGATGCATCTGGGATAAGAAAATACGCATCATTTTTCCCTCGACCGTACGATTCTAATTCGCTCGATATTACTAATATTATACACGCGGCACCAGCAGCACCTCGAGCCTCGACTTAAAAGGGCTCGGGCGCGCGCGTGCATTGTCTTCCGAGAAATCCAATTATCATTGTGTACGTACAGAGCTGCTCGGCTTTTTCTTTTGTTCTGTGCACGGATGCCCCGGGAGGTGCGATTTGTGGAATGCGGAGGAGAGGAGAGGAGAGGAGAGAGAGAGAGAGAGAGAGAGAGAGAGAGACGCGACGCGCCGAGATGGGTACCTGGTTATTATGTCATCGGCTGAGCGGCTGATATTTTACCGACAAGTGTCGAAATCCACGGTGCACGGGTATGTATATATATGCATTGATGAGTCGTGTATCAGGTGTTTAACACTGGGACGAGCGGGATTACGTGTTTTGGCATTTTAGGGGATTCGGGCAGGAAGGAGTCGGGAATGGTGTTTTTAAGTAGGGGCACCCTAGATAATGGTTATTTTGGCCGTTTTCATTTTTTATGTTTTTCAAAAGTATCTCACGCTACAAAATTTGTGACCAAAAGATTTTTAAAAGTACAGAAGATAGTCCGGAATTATTTTTAATTATTTTGTTGAAATTATTTTTACGTGATTTTGTAAGACAATTTTGAAAAATCTGTAGCACGAGTTAAACAATATTGTTTTATGGATCTAAGGATAAGTATAATGAAAATGTTTAAAAGAGTAATTATTACAAGAGCCTCCTTTTATAGAAGGATACCCATTGTATAACAACTAATTTTCAAAGCGGAGATGTACAACTTATACCAACATATAGACCGAAACAGAAATTTAATTAAAACAATATTTGCTCCCTATTATTATAAGGGAAAACTAAATAAAAGGCTAATAAAATGTTCCCTCTTACCAAATAAATATAAGTATATACTTGCCGAGACCGGTCAGACACATTTTTAAATAATTAATTTTTAACTTTCTCTTCGTGTAGAGAATTTTTTTTTAGCTTAATTTTTTTATACTCTAAATTATCTTTGAATCAAAATTAACTACAAAGTTTTCCGGACTATCTTATTTTAATTGCTAGATGACGTACAATTCAACAAAAGCATTCACATAAAAATATTGTTTTTTATACGTTTTTATATACTTATTCACTATATATTGATACTTACTTTGTTGAATGTCGCTTACGAATCTATAACTCTTAACCTGTAAAACCTAAATAGAGTACTTATGGTTTTAGTTCCTTTAAACTTTTACGATTTCATAAATTTAAATACGAAAAAATAAAGTTTACAAGAAATATCGTCATTTAAATCAAGAAGAACGCAGTAATCTCCCGAAATAAATTAACTGTGAGAATAAGTTAATAAATAAGTAAAAGGTATGTAATAAATAATCTGAACGAAATAACCAATACTTCAAAGTAAACCATGAAAAGCTTGTAAAATACATATTTTCCCAAAATACATTTTCAAAACAAAAAGTCATCTTTCCAAACACTCGAAAATCCGCACAACAAAGTTTCGCCAGACTTCATATACTCCAGCCGTAAAAACGTTAATATAATCACACGCGGGATGCCCCCCTATATACGGCCACGGCGGTACCGCGCCGCGATCTGCGGTTAAAGTTCGACATCTGTTTAAAGTGCGCTTTAATTGGTCAGAGGCCGAGCGCGCGCGCGCATATTGTGCATTACGTAAATGGGCTTGTAAAGTTAATCGACTTTACGATGCGACCTGTGGGCCTCCGCTGCACCGCTTACACGCGTATTACACTGTCTCTCTCTCTCTCTCTCTCTCTCTCTCTCTCTCTCTCTCTCTCTCTCTCTCTCTCTCTCTCTCTCTCTCTCTCTTGCTCTTTGTATATACACGTTATATACTAGCACTTCAGTGCTGCTCTCCTTTAATAGGCCTCACGGGTCTTTGCTGGTTATACGCTGCTAATATATATTCAGGCGCAAGTGAGTCATTTGGGCCACTGAATTCGTGGCAGTGGCATCGATGTATGCAGACTCTTAATTGCCGGCGTTACAAATGATGGGAATCGCTGCTCTTTCGGCATTTTTTTTTCATCCTTTTTATTTGTTGAATTTAAGATGCTACGGAGTTCATGTGTATATGTATGTGTGTGTATGTATATGTGTGTGTATATGTATATGTATGCATGTATGTCTGTACTGTAGGTACGTGCATGCAGTGCATATGTATGGGTATGTGTGTGCGTATCAAAATACCGAAATACGTATGCAAATGCATGGGTAGGCCTATATATGTGTATGTATGCGTGTGTATGTATTTTTTAGTGTATGTGTAAGTATATGTATGTCGGTGTATGTGTATGTATATTTAAGTATATATCTGTTTCTTTGTCATGAGTCTTTTTTATATATATATATATATATACATATAATAATGGACTACTTAAGTCACACCTATCCGTGACTTAAGTAGTCCATTATTGCACCGTCCTTATCGCCCTCGCTACGCTCGGGCGCTAACCTCCCGGTGCAATATTGGACTGCTTAAAGCACGGCTAGGCATGACAGTGGATTTAGGCAAGCAGTGCTATAAAATAATATACGATACTCGTGTCAAAAGTCGTCCTTTATAGCACGGCGTGCCATTTTATAGTCGATACGTTTTTTGCCTAAAACCGCCATTTTGAAATTTTCCAACGGAAATTTCAAAATTCTGCTTCAGAATCGGAAAGAGCGGGCAATTTTACTTCAGAAAAGTGCTATTGGTTATTATTATTTTTCTTTCGACAATCTTTTAGGCAAAAAACCAATCAATTATAAAATGACCGCTTGGGAAGAAATGGGTTAAGTGACACGTATCGTAAAGTACTAATATAGACCAGAGGTGCCACCATCCAAGTATATGTGCTCACGTCGGAGCGAGTATTAAATGTATGTGTGTGTCTTTCTACAGTTATGATGCATCTACCCCTCACACTCTTACCCTGAGGTAATGTGAACCCTGAGGTAATGTGATAAACGGTACCAGGGTGAGTTCCGCCAGAAGAGGAAAGGGTGGTAGGTTTTAGTGAGTCGGTTTGTGATGCAACGGCTGTGTAGTTTTTTTTGTATTTTTGTTCATTTTATTTTTCGTCCTATATTATACACACGGCGGATGCATGCCCAACCAGCCCCACACTATCCAGCTGTGCGAACCAAGTCGGGTGTGCCTTATATCTACATACCTTCGAAAAAAAAAAACCTCACACTCTTGGAGTGTGTGGCGTGTATGCATCACAACTGGCCCTACAGTTTTACATGGGATCCGAACTGTCAAAATCGCGTTAAAAGGCACTCAAATAATTTTTCTTGCGATAAAAAGTCAGAGGTACCCAGCAGGGATTCGAACCTGCAACCTTCCGTGTAGAAGGCTGAACCCTTACCCACGAGTTGCCGTATACTACATCTTATTCATGTATAGAATGACAAATTTATGAGCAGGTATACATGGATATATGCTGACATGGTACTGACCGTTTTTGTATCGAATATATTTCAAGTGACACGTTGATAGATTATATCAAATATTTAATAATTTTGATTAGATACAAAACGTTTCCACTTACATATGTTGTTAAAAACGAAATATAAAATTACTTACATTTTTTCATTAAGGTAGTTATATATCACTCTTACTAAGGTCAGTCCGATGATTCTCAGTAAAAGTTTACTTAAGTATCGTTTCTCAAGGAGCTTCTCGATTATCGCCAAAATATCAAACTTACTGACATTTTTGGTATATTCGACCACTCGTACAAAAGATGCTGATTTTCATTCTAATATTATAGTATATATTATAGTATATGTTTATGTACCTATGTATACGTATATTTAAAGTATGTATGTATATATATTTAAGTGTGTTTATGTATGTGTATGTCTGTGTATGTGTTTGCGTTATTGATGAGGGATATTAGAAGGCAATTTTCGCTTGCAGTAATACAGTTCTATTGAAACCTAATTAATATGCAGGTGGGTTAATTACGAAGAGTACCAAATGACTGAGATTCTCGTTGGGTTAAGAGTTCATCGATTAGCGTTTGCGGAATCATGTCGAACTCACCGCTCAGATCGTGAGAATCAGAGAAATAATATTAATTTGAGAAAATTTAGGATAAAAATTTGTTGTTGAATAACGTGGATTGGTTCATCGTTGCGCGATTAAGAATGATTATATCGATTAACAAATTTATCATAATAAAATTTTGCAAACGCATTATTGCAATATTAAACCGAATTTGCAAAATATTCATAACTATATTTTTAAACTATATTTTAAATAGTATACAAATATACTTCCTGTATTATCTAATTTATGGCATTATATAAAAATTAAAAAACGGCGATAACAATTATTCTTGCTATTTGTTTAAATATTGATTATTAAAAAAATTATTTAAAATAGAATTTTAATACGTTAATAGAAAAATAAAACAATCGATACATTTTTTACTGTTATTTACATCTTTTAATTTAACAATATTAGTAAATATATAAGCACACTATGAACGAGTTATTTATTCTTTTATCTTTCCTCTCAAACCTCTTTTTAAGTGCAACATGATTATTTTAATATACAGCAATAATTCACAACAAGTATACTAAAAGTAGTGTAAGTTCTGAAATAGTATACATTGTTATTTACTGATTGAATTATGATTTTGTTAATTTGTAGCTTCGATGGATATGATTGCAATATTGTATATCACAAGTGGTAGTAGACAGGAAATTAGTGACAAGTCTACGTTTTTGTGACTCAATTCATTATATTTTTTCTTTGCATCTTTTACAGGGAGATACTTATGTGAATGTATACTTTACTAAAGTGAATTTTATACATAAAATAGAGCTTGATTGTTTACACTTAACTCAAGAAAGCATGAAATGCACAATAATTTTCCTGAAATGCACAATATTTCACTCTCGCTTAAGGGAGTACTATCGGTACTCCGTTAGTCAAATACGTGATTGGTCGTTTTCGACTTCCACGGTAGACCAAATCCTGTGCGTAAATGGTTGAGTAAGCGTGAAAAATTGTATTCGTTTGTTTATATTAGCTCACAAAATTGCTGAATCAACATTTTAATTTTTGCATTATATTTATGGAATATTAAATATATATTTCTCAAAGTTTCGTCGAAATCAGAACAGCAGTTTTCATGACTTTCATGATTGCAACTGTCGGAAACGTGAGTTTCCATGAGGCTACGTTAAAAATGTAAATATAAAATTCTTAATATCTCTTTTCTAGGTTGATGTAGTTTTCTGAAAAATTATATGAGTAAGTTTGAGGTCAAAACGTACTTGTATACAAAATTTCAGATTTTTCTGAACACTAATACGAAACCGATAGTACTTCCTTAAGATGGGTCTAAAGTCAAAGCCTACAAAAGAACGTTTTTTTTTCTAAAAAATTATATTGACTGAAATTCAAAAAAGTGAAAACTACAAGTTTCTTGTTTTTTGTCTTAGAAATATGAAAAAAATGTTTTAGAAGTCTATAAAAGAACTGTATGCGCATGAAGTAAAATTTACTTTATCGAAATTTTAATTTTTTCACTAAATTGTTGATGAAAAAAGTACAGAGAGTTTTTGGCGATGCCCGGAACTTCATTTATGTTTTATTATTTACTACTTTCCATTGAAAAAAAAATTATAAGAATCTCTCAATATATATAATAATATCCATTATTTATTACCATTTAACAATAAGAATCATTTCTTTTAATTAAAAATGTTTTTTTAGAGGTTTATTTAAAAATGTTTTTGGCAACGTATAGGGAAGAGCGAGGAGAGTAGGCTACCGGGGCACGTAAACGCATTACTTATAACTCAACAAGTAATATTTTATTGACTTTGGTGCAAATGGATGTACAGTAGTGTTATGAGTTAAATTAAGAAGTACGAAGGTAAACTTTTTGTGTTTGAATATTCCTTAAAACTATTTTACCTATTGTTTTGGTACAGGTTAGCATATACAATTTTTATGATAATGAAATTCTCGAACTATATTTACATTTTTGTTTAAACAACGTTGGATAAACATTAAACAACCTACGTCATCTTTAAAATGATATGAATAATCAAATTTTTAAGCATCCTGCTGTAAAGAGTAGTAGACAAATCATGAATTATATTTGCCCAATTAATTTATTTTTTGATCACTCAAAATAAAGGCTTATCTTCTCTTATCTTAATTATTACGCAGTTTCGACAAAAAATCTAAAATACTTCTGGTTATACTTCATGCAGCTCATTTTTTTCAATCAATCCACCACTAATATTCGAGATGAAAAGTATTAATCCAAAAGTTAGTCAATCATCCCCATTCTCCCCTGCAAGAGAAGTAAATTAATCAGCCTCGCTTTATAACTCAATTCTTAAAAATACTCTCTTCAAAGACTCGCAACTATACTACGTACCATTAAAGAAAAATCACTCCGACTCGTCCGCAACGCAACTCCCAGCGGCAGATCATCATTTCCACTCAAGCATCCATCCTTATACACACTGTATCTACACGCGCATTCCTCGAAAATTGACTCGAAACACTCATGCACAGCGTCGTTGCGCACTTTTACGGCGCGACCCCCGATGAGCACACGCACGCGTTTGTATATATACTTCGCACAGCACACCTGCCGCGAAGCTGCCGCATATATAATTGAAACCCAACTGCGCGGCCAGCGGACAATAATTTGTCCGTATGCGCGGCGCTTCTTTGGCCTTTGTGTGCAACGGCGACGGCGCTTTTCGCGAGATTTGACTTAGTAATTGAGTGAGCGAGAGACGAGGTTCTTCTCGCGTTGGGCAAAGGCTGTCAGTTTCGACACTTATTTTTTTTGCAAGGATGAGAGGTAAAATGTAGAAGGAGTGCGCGAAATTACTTTGGGTTATTGAGGAATGGATGGTCGATGGATTTTCGTTTCTTTTTTTGAAAGTTTAGTTTGGTTTAGAAAAAGACTTTGCTCAAGTCATGCGGTCGTGATTTATTTTTTTTGTTGAATTCGTAAGAATTGGACTATTGTTAATATCGTCATGAATGTTTATATTTTGTACGGCAAATATTAGTTTTTACTAGTTATGACTTCACGGAGAAATTTTTTTCTTCAAAGCGTTTATTGCCGTAAGCCATCCAAATTATTGCCGATATCTTTTAAGATGTAAATACAATTGTTTGTTGTTTTAACGTTTTTATTTTATTCTTTTCAAATACAAGTTATAAGAGTACTAATTCAATTCTTTTTTGGTAAAGTGAAAAATATTGAACTGTTAAGGTGTACTAATAATTTGTCTTAGTTTATTCTATTTTGTACAAAGAGGAAATATTTTTAAGAATTATAGAATTTGCGATCAAAGAATGGAGCAATAATAACTATAGTAATAATAAACATTACATATTTATATAATACGTAGTAAAAGAATTCAATAATTGATAATAAATTTCATTTAGATTCTAAAATTTTGAATTTTGCATTCAATTTGAAGCCTAATATTTCTTGACTATATATTTATTTAGCTTCTTACAGTAAAGTCTAGTGATTTGCTAAGTTATACGATTTATCAGTTGCTGATCTATGATTTAGATCACCTTTATAAACAGAAGTATAAAATCCAATGTTATTAGATCCGAAGTATCTCATTACACATGTAGATTAATCCTAGATAATAAATCAGGTTAATTCAAATAGCTCCTTAGGCTTTGTATAACATATAAATTCAAGTCTAATGATTGATAGTTCTTGTTAGATTTTAAAGACTTAATCATAAATAATATAATTTAGCATAAAATGTTGCCCCGTTAAATAAAAAAAATGATTAAAAACCCTTAAGTAAAATTTTGCAAGTTTTCTAAAAACTACTGTTTTCTATGAAAAGAATGCAATCGTTTAAAACTTCCTTAGAAAAGAACAATCAATCACGCTCGGCTCTAGAAACACATTAGCGGAAAGTCGAGAAATCTCCAAAGAAAGTGAGCAAGAAAACTGTATTACGTGTAAGCATATACCAATGCTCGACCTTGCATAACTCGACCTTCGTCGAGTTGCGTGAACAATTACACTTACTCACTTAAGAGAGTACTACCGGTAGGTAGCTAGTCAAAATAAATGCACTTTTGATTTCTTATTTATTCGCGAAATATACTTAATAAGAGAAGTTACATAAATCAACTTACACCAAATAATGATTATACATTCTCATTAAGCAATTTTATTTATCATAATTATCAATAAAAAGTTTCATATGGAAGCTGATTAGACTTATTTTTTTAGGTTAATTGTACCTTTTTTATTTTCATTTATTTATTACTACGCTCACATGCTCCAAATTCTAATTTACAAGTACTCAAATTATTCTTTAGTTTTTTAACTAAAATAATCTGCCAAATTTGAGCAAATTCTGAACCTTCACCCGAAAAAAAAAGATTTATAAATAACCATAAAGAGTTATATATAAAATTAATACATGGTTATATATAATCATATAATAATCATATATGATTTTATATGATTGTATATGAGTGTATATACGAGTAGATTTTAACCTTGTATAAATATATATAGTCATATAGAACTATAATGTATGCTCATATATAACCATATATAAATATGGGTAAGTAACTAACGAGTGTTTAATAACCCATTTCTTCCCAAACGGCCATTTTATAGTCGATTGGTTTTTTGCCTAAAAAATTGTCGAAAAAATTTTCCAACGGAAATTTCAAAATTCTGACTTCAGAATCGGAAAGAGCGGACAATTTTACTTCAGAAAAGTGCTATTGGTTATTATTATTTTTTTTTCAACAATTTTTTAGGCAAAAAACCAATCGACTATAAAATGGCCGCTTGGGAAGAAGTGGGTTAAAAGGAACTCGTTACCGTTACCGTTTCTTACCTAAAAATAGGAACTCGTTATCGTTACAGTTACTGGATAAAAAAGTGTAACTCGTTACCGTTGCAGTTACTTCAAAAACTAACAAAAAGTTTCTTAAAAGTTACTTTAATTTTATATAATTTTATTTATGTTCTCAAATTAGAAAAAGCTAAATTATAAATTCACCTAACTAAAAAAGTATTTTTACTTGATTTAGTTTGAAAATAGCTTAAAAGTTTTTCAGTTGGTTCTTCCAGAGTCTCGCAAGTGTTTGTTGTAAAATATTTGTTTATAATATAAATTAATACAACATTTATAACTTCAATAATTAAAGGTGAAATGACTTCAAATTTTATGATAAATTCTATTTCTTATAAGAAATTACTAATATTTTAATTCTATATTTAGGTCGTACAAATTTTTAAAAATTGATATACTCTTACCTGAAGAGGTTGAAAGTTATATAATAAACGGTTAATATGTTCATCGATTCAAAACATGTACAGAACCATATAAACCCTCTGCACAATTCGACTAGCGGACCGAGCTTTAAATCGTTGAATATCCATCAACATAAATTCTCGAGAAAGAAAACAAAAGAGCAAACATAACCTTCCAACTATGTAGTTTAAAAATAAATAAAACATTTTGGAAGTATAGTCGGCTTTTTGTACAAGTAGTGGTAATAAGCATAAAACAAAACGTCCGACCAAATGTTAATAATAATTAAAATTATATAATAAAATCTAAACTATAAATCATAAACCTATGTGACTTTGTTCCGTTTGATTATTTCATGTAAGTTGTCATTAAAACTTGGAACTTATTGTAATTAATGGGATCCCTACCATTTTTCTTAAAATTATCCCTTATTTTAAATTTTTTTTTAAATTTTCACATATGTTTATATACCCAAAAAAGAAAGTTTTTTGAAAAATGTCTGCCTATATTACCGTATATATATATTAATATAAAACGAAAAGTTCATGATTTTTTTAATCAATATTAGGTAGATTGTGAACGTTCCTGATGTATACAGAATTTTTTATAGTCTAGAAAAATTTTCTAGTTACTTTTTATACTATTTGGAAAGTATTTGTGCATTATCATCAAAATTGAATACATGTAACTATAATTAAAAATGAGATCATTTTATTTAAATACAAAAACAGTGTTTTCGCGTGATTTGTAGCTTTTTTTTATAAATATTTATTTTACATTTGATATAGATTAACTTACAGCAACTAGAGTTAATAACTTTGGCCAAGATTGATATTTCTGTATGAAACAAGGCTAAAATTAAAGCTCTTTTCGTGTATTTTTGTTTACGGTTATGTGTTTTATTCTAGCGTAAGAACTTGAAGAGAAATGATTAGAAGTAAACGCACCGTTTTTTGCTAAAATATCGCACAATCGAGATCAGTTGCTTGATATCTCAAAAATAAATACCCATTGGAAACAACTAAATCTCTGACTCAAGAAATTTAGATAAAAATAATTTAAATACGATTATATTCAAATATATTTTTTTAACTTCAATAAAAGTTGTTTTTCAAACAATCATCAGTAAGTTTGAATTATTTCAAGTTAAAATCAACCCTCCAGCACTAAATAAGCGCTCTACAGAGGCACTGCTAGGTAAAGTTGAGTTATACTTCAAAAATAATTTTTTGATATTTGGAAAACAGTTCAACATTTTTAAGTTTTCTGAACTAGCAGTGATTTCACACTGTAGTATGCAACCGATATGTTTGAAATTTTGTATAGGGGGTGTTTTGAGTCGCTGATAATGAATTTTTTATCAGATTTTTTACATTTAAAATATCGGATATAATATAGCAACCGAATTGTAAAAATATAAAAAAAACAATAATTATTTATTTATAATACTTAAGTTTAATTCTATACCCGTATACTATATTAAGGAAACAAGCCAGTGTTAAATTCTAAAATACAGTTAATGTATGATTTGTTATTGAAACCAATTTCTTTTCTTGGGTCCTCTATTTAAAACTTGTTACATTAAATAGTGATATATTTCCAATGAAATTAAAATAATGAAATGAAAGAAAATGTTTTAAATAAAACAAGTAAAATTTTTCTTCAAAGGAAAGAATTTTTAAAAAAATTGAAAACTTTTTTAAAATGGGCAATCTATAATATAAATAGTTAAAAAGTTTTAGATTTTTTAAAATTGTGCTCTACTTATTCCATTATTTTATAATCAACAAACAGTATCATCTCAAAATTTCAGCCCATTTGGTTCATTGATAAGAAATATGTCCAATGGTGCAGAAACTATGGCTCGAACAAGTATACGCATATAGCCATATTTGTTTTTATGCTTTTTATGTTTATTGTTGTATATAATAAACTCTTTTTGAATTTTATTTAATTAAAAATATATTATTATTTAATATAACAAATTATAAATGAGTGACTTATGTAAAAAAAATTGGTTTTGACAAATAATCATATATTAACTATATTTTCAATTTTACACTAGCTTGTCCCCTTAAGGAGAAACATATGAATATGCATATAATATGATTTGTTTAATATTCAGGAATGATGGATGCTGGCTTGGGCGAAACAAGCACAAATACTTTCATATCAGCACTCAACATCCTAACTGTCAGTACTAGTTCCTTGAAACGTTATGAGACACATGTAGGTTCAGTTATTGAAAAATTGGCTAAAGATTCTTGCATTGATGTAATTGAAAAAGAAAAATTTTTAACTTTACAATATGAGAAAAAAAAGTAAATTACAAATTTACGAGTTTTATGTATTAAAACATTTTTAAAAAGTTATTATGTAAAATATCACTTTGACAAAAATGTTATGTAAAAAGCCAGTGTCAAAAATATGCTATGTCAATATATTCATATATAAATACATGTTTTTGATTGAATTTGTACATAGCCTTTTTTTACATATGTTTTTATATAACATACTTTGAAAAGAAAATCTGATACGATAAAATGATATTAGTGTATTTTTAGAAGTATTTTTATATGGAGCTTAAAATTTAAGTTTGATAAAATCATGCTATTAATTATAAATTTATAAATGTATGAAAAGTGTTTTAATTGAGGAGTGGTAGAACAAAACCGAATAATTCAAGTTTCGGTAATAATTGTATTTATCTATTATAATTTACTGTTGTCTTTATATATTTTACATTGTTGGATACTTAAACTTAATATTTTACCATAAAAACAACACTTTAAGATGCACTTACTCCATAATAAACAATATTAAGTAGATTGACATTTAAAATTGCAATTATCCGATTTTATTCATAAAATAATGAAATGTACTTATACAATTTTTACACTGATTTTCTTGTTTATTACAAGTTTCTTTTTCTCCTAAATAAATAATGTATTCTGAATAGTATTAATAAAGTAGTCACAAATAAAATAAAAGTCATACAATTTAAAGTTTAGTCAGTTTAAATTTCCCGCCATTTCATGTTTATTTTGAAATGCGATGTTGCCGCTTGTAATAGACATGCACAGAAAGTTCTACAGAGTGTAGTAAATAGTTAGTTTATACACTTACATCATTATTATTTCTCTATTTTGATCGACTACTCACAATTATTTTTATGCCATTGTAATCCTCATAAACCAGTGTATAACCACCTGTTTTATTGTTATGATTTAGTATTTTACAACATTACTACAAAATAATTACTCACAGATAATGACAGAAACGCCATAAGCTACGTGTTGTACAGATTCATTTTACAACTCTTTTTTCTTTATAATTTAGTCGATGAGCTTATGGTTTTTGGAAAGCAATAAAAAGTTTAACATTTAAAGTATATTTCCCGCATATTTTTAATGTGATTTAGTATTTTTGAAAAGTCGCTCGAGCCACCTTAAAGAACAAAAATCGATAATATGCTTTTCATCATACGTGATGGAAAAATTACATATTCCGTGACGGTTTTGCGTACGCTAAATGGTCAATAACACACTGCGGGCGTCATTCCTATAACACCCATAGTGTATTTTGACCATTCAGCGTACACAAAACCCCTACGCAATATATGTCATTTTCTCAGCATTTACGATAAAAAATAGTATGTGAAACTGGTGCAGTATAGTGTCCAATAGCGCTACTTGGGCGACATGTCACAACGCGCCCGCGTGCTCTATTGGCCACTATACCACACTCGTTACACAATGTACTATAACGTTTCTTTGTGCTGCAAAGTGTTAATTTGTTTTAGAAAATCATGTGATCCAAAATAAATATTGTTAGAAACTATAATTAAAATAAATAATTGCTCTTATAACTTACAAAATTAGTCTCATTGTTGTATTTAAAAGAATGAAACATTTTATTAATCAAAAATCATTTACTACAATAAACTATAAGTAAACTCTTTTATGTTACTAACAATTTATACTCACCTAAAAAAATATTACTAATTTATTTGTAATTTTGAGGTGGTTATTTCCCCTTAAGGTTAGTTAATTCAACAATAACATTATTCTCCAGAATTTTCTATGTCAAAAATATAAGCTGCTTGATAATAAAAATACAGTCATGAGTTAACTCACAGTAATTAAAAGTTGAAGGGATCTAGGGGACTGGAACAAATTTTGAATTATCGAAAAATTTAAATTAACCAGTTTCGATTTATCGGAAGTCTACTGTATGTATAACACTATAAATTACTAGAAAATAGAAATATTGGACGCGCCTTGAGCGCCAAGGATAATCCTTCCTGACATTCTCTGATTTTTTGTAAAATGTAACACTTTAAAAATTAAAATTTAGTATGTTTTCTAATGTAAATTATTTTACCTAAATAAGTTTAACTGCATTAAAACAACGAGTTTTTACATCTTATAGACTTTAAAATATTCTTACAATTGAAGGCATCGATTCTAAAACGTCCTTAGCACTCGGCTCGGGTTGCCGCTATATACAAATTGACGTCATGGTGACCAATTTTTAAATTTGCGGAAATGAATTTTTAAAAATAGCATCGTATAGAGGATGAAAAATGGCAACATTTTATATATATATACTTTGTTTGTACAATGTTTAGTATTTGAAAAAAGAAAAATAAAAACGGCAAAATTTTAAATCTTATTTGCACCACGTTTTTTAAACTTAACTCGCTGCAGCTCCGACAAATATGAACGGATCTTGCTCATTTTTTGAATAATCTCGTAAAATAGTCTAGCGCTGCTGATAAACTCATAGATAGTTAAATATTAAATATTTTTCTTTCAACAATTTAATTGCAAACCAGTGAGTTACCTTTTATATGGTTAAGTATATTCAACGAAAAAAAGTATCGAGGGAAGTTTAAGACTCAGTGAACTTTCAACGAGACATTTGTTTGTTAACATTTGAAGAAGTTTCTCAGAAAATTACAGATCAATTGGATGAAAAGTGGCAAAGATAGAGCGATTTTGCCAAACTTGCACGCTCCGCGCGAAAATTAGCGGGTCGACGCTCGCAGCGTATGTCGGTCATATAATGCCGTTTACTTGAAGATTTGCTGTCCTTTTTTTTTAAAAATACATACTTAATCAAATCATACTATTTAATACTGTCGATTTATAGTGTAGAAGTTAAGAAAAATAAGTATCTGATGAAACAATAAGAAATTAAATAAACAAAGCAAAGGCAAAATCAAACGGCAGTTATTCATAAAGTTGTTGAATTTTTAAATCTTTGTACGAAAGTTTTAGAAATTATTGTTAATTCTAAATGTTATATACACTAGATAATAAATGGTTATAATAAAGCGTTCAAATGAAATTCACACACATTAAAAAGAATATTGCAGCGTAAATGAATTGAATAGTAAATTACAATCTTTAAAAATATAAATTTCTGGGAAACATATAAATTTCACTGATTTTTGACATTGATCAGTAAATTAGAAACTTCAAATAACTAAATCTTATATTTATTTATATTTCTACATCAAGATTTATTACAATTAAATTTATACAATTTAGTCGCAATACATACAACGCGTTTCAAAAACATATTACTTTTTTTTTACTTTTATTGTTTTTGTTTTCTTTTCATTTTTATTAATTTTTAATTCTAATTTTTGCTTTTGTTCGTCGCTTACTTTTCTTCTTTTTGTTGAGACAACTTCCGTTTTTCTAACTTTTTTGTTACCATGTTCTTCTTTCACATTCTTTGTTTTACTGACAACAGTATTAATAGAAGTTGTTTTTAAATATTTTTCACCAAAATGTTGCCCATTAGTAGTACAAAATTGCAATAAATGTTTAAAATCCTTTTCTTTTTCTTTCGTTATTCCTACCTTTTTAGCTAATGATACTTTCGACAAATCTACTTCACTGCTGTTTCTTAGTTTAATTGTAATTGGATTGCCATCATAATCGTAATACAAATCAATTTGTCCGTTAGGAAAATATACAATTCTAACAACTTTGCTTATTTTAATTACATTTTTCTGCAAGTCTTCGTCTTTCGCAAACAGTTTTTCATAATCTTTTACTTCGCACTGTGAAATAGCAACCATTTCGAATGGAGGATTTCTAGAATTTTTTATTAGTTGCACATAATCATTTTCTGTTTCAATTCTTTCTTGCTTTTTTTTCTTACTACCATACAAACCGAAATTTCGGTCACACTGGCAGTAGGAATGCCCTCTAACAGGAAATAAATGTTGGATTTCTAATTGCAATTTGTAAGATAAAAATGAAAAGAATTTCAAATTAATGTAATTTCGATTTTGACCTCCTGCAGCACCAGAAAATAAAAATATTTTATCGAAGACGTTTAGTTGTAGTTCTTTCCTTATCGCATACTCAACCATATTACATACGCTGTTGGCGCCCTTTTTTAAAATCCCTTCAAGGAAATGGAACATGTAACTTCGATCACTATCGAAAATGTGTACATTAAACAAATACATCCAAACTAAACGACGAAAAAATTGAGAATTAACTGGTAGTTTTGGCAATGGCAAGTTTTGACCAAAGTCAAATTCACATTTTAGTACATTTATAGTGGACAACATTGAATTTTTTAAGTTTTTATACTTTTCAACTTGCACGATATGTTCAAAATACTCATTTTCTCGTCCTTTGTTAGTTTCATAAGTAAAACAAAGATCACATACATCAGTACGTGGCAGACCAATAGAGAAATTCATAAAATGATTAAAATAATTAAAATATGTTGTTTTATCAATAGGAATAGCTTCACTCCCTGTTACAGCTGCATAAAAATCCAAAAAGAAAAAATAGAGTGAATGTAATGTTAACGATGTATCAAGAAAATAGTAAAGCTTTGAGCTTTCTCTAGTATAATGTGACTCAGAATGCGGAAGGCTTTTACAATGTTCCAGAATTAAAGTTTTGACATCTTCAGTTAGCTTTACCTTGTGATTATCTTGTTTTCCTCTATTATCAGACATCGTTTTGCCACTTACTATTTTTTCTTGAACCGTTTTTATTCTTCGTTCTCCAATTTGGAAAATACTGCAAACAAACTTTCGACAAATATCGATACTAGTGCTTTTGTAGTAACAATGAAATTGCCACTGTAAACGTTTTAATTCTTGTGTCGATTCTTTTCTTACAATCATATTTTCTAATATTGTATTCTGTACTTGAAAATCTCCACTGCGCCAAAATTTATGAAACATACTTTTTTGCCATTCATGATCTACTTTTAAAAAACACTTTTTAGGACAACAATTTTTGATTTCTGTGAACGTATTTTCAAGCACTTTCTTTCCACTAACTGATTCATATTCTAATCCCTATATAAAAGACGTTTGGAAATCATCATTTTATATATACGTATTAATGAAAAAATTTATTTTACAAAATTGATTACAGCTTCATTTTAAATGATTTGAAAATAGTGCATTTTGACACGGGTGTGGAAGTTGATTAACGCATGGGATGCATAAGTAATTAAAATAATTAACCTCAAATTGTTTATTTACATAATATTTCAACAGCATAAAAATTTAGAGAGTTCTTCGTTTTAATTAATTTCGAGTTTTATATACATGTCATTCAATCATATTTGCAACAGAAATTCTTTTTTATAACACGTCTTACGATATTTTACTTACCTTATTTTTACAACTTTGATTAATAGTTTTTTTTCATGCATGCTCATTTCTAATTCTTTTACGTCCTATATTGATCGACATTATGCTTATAATTTATTTAGCAAGTAAAACGTTTTTTAAAAAGATTAAAGAAATTAACAAATTTGTGAATAAATGGAGCGTGTAAACGAACAAGAAAATCAGTGTGATTTCAATGCGAAACGAGTTCGACTTTGTTTTGTTTATTTCAGGATAACTTTTATCATGTTTCTTAAATTATTTCTTATTCTATGAGTTACATACACTGAGCGTCATGTATCGCGCAGACCCGCTAATGTTCGCGCGCATCGTGCAAGTTTGGCAAAATCGCTCTATCTTTGCCACTTTTCATCCAATTCATCTGAAATTTTCTGAGAAACTTCTTCAAATGTTAACAAACAAATGTCTCGTTGAAAGATAGTTGAGTCTTAAACTTCCCTCGATACTTTTTTTTGTTGAACATACTTAACCATATAAAAGGTAACTCACTGGTTTGCAATTAAATTGTTGAATGAAAAATATTTAATATTTAACTATCTATGAGTTTATTAGCAGCGCTAGACTATTTGACGAGTCTATGCAAAAGATAAGCAAGATCCGTTCATATTTGTCGGAGCTGCAGCGAGCTAAGTTTAAAAAACGTGGTGCAAATAAGATTTAAAATTTTGCCGTTTTTATTTTTCTTTTTTCAAATACTAAACATTGTACAAACAAAGTATATATATATAAAAAGTTGCCATTTTTGATCCTCTGCACGATACTATTTTTTAAAATTCATTTCCGTAAAATTGCAAATTTTGGTCACCATGACGTCAATTTTGATATAACGGCAGCGGGGCCGAGCGCTAAGGACGTTTTAGAATCGATGCCTTCAATTACAGTGATTTAAAAAATTCAATAAATTTTTTTTTATATTTTGGCCAAAAGACCAGAGTTCTACCTTAGGGGAAATTCCTAGCATTTTTTGATATCAAATCGATATTTCTTTTTTCGATTTCTCAAACCTTTCTTACTTCGTTACTTTTATCGCGTTACTACCCAACACTGAATTATTATAACCATATATAAGCATATACAAGCCTACTGAAAGTACTCATATGGTTACTACATGGTTCGTACAAGGTTTCTATATGATTCCCATATACTTCTCACGTGGTTCTCAAATGATTCCCATGTGGTTTCCTCATGCCATTTTGGCAAGGGAACCATATGGGAATCACGCGGGAACCACGTGGAATCCAGATTAAAACTATGTGGGATAAGGAAATATTTTTCTTGTAAAAAGAAATAATTTTTTTATTTTATTAGATAAATTATACTATTTACTTGGAAAATCGTTGTGTATATGCGTATGTGTCTGTATACATGACAGCTATGCGTATATGTGTGTTCGTGCGTCGTGTATCAAAAGTGTGTAGTCGTGAGAATTTCGTGTAAAACTGTGAAATTGGTACGTGGTTACATTTGGAACAGGATATTAAAAAATATAGAATATTTTACGCATTTAGTCACAGATTCTCAGTTTTTCACAGTTTCTCACATTTTATCACAATTTCTAACAGTTTTAATTGCCATTATATAAGAGAATCAAACGATAAAAATGTGAGAAAATGTGAGTAAATTTGAAAAATTTTGCAAATTTTATTACATAAAATAGGTATGTGTTTTTTAGAAGTGTGAGAAACTGCGAAAAGCTAAAAAAATGTGAAAACTGTGAAAGAATGTGCACATTTGTATAATGTAAATATAGCTTGAAAAGAGAGCTTACGTTGATATATTATACAAAATACTGTGTACGTTTCAAACTGAAAAATATTACAATAAAGTTAGAGTATTGAAATAAAAATAACTCAAGAAAATTCAATTGGAGAAACTAAAAGAAATATTTGTGCTGCATGTGTTCATTATAATGAAATACTAGAAAAATTATTGTTCTTTTTTTATTAAGGTAGCTCTTAATGATTTCTCATACCTTATTAAGATTCAATCTTGCTATTAAAAATTTCATATATATCACTTACATAACCTCACACTTTGAAATTATGGCTAAATAGAATTGTATCTAGATTTATATTAACTTAGATAATAATTATACACGCAATAACTATCTAAATAGGTTTTGGACAAATATTACTATTCTTATGAAGAAAGATGAACAGTTATCTATAACTTCCGGCCATGCTACGGCCTAATTGTGGCTGGTTTGTCCGGCCACCATACGGCGAAATCATTCAGCACTGGTCTGAAAATCGGTATACAGGCTGCGCTGGGGCCTGACTAATCGTACCTGGCCCGGCCCGGATGTTACCTGTGACCCGCCTTCTCTCATTTTTACTCGGGTATAAGCAAAGTGAAAAAATAGCGTAGCCCCGATCTGGACGCCACAACATATTGCATCAGGCCCTATTCAGGCACCTAATCAGGACCTTATCCGACTCCTAAGATACTTGATCATATCTTAGTTTTACCAGAACTTAATATTTCTTCTGTCTGGTGACAGCAGAATTAATGTCAAAATTCAGGTACTTCCAGTGTTATATAATTATAGTCTCAACAGTATGAGTTGGGGTAACGGTTAATTTGGATTTTCAACTCAAAGATCCCGGGTTCGAGTCCCATCTCGGGCAGCTTTTTTTTAATAATAATATTTTCTTTTACTAGGGATAATAAATCATTATTTTTCAATAAAAATCATTACTTGATTTATATTTGAATAAATTAATCATTATATTCTTAATTTATTATTTAATTCTGCTCATATATGATTATATGTGGTCAAAATCCGAAATTATATATAAGTGATTATATATGGTTATATATGGTTATATATAACATTTTTTTCTCGGGCAGTGTTATACAATCAAGAGTTAAAGAGAAAGATGTGCAATTTATGAAAATTGAAATGCTTATAACTTTTTCCTTACGCCCCAAAAGTTCACTAAAATTTAACTCAGTCATTTTTTAACTAAAATCTACTCATATGCCAAATTTCAGATTTTTCTGAGCCTGTAGTACTACCTTAAACTGAAAATTCAATATACTAATGGTAATATATAGGTGATTTTCAAAAATGTTACGTATTTAGATATTTTATGTGAACATGTTTTGGTCTCTAACTGTACGATCGATCTCTTTAATTATATATCAATGAATCCACTTTAAAAAAGAAATGTTTTATATAAGTAAATACAAGTATTTTATGTAATTAAATAAATTTAAAAGAATATTAATTTTCTATATTAATAAAATATTGTTTGTTTTAAGTTTAGGAACATCTATGGAGCTTACATTTAGCATTTGGATGCTTTTATAATTCAATTTGTAAGGTTCTCATTATAAAAACTAAACATAGATCACATAAAATAATGCAAACGGATGTTTACATGTATTTAATGTACCTGTAGAAAATAAACTAATAAAATATTTTTAATATCATTGTGAAAAATCCGTGGGACACAAAAACGCAATATTTTTTAAAACCCCCATAAATCACGGTGAAAATATACTACACGTCTGTATCTCTCTCGAGTCACACCTCAGTGTGCTCAATTACCAAACACGACAAAAGAAAAAAAGAAAACACCCGCGCAGCATCCATGGAAACTGGGTCGCAACTTCGCGCATCAGACATCCTCTGTAATTAATCCCTCCGAGACCTTATCAGCTATGTTTCTCAAAAAAACAAACACCCCGTAGAAGCTTGTCTGTCTTTCTCTTCGACTACAAAAGCTCTGCTCGTCGCGAAGCTCAACCAGCAGCTGATTTGACGCAACATCAAGATGGTGGAAGCAAAATTTGACTTTCTTAGGAATCATCTAAAAATTTGACTGTATCTTGATGGCAATGATATATATAAGAGGTTAGAAATTTAAAGAGTTGTACCATGATTAAGTTGAGATATTCATCTTCAAAGTCTAAATGATTAATATGTAAACTCTATCTAAGCCTGTGTTAATGATGAATTTTGATGTGTGATTTCTAAAATTTTCTTAGGATTATTTTGAAAAACTGATATGTTACATAGAATAACTGTATATATTAAATGAAATAAAAAAACAATTGCTGACCATGCCATTTTAAAAATATAGCCATCAAAAGTTGATGCACAAAATCGTCAGTATACCTATATAGTGGTACATTCTCATTCAAAAGTTTATAATTTATGGTTTCCATTTTGGAGTATTTTACAAAATTTTCATATTATTCATAAATGGGTCATTTACAAAAATGTTACGTTTTGTGTCCCACGCATGTTTCACATTCACAATGAAATTAATCATAATTTATTTTTTAAATAATTTTTTTTTTTTTTTTTTATTATTATTTAACGTCGCCATGTTTGTGCTTCCATGTGGTGCTAATCGACGACGGGGGTCTGCGGTGTGTTTGTAAACAAAGCACATGTAATTTTTACAGAGGTGCTTGTATCAATCGGCAGAGACTAGGATTCGAACCCGGGTCACCGGCGTGGGAATCCGACACTCTACCGACTGAGCCGCCGCAGGCCCCCATTTTTTAAATAATATTTTAAATATTTTTTTGGAAAATACGATTTGTTATGCCCTCTTTATCAATAAACTACACAAAATTTTTTGTCAAGTAATTCAATTCATTTTATCACTATAAACCTTTCATTCTAGATGCCAAATACGATAATTTATAACGAGAACGAAAAATTCATAGTGATAAAATGAATGAAATACCTTGAAAAAATGTATGTATGTAGTTTATTGATAAAGGAGCGGCCTGATAAATCGTTTTTTCCATGAAAATATTATAGAAATTATTTAACCCTGTAAGGCCAAGAGTATTTTAAAAACGATAAAAAAGTTTTTTTGTATTTAGTTATCCTTGGAATAGTCTTAAACTTAGATTTCAACAGTTAATTAAAATAACACTAAGCTCTTAATGTGGTTTTTAGGGACGGCCTTTAAAAGCAACTAACAGTACTCCTGGTTTATCATTCATTGTCGAAACTATGTGAACTTACTTCTCTTTCTATTTCTAGACAATAAAAATTCTACAGCTTTAGCAAATCTATAAAAAGAAAAACAGTCTATAATAAATAAACCTCACCCACACGGCCATTTGCTATAAATTAACTTTTATACTGGTCTGTAACGCCTACAACTGCCTCACAATTGTGTACGCGCTCGTACATGTGTACCTACACACATGTACTCAGTAGCACCGCGGGGATTTATATCGCGAGAGCACACCGCGTCACGATTCGGGCATCCTTCTTCTTTCGAAAGAGACTCTGCCGCTGCTACGGTGCACGATTCCTCGCGTATACAATGTGTATACGTGTGTATACACAAAAGGGGAGCACAAAAAGTCGATGAGTGCCCGTTTAGAGAAACGATAGAGAACTGAGAAGCGAACGAAAGAGAAAGAGAAAGAGAGAGAGAAAGAGTCACTTCCTGGTGCAGCGTTGGATTGTTGCTTATATGCGCCTTTTTGGCTATCGCTTTTGCGAAACTTTTATGGTAATTATGGGGCTGTATGGGATGCAGTCTTTGGCAATGGAGCGATTCTCTTTTTTTTGTGTCTTGTCATGTCGAGCTCGATGAGCTAATAGATAATTGTGTATAAGAGGATGCGTCTCTGTGTGTAATGAGGATTCTTTTTGAGTTTGCGGGGAAAAATGTAGGTGAACGCAGTTTTTGTTGTTAGGATGAGTTGATGTTTGGAGACGTCTGGAAGTGATTAAGATTGAAGTATAAAAATTAAATATTGAGGAAATGTTGTTGGAGTATTATTAAAGCTTGTGTTGCACATTTGCACTATTCTTTAGTTTGAATAATGAATTTTATAGACGATAAGAAATTTTGTCAAAGAGAATAGGAATAATAAGGGAATCATAAATTGTTTTTATTCTAATAGTCAGAATGTTTAGATATGCGCACTATAATAAATATCAATATGCTCCACAATACGAAGTATCACGCGCTTGTTATAGAAAAGTTCCTTACATGATTACATCATTATATAAAAACATTATTTAAATATTATTTATTATTTGACGTGACATACATGGGTAATAAACCTACTATTTATGATAGTTATATATATATATATTCTATCAACATTTTGTACAGTATTTACATTTACATTTAGATTTTGTAAGTCTCAATAAAAGATTTTTCCAATATATACTGAAATAAAATTAAGTCAGTTTGATCAGTTCAAATAAGTATTTATTTCAATCTTCTCTAGAAAATCACATACTTGATATTCATAAAAGTTTACGATTATTAGTTTTGAGCAATGATTTTATTCATACTTTCTAGAAAGCATTGAAATAGCCACTACGGGGATTTAATAAACTTTCTTTTCCAAGGTAGAAATATGTAAACCTTTAAAAATGCATAACTTTAACTTCGATGAAAAAATTATTGACCTTATTATTCTATTCTTAAACAGTAAAAATAATTATACTGTAAAAAACTTGTCTGATCCACAAATTGCGAAGTCGAAGTGTATCTGTCAAAATTTACACACAATGTATGTTTGATTTGAAACAAACTTTCTATCATGCATTCTCAGAAAAATACCGTCATATTACACATAAAGTTACAATAGAAGCTTCCGATAAGTAGAAACAGACATTTTCATTCAGACGCCTTTTACTACTTAATAAAACACTACATCTCTAAAGATTATTATTGTAACCTGACGTATTGCGCAAACTCCAATAACATTTTCATCAGTTTTGCATAAAATGAAGGTAAGAGTACCATCGGAATCCGCTCACCAATTTTCAGAACAACTTAATCGTAGGAATGTGTATATATCGGTGATTCTTCACAAAAGTGCAATATTGTGTCTGTACACAGTATATTTTTTATAATGTAGACTTCTATGGTCATACTAGGTTTCTTCGATTGTAGAAATTCTTTTTTATTTTATGAAACTGTTATTTCCTAAAAATCTCATATTACCAGTGATCTATTCTTAATTGAGTCTCAATAATAGTATAAACTCCATGAATATCTCCACACAATTTGTATCTCATAAAAAGTTTTATAAGTCACTCACAACTTTTCAAGGCATATATTACCGATTAAAATAACTTATCTTTATGGGTATCAAGTAATCTCAGATGGCACTTTGAAAATAAGAACTATAGAAATCTTCTCTAATTCAAAGTAGTTAAAAGTATTTTGAATAATTAGAATTATGGAATATCGACTTTTTCACATGAACAATATTTGATTGACACTTATCCTAAATAATATAGGTAAATTGTATTAATGTTCTACGAATTTCAAATAGCCTCAGTTACACGCACTAGCATTTTGTTCGGAACTTTGTATATATGCTTCGAAATAGAAAACTTCAAATCTTAAAAATTAGAATATTCGTATTACGGAAAATTTTGAACGTTAAAAGTAAATAGGTATTAGTTGAGACTTGCAAAAAAGTTCAGATTATAAAATATTGGAATTATCGTAGGTTTGAAATAGGGAAGTTTCACTGCGTTTGATAAGGTAATTTTCTTTATTAAAGTTTTTCTTCCTTCTTTTTAAGTAAATTCTATAGCAGTAAGAATATTTCTCTAATAAGAGTGCATCTCGGAAGCTTTAGTAAGATAATGTTAAAGTCTATTGTATCCTAAAATAACATATATTCTTTCCATAAAAAAGAAACAAATAATCCTCTTGAAGTAAAATTAGGTACACATCATTTCAAAATTGTCTCGTTGTTTACATTCACTCATCTTAGAAAATAACCCATGTTACACGTGAAATATAAAATAATACTTCACTTAAAAATCAAGTACCCTGTAACACTCACGACCGAGCCTCTAATCCATCAATGGAATACCGCATCGTCATCGTCTACCCAACCATCGGCATTCAATGAACTACTCCACAACCATTTAACCTCCTGAAAATAAACCAGGGAAATCTTTTCAAAATGCTGCACCACCGTCCATAAATAACGCGAAAAGTAACCAAGAGAATCCACACCGCAATACTCCCCCCCCCCCCCCATCGTGCATGCACTCGTAAAGATTTCGTCAATTATCTGCCCCGGCGCGCGGAGAATAATGGAAAGGATAGGCGATCGCGCGGCAATTTCCAGCCTCATAAATCTGCGAATAAATGGGAGTAGGAGGATGCAAAAAATGTAGCGCGATCGCAGGTCAGGCGTTTGCGAAACTACTTTAGTCTGTAAGAGCGAGAGAGAGAGAAAGAAAGAGAGAGAGAGAGAGAGCGAATAATGGATGTCGCGATGCTACTCTCGTGGAGCTTTCTGCATAAGAAGAAGAAGATGAAGAAGACGTAATGCGGCTTCGATCGTTGGGGATCGCCGCAGACGGCAAAGTCGTTGTCGTGATGGCCGTCGATCTTTTCCGCGTATTTCGTCAAAGCTGAGATAAGCGCGAGTTTGGTCGTACAGTCGGACTTGAAAGTCCCGATAATAGAAACATTTAGAGAAGAGGCGTGATTTTCTTCTTATCTTTATTAGCCCTTCGAAGTATGGATGGTTCGTCTAGACTTATCAGCTCGGAGTTCGCGAGCTCGTCAGATACGAGGACTCGTCTAAGCTTACGAGCTTGTGTGGACATGCAAGATAGAAACCGCTGCCAATACATTGGCACTTAGCTTCCTCAAACTAAATAAATTGTTACAATGTGAATTTATGTATACTAATACATTAATTTTCCTAATTAATAGCTAAAAACGTGAGTTTATTTATCATTGATTGTTTGTCAAAATATAAATTACAAAAAATTATAAACTTATGATCATAAATAGCATTACTGATTGGCTGGGTAACAAAAAATTCGGATTCTCCATACCGAAAAACATAAAACACTAAGTTACCGAGGGGACCTAAAATGTTATACTCAGACCCCCAGCGCCTAGACTAAAATTGAAAAATCGTTAAAGAACAAAAACGAATCGACGAATCTTTAATTTTTCGTTCTGATATCGTATGTTCATAAAAAAACAAATAATAATTAGCTCAATTTTTTATAAAGATTTTCATCGTTTTCGTGTATAACGAAAAGAGAGAGATAGCTTATAGAAATTTTCCGTGACAGAGAAAATAGGTAATTTTATGCTCTTTCAAATGCATTTACACTGAAGCGATCATATTATTTCTAAGATACCAAAATAATTTACCTTATCGACTTCAGAATGTCGTAAAATAGAACAATCGTTGTAAACCAGAAATGGGTAGATATATCTCAAAATTTCTCAAATTTCCGAATTTTCATTAAGAAACGAAAAGAATAAGCCCCGGTTGGCAAAAAATGACCGTGCCTGAGATATAAACGATAAAGAAAATATAACCTGAAATAACTCGGACTATAAAGGTCGTTATAATCTGGGCAAAGAAAGGTCTCAAGAGATAGTAAAAAGCTACCATTCTGAAAATTTTCAGAAGGAATGGTGCTGTTTTACTGAAGTTATCGTACAACATAAAAAATCAATATTTTTTACAAAAAGATTTTTTTCTTAAGAAAAGACAAGGATAGAGACTTGAAAATTGTACAAAATATTTTGCTCCTTATTCCTTATCACCTCAAATTTTTTCAAAAATTTTCCATGTTATATTTCACAGATATCACCGTTCAAACAAGAAACGACGTTTCCGTGTATAACAGAGTAAAAGGAAATAACTTATTTAAAATTTTGTGTCGGAAAAGATTGGTAATTTTATGCTTCTGCAAATGCAATGAAAATGAATTGATGATATTATTTCAAACATATCGAAAATCCCAAAATACTAAAACTCAAAAATCGAAAAACCGCGTAAAAGACGAAAATCATCGCAAAACAATACACATTTTTTTTACAGTTCCGTTCCTTTAAAAAAAAAATAAATCATTGAGCCCTGAAACATTAATTTTGACTATGAAGGTTTAGAGTAATCTTCATCCACATCCGTCCACACACACACACACATGCATGCACGCACGCATGTACGCCCGCACACACGAACATGAACGCGCAAACTTTCTTTTTTTACCATCACAAAGCTTCTTCTACGAGGAAGATTTTTAAAAAATGTAGTAAATATCAGAAATTGTGTTTTGTCACGTCTAATTTTTAATAATTCAGGTACACTTCTTAAATTAAAAAAAATTGTTGCTAACAATAATTACGTTATATAACTAACTAAATATTATTTATACGTTCTTTTGAATCGATTTCCATATAATTTTGTTTAGAAAGTCTAACAATGAGAAATAGGAACTTATTAGGAAAAAAAGTAAATATCAAACGAAGTAAATTAATATAAGAGTCATAATTTTACTAGAAAAATCAGACTCTTTTCAAGGCAAAAAAATAATAATTTTCCGATTGTTGTCCCTACACGCTTTAATTGGTAAATTACTTTCAATTTCGTACTCTCTACATTTTATTGAGTGAAATTTTCGCTCTAAATGTAGAGTGAACGAGGGTTTCACTCCAAAAGAGTGAATTTGGTCACTCCAGTCTAAAAAGTGAATTTTACCACTCAAAATTAGAGAGTGACTTCGGATTCACTCTATCTTTCACACTAGTTTGGAATGAAATTTATATTATAAAACCTATATATTAATCAAGTTTCGAAATGCGATTTTTTACTTTTAAAACATTATTTACACCAGGAACCTTCAATTAAATTTTCAAGAAATTTTATTATTAATTGTACAAAAATATGGTTTGAAAAATATACAACTATGTGGTTAAATAATTTAAATTGAGGTAAAAGGGTAGCTTTTATTTAAAATCTCTTAAAAATTTAACCAGATTTAGTTTTACAAATTCTAAGGTAATATTGAACCACTTAAAAAATAGAATTTATTACAGTAATCTGTATTATCGACTTTTTCTATTTTAAACAGTTATTCAAAATTTAACAAATTTTGTAAATAAAAATGACCTACTATGTCCTGCAAATTTGTACTTATATTGTATTAGCGTTGTCTAGTTTTGGCAATTTCAAAAGATTCCGGAATTATTTGCAACCGGAAAACAGTTTTAAATATTTTCCGTCGTAAACAATGCGTATAATGCCGACCCACATCCACTTAACATTTTCGACCCATTTTTTAAGAAAGTTAAAGATACCTCTTGCAAAATCAACTGAATATTTCTCGTAATGGCATATAATATCGTTTTTTATAAATATTTATTTTAAAGAGAACAAAATATAAATGATAAGCCGGTAAAGTAGGAATCGGGCAGTATTTTACAGCCCCATAAATCGCAAGCTTTATTAATTTTTAAAATTTTAGTATTTAAACATCTTAAACTTTTCTTAAAAATGAATAAATTGAGAAAATGTAGTAAAAAAGAAATTAGACTCTTCAGCCAAATATTAAAATTACCATAATAATACTAAATTTCATACAAAATGTAATTGTTATATAATTTTATTAAGAATAACTATTTATTAGCTCTAAGTTATGATGGCTTAAACTGATTTTTGTATTAAATGTTCATCAACGAATTCGAATACATAGGAGAAATCAGTGCACCTGAAGTCTGATGCAACGGTGGTCTAGCGCTGGAGTGGCTGCCCCAAAACGTAAAGAACCAGGGTTCAAATCCAAGCAACAATTTTTCTGAAGTTTATTAAATTTATTTCTCAATTTCACCCTTTTCCAGTCAACTGTATCACTCATCAAAACATTTCTAAAACGTAAAACAATATCAATAATTATTTTTTCTTTACGCTTATTATTTCACTCTGAATAGCGTGAAAAAGTCACTTTTACAAAAGAGTGAATTATTCACTCAAAATCTCGGTGCTATCTGCTTTAGCACAATGCTTTCTCAAAGAGATTTAATGCACAATCATTTATTGAATATTTACATTGATACATGTGAGTTTATGAGCAATCGAAAATTGTAAAAAGAAAATTGTTGAGGCTTCCGAGATAATCACGTTTTTCGGGCCGACAAATTATTTTTCTAATGAAATTTGTCCTTCAGAAAATTATCGTAGAGACTTCTTTCAAGTCGAAATTTTTTCGTTTTGAGTTATACTTTCTTATAAGATAAAGAAAAATAGTCCCCAATTTAAAACATGCTCAAAAATTAAAAAAATAAAAAAATGACTTTTGCAACAATCAATTTTTTACTAAATGTTAATAATTTGCTGAAATTTTTAAATAATTCTTGAAAACTAATTACACCATGCAATTCTACGGGAAAAAATACGAAAGATCCTTAGTTTCATTATTTGATCAGAAAATTCAATTTTTAACAGTATTAATATGAAGATATAAGTCGAATAATGATTTTTCATTTATATCTCTCGCTGCCCGTCTTTAGTCTACCAGATTCCATGCAGGAGCCGCTTAGTCCCTCTCCCAGTCTTCCTTCTCTCTTTCAGCTATATAGAACAGCTGGCCCGGTCCGAGGGTACCCAAAGAGGGGATAGGTCTGACTCACAGTGTCGCTTCGGAGCAGGACGCGCGTACATGCATCGGTTACAAAGCATCAAGCCAGCTAGGGATGCTCAAGAGAAGACGTCATTATTGCCAACGTATTTCTTTGACATAAGCATACAAATTTTAATGTCATTTCTTGCGACGATTGGATTTATAATGAACGGAAGTGGTCTGAAAGAAGCTTTCTATATAATATACGCTGAAAATTCAGCTGAAAAAGCTTTCGTAGAACATGCCTACTCGAGAGCTATCAGAGCACATTTCCTTGTTCAAGTAGTTTTAGCTACCGTAATTTTTGAATCACTTCAATTAACGGAAGAAGAAAAGGGAATGATTGATGCATTATTGCTAAATGTGGGCGCAGAAAATTTCCAAGAAGACATGCATAAAGGAGAATTTACAATAATAAGAGATAGATTTATGAAACAGATTGAAGAATTTTGAAAAAGGGGACCGTCTGCACAACTTTGGATTCAATATCTATGGGATATGTTGGTAATAGTGAAAAACTTTATCAAAGGAGAACGTTCGGGCAACTGGGATGTACATTTGAAATGCATAAAACAAGTGATTCCATACTTTCATGCGAGCGGACATAATAATTATAAGAAATCAGCTCATTTATATCTGCAGGATATGTTAATGTTGAAAGACGTAATGGATGTGCATCAATTTGAACTTTTTACGACAAAAGGCTATTTCACGATTAGACGCTCTGACTGAAGTTTTGGTGTGGAGTTTGGTCAGATATTACTATTGAACAAGTCTTAATGCGATCGATAAAGACTCAGGGTGGACTGACACACGAGCTTGGAATTACCAAAAGTATTTTAACTAAATTCGTATTAACTGTGATCATTCTAGTTGAAGTTTGTAACGAAATGGAAAATTTTTGCAATGCTTCTTATTTTACGTCTGAACAGCATGTTGATTTCAAAGTATCTAGGATAACTAGAGATGTTGCAGATCTTCAAAAATTACTCAAATTCTTCAATAGGTACAATCCGTTTCCAGAGACTACAAATATTATGTCAATATTTTCTGGAATTGTTGGCAATGATTCGATTAACTGTCACAAAGCATACGAAGTAGGTATGAAATCTGATAAATCAATAATAGGTCAGGATTTTGAAAGTGATAAATTTACACGAAAGAATATCCCTTCAAGCTGTTCGATCATCAATCAAAGTAAATAATGAGACTATTCCAATACATCTATTATTATTGTTTCAACGTTTATGTGTAAATATTAATAGTAAAAGTGAAATCAAGAAATATTTAAAATTCGAACTTTTTCCGTTCCAGCTATCACTTTTTACAGAAAACGGCTTCAGGAAAAACGTAAAATCACAACTGTTTGATCACTTTACAAGCACTGAAGCTTTACCAAGTACTACAAATGTTGTGTATGTTATTGACGGTGGATTTTTGTTGCACAAGGTCGTTTGACAAAAAAATGACACGATTGAAGCGATCATCGTCAAATATTTAACTTTTGTACGAGACATTATACAAACAATAGTTATATAATATTTGATGGTTATCCGGACCATGACATTGATAATGAAACTACATCGTCATCAAAACCAGCTGAACGGTTAAGGCGAAAAAGTTCTTCAAGTACACCTTTTTTTTTTCAGTTTGAGCTACACACAAAAATAACATTTTCGCAAGACAAGTTTTTGTCAAATGATAAAAACAAAAATGAATTAATAAAAGAATTATCAAAAGCATTCAGATTTGAAGGATTTAGAACTAAGCAAGCAAAGCAAGACGCAGATTCTTTAATTATTCATACAGCAATATAAATTGTCAAACAAAATAAAGTTATAAATACAGCAACAGGAGTAGCCGAATATACAAAAAAGGTCGTTGTTGTTAGTCAAGATATCGATCTTTTGGTCATATTGAATCAATTACATTTTACAGATGCAGAAATGTACTTTTTAAGCCGGGTTCAGGCAATATAAGCGATTCTATATATTCATCGAATAGTTTTATACATGAAGATTACCGTTCTATCATTGGATTTTTACATTGTTTTTCTTGCTGCGATACAACATCTGCTTTTGCTGGCCAAGGCAAAAGACAACATTTAATTCACTCATCGCAACTCCATAGTTAACAGAGTTAGTAAAGCCTTTTTATGAGACTGACGCAGATCCAACAATTATTGCTCGGAATGGTTGCAAGGTAATTACATCAATTTACAAAGGCAAACAAGAATTATCACTCAACGAATTAAGATTTCAACAGTATGTGACATCAACTGCAAAGTCAACATTCAAACTGGACTAATTACCACCAAATGTTGGTGCGGCTACACAACACTCTTATAGAGTATAGTACCAGCTTCAAACGTGGCTTGGAAACGAAACAACAGCAACAAACCACACCAACAAAGTGGGGCTGGAAAGAAGTTATTGTCGATAATTTATAAATTCTCATGCTACGTATTACTGAAGATTTTGTCATACCTGAACAATTATTAAAAATAATTTCTTGTAGTTGTGAAACCAGTTGTGAAGACAATAGATGTGGTTATCGAAAGCACGGGCTTCGATGTACTGATTTATGCACAAAATGTCGTGGTTCGGACAATTGTTTGAATGTTGAAAAAATTTCAGAAGATTTCGATGAATCCGAAGATAATTCTGCTGAAATGGAGCAGCCAGGCCTTTGCTTGATCACGGAAAATCAATTATCCGAAGAATCCTCAGGTTATCTGAGCGATATTGAATAAGGAGAAAATTAAACTACAAATAGAAGCTATATTGAAGAAAGAGAAGATCAAATTACAAATGCCTGAATAAAACCTCGATTAATAATGTAGTTTCATTTATTTATTAATTGTTAATGTAAATATAAAATAAGGTTTTTTATCAAGTAACGAATCTAAGGATGTTTGTATATTTTTCTGTAGAATTGAATGGTGTAATTAGTATTCAAGAATTATTTAAAAATTTCAGCAAATTATTAACATTTACTAAAAACTTGATTGTTACAAAAGTCTATTTTGATTTTTTCAATTTTTGAGCATGTTTTAAAATGGGGACTGTTATTTTTAATTTATAAGAGAGTATAACTCAAAACGAAAAATTTGTGACCTGAAAGAAGTCTCTACGATAATTTTCTAAAGGACAAATTTCATTTGAAAAATAATTTGTCGGGCCGAAAAACGTGATTATCTCGGAAGCCTCTTAATTTTTTATCTGAAAATTGTGGATATTTTAGACCTAAAAGGTATACTTTCACCAAGTTTCGTCAAACTAAAATTATTTTTGTGAAAATGAAAAATAAAAAACGAATAAAGCGGGTTTTCGCATTTTACTCGGAGATTTTGAGGTTATGTGAAAAAATAATTCATACAAAAGATGTAGACTTCTTTATGATCTACAACTTTTCTATAGTACACTTTTCTCTCCGACGTCAACTTTCGCCGGAAATCGCAATAATACAAAATTTACCCCTGTTCACCCCCCCACCCCACACACCAAATATACCCGGTACCACCCCTGCTCACGCATTTATTTATTTTTACGTTTATTATACGCCAGTTTACCATTTTCAACTGTCCCATCCTGTTAACAATTTTTTTTTCGCCTCAAAATAAGCTAATTTGACTGGACTCAAAAGTGATGGTGACCACAAAATGCGATCACATATTCAAAATTTAAAATCGTGTAAAATAAAAAAAATCATTATAAAAAAATCAAATCTATTTATCTTTCATTTTTTTCCTCGTTTCGTATCTTCATAAAAGAACAAATAGAAATTCGTTTGTTGAATAAAAAATGACTACGACATTCTTGAGATATAAGCAATCAAAATTAAAAACTGTTGCCAATTCATTGGAACTTAGCTTCCTGAAACAAAATTAATTGTTTCAATATGAAATTCTTTGATCTTGTAAATTAATTTTAAATTGCGCTATCTTTTCGAAGTATAACCTGTTAAATTAAAAATTATGTTTTCGGTATAACAAAAGAAGGAAAAGATAGAAAATTCGCGGATGTAAAAGATAGATAATTTTACGCTCTTTTTAATGCATTTACACTAAATTAATCATATTAATTTAATTGCGCTTTAATTAATTTAATATTAAATTAATTTTAAATTGCGCTATCTTTCCGAAATATAACCTGTTAAACTAAAAATTAGCTTTTCGTATATAACAAAAGAAGGAAAAGATACAAAATTTGCGGATGTAAAAAATAGATAATTTTATGCTCTCTTTAATTTCGCTAAAATATACGAAAACTAAAAATAATGCTTTAATTTTCTCAATAAAAAATAGAAGCTAAAGAATGATTATTTAATCACACAAATTATATATAAGGCTGTATCAAACACACATTTATAAATTACAATCACATCATGCCTATTTATATAACAAGCATATGATTTATTTACTTTCCATCTCAATACTGTCAATGGTAATACGCAACCTATACAACTTTCCACGCACATAATAAACCATCTAAATCATCATATAAAGGAAATTAACTAAAAAAATTTGAACAAAAAATCGTAAGAAATAACAGCTTGCAGAGTCGTACGCCAGCCGTTATTAACCGTAACCCACGGGCGACCGCGCACGATCTCAGCTGCATCGGATACCTATTTAATACAATTCTAATGCCCCTCTTCGTACAATTTAATAGCGTCTCGCTTTAGCTTTGAATGCTGAATAACGCTCAAATGATAATTATGAGACTACTTTGCGTATGTAGAGTATACATTTTTATTTTTTTATTTTTTAGTAGCAAATTAAGGGGACTAGGCTGTCGAGAAAACGACTTTTTTATTACATTTTTCGAAAGTACTATCTTTTTCGAGTAAATGCCATTTGATTTATATAGAATCTCTCGAACATATTCATTTGGCAGTAGAAAGGTGTATTATTTTTCAATAATCAACTCTTTTTTAAGTCATAAGAACATTTAAGATTGTTTAAAAAAAGATTTTTTATTGTTTAAATGTTATTTTAATGCAGTACCCATGATATCGATTTGTTATGAAAAATCGGTATAAGGTTGTGTTAAAGACTGTAATAAATGGCTGGAATAAATAGCTAGTTTTTTGGTTGCGATGATATTAAATATATGTTTACTTTATTTTTTTATCATACTTAAAGAATCTAATTGATATACCTAATTTATAAAATTATAAGTAAGAAACATCAGTATTAGAGGTATTTTTACTGAATAATTTTTTGAGCATCTTGTCTTTAGTCTAGTTATTTACTGATCTAAAAATGGAATTCTTTCCTACCAGGGAATACATAGTTTAAAGCGCGGCGAATCAAACATACTTAATAAAAGACAACATTCTTTCATTGTGGAGAAAGCACTCAAATTTGAGTAAATACTAATCTTTTTACAATTTTCAGCACTTAAGTAATTTCTTCCAAAATATTTTCACATAATTTAGTTAGTTCTTAATACTTTAATTCACTTCGTTCTGTATCTAAATATTTAAGCTACAAGACATACTTTGTGCATGAGCTTTTAACTGATTAACTTCAAACGCAGTACATATACATAAAATCTGTAATTTTACACGTTTTCATTTTTCCTTTTATACTTCAGTCTAAAAAATAATTATAACAGAAAATCAGTATTTTCAATTCTAAAATATGATTGACAAAACTTTATAAAAAGAAGAAATTATATAACAAATCATTCTAATTTATTTGTTTATAAAAATTAAATTAAAATATCAGTATATATATATTATGCAGCAAAAGAGTTACAATTATCACCCGACTATTCTTTTTTTTCAATTCGTGTTATTTTAGGCATCTACATAAATTTAACAAAAGTAAAAATTTCTGATATATTACTAGGTCGCACAGCAACCATGTTAAGTATACACAGTACTGCTTTAATTAAAAAAAGTATTAGAGTACAAGACACTGTTAAACTATAAACAAAATCTTTTTTAACAGTTCAAAAAAAGTTTTCTTCAAAATCAATCTTTCTATAACTTCTTTTAACTGTAAACAATTGAGAATACTTTAGGTGATGCTAAAGTCACCTGTCACCGACAAATACGAGGATCCACTTTTCTCATTTCATTTTCAATTTTGAGTAAATATCCCTATGGAAAGTTGTTGTTTCAATCAAAAAGAACAACTTTCCATAGAGATATTTTCTTAAAATTAAAAAATGAATAAAAAAGTGGTTCCCGGTATTCACCAATAACACAGGGTTTAACATCACCTTAAGCCACTGTTCGAAATCCTCGAAATCTCGATCTGACTCGTCACAATCTACAACTATTGTTACTAGTTTTGCACCCCCAGAACATGACTTTGAAAACTAGAAAATTTTCAACTTATTTTTGTATATAAAAGCTCATACGTAAATAAAATGCTTTCAAATACACTTTGAAAATGGGTTGAAAATATTGAAAAACTGCCGGGGCGAGTGAAGTTTGAAGATCCCAAAGAGAGCGAGCGATTAACCGTATGGAATCGATCCAGTCCGCGCTTCAGTTGCACAACATCTCGATATCATGATCCTATCAACTCCTCTTTTTTTTTCAAAATACCTCTCGCGTACTTTGCAAATTGCTCCGCGGCGGGCACTCATCCTCGTTATACATTATTTTGTATATTCGCTCCTCTCGGCTATTATATTGCGCAATGCGCCGCGTGCGCGGCACACTTGAGAAATTCGCGTGCGGGAGATGCGCTCACGTAAGGTGCATTTAGGTGCGAGATGCGATGCGTGTAGATTCCCTCGGATCGATTCGGGGCGTTTATGGCGTTTCTGTGGGTTCGTTCGTTGAGTAATGTGTTTTTATAGTGTGAAATCTGTATTTTTCAATGCGGTGTGTGAGATACAGATTAGGATGTTTGAAAAGTACATTATTATTTTTTATTATCATTGCTTAGACATGGATTGAATATTTGTATGTAGGAAGACTGATTGAAGTGTCAGCTTGTCAATCGCTGTAGTTGTATAACAACTGTGATATCGACATCGTAAATGACTATTTACGATGCTTTGATAGCTCAATATTTATTAGCATATAGGTATATACATATAGTCAAACGAAACAGAAATTTTATTACAGCGTAAATATATAACATTTGAAATTTATGTACTTTTAAAACTAATATATAATATAATATGCAATACATAAATTGATTAAATATTAAGGGGGCAGGCCTGGGTTAAAAGTCAAAAGAATCATTTTATTTATTGCATATTTTGATAGCAAATTTCTTGTACAATAACCTCCTGCAACCCGTTTTACTATATTAAGTTTTGTTACAGAATTATAGCTAAAATTTCAAAGTAGTTTTTTTCTTAATTTAGTGAATTTTATGTAAAAAATGCTATTTAAATAAGTGTAAATAATTAAAAATTAAAAGTGTCTATTTATATATATTCGATAAAACTCGAAGCTGTCAGAGAGTAGCACGTAAAGTATACCTATATATAGCGAAATTGACTAAAAACTATACTCTCTCGCTGTTTTGAAATTTCGCACCAGGTGAAGTTTACATGGGATTTTTGGCGCTTTGGTATCGTTTCGATGTCAATGCACTAAGATAGTGCGGAATGTTCCTCTGGAACTGTCTTTCGACCAATCACTGACCAGAACGCCAATATGCTCTATCCGCAACTTCTGTATGAACGTTGTGAACGCTCTTTAATGTTGTTTACTTTGAGATTCACCTCTCAAAATATCTGTGCTATTTTTGTATAAAAATGTTGTACATTATTTTTAAATTAGAACCTATGTTCACCAGCCGTTGTCAAGGCTTTATAATTATTGTGTAATACTGTATAAGTGTATAAGTATGTAAGTGAATAATTATATAAGTATGTATAAGTGTTAAAGTGCATAAGTGTTTTTTTTAAGTGTAAGAAAAGTTGTTTGTGGTGGGTTGTGTATAAATATTTATATATATTTAATGTCAAATCAGTATACAGTGTAAGTGTATAATGTCTTCGAGTGCCAGACCAAGGGATGTTCAAGGTAGAGTGTCGGGTGGTCATGGTAAACTTACTTGGGGAAGACAAACAAAAAGAAAGAAAATTCTTTATGAAAGAAAAGGAGATGGTCCTCCTTCAAAGAAGCCAAGAAATTCAACTTCCAGTAGAAAAGTTCAGGACATTATAACTGAAGTCAGTGAAATCAGGAATAGAATTGTGAACATTGACATCCTATTTCCTGAACTGCAAAAAATTGCATGTTGAAAGATATGTCATGGAAAACTGAATTTCTCTGAATCTGATGTACGAGGACTTGGATTTAAAATTGACATTTCTTGTTCAAATTGTACAAATCCAAGAATTGCATCAAATAATTCAAGTAGATTCATTGGCAAAAAAAGTAATGCATATGAAGTTAATAGAAGATTTGTTTTGGTTATGCGTGCTCTTGGTCATGGACATGCTGGACTTTCAACATTTTGTGGAACTATGGATTTTCCACAGACAATGTCGCACAGCAATTTTGACAATATCAACAATCAATTGAGTGAAGCTTGTGAAGGCTCTATGAGTAATGGTGTGATAAGAGAAATGAGTATCTTGAGATAGTGCTGGACTTCCTGTGTCCGGAGATGGTTCTAGGAGAAAAAGAGGTTTTTCCTCTATCCAAAGTGTTTCTAGTGTAATAGGCAATTCTACCGGAACAGTGCTTGATGTTTTTATAAAAAATAGTTTTTGTAAGAGTTGCTCTTTATGAGAAGGAAAAGAAGACACACCAGCTTATGAAAAATTGATTAAAACGCATCAGTCAGTGTACATCAAATCATCAAGGCATAGCTGGAAAAATGGAGGTAGACGGTATTGTGGAAATTTTTCAGCGTTCTCTTGAAAAACACGGTGTTATGTACTTGCAGTATATTGGTGATGGTGAAATAATTCAAAATTAACAGAGGTGACTTGAAATAACTTTTAAAACTTTTGTCATGTAAAGTATATGTTGTGTATGCTTTACAAATTATTTTTATTCATTTAGTTTTTATATAACTAAGGAAACCAACTTCTCAGCTGGAAAATAACTACCAGCTACGTCTATAAGAATTCAAAATATACTTATGTTTTATGACGAAAAAAGATAAATATTGTATTCATTATTCTTACTGATAAGAATGAGACACTGTTATTAACAATTTTTTTGTTTCAGCGCTATCATGAGATCATATTATTGGCATATCACACATGTTTGTCTAAGCAATAGTGTGAAATATATTAATGAAATATATAACAATAAAATACAAAGCATTCCTACTTCTTTCTTTAGGTGAGTATTGTTTGTATGTGTTTATTGTATTTTCAAACTTTAAATGCAATTATCTCAAAATAATGCTTTTATTATTTTTAGGTCTGCCTCGTAGACTTTCTCAACATCCAGTCATCGATATAAGCTAAAATTTTAGAGGATGTTTCTGATATGTCTCCTCACAATATGAGCGCAGCAGATTATTAAAAAGTCCATATAGCAAGTATTAAAAATATATAACCTCAAAATTAATTAAAATATTTCATTATTTAAGGATTTATATTTTTAATTATTACTACATAGACTTTTTTAATAATCTGCTGCGCTCATATTGTGAGGAAACATATCAGAAACATTCTCTAAAATTTTCAGACTATATCGAGGGCTGGATGTTGAGAAAGTCTACGAGGAGTGGCTGAAAATAAAACAACTGAGTATCAAAAGGAGTCACTTGGTACGAGCCACAGATTCAAGATATTTAAGTTTTTAAGTGGTGAAAATCTTTATCTTTTTACCTGCTTTTGATAAAAAAACTTCCCATATTCTAAATCAAATTTAAAAAGTTCTGTATAAATAAAACTGTAATTTTCTTTTTTTAGATTTTAACCCAGGCCTGCCCCCTTAAGAGGACACCTTTAACCCAAAAAACAAAATATCCGCGTTCATAAAATTTTTTTCTTCTTAATTTTCTTTACTATACTTATACTATATACAAATACTTGATATTACTTTTACCGATGTAAAACTTTAAATTTGTTATCCTACATATCGCAATAAATTATCATTGTAAATAGGTACCATATTTATTCGACGAATTTGACTCTTTTTGACATGTACTAAAACTTATGTGCAGCACTTTTACGAGGGTAGTTCAATAAGTCTTTAGAATGACCAACAGATGGCGCGCGAATCGCTCCAAATCATCTGTTTTCAGTCAGCACCACTCCCGACTAGATATATGGTGCAGTCACAGTCCACATCTTCTGAGTTTACGTGTTTTTATAACCAATTGAATAAAAAAAAATTGCTTGTTCAGGAAAATGGAAAAAAACGAGTTCAGAGCGGTAATTAAACATTTTCATTTAAAGGGTTTAACTCCATATGAGATAAAAAATGAATTGGACTCAGTTCATGGTACATCTGCCCCTGCCTTAGCAACGGTTTATAACTGGGTAAATGAATTTAAGCGTGGTCGTACATCAATAAGTGACGAACCACGTTCAGGAAGGCCCGTAGAAGCAACTACTCCCGAAATCATCAATAAAATCCACGATATGGTGTTGAAGGATAGAAGATTAAAAGTGCGTGAGTTAGCTGAGGCCACAAGGATATCTATAGGTGCAGTTGTTTCAATTCTACATGAAAAATTAGGCATGAAAAAGCTATCGGCAATATGGGTGCCGCGTTTGCTCTCAGCTGAGAATAAACGCAATAGAGTGGTCGCCTCTGAGGCTCTTTTGGCGCGCATAAGTCGGAATCCTGAGGAATTTTTTCGTCGATTTGTGACTGTGGATGAAACATGGATACACCACTACACTCCTGAGACAAAGGAACAATCCAAACAGTGGATTTCCACAGGCGAACCAGCTCCAAAGAAGGCAAAGACCGTAAAGTCAGCTGGTAAGGTTATGGCTACAGTTTTTTGGGATGCACGTGGAATTATACTTATTGACTACTTGGAAAAGGGTAAAACAATTACTGGTGAGTATTATGCATCATTATTAGAGCAGCTGAAAGAAGAAATTAAAAAAAAACGACCACATTTGGCGAGAAAAAAAAATCTCTTTCATCACGACAACGCCCGAGTTCACACATGCTTCGTTTCAAGGGCTAAAATTGAAGAACTAAAATTCGAATTGGTCGAACACCCACCGTATTCACCAGATTTAGCCCCCAGTGACTTTTTCTTATTACCAAACTTGAAAAAATGGCTCGGTGGACAGAGATTTACGGACAACGAAGACGTCATTGCCTCTGTAAGTGCTTATTTTGAGGAACTTCCGAAAACGCACTTTTCTGAAGGATTAAAAAAACTTAAAAAGCGATTGACCAAGTGTATAGAGCTCCAAGGAGATTATGTTGAAAAATAAAAAAAAATTTACCCAAAAAAAATTGTTTTTATACTTTATTCTAAAGACTTATTGAACTACCCTCGTATGTTAACATTTTTTTGTATTATTATCATTTTTTAGAAAATTAAATTCCTTATACGTACGAATCATTTGATACTAAAATTTCGAGTTCATAAATGAAATTTAAACACAATTACACCTGACTAAAATGTGCAATTTCTAAGCATTAAAAGTATGTTTAATCAAAATCCTACAGTAACAGTACGTATGAAAAAACGCTGCAACTGATTTGGCTCTCTGCTTTCTCAAAGAGGTATAGGTCATATCATTTTTTTTCGTGAGTGTAGGACATGCCATTTAAGGCACACCCGACTGGGTAGGCACAACCGGATAGTGTGGGGCTGGTTGGGGATGCATCCGCCGTGTGTATAATATAAAAATAAAATAAATAAAAACGCGGAAAAACTACGCAGCCGTTGTCTCGCAAACCAACTCACTAAAACCTACCTCTCTTTCCTCTTCTGGCGGAACCCACCCTGGTACCGTTTATCACATTAGCTCAGGGTGGTGCCGATCTAGTATCGTCTCAACTACCGCTGCTGCCTTGACCTGAAACTAATTTAAAAATATATAATTTTATATCCCCCGAGGGGCTGTCAGATCTAACCCGGAAAAGTTTCCATGCCCCTCCCCGCGATATTTATAAAATGAGAGAAAATGTACGTCTCCCGGTTAAGGGAATGTCTCATCATCTCTCAACCCACTCACTTTTATGGGGTCGTTCGCCATCCCTGGATTATGAGGGGGTGTCTGAACGTCTCCCAGCGCATCGGTAATATCATACAGTATCAGTATATTATATTATTATACGCATACATACTAATATATGTTGATGGATTCGGCAAATACGTAAATTATAAAGCAAATTGAAGGCATCGATTCTAAAACGTCCTTAGCGCTCGGCTCGGGTTGCCGATATATACAAATTGACGTCATGGTGACCAATTTTTAAATTTGCGGAAATGAATTTTAAAAAATAGTATCGTGCAGAGGATCAAAAATGGCAACTTTTTATATATATATACTTTGTTTGTACAATGTTTAGTATTTGAAAAAAGAAAAATAAAAACGGCAAAATTTTAAATCTTATTTGCACCACGTTTTTTAAACTTAGCTCGCTGCAGCTCCGACAAATATGAACGGATCTTGCTTATCTTTTGCATAGACTCGTCAAATAGTCTAGCGCTGCTAATAAACTCATAGATAGTTAAATATTAAATATTTTTCATTCAACAATTTAATTGCAAACCAGTGAGTTACCTTTTATATGGTTAAGTATGTTCAACAAAAAAAAGTATCGAGGGAAGTTTAAGACTCAACTATCTTTCAACGAGACATTTGTTTGTTAACATTTGAAGAAGTTTCTCAGAAAATTTCAGATGAATTGGATGAAAAGTGGCAAAGATAGAGCGATTTTGCCAAACTTGCACGATGCGCGCGAACATTAGCGGGTCTGCGCGATACATGACGCTCAGTGTATGTCAGTCATATAATAAGAAATAATTTAAGAAACATGATAAAAGTTATCCTGAAATAAACAAAACAAAGTCGAACTCGTTTCGCATTGAAATCACACTGATTTTCTTGTTCGTTTACAAGCTGCATTTATTCACAAATTTGTTAATTTCTTTAATCTTTTTAAAAAACGTTTTACTTGCTAAATAAATTATAAGCATAATGTCGATCAATATAGGACGTAAAAGAATTAGAAATGAGCATGCATGGAAAAAAACTATTAATAAAAGTTGTAAAAATAAGGTAAGTAAAATATCGTAAGACGTGTTATAAAAAAGAATTTCTGTTGCAAATATGATTGAATGACATGTATATAAAACTCGAAATTAATTAAAACGAAGAACTCTCTAAATTTTTATGCTGTTGTGAAATATTATGTAAATAAACAATTTGAGGTTAATTATTTTAATTACTTATGCATCCCATGCGTTAATCAACTTCCACACCCGTGTCAAAATGCACTATTTTCAAATCATTTAAAATGAAGCTGTAATCAATTTTTTCATTAATACGTGTATATAAAATGATGATTTCCAAACGTCTTTTATATAGGGATTAGAATATGAATCAGTTAGTGGAAAGAAAGTGCTTGAAAATACGTTCACAGAAATCAAAAATTGTTGTCCTAAAAAGTGTTTTTTAAAAGTAGATCATGAATGGCAAAAAAGTATGTTTCATAAATTTTGGCGCAGTGGAGATTTTCAAGTACAGAATACAATATTAGAAAATATTATTGTAAGAAAAGAATCGACACAAGAATTAAAACGTTTACAGTGGCAATTTCATTGTTACTACAAAAGCACTAGTATCGATATTTGTCGAAAGTTTGTTTGCAGTATTTTCCAAATTGGAGAACGAAGAATAAAAACGGTTGAAGAAAAAATAGTAAGTGGCAAAACGATGTCTGATAATAGAGGAAAACAAGATAATCACAAGGTAAAGCTAACTGAAGATGTCAAAACTTTAATTCTGGAACATTGTAAAAGCCTTCCGCATTCTGAGTCACATTATACTAGAGAAAGCTCAAAGCTTTACTATTTTCTTGATACATCGTTAACATTACATTCACTCTATTTTTCCGTTTTGGATTTTTATGCAGCTGTAACAGGGAGTGAAGTTATTCCTATTGATAAAACAACATATTTTAATTATTTTAATCATTTTGTGAATTTCTCTATTGGTCTGCCACGTACTGATGTATGTGATCTTTGTTTTACTTATGAAACTAACAAAGGACGAGAAAATGAGTATTTTGAACATATCGTGCAAGTTGAAAAGTATAAAAACTTAAAAAATTCAATGTTGTCCACTGTAAATGTACTAAAATGTGAATTTGACTTTGGTCAAAACTTGCCATTGCCAAAACTACCAGTTAATTCTCAATTTTTTCGTCGTTTAGTTTGGATGTATTTGTTTAATGTACACATTTTCGATAGTGATCGAAGTTACATGTTCCATTTCCTTGAAGGGATTTTAAAAAAGGGCGCCAACAGCGTATGTAATATGGTTGAGTATGCGATAAGGAAATAACTACAACTAAACGTCTTCGATAAAATATTTTTATTTGCTGATGCTGCAGGAGGTCAAAATCGAAATTACATTAATTTGAAATTCTTTTCATTTTTATCTTACAAATTGCAATTAGAAATCCAACATTTATTTCCTGTTAGAGGGCATTCCTACTGCCAGTGTGACCGAAATTTCGGTTTGTATGGTAGTAAGAAAAAAAGCAAGAAAGAATTGAAACAGAAAATGATTATGTGCAACTAATAAAAAATTCTAGAAATCCTCCATTCGAAATGGTTGCTATTTCACAGTGCGAAGTAAAAGATTATGAAAAACTGTTTGCGAAAGACGAAGACTTGCAGAAAAATGTAATTAAAATAAGCAAAGTTGTTAGAATTGTATATTTTCCTAACGGACAAATTGATTTGTATTACGATTATGATGGCAATCCAATTACAATTAAACTAAGAAACAGCAGTGAAGTAGATTTGTCGAAAGTATCATTAGCTAAAAAGGTAGGAATAACGAAAGAAAAAGAAAAGGATTTTAAACATTCATTGCAACTTTGTACTACTAATGGGCAACATTTTGGTGAAAAATTTTTAAAAACAACTTCTATTAAAACTGTTGTCAGTAAAACAAAGAATGTGAAAGAAGAACATGGTAACAAAAAAGTTAGAAAAACGGAAGTTGTCTCAACAAAAAGAAGAAAAGTAAGCGACGAACAAAAGCAAAAATTAGAATTAAAAATTAATAAAAAAGAAAAGAAAACAAAAACAATAAAAGTAAAAAAAAAGTAATATGTTTTTGAAACGCGTTGTATGTATTGCAACTAAATTGTAAATAAATCTTAATGTAGAAATATAAATAAATATAAGTATTAGTTATTTGAAGTTTCTAATTTACTGAACAATGTCAAAAATCTGTGAAATTTATATGTTTCCCAGAAATTTATATTTTTAAAGCTTGTAATTTACTATTCAATTCATTTACGCTGCAATATTCTTTTTAATGTGTGTGAATTTCATTTGAACGCTTTATTATAACTATTTATTATCTAGTGTATATAACATTTAGAATTAACAATAATTTCTAAAACTTTCGTACAAAGATTTAAAAATTCAACAACTTTATGAATAACTGCCGTTTGATTTTGCCTTTGCTTTGTTTATTTAATTTCTTATTGTTTCATCAGATACTTATTTTTCTTAACTTCTACACTATAAATCGATAGTATTAAATAGTATGATTTGATTAAGTATGTATTTTTTAAAAAAAAGGACAGCAAATCTTCAAGTAAACGGCATTATATGACGCTAATGTTCGCGCGGAGCGTGCAAGTTTGGCAAAATCGCTATATCTTTGCCACTTTTCATCCAATTGATCTGTAATTTTCTGAGAAACTTCTTCAAATGTTAACAAACAAATGTCTCGTTGAAAGTTCACTGAGTCTTAAACTTCCCTCGATACTTTTTTTCGTTGAATATACTTAACCATATAAAAGGTAACTCACTGGTTTGCAATTAAATTGTTGAAAGAAAAATATTTAATATTTAACTATCTATGAGTTTATCAGCAGCGCTAGACTATTTTACGAGATTATTCAAAAAATGAGCAAGATCCGTTCATATTTGTCGGAGCTGCAGCGAGCTAAGTTTAAAAAACGTGGTGCAAATAAGATTTAAAATTTTGCCGTTTTTATTTTTCTTTTCTCAAATACTAAACATTGTACAAACAAAGTATATATATAAAATGTTGCCATTTTTTATCCTATATACGATGCTATTTTTAAAAATTCATTTCCGCAAATTTAAAAATTGGTCATCATGACGTCAATTTGTATATAGCGACAAGCCGAGCCGAGCGCTAAGGACGTTTTAGAATCGATGCCTTCAATTTTCTTGAGAATTTAATAATTAACTTATTCTTATACGTTACGTTTAGAATTTAACTGCAATAGTACTTTTCGATACTAGTGCGATAAAAATGATTCTTGCACGAGCGTGAGAATCATTTTTATCGCGTGTATCAAACATTATTTTTTGTCACTTCGTGCGATACGTGCCACTTTTGCGTACGCTTTCATTAGCAAGCATGTGTAAAAGTGGCACTTATCACACGGGGTGTCAAAAATTAAGTTTATACCATTCTAACCTCAAAATCACAACTTTGATATGATTTTTCGGCGCTAGTGGTATAAATTGCGGTTCGAAACTAGTGCTTAAGTAGATTATGTGGCTCGTGTGACAATTTTCGCTCTAGCAAAGCGAGATATTTTTTAACAGAATTGATAAGATTATGAATATAAAGAAGAATATACAGTAAAATTTTTTAAGCTTCATCTGTTGCCTTTGAAGAGACAAAGATCCTCTCGTAAAAAAAATTGATTTTTGTCACCTACGATAACTGAAGTAAATCGGCAGCACTTGATTTGAAACTTTCCAAAAAGTTAACTTTTACTATTTCTTGGTTGAGTTATTTGCCCAGATCATAACGACCTTTATATTCAAAGATATATGAGGTAATGTATCTTTAAATTTTTTTTTGATCGCTTATATTTCGAGAATGGATTGGTCATTTTTTACGAAACTGGGCTCATTTCTTTCGTATTTTAATGAAGATTCGAAATTAAAAAGAAATTCAAAGATTCATCAAATCTTTTTTTATAACAAGTTTTAGATTTTTTTATTTTTGTGTTTTAGTTTTCGAGTTTTTTGGTATGTTAGAAATATTATGATTAATTTAGTATAAATGTATTAAAAAGTGCATAAAAATACCTATCTTTTACAACCACAAATTTTTGATAAGCTCTATCCCTTCTTTTGCTATACACGAAAAAAGTCATATTTAGTTTAAACGGTTATATCTCGGAAATCTAGGATGGAAAATCGTTCAAAAAATTTTAGTTGATTAGGAATTCAGTTAATTTTCTTCTATTTCGTTAAGCATCCGTCTATAATATACTTTATTATATAAATTATAGAATCTTTGTAAGCTTTATATATAATTATTATTTCTAATGGGCAATTAAAAATGACACAACTAGCTTAATTAAAAGAGATATAGCAATTTAAAATTAATTTATTAGAACAAAGAATTTCATATTGGAACAATTAATTTAGTTTGAAGAAGCTAAGTGCCAATGAATTGACAGAGGTTTTTTTACTATCACGAAGCTTCCTCTTTGGTGAAGCAATTAAAAAAGATTTCTGTTGTATATTTATAATAATATTCAAATTTACCGAAAAAAATAATATATGATGAAAAACTCAATTTTTCCTTAAAATGTATTAACAATTAATATAAGATTTCAAGGTGTATCTGCCCCCTCATAAAAGTTAAAATTATTCTGCTTCTGTAAGCAAGTTTAATCTAAATTTTTTGTTTTGTTTTAGATCCTCTGCGAATGAACAGCGGATTAGTGCAGGTGCACTATAGCGTCACTTTGTTGTGGTGGTTGACTTCGAAAGTAATACAATTTTAAGAAAACTGTAACTTCATTGTAATGCACTATAATTAAAAAAAATGATTTTTGTTGCATATATTTTGATTTATCAGTAGTTTTTTTAGTGCTATTTATTAATACTGATTTATAAATTGCATGTCTTAAAAAATGTAACTTACACAGTTGTAACTTATTTTTTAAAAGGTTTTAATTACAAAATATTAATGTGTATAAATAATATATTTCCCTATATTATATAGTTGCAAATACTAACTTTAAGTTACTAAATTTTTCTAAAAAGACTTATTAAGATTTACATAGTAATTCTTGCCTGATTGAGTAATACACAAACAGACAAACTTATTTTATATAATGATTTAGAGAAATATGATTTAGAAAAAACATACGACATAATACCGACTTAAATCGCTATGCCGTGAACAAACCGAAAAAAAGTGGACTTATGTCTTTAAAATATATTTGTCTCCCGTGATTTTTTTACCAAAATTTCCACAAAAAAATATATATATAAAATGTTAGTCCATCTCTTGATTGATAATATACAAGCGTTATTTTTAAGTCAAAGAATTTTCTGAGGTATAGAAATCGTTTTTCTGTTGCAACGCCGTTACCCTAAGCGGGTCCTGGGCATAGTCGTCCAGAGCGGACGGGTGGGTGCCTATCACCACTACACAGCGCGTCCTCAGGTTACGGATAGAGGATCGACCCCTGAGAAAGAGGTTAGCTGCGAATAAATTGAATAAGTAGTCGCGGACAGCCGATAGGCCCAGGCGTGGGTGTGATGAGGCCGCACTGGGGAACGCATTCATCTAGAAATACTACGCAAGCACCACAACAACTACAAACACTATACAAAATCTCCTATCTTACTTTCTTCTTCTACCTTACTCTGTAATCTATCTCTTTTACCACACATTTCAAACAAAAAATGGGCTAAAAATCCTGCTGTCGTGGAGGATGCGGGAGCGATGACAACTGCCCTGAGAGGGGATGTGTAGAATGATTCGCCACCTGGTCTTACACGGCAACCAAAACAGCGAAGGCGCGCTGCCTTGCAGGGGGCGTTAGGATATGAGAATGAAACCGAGTGTGTCTGACGACGAGTTGACTATGTCCTCGCCAAAGTCGGAAAGCTCTCATACTTAGTTCTAGGGAGGTACGAGGGTAGTTCAATAAGTCTTTAGAATGACCAACAGATGGCGCGCGAATCGCTCCAAATCATCTGTTTTCAGTCAGCACCACTCCCGACTAGATATATGGTGCAGTCACAGTCCACATCTTCTGAGTTTACGTGTTTTTATAACCAATTGAAAAAAAAATTGCTTGTTAAGAAAAATGGAAAAAACGAGTTCAGAGCGGTAATTAAACATTTTCATTTAAAGGGTTTAACTCCATATGAGATAAAAAATGAATTGGACTCAGTTCATGGCACATCTGCCCCTGCCTTAGCAACGGTTTATAACTGGGTAAATGAATTTAAGCGTGGTCGTACATCAATAAGTGACGAACCACGTTCAGGAAGGCCCGTAGAAGCAACTACTCCCGAAATCATCAATAAAATCCACGATATGGTGTTGAAGGATAGAAGATTAAAAGTGTGTGAGTTAGCTGAGGCCACAAGGATATCTATAGGTGCAGTTGTTTCAATTCTACATGAAAAATTAGGCATGAAAAAGCTATCGGCAAGATGGGTGCCGCGTTTGCTCTCAGCTGAGAATAAACGCAATAGAGTGGTCGCCTCTGAGGCTCTTTTGGCGCGCATAAGTCGGAATCCTGAGGAATTTTTTCGTCGATTTGTGACTGTGGATGAAACATGGATACACTACTATACTCCTGAGACAAAGGAACAATCCAAACAGTGGATTTCCACAGGCGAACCAGCTCCAAAGAAGGCAAAGACCGTAAAGTCAGCTGGTAAGGTTATGGCTACAGTTTTTTGGGATGCACGTGGAATTATACTTATTGACTACTTGGAAAAGGGTACAACAATTACTGGTGAGTATTATGCATCATTATTAGAGCAGCTGAAAGAAGAAATTAAAAAAAAACGACCACATTTGGCGAGAAAAAAAATTCTCTTTCATCACGACAACGCCCGAGTTCACACATGCTTCGTTTCAATGGCTAAAATTGAAGAACTAAAATTCGAATTGGTCGAATACCCACCGTATTCACCAGATTTAGCCCCCAGTGACTTTTTCTTATTTCCAAACTTGAAAAAATGGCTCGGTGGACAGAGATTTACGGACAACGAAGACGTCATTGCCTCTGTAAGTGCTTATTTTGAGGAACTTCCGAAAACGCACTTTTCTGAAGGATTAAAAAAACTTAAAAAGCGATTGACCAAGTGTATAGAGCTCCAAGGAGATTATGTTGAAAAATAAAAAAAAATTTACCCAAAAAAAATTGTTTTTATACTTTATTCTAAAGACTTATTGAACTACCCTCGTATGAGGGTTATCACCCCTAGACGGATGGACTCACCTGCGATCGGAACAGGATCCAAAACGCGCGGGTTTAACTTACTATCATGGCTCAAAGAAAACAAAACCAAACCAAAACCTAAAGGAACTTAAGGGTGGGAACCTGGAATGTACGCAGTCTACACAGAGCGGGTGGGCGCGGAATGGATGAGGTTGGCACAAAATAGGGAAACGTGGAAGGCTTGCGTAGATGAGGCAATGAACTTTCGAGTTCAAAATGCCACTTAAAAAATCAAAAAAGAAAAAATAGAAATCGCTTTTACTTAAATAATTTTTATGCGATTTCGCGTTCTTCACGCGTAAATTCACTTAAGGTAGTTCACCGGTGATAATAACGTTAAAAGCTTAATTTATATTTCAAATCATCATTAAACTGCATTACTCATAACTTAATGTCTTCAATTCATAAATTAAAATGTTAGAAGCAACTCTAAAGTTTTGAAATATAGCAGAAAACTAAAGTGCGGAATAAACTTTTCTACATACTGTACCACAATATAGATATAATAAGAACACAGGCAACAATATTTACTTAGCCATATCTTTGAAAGGGGACCGCTAACTATACATTTTTTGTTTTACATATTATAGGTAGTAAAACTTTAGATTTTCAGGGAAATATATAATTCATTTCTGCGGTTACAAATTAATATGTCTCTTTAACACATGCTTAACCTATAAATACCTAACGTATTAAGACTCGCAACTTTGACATTGAATATTTCCATCTTGGTACAGAAACGATTCTTACAGTTTTGTGGGCGCATAGATAATACTAATAATAACATTCTGTCAAAATTTAAAGCAAATATATAATAATTCGATTAGCCGATGAACGTCCTTAATATCTAGGTTTTCTTGTTTTACGAAGTTCCCTGTTTTAAATTCTTCTCTGCCATTTTGACTTTCAGAAGTCATAGATTATATTTAGTAATATAAATATGAATTAATTAGTTTAATAAATAAAATTATTAATATGTTCCAGATATTATGAAGACAGAGAGTTTTATTTGCAAAAAATTTAATTTCTCAACAAGTAATATTTAATCTTGAACATTTTTACACCAAAGAGATAAAAGTAAGTAAATAAAAGTATAATATGATTTCATTGATGATTGTAAAGTATAAATAAGAATAATTTTTGGGAAATAGCTTTTTTCCTTTAGTGTGCTTGTCTCAAAACTACATTTTGCATTACTCTACTGCGCATTAGGTTTCAACGGTTTAAGCAGAAACTATCAGGATAATTCCTTAAATATAATAACAAGAGAGTATCAATCTCTGATTTTAAAAGTATTTTTTTAAAGAACGTAGCATATGTATGTATAATAAAAAATAGTGTTTTTTAGTACTGAATTGTTAAAACAAATATTCGGACATAAAAAAATCCGAGATTGTTACAGTGTTCACTTTGTTTTAAAGCAAACGTACAGATTTTTTTGTTGGTCTGTTTTGAAATCTGGTGCGCAGAAGACTTGAGCAAATTTGTGCAATTTTATTAAAAATTAATGCATTACATGTAGAATTGCTTAAAATGTTTAGTAAAGAAAGTTAAAAAAATCTCAAAATTTTGTTTTTTGATGGCAAATATGTGTACAAAATTTGGGAAAAAAGATTGAATATTAAAAAAGTTATCAATTTTGCTATAACCCCATCCTAAAGTATTTCAAATAAAACTTATTATTTTTTAATAGGCTAACTAGGAGAATGTCGGAGGTTTGGAAAACGATATTTTCTGAAACTTCGAAAGGTTTTTTCTGACACCTAAAAATGGTATTTTTCTACAAAATCGTTCAGGTAGCTATTGTCGCGTAACAATTCTTTTACAATATCGATGTTCTTTTTATGAAATTTTTTATCAGCTAATTTTGTTGCTCTATGAATAAGATTATATACCATGGCAATTTTTTGAGATTGTGGATAAAACCAACATTTTCTGGTAGATTTTTAAATTATAATTCACTACATAAGGAAACGATTGTCAGCGAATTTAAACAAAAATGATAACAAAGCGATTACTGACTTTAGAATTGTATGCCTACCATATGTTGAAAGTTTCTACAAACAATCATCTTATGCATTAGAGAAGCACAGCATTACAACTATCCCTATAATAAAAAACGACATGAACAACATCATTATAAAAGAGAAAGATAAAAAAGATTAAAATCAGGAAAACAATGTTGTATATAGAATAAATTGTAATGATTGTGAAGCCACATATGTAGGTCAATCGAAACGTAATGTATGTACACGTATTGAGGAACACAAAAAATCAAAAGATAATGTAATACACAATTCCGGTTTCCATCACATTTTCGACTTTGATAATTTTGATATCTTAGATACAGAAGAAAATATTAGAAAAAGATTAAACTCAGAAATGCTACATATACATTTACAAAAAAATCCAGTAATCAAAAAAGAATACAAACAAAACCTCAATACTGTATATACATACTTATTAGGGGAGGATAAGGTATTGCCGGTCACCTAAGCAAACGTGCTTGTTATTTCCACTTTCAAATTGTTTTTATTTAACTTTAAATAATTATTATGTTAGTTCAAACCATTGACTATAAATATTTCTTATTGGTTTAATATAAAAATGTAAGATATCGAAGTTATAAATCGAAATTAAAAAAAAAACTTGACCGAATTTACTCCCCATCAAAGGGTAATACCGGTCAGCCTTGGTATAATTCCGATCACTATTAGAAAGTTACTTTTATAGGTGAAAAATTTCTTTAAATCAATTATATGTACTTTCATATGATCTGTCGCATTATTATTCGCATTTACATAGTGAAACATATAATAACATAACCACTATTCAATCAAAAACACTTAAGCAAAGTTACCCTACCTGAGAGCACAGCGAAATGTTTTCTTAGCCTCACTTTCGGGAGCGTCATATAAATAACATTGTGACCGGAATTACCCCCAATCTGCTTAGTAATTTAAATTGAAATGATAAACATGTAATAGGTTTATACTCTTTTTTCTTCACTACTTCGTATTCTTAGATTGTTCGAATTAATAAAGATGCAAAAAATAACTGCATAAAGCAACAAATAATATGCATAAAAGCTTATTGTACAGACCAGATTTCTTATAAGAAATGTAGGCCTACACTTTGATTGTGTATAATTCCTTAATAAAAGTTAATATAAGGTTGTTTGGACATTAGATTAATTGCATTTTATGTTTCGTTTAATATACTATTCGAATTATTACCTAAAAATGTTTAGATTATTGAAAATAAGGGTGACCGGAATTAGCCAGTGACCGGCATTACCCCGTTCTCCCCTATACGAACTAAAACAGAAACCAAAACAATAATATCTGACGTCAATCGACAATACAATATAGACGAGAACGATTGTAAACAAATGCGCCGAGCCCTCGCGGGTTTATATATAAGTGAACTATCGGCTGATCATGCTACACAGACAACTGTACTTCTCTGAACTAAGTACATCTTCAGTTCGCAGTAATCCTCCTCCCCGCTTAATGCGGTGGAGGATGATAACATTACCATCGTTTTGTCTAATCCACAACATGTAAAATGCGTCGTTTGATATCTGTATGTTTTTATAATCTCATATAACATCCACAAATATGTACAGTTGTTTATTTATATTTTAATAAATTTTAGTTTCTAATGATGGTGGCAACGACTACCGAAACGTTAAAGAAAAAAACGTTTTAATTTTTTTCTTTAAACCTGCCTCGGGAAGATCGATAAAGTCTTTTCATATATATAAATAATTTCATATTTGAACATTTTTAAAGTTTGAGGAAACTAAGTGTCAATGAATTGGCAGCGGTTTTTGCTTTCACTTACTAGGAGAGTGTCGGAGGTTTGGAAAGCCGTATTTGCTAAAAATTTAAGAGGTGTTTTCTGAAACCTAAAAATGAAGTATAGCACCTAAAGTATTTTCCAATGGGCCCTTCTTCTCAAGATATCAACTAAATGATCTCAATTGTGTGCTATTTTAGTAAGAAAATGGTGCCTATATACTTCTGATCATATTTCTTATTACACTAAAAATAACTATAGGTATTTAAAAGAGTTAAAATCCTTGAATTTAGCTGCATTTTTCATCACGATTTCAAAAGTTAATAATTTTGTCACAGATTAATATTCTTTTATGAAACAAAGATGAAATTAAAGCTCTTTTTGTCTCCTTTTAGTTACGGATGCGTAATTTTTTTAGCATACAAATTTGAAGAGCTATGATCAGAAGTAGAGGCAGCATTTTTACTAAAATAGCGCACTATTGAGATCAATGGGTTGATATCTCGAGAATAAGGACCCATTGGAAAAAACTAGTGGTACTATACATCATTTTTAGGTGTCAGAAAAAACCTTTCGAAGTTTCAGAAAATATCGTTTTCCAAACCTCCGACATTCTCCTAGTTAGCCTATTAAAAAATAATAAGTTTTATTTCAAATACTTTAGGATGGGGTTATAGCAAAATTGATAACTTTTTTAATATTCAATCTTTTTTTCCCAAATTTTGTACACATATTTGCCATCAAAAAACAAAATTTTGAGATTTTTTTAACTTTCTTTACTAAACATTTTAAGCAATTCTACATGTAATGCATTAATTTTTAATAAAATTGCACAAATTTGCTCAAGTCTTCTGCGCACCAGATTTCAAAACAGACCAACAAAAAAATCTGTACGTTTGCTTTAAAACAAAGTGAACACTGTAACAATCTCGGATTTTTTTATGTCCGAATATTTGTTTTAACAATTCAGTACTAAAAAACACTATTTTTTATTATACATACATATGCTACGTTCTTTAAAAAAATACTTTTAAACTCAGAGATTGATACTCTCTTGTTAATATATTTAAGGAATTATCCTGATAGTTTCAGCTTAATCCGTTGAAACCTAATGCGCAGTAGAGTAATGCAAAATGTAGTTTTGAGACAAGCACACTAAAGGAAAAAAGCTATTTCCCAAAAATTATTCTTATTTATACTTTACAATCATCAATGAAATCATATTATACTTTTATTTACTTACTTTTATCTCTTTGGTGTAAAAATGTTCAAGATTAAATATTACTTGTTGAGAAATTAAATTTTTTGCAAATAAAACTCTCTGTCTTCATAATATCTGGAACATATTAATAATTTTATTTATTAAACTAATTAATTCATATTTATATTACTAAATATAATCTATGACTTCTGAAAGTCAAAATGGCAGAGAAGAATTTAAAACAGGGAACTTCGTAAAACAAGAAAACCTAGATATTAAGGACGTTCATCGGCTAATCGAATTATTATATATTTGCTTTAAATTTTGACAGAATGTTATTATTAGTATTATCTATGCGCCCACAAAACTGTAAGAATCGTTTCTGTACCAAGATGGAAATATTCAATGTCAAAGTTGCGAGTCTAGAAAAGTTTATACCGCACTTTAGCTTTCTGCTATATTTTAAAACTTTAGAGTTGCTTCTAACATTTTAATTTATGAATTGAAGACATTAAGTTATAGGTAATGCAGTTTAATGATGATTTGAAATATAAATTAAGCTTTTAACGTTATTATCACCGGTGAACTACCCTAAGAGAATTTTCAAGAAAAACTATTTTTTTTTTTTATAGTGATATTTTTAACTCGAAACTTTATTGCCTCATCTACGCAAGCCTTCCACGTTTCCCTATTTTGCGCCAACCCCATCCATTTCGAGCCCTCCCGCCCAATTTCAGTTACGTCTGCTTTTACGTTATCCTCCCATCTGCGTCTAGGTCTACCTAAAGATCGCGTTGCTTTCGGTTTTCCTTTCATTATGCGCGCTGCCGTACGATCATCGCCCATTCTTGCCACGTGCCCTGCCCATCTTAGTCTCCGTGATTTTATAATTCTGTTAATATTTGGTGACGTGTACAAATTATGTAGCTCGTCATTGTGCAGTTTTCTCCACTCCCCAGTTTCCTCATCTTTTTTTGGCCCGTATATTTTCCGCAGAACCTTATTTTCAAATACCGTAAAACGATTTTCTTCCACTTTAGTGAGCGCCCAGGTTTCGCACCCGTACAAGATTACCGGCATTATTATAGTCCTATATATCCTTATTTTGACATTTTTCGACAGTAGCTTTGACTTAAGTAATCTATTCACATCGTAGAAGCAGGCATTACCCGAATGAAGTCTCTTATTAATCTCGGCTTTAATTTCGTTTCGATCATTTATAATTGTACCGAAATATCTGAATTCGCTAACCTTTTCAAAAGTGAAATTTCCGACTCTGAGATTCCCCTCTCTTTCGCGAATGCCCAGTTTCTCTATGATCATATATTTCGTTTTCGATCGCTCACTTCTAACCCCGTGTCTTTAGCCGCATTTATAAGGATTTCCGCGTTTCTCGCCACCGTTTCACCATTATCTCCCACTATGTCCAAGTCATCCGCATAGCCTAAAATTTGCGTTGTTCCGTTGAATGTTGCTCCTAGCAACGAATATAAACTTGTATAGAAGCGCGGTTCTGTAGTTGCGCCGGGGCCTCGCTTTGTTATACACGTAAAGCCTATACTATACTATAGGTGTTACCCACGGATCGCATGGAGTAACCTATAACGTACTATACATGTTACCCACGATTTTGTTCCCAGGTGCAGCATACGAACTGTTCTTCTATACAAGTCGATATTCGTTGGCTCCTAGCTCGCTAGCCTGCATTTTTCTAACAACATACTCTAGGGTCAAGTTAAAGAGTACCGTTTGTGACGTGTATGTCGCGTCCCAATGTAGTAAAACACGGGTAGTCAATCGCGACCAAATCACCCGTCACCAGAGCCGAGCATTTGTTATTAAATAATTATTGTTATTAATGGGGGGGAATTGTTATTTATTTGTTGAGGGAATGAGGATAAGGAGAATCGCGACCGAGGAAAGCCGCAGACCGGCACACGCACGCACACATCCATACCAGCGGCACCAGCTGATCGCGCCGCAGAGAAGACTGCTCGGAGCGAGCACCGACGTCGAGCCCGATACACACACACACGCACGGCACCAACACCATCGCACTCTGTACGCGCGACCCTCTCTCTCTCGCTTGCTCTTTCTCCCTCGTCTCACGAGGATGATGAGCTACTGCCCGCGCATACACACACACACGCGCGCACACGACCGCTCTCTCTCCCGATGCACGCAGTCGCGGGAGGAGAGAGGATTCACAGAAGCAGCGGCGGCTTCCTAGAGGTACACCATCTCGGCTGTAGCCACGAAAGAGAGAGAGAGAGAGAGAGAGAGAGAGAGAGAGAGAGATACCGGCGCGGCTGTCGACAGCATGGGGAGAGCTAGCAGCCGCCGCGCCGCGAGCCGCCTGAAGTTGCCGGTCTATCGTAGCGTAGGCCGACGCGCGCATTTCGCCGCTGCCAACTGTGATGGTCCGGCGGCGACAAAACCGAAATCGCCCGATATAGATATACACGCCGGATTGCCGTGCGTGTATATCTAGCGATTCATATTGCCCGCGCTTCGCGGGCAGGGCGGCAATTGCGGGGCAAACCAATAACAATTAGCGACTCAAATTGACGCAGACTTAGTCTTGATTTTCACATTTAGGGAAAATCAAGGCCAATCACCCAGAAGATAAGGGCGGAAGCAACAAGTGCATGGGCTGAAGATAGGCAAAAAGAAGAGCTGAAAATTTGGAAGAGATTTCCGACCTCTCCGATTTTGGGCATTGTCTGTCCGTCCGTCGTAGCTAATAGACGCACGTTGCGAGCACCTCTCACGTTTCTTATAAGACCGCGAGGACATAATCGACGGAGAGAAAGTTAGTAGTACGAGGTTGGCGAAGAGTAGGAACAAGGAGCGTTACGAGAAAATCGGCGAGAGTTATTGGTCGCGTTGGATATCCGAGACGCGCGCTAAGGGAGATCAGAGGGATTTTTTGGGCCACACGGGTTCGCGAGATAATTCGTGCTTGTACAGTGGGAGAAATAAATTGATATAAAGAGAAAGATTAATAAGTTATTAATACTACACGATTTACAACAGGGTAGACGATGTAGGGCTGAAGAAATCGAATGGACGCTGCGGGAGGGAGGATGAGGTAGCAACTCTGATAGTGATATATCTAATAGTGCAATGTGTAAAGATGAGGTCGAGTCTCTTCTCCGAATGTCCGAGGATGTTCGTTTTTGCAAGCGATTTGTGCGAGGTCTTGGATCCCTAGTGAATTTCAATTTAGTCGAAAATATGCTCAATTTTTTGCCCTTACAGATAACAGGATACTACAGTAAAATTATCCATTATTCGTACGTTAGCGAGCTCATCTATCTAATGAACGATCGATCACGAATGATTAGCTTAAATTATTTGAATTTTCTGTTTAATCATGTACGCAGAGAGATAATTAAAAAAAGCACGTAAAAAATCCTTCTAATAGTAAAAAATTAAATTATCATCGAGCGTTAAAGATCAAATCTATATTATTCGAAAATTAATCGCAATGCGCCATATCTAAGAAATCTCCGGAGTAATGCCTATTTACAAGGAGACATAGACAGATAATTCGATTTTTCAATAATGCCCCGTACTGGTAAAATGTAATCAATATTTTAATATTGAACTTTCCTAAACATCGGCAATCCCATTGAAGTGTACACAATATTATACGCACCTGAAATACATTCGTAAAGTTCGAAATAAACTCGCGTGTACAATCTACTTGGAATGGCAGCTGAAGAGACTATTGCATTATATATCATTCGAGATACTTCTAAACAATTGTACAAGCATACAATTCAATGCTATACAAGCTAGTTATTTGAAATTTGACACACTTACTATTCTAAGCATGAGAAAACTAATTACGTTGTTAGTTTTCGTTCAAATTTATTCTTTAACAGCCTTTACCTGTAGACCGTCACCCGGCTTTACAGGATCTCGAGATAAACTTTATGAATGAATAAACTTAAACGAAAACTAAGAAGGCAATTAGTTTTCTAGATTTTTAGATAATAATTTCAGATAATAAATTTTGTATAGATACTTTACAGGTTTAATATTAAATTTTCTTCATTACAGAGACTCAAGTGCAGACCAAGTGGAAAAGCCTTGTGAAGAAATTCAAATCGGAACATACCCTCGTTCAGTTTCATCGGTCAGGGGTTGGTCTTGAGAACGTGTACGAGTCAAAGTGGCTATATTATATATCGCTATTATTCATAGCAAATACTGCAGTAGCCAACCCATCAAGTGGCAATTTTGACAGACTATTTGACGTGAAGCCTTCAGAGACAAGTGAATCGAGTAACGAATCTGTCATTCCTGTAACGCCTATTTTTCAAAGTTCCTTAAAAAATTCTACTTTATCAGTTAATCAAGTTAGTTCCAGTATGAGTCACAAAAAAAATGATATTGCTGAGCAGATACTGCATATGGAGAATGAGAAAAAAGCACTTTTAGAGCAGTCTTCGACTTGCAATATGCAGGCGAATAGTGTACAAGAACAGGACAAGCTACACATGGCTTTTTTTGAGACATTAATACCAACGTTGCGAAAAATCCGAAAGGAAGATATTCTACTCTGTAGAGGTGACATATCCCGCATTATTTACCATTATGCGTATAAGGGTATTGAATGGAAATCTCTCAGTGATTCGATGAACCAAGGTCCAACACGATCAAAGAGCAGAAGAACGTATGAAGATGATGGTAAAAGTTGCATAATAGTATAATATTTTTTAGTGAACATTATTATGAACATTATGATGAATTTCTTTTAGACTGCCAGATTGTTAGCGATACACGTCCGACCTGCTTACAGTCCAACATACCAATCAAGGTGGAACAGAAGTACAAACCAACTGCGAGGGAACGAGAAATTGAGCATCGAAGTTATAATAATAGTGGTAAATATACTCAAAAAAATTGTTTATCGCTTACAAAATATGATGGCTAGTAGATCTGGGCTTACAATTTCTATTATAATTTTGTAGAAAATTTTGTTAAAAATGGAAAAAAAATAGAAATAAAATAACTGAACAACTTTTTTATTTGATTGAAAGTAACTGTTGATTCTATACTTAATATATAAATTGTAAGCCCAGATTTAAAAAAAATCAGGATTGAGTCATACGCAAGTAACATTTTTAGTGAAAAACAGTTATTCGATGAAACTAGCTATCAAAGAGAAGTTTTGGTACTTTTAACAATTGGAATACTGTTCTTATTCTATTAATAATTAAAATCTGTATAGATTTATTAATTACAATATCAAATTTTTAAATTTAAAATCATTAATATATTGATTTAAGTCAGCGGAGTTTCACTTTAAAATACAACTATAAAATCTTGTATTAAAAATAAAATAACATTAATATTATGTAATATTAATATTATTTTTTTTTTGTACTTTTGTATGTTGCATGCAAATAGAAATAATAAAGTTGTAGGGTAAACAATAAATAAATAATTCAATATTTCTTCTTATAGAAATGGCAATGCAGCAACTTGGAAACGATCGGAGGGCCTACTTTTCTCGTCCACCATCGCAATGGAATAACCAGTATGACCAGCAGGTTTTACCTCAATACCCTGGCCAGTATAATATCCAGCACATTGGGTATCAGGATTGTCATAATGAATGTGCTATTCCAAGGCGAACTCTAGGAAATATCACTTCTTCGTCTTCTGCTGTAAGTCCTTACACTGCTGACAGAACGCATCAACCCTATCCATCAACGGTAATCCAGCCTACAGCAGCTTCTCAGACATCCATTGCAGCCAACATTAACGTCATCAGATCTGACAGATTCTTCTCCGATCGACAGGGAGAATTCGAAAGTAACAAGGAAAACAAATCTGTTACACGGCAAATTCGAAGAACCGATACGTCTACTGTAGTGAGGCAACCATTCTGAAAGATTTGTCTGTGAACCACAGCTTCAATTTCAAAACAACAACGAGAAGGATTAATCGAGTTGTGAATATAAGACAAATGTGAGCATAGTGATCCATTCATATTTTTGAGGCATTCTTCAAAAGGATCTAAAAATAAGGATAATTTTACTAGTAGTATATAAGAGAAAATACAGCATTTAAAAGTGACGCGGCGAATCGGCTAGACAATCGTCCGTGGAAACATTATAATTCCTAAAGGGTGGTCGAAAAAAAATAATACTTGTACCTTACGAACCTTCTTTCTCAGTTATCGTCTCGAGTATTATATAGAAAACAAAGACGCTCTTACCTACAATTATAAGTGCGTATTTGCGCGCACCCGCACTTGCCTGTCCCTTATTGATGAGGCGATTTACGTCTGTACATTGGTGCGACGTATATTATTATTAATATTATATTATTTTGTTTATAATGTTTTATGTTGAAGTAGTATAATACGTAAGGTATACATTTAGATTTAAATTAAAAAGACAAATTTAAGAAAATTAATTTTATTTATGTTATAATCGAAAGTAAAAAATATGATATAATGTCTTTAAAAAAGAGTTTCATATTTTTAGAACATTGTATAAAATTCACAAAGTAAAGCTCATCCATGATCCATGCAGTTGAGAATACAGTGTTTTGAAATACAGTTGTAATACGTTATTTAGTATAAAAAGTTTATGTGTTCAATAAAGATTATAAAAAAAAGATTTTTTTTTATTGTCTCATAACCTTAAATTTGAACCTAATAAATTAAATAAATCATGAAAAACTGATAAATCATGAAAACAATTTTAAAATCTTACAATATAAAAATGTACTTAAATTTAAGCGCAATGACGACACATATGATTTTTCATAAAATGTGTTGCAAGTTCATTGCGTATATCTTCTGCACCCGTTACAGCTAATAGTACATCATCATCATGAACGATGATTGACTGCTCTACATTTGCATTTTGAACGTGAATTTCGCGCTCTAAATCTATAATAACATTATGAAGTAGACAGGTACATTTCATAATCAAATGTACTATTTTCAGGCTTTTTTCAATATTCGTATACAATATACGCCATTTCTGGCTAGTTTGGGCAAACGTATTTTCTACAACTACACGCGTTTTAGACAGTTACTTGTTAAATATGTTCTGCTTGTGTGATAAATTAATACCACGATACGGCTTCATTAAGATTTTTGATAAAGGTACGCCCCGTCTCCTATTAAAAAATAGGGCAGATAAAGATTGGAATTATGTACTTTACTAGCATTTGGAATAGTTATCTTATTTTGCATTAAAGCTTTATAAAGCTGAGATGCTTTGAAAGTTGCAGAATCATGTTGACTGCCATACCCTCCTACATCTATACATATATACCTATAATTAGCGTCGACCAGAGCCTGTAAAACTATAGAATAATAACCTTTGAAGTTGTAGTAGAGACTTCCAGAATTATCTGGTTTTTTAACAGATACATGACGTCCATCGACAAATCCAAGGCAATGCGGAAAGCTCCATTTACGTTCAAAATCCTGTGATATTCTTTGAAAATCGTTGACGGAAGGAACTGCCATGTGTAATGGTGAAAGCGTTGACCACAAAACCTCCATTGTCTCTTCTATGACGACAGAAACAGTTTTTATCCCCATTTTGAACGAAAACGATAAGTCTGAATAAGTACTCCCTGTTGCTAGACATTTTATTTTTATTTCATGGAAAATTCATGATTATCTTATCATTACATTAAACACAAAAGGATATTTTAAAGTATACTATTGTAGTAATATAATAAAAAAGAAATCAGCCTACTTAGGTGCCTTCAGATCCCATAAAGACGGGTGCAGGATTACAGGTAAACGCTATTAATGAATAAACTTAAACGAAAACTGACAAGGCAATTAGTTCTCTCATGCTTTAAAAAGTAAGTGCATAAAATTTCAGACCTCTAGCTTGAATAGCATTGAAATGACAAGCCATGTTTTAGTTACATATATACCCATCGTGGAATGCTTTTCATGAGGTCTGAAATTTTACACTGTTAACAGGCACAGGCACAGGCACAGACACATCACAGGCACATCACAGGCACAGGCACACATTATTAAACAGGCACTTATCAGGCACATATTACTTACTAGCTACATGGATATTGGCAGCTACTTTACTCCACTCAGAACCAACAAAGTGTTTGTTGCTGTGTTCTGGTACGGTCTTATTCCAAATGGCTGGAAAACGATGTACTTCTTCAATAAGATGTGGCACTTTTCTCTCATCCATTACCGGAGACACCAGACACGTACCTTATAGGTACTAGCACGATACACGTATAGACTCGTCGACTCGTGTGTATTTCAAACAAAAGCTAGCCGGCAATCATCTCGTCTCGACCGATTTGACTAGTGCGGCGTTGCCAAGTTTCGCTCGGGAGCATCCGCACAAGCTCAGTACTATCTTGGTTGTTAAGGTAGGTCGGTAAAGTAGGTTGCTGGATATCGAGCGGATCGAGTGAATATCGATCTGACACGAAGACTCGCAACTCCTCGGAAGTCTCGGAACTCTCGGAAGCGTTCGAACTTCATCGGACGTAAGGTAGTGGATCCGGTTCTCGATAGGTACCCAGTTGTCGATAACTTGAAGGAATAATACGATTTTAGATACATTTTGAGCAATTTTTCGGTACGAGAAAATTATTTCTATATTAAGAATATATCACTGAATAAATATTTTGAATTATAAAAACTCAGTTAGCACTACTTGTTAAATAGAAATTCACACTTCTTGGCACTCTCAGATTTGATGAGTTTCTCGACGTTTCCTTAATCACGACCGTAACAAACAGTAAACTTTAAAGTGACATTTTTGTAATAAATAGAACGTTTTAAAAAACTATAAAGCCAAGATTAGCTTTAAATTCAACAAAATAAGCGTAATCAAAAAGTTAAATTTTGATTTATTTACTTATAACTATTTTAATTCATATATCGACAACTCCGTCTTAATTATGCGTACGTATCCAGTTGTCGATAGTCAGATAATATATACAAAATACAAATAAATTTTTATTTAAATGTTATTTCAATGCTTAAAGTACTTAAGCACTACTTTTAATTAATAATTATGTAATAATTATGTAATTATGTTAATTATAATAATCAAAATGTGTATGTTATTCAATCAAGTTTTGACATAACCTAGAACCTAACCTGAATAATGGGCTTGTTGGTATATCGAGAACTGGGTCTTTTGCATCTATCGAGAATTGCTCCGACTCGTAAAATGGTTATCGACAACTGCTCCCTCGGATTATTTTTTGGTTTATTGAATTTAGAAGTAAACATTACGTTAAAATTTCGTCTTTTTCGAGTTATTTGCTAAATAAGTATATTAATTAATAGTTGAAAACAAAAAATTTCAATTTTTTTAAAATTAAAGCATTTTTTATAGCGAAATAAGTTGAGTCTGTTACTAAGCTATCGAGAACAGGGTCAACTACCTTATCTCGGACGCTCCGATTGATATCGAAGGAGACTCGAGCGGATCTCGAACGACCTCCGTGCGTACCTATAGACGCTCGATCGGACCTCGAAGTGAAGAAACAGCTGAGAGTTTATTTAAAATCGCACGAGAGTGATAGAAAGGGAATCGTTTCATCTCCCTCTTTTTCCTATCATAAGCATATTTCTTCGATTCAAATTGGTTAGAACTCTAATGCTGCTTGTATGCTTGTACAATTGTTTAGAAGTATCTCGAATGATATATAATGCAATAGTCTCTTCAGCTGCCATTCCAAGTAGATTGTACACGCGAGTTTATTTCGAACTTTACGAATGTATTTCAGGTGCGTATAATATTGTGTACACTTCAATGGGATTGCCGATGTTTAGGAAAGTTCAATATTAAAATATTGATTACATTTTACCAGTACGGGGCATTATTGAAAAATCGAATTATCTGTCTATGTCTCCTTGTAAATAGGCATTACTCCGGAGATTTCTTAGATATGGCGCATTGCGATTAATTTTCGAATAATATAGATTTGATCTTTAACGCTCGATGATAATTTAATTTTTTACTATTGGAAGGATTTTTTACGTGCTTTTTTTAATTATCTCTCTGCGTACATGATTAAACAGAAAATTCAAATGATTTAAGCTAATCATTCGTGATCGATCGTTCATTAGATAGATGAGCTCGCTAACGTACGAATAATGGATAATTTTACTGTAGTATCCTGTTATCTATAAGGGCAAAAAATTGAGCATATTTTCGACTAAATTGAAATTCACTAGGGATCCAAGACCTCGCACAAATCGCTTGCAAAAACGAACATCCTCGGACATTCGGAGAAGAGACTCGACCTCATCTTTACACATTGCACTATTAGATATATCACTATCAGAGTTGCTACCTCATCCTCCCTCCCGCAGCGTCCATTCGATTTCTTCAGCCCTCCATCGTCTACCCCGTTGTAAATCGTGCAGTATTAATAACTTATTAATCTTTCTCTTTATATCAATTTATTTCTCCCACTGTACAAGCACCAAATAGCGACCACGAGGCGGCGACCTCGAGACTTCTAGCGAGGCGACTACAATTAGCGACGGAGAGTGGACTGTAATTATCGAGCATCCCTCGGCATTTATACAGAAAGTGGTAATTATAAAGTTCCCCTTTATACATAATATATATATATATGTATATATATATATATATATATATATATATATATATATATATATATATATATATATATATATATATATATATATATATATATATATATATATATATATATATATGGGTGGTTCTCTGACAAATCGTGCGCGAAAAAAAATGGATTTTCCAAAAAGTTTTAACTATGATTTTAATCATTTTTAGCATGAATTGATGATTATCTTAATTTTTAGACTAAGATACAGGCTCCCCTTCATTCTGGGACCTATACTGGGACTTTTGCACTATAAAAAGGTATCTCCATGAATTTTTTGGTGGTCGAGGCTTTGATCGAACTCTCAAAATCAGCATTTTAAGGTTTAATTGGCATATAAGATAGTTATAACATATATATACGACTTTGCAAGTATTTTTAATGCGAACTACAGAAAATTTTACAAAAAAAAGTATGTATACGTTTTGTGAAAAATGCTTCCCTGAGGAGTTATAAATTAATTTGTATGGCCAAAAAATGCAAAAAATGCTTAGATGGCCAAGTTTGACCCTCTGTAACTCGGAAAATAATGATGGAAAAAATCTGAAAAAATTCAGGGATACTCATACATACTATAGGAACATAAAAAAAATATTTTTGGAAAATCCATTTTTTTTCGCGCACGATTTGTCAGAGAACTACCCATATATATATATATATATATATATATATATTGTCGCCATGTGCTCGGAGGCAATGGCGTAAATGCGTGGTTGGTGTGACACCATCGTTTCGAATCAGTACGCGCCGGGCCAGTTACGAAATTACGGATAGTAGTGTGGGAACAGGGGGGAATTGAGCGATATTCGGAAAAACTCGGAAAACGTGGTGATTTGGTCGTCGCGGGAGACGCGTGTGAGGGCTAGCGTAGCCATATTGTATAGCGACCAGTTAGTTGTGCGAAAACTTGTAAATTTGGCGACCGTTATATTCTGTGATAAATAATAAAGCCTAGGTACTTAAAGTGTGAGATTTTGTGTAGTTATTATATAATTATTTATCCTGATTTTCCACTTCACGGAACTTCCTCTGGGAGAGGGCTCGTGTAGAGCTAGTCGCGCTTTACCTCGCGCCCATTATATTTGATAAATTCGGTAAAGTGCTGAGCAAAGTTAATAAATAAATAGAGTAACAAATACCACGTTATACGTTGAAAGCCCATCACCTTGCTTCAAATTCCCAGTGCTTCCGTTCAGACATATTTGAATTAATTTTACGAGTTTTTTTGGTACGCCAAGGAGCACTAGGATTTAATACATTTTGCTTCGTTTGACAGAGTCGTACGCTTTCTTAAAGTCCACAAATAGCTGGTGTATAGTTTCGCAATATTCCCACTTTTTCTCTAATAATTGTCTTATGGTAAACATTTGATCGCTCGTCGACCTGTTGCGCCGGAATCCACACTGATAATCTCCTATTATATCTTCCGCGAATGGTGTGAGTCTGGCCTGTATTACGTTTGACAGAACTTTGTAGCAGGTAGCTAAAAGTGAGATTCCCAGGTAGTTTTTTCAGTCTGTTTTATCTCCCTTTTTAAAGATCGGTATGATGATGGATTCTTTCCAATTTTCCGGTATTGTTTCATTTCTTCAAATAGCACATACTAGATCAAAAATTTTAGATGTAAGCGCGGTGCCCCTATATTAAAGCAGTTCAGCTGGTATAGAATCGTTTCCTGCGGTCTTATTGTTTTTCAGCTTTTTGATCGCGGCCTCTACTTCTTTGTAGGTCGGTTCGTGCACATGGAGTTCAGCAGTGTGGATTTCGTCTTCCATTTCCTCGGAGTTTTCATGCACGTTTAATAACTTATCGAAATAGTCTTTCCATAATTTCAATAGTCAATTTTCGCTTGTCACGAGGTTCCCGACCTTATCTTTCATTAACTGCGATCTACTCTGAAAACCCTTCCTAATAGCGTTTATTCCTTTGTACATCTCGCGCGGATTATTTTCCTTACTATTAGTTTCTATTTTTCTAATTTCATTATTAAATCACACCCACTTGCTTTCTTATTTCATGGTATTCTTCTACGACCCTACCGCTTTCATTGTGTACGCTATCTAATTTAGTTCGCACTCTTCGTCAAACCATGGTTTGCTCTTCGGTCTTTTTTTCTTACCCAGTACTTTGTTCGCGGCCACAAACTATAAGATCGTGCAGACTTTCTTTGCCTATAGTGGGCCTAAACATTTCCTCTCTCCCTATTTTAGCATTGAAATCCCCCACTACTGTTTTGGTGTCGTAAGACGCGAATTGGTCGATTAATTGCTCTAAAGTTTCATAATAAAGATCTTTGACTTCTTCCTCTTTGTCCTCCGTAGGACAGTGGACGTTAATAACCACGTAATTATACCACGCTCCTTCGAAGATGATATACGAGAGTCGGTCATTCACGAAATTGCAACTTTTAACGGAATGCATGATGCTTTTGTTAACAAGAAATCCGGTGCCTAAGGAATGCCCGCTCGCGCCCCCATATAAAAAGGTGAAGTTACCGGATCCTAGTATCGCGTTATCTTTCCATCGGGTTTCTTGTATTGCTACCAAATCTAAATCGTACCTCTTAGTTTCATTTATGATTTCCCGGAACGCGCCCGCTCTGTGTAGACTGCGTACATTCCAGGTTCCCACCCTTAAGTTCCTTTTGGTTTTGGTTTGGCTTTGTTTTCTTTGAGCCATGATAGTAAGTTAAACCCGCGCGTTTTGGATCCTGTTCCGATCGCAGGTGAGTCCATCTGTCAACTCGTCGTCAGACACACTCGGTTTCATTCTCATATCCTAACGCCCCCTGCAAGGCAGCGCGCCTTCGCTGTTTTGGTTGCCGTGTAAGACCAGGTGGCGAATCATTCTACACATCCCCTCTCAGGGCAGTTGTCATCGCTCCCGCATCCTCCACGACAGCAGGATTTTTGGCCCATTTTTTGTTTGAAATGTGTGGTAAAAGAGATAGATTACAGAGTACGGTAGAAGAAGAAAGTAAGATAGGAGATTTTGTATAGTGTTTGTAGTTGTTGTGGTGCTTGCGTAGTATTTCTAGATGAATGCGTTCCCCAGTGCGGCCTCATCACACCCACGCCTGGGCCTATCGACTGTCCGCGACTACTTATTCAATTTATTCCCAGCTAACCTCTTTCTCAGGGGTCATTCCTCTATCCGCAACCTGAGGACGCGCTGTGTAGTGGTGATAGGCACCCACCCGTCCGCTCTGGACGACTACGCCCAGGACCCGCTTAGGGTAACGGCGTTGCAACAGAAAAACGATTTATATACATCAGAAAATTCTTTGACTTAAAAATAACGCTTTATATTATCAATCAAGAGATGGACTAACATTTTACGCAATATATTTTATTCTGGAATTTTTGGTAAAAAAATCACGGGAGACAAATATATTTTAAAGACATAAGTCCACTTTTTTGCGGTTTGTTCACGGCATAGCGATTTAAGTCGGTATTATATCGTCTGTATTTTCTAAATCATATTTCTCTAAATCATTATATAAAATAAGTTTGTTTATTTGTGTATTACTCAATCAGGCAAGAATTACTACGTAAATCTTAATAAGTATTCTTAGAAAAATTTCTTAAAGATTCAACGTGTTTTTGGGGAAGGATATGGAGGGTCATGAAGAGGATAAGTCTTAAAGTATTTGCAACTATATAATATAGGGAAATATATTATTTATACACATTAATATTTTGCAATTAAAACCTTTTAAAAAATAAGTTACAACTGTGTAAGTTACATTTTTTAAGACATGCAATTTATAAATCAGTATTAATAAATAGCACTAAAAAATCTACTGATAAATCAAAATATATGCAACAAAAATCATTTATTTGCAACAAAAATCATTTATTTCAATTATAGTGCTTGACAATGCAGTTACAGTTTTCTTAAAATTGTAATATTTTCGAAGTCAACCACCACAACAAAGTGACGCTATAGTGCACCTGCACTAATCCGCTGTTCATTCGCAGAGGATCTAAAACAAAACAAAAAATTTAGATTAAACTTGCTTACAGAAGCAGAATAATTTTAACTTTTTTGAGGGGGCAGATACACCTTTAAATCTTATATTAACTGTTAATACTTTTTAAGGTAAAATTAAGTTTTTCATCATATATTATTTTTTTCGGTAAATTTGAATATTATTATAAATATACAACAGAAATCTTTTTTAATTGCTTCACCGAAGAGGAAGCGTTGTGATAGTAAAAAAACCGCTGTCAATTCATTGGCACTTAGCTTCCTCAAACTAAATTAATTGTTCCAATATGAAATTCTTTGTTCTAATAATTTAATTTTAAATTGCTATATCTCTTTTAATTAAGCTAGTTGTGTCATTTTTAATTGCCCATTAGAAATAATAATTATATATAAAGCTTACAAAGTTTCTATAACTTATATAATAAAGTATATTAAAGACGGGTGCTTAACGAAATAGAAAAAAATTAACTGAATTCCTAATCATCTAAAATTTTTTGAAGGATTTTCCATCCTAGATTTCCGAGTATTAACCGTTTAAATTAAATATGACTTTTTTCGTGTATAACAAAAGAAGGGATAGAGCTTATCAAAAATTTGTGGTTGTAAAAGATAGGTATTTTTATGCACTTTTTAATAAATTTATACTAAATTGATCATAATATTTCTAACATACCAAAAAACTCGAAAAACTAAAACTCAAAACTAAAAAAATCTAAAACTTGTTATAAAAAAGATTTGATGAATCTTTGAATTTCTTTTTAATTTCGAATCTTAACTTTTTGGAAAGTTTCCAATCAAATGTTGCCGATTTACTTCAGTTATCGTAGGTGACAAAAAATCAATTTTTTTACGAAAAGATCTTTGTCTCTTCAAAGGAAACAGATGAAGCCTAAAAAATTTTACTGAATATTCTTCTTTATATTCATAATCTTATCAATTTTGTTAAAAAATATCTCGCTTCGCTAGAGCGAAAATCGCCACACGAGGCACATAATCTAGTTACGCACTAGTTTCGTACCGCAATTTATACCTCTAGAGCCGAAAAATCGTATCAAAGTTGTGATTTTGAGGTTAGAATGGTATAAACTTAATTTTTGACACTCCGTGTGATAAGTGCCACTTTTACGCATGCTTGCTAATGAAAGCGTACGCAAAAGTGGCACGTATCGCACGGAGTGGCAAAAAATAATGTTTGATATACGAGATAAAAATGATTCTCACACTCGTGCAAGAATCATTTTTATCGCACTAGTATCGAAAAGTACTATTACAGTTAAAATCTAAACGTAACGTATAAGAATAAGTTAATTATTAAATTCTCAAGAAAAATTGCTTTATAATTTACGCCTATATACTTCTGATCATATCTCTTATTACACTAAAATAACTATAGGCATTTGAAAGAGTTAAAATCCTTGAATTTAGCTGCATTTTTCATCACGATTTCAAAAGTTAATAATTTTGTCACAGATTAATATTCTTTTATAAAAAAAAAGATGAAATTAAAGCTCTTTTGGTTTCCTTTTAGTTACGGATGCATACTTTTTTTAGCATAAAAACTTGAAGATCTATGATCAGAAGTAGAGGCAGCATTTTTACTAAAATAGCGCACTATTGAGATCAATTGGTTGATATCTCGAGAATAAGGACCCATTGGAAAAAACTAGTGATACATTACATCATTTTTAGGTGTCAGAAAATACCTTAGGAAGTTTCAGAAAATATCTTTTTCCATACTTCCGACATTCTCCTAGTTAACCTCTTAAAAAATAATAAGTATTATTTGAAATGCTTTAAGATGGGGTTATAGCAAAATTGAAAACTTTTTCAATATTCAATCTTTTTTTCCCAAACTTTGTACACATATTTGCCATCAAAAAACAAAATTTTGAGATTTTTTTAACTTTCTTTACTAAACATTTTAAGCAATTCTACATGTAATGCATTAATTTTTAATAAAATTGCACAAATTTGCTCAAGTCTTCTGCGCACCAGATTTCAAAACAGACCAACAAAAAAATCTGTACGTTTTCTTTAAAACAAAGTGAACACTGTAACAATCTCGGATTTTTTATATCCGAATATTTGTTTTAAAAATACAGGACTAAGAAACACTATTTTTTATTATACATACATATGCTACGTTCATTAAAAAAATACTTTTAAAATCAGAGATTGATACTATATTGTTATTATATTTAAGAAGCTATCCTGAAAGTTTCAGCTTAATCCGTTGAAACCTAATGCGCAGTAGAGTAATGCAAAATGTAGTTTTGAGACAAGCACACTAAAGGAAAAAAGCTATTTCCCAAAAATAATTCTTATTTATACTTTACAATCATCAATGAAATCATATTATACTTTTATTTACTTAATTTTATCTTTTTGGTGTAAAAATGTTCAAGAATAAATATTACTTGTTGAGAAATTAAATTTTTTGCAAATAAAACTCTCTGTCTTCATAATATCTGGAACAGATTAATAATTTTATTTATTATACTAATTAATTCATATTTATATTACTAAATATACTCTATGACTTCTAAAAGTCAAAATGGCAGAGAAGAATTTGAAAAAGGGAACTTGGTAAGACAAGAAAACCGAGATATTAAGAACGTTCATCGGCTAATCGATTTATTATATATTTGCTTTAAATTTTGACAGAATGTTATTATTAGTATTATCTATGCGCCCACAAAACTGTATGAATCGTTCCGGTACCAAGATGGAAATATTCAATGTCAAAGTTGCGAGTCTTAACACGTTAGGTATCTATATGTTAAGCATGTGTTAAAGAGACATTTCAATTTGTAACCGCAGAAATGAATTATATATTTCCCTGAAAATCTAATGTTTTACTACCTATATTATGTAAAACAAAAAAATTTATAGTTTGCGGTCCCCTTTCAAAGATATCGCTAAGTAAATATTGTTGCCTGTGTTCTTACTATATCTATATTGTGGTACAATATGTAGAAAAGTTATACCGCACTTTAGTTTTCTGCTATATTTCAAAACTTTAGAGTTGCTTCTAACATTTTAATTTATGAATTGAAGACATTAAATTATAGGTAATGAAGTTTAATGATGATTTGAAATATTTTTCATATATATTACCACATATGTCGAGGGACAAAGCCAAGAAGAAACTTATATTTTTCTTCTCATCATGAAATTATTTATTTTATTTAATACTGGGGGGTGGGATAATAATGACAAGTGTATTGCTTTCTAATATGTCGACACACACACGCACACACACACGCACAGACACACACACATATATATATATATATATATATATATATATATATATATTATATAAATTTAGTAATTTAAAGTTATGCAAAAGTATAGAATATATTATGAAAGAGTATCGTCGTTTAAAATATTTTTTAATATATATAATGCATACCATTTTTACGAATAATTTTAAGATAAGATTATTATATGTAACTAAGAAAATCTTAAAAATGTTCATTAAGTGTAATTATTAGAGTTAATTATTCAAAATAGATTTTGAAACTCATTTTAACTGTGAACCTAAATTTCAGCTCTATTAAATTTTATTCCTTACAAATTGTATTGGATAAGAAAACATAAAAAATATATTGATTAACTAAAAGGTGCTCTACAGTTTTCTTTTATTTTGAAACTATTTAATACAAACATTTTTTTACAAGTTTTTGAAGTAAATGCATATTTTTGTGATAAAAACAAGTTAAAAAAAATATTACGCATATCTACTACACAAAATTTATTTTAAAAACTTCAAGAAACTTTTTCAACTATAAATAAACTTAGGCTAAATTATAGCACTTAAAACGTTTTACATATCAAGTTACATTTTCTCGCAACTGAAAAATGTAAATTTTGCAACACTATAATTGTTGATTAAATTTTATTTATGAATATAATAAATGCATACTACTGTGACGTCCAAATGACTATATTAGAGTAAAGCTACAAAGCTTTGTAACGAGCCTTTATTTTAGGCTTATGCTTTCGCACACTAGCCAAGGATATAAATAAAATTTTTCGTAATTTTGTTCGAATTTATGAATAACGGAATTAATTCATTTATTACAAAACTATCATAAAATGAAAATACGGTATAAATCAAAAACAAATCGATTAAATCTTAGATTTTTTTTCGACGTTTATTCGACTGATTTTTACATGCATTACAAAATGAGCAGAACTATTTTTCGTTAAAAATCTTTTTATTATTGTTTTACGTATATTCAATCAATTTTTTTTTAAATATTAAATAAAAATTTTTCAAAAAGTCGATTGGATCTCAGTAAAAAATAGTAAACAAATTTTTAACAAAAAACTACTCGACACTTTCTGTAATACATGTCAAAAAGAGTCGAAAAACCGCTTAAGAAATAAAAGAAATTCCTTCATTATGTCACCTGGAATCGTGTGAACAACAAAGTTCATTTAATACATATAGTATTAAAAATAATGATTCATTATGACGTGCACGATCGACATTTTAAGGTTTAAGAACAGTCAAATTTACGATGTTATTGTGCGTTGATAGTATAAAAATGTTCAGAATGATTGCTGTGAAATATAAAAAGTTTTCTGGACTCGAAAGAAGAAATTCTTTTTTGGGTTTAACTCAGGCCTGCCCCATTAAGTAGTTATGTCTCGGAGACATAGAAATAGTTAAATAGTTAAAAGTTAAAATAAAAAGTTAAAAGTTAAGTTAAGAAGTTAAAAAGTTAAAAGTTAAGTTAAGTAGTTATAAATTAAGTTAAAAATTTAATCATATTTAAAGCGTCTCATACACTTCAATAAAATACCCTTAATGTCTTAAAGTCTCAAGGCATTAACATACAAAATTTTTTTGTGTATTTGCAAGACATATTTTAATTATCCTTCAGATAAGAATTTTAATTAATTTCTTAGTAAACGACTTAAGACGCAATTTACAGATTATTTGCTTTGAAGATAAATATTTGTATTTGCCAGAAAAAGTTTTACAATTAGACGAAAAAAATGTTTATATTAATGCTTTGAGGTTTTAACACTTAAGACGTATTTTATAAAAAGTGTATAAGACGCTTTAAATATGAATATTGAAAATTGTTAATCGACGATTTATAGAAAAAGGGGAAAATATGTAAGCCTTTTTGAACGAGGAGTGTACGAAACACTCTAAATGGGTGACGGTAAAATTTTTGAAAAATATTATTATGAATAAAAAAATTTTGAATTTCAATTTATGGAAAGGTTAATTTATGAAAACTAAATTATTGGAAAGATAAAATATTTGATTAAAAATTTTGGAAATTTTAATTTATGAAAGTATAAAATTACGAAAACAAAATTTTCTAAACCATATATTTTGAAAAAATAAATTTTCAAATAACAATTCTTTAAGTATAAGGATAATTATTATTTTAATAAAAATTGTCAAGAATTCAATAAAAATAAAGAATTTCAATTTTAATTTTTCAAAATTACATTATTTCCAATTAATTATTTTTCAAAATAATTTATTTTCATACTTTTATTTTTTCTATGTTTTCCCCTTCGTTAAATATTAAATTCCAAATTTTCATTTTAGGTATTATTTTATTTCCTAATCTGAATTTTCAAAACTTTAACTTTCGTAATTTTACCTTTTCCGATTTTTATTTTTCAAAATTTTTACCCCCACCCACTCTAAATATGATCATTCAAAATTGTACTTAAACTAGCGCGGCACACGCGGCCTTCGGCCGCATGCGACTTGCCTGCTCCGGAGCTTCATTGCGAGCGCTTCGCTCGCTCTTAAACGCCTCCGCGCCTTGCATTGATTGTATAATATAGTAAAAAACTACATTTTTCGATGTAAAAAATCGTTTTTGAACTATTAACTTGATTTAAAAGCATTTTCACTTCTTGGTGTCAAGAAACAAAGTTGTATTTTTCAAAGATCTACAACTTTTCCATTTAACTTTTTCATGTAAAATGCATAGCTGTAAAGTTATATGGTAAAAAGCTGTTTTTTCGATGTTAAAATTCGTTTTGGGCCTGTTAACTCGAGTTAAAAGTATTTTCATAAATAGATGTCAATGGGGAAAAAGTTGTATTTTTCAAAGATCTACAAAACTTTTCCATTTAACTTTTTCATGTAAAATGCATAGCTGGAAAGTTATATGGTAAAAAGCTGTTTTTTCGATGTTAAAATTCGTTTTTGGCCTGTTAACTCAAGTTAAAAGTATTTTCTTAAATAGATGTCAATGGAAAAAAGTTGTATTTTTCAAAGATCTACAACTTTTCTCTTTATCTTTTTTTCGTAGAATGCTTAGTTTTCAAGTTATAGCCCAAAACCCGTTTTTAGCGATTTTTTATAGTCGCCGTATTCAGCGTATATTTGCAGGATCAATCTCAAAATAGGACCATCAAGTTGTTATACTTAGGAGAGTTCCCAAAAAAAAAATTTGAGCCTGATTCGCTAAGATTTCGCGAAGATAATCGTGTAACATGAATTTAAAAAAAAAGCACGTAAAAACACGTAAAAATAAGCAAAAAGTGCTCGCAATTTAAAAACTACGTACAGGATCAGGATAAAAAAAATAGAATTTCATATTGTGCTGGAGGAGATATCTCCTAAAATTTCATCCCGATTGGTCAAAAATTGCGTGAGATATCCTAGCGCACACATTTTTTGCTAACGAAAATATAAGGCACTTCCGTGTCGCGGTCGTGCCTAAAAAAGGAGGGAAAAATATATAAATTGCTTCCTCAAAGAGGAAACTTTGTGATGGTAAAAAAAAAAGTTTTGCTATAAACATGTTAGAAATATGCTTTGAGACTTAAGAAGTAAAAATATACTATTTTTAGAAAATGTCCGTAGGGATGTATGTGTGTATGTATGTGTGTGCGTGCGTGCGTGCGTTCGTGCGTGCGTGCGTGCGCGTGTGTGTGTGTACGTATGTGTGTATGTTTACCAAAATTACTATGCATAAAATCGGTGAAATTAATTGTTTCAGGGCTAATTGTTTTGTTTTTTTTAAAGGTAGGCGGCCAAAGAGAAAAACTTTTTTTTTCGATACTTTTTGTTTTTTTAACGGTTTTTCGATTGTCGAGTTATAGTTTTTCGAGAGTTTTAATACCTTATAAATAACATCATCGATCAAGCGAAGATGCATTTGAAAGAGCATAAATCATTTTTTTCAAACGGTTATATCTGTGAAATATAAGATGGAAAATTTTAAGGCTACATATTTTTCATTTGTCAAGAAAAGAATAGTTTTGTTAAAAAAATTGCTTCTTTTTCTCTGACGATAACTAAAGTAAATCGAAAGCATTTTATCTGAAATTTCACAGAAAGGTAACTTTTTACTGTATGATGACCTGTATGTTTTTTTCAGATCATGAGATAATTTATTTTATGAGATATTGAGGTTATGTTTATCTTTCAATTCTTTTTTGATCACTTGTATCGCGAGAACGGCGCTGTAATTTTTTACCATTTAGGACTCATTTTTTTAGTTCTTAAATGAAATTTTATTATTCATCGACTTGTTTCTGTTTTATAATGATTTTTAGATGTATCGATTTTTGAGTTTCGGATTTTTTCTTTTTTTGGTATGATGGAAATATTATGATAAATCTATTGTAAATTCGTTAAAAATAGCACAAAACTAACTATCTTTACAACCGTCAATTTCGGATAATCCATTTTTATCTCCTACATAATTTTTAGAATAATTATTTTAGTGCACGAACCGTTAAAATATCTTAAAATAAATTCATGAAGCCGCTCTGGTGTTGTTAGGTAGGTTGGATTTAAATCGAAGATAATTATCGAATCTTACATAACCTACTTAACCTATCTAGTGTTCATTAGGGTGATCGAATTTATTTAAAATTATTTTTTCATAACACGTGTATAAAATAGACCATTTTTGGCGCCTATAAAGTGGAGCGAAAATATAGATTTTCGTTAACACACACATAGATACACACACACACACACACACACACACACACACTCACACACACACACACACACACACACATATATATATATATATATATATATATATATATATATATATATATATATATGCATGCATACATTTTTATTTGTTTATTTATTTATATAACAAAATATTAAAAAAATATTGACTCAGATGCAATGTTAAACGCTTCTTTAACTCCCACTTAAATTGGATTTTAAAATAACCGGGAGAGAATGCATTATTTAGTCTTTAGAAAACTCAAAATTTCAAGTGCATCCCGGTGACTACTATAGTACCTAACCACCATTCCGCAAAGGATTAATAAGAAAGAAATATAGCAATTTAAAATAATGTATGAGAATAAAGAAATTAACATTGGAATAATTTATTTAGTTTGAGGAAGCTAAGTGCCAATGAATTGGCAGCGGTTTTTTGATTGAAGAGTGTATGAGACACTATATATGTAATATATTAAAGGGGAATCAAAAGTATATAACTCGTCTACAAGGGTGCTGTTAGAGACATTCCTAACATTTTGTATAGGTCGACGCTCGAGCCATTTGTTCTAAATATTCTTTGAATATTCATTCACATAAAAACCATAAACTACTGAATTTTAAATTTAAATTATAGATTAATTTTTTAGTATTTAATTGCAATAAACTTTCCCATTAATGCAATCAAACTTGCAATCAAACTTGCAATTGGTTTTACTTACGAATCTAATATTTAGCTGCTTAATAGTATCAATTCTGTTATACCTTGCTTAAAAATAATTTCATATGTTCAAATGATCATACATGCGGTCTTTTGTTTGAGTTCCCTATACTGTATTGTAAAAAGAACAAAAACGACTAAATTTTTAATAACATATCTTAAAATCTGTACGGTATAACGATCTGAACTTGTAACAAATATGTTACAATGTACCAAAGGGTTGATGAATATAATAACTATTAAATAATAAATTACTAATAATTAAAAGTCTATTTTATGGCATTAGTTTATCTACTTATTTTTTTATTAAAATATTGTATTTTAATTTTATAAAATTCAACATAGAAAAGTAAGTACAGAATAGATCCGTTCAAAATTTTAATTTTCTCTTATCAAAAATTTCTAACTTTTAACTTGTATACAGTTAACTTAAGTTAACTATAACTTTTTTATTTTCATAAGTTAATGATTTTTAATATAATTTAACTTAAACTAATTTCATTCCCAAGTAACTTTCAACTTAACATTTTAGTTTATTAAAAAGTTACCCAACCCTGTTAATAATTAATAACAATAGTTATTTTCAATAATTTGTTGTGTATTATATATATCAAGATTCTTGACAAGACCACGAATCTTGAGCCTTTGGTCTGGTCTTGTCTTGAGAATAATATTGCAGTATTGTCTTGGTCTTATCTTGAAAATCAAGACAAGACTAGACAAGACCAAGAAAAATCTCGAGTATCGTGCAGTCTTATTTACGACAAGTAATTCGAACCACAGTAACAACTATTTGAGGATTTGAAAATATACAATAAAACAGAAAAAAATCAATGTACCGTATGTTTTACCTTGAATAGTTTCAAAATATGGGTAAAAGTAAGTATACAAAATCGAATATTTTCGTGCAAATCACCGATATCTATCGATGTAAGGTTATTCCCACCGATATTTCGTGGATTCCCATCCAGTTTACTTGCTCTACCTCCTCCTACGAAAAAAACACTTTTCTTCACGTAAAATAGATAAGCCAAATTGAATTTACTTACATCACGCCGTGACTCATACCTCGCGAATTTGTGTTTACAATCACATACTAAAATAAACGCGTGTTTGAGCATCTCGAGAAACCCTCACATAATCATGCACCCCTCCACAATTATTCGTCACATTCTTAATCATCGTTTGCACAAAACGACAATTCAACCAAGCCCATGGTAATCTCTAGCCGATAGCTTTTCGGAGAACAAAAGGTGACGTGAGTGCAGGCTGAGTGCAGACAAAAATCGCCGACGCTGGCCTTTTATCGGTGCGGCCTCTTATCGGCTTATCAGCCTCGCGCAACGTCCACCTGTTTGCTCGCAGTCGACGTACCGGATTAGAATCGGATTCTTCCGCATTGGAAGTTCGACGGGTGCGAAGTTCGGAAGTGCGCGGTGTAAGTGTTTTTGTGTTTTTCGAGTTTTGTAGTTGTGCTAAGATTGTGATGCGACTTGCATCCAAACACAGGAGCTCGTTTGTCTTTTGTCTTTTAAGAAAATGGAATTTTATATAGGATTTTTATTATGGAGTAATATCTGAAAAGTGAAAGTTAGCCTATTACTCAGTGAAGAAACTTAGTGGCTAGTCATTATATAATTCCGATTATTTCTACATTAACAACATCACATTAAATATAGTAAAGTTAAAGTTAACTCATTACACACACGTTTAAGTATTGCCAGTCTGCGATAATTTAAAACTTAATTAAAATAATTCTCACCATATCTCTATAAGAAAATTTCTTATAGTAATTTTTTACTTAATATTGTCCATTAAAAAACAATACACTACTAATCTCTAATAGTATATTGTATTGCTGAGATATAACAGACTAAAAAGTGTTCCAGACTAAAAAAGTAAGTAGTAGACTAAAAAATTCCACTAAAATAGTGTTCAGGTAATTGCTAGATATATACATTAGAAGAAAATGATGTCTATTTTAAGAAAACGTACATATTTTCAACAAAACTAATATTTTGTTTCTCTTTTACAAAGAAAACTTTAAAATAATTACTAGATATTTCAATTCAAAGGAAATTAAGTGTATTTTATGAAAATATACATACAGTGGGATCCTGATATATTTTCGCTCAGAACAGTTCCATTCCGCACGTATTTTTACTTACACACACTCGCACCCCCCACCACGGCACGAAACGTCGGCGCGCCGCGACCGAGCGCGGTCTTTACGTCTGCTCGAAACAGTAGAACGCGGAGCTTCAGTGGGGAGCTGCCGCATGGAGGAAGGTCGGGATATATTACATTTTCAAAGAAATTTCCGATCTTACAGCCTCGTGAGCGGTAATATATTGCGATCCCACTGTATTTCCAACATTTTTAACGTATAAAATAATATACTTTTTATTATCTAATCAGCTCCAAAATCTAATGAATTCTAAGTTGAGCAATACCTCATATGTCTACAAAATTTTAGCTCATAACATGCTTCCCTTGAAGAGTTATCGTGACATTATTTTTTTGTCACATCACACATATATACATACATACATACAAACATACATACAGACAGGCATTCTTTAAAAACATGTTTTTCTGACACAGGAACCTGAAAACATAAAAATGTTTCAAAATCTCTGTGCAATCTCATGCGCAATAGGCAACTCACTCGTTACACAATGTACTATTATATAACTTCATCGTATTAAACATAAAAAAATGCCGGGTTTAAAATTGTGACTCAATAACAATTTTGCAGCGCTGAATTTCCCTTAATTTCCAATATATTTTAAAAATTCTAAAAGTTAACAAAGAAAGCACTACGCATCATGGGAACTCTAAAAAAATGATTTTAGATAAAATTAGCTGTTTTGGCCATTCAGTTTCATATTTGCACGGATGATCAAAAATTATATATAACATATCGTTAATATTGATTCATGTAGAAAAGACTGGTGCAAAGTGAGCCTTAAAATGGAATTTGATTTTTAAAACTGTAGTATTTTTTATTAAATTAAACAAAATTTCTTTGTATACGTTTAATAAGACATACTTTTCTTATATGGGTAATTCCACCGCAACTTGTCCAAAACAAGTATAACTAGCGCGCCACACGCGGCCTTCGGCCGCATGTGACTTGCCTGCTCCGGAGCTTCAGAGCGAGCGCTTCGCTCGTTTTTAAGCTCTTCCGCGCCTTGCATCGCTTCGCAATGCAAGGCATGGATTAGAGGCAAGACCGTACTCAGCTCGCGCTTCGCGCTCGCTTGCTTGATTGTATAATATAGTAAAAAACTACATTTTTCGATGTCACAAATCGTTTTTGGACTATTAAATTGATTTAAAAGAATTTTCGGGTCTTGGTGTCAAGATAAAAAGTTGTATTTTTCAAAGATCTACAAAACTTTTCCATTTAACTTTTTCATGTAAAATGCATAGCTGGAAAGTTATATGGTAAAAAGCTGTTTTTTCGATGTTAAAATTCGTTTTTGGCCTGTTAACTCGAGTTAAAAGTATTTTCATAAGTAGATGGCAATGAGAAAAAGTTGTATTTTTCAAAGATCTACAAAACTTTTCCATTTAACTTTTTCATGTAAAATGCATAGCTGGAAAGTTATATGGTAAAAAGCTGTTTTTTCGATGTTAAAATTCGTTTTTGGCCTGTTAACTCGAGTTAAAAGTATTTTCATAAGTAGATGGCAATGAGAAAAAGTTGTATTTTTCAAAGATCTACAAAACTTTTCCATTTAACTTTTTCATGTAAAATGCATAGCTGGAAAGTTATATGGTAAAAAGCTGTTTTTTCGATGTTAAAATTCGTTTTTGGCCTGTTAACTCGAGTTAAAAGTATTTTCATAAATAGATGTCAAAGGAGAAAAGTTGTATTTTTCAAAGATCTACAACTTTTCTATTTAACTTTTTTTCGTAGAATGCTTAGTTTTCAAGTTATAGCCCAAAACCCGTTTTTAGCGATTTTTTATAGTCGCCGCATTCAGCGTATATTTGCAGGATCAATCTCAAAATAGGACCATCAAGTTGTTATACTTAGGAGAGTTCCCAAAAAAAATTTGAGTCTGATTCTCTACTATTTCGCGGAGATAATCGTGTAACATGAATTTTTATTTAAAAAAACACGTATAAACACGTCAAAATAAGCAAAAAGTGCTCGCAATTTAAAAACTACATACAGGATCGGGATAAAATCGAGATTTCACCTAAAATTTCATCCGATTGGTAAAAAATTACGTGAGATATCCTATCGTACACATTTTTCGTTAACGAAAATATAAGGCACTTCCGTGTCTCGGAAGAGAGAAAATTATCGATTTTTACACCCAATGATTCCCCTGTATTTACAAGAGTTAACTTCGTATGACTTTTTATGTATTTTTAGCCGTAGAATCACGTTATGTTATTAGTTTATTACGAAAATTGAAGATGCCTTTTATTTTGTTAATACTTATTTTTTTTTTTTTTTTTTTTTTTTTAACGTCGCCATGTTTGTGCTCCCATGTGGTGCTAATCGACGACGGGGGTCTGCGGTGTGTTTGTAAACAAAGCACATGTAATTTTTACAGAGATGCTTGTATCAATCGGCAGAGACTAGGATTCGAACTCGGGTCACCGGCGTGGGAATCCGACACTCTACCGACTGAGCCGCCGCAGGCCCCTTTTTGATAATACTTATCATAGTTAATACTTATCATAGGGTATTACGGAACTGATATTTTACTTTGAAACGGCTCTCACAACTCTTAGACTTATCATACGAACTTTTTTACAAATAATTTTTGTGTACTTTACTATTACGAGGGTAGTTCAATAAGTCTTTAGAATAAAGTATAAAAACAATTTTTTTTGGGTAAATTTTTTTTTATTTTTCAACATAATCTCCTTGGAGCTCTATACACTTGGTCAATCGCTTTTTAAGTTTTTTTAATCCTTCAGAAAAGTGCGTTTTCGGAAGTTCCTCAAAATAAGCACTTACAGAGGCAATGACGTCTTCGTTGTCCGTAAATCTCTGTCCACCGAGCCATTTTTTCAAGTTTGGAAATAAGAAAAAGTCACTGGGGGCTAAATCTGGTGAATACGGTGGGTGTTCGACCAATTCGAATTTTAGTTCTTCAATTTTAGCCATTGAAACGAAGCATGTGTGAACTCGGGCGTTGTCGTGACGAAAGAGAATTTTTTTTCTCGCCAAATGTGGTCGTTTTTTTTTAATTTCTTCTTTCAGCTGCTCTAATAATGATGCATAATACTCCCCAGTAATTGTTTTACCCTTTTCCAAGTAGTCAATAAGTATAATTCCACGTGCATCCCAAAAAACTGTAGCCATAACCTTACCAGCTGACTTTACGGTCTTTGCCTTCTTTGGAGCTGGTTCGCCTGTGGAAATCCACTGTTTGGATTGTTCCTTTGTCTCAGGAGTGTAGTGGTGTATCCATGTTTCATCCACAGTCACAAATCGACGAAAAAATTCCTCAGGATTCCGACTTATGCGCGCCAAAAGAGCCTCAGAGGCGACCACTCTATTGCGTTTATTCTCAGCTGAGAGCAAACGCGGCACCCATCTTGCCGATAGCTTTTTCATGCCTAATTTTTCATGTAGAATTGAAACAACTGCACCTATAGATATCCTTGTGGCCTCAGCTAACTCACGCACTTTTAATCTTCTATCCTTCAACACCATATCGTGGATTTTATTGATGATTTCGGGAGTAGTTGCTTCTACGGGCCTTCCTGAACGTGGTTCGTCACTTATTGATGTACGACCACGCTTAAATTCATTTACCCAGTTATAAACCGTTGCTAAGGCAGGGGCAGATGTGCTATGAACTGAGCCCAATTAATTTTTTATCTCATATGGAGTTAAACCCTTTAAATGAAAATGTTTAATTTCCGCTCTGAACTCGTTTTTTTCCATTTTTCTTAACAAGCAATTTTTTTTTTTTTCAATTGGTTATAAAAACACGTAAACTCAGAAGATGTGGACTGTGACTGCACCATATATCTAGTCGGGAGTGGTGCTGACTGAAAACAGATGATTTGGAGCGATTCGCGCGCCATCTGTTGGTCATTCTAAAGACTTATTGAACTACCCTCGTAAGTAACGAAAAACGCTTTTTACTTGTAGTAAAACACCTAATAAACTGTATCGTGATAGTAATTATTAGCATTACAGAACTGACCTTTATGGCTTTTTACAAAAACGTGAAGTGAAAAAACTGTTTCTTCGTGAAATTTTTAATTCCCAAATTTCTTTCCGGATACGTTTGATGATTCATAACATATAGTTTGCGAATCTACCGACAGGATGGTCTATTATAGAAAACTACTGCGCTTTTTGGTGTAGATACTGTTGTCATCAATAGGTTATCGCAACCTTCTGGACAAAAAAGGATGCACCTTTCTTTTTTATTTTCGGACGAAGTTGCATTGGCCACGGGGTTCCCAGGCAGTCATGTATCCAAGTACTAGCCGCGCCCAACGCTGCTTAACTTCGCCGATCGACCGACGCGCGACTCTGCCACTCCGCCACAGCGTCGATAAAAGCATGCACTTTGCTTTAATGTTAATTAGCGAATTTTTAGTTTAAATTCAATACAAATTGATTTGTTTTAAAAGATAGCACTTATATATGTACGTTTCAGACTTTTAATAATTATAGTTGGTTATGTCATACATGTGTAATAATTAAAAAGGAATTTGTTTCCCGAATTAATAAGTATCTCTCTAAGAGGCCTGGACGAAAAGTGGACAAGTTATTACGGAATCACCCATGTACAAATTATTAGGGTCATATCTTTAGTATACATAGGTACAATATATAGATGTTTTAAAAAAATAAAATCTAAGCTTTTTTAGTTTTATCGTTAAAATAAAATACTGATAAAAGTATGTTTAAAAAGAATGTACTTTTGACAATATAATTTAATACATTGGTCAGTAAAAAGAATTTAATAAAGTAAATTTCAGAAAATTTAATAGGAGTTATGAAATATTAAAATAAAATCCTATTAAAAAAAGTGCTCAAAAAACGTTATTATTTTTTTTGTTACAATTAACGGAGCTATTATCACTTAATTAACCCTTATCTTCGAATTTTGACTAATGCAAATAAAAACTTAATAAAAGCTGATAAATAAATTAACTTAATAAAAACAGATAAATAGATTACCTTAATAAAAGCTGATAAATAAATTAATTTAATAAAAGCTAATAAATAAATTAACTTAATAAAAGCGGATAAACAAATTAACTTAATAAAAGCTGATAAATAAATTAACTTAATAAAAGCTGATAAATAAATTAACTTAATAAAAACTGATAAATAGATTAACTTAATAAAAACTGATAAATAAATTAACTTAACAAAAACTAATAAAGAAATTAACTTAATAAAAACTGATAAATAAATTGACTTAATAAAAACTTAATAATAGCTTAATATAAACGGGGGCAGTCTATGGCTCAAGTGGTAAACGTGTACCTCTTAAGGTGATGCTAAAGTCACCTGTCCCCGACAAATACGAGGATCCACTTTTCTCATTTCATTTTCAATTTAGAGCAAATATCTCTATGGAAAGTTGTTGTTCCAACCAAAAAGAACAACTTTTCATAGAGATATTTTCTTAAAATTGATAAATGAATCAAAAAAGTGGTTCCCCGTATTTACCAGTAACACGGGGTTTAACATCACCTTAAGAGAACAGCCACTGAAGGGGCGCGGTTCGAATCCCAATAGACGAAATCAGACGCAGGAAATGTCATAAAAACGACTAAAGAACCAAAGTATTGACTTACTTATATGTATACTTAATTTACTTACAAAATATGTCAAAATATGTAAAAACATAATTATCTAGATATAATCACAAATGTATACTTAAGTTAGTTAAGACAATTATGCTATGATAACCGCAATCTGTCAACATGTTTGTCAAAGCATGAGAAAAAAAATTCTTCTTTTTATTTCCTTTTTCCCCTTATTCTATCCCCCACTCCCACAGCCTAGTCTCTCTCCTTAACCTACACCCCTGTTTTAATTTTAGAAACGTTTACGTAGGTTTTTATTCATTTTTCTCCTATGTTCAATTACGATAATGAACAGTAATCTCGATTATATGTCGACGCTCAATCATCACTCATTCTGTATTAATATAAAATAGCGACTATGTGTTACAATTAAGGAATTCTTTTTGTAGTTTATTTGCCCCTGTATATATTGTAAATGATCAAAGTATGTAAATAAATCTTTTTTTTAAAAAAAAGGTTCGAATCCCCGTCAGTCCGAATCTTTCGGGGACATTTTAAGAAAACGTTTTTCCGGATTTTTTGATTGCGGAGATAGAATCTGCAACCCGTCACCTGGTTAAGGGCAATATTGCCTGTATATGTAATTAAAAATAAAACTGTTTTATGAGTAACTTAAAAATATATTTATCGATGTATAAAAATTTGATCAACACATAAGTTTAAATGTATGCTTTATCTTTAGTCTAGCACGATCATTTACTTTTTTCATATATAAAGATACGGTGTTACGCGGATATATTGATTATCAAGATTGGAGGGATCCAATGCTGGCGCGTGCTCAATTTTATGCGTAATAAATGTCGCGTCCTCTGTCAGATTCTTTCGTTATCGCAAATTCCGGTGTGTGTTTTATAAAAATCAATGTTTTCTTAAGAGCTGATAGTTTTGTTTTCTATTGTAATATGTATTATTGATGATAATGTATGCGTTAGAGTATCATATAATTAACGATCATATTATTTCCTTGATAAGTTTTAACGTTTATCTTTCGATTTAAATACTTAAATTAAACATATCACAAGTTGACATTGCAAATTTTAATTTACCGATCAATCTTTCTCGATTTTAAAAATTATATTAATTTTGGAAAATTTTCATGTAAAACCAAATCTGTTTAATCAACGAGTAAAACTTTAACTTTATTCACTTTCCTAAATTCTATAATATAAGTACCAACTTATTATACACTTTAAACTAATTCTACTTATCCGATTTTCAGAATAACGCTCGAAGAATCGAGACAACAAGATCGCAAATCATTACGTGCACTTCGAGGAAACCCACTGCATCCCACCTCGAATCCCAAATAATGGCTAAAAATATCGACCACAAGCCTATCACAAACTAATCCGAATCTTACACATTTCTCCCGATTGGCAAAGATCCAACAATCAGGCAATCAACCACTAATAAAAATGGTCGAATCCTTGAGGATCCTACGACTCCTGCTCTACAAGAATTTCCTGGTGCGCAGGCGACAATGGCTGGTCAGCTTGATCGGCGAGTTTTTCGTGCCCGTGGGCCTGATTATATGCGTCTGGGCTATAAGGAACCTCGCGGCCCAGCCACCCTTCAAAGTCAACCACAACACTTATTTCGAGGCAATGTCGCAAGAGGCCATGATCAATGACTCGACGCGGTACCGGACGGCGGCACAAATACATTTTGCGCCGAACAATAGTTTCACCAAAACCCTGATGCAGGATGTGACACTGTCTTGCATGTCGAATAATAGAAGCGGTGAGTTTAGTTATGTTGATGGTACAATGGATGTCTAGTTGTCGTAACAAATATGGTTGATTGGTAGAAATATTGTGATATTCGGTAAGAAAAGATTTTGAAAATCAAATTATGTTATTAATTGCAATGAATAAAGTATATGCAGTCAGTAAAGGGCTATTACAACTCAATGTGCTATTAGATAGTGCTATTTTGACCATGAGGGAGACAGTGCCCCGATATGCCATATGCCACAGAGGGGACAATTTATGTTTATCATGTTTAAACTAATCCTAGTTGTCAAAGTACCTATGTTTAATTGAACTTTTGCCTGAAAACTGATAGTATTCTGCTGTACATAAAAGTTAGTTTTTATATATGATTAACACTGACGTGATTGATTTAGTTACGATTGCCACAAACGGGACAAATGGTGGTAAACGCGTACCTCTTAAGACAAAGATACACAGGTCACTTAAGGGTTGTGAATTCGAATCCTCGTCAGTCTGAATGTTTCGGGTACATTTTACGAAAATGTCTTTCCGGATTTTTTGGTGGCTGAGATTGAGCCTACAGACCGCTACCTCTGTAAGGGCAGTAATGCCCGTATGCGTAATTAAAACAAAAAAGAAATCGCGTCGGTGAAAAAGTTTATTTTTATGTACAGATATAAGAAGAGCTGTTGTACTTATAAAAATGAATGAACTCTACTTTCTCGAAGTTGAAATTGTGGGGCAGTGTTTAAGGAGGCCAGTCTAAGTTAATCAATTTTCATTTTTTCGACGGTAATTTGGCTCCTTATATATAACATAGAGTAGTACATACGAGTAATACGTTGGATATAGTAAAATTAAAAAGGTCCTCAATTCGGTATTTCATATAAAATCCTTACAAATAAAGTATATTTAGATAGCTAATTACTTATAGAACATTACATAATTTATATAAGCAGTGAAATACTTCATGAATTAAAACAATTAACATTAATACAAAATTGCACACTATGAACTTTTTGCACTTATCGTCTACACAATGACTCATTGTCTCAATCTACTATAAATAATACTTCTATAATAGGTTTTCTCGGTTGATATTTAAGAAAATAACATATGATATTGATTAAAATGGATTTCTTGGAACTATTATTGTAAATTTATTGAAATAAGACACAATGAATTGAAAAGAACGCATTTAGTTCGATTTATTGATCATTTACTGCCTAACATATTTTGACTCTCGGTGTTACCTAACATGGGTCAAAGTGGACAAAAGTGCATCAATTCTAATGGAATTTTTTTTTCATATTGATAGATTGTATAGTGAGATGAATGAATATGGTGATTAACTATTACAAATTCTTTACCAACTTTTTACTTTTTACTTAGCACTTTACCAACCGATAAGCGGTAACAAAACTTGCAATTATTTCATTGAAAATGCAGTGTATGGCAAAAACTAATACATACTCCTTAAAGTACGTAAAAAAGGCTATAATTTCATGTATCTTCATGCACTACTAAGAAATAATGACACATATACTGTAGCAGTTATGGGACCCTATAATGACTCATAAAGCGAGATATCTTATAGATTGCCACTTTACCTGCATGGCCACATTACCTTCACCCCGCCTCATGATTCTTTTAGATATTTACTTTCTTTTGATATATGTACTTAAGTTTCGCCAAATACTGATACGAATTACTGTCTATTTATCAGTATTTTACAGTCTTTTTCGATCATGTAAACTTTTCTTTAACGAAACCACTTAACGATTTTCTTTATCAGTTCTATACGAATACTCGTCTGAGGAAGAACTAGTTCGAGGGTTTCAAAATGACCATAATTACGGAAATCCAGTAGCTGTAATTTTCGAGGGTGTTACCAATTCGTCAAAGAATTTTAAATACAAGATCCGATCACGTAGTTTAAATCATAACGACTTGTACAACATAATGTCTCTTAATATGTACTATTATTACACACAAATGAATATTTTTGCACCAGTACAGCTGTGTATAGACGAAGCATTTATAAAAATAAAAGCAAACACCGACTGGTTTAATCCACAACAAGTACGTATACACTAACAATCACTATCCTCGTAAAACATTTTTGCAATATTACTTATCACTCTTTGAAAACTGTATTTTTAGTGTTGAAAAACATTTCATTAAGTTGGTCAGATGAATATTTTAACCATTCGAATGAAATTGTAGGTTTTCATACAGCAGCTGCCCTATCCACCTTATACCAAAATAAGTATGGGGGACGCACTTTTCAGACAATTGTTCAGTTCACTTGCCGTGGTCGCTTTTATGATTCCATTGTTCATCGAGACGTCAAAGGCATCAAATGAAAAATTCCTTGGTATTAATGTGAGTACGCGTTGACTTTCTCCAATAAATTAAAAACTGAAAGTTAAAAATTATTCTCAAAATTGCATGAAATTCCTTTGAGGAAACATAATCAAAATAATTACTAGTATTTTTATGCATCACTTTCTTAGTATCATTTTATTTATATAGATCTATCTGCGATTTGTTATTGTTAGAACAGCAGCTAAGGTTTTATTACTAGAAGATAAGAACATGTTATTTTAAAAACAATAAACAATGTAGAATCAAGCTACGACGAGAAAAAATGTTATACTGTATCATCTTCATATTACGAGTATCTTACAATTTTCTTGATTTACACCCTATTGACATTAATAAAAATCAAAATCAAATCAAATACTTTCTTTTTATTTTTCGCAGGTATTAATGTCAATGAACGGGGTTTCCAATGCTCTAAATCTTTTTAGTTGGTTAATCAGTGGACTGATTTTTCTCAGTATATTCATCGTACTTCCCATAACCGTCGTATTACTCTTTTCGACGGATAATGCGATCCCTTACTTGAATTACGGAAATCCAGTCATATTTTGGATAGTATTAAACCTTCACGTTGCTCACCTACTGGCGTATGGAATACAAGTGTCTGCGTATTTTTCGAGATGTGAGTATATGCCTCGAGAATTTTGAGTAAGAGATGAATTGCGGAATTGAATGAATATTAACGCGAATTATCTTTGATGTAGCTCTGCTCGTGATATTCGCGCTTTTGATCATAAACGTCTCGACCATGGCTTTACAAATGCACGGCTTGAAGGAAGAAAGTTACCCACTTGCACCGTACTTAGGTGTACTTTTTCCCAATCTTTTATTGTTCCGAGCGGTAGAAGAACTTAATTACTATGAAACGATTGGTAAATTACTATTATAAAAATAAAGCCTGAAATAACAATAGGATAAGAAATATACTATTTCATATTCCTTAACTTTTAGCGGAAGGAATCCAATGGGATAACCTATTCATAGTTGGGAATTATGCGTACAAAATAGGAGGAAGCACAGGAATGATAATAATACTATCCATCATGGGATTAATTTTTCATTTCTCAATGGCTGTCTATGTGTATGCAGTCAATCCTGGAAAATATGGCGTTAAAAAGCATCCACTATTTTTCTTAAAGGTATAACATTTTCTTTCTCATCATCTTTTATTATTCTATACGATCCTTTAAATTGTATTGTATTATTTAAAGAACAAAAATAAAACGAATACCGACGATAGTATGGAGAATTTGGAAGATAATGATGTCGGTGGAAAACCTTTCGAATCAGTACCTAAAGATGTTTATATTCCAGGAATCCAAATACGAAATTTAAAGAAGGCATACAACATTAGCTTATTTAACAATTCGGTAAGATTACTTTTAAAATTTTAATTCTCTTTGCAATGGCGTACTTAAAAGTTAACTGTATCCTAGAAAGTACATGCATTACGAGGTGTTTCAATGGACTTATACAAAGGGCAAATCACATCATTGCTAGGTCACAACGGAGCCGGAAAAACTACCATGATGTCCATTTTAACAGGTAAATATCGTGGATTAGAAAATATTCTTATTTTTGTAATATAATATATTACGAATAATAGCGTTGTAATAAAAATAGGAATGATGAGTCCTTCCGACGGGATCGTACTTGTAAATTCAAAAGACATAAAAAAAGATGCCAATGAAATTATGAATGACATGGGGCTGTGCACACAAGAGAACATGTTATTTCCAACCCTTACTGTTGGAGAACAGTTAAAATTTTTTGCTATGGTATGAAAAACTTGATTCCCTTAATACTGGTTTTATAGATTTTATTTTGTCTGTGTGCTGAAGAACAATGATGAAATGTACAATTTTAGCTCAAGGGCAAGACGAAAACGAAAGCTTCGGTAGAACAGGATGTAAACGCTTTTCTTGAAAAGCTCAAATTATATGAAAAGCGAAATGCGTTGCCGAAAGAGTTGTCTGGTGGTCAAAAGAGACGGGTTTGTCTTGGTATGGCACTAGTGGGTGATCCAAGTGTACGTTAGATGTAGTTTATATGTATTTTTGTAGTTTAAAAAAATAAGCTATTGTATTTTTATTTTCTTAGACCCTAATCTTGGACGAGCCAACATCTGGTTTGGATCCAGAAAGTAGGCGTGTTATATGGGATATGCTATTGGTAAATAATAACTTATTTCTGTCAAATGTATAAATTAATTATGTAATTAAATATCATTGGTCTACTATTTTATTTTTCTAATTTCGACAGAAAATGAGGGGTCATAAGACTATTTTGATAAGTACGCATGACATGGAAGAGGCTGACATTCTTGGTGACAGAATAGCAATAATGCATACGGGGAAATTAAGAAGCTACGGAACTTCTATGTTTCTTAAAAAGTTAATAGGTAATTGTTTGCAATCTGAATATGGTGTCAAGAAAGAAATTATAGTACAAACACTTCGACTTTTAACAATAATAATCTGTAATATATGTTTTTTCAGGCGAAGGTAACATAGAAGTGACTTTATCTGTTGAATCATGGTGTGATCCGGAGAGGATCCGCTACGAGCTTGATTGTCAAGGAAATATAATCAACCAGGATGGCAGTAAAATAGTAATCAGTATTCCAAATTCTCCTGACTTACCGGATGCACTCGATAAGGTAGAACAAAAGAAAAAAGATCTCGGCATATCTGGTCTGAGTGTATCTCTTATCAGTTTGGAGCAAGTGTTCTTGAAGTAAGCTATGCACAATAATGAGCTAAAGATCAATTTTATTACAAAAAATCAAATTTTCATGTTCGTTTAATAGAGTTACACAAGAAAACGATGACCCAGCCAAGTCGCGTCAACCCTTTCACGCCGTTGATCACAAACTAATAGATGGAGAACTTTTCTGGCAGTCTGTCCGAGCGCTATTGCATAAGAAGATGACTTATACCTCCAAAAACATTTCGACAATTATAATAATGCTAGTTTTGGTAACAAAGCAAAATTGTTATTGCTTCTTATATTAAGTAGAAATTCAGAATCAGGGAAATACAGAAAAGATTATTTGATGATCATAAAGTATTATGTGCAAAGCAACTACACATCATTGATTAGATAAAACCTTTCTATTTACGAAAAGCATTTAATAAGCAAAAAGTAACAACAGATAAGCTTCTGCCTGCAGTATGAAAAATCAACTTGGGTTACAACCTAACAATCTTTTGTTTTTAAACTTTTGATTTTTTAAGATTCTTTTTAGAATCCTTATGTAATTTGCAAGACCTCCACCGATCTCCACCTCATTTTCAATTTTGAAAAAATACTTAATCAGTGAAGAAGTACGTGTATAAATTAAAAAGAAACTATGTGTATTTGTTTATAAAATGTGATCCACGATTACACTGACAAAATTTATGTCATAAAATATTACGATACTGATATCGTAAAAGTTTACTAATAAAATTTTTTGAAAATTATTTATTTTTGCATAAAATGTAGATATACAATATTTTTTATTTTACGATATGAATATCGTAAAATTAAATATTTGTATTGAAACGTTTTATGCAAAAATAAATTTTATTAGCATTTTTTTACGATATCTATATTGTAATATTTTACGATGTTGTTTTCTCAGTTCACGATACGATAATGAGAACTATTGACAGATACCCATAGTTTTTCACTGATCAAGTATTTTTTCAAAATTGAAACGGTAGAGGTCTTCTAAATTGTATATGGATTTTAAGAAGAATCTAAAAAATATCATAAGTTTTAAAATAAAAGTTTGTTGGGTTGTAAACCTGGATTGATTTTTCATACTCCAGGCAAAGCTCATTTATTATTATCTTTTGCTTATTAAATGGTTTTCGCAAAAAGAAATGTTTTATCTAATCAATACTGTGTAGTTATCGTGTATTATAACAATACTTTATGACAATCAAATAGTTTTGTCTGCATTACCCCGAGTCCGATAGACTTTTTACCTTAACTTTATTAGATATTACTTATTTATTGCAACTCGTGGCTTTTCTTTCTAGGTAGCAATATCTTTGCTAAGTATTTCGCTCATCTTGAGAGAAACGAATATTCAAAAACCAACTGCGAAATTGAATCATATAAATCTGAACATGTACACTCAGCCAGAGACTTATTATAAAAGTTACGATAAAAATATTGGCCAGTATTATAAACTTACTACGGAAAATGTCAGTGGCCAAGCAACCGAGATCAAAGATTCTAGTCTCAACGAAGGTAATAATAGAAATACGTGAGAGTATTGCCCACGCTTTTCATTGTAAAATTAATTGCTGAATCTATTAATTCATCATTTTTTCCTTAGCACTAATAAATCGCGCCAAAGTGAATCTTGCCTTCTACGATAATCATCTAATAGCTGCTGCAGAGATAAACCAGACAAACGAAGGTCTGATTTTGAACGCGCTCTACTCCAGCAAAGCCATCTTCAGTTTGCCTATATCAGTCAACCTGCTCAGCAACGCTGTAATCAAGAGTCTGCTGGGCGAAGACTACTCGATTAGTCTGTCCAGCCAGCAGTTGACGAACAGTCTTATTTACAATGACCTCACGATGGTCAACGCCTTCACGACCGCCGTCATATTCGTCTTTCTGTTCTTCCCTACCGTCGGCCTCTTCGTTCTTCATCCTCTGAGAGAAACTTCGACGAATGTCAAGCAGTTACAGCGAATGACCGGGGTGTCGTGCTTTACGTACTGGGGAACTATATTTATTTTCGATTTGGTGGTGATGATAGTGATGGTGATATTGATCATCGCCGGTTTCGTCTGCATGGATTACTTCCTGGATTTTCGAATATACAATGCAGAGGCAATTTGTAAGCACGATATATGATTGTTACGTATGGTGAACTAGTTTATTTTATCTTCACTCGAGATGAAGATATAATGATTACTCATATATAGTTTTGTATTGAATATATATGATATTTTCAGTTATCGGGTATTGAACAATGCGAAAATCTTAATAATTCATCATTTATATTCGATTGTGTGCTTTTATAAATCATGCCTCAGTATCTTTATTAAAGCGTCAAAAAATAAACCGTTACCACTATCGTTTAAGCGGTTCTAAGAACTAACTAATTGTACGATGAATTTTCTTTAGTAATCTCACTGCTCTTCTACGTACTGTTCGCAATCAACGCGTTACCATTAGTTTACATCTTCAGTTTCGTGAAAGCAGCTGCGAGCGCCGTTGTGCGATTGCTAATTTACATACCTCTGGGTCTGGGTAAGCTATAGATGAAGCTTTAATAGATTTATATACTTATACTTTTTAACGTTACATACGATGTAAATATCACAATTTATCGCGTATTTTCAGTTTCACTGGAACTCATCATGTACGCTGTGAAGGCAAGTTTAGATTCCTACAAAGCCGTGAGGATAATACGTCCGATTCAGAAGGGAATATTTCTCCTGGTGCCGTACCTAAGTTTCTTCCACAGTCAAATTGCTTTCTACACGACAGGAATGACAAACGCCAGATGTAAACGAATGCCTAACGACTTTTACGACACGACATGTAAATCAGAGTGGGCTTACGATATCTGCTGCAGTAAGAATATACCTTTTTTGATTGAACTACAATCGTTTTATAAATATTAAATTTTTCACGTCAATACGTCCTTTTTCGCTATAGATCTTGGATGTTACAATGGTGAATGCAAGCATTCTATCAAATATTTCACGGACTTCGAAAAAGACATCACTTTGGAAGAGAGTTTGATATATCTCTGTGTAACACCTATACTATATTTCGGACTTATCGCTGTATTAGAGTACCAACTAGTTCAAAAGCTTAGGGCCAGAATGAAGAATCAAGAAGTGCCCGAGTATACCACTGATGAACAGGTCAAGAAAGAAAAGGCAGATATCGCTCAGAAAATTTCTAGAATGAGCGGATGTACGTAAAACTTTTAAGAATGACATTTTAAGAATAAATTAATTATTATAAACCAGTTGTGAATACCTTCTTTTTAATATGTAAGGTTATCAAACATTAACTTAAAGTCTCACTTATTACACGCAGTATACGATGACAAAATAAATTACATGTTTACATGTATTTTGTTTGAAGCATTGAAACTACTTGTAATATACTAAAAGTAAATCTTACTGATACTTTAATAATTTCATATTAAAAAGTACGATAAATCCGTAATTTATAAATATTTAATAAGCTTTAGATTAATAGACTATTTATTAGAATTATTGCAATAATAGACATTCATTCAAGCATTTTCAGCCTAACCAAATATTTTAACAATACGTTTGCAGATACTAGTTCGAATAATAACATATCTAATGGCAAAACGGGCGATCTACAAGACTATTCGTTGAGTTCTAGTAAAGCAAGTAACAATCAAGTATTCCTGGTGTACGAGGTGCGCAAGCAGTATGACGAATTGATGGCCGTAAAGGATGTCAGTTTTGGCGTGAACCAGCGTGAGTGCTTCGGATTGCTGGGCGTTAACGGAGCCGGCAAAAGCACGACATTCAGGATGATGACCGGGGGTGAAGTGCCAGACAGCGGAATTATGTACATAGGAGACAAGGATATTGAGAAAAGTAGAAAATACGTGAGTTATATTTATTCTGTCTCGCGAATACACGGAAATATTATTGCGCCCCTACACGGAGAGAATTTGTTAATATAAATTATGACGATATTCACGATAAAAATTAACGTGAATTATGGTAAAAATCAGACACTCCGTCTTACTGGCACTCTTTACTAATATTTTATAATAAATTTTACAGTACTAAACTGATTTGAGAAAAACTCCTATTCATGCGACTAAACATTACTAACATTTACACGAAGTATCCCACCTCTGGAAAACAGATTTCGGTGAGGCTTTGGGAGGTGGTTTCCGATACTGAATAACTTTCCATTCTATATGTTAGATTTTATAAATAACTCTTGGGAAAATCCAGCTGTAACCTTTTAATATGTTGTCCTGCTTATGCATCGAATACCAGCTAACTGTCCTTGAAATAATCCTTTACCATGCGAAGAATGTATGGCGGTACTTCGGACGGATTATCCAGAGCTTCGGTCATACTCCTTCATCTGACGGAGTTGAAGACGTTTCTCATATGCAGGGTCACTAAGTGTACCACTTAATTAATGCTGTTCTTCTTCTTTTGTTCTTCCTCGAAAGTCCTTGACTTCTTGTACTACATCACTGGTAGATCTATCTCAACTATAGCCGTATAGTCTGTCAGCAAGGTTTTTAACCAGATCTTCTAAATATTGATGTGCTATTATTTAGAACTATGAAGTTTAGTGTTGATTCCATTACCATAATTATATTGTCTCTGGAATCGACTTCTGGTGAGCTCCACTCCAGTGCCCTTTAGTGAAAGTCTCCGATTCCCTCCATTTTTCGAAGCGTGTCTTCCAGTTCTTTCGTCATCTCAATAAAGTCTGAGTCATTTAATGCATAACTGGGTCAAATGGCCTAGGCTCTTTTTAACTTCGTGGAGTTACTCTGTTAAATAATGAGTTTTTGAGAGACTACTTGGGCGGTAATTTGGTGAACAGTTATGTCTAATTTAGATTGTCAGGGCTATATTGATCTAACTACAGTAAAACCCCAAACACTGTTAAAGTTCGAGATCGAGCCTTCCAAATACTGTTACAGATCTAACCTAGTCTCAGCAACCAATCAGGTTGCAGTGCCAGTCTCGTAGTCAATGTGGGTTTACTAATGGACCTCGATAGAAAATGTAATTAAATCGAAATACATATTACATTTATGAATTTATAATAGACAACTCAATAATAGAATACATAACCAATATTTTTCTAATATACAGGGCGCCCGCTATAGTAAGCATACGGCACTAGTCAAAAGAAAAGTGTCTAGAAGGCATTCGTTCACAGTGCTAAGGAGTTCATCTTCTTCTTCTCTTGACTTGATATAAAGATCTCGAATATGTTATACATGTAACGGTGTTCTACCTATTCAGACTATTGTAGGCGGGAACTAGATATCCGTAGCCTAGGCACATGCAACAACGTTGTACCTGAGTAAAAATGATTTTATATATAATTATATATGGTTATATATAAAAATCATATATGATTATATATAGTTGTATACAGTTATATATGGATTTTGTTTATATACAATTCTATATGAATATATATAATAATATATAGTTACATATAAGCATATATAAGTATATACAATTTGAAATTCATGAATCGGGAAGATTTTATATGTAACTATATATATGTATACAGTATGTCGCAAATAAAGCAGACACAATTATTTTTTTTTAACTTTTTCCAAAAATTGCGCAATCAAAGAAAAAATTTGGGTGGGATCGAAAAAGTAAATCAAGCCCTTGTTAATGACCGTTTTAAAATGTTCATAGGGGTTAACGGTTTTACATGATAAAAGGTTGAAAATAATAAAGTTACAAAAAAGTGTGACATGTTGTTTTTGACAATTTTATCGAATAGCTCGTACACGATTTAGTTTAGAGCAACAATAAAATTAATTTTTTAAGGTCAAATTTATTTTAAAATAATTATTCAAATAGTCAATTTTGGATATGCAATCGAAGTTGTGAAGTAGTCAGCATTCCTCTCCTGGAATAGGTGTACGGATCGAACGGAATAGCTGCGCTTGTGTAGTGTAGTGTAGTGTAATAAAAACTATTCTTTATGTTAAATTTGCATAATTATTATTATATTATTAATTTATTTAATTTAAAATTTATATACAAGTATATATAATTATATAAAATCATATATGATTATATATAATCAAATTCTCTATACAATTATATATAATTATATAAAATCATATATGATTATATATAATCAAATTCTCTATACAATTATATATAATTATATAAAATCATATATGATTATATATAATCAAATTCTCTATACAATTATATATAATTATATAAAATCATATATGATTATATATAATCAAATTCTCTATACAATTATATATAAGTTAATTATATCCCTGGTAGAAACGTTCACCAACGATTCGCCAATCGTTGGTCAATTATACTAAGGTTGGCCAGCAGTTTCACCAACCATTCGCCAACGAACCCACTTATTTTGAAACGCTTTTCCACCCGTCGTTGGCCAACGAATGCCGAAAATTTGAAAACGGCGAAAAGCACTAAATACGTATCAAGCTATGTAAAGTGTTATGGTATATTATGCAATCAATAAAAAGTCATTATGTGCGCATAATTATCAAGGGGCGCGGTAGCGCCCGCTTGCACGTATAAGTACCCCCGGTACGATACGAAGCCGAAGGGCGCACCGTCGCCTTTTATACGTCTAATTGTGCCTTTTTAACCTCTTCCAAATCTTTAAATATCAATATCTAAACACTGATTGACTTATGTGAAGTCTATTGACACTGTTTTAAGAGATAATAATTTAGTCTATCATGTAATAAAATTTTCTGTTAAAAAAGATTCATCTAATTAAAAATATAAAGCATAATATATTTGCTCAAATTTTTTCTTTTCATTTTGTTCTCCGCATTTCCGTTTTCTCTAATCATATGTATATTTGTATATATATATATATATATATATATATATATATATATATATATATATATATATATATATATATATATATATATATATATATATATATATATATATATATATATATATATATATATATATATATATATATATATATATATACAAATATACATATGATTAGAGAAAACGGAAATGCGGAGAACAAAATGAAAAGAAAGAATTTGAGCAAATATATTATGCTTTATATTTTTAATTAGATGAATCTTTTTTAACAGAAACTTTTATTACATGATAGACTGTATGTGTGTATATGTGTATTATACACATGATATGTATATTATACATATCATGTGTATAATACACATATACACACATACAGACCATATATATATATATATATATATATATATATATATAGTGCCTGCAGACAGTGCAGACGACAACCACAAAATCTAACCTATTATTTAAATCAAATGTTGAAGGATTAAGGATGCGTTTGTATCATTTGTATTATTAAAATAAAACGGGTTGTTTTTACGTGATTTGTTTTTATTACGTGATGAAATCTCTGTACGACGATTTCGAAAAATATCGTACGTCCGAAAAAATGGCAAGACGGTCATCTGGAATAAAATTATTGCAATCCCAAGTGTAGTTGAAAAAAGCTTCTGTTTTACATGGTAAGAGAGATAAAGAAAAAGACTAACAATGAATTCTGTCGAAAGAGAAATCATGAAGTCATCAAGTAAACGTGTTTTGCTCAGAAATATGGTTGGAATTTCTTTGGTGCCACGCTTATAGGTAAAGTCATTGTTAAAATGCATATACAGTAATTAGCTGTGATAATTGCATTCAACGAAGAATTATTAGATAAAACAATAAAGCAATTAGTTTTTTTGTAGGTATATCGACAACGATTTCTTGGTTGTTCAATAAATTTGTTATACTTGTGGTGTGCTACTTCTTAGTAACAAGTATTTATGTGCTCGTGCGTAATCATCATCGGGGATATACAAAGTAATCTGCTGATTGACCATAAGCATACAGGGCATAAGCCACTATGCACCAGAAAAATACCACACAATCATGGGGATGCAGTAATTGAATATCCGCTCTGATGTTGTCATGATGTAAATATAATACAAATCAAGTTCTCCAATCAAGTTGGTGCGTCGCAGAAGCATCTGTTAAATATTTAATACTCCAATAGATGTACTGTTTTTTAACCCAAATTTTTGTTATTGAGGGTCTTTGTGAATCTTTTTACTCGTGTAAGTGCTTCTTGTGTTTAAAGGATTATTTGAAAGTAACATATAATATACTCATGTTCTATCCAGATATAAAGTCAACGCTGGCTCAGAAGGGTCATTTTAATGAAATTACAAAACTATAATTAATCAAATGTTTGCAAGCTCAGGTTTATAATTACATTAAAAACACTCTTTTCACCCAGCGTTAATTTTATATCTGAATAAAACATGAGAGTACTATAAGGTTCTTTCGAAGGAATTTTTCTTTAAATTTATTTTAAGTGAATTTTCATAATCAAATAGGGCTACGTAATGGTTTAGGTAAAATTTCAAAAGATTACTTCAAGTAGTTTAAAAGAAAATGGAGTCAATGAAACTTTCAAGTTACCCATACACAAACATTTATTTATTTGAAAGTAACACATAACTTTCTAAAAAGTAAAATCTTGGCAAGTATAAGTTTCGTTATTACCCACAATATAAATTAAAAGAAGTACGCTACAATTAAAATAGTAAACATAAACTAATATTCTATTTTTAAAATATTTCTATTTTTTCGAGAATAGGAAGAATAAATTTCCGTCTCTGGAAAAGTTGTGAAATCTATAAAAATTACCTTTCTAAAAAGTAAAATCTTGGCAAGTATAAGTTTCATTATTACCCACAATATACATTAAAAGAAATATATTATTACCAAAATAAGACGTTCAATTATTAATTTTATTCATAAACTCAAATTAAAATAGTAAAATTAAACTAATATTATATTTAAAAAATAATATAGTTCAAAATATTTCCATTTTTTACTAATTCTTATAATCTCAAATGAACGCTAAAGAAATTAATGAATTCGATTAATATATTGGCAAGTATTGTATTTTTATTTGTATATCAATTTCCTTCTTTTATTAATTAGTATGAAGTATACAAACTATTTAATAAATATTATAGTTTAAAATATTTCTATTTTTTACTAATTCAGATAATCTGAAATAAACGCTAAAGAAATTAATTAAATCGATTAATAAATTGGCAAGTATTATATTTTTATTTGTAAATCAATGTCATTTTTTTATGAATTAGTATGAAGTATAAAAATTAATAATACCTTTCAAATTTAATATTATAAGACATTAAATTTGACATAAATACATGTTGATACGAAATAGGTCAAAAAGTCGAACCTCAAACACTGATCTATAATACTATCGCTACATTATACTCGCGTTATATGTAGTGCTCATATGGCAATTCATGTCTATTATAGGTAAGCTAACTGATACTTTTTGAAAACAAGCCAATATAATATTACGGACAAACAGTTATACGGACATAGTTATATGTCGAAATTAAAGAGTCCGTCAATGCACTATATTTTATATTGAACTACAGTTAAACCTGGACCATTGCTCGAGTTTGGGAAAAATAACCTCGAACAGTGCCCGAGTTACCTAAGGTTCGTAGCAATTGACGACGGCAGCTAGTCAGAGCCCTAGATAAGGTATAAACTGTTTGTCCGTAATATTATATTGGCTTGTTTTCAAAAAGTATCAGTTAGCTTACCTATAATAGACATGAATTGCCATATGAGCACTACATATAACGCGAGTATAATGTAGCGAGAGTATTATAGATCAGTGTTTGAGGTTCGACTTTTTGACCTATTTCGTATCAACATGTATTTATGTCAAATTTAATGTCTTACAATATTAAATTTGATAGGTATTATTAATTTTTATACTTCATACTAATTCATAAAAAAATGATCGAATTCATTAATTTCTTTAGCGTTCATTTGAGATTATAAGAATTAGTAAAAAATGGAAATATTTTGGACTATATTATTTTTTAAATATAATATTAGTTTAATTTTACTATTTTAATTTGAGTTTATGAATAAAATTCATAATTGAACGTCTTATTTTGGTAATAATATATTTCTTTTAATTTATATTGTGGGTAATAACGAAACTTATACTTGCCAAGATTTTACTTTTTAGAAAGGTATTTTTTATAGATATAGTTTACTTAAAAAATTCACATTTAAATATATGTGCACTTAATTCAAATTTGAGGTTAGGTGTAGTAAATTGATGATTTAGCTTACTACAGTGTAAGAAATCTGGTATGCCAAAGTATGCCTGAGTTATCTAAGTTTGCCGAAATTTGCCAAAGTTTTCCAAAAGTGTGCCAAAATTTGTCATATATGAAGTTTGTCAAACTCTAGTAAACTTTGGTAAACTTTGGCAAACTTTTGACTTTAAAACCATTTCCACTAGGATAATACATTATAATTTACTATTATAATTAAGAATTAAGTATAAAATAAAAAATACTTTTCATCAATTCTATAGTATAATATGAAAACATGGGAAGTTGGATAAATAGTAAAAAATTATACCAAAGCCAGTAGTTGCGAGAGATATTTGTATGTTCTGCAACTCAAGACGCGCTCTTAGTTTGCGCGAGAAGCGCGGGTAGGCACAATATACACATATACATTCAACCATTCGTAACCATAACCCTTTTTTAAATAAAAATGTAATTATATTTTACAACTTCATGACAGCATATGCGCTATTATTTTTATCATTCAGTGGTTTATTGTAAAATATACATTTAGTGACGTACATATAATGATTCAATTTATAATTTGAAAATAAAATTTTAGAATCACAAATAGAGCAGTCGTTGGCGAACCATTGGTCAATTACAGCAGTAAGTATTGGCCAATGTCATTGGCGAACTGTTGACGAACAGGCCATCTCGGTTGGTCTATTTTCTACCAGGGATATTATGATTATATATGATTATATATATAAGATTTCTTTACTCTGGCACTACTTGACGTTTGACATCGCAATAGTCTTACTTGTAAGCTCCTATTTTTCGAGAATAACTTATGATTCGCATACATCAAAGTCTATTTACTGCTATTTGGTCTCAACCATATAGTACTCTTCTGTAATAAATTATTGTTAATATCAGTAAAAAGTGTCAGCAGGTGGGAGTGTACCATAAGTATACCATAATACATAGTAATTTTATAGCGTAAACTTATTTATAATTCTTAGCAACTTCTCTCTGGGTGTATAAGTATTATATTAACCCTTTCAGTCACGCAATTCAATTCATTTGGTTATGGAAGTGCAAATATATGTTTCCAATGTATTTTTGAACGAAGAATCCAAATCAAGTGTCAAAAATTGAAAAAAAAATTATAAAAAAAAAAAGAAAAAAAAACGAAAAAAAAAATAAAAAAGAAAAAAATAAAAAAAGAGAAAAAGAAAAAAAAAAGAAAAAAAGAAAAAAAGAAAAACAAAAAAAAAAGAAAAAAACATAACTCTGCCACAGACGGTCCCAAGCCCGTGTTCTAATGAGGAGGGGGTTTTTTTACTTTCATAACCAAACGAATTCAATTTCATGACTAAAAGGGTGGTTTTCACCCCATTTGAAGGGTTGTTTTTATATTTATAAAATTATTGATATCAGATTCGTATTCTACGATCAAAAATACATAGAAAACGTATATTTGTACTGCGATAACAATAGAAATCAAATTTTGTGACTAAAAACAATAGGGAGCCGATATATCGGCTTCTGTGACTGAAAGGGTTAAAATCAATTATAGATGTGCGTTGCCCTTATTTTATATTAAATTATTGTGTGATTCATATGAGGATTTTTATTTCCTCACATAATAGGTGTGAAACATATAAGGTATACAATTGGGTTCATCAATATGTTATTAATTATTATTGTTTAAATTAATATACTTAATTTAAATCAACATGAAATATATAATACAATTTTAGTACCTTTCACAAATGGGATACTGTCCACAAAATGATGCCATCATAAAATCTCTTAATGCTTACGATCATTTGCGATTATTCGCTCGTCTTCGCGGCATACCTGAAGATCAAGTTGAAAATGAGGTGATAACATGGATCCAGAGGCTAAGTAAGTTTATACTCCAATTTTCTTTTTATAAGAATAATTATATCTCATGCATATGTCATAAAAAGCTGACATTGGACTACTAAAGTCCTTTGTACAGAATACTAAAGATACGCAAGTATATATTGCGAACGTCTTGAAGATAAAATTACAAGTGAACGTTATATAGTAACGTTATAATTAAATAATCGCGACTGAGAGTCAATACAGAGAAAATATGAGCTTTTGTTACAATTTGAAATGTTCCATTAACAATAGACGAAAATTTCTTCGCAGATCTGAACGCTTGCGCGGCGCAGCCGAGCGGCACTTACAGCGGCGGCAACAAGCGTCGGCTGAACATAGCTATTGCCCTGATTGGCATTCCGAATCTGGTGTTACTGGACGAGCCGACGACGGGCGTCGATCCGGGCGCGCGCAGATCGCTCTGGAATGTCATTCAATCATGCCAGACGACGGGCCAGGCCGTCGTCTTGACGTCGCACAGGTGAGCGATTTCATTGACTGGAAGAATAATGTCAGATTATGTTTCTTTTGAAATTTTTTAATTATAAAGAAAGTCCCTTGTTGATCCGGATTTCAATAAATTATTAATTTATATCAAAATAGAAAATTTTGTATAAGAAAGTTATTAATTTTTTTAACAAATAGATTTATTAATATATCTTTATTGATGATAGTTATAAGTCAGATTACTATGTAAAAGAGATAGTAATTTTGTCTAGAAAGAAGATCTTGAATAAAGTGACACAAAGAGTCTCCTTAATCCAAAATTATACAGATAGATCTAAAATGTAAAGGCTTTTCATTTATGACCTTTGATATGATCATTAACATGTTATTCCAGATACAGTGTGTATCAAAAATTCTGGAATGATGTATTATTTTTTATAAATTGAACTTTAACTGCAAAAATAACTCTTACATAAGTATCGGGATATAACTGATAGCTTTCTTTTTAACCCCTGACCCCATCTTCAAGATCACTTCAAGATTACTTCAAGTCCCTATTTCTTATCTTAATCATCAAAAGAGACGGTCATTATTCTAAGATACGTGTTAATTACCTTGGGTCAAATAGACCTCAAAAGTCAAACTAGATCACAGCATACTTGATCAGTAAGAAAACTCTAACTGACAGCAAAAATCGAAATAAGAAATTTCACATTAAACATGTAGTAATGACCACATTAAATTGGATATGATGGGTCAAATCAAGGTTAAGTCGTACTTCGTTAGTAAAGAAACTTTCCAAAAGAAGATATCGAAAATAGCGGATATTTCACGTGTGGCCATGATAATTAAGGCTCAATTTGACCCATAGTTATTGTCACACATTCAAACGTTAAATTACCTCCTCTTTCGATTACAGGTCATAATGATAAACGTTTATTACATAATAGAAGAGCCGTCTTTATGCAAAGGCCTAATAGGCCCGGGCCTAGGGCCCCAGAGATATTAGGGGCCCCCGACATCGACGAGCTACCACTAAAACCACTTAATCCACAGCTAATGAGTTGCCAATGAAAACTTTCAACAATAAATCGTAAGCCCCCAAACCTTCTACCCTATATACAGCGAGAGGCTGATATAAAATTTAGTAACCATAACCATCAACTCTAAACCCACCTACCCCATACACTCAGTGAGTGACTAATAAAATTGAGAAACAAACCTTCAGCCCCTAAAATAGTTAAATAACAAATTTTAAGGTGATGCTAAAGCCACCAGTCAGCGACAAATACGAGGAACCACTTTACTCATTTTATTTTCAATTTCGAAAACAATATATCTATGAAACGTTATCGTCCCTATAGAAAATAACAACTTTTCAGTGAGATATTTTATCAAAATTAAAAATTGAAAGAAAAGATTGGTTCCCCGTATTTGACGACAATAGGGACACCACTTATTACTGCCACGCCGCACGTTATCAGTGCCCGTCTGTCGGCCTTTTGCACTGTAATCCCGTGCACAGTTATTCACACTGCTCTTGGATGCGCTGGGACTGCACACACCGTACGTTATATTCGCACGATAAAACTCTTGGCGACTTTTTGCGGCACACTTGGCCTTTGTGTTATTGTCACTGTCATCTCGGGACTTACATCTAGATATAATCTTATTATTTCTTGAGTGAATTAAATACTCGATCGCTCTCTCGAGTGCTTCAATTTTCTCAAGCAGTGTTTTCATATTGGCTTGGTGTTTGTATATTCGTTTTTTACACGAGGTGACCTCTATCCAAATAGTTTACTACAGAATCGTTAGTAGATTGAACGTTAATTTGATAGCTTATCATATGAACAATTTTTGGGTTATTTTATAATTATTTAAAATGATTGCACATATTTTATTTTATTGCAAATAAATCATGGTAAATGTGAACGCGTTCCCTCAGTGTTCGCTATAAGTGAACATACCTAAGTATAATGCTCGCGGTAAATTTGAAATAGTTGAGTATATATTTATTAATTTATTACGGTTTAGGCTTCCATTAAAACCGGACTACATAGATAGTGTTGCGCATGAGGCATTTGGGTATATGCTTAAGGACGTTCACCGGTTGACAGTAAGGTTAGAAAGTTAATTTTTGAAAAAATCATCATTAATTGGCAATATTTATAATGAAGACTCTTCAATTCACAATATAAGGCATAAAAATAATATGAAAGAATATAAAAGTAACGAAAAAGCACCAAAAACCAAAGTATGTCATTAACTTTTGCATATACTGTATCACGATATAGATATACTAATAACATTGGAGCACAACTTTAGATAGCTATATCTTTAAAAAAAGTACCGCTTTGCTATATTCAGGTTTTTATGTATTACTTCTATGCTTATTTTACATTACATACTAGTTTTTCAGATCGATTTAAAGAAAACTTGGCTTGTAATAAATAAAAATGTTCATTTTCTGTCATGTTAAAAATTGAAACTTTGAAGCGAAATTGCTCGATTATTGATACCGCAAGGGGGGTCGAAATTTCAACTACGTATAAAACACACCTAAATTAACATATAATAAAAGTTTCATAGTATATTATGCACCTAGGGACTAAAGTGAGCCATTAAATGCCTACGTGTGGTTTGGCGCCCGAACGGAGCGAGGGCGTCACACACGCTGGCACTCACTGGTTCACTTTATTCACGCGTGCAATATACAATTTTTTAACGTACCTACCAAAAAGTTCGTACTCGTTCACCGCCGAAGAGGGAAAATAGTGCTACATATTAATTTCCTAACCTCATGGTAGTGCCCGCAGCCATGCGCTGTTTGTGCCCGAGCCGAAGGCGACATGCGCGTCGCAGCGGGGACTACAGTGGGGGTAGGGATTTAATGTAGCTCTCTATTCCCGGTTCGGCGGGGAAAAAGTACGTACTTTATGGCTGGGTATGTTAAAAAGAGATTTTAAAGAAATTCAATTATCCGATGAACGTTCTTAAGCATTTAATTCAAGATTTTGCCGAATAAAAATTGCTGTTCATGAGATGGTAGAGTTTATGCTTTAAGTTTCATTTAAGCTTCCGATATTCGAAAGATTAAACACGTTTTTTCTAGTTTTACTAGGGGCTCATCAATATTTAGGCCTTGGACCTCATACCTTATAAATACGGCCCTGCATAATAGTGATATATATATATATATATAATAATTTTTTTATAAATATTTTAGTATGGAAGAGTGCGAAGCTCTCTGCAACAGATTGGCCATAATGGTGGGCGGCAGATTTGTGTGTATCGGACCATCGCAAGAATTAAAGCAGCGTTTCGGAGCTGGTTACGATATTCAAATTAAAATGAATCCAGAGAAAGCGCGAGATCAGATAGATGGCATTAAAAAGGACATGGTACAAGCATTGACTTGCGAACTCGCCGATGAAAATTTGGTACGTAAAATAAGCATAGTGTTTGTAAATAGACTGTTTTAAATTACTTTTTTTCGAGTAGATTCTATATACGTTCTATAGCCGCATATATTCTGAAGACATTTAAAATGGAAGCCACTGTAATTGAATATATTTTTTTTTAATTGAAGTGAGAGTTCATTTCTAAAAATACTATACTAATTTTTGCTTAGTACAAAATATTAACTCCAAACGTATTATATATTTATACTAAATCCACACTTAATATTGTTTGTTCATCGTTCGCAAACGTGAAAAATAACGCACTTGGGTTTATTGCAGGGTTACCTCATGTATCATGTGACTCCTACTGAGACCACCTGGAGAAAGATGTACGACGCGATGAATATATTGAAGAGCAAGTACGATTGCATCGACGACTTTTCGGTATTGTCGTCAACTCTCGAACAGTTGTTCCTACTGTTTGCCAGAGCAGCGAATAATGAGCCCAAGCCCAAAAACGAATAGGATCACAAAAGTAGCATTCCATGTGATTTTGGCGCGCGGTGCGTGCTAATTTTATATAGTCCAATTATAATGTAAATTTTTATTTGTAATGTTTTTCTATATATATAATACGTATCATAATATCTTTTTGTAACTTATGAGAAAAATGCAGTGACAAGATTTTGAGAAAATGTTGTAACCAAATTATTTAGTACCGATAAATTTGTACAATAACTAGGGAACAATTTTGTATACAATTTTAAGATAAATTACACAGTGTGTTATCTGATCAAGGTAACAACGACTGAATAAAAAAGTATGCATTTATAATTTTTCTATATCAATTATGTACTTAACCTTTTCTTTTTCTCACTAACATCCCAATTTTGCCTGTTATAAATTATTTATTTTGCAACATAATGTTTAGTTTTAGAAATTAAATCGATTATATTATAAACGTAGAATTACTTGTCACAGGAAGGTTTACTAGCTGAAAATCCAACTAATTGAGATGCAGTTTTGTCCACCTAAAAGTCCATCTCAATTATTTTAATCAGCTTTTCATTGTAAAGTTCGTATACATAAATCAAAATAAGGATATTTACAACAATCACAATACTTTTTAGATCTTTCTACACCTACAAAAACACTCTTCATTTACGCAAGATAAATCTAATACGCTGACTCACCCCATGTAAATTCGAGTTTAGAATCACATCAAAACAAATAAAAAGCTCGATACATCTTTCACAAGTTACTGTAATATCATCGTCGACTTTTTTATCCGCAAGCTTTTCAGAAAAGATCAACTGACGTAAGAGTATGAATGGGGAGTAGAAGAAAAACAGAAAAAAATATTGATGGCTCAAGTGCTGAGACAAGCGCCGTTCGGAGTGTGTACAGTAAGTCTGATTGTATGACGCTTCCGCATTATAGGTTTGGCGAGCGGAAAATTCAAATGTGTGTTTGAGTAAATGATTATTTCAGTGCAATGAAAGCCGTATAGCAGTGAGTTTTTTAAACAAATAATTAAAATTTTAATTATAAATTAGCAAAATTGCAATAATTGATAAATAATAAGAAATAATATTTTTAAATTGAAAAGCATTAAAATTCTCTGTTCAGTTTATAGTTCCGAGGATTTTCAACACCATATTGTAGAGTTCAATTTCAAGAAAATTATAAAACTATAAAATTTTAATAAAAACAGTTCAACCTATATAAAACCGTGGGAGGTAACTAACTTTTTCCAATCCCATTTTCATCAAAATATTTCTATTTTCCCCATATCACTATTTATCATTTTTATTTATATTTATCTTTCGATTAAAATTCTGTAAGTAGTATACATGTCATATGAGTTATCAATGTTAATTTTATTTTACCGATCAATGTTTAATGTAATAATATGAATACATTATATTACTTTGGAAATAATTTCTTGAATAACAAAGTTCTTCAAACGAGACATTTACCGGAGCGTGTAGTTTATCTACTTTTCTATATTTTATAGAATCTAATAATAAAGCACCTCAATCTAATGCTACTTACATAATTTTTAGACAAATATTGGATGAGTCGAGATAGCAAAATTGCTAATAAAAGCATTAAATTCCTTTTGAGGGTTACCTTATAACCGACCATTAAATTTGTATGGCGATTTCAAAAGCCAAATTGAATTACTACATATTTTACACAATTACACGCAATTGTATCGTAGCTCAAAGTACAAATAAGAGTATTGGTTAAAAATATCAACCACAAGTAGAGCACATCAATCCTAATCCCATCGTTTAACAATTCATTCGATCGACAAAAATTCAGCAAGCAATCAATCAATCAACCAAAACCAAAAAAATGGTCGAATCCTTGAGGATCCTTCGACTCCTCCTCTACAAGAACTTCCTGGTGCACCGGCGACAATGGCTGGTCAGCCTGATAGGCGAGTTTCTCGTGCCCGTAGACCTGATAATGCGACCGAGCCTCCCGCCAGGATTGACCGGAACACCTATTATGAAGCTAAGTCGCAGGAAGCCATTTTCAACGACTCAACTCAGAACCTAGCGTCGATTCGCATACACTCCGCACCGAATAATAGTTTTACCAAAGCCCTGATGCATGATATGACATTGCTTTGTTTGCCGAATAGAAACGATGAGTGTAACTTTTGTTATTCATGTAGCAGCTGTTGAAAAATTAAAGAAAATGCAAAAAGGGTATTTTACACATGTAGCATGCAAATTAATGTCTCACCTGCTTCGATAATACATCTTTTATCCATTGGATATTATATGGATTTGCCTTAATTTGGAAATTATTGCGATTGATTATTACTGTAACTATGATAAGATCTAATGCTAATAGGTTTATAATAACTAACTTTTTCGAAATTATAGAAAACAAAATCTATTTCTGCAAAAGTTATTTTAAAGTTTTGAGAAGTAAAAACTCAATGATTTCAATGAATAACCGACTAGTCTGCGATTCCAGGGCTATAAAGTAGTCCTTGAGCTTCCTCAAAAAGTTGAATTTTTTCTAAAAGCTGCTCTTTATAAGTTTTTTGAGCCTCTTTTATCGTCAAAGAGCTGTGCCACCTCATCGGTGCAGGTTTTCGTCTACCTTCTGATTTTATCTCGAGAATACTTATGGTGTGTAATATATGGAAACATATCCTTCGTTGAATAACTTAGCTGCCTAATATGCTGCAATTTCGATGATTTTGAGACCAGAATGATTTGCCGTGAGGTTGAATTAAATTAAGTATGCTTTCACTGCCATTTTATATACCACATAAACCCAGAAAAACATTCTTCCAAAACATTATCTTTATACTCAAAGCAATAATACAAAGATTTGAGATCAGGGGATTATAAAGGCAGATTCATGCGATTCGAGAATTCGATTACACCTGTGTCGCGGTCCGGTGTCGAGTGGAGGTACGTCACGTTCACATGCTAGAACATCAGAAAGACGTCGAATTTTACTTTAAAACTTTGGGATCATATTTTGAGATCTTTTACTACCATTTTATGAAAAGAAAAAAACTTGAAATTTTTTAACCTTCTTCATTCTGTACTTTCAAAGGTGTCTCCCCTTTTAATTTAGGTGTCCGTTAGTATAGATGTCCGCTATTCAAAGACCTTTCTCCCATAAGAATTAGTGTAATTTTAAAAGTTAACTTTGATAGATATCTCTTAAGGGGTTACATGGGTTTCAGAGGCAAAAGAAAGCTAATTTTCACGAATTTTTTTTAGGTACAATAAAAAACTTTTTTTATTCAACTTTTTACTACATAAAAATATATATCTTCAACAACATTTTTAAAAATTTTGATAAAAAAAAAATTGAAAATTGAGCCGTAGAGAGCGCATTTTCCGAAGCCCCAAAAAAAAGTGTCGTTGCGGTGGACATGATAACTCATGTCGGTTTCATCTGAAATAAAAAAAAAATAATTTTCAGTTAATACATGGTAATAGCTCGTGATTGAACGAAGGGATAAGAAAAAAATTAAATTTTTAATTTTTGGGAGAGATTTTTGCAAAAGTTCGATTTTCGGTAAAATTTTGAGCACAAAATAGGTTGTAAAATAAATTGTGATTGAAAGAAACGAAAATCATTCGTTCAATTACTAGTCAATGTAATTTTAAAGAAGTGTGAAAATTTTCAGAACGATCGGTATATTAGTTTTCAAGAAATCGTGTTCACGGACTTTGAAAAAGTAGTTTTGAGAAAAACGCGTTTAAAGTTTCAAGTACAAATAAAACACGGAAAAAAAAAATTTTTTTTTCAACTTACATAGAGTTGTTGATTCCAGCTCCATAAAGCAAAGATCCTGCTGCAGCTGCAATGTCCAGGGCATCTTTTTGCTCTTGTCTGAGACGAATTCTGGCCTCTCGAGTCACAGACTCAGCTCTTTTGTTGGCTAGGAGTACGCGCTGCTCATCCTCTTTCCTAGCATATTCATGAATAGTTCGTCCAAGTTTCACATCCATACTGTGCAAAAAGTACAACAAAGCTGAGATTCCTTCATTGAAAGTACAGGCAGCAACTGAGGCAGCAATTTCAACAACTTTTGAGCCAGCAGGAAGTATTTTTAGCGTGATTTTCCATATAAGATGGTTCAGACTCTCGTTGTTGTTCTGCGTGAATCCACCAACACACCGTTTCAAAAGTGCATCCTTGCTGAGTTCTTCATAAATTGGTTTGATAGCTGATTGAACATCACTCGGCAAAGCAGTAAAATCATGTTCGTATGACTCCAAATCATTTTCAGTTGAAGCACGCTGCCAAGCGCACCACGAGTCAGCGCCGCTCGGGCATTTTTCGTGCTGAGGTTTTTCATCCGTTTAGCTATAGTGATTATAAGTTGCCCATATAGCATCCTTCATTTTTTGCACTGAATCGCAATTTCTTCGAATGGCCAGTCCGTAATAAACTGTTAATTTATCAATAAATTTGCCTGTAAGCTTGCCTTTGCCAGAGAGAGTTTTCTTTTTGATTGTTTTTCCTTTGATTTGCTTATCTTTAACAGTTTTTTTTACCAAATCGCGTAAACGAGTGCCCATCCTTTTTTGAACGTGTCCAACGCATTCTTTTTTATTTACTTGACAATCTTCGCCGTAGGGTTTAGAACTAATAACTCCGGAATATGTTTTAGAGTCTCCGTCACCGATATAATTTATATACTTCAGGCCATGTTTTTGTACCGAACGTTGAAACATTGCCACGATTGATCCAACTTCCATATTTCCAGCTGGTCCTTGGTGATTAGCACTGCATTCGTTCTTCTCTAAATGTTCTGTATACCATTCTTCAAACTCTGCCGTATCTAGTTTTTTCTTCCAAGTTTCACATAATTTACAATACGAGCTTTTTGCTATTACGTCTAAAACTTTTCCAGAATAATATCCTATCAATGTAGCTACGCCATATAACGATGAAAATCCACGTTTTTTCCAAGTGCCATCGCCTGATACAGTGACTTCCGACGTATCATCAATACATTTTTCTTCACACGTCAAATTTCTCTCTTCTTTTGCAGCTAAAGGGAAGAGTGTTTCGGCAGCAGTCGTCACGCATTCGTGTATATTTTTTTATGTAAAAGTCGTCCGTGAACTGGTTTAGAAAAGCACTACTTATATCAATCAAGCCACAGAATTTCCTACATCCTGCTAGACCCAAGCCTAATAACCGCATCACAAAAATAAATCTACGATTCACTTCATATAATTTTCCAATCTTGCGACACGATAAAATATATCGAGGATCATATCTTTCACAGTCCACTCTAATTTTAAAACCAAGTCCTTCCTTTGCACACTGTTGAAACTGTACTTTACTGTCACACACTTTTTCCACACCATTGTCATTTATAATATTCGAGCACTTGACTAAACTAGCAAGAGTAGAAAAAACTAAGTAAAAATCTAAGATTCCAAACTGTAAAGTGGAGTCTTCTGGCACACATTCCAAATCTTTATGTCTGAGTTTTTTCGCCGACGTACTGGAGAAAGATTCGTCTTCTATTTCTGTCATTTTGGATTGAAACTTTGTTTCCTCTTTCTAGGTCTATCCTTCCTGGTATTTTTGGAGATTCGTTCATCTCTCGTAACTTTGTGAGGTTCCATTTCGCAAATAAAATTTAGATATTTTCACCGCACAAATGTACAACTGTGTGACTCAATAAACGAAGCCAAACTAAATCTACCTACGAATTCTCCCTACTTATATATACTTGTACATTCCATCCAAATTCTTACGGATCACAAAAGGCGAATCTGACGAATAATAGAAAGGTAGGAAAAGGGAGATAAACAATAGCTAGGCAGCTGCTCCGATGTACCTGCGACGCGCTGAAGCAGTCGAGCTAGATAGGCGGAGTTCCTTTTGCTCTATTTCCTAGAGTCTTAGTACGATCGACTTGTATCTTTCCGAGAATATTATTTAATGACTATACTTTCAAATACAACATTTAAGAATAATAAGGTATACGGAGAAATTAAGATTAACAATATCTAAGCAGATATTTCGAAACATTTACGAAGCAATAAGCTAAATGGGAGGTGATTCATATGGCTCTATCTTCTGAAGTTTTATTACAACCGACTTAAAACCGACTTAAAATTTTCTGGGAATATTCTCTATATAGTGTATATTCAAATAAGACAATTACGGAAAATGAGAAATACAGAGAATTACAGATTAACAGCGACCAAGCTGCTGCATCGACACACCTGCGATGCGCTGCGCTGATCAAGCAAAATGGACGGTTATTAAAATAGCTGTAACTCTGAAAGGTTTACTCCGATTGACTTGAAATTTTAAGGAGATATTCTTAATTTACTATACTTTCGAATAAGACAGTAAAAAGAAATCGATTTTTTAAAATTGCGAAACTCACGTAACCCCTTAATGGGTAAACACCACTCTAGAGCCACGAAAAAGGCCTAACTTTAATAATTTGTTTTGAAGATATGGCTAAAGGGATCAGGTTTCTTTTTTCATAGTTTAATTAAACACATATTGAAGTATAAAAAAAAATTTATTGAATTTTCTAAACTAAATGGCGGCGTCAGAGCCATATTCCAAAAACGTCTTTTTGAGCTAGGACAAAAGAATCAATTTCTTCTTAAAGTATATGTTATTGGCTATAGAAATGGATAGGGTTATTTTTTAATCGATTTTTTTTTAAATGGCATAAGTTCTAAAAAAATTTAATTTTTTCGACGTAAAAATTCGCAGTAAATAGTTTATAAATAAAAAACGGTTTTTAGTTTAAACAAAAAATGTACTTCTTTAGATAATGTGATTGTAAAGCTACAGTAAAAATTTTAAAGCGATCCATAAAGCTGTTTTCGAGCAGCGTTTTCGCTCAGTTTGAAAAAAGTAGTTTTGAGAAAAACGCGTTTAAAATTTACAAGTACTTAACTCTTAAAAAATGTCGTTTTACCTTTAATCTGCGATACCTGCACCGTACATTTGGCCATCTAAATTGATATTCTCTTCTTCTTTCTCCTTCCTGACTGATTTTAAGTCCAACCGAGCCTTTTTTGCAGCATCGGTGAGCGATCACTTGGAAAATGCGTCGTTCATCAGCTTCCACGCAGAAGTTGTAGCAGTTTGGCCCTATTTTCACCCCCAAATTTTGCATCAGACGCATGATACTTGACAGACCATCATTGTAGATACCTACAGTAATGTATACTGCTGTATCAAGTACATGCTTGCTACTGGAGGAAGATTTAGGTGCCATAGACCACATGGTTGCATTAAAGCTTTCATTCGTATTTTGAGTGAATCCGCCAAGGCAACGTGTAAGAAGATCGTCACTGCTCAACTCCTCATAAACAGGAGAAATTGCTTCATAAACTTCTTGAGATGCTCGGTGCTTTGTGCGTGTAGTTTGATAAATCTCCAGTAGCTTTTGCTTTCAGTGGCGAAGCGCGGTTTGAAATGCTCCGTTTTTTAGCATTGGAGGTACCTCCCCGTCCGAACTTCTTTCCACTGAATTGAGGTTTTTTATCATTCATTTTGATTAGTGTACGATTATTATTGATAATTTACTATAAAACAACTTTACTTTGATGATTATTTATATAAAAAATAAAAAGATCAACGGCAAAAACAAATCGGAGCGTCTGATTCGGCGTCACTTCGCAGCTGTACTGACTCACACATACACGTATATTGTAGTGTACATATAATATATGTATATGTATATGATAGTATCAGCGCACCCTGGTGACCACGAATGGTAACCTAATAACCTTTTACCTTGTAAGTAAGGCAGGTATTTAATATTTCAACAGGTAAAAGCAAAAAGTCGGAGCGGTACCGCATATGCTCTAAACGCATACTCCGAGGCGCGGCGACAAAATTGAAAATTGAAGCTGTTACAATTCTTTTTCCATAGGACCAATTGGATATTATTTTTATGACCCTAAAGTATTGTTTAAGCCAAAAAACGATTTGTTTAAATCCTAGAGTAGTGTTACCCCTTAATATATTAAATATAAAAAATCGTACGCTGTTTAAAACGAAATCAAAAGATGCGACTTTGAGATACTATAACTAATTATTAATCTATTGTTTAGTTATGAATTATGTATATCTTTAATTGCATACAAATTGTTACTTTAGTTAATTTCCATTTTATTTTTATTATAACTATCTTATTGTATTACAGGCCAATTCGCCTGTACTATTTTCAATGAATAAATAAATAATCTTCTACATAAGCCAATGTTTCTTAACAAGGCAAAGCTTCTCAGACTTTCCGGAAATTGATGGTGACGTTAGTCATGAGCACACAGCGAATAACTATGATATTTTTTTATTTCAATCCTAAAGATGAAGTCGTCTTTTTTGATCATACGAGTTTTTCATTTAACGAAGCAAGATACCTATTTCTTTCAGCAGTTTTGCACGCATATTGGTCAGAGGAAGAACAGATTCAAGGTTATCGAAAAGATGCTAATTACGGAAACCCAGTAACTGTAACTTTCAAAGGTGTTAATGACGAAGTTGAAGAAGTTGAAATACGAGATACGATCAAACGGTCTAACCCTAAACGACTTGTACAACATGAGGTCTGGTGATATGTAGTATTATTACACACAAAAGAATATGTTTGTGCCAGTGCAGGTATGTAATCCACATCAAAAACGTATACCCTAATAATTATTTATGATGCGCAAAAACCACGTATGATTTAGTTTATTTTTATTTATATAATTTTTGTTTATATAATATATAATATATACAACATATATATTATATAATATATACAACATTATTTTTGTTTATATAATATATAATAATATTCTGATAAATTTTAAAATACTTTATTTGTGCACTTTTGGAATATTTTAAATACATCTAAAATTATGAAAGATAATCCGAAAATTTCTATCGAATAATTTATATCGAGAAATTCTGTCTATAGAAGATTCTCAAGATGTCATACCATGTATGCGGCACCCATTGAAATAACTACAGTCTAACGTCATTAAAAAAAAATGTAGACAAGCTATGAGTTTTTTTAAATTACGCAATTTTTACAAATTGAAACAGAATTAAAAATCGGCTAAGATTTTCTACTCACATAGTAAATAACACCTAAGAAAAAATTCATTTTTCCAAAATTGTCATCTTAGCATTAGATATCTTACTAAATGAATCGAAATTCCAAGTTTTAATACAGCAGCTGCCTTATTCACCTTATACGAAAATAAGTATGGATGGTACGATTTTCAGACAGTTGTTCAGTGCGCTTGCCGTGGGAGCTTTTATGATTCCATTGTTCATCGAGACGTCGAAGACACCCAACGAAAAGTTCCTTGGTATTAAGGTGATGTTAAACCCCGTGTTACTGGTAAATACGGGGAACCACTTTTTGTATTCATTTTTCAATTTAAAGAAAATATCTCTATGAAAAGTTGTTCTTTTTGGTTGGAACAACAACTTTCCATAGAGAAATTTACTCAAAATTGAAAATGAAATGAGAAAAGTGGATCCTCGTTTTGGTCGGTGACAGGTGGCTTTAGCATCACCTTAATGTGAGTACGTGGTCGATATTCTCCATACCTTAAAAACTTATAAACTTTAAAAAATTAAAAACATATTTAATCTCAGTATTATATAATATTATCAGTTCGGAAAAACCAAATACAATATTTTCATTTTATAATTCATAGATCTTAATGTCGATGAACGGAGTTTCCAATGCTTTGAATCTCTTAAGCTGGCTGATCAGTGGACTAATTTTTCTCAGTATATTGTTATGGTCGGGTTCGGGTAATGAGAATGACAACACGTATTTATAGAAAAGCACACTTGAACTCGGACTCTTTATTCGAACGTAAACACAACTGTTCTCAACAGCTGTAAGAATCAGACTGAACATAAACAATAACATCCGCGACGTCGTTGATCTCGTTGCTAGGGGTTGCTATGCGCGATTCTCGGTGTTCGAATCGCGCAACGTTCGTGCTCGGTCACAACATTGCCCTCTCCTTTTCAGATTGTCGTCCCGACAATCATAACCATCCATCCTTCAAGCGGGTTGATCCTATTACAATCCAATGATGACTTACAGGAGCCGACACCAACATCCACTACCTTGACCCATCCTTGGCATCAAGTTACCGAGCAATGCTGACAGATGCGATACCAATCATGACTTAACAGGACTAAGACGGATCCGTCTCTTGAACAATCTACTTCAATCATCCTTCTTATTTGGTCGAAATCGGTCTTCAGACAAGAGGGGGGAAGTTGACATTTTGTGGAACCTCACCTCAAGTCCCTGCTCCGGTATTTACCTTCACGACCACGGGAAAAACCACAGCTCAAAAGAACCGTGAGCAGAGCAGTCTTCATTATCGGGTGTCTCTCTCAGTGTAAGTCCCAAGACGATTGATGTTGACTATTTTCGATTTATGTCTTGGTGAACGACGAATACAATAAACGACGTCATTAATTTTCCTCACAACTTCCCAAGGTCCTACCCAATTTGACTGGAGTTTTGGTGCTTTTCCTTTGGTTCTTTGAGGGTTGAAGAACCAAACTTTTTGGCCTTGGGAATATTCAATGTTGAGAGCTTGTTTGTCGTACCAAGACTTCGTTCTTTCCGATTGTAAGTTAATCCGGTCTCGTGCCATTTTGTGGATCTCGCTGAGTTTCCTCCGAAGCAAATCAAAATTCGTTCCTTGATCAGTATTTACCTCTAAAGGTACCCCATACCTACAAACAATCTGATCAACAAAAATCTCAGCAATGGTTTTTGTTCTCATATTTAAGAGAGGAAAAGCTTCAACCCATTTTGAAAAACAGTCTGTCACAACTAAGAGGTATTTATTGCCCAAAGAAGAAAGTGGAAATGGACCTAAGATATCCATTTGAAGTCTTTCAAATGGAACTCCTGAATTATAAATTTTCATCTCACCATGACCTTTATCTGGAGGACCTTTTTTTGAAACACAGACTTCACAAGATTTACACCAATTTTCTACATCTCTTTTACAAGTAACCCAATAAAATCTTTTTCTAATTTTATCTAAAGTCTTGTTTACTCCGAAATGTCCTCCAGATGGTGAATCATGTGCTTCTTCCAAAATATCTTTAATTTTATGTTGAGGAACAACTAATTGACGGATTTTGTAATCTAAATTCGTTGAAACCCATTCTCTATACAAAATCCCATCAATTAGTACCAACGAATCCCATTGAGAACAATAGATTTTGGTGAATTCGTCCATCGATGAAATCTCTTGCCATTCTGGTTTCTTCTGTAATTCTTTTGTTTGACAAATGAAAGAAATAGCTTCATCTTCTGCCTGACTATTCTTCCATTCTTCTGATGTGTTTTCTTAAAAAATGATACGGTAAATTGTTTCTACATTATTGAATTTTTCTTCTACTCTGGAACAATATTTGCAGGAGAAATCTTCACAAGGCCGTCTTGAAAGTCCATCAGCATTTCCATGTAAATTGCCTTTCCTGTGAATAATTTTGTAGTTGTACTGATCCAATTTCCCTAACCAACAAGCTAATTGTCCATCCAATTCCTTAAACGACAATAACCAAGTTAAATAAGAATGATCAGTCCTAATAATGAAAGGTTTACCGATAAGGTAATGATGAAAATTTTTTAACGATTCTATAATAGCAAGGAGTTCACGTCGAGTGACACAATAATTTCTCTCTGATTTTGAAAGGACTCTACTATAATAACCTATGACACGTTCGATTCCATCTTGTTTCTGAGAAAGAACCGACCCAATGCCGTGGTCAGAAGCATCAGTATCTAAAATAAATTCAGAAGAAAGAGAAGGAAATGCCAAAATTGGAGGTGTTGTAAGAACCTCTTTCAATCTTGAATAAGCTTTTTGACATTCCTTTGACCATATGAACTTAGCCGATTTTTCAGTTAACCTATATAAAGGTTAGCTATGTCAGCAAAACCTTTAATAAGTCGCCTATAATAACCACAGAAATACACGAAACTCAACACAGCCTTTTTGTTATGAGCAATTGGCCAGTTTACAACAGATTCAATCTTCTTTGGATCAGCTGTTTTTCCTTCTTCTGAAACGATGTATCCTAAATATTTAACTTGTCTGCTGAAGAAAACACATTTCTTCTTATTAAGACGTAATCCTGCTTCTTGAAAACGAACAAACACTTTCTTCAGGTTAATCATTATCTCATCAAATGACTTTCCCAATACCATAACGTCATCCAAATTGACTAAACAGAATTTTGAAAGATAGTCTCTGAGTAATTTTTCCATTAAACATTGAAACGTCGCAGGTGCGTTGCACAAACCAAATGGCATAACTGTAAATTGCCAAAGTCCTTTTCCGATTGAGAAAGCCGTGATTTTCCTATCCTCTTCTCGAATCTTGATTTGCCAGTAACCACTCTTCAAGTCCAAAGTACAAAACCACGAATATCCTGCAAGTTTATCAAGAGTATCGTCAACTCTTGGTAAAGGGTACGAATCCTTAATTGTAATTGCATTAATTTTTTGAAAATTAATACAAAAACGAATTTTTCCATCCTTCTTCTTCTTGGGAACTACAGGTGAACAATACGAGCTGTCTGATTCTTCAATAACTCCTTGAGAATGCATCTCATCAATACATTCATCCAATTCCTTAACTTGATGAATAGGGGGTCTTCGAATAAGTTGTTTAATTGGTTGATTATAGAGTAATTGAATTCTATGTTCAACCAAATTACATTTTCCAGTAACGTTATCATCTTGAAAAATCTCTTCAAATTCATGAAGAAGATCCGCAAACTTCCGTCGTTGATCTTGATCCAAGTTCTCTGAGTTCTTGTCAAAAAATTCTTGTAACGTCTCTGGTACATCCTCACTAGAATCAACTATTCTCGAAATCTGTTTATTGATGATTGAACTTGGAGTATTTAAAATAATTTTAGTTATCGAATCTGTAATACCAGTTATATCAAGGAAATCACTACCAAGTATACAATCATCAATAATATTTCCAACAAAAACATCTAAATTAGCTGAATGGTCACCCAATTTTATCGAAGCTGAAATCAAAAATTCAACTGGTACCTTTTCTCCAGTCAGATACTTTAGGGTTGTAAAATTAATAGGAATTCTTTTATCTTTTGACTCTATAAATTTCGGATTTATAATAGTCACATCAGAACCAAAATCTACTTTAAAAATACAAGTTTTGTCATTAATTAAACCATCAAAATAAAATTTATTTGAGTTCCTATTAATTCTTCCAACATTATAATCAATCAGACAAAAGTGTGTGTTTGTTGGAGTCTTGTCAAGTTCTGTTGAACTCGCTCCAGAAAGTTCAACATAACCTAGTTTCCCTGGCCGCTCATTTGATTTGGACAATTTGATCTAAAATGTCCTTTTTTGCCACACGTCCAACATTCAATATTCTTAAAGAAATCTTGAGATCTCTGTTTGTCCGAAGATTGAGGACCTTTAGACTTTGAACTCGAAGAGTTGATTCCAGTCTTATATGTGTCATTCGTTCTCCTTGAAGTCTGAGATCTCTCATCTAAATCACGAATAACCTTTACTTCCATAGCGCGAGCAAGAGCAACTTTCAGAGAAGTTATCCTTTCTAAACGAAGGATCTCCCTGATCGATGAATCAAAAATAGCAACTATAAATTGGGCAGAAGCGATTTTATCTTGGACTGCAAATGGACATTCCGGATAAACCAAAGCAGAAAGTCTCTCAAGATCGGCAGCCAATGTTGGGAAATCTTCACCAAAACGTTGACGTCTGTTCTGAAATTGTGCGTAATAAGTGAGTGCTAAGTGTTTATCACCAAAACGAAGTTCAAGACGGGAAACTAAATCATCAAAATTTGACGCAGTCGAATCAGATTCAACGAGAATTGATTTTGCTCTTCCTTTCAAACACGAAATAAGAGCTGCTGATTTATTTGCAGGTATCCAATTGTTTGCTCTAGCGATGACTTGAAATTGAACCAAAAATTCACGAAGAGGTGATGATCCATCATAATCATCAGCTTTCATTTTAAAAACCAAATCCGTTCCCGAGTGGATAGGTCTAGTGTTTGGTAAAACAGAATTATCTACATTTGAACCTAAACCACGAGTATCAGTAATCAAAGGATCAATAACAGAAGTTCCTAACCAAAGTCTATTCTGATTTAAAGATAACCCAGTGTCATTGATTCTAGCGTTCTCTGTTTCTGTTGTATGTAAATGTATATCTCTATTCTGTAAACGACTTAGTTGATTAATTTGGCGTTGCTGTTCTCGCTGTTCTGCCAGCAGTGTGTTATTCAGGGTCCGAAGTCTCGATATCTCTTCGTTCAAGTCAGTCCTCTCCCTCTGCTCTCGGTGACCGAATAGTTCTCTTCGAACTTGTTGATCCCTCAGTAGCCTAATCTGTGCTTCAAGTTCCTCATTGTGATGACGAGCATCCAACAATTCCGAATCTCGAACATGGAGTTCCCTTTGTAAATTCAATGCATCCTCGTTGCATTGATGGAGTTCTTGAGTAATTTCCTCTACACGTCTCTTCAAGCTTGTTATCTCCAAATTCGCTTCAGTGAGAGATGGTTGAGGCTGCTCAGTTGAAAGAGTTCTCGGGGATGGAACTGGTGTTCTTGATACCACTAACATCTTGCCGGAACGTAAAAGTATAGACTTTCCACTAAATCACTTTTTCGAAAACACTATCCCGGACGAGCCCCCAAAATGTTATGATCGGGTTCGAGTAATGAGAATGACAACATGTATTTACAGAAAAGCACACTTGAACTCGGACTCTTTATTCGAACGTAAACACAACTGTTCTCAACAGCTGTAAGAATCAGACTGAACATAAACAATAACATCCCCGACGTCGTTGATCTCGTTGCTAGAGGTTGCTATGCGCGATTTTCGGTGTTCGAATCGCGCAACGTTCGAGCTCGGTCACAACAATATTAATAGTACTTCCCATAATCGCCATGCTGCTCTTCTCCACTGGTGATGCGATTCCTTACTTAAATTACGGAAATCCAGTCGTAATTTGTATAGTATTCAACATTCACGTTGCCCACCTCCTGGTACATGGAATACACGTGTCTGCGTATTTTTCGAGATGTAAGTACTATGGTACGCGATTGTGTAAGAGGCGAATCGTGTAATTCAATGGAAAATAACGCAAATTAATTGTATAGCAGCTCTACTCGTGATATTCGCTCTGTTGATCATAAACGTTTTATCCATGGCTTTGCAATTGTACGGCTTTAACGAGAAAAGTTACTCGATTGCACCGTACTTGAGTGTACTTTTTCCCAGTCTGATGTTGTTCCGAGCGGTGGAGGAAGTCAATTACTACGAAACGATTGGTAAATTTTATTATTATTTTAAAAAGAAAACCAGATGCATTAAACTTGACATTAACAAATACTGTTACTCTTTAATTTTTAGCCGAAGGAATTAAATGGGATATCTTATTTCTTGTCGGAAATCATGTGTACAAACTAGGAGGGAGCACAGGAATGATAATAATACTATCTGTAGTAGGGTTTATGTTTCATTTATCAATGGCTGTCTATGTGTATACAATCAATCCTGGAATATATGGTGTTAAAAAACATCCACTATTTTTCTTAAAGGTATACAATTTACTCTCTATTTGTTTTTTTATTATTGATATGCCATACATTATTTTTGTTGTATTATTTGAAGCTTAAAAGTAGAACGAATACCGACGACAGTATGGAAAACAGTATGTAAAACAATGGTGCCGATGGGAAACTTTTCGAATTGGTACCCAAAGGCATTTATACTCTGGGAATCCAAATACGAAATTTAAAAAAGGCGTCCAACTTTGGTTTATTCAAGAAGTCGGTAAGATTAATGTTATAATGTTAATTCTGTTTGCGTTGGAATACTCATAAGTGAACTGTATCTTAGAAAGTACATGCGTTACGAGATGTTTCAATAGACTTCTACAAGGGACAAATTACATCTTTGCTAGGACACAACGGAGCTGGAAAAACTACCATGATGTCTTGTAACGGCCCAAACTATAGTATCTTTAAAATTTTAATATTCGAAATATACTCGAAATTCGCACAAGCTGGTCAGCGAAAAGCAAATATCCGCAAAAAGAGGAATCGCGGAGAATAAGGATATGCGCCTACATTCATATGAGATATGATTGATGGAAAGGGTACGAAAAGTGGGAGCCTGGTTGCTAGACGACTTTAGCGGTGCGAGGCCGAGCCGCCTACGAAAGTCGCGAGGCCGAGTAACCGAAAGGATTGGGCTGGCTGCCGATCGGAGGATGGTTAGTCAGCGCACAACCGCCTAGCAAGCAGGATCTTCACTCCTTCTGCTCTTATAAGATGATTTGGTCAGCTTAAATTCAGCTACTTCCAGTTTACTTATTATTATTGGAACTATCGGATTTAAGCGCAAATTGTTTTGATGGTATAGAACTGAGAAGCTAAATAAATGCGAGTTCTGAACTTGATATTTCATACAAATAATATATATCATTTTATTTATATACCTATATAAATGCACATATTTACTGATCCTATATTTTTCTTATTCCTTTATATCATTTTAGGCACATCGGGGAAAAGATAAATAATTAAATGTTATAATAAGAGGTTATAATATTTAAATGTAATAATAATAAAAATCACGAATCCTTACAGTCTATTTTGACAGGTAAATATTAAGATACTTATATTTCATCAACGTAATATTACTAGCAATAACTTTAAAATAAATTATAGGAATGACGAGTCCCTCCGATGACCTTATACTTGTAAATTCAAAAGACATAAGAAATGATGCCAGTGAAATTCTGAATGATATGGGACTGTGTATGCAAGAGAATATACTATTTCCAAACCTTACTGTTGGTGAACAGTTAAAGTTTCTTGCTATGGTATGAAAATCTTTATTACGTTAATACACTTATACATATGGTGTTTCGCCTGTATACTGATAAGAAATGGTGAAATGTACATTTTTAGCTGAAAGGTAAGTAGAAAATGAAAGCTACGGTAGAACATGATGTAGAGGCTTTTCTCGAGAAGCTCAAATTGTCCGCAAAACGAAATGTTTTGCCGAAAGAGTTATCTGATGTCCAGAAGAGAAAGTGTTTGTCTTGGTATGGCACTAGTAGGTGACCCAAGTGTATGTCGAATTTTTTATTCATTAAGTTTTCGTAATTAAAGAATCCGGCTATGTGTTTTATAATTTTAGACCCTGATCTTGGATGAGCCGACATGTGGCTTAGATCCAGAAAGTAGGCGTATTATATGGAATATACTACTTGTAAATTATAATTTATTTCTGTTAAATATATAAATTTATGCGATTAGATTGTTGGTTTATACTTTATCTTTTGTTACATTAACAGAAAATGAGAGGGCACAAACCAATTTTAATAAGTACACATAATATGGAAGAGGCTGACATTCTTGGTGACAGAATAGCGATACTGCATTCAAGACAATTGAAAAGCTGCGGTACTTCAATGTTTCTTAAAAACTTAATAGGTAAGTTTAAGCAATTTCAATACAGGATAAACAATAAACTTTAAATTGGCCGACATCATTGGAGGGGTACGGTGTTGCGTGAGCGATATTCTCATCCAAGTTAAGCAGCTCTTGGCGCGGTTTCGAGGATGGGCAACGAAAATTTAGGTGTTTTACACTCTAACACTTTAAGTGAAGAGTATACCGATTTTTGGGAAATTTTTTTTTCTTTTATTTTTTAAACAATTCTACATGATGGTAAGTACTTAAGACATGTGTTCTTAGGACTTATTCAAATTCCTATTCACGTCATAGCTTATTTTCAAATGGAACAAAAGAGGAAAAGTACATAAGAAAGAAAGTCAGAGATGGATAACTATCCAGCCAAAAGGGCACTATGCCTAGGGTGAACTTTAATTTTACATTATACATCGCAAGCTCAAATGCTAATGATTAAAGATACATAATTTTAAAAGTTTTGTAAACCTTTTTAAAACAATTTATTTTAACCCATTTCTTCCCAAGCGGCCATTTTATAGTCGATTGGTTTTTTGCCTAAAACCGCCATTTTGAAATTTTCCAACGGAAATTTCAAAATTCTGACTTCAGAATCGTAAAGAGCGGACAATTTTACTTCGGAAAAGTGCTATTGGTTATTATTATTTTTTTTTCGACAATTTTTTAGACAAAAAACCAATCGACTATAAAATGGCCGCTTGGGAAGAAATGGGTTAAGAAAAGCGTAAATTTTTACATTCGATATTATTAATTTTTAAAATGCATTTTATTCTGAACTACCAATTTTTTACACATCTATTTTGACACATTTTGAACAAATCTACATGGAGAACATTTCACAAAAACAAATATATAACGGTTAATTTATGACATTTCTAACTAAAATATGATCTACTTTATTGCAAAAGTTGTTTAATAAATCTTAAACATCAGTAATAATAAATATAAATTGAAAACAAAAAATTTTTATCTGTGTACATTTTTCAATCTTGTTACAATGTATTATATGTCATTAGTTTTTTTGCATTTCACAAAAAATTGTTGCGCAGGAAGATTTTATAAAATTCGTGTTTTATCCCTGGGTTAATAGCTATAAATTATTGTCAAGGCAGTTAATTATATTGGGTAGGGCTAAAACACCCTTCTTTTATGCATGTAATCATATAATCATAAAAAAAATTTCCTAGATTTAAGAAAATTAGCTTTAAACGAATACGAATACTCTTCCCTTAACTTTCAAGGAAAACAAATCATTATATATGTTTCACCAGGCGAAGGTAAAATAGAAGTAACTTTATCAGTCGAATCATACTGTAATCCCGAGAGGATGCGTCATGAACTGGATTGTCGAGGAAAAATAATTAGCCAGGATGGCAATAAAATAGTAGTTAATATTCCGAATTCTCCTGATTTACCGGATGCACTCGATAAGATGGAAGGAAAGAAAAAAGAACTCGGCATATCTAGTTTGAACGTATCGCTCATCAGTTTGGAACAAGTGTTCTTAAAGTACGTACTGCCAATTATACTAATGATCAGTTTAACTACAGAAAGGCAATTCATGTTCTTGTTTAATAGAGTTACGCAAGAAAACGATGCCCCGGCCAAGTTGCATCAACCTTTCAGCGGTGTCGACCAAAAATTGACAGACAGAGAACGTTTCTGCCAGTCCGTCCGAGCACTGTTGGGCAAGAAAATAACTTATACCATAAAGAACCAGTCGACGTTTACGATAGTGCAATGTTTGATAACAAAGACAAATTTGTATCGTTCCTTACAGCAATTTACTTGCTTACACATTTTATTGCAACCTCTGACTTCACTTTTTAGATATCAACATCATTGCTAATTATTTCACTAATTTTAAAGGAAACGAATATTCGAAATCCAATTACTAAATTAAATACAATAAATCCCAGCATATAAACTTAAGCAAAGACTTATTACAATAGCTACGATAAAGCCATTGGCTAGCAGTACAAACGCGCTACAGAAAATTTCGGTGGCCAGGCCATTGAGGCCAAAGATTTTAGTCTCAGTGAAGGTATAGTATATAACTGAAGCATACAATTGCAAAATCAATTATTCGGTCCGTTGATTCTATATTTCTTCCGTAGAACTGATAAATTACGCAAAAGAGAATATCGCTTTCTATGACAATAATTTTATAGCTACTATAGAAATTAATCAGACAAAGAAAGGTCAAATCTTGAATGCACTCTATTCTGACAAAGCCACCTTCAGCTTGCCCATATCGGTCCATCTGCTCAGTAGCGCTATCGCTAAAAGTCTGCTGGGTGAGGACTACTCAATCAGTCTGTCCAGCCAACAGTTACCATCCACGAACGATCGTATCTATACTGGCTTCTCGATAGTGAACGCCTTTACCATCTCCATTATATTCGTCTTTCTATTCTTTCCGGCCATCGGTCTCTTCGTTCTTCATCCTCTGAGGGAAACTTCGGCAAACATTAAGCAAATGCAGTGAATGACTGCGGTGCCATGATTCACGTACTGGGGAACTATGTTCATTTTCGATTTCGTGGTAATGTTACAGATAGTGCTGCTGCAGATTATCGTTAATTTCATCTGCATTGATTACTTTCAGGAGTTTCAAGTATACAATTCAGAGGCAATTTGTGAGCTTGAGTTGTGGTTTCAATTGAAAATATATACAATTATCTACGGTCATGTATTTGGTTATGTATTGGTATTTAATAATTAAGATTCTACTTCTTGATTCAAATGTTAAAATTTGTTTATGATTACATACTGGTATAATACATAAATCCAGATTAATACAACGATTCAAAAAAGCTCTCAGCATGATGAAATAAGCAATTTTTCAATAAGTAAGATGTATCCAATAAACTAACTACATCTAGTACTACTATCAATGTATTACTATTGGTTTACATCTTCAGTTTTGTAAATGCAGCTAAGAGCTCCAGAGTGCGATTGCTGATTTACGTACCCCTTGGTCTGGGTACGCCGTATATTAAACATTAATAGATATATTTTATCATCAAATTGAAAACATCACATTTAATTGCATATTTTTAGTTTCATTGGAACTCTTCATGCATGCTATGAAAACTAGTCTAGATCACTACAAATTCATGAAGGTAATGCGTTTAATTCCGAAGGGAATCTTCCTCCTAGTGCCATACCTCAGCTTTTTCCACAGACAAATCGCGTTCTATACGACGGCAATGACGAATTCCAGGTACAAACGAATGCCCAACGAATTTTACGACACCCAGTGCGATAAAACGTGGACAAATGAAATATGTTCCAGTAAGAATATACTATTTTGAATTATATTTTGATAAATATGTAAACAATGTGTTAATTTTTTACGTTGACACGTCATTTTTACTTTAGAGCTTGGATGTTACAATGGCAAATGCGAGAACTATGTTAAGTATTTCACCAACTACGAAGAAGATATCACTCTAGAAAGGAATTTAGTGTATCTCTGCGTTACCCCTATACTATATTTCGGGATTCTCGCTATATTGGAGTGTCAATGGATCCAGATCTTTAGAGCCAGAATGAAAAAGCAAGAATTACCCGAGTACATAACTGATGAACAGGCCAAGAGAAAAAGTCCTCTATAGCTCAGAAGATTTCTAGGATGGACAAATGTACGTAAAGCTTTCGGGAATGAAATTTCGAAATTTTTAATAATATGTTACAGTTTGCATCGATTGATTTTATAATTTCAGATATGCGCGTTTCTAAATCATTTTTTAATAGTATACATAAAATTATCGAATGTTAACTTATACATTGTATACATGTTTATACATTCGTTTTGTTAGAAGTATTGAAAGTACTTTGAAGGATTTAAAAATAAATCTTACCAATACACTACTAATTTCTTACCAGAAAATCATAATATTTTACCCATACATTTATAGATAATGTTACTGGTTCGAATAATAACATAGCTAACGGTAAAACGGAAAGCCTTCAAGACTATTCGTCGATTTCTGCTATCGCCAGTAACAATCAAGTATTCCTGATCTCCGAAGTGCGCAAGCAGTTTGGCAAGTTGATGTCAGTAAAGGATTTCGGTTTTGGCATGAATCAGTAGGAGTGCTTCGGAATGCTGAGCGCTAACGGAGCTGGCAAGAGCACAACTTTCCAGATGAAGACCGGTGGCGAGGTTCCCGACAGCGGTATCATCACGATCATGCATATAGGCAACAAGGATCATGCTTCATTAGACCTCTGTGATAGTAAGAAAAGAAGTGACTTGGATAAAGCATGATAGAAATGTTTTCAGATATCTCTTTCTCAATTTTGCTTAATTACACGTTAAACCCGTTAGAGTGAAATAAATCACTGTAATTATTTTAGTTTTCTGAAGAAATTAAATATTTTGTTTCTGATTCATCGACTCGTTTTGTTTTATAATAATTTTTATGATTTTTTTTAATTTGGTCGCTTATTTCTTGGGTATTAAGGTGGGTCTACGCTGATTTTTTGACAATCGTTAAACATTTGAAATTTGATTTTTAAATTTTACTATGCTATTATTAAAAAAAGAAGAATATATATCAATTTTGACCAATTTTCACTTTCACAATTCCGTTTCATTGAATAAAATGCACTTTTTTGCAGTCAAAACAGAGGTTAATTCAAAAAGTTTCTTGCGTATTTAAGTTTGACAATATCAACCTAATAAACTCTCACTTACTTTAGACTCCGTAACAAACACAAGTTAGTATTATTGTTTATTTTAATTTTCTATCATAAATAGCTTGAAAAAAATATACCTCCATTTCAAATAAATATATGACAAAAAATACCATGTTTTTGTATACACATTTAATAGGAAAAATGTGTATGTACGTACTTCTTGAAAAATAATACTAACTTCTTTAAATAATTCTTATATGAATATTTACCGGGAGTTACAGCAAGATGCACCGACTCTGTGTTAATTAAGCAATGTTAATTATTTTCTTTGAAATATAACTTTGTTTAATAAAAAAAATGTTCTATCTGGTCCCAAACTGTTCTTGGGTATTTGTCAAAAAGTTGAACAATTCTTGTCCCTCCTATTTTACAAGGTAACCGGGCATTATATGAATCTCAAAAAAATAGTAATACAATCGGACTATCGTAAGCAAGAATCTGCAGGTTTTTCAGAATATCAAATATTTCCTATTCTGAGTAAAAAATAAAAAACTACGCAAAATGTCTTGTCCGTCCCATGTCCCAAGCAGGGCCATATTAACCATTGCTGTGCCCCTACGGCAGCCGCTGCCTGGCGCCCCTGGCCAGGCGGTCAGTATATACAAGCAAAAAAATGAAGATCCTCACGAACCGACGTTCTGTAATTGACGAATTTACAAAGCCAACTTAACTTTCTGAATGTTACGAACCTTTCCGGACGTTGCCGACAATGTAATTTGTGCTTTGCTACACTTGATCATTTAAATAACATAAGTGTAAGTTATATTATAATATATATAGTGATTCATTTATTATTTATGCTATGTTGAAATCGTTCAATCCTTTCCGATTCTTTCGGAATTGCAAGTATTCAAAAAACTACTCAACAAGTAGAAAAATATCACTATAACAATAAAGAAAGGTAATCAAAGTGGCTAATGTATAAAATATTTATTGTATTTATACATATAAATGTTTATAATATTTAATATAAATATTTCCAGTATATTAATCTGCACCGCAATATATTCAATTTACACAGATTTTTTTATTTCTAATTTCGATAATTCAATTGGCAAAAAAAGAATGTTATGTCATGCAAGGGCAATATAATGTAATATAGTAAATCCCATAAAATGACAACTAATATTTTCCCCAACGCTTCAAATATTAAAACTTATTAATTTAGGTCATATTTGGATAGCTCATTTTTCTAAATTACACGAAGTACACACTATAAGTATAAGAATAATAATAAAATAGTAAACCCTAAACCCTAAACCCAACGACCTCAAGCTGAGCATTTGACAATTAAAAAATTTTTATAATATAGAAATGTTAACCTTAAACCCTAAACCCAAACTGAGTAATTTGTAATTAAACAATTTTCATAATAAAATCTTTAACCCTACACCCTAAACCAAACTACCCCAAGCTGAGTACTTTGCAATTAAAAATTTTTAATAATTAAACATATAAACCTATATAAACATATAAACATATATAAGGATTATATTCTAAATCCTAAACCCTAAATCCAACTACCCCGAGACGAGCATTTTGCAAATAAATAATTTCAATAATAACAGCGTAAGCCCTAATCTCTAAACCCGAGTATTATAATATATATAATCGAAGCAGACCAATGTGCAGTAAACATATTTAAATAATAGAATTTTTATTTTTTTTGCAAATAAATCATTTTAATAAGAAAATTGTAAGCTCAGAAATATAAACCCAAGTTGAACAATGCGCAGTAAATAAATTTAAAACATAGAATGTTTAACCTCAAACCCTAAACCCAATTAACCCAAGCCGGAAAATTTACAATTAAACAATTTTACAATAAAAACATTATAATAATAAAACCGTAAGCCCTAAACACTAAACCCAAATAACCCAAGCTGAGCAATTTGCAGTAAACAAATTTAAATAATAGAATTGTTAACCTTAAACCCGAAACCCCTACCCCAATTAACCCAAGCTGAGTAATCAACAATTTTCATAATAAAATCGTAAACCCTAAACCCAACTACGCCGAACTGAGCATTTTGCAATAAAAACGTTATAATAATAAAATCGTAAGCCCTAAACTCTAAACCTAAATAACCCAAGCTGAGCAATTTGTTGTGAACTAATTTGAATACTAGAATTGTTAATCGTAAACTCTAAATTCAGTGAATCTCACTTCACGAAAAAGCGTCAAATATACCTGAATATTACATATTATTATTTATTATTATCTACGTATTTATATATTTAAATTTATTTAAATTTTTATTATTGTAAATGTCAGCTTGAATTATTTGGGATTAGGGTTTAAGGTCTCGGTTCAAAATTATATTACTTAAATTTGTTTATTGCAAATTACTTTGTTTGGGTTTAGAGTTTAGGGCTTATAATTTTATTATTATAATAAATAAAATTGATGAATTTATCGCTCGTATTAAGTATAGATTGCATTTATTTTGACTCGATCGGTCTCCACGAGCACATTTCTCTTATAATTTTGTACCTATCTCATTCTCGCTAATGGAGAGGTGATGAAAATATCATCTCTTGCATCGCCATAATAGAACTTTTTAAGAAGGCAAATGTAATGAATAAGAGGGAAAATGTTTTTAATTACAAAGTATATTTAAGGGGGCACACACCTTTAAAATCTGAAACAAAAAAATTAATTAAGAATTTTTATTTTGATATTTATTTTAATAAAGGTTTTTTTCCTGAAAGTATACATAAAAACCTACCAATTTGTATATTTTTTACCTTCGTTGGACCTTCTATGCCTCCATGGCAAACCAGACTGTTTTCGAAGACTTTAAGCACTGTCTGTAAGATTCCAAGTCTACGCATGGATGGATTGGGCTAAAAATTTATGGAGATACTCATTATAGTAGTACTTTTAATATGAGCGTAGGGATTTTGATTTGAACGAGTAGAAGTATTTTTTTATATGAACATTGTCAATATAACACTTATTTTTTAATAATTTTATCACTTTTATAGATGTAAAAAATTTTCTACTCGTTCAAATCAAAATCCCTACGCTCATATGAAAAGTACTACTATAATGAGTATCTCCATAAATTTTGAGCCCAATCTGTCCATTCGTTCACTTGGAATCTTACGGACAGTAAGCTGAAATTGATAAAAACAACATTTAGAGTTATTTAACAATTAAGTTACAAGTTCTAATAGATATAATTTATACTCATCTTATCAATTGCAACTACTTTTTTCTTCTTTTCAACGTAGCAGACAAACATCTGCAGCAGTGTACATCAATATTTTCTGGTGCGTGGAGTCCTATGAGTCTTCCTCCTCCTTGAATAACCTGAAATGAAAAAAAAACACAAAAATGAATAAATTAAGTAAACTGTACTTATCATACTAAACTCTTGAGCGACACTTTCACACACTTCACTCAACTGCTTATTTATTTCATCAAAAGCCGATTGGGCAACTGGCTTGCATAGGTCCATAATTCCACAAAAAGTTGAAAGGCCAGCGTGTCCATGTCCAAGTGCATTAGCAGACAGCACAGATCTTCTGTTCACTTCATATGCATTTCCGTTGGCTCCTACTTTGTTGCTGGAGTTGATCGCTGCTATTTCACCACACTTTGAGCACACAATATCTATTTTGAAACCAAGACCCTGCACACCAGATTCACTTAATTGAACACTGCCATGGCACCGATTACAACACAGAACACTTCTAAGTTTAGAAAATAAAATTGAAGTGTCAATGATTCTGTTTGTTGTATCACTGGTGTCTCTAGCACTAGCTATGCTTTGGAGTTTCCTCGCTGAGCTGGTGGATAATCTTGAAGTTGGCTTGTTTTGTGAATCTTCCTTTTTTATCTCTTTTAGAAGACATTTACACACATTCACAAATTGTCAAATGCAATTAAAACACTGTATAAGTTCAGTACAATAAAAATATTAGCTGTGTTTACTAACAGGTGGTTTGTAAATATAAAAGCCAACTGTCAAAAGTAGCAAAAATGTACGGGTAAGGTTAGTCAAAAATTCGATCTGATTTATCGACCTTTATCTCAAACGTATGCAAGTTCAACTATTCACCTGTAGTGGCGCTGAAGGATTCTAGCCTTCAAATTGGTTCCAATTATATTATATTTTATTGCTTTATAACTAAATAAAATAATCAATCAAACATTTAGTTATAAATAATAATAAAATAAATAATAATTGAAGGCATCGATTCTAAAACGTCCTTAGCGCTCGGCTCGGGTTGCCGCTATATACAAATTGACGTCATGGTGACCAATTTTTAAATTTGCGGAAATGAATTTTTAAAAATAGCATCGTATAGAAGATAAAAAATGGCAACATTTTATATATATACTTTGTTTGTACAATGTTTAGTATTTGAAAAAAGAAAAATAAAAACGGCAAAATTTTAAATCTTATTTGCACCACGTTTTTTAAACTTAACTCGCTGCAGCTCCGACAAATATGAACGGATCTTGCTCATTTTTTGAATAATCTCGTAAAATAGTCTAGCGCTGCTGATAAACTCATAGATAGTTAAATATTAAATATTTTTCTTTCAACAATTTAATTGCAAACCAGTGAGTTACCTTTTATATGGTTAGGTATATTCAAGGAAAAAAAGTATCGAGGGAAGTTTAAGACTCAGTGAACTTTCAACGAGACATTTGTTTGTTAACATTTGAAGAAGTTTCTCAGAAAATTACAGATCAATTGGATGAAAAGTGGCAAAGATAGAGCGATTTTGCCAAACTTGCACGCTCCGCGCGAACATTAGCGGGTCTGCGCGATACATGACGCTCGCAGCGTATGTCAGTCATACAATGCCGTTTACTTGAAGATTTGCTGTCCTTTTTTTTAAAAAATACATACTTAATTAAATCATACTATTTAATACTATCGATTTATAGTGTAGAAGTTAAGAAAAATAAGTATCTGATGAAACAATAAGAAATTAAATAAACAAAGCAAAGGCAAAATCAAACGGCAGTTATTCATAAAGTTGTTGAATTTTTAAATCTTTGTACGAAAGTTTTAGAAATTATTGTTAATTCTAAATGTTATATACTCTAGATAATAAATGGTTATAATAAAGCGTTCAAATGAAATTCACACACATTAAAAAGAATATTGCAGCGTAAATGAATTGAATAGTAAATTACAATCTTTAAAAATATAAATTTCTGGGAAACATAAATTTCACAGATTTTTTACATTGTTCAGTAAATTAGAAACTTTAAATAACTAATACTTATATTTATTTATATTTCTACATTAAGATTTATTTACAATTTAGTCGCAATACATACAACGCGTTTCAAAAACATATTACTTTTTTTTCCTTTTATTGTTTTTGTTTTCTTTTATTTTTTATTAATTTTTAATTCTAATTTTTGCTTTTCCGTCGCTTACTTTTCTTCTTTTTGTTGAGACAACTTCCGTTTTTCGAACTTTTTTGTTTTGTTTATTTCAGGATAACTTTTATCATGTTTCTTAAATTATTTCTCATTCTATGACTGACATACACTGAGCGTCATGTATCGCGCAGACCCGCTAATGTTCGCGCGCATCGTGCAAGTTTGGCAAAATCACTCTATCTTTGCCACTTTTCATCCAATTCATCTGAAATTTTCTGAGAAACTTCTTCAAATGTTAACAAACCAATGTCTCGTTGAAAGTTAGTTGAGACTTAAACTTCCCTCGAAACTTTTTTTCGTTGAACATACTTAACCATATAAAAGGTAGCTCACTGGTTTGCAATTAAATTGTTGAATGAAAAATATTTAATATTTAACTATCTATGAGTTTATTAGCAGCGCTAGACTATTTTACGAGTCTATGCAAAAAATAAGCAAGATCCGTTCATATTTGTCGGAGCTGCAGCGAGCTAAGTTTAAAAAACGTGGTGCAAATAAGATTTAAAATTTTGCCGTTTTTATTTTTTTTTTCAAATACTAAACATTGTACAAACAAAGTATATATATAAAAAGTTGCCATTTTTGATCCTATGCACGATACTATTTTTTAAAATTCATTTCCGTAAAATTGCAAATTTTGGTCACCATGACGTCAATTTTGATATAACGGCAGCCGGGCCGAGCGCTAAGGACGTTTTAGAATCGATGCCTTCAATTGTCAATGTGTTGGTTAAATGTATAAAATTTATTTAAAATTTTTTTCCGAATTAGTTCATCAAACACAATGTAAAAGTTGTTATTTTTTAATAATTGTTTTGGTTACTTGATAAAACCATAACAATAACAAAATACCCATTGACAACGCTGTGTTTATTAGAATTTCACCACTTTGTAATATGATTGTAGCCACACGATTTTGCGGTCCTTACAATAACTGCAAATTGTAACGTGCATTAATATATTTGCAAAGAAAAATCCTTTCGGTAAATTGCTAGCTTATGCATCAGCTACAATATTATTTTATTCAACGAAGCATAACCTATGAACAATTAAGAGTTTTTATTTACTGTATATTTAAATATAAAATGTACTTCATTATTCTATATTTATGATCTTTTTAAGATAATTTATTAAAAAATTATTTAAGAATGATGATGTAAAAACTTAATTTTATGATTTTCTTTTATATTTTCGTTTGTATTTTCATATATCAAGTGCGCGGTAGCGCCACGAAGGCGAGTTTGAGAAGCAGACGAAGCCGCAGCGCCCGCGCTACTATTTACTTCTATATTGGTGTTCAGATTTTTCTTTATACGATATAACAAGTACTTATTACTATTATTACCAAGTTATTTCGACTTAATAGCATTTTTTCGTGCTCAACTATGATTTCCAACAAAAATATTAGCCAAAAAGTTATTTTATGTCATAATAAACGAGTATGTAATTCTCAAATGCTGAAAGTATATCAACTTTCTTTCTCCAGCCCGAAAAGTAAATGGACCGTGAAGTTAGCCGCAACAAATATATAAGTTAAAGGACCGTTAAGTTGGCCGCACATACGGCTGGGTATTGCCAACGAATATAGACCTATATAGAAGAACGATTCTTATGCAGCGGTTGGTTCTCAAAAGCGGTAGTTGAATAGTCTCCGCGAGAAGGCGCCAGCCGTTATTTTCCTATGGTGCTGTCTCTCTCGCACCTGCGCGCCGTTCCGGTTTTAAATTTTCTAGAGCTTACGGGCGGACTTTATTCTTGCGCTTCAATTAAGATATTAATAAAAATGTTTAGAGTTAAGATTAAGAGTACAAATTAACTGAAAGTAATAATAAATTAGTATTACAGTTTCGATAAATCTAAGATAATAATAAATAAATAAATAAGTAAATAAATAAATAAATAAAATTCATTTTTATATCATATTTAATTTTGGTATTGCCTTTTGTTATTAAATAATTTTTTTTTTCATAATTTTTAGAAGAATATAGGTATTTACTTGATTTAAAACTGATTAATTAACAGTTGTCTAAGTAACTCACGAATTATACAAAATTTTCCTTGTATTCTTCAAATTAACTTTTTGATGTGCTTAATGTATGGTATAAGAATTTATTATTTAATTAAAATTGAAGGAAATTATTTTTGCTTTTAAAGAAGTTTGTTATATAAGCCATGTCTTGAGCACATAATTATAGGTTATCTACATTAAGTATCTTTATTTTTAATTCGAAATAATAAACAAATATATATATTTAAACGAAAGCATGTATACTTTCAAAATGTACAATATATTCTATATATTTGCAGTAAACAGATTAAAATATTGTTGAAAAATGTGTATTTAAAATTCAAAGTCGTGATACCTACTTCCACTAAAATAGCTTTAAACTAATTGTTAGATATTTAAAGAAATGTACATATTTTTTACATATTTAAAGTATTAAAAAACTTGAAGCTAATATTTTGTTATTATTTCACAAGTGTAATTCTAAAGTTATTGTTAGATATATCAATCAAAAGAAAAATACGCCTACTTTATGAAAATGTATATATTTTTGGCAAATTCAACGTATAAAATGACGATAACAATTGCAAAAATAAAGAACTTTTTTTTTCAAAAATCACTTAATAGTTATTGTTAACACATATTATTGACAAGTTTAACGTATAAAATGACAACAAAAGTTGTTTCAATTTTTATAAATTTTACTAAATTATTATTTTTGTTAAACAATTAGTCTAGTATTATCCATTCAGCTTCAAAATGTAATCAGTTATAAGTTTAAACGTATGTAATATGTCTGCAAAAATGAGCGCGTAGTATCCCTTAAAATGTTGTAGTGAACACAAATTTTGGTCCATACATGCGTACACATACATAGGGCAGACCGGGGCTAATTCATCGATATGTTTTGCGATTGCCTATTCTAATAATTTTCCAAAATCTAAATCCTGTTTAACGCAGATATAAACTTTATAATTTTAACTAAAAAATTTTTTTCAGACTTATTTATAAATTTGCTATAGTTGTTAGACTACAGTTGCTCGGGGCTGATCTGTCAACGGAAACCTTCCTTTATTTGTAACTTAAGCAATTTTACACTTTTTTAAGTGTACCAGGCGTAAAAATCTTATCAAGAAAAAATAATAAGTCTTGATTCTTACTGAATTATTTAAGGAATTTTTTGTATGGAACACCAGTTATTTTTTGCCAAAAAATCGAAATAAAAACTTTTTCACCACACTGCGCGTAAAGTACTGACTGTACGCCCTCTCAGCAGGCCGTACAGTACCGCATGGACTGCCTAGGGAATAAAGTGACTTGCGCATGCGCGATGCGCCTTTTTCCGCTCTCGACTGCGTCTCGAGCGGTAAAACAGCGCGTCGCGCGTACACAAGTCACTTTACTTCTAGGCAGAGCATGGGGTACTGTACGGCTGCTGAGATGCGTACAGTCATTTCTTTACGGGGGTGTGGTGAAAAGTAGTATACGCACCTCTGGAGTACAGTAGGCAAGCATGAACTGTGTGAAATGCCGACCTCGTTTCGCTCGGTCGGCAACGTCACACAGTGCGTACATTGCCCACTTTACTCCCTTGATGCATAATGTACTATAAACGCGTATTTCTAGAAACATATTTATTTTACTTCAAAAAGTTTCTGGCGCAACTCAAGTTAATGGATATTTTTAAAACTTGTAGAAAATATCAATTAAGGTATATAGTTGTCGACCTGAAAATAGAACTTTTAGCAATGAATTTTTATTTATTGTTCTTTCCATTTGATACACCCAACTCAAGTATAACTGAAAGAGTGGTATTCTACTAAGTAGGAAACAAAAAGACACATTGGTAGCGCAGATATTAACAATTTAATTTGAGAATTAAAACAATTTTAGTCGAGACGTGTAACTTTTTTATTTTTCGTTCGATTTCAATGAACCAAGGCTTATTTTGTTCCTTATAAAATTTCAAGGTGGAGTCGCCGTAAGGAAATTGTTGTATGGTAATATTCTTCAAAGTCATTATACTAATATCTTGCGACAGAACAATCAGTGGTTTCATGTTAGTGATATATATGTTACAAAAAAGCCATGACCGGAATGTGCTAAAAATGCTTATCTTTTATTATTAGAACAAATATGAAACACTCGAAAAAATTTACTAAAAAGGACTGAAATCTCTAAAAAAGTGAAAGCTTAGGCGAGTTTGATGTATTCTGCAAAATTATCATGGAGCAATACAATAATCTATTTGATAAGGTAACCCATAGATTAAAAAAGTAATGATGGAAAATAGACAAGTTTTAAATACATAAATAATTATAAATAATTTATCAACGAACTTACAGATAAAAAAGAACTGAAATCAATCAAACAAAGTCAAGTTTATTATATTTAATCATAATAAAGCAAAAATATTGTTGTGTTCAATCAAGGGCTTACTTAACTTAAAGTTACGTTATATAATGATCAATTACAAACAACTCTCAAGATACTTACTACGTAACTTGCCATGCCTCTTAAAGAACATTCTTACGTCGCATGTGAATTCTAGGCAAACTGACCGAGGTAAAGTGAGCTTATATAAACAATATAAAAAAGAAAGTGTAATCTTAAACTGACTCTACGGTTATGTCTGATAAATACATTTCGTAAAACTTGATAAAAAAATGTTTAAAAATGATTAAGTAAAAATTGATTAAGTTACGTTTAAAAGTTAAATAAAACTTATTAATTTATTGTAATTTAAACTTTTATCATGCATATGTATTGAAGCTCACTTTGCGCCGTGCAAAGCCACCAGAGGCGGATTAAGAAATTTGCCGCTCTACGCCATCTCCATTGCTGCCGCCCCTTTAATTAAGGGCAGTGAAATTACGAAAAAATAAAAATTTCATAAGTAAAAACAAGTTTAATTTTTCGAGAACATTATTTTTATGTATATTAATATTCTATACAAATCTAAAATTAAAATATTTTTTTCCTCGATTTCTTTTCTGCAAAGTTGTGAATAATTTCATCACAATCTAAGGACAGCGTAGTTTCCCATTCAATGCAGAGAAGAGCCAGTACATTCATCCTTTATTGTGACTGAGTTGATCTTAAATAATTATGCACTCTTTTTAAAGTAGAGAATGATCGCTTGCCTGAACAATTTGTTACCATTAGACATAAAAACATTGTAAGAGCTATATTCACATTCGGATATAATTCTAAGAATCCTTCCTGAATGATCATTTAATTCAATTCTTTAACTGAAAACGAACTTACATTCAATGAAATCAAATGAGAAGACAAGTGCTGACATTCTAAATTCAAACTTCTTTCATCTAAATCATTATGATATTTTGATACAAGGTTTTTCACTTTCTTACTAATATCTTCGGAATTGATATCACGTAGTCTCATCAAAAAACCAAAATCTACATTCAAAATATCATATGCTTTAGAACGTCTTTCTAATTCCGAAATAAGCGTATCTATTATTTTGTAAAAAAAATCAATACGGAGATTATCGCAGGCTGATCGAGAATGCATCGAATCTTGTGCATTTCCTTCATCGAAAAATCTCTTTCGTTTACATCACCTTTTATCGTCATTTTTATATACGTGTTCCGTCGAAGACGTTTTTCACGAACGCAACGGCGACGTGAGCAGCGAGCCACGATTACCCGCGACCGATAGAGGCGGACGCGGTGGGGGGTTCGCAAACGAGCGGACTACCGGCGCGAACTCGCGCGTAAAGTCAGTCGCTCTTGAGCATTCAAGCTGATACGAGCTTTGTCCGAGAGTCCGGCATCTTTTCTTTCTCTTTATCTAACAAAGGTGAAAGGGTTTTTCTCATCGTACATCCGTGACTTTCCTCGCGTCTATTATCGTTTTCCTTTTGTGTTCGGTGCATTTTAAAATCTAATAAATTCATCGAGTCGCGTCCTCTTCGACACACGGTAACGTGTTCGGGTTTTTTTCATCGAGTCGCGTCCTTTTCGACGGGTCGGCGTGAGCGCGTTTACCGCGAAGTCACGCTATATGTACAATAGGTGTTCTAAACACCAACACAAGCGATCCGCGACCAGCACGGATGCGCGTGGCCCTCGCCACTGTCGACGCAATTCACCAGGTGAATTCGTGTGGCCCTTACCACAAACGCAATCAAAAGATCCGTAGGAGTGCGCACTCCTGGTTACCCGAGCGTGCACGCAATACATATAAACACATACACACACAGATCCATACCTCAATTTCTTTGCAGCTTGTACATCGACATCGAGAGGGGTTTTATGCCGCAAGGCTTTCCCCTCTCAGAGCCTAAAAAATTCTTCCTTTGTGGCTCAAATTTCGAGTCTTTTATTTTACCGTCTCCCTTTTTTTCCTTTTTCATATAAATTCAAACATCGGGAATTTTCTCGCATGAAAATTCTCGACCCACAAATCATGGTGCCTCCTGTGAGGTCTGGATCTCGCGCTTAAGACGCTGTACATGAAACATTGTGCAAGTGATCATCGACTTCAACGCCGACGAATTTGCAGCCCAAGGACATAGGAACATTGAAGACATCACTGCCTATCAGGACGCCTCAGAGCGCCATCACAGTAGACTGCCCCTAAGCGTTCACTTACCGACGTTGGATATTAAAAATCATAAAATTGCATGACCAACTCATAAAGAGTGGCATCAGATGTTAAAGGTATGATTCGCTTGTTGAATCATCGTGCCCGCCGCAGGAGGTGGTTGCATTTACCTGCAGATAAGTTGGTCCGTGCATTTATTTGAGTAACAATAATGAGTTGCGTAAACAGGCAAATATGTTAAAGTATTATACTTTATCAGATGTTCGATAAAGATTGATATTGAGAGCCATACTTTTCTCACGCACAAATATATAAATGGATCTAAATTCAGGGATTCTATTTGTCCACACATTTAAGTCAGGATACGTGAAAGAGCGGTGATGCAGGCAAGAAATGACTGGCTATCTGCTTGCGTAGCGGCTCGGCGGTGTATGATTCAGGAGATGTAAGTCAGAAAAGGGCTGCATTATTCTACAGTTTTATGATAACTTTGAGTATAAAGAAGTTAGTTACAACATTGACAATGAACATATAACCTTCTCTTGCATCTCAATATCTTGCAAGTGTAAACCCTGCAATTTGTTACCGCTGAATAGATAGATAGATATATGATATGTTATTTGATCTGTAACTCAATTGCAATATAATTTAGAATCAAGTCTTACTGATTATCAAGGTGTTTGTTAATAAATTTAAAATCGCTGTATGAGAAGCTGGAAAAACCAGGGAAAGGTTTCGATGCTTCAATGTCAATCGTGACATTAATGATGTTATGTTTGCTAAGAAAGGTCATCATTACGTTATTCAAATCCAGCACTACGTCATTGTCGTTGGTAAAAATTATATAAATCTAAGTTGGAGAATACTAACCTCATATTGATTTCAAATGCCAGTACCTTAACAAAATTCGCATCCTGAGACGCTGATAGCACATTCGCGTTCAAATCTCCCATAACAATGCTACGATCGTAGTCTACCGAATATGATTTCAAATTATCTACAAGGTTAGAATTTTTTAACAAATCATTGTAGACATGTTTCCCTTCTGCACCCTACATGTGAGATATTCAGGAAATCCCGGTTTCCCTTGGTCTACCATTATCTAGTATACAAAGGACAAAAACTTCTTCCTGCATATTTCCATGTTGCCTAATTATCAAAGAACTATCAACCTGAAGTACGCCATCACCGCTCTGTGTCTGAAACGCGTCTCATTCCTGCCGAATGTTTGGTAGAAGGCATGAGCTGTCGTAGTAAATTGACGGCAAATTTAAATATGTCTTTTAGGCGTGGTCGTGTTTATGAAAGCCGCCCTGAATCCCGCACATTCCGCCTCTCCTCTGATACTTCTATCTAGTTAGTCCTGGCCGGCCAGGACCAGTGATTGCCCGAATGTTTTTAAATTCTCCAACGGTGCGAAAATTTTTTTCTTCCGCCCATGGCAGTATCTTGCTGCTGACAATGCTGCTCTTGGACGCAACGATTACGTGCAGATCAGTCGCAGAGAGAATACTTTTCTTAATAACAATTTTTCTTCGGATTAGGCTACTCGTTTCCTGATCCAGAGACGATACGTTGATGTTCCTTGACTTAAGTCCAATAAATTTACTTTTGGCACACCCATATTCGCGTACAAGTTCCTGGTTACATAGGCGGACAACCAATGGCGAGGGACGACGCATGCATTTTTTCGTTGGCACGGTAGCGGGAACCTGACCATTCAGCCGAAGCAAGAGTGTTGACACAATTATTTCCCACCCGATGGACTGCAGCACAGTTGTGAGCAGTTGCGAGCACCACGTCCAAACGTTGCTTTTCATTACCATTCTTAATATTGGAAGTTGTTATTTCCGTTGATTCTCCATTAAGGTAAGTGTGCCTTGGACTGGACACGCCCCGGTACCTGGACAGCAGCTCGAATATCACGCTATATCGGGTATTACAGTGCGTGTAATGAAAATAATTATGTGTAATCGTAATCTGGTACTTTCCAGCTACATATGTTTAAATTTTTATAAAACTCTGTGTTTGATTTGTAGTCTAAAAAAATAGTTTTGTAATTGAACTATAATACGTACACAGCAGCACGCCAGCTTCTTAAGCAATGGCTAAGATATGCCTTTTTGATATTAGAAGTTATTCAAACTTTGTTATCATTTTCGACGCTCAAAATTTTTCTGAGCTTATGTAATTGCATAATAAATGGAAATAAAATGCTAATATATGCCAAAATATCGTTTTTCTTGCAAAAAACGAGTGTGCAGTCTCTAGTACACGGAAAAGCTACCGTGCCGAGTACCTGGACACCTATATGAATTTCAATATTATAAACATATTTTGATACAAAAGACGCCTTTCTCTGCGTAATTAAGTTCTCAAAAGTGATTACCATTAGTTCTACTATTTACTTTGTCAATATTTTGATTCAATTTTTAACAATGTTAGAGTTTATATTTCATATATTTCAAGCGATAATCAGCTTTAAATTTTCTAACTAAGTACTTATACATTCGAAAAATATAACAATAGTACTGTTATTGTTCATTCAAACTTGATTTTCTCAAGAAATATATATTATTATAATAGAAGTAAGCAAAATAAACCTGTCCATGTACTAGGACAGCGATGTACAGTTATTGGGACAAATGTTCTTTGCTTGTCCAGCTACTAATGCACTAGTCTACGATACATTTTTATTAATTTTTCTTGTAATAAAGTGTAAATTAGAAGTTTATGAGGTTAATTTGATAGACAATCATATTGTCTTTCAGTACGATACAAAATCTTCTAGTATAGTGATATATTTAGCGTTATATATTAACGCATATATTTCGTTTGTCCTTAAGTGTCCAGCTACTGGTACTTCTACCTTACCACACCCGGCTCGTCCATGGGGGAACCACGCTCGCCACAAGCAGGACAATCACCGCCGCGATTTTTCACTCAGTCCCGAATTTGACGGCGGCGACTACTTTGAGTCCGGAACTTGTTATTTTAGAATTTTATGTATATCAAAACGAAAATAATATGTTTTGACAGCAAATGTCAAGTGATCCGTGTGAACCCCGAGATAATTCTCTAGTAATTTCGTTGTACATTTGAAGGATATCAGCACATAGTAAATGTTGTACACCTTCGGTTTCTTAAAACCGAGCAAAAATATAATCTGTGAAGAAGAAGGTTCAGGACCATTGTTGTCTGACTTGTAACCCACTGGTCCATGGATTTACAAAAAGAAACGAATCTCATTAGTTTAAGGGCATGCCGTAGTCCTCCCTGTTGAAAATAAATACGTATTTTCGTAACGTAATTTTATTACGTACAAAATTCGAACGTTTTAATACATGTGTTTGGTACGTATTTTTGGTACGTATAAAAATTTCAAGCTATATTTTTCTTTAAAAATTGCACTGTTTTTCTATATATGGAAACCATTGACTGGAAGTGCCATGCGGATGATGACACCAAAACTAGGATATATGTCTATGTTATTTGTCATTTTCCATTGTTTTGTTCAAATAATTAAGAATGAATTAAGCTTGAAAATTTGATATGTACCAAAAAAAAACATATCAAAACGTTCGAATTTGTTACGTACCGAAAATACGTACTTATTTTCAATAGGGCTGTTTTGACGACCCTAGCTTCGTTTCCACTTTTTGGCAAAACAGCGGCTCGGCTTGAGATTTCTTTTTGGGGATCGCATTCTAAAAGTCTAATAAAGGGCGCTTAACCGATTTTTTATGATTTTTCGCCAAGAACTTAATTTATTGCTAAATGCAAATAAGCAAATCCGTATTTGTATTGATTTCCATAGCAACCGACATGGCAACCACCACAACGACTTCCTATAACAAATATTGATTTACCTCGATAAATTAACATTTTGGCGAAAAATACAAAAAAAACGGTTGAGCGCCCTTTATTAGACCCTCAGAATGCGATTCCGAAAAGGAGAACTCATTTCCCGCCGTTCGTCGCCGTTTCGCCGAAAAGTGGAATGTAAACTAAGGTCGATAGGCCGATAAAACAAGACTATGGCATGCCCTTAAGAATGATTCTCGCATGAGAAATCTGGTCTCATGGCTTGACTCAATAGCATTGCAAGCTATGATGTTGCAGTAAGTCAGAGAAATAAAAGTACGATATTAAAGATGAAATTCTTGCTTTCCTAAGAGGCACAACATGCAGGAAGAACCTTTGTGATGGTGTTTAAGGTATATGCGAAAATGCGAAAATCATTCTTAAGGGCATGCCATAGTCTTGTTTTATCGGCCTATCGACCTTAGTTTACATTCCACTTTTCGGCGAAACGGCGACCGGAAATGAGTTCTCCTTTTGGGAATCGCATTCTGACGGTCTAATAAAGGGCGCTCAACCGTTTTTTTTGTATTTTTCGCCAAAATGTTAATTTATCGAGGTAAATCAATATTTGTTATAGGAAGTCATTGTGGTTGCCATGTCGGTTGCTATGGAAATCAATACAAATACGGATTTGCTTATTCGCATTTAGCAATAAATTAAGTTCTTGGCGAAAAATCATAAAAAATCGGTTAAGCGCCCTTTATTAGACTTTTAGAACGCGATCCCCAAAAAGAAATCTCAAGCCGAGCCGCCGTTTTGCCAAAAAGTGGAAACGAAGCTAGGGTCGACAAAACAGCCCTGTTGAAAATAAGTACGTATTTTCGGTACGTAACAAATTCGAACGTTTTGATATGTTTTTTTTTTGGTACATATCAAATTTTCAAGCTTAATTCATTCTTAATTATTTGAACAAAACAATGGAAAATGACAAATAACATAGACATATATCCTAGTTTTGGTGTTATCATCCGCATGGCACTTCCAGTCAATGGTTTCCATATATAGAAAAACAGTGCAATTTTTAAAGAAAAATATAGCTTGAAATTTTTATACGTACCAAAAATACGTACCAAACACACGTATTAAAACGTTCGAATTTTGTACGTAATAAAATTACGTTACGATAATACGTATTTATTTTCAACAGGGAGGACTACGGCATGCCCTTAAACTAATGAGATTCGTTTCTTTTTGTAAATCCATGGACCAGTGGGTTACAAGTCAGACAACAATAGTCCTGAACCTTCTTCTTCACAGATTATATTTTTGCTCGGTTTTAAGAAACCGAAGGTGTACAACATTTACTATGTGCTGATATCCTTCAAACGTACAACGAAATTACTAGAGAATTATCTCGGGGTTCACACGGATCACTTGACATTTGCTGTCAAAACATATTATTTTCGTTTTGATATACATAAAATTCTAAAATAACAAGTTCCGGACTCAAAGTAGTCGCCGCCGTCAAATTCGGGACTGAGTGAAAAATCGCAGCGGTGATTGTCCTGCTTGTGGCGAGCGTGGTTCCCCCGTGGAAGAGCCGGGTGTGGTAATGGAGAATCAACGGAAATAACAACTTCCAATATTAAGAACGGTAATGAAAAGCAACGTTTGGATGTAGTGCTCGCAACTGCTCACAACTGTTCTGCCGTCCATCGGATGGGAAATAATTGTGTCAACACTCTTGCTTCGGCCGGATGGTCAGGTTCCCGCTACCGTGCCATCGAAAAAATGCATGCGTCGTCCCTCGCCATTGGTTGTCCACCTATGTAACCAGGAACTTGTACGCGAATATGTACGCGCCAAAAGTAAATTTATTGGACTTAAGTCAAGGCACATCAACGTATCGTCTCTGGATCAGGAAACGAGTAACAGCCTAATCCGAAGAAAAATTGTTATTAAAAAAAGTATTCTCTGTGCGACTGATCTGCACACAATCGTCGCGTCCCAGAGCAGCATTGTCAGCAGCAAGATACTGCCACGGGCGGAAGAAAAAAATTTTCGCACCGTTGGAGAAATTAAAAACATCCGGGCAATCACTGGTCCTGGCCGGCCAGGACTAACTAGATAGAAGTATCAGAGGAGAGGCGGAATGTGCGGGATTCAGGGCGGGTTTCATAAACACGACCACGCCTAAAGACATATTTAAATTTGCCGTCAATTTACTACGACAGCTCGTACCTTCTACTAAACATTCGTCAGGAATGAGATGCGTTTCAGGCACAGAGTGGTGATGGCGTATGCGTTCAGGTTGATAGTTGTTTGATAATTAGGCAACATGGAAATATGCAGGAAGAAGTTGTTGTCCTTTATATACTAGATAATGGTATACGAAGGGAAACCGGGATTTCCTGAATATCTCACATGTAGGGTGCAGAAGGGAAACATGTCTACAATGATTTGTTCAAAAATTCTAACCTTGTAGATAATTTGAAATCATATTCGGTAGACTACGATCGTAGCATTGTTATGGGAGATTTGAACGCGAATGTGCTATCAGCGTCTCAGGATGCGAATTTTGTTAAGGTACTGGCATTTGAAATCAATATGAGGTTAGTATTCTCCAACTTAGATTTATATAAGTTTTACCAACGACAATGACGTAGTGCTGGATTTGAATAACGTAATGGTGACCTTTCTTAGCAAACATAACATCATTAATGTCACGATTGACATTGAAGCATCGAAACCTTTCCCTGGTTTTTCCAGCTTCTCATACAGCGATTTTAAATTTATTAGGCTGAAGGAGCTCCTAACTCTACACGATGCATACGAGTCGTCGTCAATCAGTAGCCCGGGCATGAACATCGGCAGTAGTGTGGAACATCTTAGCCAGAGCATCATGGCTGCTGTGGATAACCAAAAGCAGTCGGACCAAAAAAAAGAACTGCCACCGTGGGTTGTTGCTGAACTCAAACACCTTGATAATCAGTGAGACTGGATTCTAAATTATATTGCAATTGAGTTATGACGTGATAGTAAGATAAGTAAATGTTCAATAGCGGAACTCAATGCTAAAAACAACTTGATGATAAATAATCTGTGATTATTTTAAGCTTCTTCTAACTTTGTACATATTTTTTACTTACAGATCAAATAACATATCATATATCTATCTATCTATTCAACGGTAACAAATTGCAGGGTTTACACTTGCAAGATATTGAGATGCAAGAGAAGGTTATATGTTCATTGTCAATGTTGTAACTAACTTCTTTATACTCAAAGTTATCATAAAACTGTAGAATAATGCAGCCCTTTTCTGACTTACATCTCCTGAATCATACACCGCCGAGCCGCTACGCAAGCAGATAACCAGTCATTTCTTGCCTGCATCACCGCTCTTTCACGTATCCTGACTTAAATGTGTGGACAAATAGAAACCCTGAATTTAGATCCATTTATATATTTGTGCGTGAGAAAAGTATGGCTCTCAATATCAATCTTTATCGAACATCTGATAAAGTATAATACTTTAACATATTTGCCTGTTTACGCAACTCATTATTGTTACTCAAATAAATGCACGGACCAACTTATCTGCAGGTAAATGCAACCACCTGCTGCTTCGGGCACGATCATTCAACAATCGAATCATACCATTAACATCCGATGCCACTCTTTATGAGTTGGTTAAGCAATTTTATGATTTTTGATATCCAACGTCGGTAAGTGAACGCTTAGGGGCAGTCTACTGTGATGGCGCTCTCACTCCCGGCTGCCGCCTGCACGTTGGAATTCCGCATCAAAAGCTAAGTGCATTCAACTTTTGCGCCTGAGTCCGCGTATAAACCAGTGAAGCACATGCTTTGCAAACTTGTACGCTTCCGGGCGTATCAGTCTGTGTGCCATTTCTTATTAGCTCGTAGTATATGCGCATCAGGGGAGTATTTAGTGGTTTACTTTAAGTTTTAATTACGAGTACAAAGTGTAATATCTCGTATTTGCGCGTCGGGGATTAGCGTATAGCGGCGCGGCGCCGCTCGATTCTAGAAGCGCGGGGTCTGGTGCAAGTGTAACAAGGACAAACGTGCGCGGACACGTTGTTGTTTCTCGCGCGCCGCGTTGTTGTGATTTCTCGCACCGGGTTTTAAGTTTAACTACACGGGTCGACGCGACGTTAAGCAAAACTATGGCGAGTAGGGTCGTGGTTATCACGCAAAAGCGTAACTCGCTACGCAGCCAGCTCGGTATGCTAGCAAATCTAGTCGAAGAGGAAAACTACGGTTTAGTCGAAGCGACTTTGAGATTAGACCGCGTTCGTACGCTATTTTTCGAGTACGAAGGATTGCACGACGAGGTAGCGATTTTAGAAATCGACAGACCGGGCGTTGCAGAGATGGCGCGATCAGCAGCGGGTTTTACGCCATAGCAGCTAAGATCGAGTCTGCGAACAAGGCTGATCGTGCGAACGTGACAGCGCTGAGCGCTCCCATGGGCAACTCGACTTTTATTGAGAAACAAAGTCAGTTAAAGCTCCCGATTGCCGAGCTCCCGAAATTCGACGGAAGCCTCGAGAACTGGCTTACGTTCAAAAACTCCTTCAAGGTCATGATAGATTCGTGAACCGACATCGATGAGCTCGTCAAGTTAATGTACTTGAAGGACTGCCTCATCGGTGATGCCGCAACGAAGGTCGCCGTGTACGACGCGAACGGTGTGAGTTACAATTCCGCGTGGGAGCTGTTAACAGACGCGTACGAGCGAAAGCGAGTTCTCGCTGCCAAGCACATCGACGCTATCTTCGAAAATCCACCGATGATAAATTCGACATCTAAGGAACTATCAAGGATGATCGATATCGTGAAGCAACACTTGACCATGCTCAAGCTGCTTAACTTCGTTCCACAACATTTCACCGTGGTGCATAGACTCTAGAAGTTACTACCGGACGAACTTCGGATAAAATGAGAAGACGCGACGTCGGTAGATGCACTTCATACTCTTGAGGAGTTTTACGCTTTCATAGCGAAGACGGCATGTCGAATGCAAACAATGGAGCGCGAAACCACGTCACGAAGAGTAAGATCACGCGAGGGGGAAAGCGCCCGGGCGATCGCCTAAGTCAGGGGTCGAAGGTCAAGAAGACCGAAACGGGCGCATGCGCATTAGTGCCGACATCCGCGATCACTTGCTTCCAATGTTAGGGCAACCACACCATGTACCGGTGCCTGACCTTCGAGGGGATGACCACTCAACAGAAGTGGAAAACGGTCGAAGCGAAGAAGCTTTGCCGAAACTGTTTGCGCAAGCACCCCGGCAAGTGCAAATCGACCCGATGCTAGCATTGCGACCGCTTCCATCACTCGCTCGTAGGAACACACGTCGCGATCAACTACGTCGGTTTCCACGAACGCTTCCCTCAAGCCCGAGACATCAAGCTCGACGGGAAATTCAGCTTGACTAGGCGTAGGGGTTTTTAGCACTGCCTCGAAATCACTGCAGTCCCAACTGCTGATGAGCGTAGTCGTACGAGTCAAAGATGTTGACGGGATGTTTGTCAAAGCATGCATACTTTAAGACACCTGCGCCACAACGCATTTCATTACGTCCGAATTCGCTCGAAAGCCCCGTCTTCCTTTGCGCACGTGTTCAATTCCGGTAAGTGCGATCAATGAAATGCGGACAATCTCCGAGAATAGCGACGACGTCTCTTTTCGATCTCTACATTCTGAGGTCGAGAAACGATTGACATTCCTCACAATTCCTAAAATCACCGATTCAACGCCCAATGAAATCTTCCCTCGCGATTTAGTTAACATCCCGCGTAACCTTCGACTAGCGGATCCGCACTTTCATATTCCGAGATCGGTCGACATGCTTATAGGATCAGACGCGACTTTGGCGTTACTGTCAATCGGACAGATCAATCTCTCTCGGGATAATTGTGATTTGTATTTACAGAAAACCCAACTCGGTTGAGTCATCGTAGGTACCGTAAAAGACGACAAGAGTTCGGTGGCCTCTTGCCATCTGCCCGGATTAGTCGCGCAACTAGCGAAATTCTGGATAATAGAAGATGCGGTAAGCGTAACCGACGAATCGAGCGCGGAGTTAACAAGCGACGCGCATTACCGAAAAAATACTACAAGGATTTTAGGCGGGCGGATGGGTATACCTTCCTCATCACGCGGTAATCAGGTTTACCAGTGCTACCACTAAAGTTCGTGTGGTCTTTGACGCATCCGCTAAATCCAACAAAAGAGTATCCCACAACGACGTTTTGCTCGTGGGACCAACAATACAAGATAAATTGTTCTCCCATCTGGTTTGGTTTCGCGCGCATACGTACGTACTAACGGCCGACATCGAAAAAATGTATAGACAGATTCTCATTCATCCAAAAGATCGCCAATATCAACGCGTTTTTTGGTATCACGGTGATGTCATTGAGGTCTTTGAATTAAATACCGTGACTTTCGGCGTTTCTTCCGCTCCATATCTCGCAATCCGAACAATTCATCAACTCGCCGAAGATGAACAGAAACTCTACCCGCAAGCAGACGCGATCTTGAAACGCGATTTATACGTCGATGACCTTCTGATGGGAGCCGACTCTCTTCGAGAAGTTTCGCGCATTCGCGACGATGTAATTACGCACCTTAACCGGGGCGGTTTTCACATCTGACAGTGGGCATCCAATCATGGACCCGCGCTAGATAGCCTTGACGAAACGGTTTTAAATTTAAATACGTCGGAAGAAGACTCAATTTAGAAAACTCTCGGTGTCGCTTGGGCTTCGCGACGCGATGAGTTTGTCTATACAGTTAAACCCATCGAGACTACGGGCGTGGTTAACGATTGCGCGACAATTAGAGCGTATTTGCGACGTATCGGTAAAACGTCATCTCATTGTAAAATCTCCGTCACTTGTAGAGATTCACGGTTTTTGCGATGCCAGCCAGGTGGGATACGGCGCGTGTATATATGTCCAATCGATAAAGTCAAATCGCAATATTGCAGTTCGGCTAGCGTGTGCGAAATCACGAGTGGCCCCGCTAAAGTAACAAACAATTCCTCGATTAGAAATGTGCGGAGCTTTAACTCTTTCTCGACTGTTTCTGGAAGCTCGACCCGCGTTTGATTTTCGCGTTGAACGCATTGTTTTCTGGAGTGATTCTACAATCGTTTTACATTGGCTGAAGAAATCGCCACAGGCCTTAAAGATTTTTGAAGCGCATCGAGTCCGCAAAATTCAAACCGTAGGAGAGGACGTGGAGTGGCGTCACGTCTCTACGAAACACAACCCCGCCAATGCGATGTCTCGTGATCAACTTCCGTTGGAATTTCTAAAGATCGACACTTGGTTTCACGGGCCGACATGGCTGTAGCAGCCCGAGGACATTTGGTCTAAAAGCGCCATGACTCCGAGACCGGATTTACCCGGTTTAAAGGGAGAAACGTGTCTCCTCGTCAAACCCGTAACAAAAGAGTTCCCGTCACGATTCTCGTCTTATAGCACGTTGCTTCACAGCGGCGCGTTTTGACTGCGTTGGCATCCCTTGAACACTTTCAAGGAGAAACACATCAGCGTTCAGGAAAAATCAGAGGCGGAGAAACGAGTCCTCAAACTGATCCAAGGCGAGAAAATCGCAGACACCATCGCTAAGCTTTCCAATAACAGAGAGGTCAAGAAGTCGCGACTCGCTGTGTTCAATCTTTTCCTAGACGAAGACGGTATTCTTCGAGTTGGCGGTCGATTAAACGGCGCGAATATATCCTTTTCGCAAAAACACCCGGTTTTTGTTACCGTCGCGTCATCACGTCACGGATCTCATAATTTGCGAAATATACGAATCGAATCATCACGCTGGGCTTCAAACGACTCTCTTCACTCTGCGACAGCGTTTTTGGTTATTGAACGGGAAGAACCAAGTACGTAAAATCGTACGCAAGTGCGTCACTTGTATAAGACACAAACCAGCGCTGTTGCACAGTCAAATGGGAGATCTACCTCACGCACGCGTTACTGAGGCTGCCGCCTTTTCAAACGTCGGAATTGATTACTTCGGGCCAGTGTTAACGAAAGAAAAGAAACATCCCAATCAGACTACGTTGAACTCATACGGATGCGTTTTCGTTTGCATGGTCACCAAGGCTGTTCACATCGAAATAGTCAGTGATCTAACCATGGAAGGTTTTCTCGCGGCTTTCAGACGTTTCATAGGACGCAGAGGAGTTCCCACACGTGTATACTCAGACAACGGTACGAATTTCGTCGGCGCGAACAATCAAATTCGCGAATTATACGCGTTGTTTAATTCGGACGAAGTCAAGGACGCGGTCGGTTCGATCGCGGTTCAACGGAATGTAGAATGGCATTTCAATCCTCCGTTATGGCCTCATTTCAGAGGTATCTGAGAGGCCGCGATCAAATCCGTTAAACACCACTTTTTACGCGTCGTACGCGGTCAACTTCTCACTTTTGAAGAAATCATCACCCTCGCTATCGAAATCGAAGCGATATTAAACTCTCGACCTCTCTGCTCTATCTGTACTGATCCGAATGATCCAATCGTGCTGACACCCGCGCATATTTTAGTGCGGCGTCCTCTCACGACACTTCCAGAGACTAATTATACATCTGTTTAAGCCAATCGCCTATCCGCATGGAAATTCATCTACAAGACCTGTCAGGATTTCTGGAAACGATGGCACTTGGATTATCTCAACGAGCTGCAAAGAAGCCAAAAATGGCATCACTCAACCGGCGAATTGAGTCCAGGAATGGTCCTTATCATCATCGACAAAAACCAACCGTGCACGCAGTGGCAGCCGAGAGTCTTCGTCGAGGTGCATTCTGGTGGCGACGGAATATCCAGAGTTGCAACTCTAAAAACATCACGGGGCCAGCTCAAACGCACTATTACGCAGCTGTGCCCTCTACCAGCATCATCGTAAAGACGGATCAAGTACACCACACTTTATATTTGCTTCATTTTCTTTCACAACGGGGGAGTATGTTCCGTCGAAGACGTAAGTGGTGCGCGTGGCGCCACCTTTTTCACGAACGCAACGGCGACATGAGCTGCGAGCCACGATTACCCGCGAACGATAGAGGCGGGCGCGGTGGGGGGTTCGCAAAGGCGCGGACTACCGGCGCGAACTCGCGCGTAAAGTCAGTCGCTCTTGAGCATTCAAGCTGAGACAAGCTTTGTCCGAGAATCCGTCATCTTATCTTTCTCTTTGTCTAACAAAGGTGAAAGGGTTTTTCTCATCGTACATCCGTGCCTTTCCTCGCGTCTATTATCGTTTCCCTTTCGTGTTCGGTGCATTTTAAAATCTAATAAATTCACCGAGTCGCGTCCTCTTCGACACACGGTAACATGTTCGGGGCTTTTTCATCGAGTCGCGTCCTTTTCGACAGGTCGGCGTGAGCGCGTTTACCGCGAAGTCACGCTATATATATATAATAGGTGTTCTAAACAGCAACAACAAGCGATCCGCGACCAGCGCAGGTGCGTGTGGCCCTCGCCACTGTCGACGCAATTCACCAGGTGAATTCGTGTGGTCTTTACCACAAACGCAATCAAAAGATCCGTAGGAGTGCGCACTCCTGGTTACCCGAGCGTGCACGCATATACATATAAACACATACACAGACAGATCCATACCTCAATTTCTTCGCAGCTAGTACATCGACATCGAGAGGGGTTTTATGCCGCAAGGCTTTCCCCTCTCAGAGCGTAATAAATTCTTCCTTTTGTGGCTCAAATTTCGAGTATTTTATTTTACCCTCTCCCTTTTTTTCCTTTTTCACATAAATTCAAACATCGGGAATTTTCTCGCATGAGAATTCTCGACCCACAAATCAATACGTTACTTCCAAATATTTTGATAGCTTTCGCTTCATATAAATCAAAATCATAACGCATGTTACTTAAATATGTAATTAAAGATCCATATAACTAGGTGCATCTTTTAATTAAATTTTGGTCGATTGTAAGCTTTTGCTAACTGAGTCAAAACGATCCATTACATCGTGCCAAACAAGAGCAACAATAGAACTTTCTAGCCTATTTAAATTGTTACAAATACCTCTAGCTTCAGCTCTAGTAGCAGGTTTTTCATATGAATTTTCAATAATTAGCAAAAAACAGATAATATTGAGCTGTATGATTGTGTTACGTGTTGTGGGGTTTAAATAAGTCTAAACTCACACAACAAGATTAATAGGCAATAGTTGAACTTTATTGCTCTTTAGTAACCAACGCGAGGTGGTGGTAGTAGCTTGTGGCTTGATAGTGATCCGCGGAGCGACTGCCGAGACGCGAGAGAAAACGGAGCAAAAGCGACGCTCTCCTAGTCGCGTGATATAATGCCTGAGCCCTGATTGGCTGATTGACGGCGGCAATAGAATTCGGAGCTAACGTATATATTTGAACAAACCCGGAGTATATAATACATAGGGTTAACGACATTCCGCCCACCTCGTTTTCATATAAAACGATATAAAAATATATTAACAATTGGACGTACAATTATGCAGTTTCATTTAACAATATTTAACATCTTAATTAATCTATCAAAAGCACAACTTCTACTTACTTAGAACTTTACTTAGTTTTAATGCGTCGAACGCGTAACAATTCATTGAGTTCGTTTTTTTTTTCTTTAGAAATTAAAAAAAAGAATAAAAATAATAAAAGAGCAAAAATACAGCATTAAGAATGCCACCTACTGACTCGAATTAATATTTCTTCGATCTTCTTTTTTCAATCTTCATGGTTACTACCCTCCTGGGCTGCATCGACCTCTAGCAGCTTGACTAGCTTGGTGATTGGCCGGCGAAGCGTGGTGGTCGCGGTACGTAGAGAGACCACGCGTACGCAGCCGTCCTTGCCTGGATGGGTCTGTGTTACTCTGGCTAGCGGCCACCTTGTGGGAGCAGTTGTCTCATGCCTTATCAGCACGATGTCGCCGACTTGGTAGGAGGGTTGCTCATCCTTCCATTTGGTGCGACGTTGCAGTTGGTGCAAATAGTCACTTGACCAATTGTCCCAAAAGCGCTGATTCAGCTGAGTCATGCGCCGCCATCGCTGCATAGGAGTCAGCTTTTCCTCGGTGATCCTAGGCTCTGACACCAAAAAGGACGCTTCCCCAACAAGGAAATGCGCAGGAGTTAATACAAACAAATCCGTTGCATCTTCAGTAAGCGGCATGAGAGGCCGCGAGTTGAGACAGGCTTCCACCTGACAAAGCAGGGTGGCGAATTCCTCAAACGTGAGGATCGTATCTTCAATGACCCTTTTCAGGTGGTGTTTTGTCGATTTGACCGCCGCTTCCCATATACCGCCGAAATGTGGCGCGCTGGGTGGATTAAAACGCCAAACCATGCCGCAGTCCTGCAATGCTGGACTTACAACATTTACGAATTCAGACCCGAGGGCATACATCCTGCGTAATTCAGCGTCGGCCCCTACGAAGTTCGTGCCCTGATCGCTCAACAATGATGAGCATGGACCGCGACGCGAGACCAATCGCTTAAACGCCGCTATAAATGATTCGGTATCGTAGCTGGATACAGCCTCCAGGTGCACAGCTTTGGTGCAAAGACAAACGAAGACTACGAAGTAACCTTTGTAGGACTTGTGACCCCTGTGTCGTGATGTACGCAGTAAGTAAGGGCCTGCATAGTCTACTCCTGCCCTAGAGAACGGGCGCGCAGGCTGCACGCGATCGGCGGGTAAATCACCCATTTTCTGCTGAGATTGTAAAGCATTAAACCGTCGGCAAGTGACGCATTTTTGGACAAAAGCTCTTACTTTGAGCTTTCCTTTAACGATCCAGAACATTCTGCGAATACAGGCCAAAGTGAGCTGAATACCACCATGGAACGTCAAATGATGATAATAAGCAACGATTAGCTGAGCCAGGCGACTATCCGAGGGTATTATGATTGGAAACTTCTCATCTATGCTGAGCATGGAATTTTTCAATCGACCGCCCACCCTGATCAACCCATCTATCAACATAGGGTTCAAGCTTTTCAAAGTATGGGATTTAGCTAATTCTTGATTTTTCTGAAGAACGTCTATTTCCGTTTGCCAATGTTGAAGTTGAGTGAGTCGGGCCCACATGAGCTTAGCCTGCTTTACCTCCTCTCCCCGGATAGCAACCGCATAACCTATTGGAAAGTCCCTTAAGATGGAGGATATCCTTATAACTAATGAAGTTTTATGCAAAACTTTCCGTATGAACCGTAAAACGTATACCGTAATTCTAATTAACTTACTTAAGGAAGAATATTCATTAATCAATGGCCATAATTCATCCGTTTTTCTGACTGACGTCACTGTCTGTACAGAGGATATCTCTAATTCTACATTACTACTCGACGGCGTCTTGGACGGAAGAGAATCTATATCGTGAGCACGATTCCAACTTAACGAGTGCTCAACTAGCCGTTTGGGACCTTTCCACCACAAATCATGGTTAACTAACTCGCTAGCTAGGCAGCCTCGCGAGGCTATGTCCGCAGGATTGTCCGCCGAGTCGATGTGATGCCAGTAGGCATCCGGAAGCAACGTCGATATGTCAGCTGATCTGTTAGCTATGAACACTGGCCATCTGGACGGAATGTCCCCAAGCCAATAAAGCACGTCTTTGGAGTCGGACCACAAATGTACCTCAAGTGGAGTTAAGCCTAATATATTTACACATTTTCGCGCCAATTTAGCGACCAACTGCGCAGCACATAACTCCAATCTAGGGATCGACAAAGTCTTAATAGGAGCTACTTTGGTTTTAGCACCTAATAAATGAACTTGAGTACTCTCGCCCAACACCCGGAGATATACCACCCCTGCATATGCTCTTTTGGAAGCATCAGCAAATCCGTGTATTTCAAAGGCATGAGCTGGAGGCAATATTCCGGACCAACGTGGAATGTTAATCGACGGAATACAAGACAGCGACCTATAACAACTTTTCCAATACTCAGTTTGCTCGTTCGGCAGCGTTCGGTCCCATTCCTTGGTCAATGCCCACAAAGACTGCATAAATATTTTAAACAAAACAATGATCGGAGAGATCCAACCTACTGGATCGAACAACTTCGCCACCTTGGACAGTACCGTCCTTTTGGTAGTCGCACCGCTCAGCGACTCAAGAGAAATGTTATAATAAAAACAATCTCGTTCAGGGTTCCAGGCAATACCTAAAACTGAGAAACCTAGTCCAACTTTCAGATTAGCTTCAGTAGCTACAAGGTCTGAAGGCAACCAATCGACCAACGAAGAATTGTTGGATAGCCACTTCCGCAGATTGAAACCACCTTTATGAAGTATATTAATGATTTGCTCCTGCTTAGCCCTAGCTCCAGCTAGCGTGAAATCACCGGATACAACATCATCCATGTAAATCTCATTTTTAATTATCTCACCCGCCATAGGAAATGCCTCTCCCTCGTCCTGCGCCAGCTGATGAAGTGTTCTGCTTGCCAGAAATGACGATGAACCAAATCCAAACGTCACCGAGGTGAGCAGGAATGTTGCTAACTCGTCCTTCACATCCTCCCTCCAAACGATGGCTTGTAGATGCTGGTCCTGCTCCTGTACTTGGATTTGGAGATACATACGAGCGATGTCCGCCGCAAAAACGTACGGGTAGCATCTCCAGCGTGAAATAAAATTGAACAGGTCCGGTAGAAGATTAGGACCTACAAGGAGAAAATCATTAAGTGAGATTCCATCTTTGGTTTTAGCTGATGCATTAAAAACCGTGCGTAGTCTCGTCGTAGTGCTGCTTTCTTTCACCACGCCATGATGAGGCAAAAAAAAAATACTTTTGTAGGTCAATTTTCTCAGCTGACACGCGTTTCATATAACCTGCTTCCTCGTATTCACGCATCGATTTTACGTATGCATCTCGAAGATCCGTATTTTTCTCGAAACGTTTTTCTAAATTGTGCATGGCGCGGACCGCTTGATTATATGAACCTCCCCAATCCACCGGAGTATTATTTTTTAAGGGTAGCCTTACCATATAGCGTCCGTCGACCTTACGTGTCACTGTTGCCTTATAGCTCTCTTCACACATTCTCTCTTCGTCAGTGAGAAACTTTTCTCTTGTCGGTAGTTCCTCAACCTCCCAGAATTTCCTGAGAAGTACGTTGAGATCGCTGTCCTGCGTCGATATGTGTGCGTTGAGTCTGAAGCGGGGGCTACTTCTTGCCGTGGTTGACCCAGAGACGATCCATCCTAATAGGGTCTTCATTGCGATTGGAGACTGTTCAACGTCACCCTTCCGCAGACCTTCTTCTATGATATGAGCATGTACCTTTGCACTCAACAGTATGTCGATGTGCCCAGACTTTTCGAACTGCGGGTCCGCTAGCGTCAGCCCCTCTAGATGCTTCCAGGTAGTAGATTGATCTGAAAATGATTCATAGGCAGTGATCCGAGATAAAACATAAGCAGTAACGCTGTGAGCAAATGTGGACACGAAATGAGGTTTGATCGTGAACTCCACGCTGCTCTTACAATAAAAAATCTTATTATCCCCTACGCTAGTGAATTTAATTCTAACCGGTTTTCTTTGGAGTTTCAAATTTTGACACAGCTCTTCCGTTATAAAGGAAGACTGAGCTCCTTAATCTATTAATGCTCGAGCTTGGCAATGCCTGCCATTCTTAGCTTGCACCAGCACATGAGCTGTAGCTAGAAGTATTTCCTCAGAATCCTGACCTTCAGCAGAATTAATACTGGAAATTGGTTGCGCTGCAGCTACCAAATTGTTGGAAAAAGAACGAGTACCTGTTCTAGATGAACCAGCTGTGGGTACAGACTCCGAGGTTGTAATTGTCTGCGGCTTCTCATCCACCTTTGCTTTGACTGCACAACTGTTTGAAAAGTGAAGCATTGTATTGTGCTTTGCCGAACAGTGCTGACAACGTTTCTCTACTTTACAATCTTGCACTGTGTGTTTAGCAAGACAGTTAAAGCATAAATGATTCCTTGCCGCCAACTGCTTTCTTTCAAAAGGCGTTTTCGCCTGGAATATGCTACATCTCATAATAAAATGATTGCCTTTGCATATGGGACAAGAAGAATTTTTAGTTTTGCTCTCTTGAGCAATTAATCTATTAATCGACTTAGTATACTTGTTTTTGGCGGCGGTCGTCCTTTCTTTAGACCAATCAAAACGAGAGTCCTTGCTTTTCGATACATATCCCAAGGTGGCTCCTTCTTTGGCACTCTCTAATTGAACCAATGCTAACCTTTCGGTTTCCAAAAACTCATCTAAGGTGCTAAAAAGCGGATGGTTCCTGCGGATGTTCAGACCTAGCCACCGATTCCTCCCACTTCCTTTGAATGTGCGGAGACAATCTCCCAACTGTTAAGAAGACAGTAAAATGGTCCCAGTGTTGCACTGGACTGCCAAGAGCCTTTAACGCCTGTAATATATGCTTCGTCCCCGTTTGAACCCTGCAAATTTCCTGCGAAGTCTCGGCAGACATTGCTTTTTGAGCCAGTAGCTTGGCTAACAATTTGGTTATCAACAACCTGGTATTGTCAAAATGAGACATTATTCCCTTCCAGGCATTAGCAAAATTTTCCCCTCCCATCGGAGACTCCTCTAATAAGGAAGCAGCATCTCCCCTCAAAGAAGATTTTAAATAATGCATTTTATACACTGTTGGTATGGTTGCATCTTTAACAATCATTTCAACAAATGAATCCTTAAACCTAACCCAATCTCGAATATCGCCAGAGATCGCCTCCTGTAGGAAGTTCGACAGGAGGAAGCTTGGCAGGATTTCTATTCGAGGCATTGGCTGGAATGCCAAGAGGCTGAGTTAGCTCGGTAGCCTTTAACTGTATGGAGTGTTCTCTCAGGAGCCCTAGATTGAGCGCATACTTTTCCTCTGCCTCTATATAAAGTTTCAACTTGAAATAATCCTCCTCGCTACTTACATTCTCATCGTCCAATATCAGATCATGATTATTGTCGAATTTGGACCATAAGTCTTGAAGTAGCTCGATTCGGGCTGCACAGGCTCCTTGAGTCATTTTCTCATCACCTAATTTCTTAAAATTCTCGTATATTCTAGCTAATCTCTGGTATAACCTCATCTGCTTCTCTATCAAATCCATGTTGCTTGCTGTTAGCACTAAAGCAACCTTAGCACTCTGATACCACCTAACCCACCTGTCAAAAAAATTGCAGGTTAAGACCGCTTGTCGGTCCTGTAGACTATAGAAGTTACAGCTATTAAATGTCTATTTTGCTGGTGCAAATGCCTATTTCTAGCAATCACTGGTTTAATAAGTATTAAAAAATTCCAGTATACAACTGAAAAGTATTAGAAATACTACAAAACCTACGTCACACTATCCTAGTACCTTCAATGACCGTCTGGAACAGAAGACCCAAACACCAGTCTACTATACTAACAGCTGACGCTGCAATAAAAAAAAACTGTCTACTGATTGCAACTCTAACCTCATCTACTCTGCATCCAAATCAGCAACTTTCTGCACTGTAATAGTAAGATGCGTACACCAAAGCCAAGCACCTCACTATATCTACAAAAAAATAATGCGTAGCTGTCACCTTCTGAATGGCTAAAAAATATTGTAAATATATCATCAGCTGCTCTGCATCCAAATCAGCGACTTTCTGCCCTGCAATATTATGATGCTCACACCAAAACCACATACCCCGCTATAGCTACATAAAAATGAAAAATGCGAAGCTGGATACTATTGATCTACATGGAGCCTAGCCGAATTTACTGCTATGACTTCCATACCATACAGCATGGCGGCATCCTTTCGTGCAAAAGATTAGTTTGCGAAGCCAATAAACCAGAATAGAACTATTACTACTGGTCACTATGCCTTATAGTATTATCGACAGGACAGCAGACTCCTATTAAATGGGCAAAACAACAACAAAAATTAGCATTGGCGTAGCTGGATACCACTGGCCTATGAAGAACTTTAGCACCACCAACTACGTTAACATAAAAAATTTTCAACAGGGCAGAATGCTTCTATGTTTCAAAAAAAAAACAATAATAAAGCTAAACAAAATCAAAAATAAACTAAAACCTGATAGCTTTATACTGACGTGTGTACAGCCCCTGCCTTGGTATCAGCCTGATATCCAAGAAGGCTCGTTTTGTTTGCCCCTAGACTGTAATGTATAGGCTGTGAGCGAGGATACTGTGGTGTGACAGCTGTCAGTCGATGAAACAGGGCTCAGCCTGGTGCACCAGCTTCCTTGACCGAAGACTCGTTATGCTGTTTGGTGTAGCTGTGATGATAAAATGCAGTATCAATTGTTATGTTATTTATTATGCAACCCAGTCACCAAGCTAAGCAATCCACCATATGTATAAAATAAAAAAAAAACTCTACTCTACAAAAAGCTTCAGAAGTTTTGGATAAAGCAACTACAAGCAAGCTATAAAGGCGCTAAATTTGGCTTTCAGTGTTGCTGAATTTACAGAATACTGGAGAAATTACAACCCATATGTTGAAGCTTCAGAAGGCTAGAGACTAACCACTAAATTGCGAAAAAAATAGCATGACGCTATTTCAAGTTGGCGTTTCAAGTATTGAAATACGTCATAAAATATTCAAAACATTAGCTTTTTGAATATTTGAGCAACAAAAGGCGAGAGAAGAGCCTTAAACTATTTTAATTCAGTGTTTCAAGTATTGAAACACGTCAAACAATATACAAAGCAGTAGCTTTTTGAATATTTTATCAACAAAAGGCGAAAAAAGAGCCTTAAACTATTTCAGTTCAGTGTTTCAAGTATTGAAACACGCCAAACAATATTCAAAGCAGTAGCTTTTTGAATATTTTAACAACAAAAGGCGAGAGAAGAGCCTTAAACTATTTCAGTTTATTGTTTCAAGTATTGAAACAACGCCAAAAAAATATTCAAAGCTGTAGCTTATTGAATATGTAAACAAGAAAAGGCAAGATAAGAGCCTCGCACTATTTCAATTTATTGTTTCAAGTATTGAAACAACGCCAAAAAATATTCAAAGCTGTAGCTTATTGAATATGTAAACAAGAAAAGGCAAGATAAGAGCCTCGCACTATTTCAATTTATTGTTTCAAGTATTGAAACAACGCCAAAAAATATTCAAAGCTGTAGCTTATTGAATATGTAAACAAGAAAAGGCAAGATAAGAGCCTCGCACTATTTCAATTTATTGTTTCAAGTATTGAAACAACGACAAAAAATATTCAAAGCTGTAGCTTATTGAATATGTAAACAAGAAAAGGCAAGATAAGAGCCTCGCACTATTTCAATTTATTGTTTCAAGTATTGAAACAACGCCAAAAAATATTCAAAGCTGTAGCTTATTGAATATGTAAACAAGAAAAGGCAAGATAAGAGCCTTAAACTATTCCAGCTTATTGTTTCAAGTATTGAAACAACGCCAAAAAAATATTCAAAGCTGTAGCTTATTGAATATGCACGTATTAAATGACGACAGAGCAGTCTTGAAGCATTTTAACTAGAACTACGAAGCCGCATGGGAAATCTAGTTTCTTTAAAGCAAGCAGGAGCTGTAGCATAGGATAAGAACGACTTCACCTGATATCCGTTGAATCATTGTTGCTGGTGCTTGCCAATCTGAGTGCCAGTAAGAACACCTGTGGCTCCTATGCTCTTCCTGGTTGAGTTGAGGTTAGGTTGCCTCGCCGCTATGGTCGAGGCCATACACCTTGAACGCGGCCTCGTCTTTTTGGCCGTTGCGAGACAGCTGCGATGAACTGCGCTGCAGGCAGCCCTCGGTTTTTGCCGTTCCGCCTCGACGAAACTTCGCCGCTCGCACACTATGGAAGCTGCTCACAGCTCCCCCTGGCGTCTAGCTGCTGAACTGGCGCGGCGGTGTGCATCATCTCGCTCGTCGCGTCTATCGGCTGAACCAACGCACGATGAGCTGTACCTGCTCCTACGTTCCCTGCCTCTCTCGTGGCACGGCTGTATGGCGACACCGCGCGCAATGCGAGCCCGAGCCTTACCTTTTACAGGAATCGGGAATGTGGATGTGGCGTCGCCTAAGCGGTGGATGTCCGTGCTCACCCCTGCTCGGCACAATGGACTCGCCCACAGTGAGTCGGAGCGCAAACCCTGCCCCCTTTCTGCTACAATGGACTCGTCCTCCGTACAATGCCGTCTTTGCCGCTCCTGTTGACGCGGATCGCTGATGCCCCGAGGAAGATGACTTTGCCGTTTTCTTCCTCTTGAAAAATGTTGTTGACGGCCTAGCCCACACTGCAGAGCAATTTTAGCGATTGCTGCAGGGCTTACCTGGAGATGCTCCCGTGCCGGTCACTTCTCCTTTTCTTCCCCACTTACACGGCACTCGAAGAGAGAAAAAAAAATACGCTCTCGCGAGGCGTGAGATTGATGAGGCGACCGAAAAGTCCCCTTACGACTTTACGGTGTAATGCCTGTTGCTGCGTCCAAAATGGCTGCCGGCGCTCACGATGTGCACGCGTCCCGCGTGGTGCGTTTACACGTGAAAATTATAACAATTACCAGCTCCTATCCGGCTCGAAGGACCAATGTTACGTGTTGTGGGGTTTAAATAAGTCTAAACTCACACAACAAGATTAATAGGCAATAGTTGAACTTTATTGCTCTTTAGTAACCAACGCGAGGTGGGGGTAGTAGCTTGTGGCTTGATAGCGATGCGCGGAGCGACTGCCGAGACGCGAGAGAAAACGGAGCAAAAGCGACGCTCTCCTAGTCGCGTGACATAATGCCTGAGCCCTGATCGGCTGATTGACGGCGGCAATAGAATTCGGAGCTAACGTATATATTTGAACAAACCCGGAGTATATAATACATAGGGTTAACGACAGATTGACATAAACTTTTGCATGCTTCAAAACGTACAGACCATCACGTTATAGATAAACTTTTCAAACTTTGCTCTTTTTCTAGAGAAGATTTTAATAATTCTCACCTATAGGTTGATACAGAAAATAAATTATACAATTTTTGCAAAATAAGAAAAAACTGCACCGCTAATGGACTGGATTCGGCGCCCCATTTTCCGACTAAATTAAGAGAATGGGCAGCACACAGTATCCATGCTGCATGAGGATTTACACGTGAAATATTAGATTGTACTCCGAAGTATATCCCTGGCATGTTACTAGCATTATCGTAACATTGACCACGACAATTTGCAATGTCTAAATCATGTAAAGTAAGGAACTTTAATATTGAGTCAGCATGATCTGTACCAGTGTGTCGACAATTCGGAATGAATTGAAGAAATCTCTCAATGGGAATACTGTTTTGTTGAACATATCTCACGATAAAAGTTAACTGATCGACATGTGATATATCGGGTGTAGAATCGACGCTAATAGAAAAATATTTTTCCGATCTTATTTCAAGTAAAATCTTATTTAGCAAGGCCTTAGCCATAATTCTTATGAATTCCTCACAAATTGCAGAAGAAAGATAGGAAACGATACATTTCCTTCGATTTGCATGTGTTTAAATGTGATCCCGAAGAAAAGGATCATACTCAACTATAATTTCTAAAGACATGTAATAATTGCCATTATGAACGGAGCCAAATTTTTCATCGTGACCTCTGAAAGCTAATCCTCGAGATGACAATACTTTTAGCACTGTAACTAATCGCCATAAAAGTTGTTTCCAATAATTAATTTCAGATTGAATTTCCCCAGTTAATGCAGTTTCTATAGTATTCTTAGATATATCTGTGTAAGTTAAACAATTTGCTTTATGTGCTAGTGAATTTTCATGAGATTCAAGTACTTTATGTACATTATAGGCTTCGAAGACGAGAAATCAGCATTAATATTCTGATTAAAACCACGCTTTGTAATTTCTGATAAGGTGTGACTATAAAGTATCAAGTTTCCACTCAGCTGGATCATCAGAAACTTCTATTGATAATCTATTAAACTGTTCAACAAAATCATTTTCTGTTGCATTTTCATTTACAATTAATTCTTGAACTGATGAATTGCATAATTGATTTTCTTTAGTATTATCGAGTTTAAATGCAAAATCACGTTTTAATTCATCTAAAAGTTAAAAAAATACAGTGGTTAAAAAATATAAGATAGTAATTTTTTATAAAATAAATTGCAAATAAATGTTACCATTTATTATGTTTGCTTGAAGTATTTGGTCAACATCGTAAATTTTATCCTCCTTTTCGTGATCTATATATTATCAAAATTTTGTTAAATTTTTTATAACGATTTTATTATTTCAAAAATAAATATTAGTTATATTTTCTCTGATAGAAAATTAACCATTTTTATTGGTTAACGTGCTACGCATTTTCGGAAGATTTTTATTACGAAATATTCTTTATCTTTTAGATATTGGGCTCTCATACTCGGTATGCTGTTACATTCTACGTTCCGAGTTAGAAGCGACAAAGTCGAGAAACGCTTAATCGTCCCTCACCGACGCCCTTTAAACAGAGCTTGTTATTTTAATAAAAATTTTGTTTTAAACTTATATCAATATCTATAAGTAGAAGAATAATATTCCGCAATAAAAATACAGAGAATGTTTTACGTACCGAGTTAAAGAGTAGCAAAGTCAGAGAGCTGAAATTGTTTATTTAATCTCTAACAACGTAATAATGCTGGCATGACATTTATACCTTCAAAATTAAGCAGCTATAAAAATACAGAGAATGTTTTACGTACCGAGTTAAAGAGTAGCAAAGTCAGAGAGCTGAAATTGTTTATTTAATCTCTAACAACGTAATAATGCTGGCATGACATTTATACCTTCAAAATTAAGCAGCTATCAGCCAATATATCATTAACGTTTCCTAGCAGGGTTGATATAACAATATTTCAATATCTTTAATTATGATTACAGTAATAATAAAAAGTTATAATAAGTAATAAAGTATAATAACTAATAGTATTCGATAAATTTACTCTACTTGTAAAGATATATTACACTTAAGTTTGTAATACGCAAAGACTTCTTATTGTGTAACTTAATTATGTATTTTCACATAACACGAAATTTGTGGAAAAATCAAAACAGAACTTAAAATACATACAAATTTTTAATGGAAAGAAAAGAATAGTTTTTATTTGAATATGGAATTTGTTAACAATTATTACCAATGGTTGATTCTACTAAGACTTCATTCTCAATATTTTCTTCTTCTAGTAAAGGTTGTTGTGCTGAACTAGTAGAATTTATCGAATCTACATTATTTTCAACACCAATTTGGAAATAGTTACTTAATATCGGTGTCTGCGAAATTACCTTCTCTTCTTTTTTGCTTTTAATTTTGCAATACTTTTATACTGCGCGCCACTCAATTTTTCTCACGATCAACCGCGTGCGCTCGCCAGGCTCGACCAATGGGGGAGCGTCTTCTGATCGTATAGCGGCGCGCGGCTGTCGCGGAGAAAAATTCTGCTTCGTTGCCCAGGAATCCTTCTCGCGGCACCAAGTTTTCAGTCCCGAAGTACTCATTTATCATTTTGACACCTATTAAACTATTTACTTTACTATATTAATTAACTACTATTTATTTTACTATCGAGTTTTAGTCCTGATGTCAAAGTGTTGAATGAGTACTTTTGGAATAGTATCTTGGTGCAGGGAGACAGCCGCCCGCCGCTATACCCAGAAGACGCTCGCTCATTGGCCAAGCCCGTCCGCACACGGTTGATCGTGTGTGATCGGCCACATACGAAAAGTTTTTGTCACGGCCTGGTATATTAATAATACTTCACAAATCACAATATAGCAAGATTTGTTTTGTTATTGTCTTGCAATGTCTTGTATTGTCTTGAATTTCAAGGCAATATCAATACAACATGAATCATAAAAATATCAAGACAATAAGAGTAAAGTATAAAAAATATTGGTCTCATCAATATTTCTTACGTGTAAAGCTGAAACCCAAAGCTTCAAATTCACCTACCCCACGCACCTCGAGTTCTAATACAAAATAGGTCTACATACAAATATAATGTTAGCTTATTTAATTTGCACGCAAATTTGCATTTAATTAACACGTTAATTAATAGACATGGTTAATTTTCTATCTTGTGGTTTAAGGATTATAGTATTGGGTTTAATCCTTCTTTCACCCGTCTTTCTTCAATGTGCTGGCATATTCTAAAAATAATTTTTTTTCGAAAATGTATCATTGTTCCGAAACCGTGCCGCCCCTTGTTCACTTCTTTAAGTGACGTCTATACGCCATGGCGTACTTGGCGTAAACCTTAATCCGCCACTGTGCTAAGGCTCACTTTACCCCAAGCTCGTGACAAAGTAGGCCTTCTCATTTTTTTTCTTGTAAGTGAATTTTAAAATAGTTTCAATTATTTTGCAGTCATTACCCCAAGCTCGTGACAAAGTAGGCCTTCTCATTTTTTTTTCTTGCAAGTGAATTTTAAAATAGTTTCAATTATTTTGCAGTCTTGATGCTTGAAATTTATATTAAGTAAAGTCTATGTTACCTTTTAGTCTATAAAAAATCATTTAATTTTGCGTCTCCAAACCCGTGCAATTGCAATTGTTTGTTAACTATATTTATAAATATAAATGACTTGACACCACGTGCAATAGCTTAAATTATAGCTTTCGGTCCGTAGATTTGAATTATCTACAAACTGTTTTAATGTTGATGCGATTTTTATTAAATATGTAGGTGTTTCATAATAGGTGCGCGAGTTTTTGGAAGTCCGTATTTATAAAACACCTTTGCAAGGGCTTTTTTATTATAATTTTAGCTATTTGCATATTATTTTCTGTATTATGAAGCAATAAATACTACATTTTAATGATATAGCTCGTGCACATATGAAAACTAAGTAAAATAAGCATGTTTATTGAATTTAGCAACATAACCTGTGACTTATAGATTCTATGAGGCACAACCCTAAATAAGATCATTTTGTTGTTATTAAAAACTTTTTAAAAAAGGATGTCAATCTTATGTTGACGTTATTCCTAGTGTATATTAGGCGCATTATTTACGACAGTTATAGCAATTGTAAGTAAAAGCAGTCAAATAAAGTAATATTTACATATTTATTACGTTTCATAATAGGGACATAAATTATGGAACACCCGGACATCGTGCGATTGCACTGTTTCATAATACGTACAATGGATAACTTCAGTAGTTTATTAATATAATTAATTATTAACGTTTAATTTGTATTTTAAAGGCATTATCTGTTCAAGGAAAGTCTTGCCCTTTGACTACTATCAACTCTCTAAATGTGAAATAGTGAAAATTCACTAATTTCTAGTGCATATTCACTAACAGAATTAGTACAAAGTATACAACTAGAAAATAGTGAATAGTCACTAGATGAAATAGTGAAAAACCTTCACTATTTGAATCAGTGTAAATGAACTACTTACTTTAGTGATTATTCACTATTTAAATTAGTGAATCGATATTAATAATAATGAAAGTTCACTATTTAAATTAGTGAAACTTTACTATTTAAATTAGTGGACTTTTATGTGGACTCTTTTATGTGGATGATGACGCAAGATTATAAATAGACATATCTATCAATTATTATATATTACAGGAAACAGGTTATACCTTTTATGTGTGTGTGTGTGTGTGTACTTTAAAATTAAAGTTTTCATGGTAACATTAAAGGTATAACCTTTTTACTGTGATATATGATAATTAATAGATTTGCTAATGTACGTCAATCTGCAATCTAGTACAACTGGACTTTTATTAATCGTAGGTACATTTTGAGTACATATAATATCATTATAGATACCTTCTAAAATCTTGAGCGTTGATCATCAGAAATGAAGTGGCTGAGTTTTCTTCTGAGATCTGCACTACTTAATTGGGCAAACTCCTGAGAAAACTCATTCATTGTCCCATGAAAGATTTAAATTATTTAAAAATCTTAAGATTATAGAATCTGTAACAAATAAAATAATTAAATAATAAAATATTATAGAATTTGAAAAAATCTAGCTGGAGGCATGAAAATTCTTAAATTCAATGCTGTGTTTTTTGTATTATATTATGTAGCTCCCAATTCTCACTCTTAACGGTCGGTACTCTCTTATTATGAAATAGTGAAAATTCACTGTCAAACAGTGAATATTCACTATTTTAAATAGTGAAATAAATTTTCACTACTTGAATCAGTGAGATTTCACTGTCGAAATAGTGAAATTTTAACATTTAGTAAATTTAAAAAATTAAGCTGTTATTTAAGAAATAAATTAAAAATGTGATAAAAACTTCTGCGATGTGGATCGAACTCTTGTCCACAAGGTTTACGGTCCAACGTCTTCACCACTTGCCTACGTAGGTTGCCTGTATAGAGTAAATTGTATACCTCTTATAATGTGCTGCGAATTTAACTGATATAAATGTATTGATACGAAGGTACTTCTGATAATTTTATTATGAAAAATGAATAGTTTTAGGCATTTGTCAAATTCTTACAAAGGAATTATGGATTAGAATCATAATTAAGAGATTATTTGCACCATTTTTATTCGTTCATTAATTATAATTATTTTGTTATTACATAATAAAAATGATACTTAAAGTTCATGAAATAAAAATAATGTCAACTGAAATTAGCTTATGAAATACCAACTCAATCCCTACATTACCGGTTTTTCTACTTATGTATTAACTACCAAACTAGTGCAAAATCACTATTGTTCTAGTAAATACAGTTTTCACTGACAAAATAGTGAAATTTTGACTGTTTCGCCAGTCAAATTATTTTCACTAGCTAAAATAGTGAAAAGTTCACTATTTCAAATTAAGAGAGTACGCTTCCGGACTTTTGGCGGGTTTCACTGTTCGCGGATTTTCTCTCGTAGGAATGCGCGGGATTTTTCTCACTATTTTAATCGTGAAATTTTACATTAGATGAAATAGCGTTTCAGTTTACTAATTCAATTAGTGATTTATTCACTTTTTTAATAGTGAGAAATTTTCAACTTCTGAATTAGTGATATTTTCACTATTTTACAAGTGAGAAATGTGTTCACTAACCGAAATAGTGACAATTTCACTATTTCACATTTAGAGAGAAAAGTTTTAACGTTATACACTCATTCAATTCCAATTTTACAGAAGTATAAAATGCACCCCGAAATCCGTTCCATAATACGTACTTTTACCTTAAAAGGTCTATAGAAGGTGTACCGTCAAGGACCCAGTTCCTGATCAGTTAAGGTACGTCGTCTGCACGTTATTTGTTGTGTCAAAGCGTAAAGATGAGGTATTCATGGAAAATTAAATTTCTAATAACAAATATAACTGTCTTTATCTTTAATATAAAATTGAAAAAATACATAAATAATCAAAATTAAGTTAAATATAAAGCCTCAAAGAAAAATAGCTGTGGGAGCAATTCCTGATCACTTAAGATTTGTATGAGAGTAGTTTCTGATCATATCAAGACCCAATTCCTGATCACATATATTATTGACGTATAAGCATTTTATATGATAAAAAAACTTATTAAGCAATACTAATACAGTAGATATACTAAAATATAACATTTTTTGGTTGTGTGATTATAAATGTGAAACTTAGGCGAGGTAAAAGGGTTCGGTTATTCGTACTCTGTCTACCGCACGATATAGACTCGCGTGCGAACATATATTATAACCTATAAAATGCCCATAGTGTTGTGATTTATTGTCACGTTTTCTGCGACTATTACATGATAAATTATTTACGCGTGGATTAAAACTACTTATAGAATTATGTTATTACAAATATTTGTGTATTTTAAGATTTTTAAACATACATAAAACATGTTATTAATACTGATCAGGAATTCGGTAAACGATAAGAATTTGGACCCTATTTCTAATCACACGTTTTTACAAATACGAATAAACTGTTGAATAACTTAATTACATAACTTTTTCTACGATCTATAACAAAATTTTAAAGAAATGAAAGAAATTTCTTTGCATGCTCACTTGTAGTCATCTGCAGTAAGATGGTGTCAATCATGACGTTGCCAACAACGTTCAACTTTAACATTTTTTATCTTAAAAATGTATTTTACTAGTACTTTTTACAATTCTTTTATATGACTACGAAATAGTTTACTATTACTAATTATTTTTTTAAAACAAATTTTGTATACATTAAAGTCAAAATAGTAATAAATGTAACCAAATGATCAGGAACTGGGTACTGATTAGGAACTAGATCCGTGACAGTATGCAAAATTTTAGATAATGATTTTAATACAAAATTTTCTAGACGTCTTTTTGTTACGGACGCATCGGCGGGCATTAATGTATGTTTTGATTCCACAGGCGCCGCCATTCGTGTCTATTCCAGGCTAAATTGATTTTTAAGTATTCGCTTATATCTTTGAAAGTAATACGGTAACCTGGATATTCTAAACGGTAAATCATATAAAGAGTACATGTACTTTAATTTGCAATGTTTTTTATAACATATTCCCCTTGTACGTATTAAAAAGACGATCGAAAAGCATTAATTTTGGTGGTTTCCTACTATTTCTATGCAAAATGCATAAACTTTGATCGTTATTATCTCATAAATAAATGCGGTAAAAACTCATAAAATTGTAACAGGGTTTATTTTATAACTAAAACAATGTTATACTTGAATATCAAAAAATTATTCCATATTTTACTTTAGTCCCCAACCTCCTTAGTCAGATGTAAGAAACTAGCATTTTTTCGAATAGATTGTATGTATATCTGTAACTGCAGATATTCTGAGCACATATTACAATAATGTGATTGTCTGATTGAATAACTTATTAGACTAATTGAAGTGAACGTTACTCAAAATATAGTGAACATATTTTCACTGATTGTTGCTCAAAGCAGAACATTATCTCCAAAACATATATAAACTTACGAACGTCGAACATAAAAAATCACCTAAGGTAGTTGACCCTGTTCTCGATAGCTTAGTAACAGACTCAACTTATTTCGCTATAAAAAATGCTTTAATTTTAAAAAAATTGAAATTTTTTGTTTTCAACTATTAATTAATATACTTATTTAGCAAATAACTCGAAAAAGACGAATTTTTAACGTAATGTTTACTTCTAAATTCAATAAACCAAAAAATAATCCGAGGGAGCAGTTGTCGATAACCATTTTACGAGTCGGAGCAATTCTCGATAGATGCAAAAGACCCAGTTCTCGATATACCAACAAGCCCATTATTCAGGTTAGGTTCTAGGTTATGTCAAAACTTAATTGAATAACAGACAGATTTTGATTATTATAATTACATAATTATTAATTAAAAGTAGTGCTTAAGTACTTTTAAGCATTGAAATAACATTTAAAGAAAAATTTATTTGTATTTTGTATATATTATCTGACTATCGACAACTGGGTACGTACGAATAATTAAGACGGAGTTGTCGATATATGAATTAAAATAGTTATAAGTAAATAAATCAAAATTTAACTTTTTGATTACGCTTATTTTGTTGAATTTAAAGCTAATCTTGGCTTTATAGTTTTTTAAAACGTTCTATTTATTACAAAAATGTCACTTTAAAGTTTACTGTTTGTTACGGTCGTGATTAAGGAAACGTCGAGAAACTCATCAAATCTGAGAGTGCCAAGAAGTGTGAATTTCTATTTAACAAGTAGCGCTAACTGAGTTTTTATAATTCAAAATATTTATTCAGTGATATATTCTTAATATAGAAATAATTTTCTCGTACCGAAAAATTGCTCAAAATATATCTAAAATCGTATTATTCCTTCGAGTTATCGACAACTGGGTACCTATCGAGAACCGGGTCCACTACCTTACTCGGTTTTATTGCAGGGCTACCTCATGTATCACGTCACTCCCACCGATACCAACAAGTATATACGACTGTATCGACGACTTCTCGGTGCTGTCATCGACCCTCGAACAACTATTTCTTCTGTTGACCAGGGCGGCTAATAACGAGCCTAAACTAAACCCAAAGACGAGTAATGTAAAAGAAAGCTCTCTATGTGATATTTGGGCACAATGCTCCATAATTTTTGTACAATTTTTAAATTATAAAAGTAAATCTTTATTTGTTAGTTGCTTTATTATGTTATATGCAATGCATAATATTATTATACCTTTGTAACGTATTAGTACTGACTTAACGGTTTGTGAAAATGTTGTCACAAATCCATTTAGTATCGATGCATATATACAGACTAGTGATCAATTTTGTGTACAATATTAGATTATTCGAAATATTCTGAAACGCTTCACAGTGTTTGTTGAAGATATTTTTCAAAAAATATTGTCTAATTTACTTTAAAAAAAATACAGTTTCTCATTATATATTTAAAGATTTTTTTATTTATGAATCAGAGATAAATTAAATGAAAAAATAAAATACAATTTTTACTTCGATTATTGGCAAACATACAATGTAATATGCGATCAATTTGTATTATACAGATATATATATAAAATGTATTATGACTTCTATTTCCAAATTTCGTAACATATTTTTGGATATTCTAAAGACTTTTGAATGTCACATTCAAATTTAACATAATATTTATTGTGATAGATCATACATTTTTAAGAAGTTTGTCCACAGAACATATTGCAGGACTCAAAATGAAATTTTTCAATCAAAACTATACATCCCTAATACTCGTTGGTTTTGAAGTCGAAAAATGCAACACCTGCATACGCAGTAGCTGCACATAATAGATATATATATATATATATATATATATATATATATATATATATATATATATATATATATATATATATATATATATATATATATATATATATATATATATATAGCTAAATCCACCGCATCGAAAAATACTCGATCACTCGCGCGCAGTTCCTGCACTAATTTACGACGCACGACGGCGTTCGATTGTACATTATTGTGCGCTTTTCGGCAAAACGATTTCGTGATTATATTGCCGTTTCGTGCTGGCTATCAATTCATATTCACCGGCGAGAGTCTTTATACTTGTGGCGTTTCTCGCTTTCGGTACACTGCACATACATCTCTTTTTGCGATGTGTTCTTATATTACCTACTTGTAAAGGAGGTGACGTCATCTCCATCTGCGAGCGGCTCTGCAGGCGCTCCCAAAAAGATACAGAGATGCGGGAATGGGCGAAATAACGGGGGAGAGGGGAGGGAAACAAAGGTGAGAAAGTATTCATATTATTCGGCCTGATATGAATAATTGATAATGAGATTATTACGAGGATTGCGTAAGTGGGGCATCACTGTTTAAAGGAGTTGGTGTGATGCGCGCGCACACCTTCATAATCGATAGAGTTCAGTAAAGAGATCGGCAGAAAATGCGGTGAATTTGGGATTTAATCAATATCCAGATTAAGTAAATTTTAACTAAATATCTAACTAATAATTTGATATTCATTGAATTTACAGTGACCATTCTTGGCTTGCTTTGCCACACGAGTAGTGTTAGACAAATATGTAATTCAATATTGCCAATCAAATTTAATTGTATTCAATTTATGGCATCTGTCCGACATTCGAATTGGATTGTAAGTGCAGTCTCTTGTGATTTATGCTCTCAATCTATTTCAACAAAGCTGTAATTCTAACCTTGGTATTCGGGAATAGAAGCCGCATAAATAAAATGCAAACGATTACGTCTAATAGTTAATATATCAACTAAAATGTTTTCTAGAACCCCTAACCACTTTCATTTTGTTACAATGACCAACATTTAATATTAGGAAAATGTATAATAGTAGATTTATTTTATTATATAAATATTTATCTTAAGATGTGTTTAAATTTTCATCACAAAAATCTTGCAATTCTTCTTTTATTTTTCTAGTAAAATTTTTTTAAAATGCAACAGGAAAGATATAAAATAGAAACACTTTACACTGTCAAACATAAATTTATTTTATAAAGCGAGAAAACTGTAAAACATTATTGGAAATGGGTGTTAAATAAATGATAATACACAATGTATATTTCAAATAAAATAACTTTCGTTTATTCAAACTCGCACAAGGAAGGAATAACGTCAGTAATGTACGACTGCTCTAGCTAGATGCTTTAGTACGACTAAAAACACTTAACAAAAGTACATAAGAGAATATCGGGGCTGATGCATATAGTTCCCTACTCTTTTCTATATCTCGCATTTCAGTTTATGTCTTTGGGACATTTCTTAGTAAGTTGATTCATTTTTGTACAATCATGTAGTAGTGTATAACTACAGTTACACACATACGTATGCTAAAGCATAGAGATATTCCAAAAAACATGATATCATTTTCAGAGTATGAAATATCTTTATTTAAAAAACTTGAAAAGGAAATAGAACACAATACTTCAACATATAAATAACGCATGGTCAATGCGTCGTGTAGGCGTTATTTCGTCAAACTCGACATAAATCTCTGTTGCATAAACTGCACTTACGCTATCATCTGAAATTTGATAGCACTAGCATGCCTTTCGATTAATCAGAGAGTTACAGTTTCTGCATATAAATTTATCTACGTAGCTCTTTAAAATTTTGATTTATTATGTTGAAATCTCGAATAATGCCACCCACATAGCACTCAATACTTGAATTGTTTATAATTAATTCTTAATAATAATTAATATTTATTGCAAATATCTTTTAATAGAAAGGGCTAAAATTGCCCAAAAAATTTTTGTATCTTAGTTTTATGATCATTAATTAGGGATACAAATTTCACGGTAGTTGATAAATATCCAGAGATTTTGAGTTTTTCACTGTAGACTCTCAATCGGAGTGTAATTGATTGTGTATCAAACCCGATTAGTGATATGGAGTCTTATTTTGTTTGAATACGTTTTAATCGGATATCTTTAACAGGGTACATAAAATAAGGTAAAATGTAATGCATAAAAGAAATTGCTTAAATATTGCTTATGAGAAGCAATTTGTTAAAATGCGCAATACAAAAATTTATATAAAAAGATTAATACTGTCATATTTTGACAAGTATAACTGGAACATCAACGTCAAATTCAATAGAAAATCTCTAAAAAGTCGCACTTCAATTATTTTTATGAAGTATCAATGAATATTCAGTTAATGGTTCGAGTGTCTACTTTACGTTTCAAATGTTAATTTTTGGCTCGATCAGTTAAAATCGTAATGTTAACAAATAATATTTTTATGCGTATCAATTATTTTTTCGATATTCTATCTGACGGACCTAATGGATTTTTTCATGCAAGTTCCCTATTTATTAATTAGACGATATTTTAAATGAATAAATATCTGAATATTCTGTTAACCTGAGGTAAATCTTATTTAAGCGTCAAAAGAGTGTTTTTTTTCGTAGTACGTCTACTACAGAAATATAAAATTTTTCATTTTAGAATCGTTTATTGTGAAACTATTATAAGATGTATATACGGGTAATTATCAAAAAAGTTGGACATCATGTGGTTTATATTCTTAAATGTGCCAAAAAATATATAATATGGCTTTAGTTAATTTTAGAATGTTACAATTCAACATATAGAAGATTCTCTTTTCGTTTAGAATTATTTAGAATAATTATTTCGTTAAGTAGGATAAATCACATTTTAAGAGCATATGAATGCTTTTGTAGTCATCAAAATATTATGTATTAAATCAATTATATTAGTCTAAATATTTTTTCGGAAATCGCATTTTACATTTCAACCCTATAGGACCTTTAGCACCCTTCTCATTGTCAACCTACTTCTCGTATAGACAACGACTTCGCACCAAACGTGTACCAAGACATAAAAAGTACGGTACCTCGAAAACTTTGTCTATTACAATATTCTTCAGGAAATTTATTTGAAAGTGCGACTTATATTGATTGTATTGTACACAATAGTTTTCATAGTTTTACCATTGTAATAATATTACCTAAGATCACGCATAAATAGTCAAAGTGTTTATAGTATTTACTTCTAATAAATAAACTTATAAGAAACTTTATTGAGTCCTATTTACATTCCACTATATAGTTTTCATTATCGTAGATCGAATCCGCGTTGATTCGATAACAGGCTCATATCTTAAGGAACTGCATTAAGATATACGCTGTTTAAACCACATATCACTGTTTGGCGGACGATTTTTTCCTTACTGTGGATTTCGTGGCGATATAATTTGTATATCATAAATAAATCTACTACACAAACCAAAAAACATAGACTCGCGCATGCGCAGTGCGGACTTTTCACCCTCGATATTAGTACGTAGCTTCCTCCAAACTAATCAACTGTTCCGAATGAAACGAACGTTGATTGAATATATTACTTATAATAATTATAATTATCAATTTGTTCATTTTTTGATGAATAAATAGTCCGGAAGGCAGTGACAGTATTGTTGGTTCCATTTCTACAAGAAATTTTCTTTGTTTTATATACCATTTATATACTGTAGTTGCCCAAAATGCTTTTCTGTTTCACTCGGTCCGCGGTACTGTTGCGTGACAGTGCCCAAAACATGTAAAAAATAGTTTGGCAATGGTCTCATTTATACAAGGATAAAACTTTTTCTAATTGATTATTTAATGCATAAATAGTCGAAAAACACATTTCCGTCTCATCGTGTCCACGAACATGTCTTTCTGTCAAGAGCATGTCAAAAAATTAAACTCAATGGTCCCATTTCTACAAGGCTGAAATGTTTTTTGGTGATAGTTTATGTAATAATACTTAAGAAAAGTGCTTTCTGTCTGCATGCCGATGCGGTTGAAACGTGACAGAAACGACGAAAGGTATACCGAGGCGGGCGCCGAATATGACCGCGGTATACGTGCACTCCGTTGGTTATATCGGTTACCAATTTCGTTAAATGATTCCACAAAGCTCTAAGATTTATTCTAGTTAGTATTTATGATAAAGTTGAAAAAAGTTGTCTTCTGTCCGACTCCCATTGCAGAAAAAGTATGACAGAAGCAATAATCGGTGCATCAACGCGCGCGCGAGCGAGTCTTTATTCGCTATAGTGAAATCCGTTGTTTATATCGATCACCAAAACCTTAAAATGATTTCTGCAAAGCCCAAAAAATTTCTTCTCATTAGTACTTATAATAAAGTTGAAAAAACTCCTTCTATCTGGTACATAGTGACGAACAAGCATGACAGAAGCAACGAAATTATCTTAAAGTATAAGTCTAAAAGTATGAAATTATGTTTTTCAGTTGTGTATAAATTGAACAACTCAATTTTATTATTTTGCGTTAACGAAACATTTTAAAGATAAAATATCACTGATATTAATATTAAATATTTATTTCAACATGTGCATGAATCAGACCCTTTATTGTGGGTACCTATAAAGTGGATGGGAAATTGCGCATTTTGATCGTGGATGAGAAAAAACTATAAAGCGTGTTAAAATGAGCCTATCTCCTTCCTAGGAAGAAAATGAACATTTTCCGCTGCAGCTGGAAGTCCCCATCCGCTTTGCATGCATAAAAAAGGGCTTATTCGTAACTAATTAAAAATAGTGCGGTGTGTAACAGGGGGTGAAGGGCTTTTTTAGAAAAGCCAATTCTCCCCCCCCCCCCCCCAGTTGCACAATGTAATATTAGAAACCACGTTTGATACTCGATCGGCATTTTATATAAAATAAACTTAGAGCAATTTGTTCTATAATTTAATTTGTATCCCCTTGAAATATAATACTCATTTGAAAAGTTTAAATGACGGAAAATAGTATATTATGTAACAAAAGAATAATCGACTTTTTAACACACCCCAGCGTAAAGTTAGTACTTCTTCCCCGAAGGTCGGGAAACAAGTGCTACATGAATTCCCTGCCCCCACTCTAGTTCCCCAGCGCTACGCGCATGTGCCCTCGCCTTCGGCTCGGGCACAAACAGTGCGTGGCGCCGGGAATTAGAGTGAGGTTAGGGAGTAAATATGTAGCACTTCTTTCCTTCTTCGACGGTGAATGAGTGCGAACTTTACAGTGGGTATGTTAAGAAATCGTATATTACATGCGTGAATAAAGTGAGCCAGCGATTGCCAGCGTGTGTGCGAACCACACGCAGGCATTTACTGTTTCACTTTATTCCATAGGTGCACAATATACTATTATGCCCGTGTTGTATATAGAACTTTATTCCCGACTTAACTGTGGTCTCTTTATTGACTTGAAAAGTGGGACATTCTTTAAGAACTAGAATTTATTGAAAATTTATATAATAATATGGAAATTAATAGATAAAAAAAGTAACGCCGTTTTGGGGTCCCAGGAAAAGAGTAGATAAGAGGGTATCATATGCTACTTTTGTCCCGATTTTCAGGTCAATAAAGTGGACATTACGGTTAAGTTGGGAATAAATATTATTTTTCCTTAGGTGGCCCGGGCCTAATACTATTATATTAAAGACCCTACTCTCCCCTATATACAATCGTGTTTGTCCGGGTGTTCGTAAAGTTGAAGTTTCTGTAAATGGCATAGAGCGTTTCTTACACATAAGAATTATACACGTAATTATTGTACACAATTTTGCATTGGTCAAATTATATATAGATATATTTGACCAATGCTATACTGTGCACAATAATTACGTGTACAATTCTTATGTGTAAGAAACGCATTGTGCCGTGTAAAGTGATCATTTCTGAGCATAAGGTGATGCTAAAGCCACCTGTCACCGACAAATATGAGGATCCATTTTTCTCATTTCATTTTCAATTTTGAGTAAATATCTCTATGGAAAGTTGTTGTTCTCATCAAAATGAACGACTTTCCATAGAGATATTTTCTTAAAATTAAAAAATGAATGAAAAAAGTGGTTCCTCGTATTTACCAGTGACACGGGGTTTAACATCGCCATAATAGTAGATTATGCAGCAAAGGATTATAGTAAATGGTAAGCTTTATTCCCGTCTTACAGAACTTTATTTTCAACATAACTTTAGCCACTTTATTTACTTGAGAAGTGGGACCATGGAACAATCATTTATTGACAATTTGTATTAATATACCTAGATAGAAATAATTCAGAATTAAAAAGAAAAAAGAGAGAACTATAGAAACGGAAAAGTTACTTTATTCCTGCAAATACAGAAAATAAAAAATAAGGGGAAATTATATGTCACTTTCGTACCGCTTATCAGGTTGAGGTCAAAAACCTACTTTAAAGTTTTGAAAAACGTTTTTTTTAATACGTTTTTCAACAAAGAGTATTGAAATGATCCAAAATTTAAATTATTAGGACCAATAATAATACATTGTGCAACAAGGATAGAAAATCGGATTTTCCTATATATGCGAGGATGATGATTGAGCACCGAAGGCGCCTTCGACTATCATGAGTGCGCAAAATCATCATTCGAGTCTGAAAAACCACTCCTCCCCCTGTTACACACCGCATGTTTTTTAACATGTTCATGTAAGGCCTCTTTTGTGCATGTGAAGCCAATGGAGAACGGATAATACCGAACGTCTATGTGCAGTGGGTAGAAAATATTTTCTCCCCTGTGCGAGAGGGGAGAATAGTACATTGTGCAACTACGGGACAAAATGACGCCGAAGGCGCCCAAGACAAAGACGAGCGCTGAAAATACTTCGTCCGAGTCTGAAATAGCTTTTCTTCCCGTGTTACACACCGTATTATTTTCAACAAAGGCATGATAGAGCCTTTCTTATGCAAGAAAGTTGGGTAGGTGATGGTGTATTTCGAGTCGTGCACAATGCAATTGAAAATTGTTGTATTTTTAATTTTCACTTTTAAGGCCCGGACACTTAAAAAGGAACAGAGAAAAAACACAAGAATAACATTAGCTACTATATCTATAGATATGATGAACTAGACGTTGTTCTCTATGTTTTTTACTATATAGATATAGTAGCTAATGTTATTCTTGTTTTTTCTCTGTTCCTTTTTTAAGTGTCCGTGCCTTTAATCGTACAGTTCAAATATTTGCACTTTTTCTTATTTCGATTTTCATCGAAACTCGCGCATCCGCAGTTACTCACTTGAGACTAGCAGCAAACTTCACACTTACGCGCATAAATGAAGATTAAACCCGAAAAATGGGTCCTGAGCTTATTTCCTACATTTTTTCCCTATTTTTGAGAAGCAGGGAAAATGTTATTTTTCTCGCAAATGTGGAGAAAATTTACTTTTTTCCCGCCAAAGCAGGGAAAATAGTACATTATGTAACAAGGACAAAAAGTCTCAGAGTATTCCCGCGGGCATTAATCACCAGAGGGAATATTAACTTTATTCCCGTGTTACACTCGACGTGGATTAATTCTGATTCGAATGATTTGAAAATTCCATTGTGTAACATGGATATGGTCAATAGTAGGTTAGGTTGGCGGAAGTCACGCTTTGCCGAGGAGTTTCGGATCTCATAAAACGCGCAGTCTCGATGGTGAAGAGCAAGCGAGACGAACAAACCCGAACGGAACCGAAAATTCAAAATTAAAATGCATAATAAATTTATATATTGAATAAATCTTATTTATACACAGTTGTGTATACGGCGTTTTTAATTATTTAAGAAATAAGGGCTAGGTGTGCCCATGGCATACTTTGCCTCGGCGCCTTACTCGTGCACCTTGATTAAAATAGTATATTATGACACTGTTGTGGGAGATGGTTTTCTACCTTGCTCGAGGGTTTTCGCACGAGCGAAGCGAGTGAGAAAATCGAGCAAGGTAGAAAAACACCTCCCACAACAGTCTCATACGATATTTTATAGCACAACAACCTCAAAATCGACAATAAAGTTGGCATTTTGAGCTTAGTGTGCTATAAAGTAAATAATAACAAAGGTATAAATAATTACATAAATAAATTCAATTTTTGGACGAGATTTTTTTATTTGATAAATTTTATATATTTACAAACTTTGCGTAGTTACTGCGTTAAAAATTTTAAACGAAGAAACTATTCACCCGAGGGAATGATCGACTTTACTCTCGTGTTGCATATAATATAAATAAATGCATAGAATATAACTTTATTCACGATTTAACTGTGTAGTCACTTTGTTGGACCCACTCATCCATTGTTAATACAAACTAAAATTTAAATTTTTCTTAATTTTCAAAATTTTTTATAATTTTTATAATTTTTCATAATTTTCAAAAAATGCAAAAAGTGTAATTTTGGTCTCGCTTTTCAGGGAAAAAAGTGGTCATTTTCGTTCAAATGGGCATAAAAACGTTTTAACTACCAGTCTGACAATCATCAACGTCTGTCTCATTATCTGCACCTTTCTTTTCAGTTCCCATAGTCACTTCATTTACTAAAAACAATGTCATGTCAATGTCATAAGTAGAAACGTAACATAATAAATATTATATATAGAAATGTAATAATAATGAAATAAATCGAAATTTATATTATATCTACACTAAACTTGGTTTATAATGTTGTGATTTTATTATATGTAACAATTGAAGGCATCGATTCTAAAACGTCCTTAGCGCCACAGCTCGGGTTGCCGCTATATACAAATTGACGTCATGGTGACCAATTTTTAAATTTGCGGAAATGAATTTTTAAAAATAGCATCGTATAGAGGATAAAAAATGGCAACATTTTATATATATACTTTGTTTGTACAATGTTTAGTATTTGAAAAAAGAAAAATAAAAACGGCAAAATTTTAAATCTTATTTGCACCACGTTTTTTAAACTTAACTCGCTGCAGCTCCGACAAATATGAACGGATCTTGCTTATTTTTTGCATAGACTCGTAAAATAGTCTAGCGCTGCTAATAAACTCATAGATAGTTAAATATTAAATATTTTTCATTCAACAATTTAATTGCAAACCAGTGAGCTACCTTTTATATGGTTAAGTATGTTCAACGAAAAAAAGTATCGAGGGAAGTTTAAGATTCAACTAACTTTCAACGAGACATTTGTTTGTTAACATTTGAAGAAGTTTCTCAGAAAATTACAGATCAATTGGATGAAAAGTGGCAAAGATAGAGCGATTTTGCCAAACTTGCACGCTCCGCGCGAACATTAGCGGGTCTGCGCGATACATGACGCTCGCATCGTATGTCAGTCATATAATGCCGTTTACTTGAAGATTTGCTGTCCTTTTTTTTTAAAAATACATACTTAATCAAATCATACTATTTAATATTGTCGATTTATAGTGTAGAAGTTAAGAAAAATAAGTATCTGATGAAACAATAAGAAATTAAATAAACAAAGCAAAGGCAAAATCAAACGGCAGTTATTCATAAAGTTGTTGAATTTTTAAATCTTTGTACGAAAGTTTCAGAAATTATTGTTAATTCTAAATGTTATATACACTAGATAATAAATGGTTATAATAAAGCGTTCAAATGAAATTCACACACATTAAAAAGAATATTGCAGCGTAAATGAATTGAATAGTAAATTACAATCTTTAAAAATATAAATTTCTGGGAAACATATAAATTTCACAGATTTTTGACATTGTTCAGTAAATTAGAAACTTCAAATAACTAATACTTATATTTATTTATATTTCTACATTAAGATTTATTTACAATTTAGTCGCAATACATACAACGCGTTTCAAAAACATATTACTTTTTTTTTCCTTTTATTGTTTTTGTTTTCTTTACTTTTTTATTAATTTTTAATTCTAATTTTTGCTTTTGTTCGTCGCTTACTTTTCTTCTTTTTGTTGAGACAACTTCCGTTTTTCGAACTTTTTTGTTACCATGTTCTTCTTTCACATTCTTTGTTTTACTGACAACAGTTTTAATAGAAGTTGTTTTTAAAAATTTTTGACCAAAATGTTGCCCATTAGTAGTACAAAATTGCAATAAATGTTTAAAATCCTTTTCTTTTTCTTTCGTTATTCCTACCTTTTTAGCTAATGATACTTTCGACAAATCTACTTCACTGCTGTTTCTTAGTTTAATTGTAATTGGATTGCCATCATAATCGTAATACAAATCAATTTGTCCGTTAGGAAAATATACAATTCTAACAACTTTGCTTATTTTAATTACATTTTTCTGCAAGTCTTCGTCTTTCGCAAACAGTTTTTCATAATCTTTTACTTCGCACTGTGAAATAGCAACCATTTCGAATGGAGGATTTCTAGAAATTTTTATTAGTTGCACATAATCATTTTCTGTTTCAATTCTTTCTTGCTTTTTTTTCTTACTACCATACAAACCGAAATTTCGGTCATACTGGCAGTAGGAATGCCCTCTAACAGGAAATAAATGTTGGATTTCTAATTGCAATTTGTAAGATAAAAATGAAAAGAATTTCAAATTAATGTAATTTCGATTTTGACCTCCTGCAGCAACAGAAAATAAAAATATTTTATCGAAGACGTTTAGTTGTAGTTCTTTCCTTATCGCATACTCAACCATATTACATACGCTATTGGCGCCCTTTTTTAAAATCCCTTCAAGGCAATGGCAAGTTTTGACCAAAGTCAAATTCACATTTTAGTACATTTACAGTGGACAACATTGAATTTTTTAAGTTATTATACTTTTCAACTTGCACGATATGTTCAAAATACTCATTTTCTCGTCCTTTGTTAGTTTCATAAGTAAAACAAAGATCACATACATCAGTACGTGGCAAACCAATAGAGAAATTCACAAAATGATTAAAATAATTAAAATATGTTGTTTTATCAATAGGAATAGCTTCACTCCCTGTTACAGCTGCATAAAAATCCAAAAAGGAAAAATAGAGTGAATGTAATGTTAGCGATGTATCAAAAAAGTAGTAAAGCTTTGAGCTTTCTCTAGTATAATGTGACTCAGAATGCGGAAGGCTTTTACAATGTTACAGAATTAAAGTTTTGACATCTTCAGTTAGCTTTACCTTGTGATTATCTTGTTTTCCTCTATTATCAGACATCGTTTTGCCACTTACTATTTTTTCTTGAACCGTTTTTATTCTTCGTTCTCCAATTTGGAAAATACTACAAACAAACTTTCGACTAATATCGATACTAGTGCTTTTGTAGTAACAATGAAATTGCCACTGTAAACGTTTTAATTCTTGTGTCGATTCTTTTCTTACAATCATATTTTCTAATATTGTATTCTGTACTTGAAAATCTCCACTGCGCCAAAATTTATGAAACATACTTTTTTGCCATTCATGATCTACTTTTAAAAAACACTTTTTAGGACAACAATTTTTGATTTCTGTGAACGTCTTTTCAAGCACTTTCTTTTCACTAACTGATTCATATTCTAATCCCTATATAAAAGACGTTTGGAAATCATCATTTTATATATACGTATTAATGAAAAAATTTATTTTACAAAATTGATTACAGCTTCATTTTAAATGATTTGAAAATAGTGCATTTTGACACGGGTGTGGAAGTTGATTAACGCATGGGATGCATAAGTAATTAAAATAATTAACCTCAAATTGTTTATTTACATAATATTTCACAACAGCATAAAAATTTAGAGAGTTCTTCGTTTTAATTAATTTCGAGTTTTATATACATGTCATTCAATCATATTTGCAACAGAAATTCTTTTTTATAACACGTCTTACGATATTTTACTTACCTTATTTTTACAACTTTTATTAATAGTTTTTTTCCATGCATGCTCATTTCTAATTCTTTTACGTCCTATATTGATCGACATTATGCTTATAATTTATTTAGCAAGTAAAACGTTTTTTAAAAAGATTAAAGAATTAACAAATTTGTGAATAAATGCAGCTTGTAAACGAACAAGAAAATCAGTGTGATTTCAATGCGAAACGAGTTCGACTTTGTTTTGTTTATTTCAGGATAACTTTTATCATGTTTCTTAAATTATTTCTTATTCTATGACTGATATACACTGAGCGTCATGTATCGCGCAGACCCGCTAATGTTCGCGCGCATCGTGCAAGTTTGGCTAAATCGCTCTATCTTTGCCACTTTTCATCCAATTCATCTGAAATTTTCTGAGAAACTTCTTCAAATGTTAACAAACAAATGTCTCGTTGAAAGTTAGTTGAGTCTTAAACTTCCCTCGATACTTTTTTTCGTTGAACATACTTAACCATATAAAAGGTAGCTCACTGGTTTGCAATTAAATTGTTGAATGAAAAATATTTAATATTTAACTATCTATGAGTTTATTAGCAGCGCTAGACTATTTTACGAGTCTATGCAAAAAATAAGCAAGATCCGTTCATATTTGTCGGAGCTGCAGCGAGCTAAGTTTAAAAAACGTGGTGCAAATAAGATTTAAAATTTTGCCGTTTTTATTTTTTTTTTCAAACACTAAACATTGTACAAACAAAGTATATATATAAAAAGTTGCCATTTTTGATCCTCTGCACGATACTATTTTTTAAAATTTATTTCCGTAAAATTGCAAATTTTGGTCACCATGACGTCAATTTTGATATAACGGCAGCCGGGCCGAGCGCTAAGGACGTTTTAGAATCGATGCCTTCAATTATGAACATTATATTACTCTTATCTTTCAAATTTATAAATAGGGAGAAAATAGAAGAAAAGAGAAATTATTGTAATGTTATCCTGCAACACTGACACACAATGATTTTCTTCTACTTTATTAAATAATAACTTTTATTTCAACAAAGTAATGTTTATTTTAACGTAATCGTATATTTATAAAGTCACATGCACAGAGAAAAGAATAACAATTAAATGGCATTTCATTAACTATCCATTATATATCCATCCAAATATTTTTAATTGTCTTTTTAATTTTACGGAATTGAAAAATATAATAAAGGAATTTTGATTTTTCGAGATCATCACCGTGGCCATCCCCTTTAAAGATCTGAAAACTAAGTAGCTTTTCGCGCATATAATATTTTGATTTTGTAAGAAAATTTGAATTAACGAACATTGTATTTTTGCTATATATAAGTAATTATGGAAATAGAAAACAAAACATGGATAGTCATTACAAAATTTATGACAATTATTAGTTTATAACAATAAAAATATATCCATTCAGACTGTTCGGAAAGATAGTTTTTTGTGTACAAGAGAATTATAGTAACCAAGCTATTATCATAGATATCTAATTAGAGTGTTTCGATCATTATCACTGAGAATACGCTTGTGATACGCGTGAATGGATCGTTTACTTAGATAAGCTCCATTATGATAATGATAATCATTAAGGAGGTTGTATGCGTAGATATGTCATAAAAAACAAACATTTTTTACTACAATTTAATCTTACATAATGATATGAAAGTCAATATATTATGAAATGAGGGGTTTTTGTCAAACTAAAAATATTTTTTATCGAAATTCCGTTATTGTAAAATTAGATATCGTCAAATTTAGACTTTAAAAAATAAACAGTTAACAAAACAGTGGAAACTTTTTTATTTGTTATTCGATTTTATTTTTGAAGGTCTCATTTTGTTCATTGACAGATTTCATTGGGATTTACCCATATAAAAATTAAATAATTTTGAATAACATACATAGTTACAGCCTATAGTTTAAAAGTCTATACACGTGTTTTTGTAAGTTTGAGCGCGTACAAGTATAAACTATAGGTTGTAACTTTGCAGGGTACTCGATGTTATTTAATTTTTACATGGGTAAGTCCCAATGAAATCTTTCAAGGAACAAAAGGAGACCTTCAAAATTAAAATCGGATAACAAATAAAAAAGTCTCCACTGTTTTGTCAACTTTTCTTTTGTTAAAGTCTAAATTTGACGATATCTAATTTTACAATAACCGAATTTCGATAAAAAAAAATTTTTTAGCTTGACAAAAACCTTTTATTTTATAATATATTAACTTTCATATCATTATGTGAGATTAAGTTGTAGTAAAAAATGTTTGTTTTTATGACATATATCTATGCATACAACCTCCTTTAAGTTTATCACTTGTTATTTTAATATTGTAATTTGAGTCAATCAACATTTCTAGTTATGTTTAGCATGTCGCTGTTAATTGCAGTTATTAGATGAAACAAAATAAAAATTTTATTGATGGAATAATTACAGGAATAAAATAATAGTAAAATAGACAACATTCATTCATTAAAATAAATTATCATTTTAATTTAAATAGTGCTATAACAACATAAATTTATCTTTAAGAAACATTCGTAACAGTTACTATTACATTAATCTACCTTTAAATTTACGTATCTATCGTCATTGTCATTATCCACGTAATGTTATGCGGGCTAATATCCGGCAAAATGCTCGAACCACCGTCATTCTTAACCGTGTGTAGATCGAATTCCGCGAGCTTGACGAATCCCGCTCCTAGAGCGACCTTTTTCGCAGCCAGCAATGTAAAACAACCGTGCACCAGGTCGAAGCCACGTGTCCTGGCCCACTCAACGCTCTCTCTAAGTAGAACCTTAGCCAATCCCTTGCCCCGATGACTTTTGTGCACAGTCATGAGCCGTAGTTTCATCGTCTTCTTAGCTTCTGGAAACCTTTGTCTCATGTTGTCCTCGACGTCGAGCCGCTTGAAGATCGCGTCCAGCTCATCCAGAATCTTCGGCTCCTCGTCCTCGGGCAGCTGTTCGACGCTGCTACAGGGCTTTGAATTATCCGTGGGCACGAAGAGTACCACGCCGACGATTTCGTTGGTGTCTTTGTGCACAAGCACGAGGCTCGGCGATGCGAATACGAATCTCTTCCACTTTTCGGCTATGAGATTCTCGTCTGCCTCGGTGATTCTGTCTCGGTTCTTGGCGAGGAAGCCCTGGATGATGACGGCATCGGGGAAGTGATGATCTTGTAGCAAGGAGAATATTGAAGCTGCCTCGGGCTTCTCGGCTTCGCGTATTATATAATCTTCGATTGTCATTTTAACTCGATTTACGACGAATCTATGAGCACATGTTTTCAGTTGAATATATGATTTTTCAAGCTGCTTATTCGATATCGACCTTAACTTCCATATAAATAAATAAGTAAATCAATTTTACTATATCTTTGCGAATAAACAATTATTTTCATTTCTTCAATGTTTGCTCTAGGTTATAAAGCAAATTTAAACTTACAATTATTGGAGACGTAATTAATTAGAAATTAGTTAATGTCAAAAAAATATGTATGAATAGATGGAAAACAATAACAAATTTTATTTATATTAAAATAACTTGAAACAAAATCTCACCACACTTATTAACGTATTGATGCACAAGAATTGACAAAAGCACGTGTTCTGTAGAGCGGAGATATCGTTCATCACTAACGCTATGCCTTCTGCGTAAAGCAGACAATCCAGCAGAAGCAGATAAAGGTCGGTTTGCATGATGCGAACGGCGAGTAATACTGCCGCGCACGCAGGGCTGCCGTTATGTAGGAGAAGGTAGATCTGTATCACAGGTTTCGCTGGTAGGCGGATGTTTGCTATCAATACCCGGTGTGCGCTTGAAAGTTTCAGCGAAAATCGTCGAATAAATTTTTATTTATGGCCATTTATCAAAATTTAAGAATTATCAAATTTCGTTTTTTTTAATGTTATCAATTCAGGAATGGTTTCTGATATGCGAAATTGTCATACAATAAAATAGTCGTAAAATTCTTCATTTTAGGAGAGTAAACGATGTTTTATGAATCGCTTTTCAGTTGTTATACTGTGTGACAACATTTCTTCTTTCAACATTTATTACTCGAAAACTATACGATAAACGTCAGTGAAATTTTAACTGAATACTTATTTCAGATACAGATATATTCCTGTAAATTTCTAGATGATAAGACGGTTAGTTTTTTGAGAAAAAAATAAAATGTCAAATAAATTATTTTTTTGGACGATAACTTGAGTAATACTTGAAGTAATGCCTTGAAAATCTCAGAGAATATTTCTTCGGTGTCAGGTTATTGGCTGAATATCATTGAGCCGTTTTGGTTTATAATCTTCTGAGAAATTCATATTAGAGATTATTCAATTTAAACAATGCATTTTACCCTGTGTATCACGACATCTCTAAGCTTTATCGTTGTGCTTTTTTTTGTAGATATTAAGTATTATTATATATGAGATTTACTATTCTATACTACTAGCCAACTTTAGGCATCATATTACACGAAAAAATCCAAAGATAATGTTATATTAAAAATATTATTATTTTATAATTTTTTAAAAATGATTTAATAATAACATAATTTATTTTTGCAATACTGAATCTGTATCTATTTATAATATAGCATAGAAAAATCATAATTTTAATACTATTTTAATGGTAGAATTTATAAACTAGTATATGTTAAATAGTAGTAAAATTTTTAAATTGGTGACTTTAAAATATGATGCGTTTTGTGTCGTATGCATTTTTTTTAAATGAAAGAAAAATAAACATTAATTCAATCTTTTATAGGTATAAATTTCATTTGAATTTATAGATAAAAATAGATTTTAGAATCAATGACATATCACCGAATAAAGACCCTGATATACGATATTTACGATAATATGTTTATTGAAGAATATTCATTTTTCAGTAGGGCACAAATCACTAAATGAAAATAGACAGACAGGAAAATAATCATGATGGGTGGTACTGCACAGCTCTTCCTTATTTATATAATAATTTCAATTAAATTCTCTTTGAGACAGCATAGTGCCTAAGCAGTTGGCAACGTTTTTTACTAAAATTACAAAACTATAGGTAATAATCTTTACAGATTTTCTTAAATTTTCTTAATTATTAATATAAGAATAGTAATTAATATGGAGGATTTTAAAAAAATAATTTTCAGAAGAATAGATACACAAATTTATTCAGATTTACAAATACCTTAAAACAACTATGTAATCAATTATTATTAATGGGATATGTATTTAGTCAAGAAAAGTAGTAACAAATGTTTCAACATTGATGATAAACAATTAGTGATTTTATCAATAACTTTACCAGTGATTATGGCTTACAATTATTCCCTATTAATTAAAAATAAATTAAAATAAATTTTTTTAAATATTTTTTTCAGTTTTTTTGGTATTTTTAAATTTTGCGGTAGGTGATTGCCACCTTTGAGACCCCTAACCTACGCTATAGCAGAGTGGCAGATCCACTCCTCGGGCGATCGGCAAAGTTAAGCATTGTTATGCGCGGTTAGTACTTGGATGGGTGGCCGCTAGGGAACCTCGTGACTAATACAAATATACCAACCATCCTAAAGCAGATTTCATCCCGAAACAAGTTTTCCCTACTCCACAGGTATAACCCTGGGCAAATACGGGATGTGATTAGGTTTAATAATATAAAGGTATGATAAACTAACTATGAGACACTTGCTATGCCAAGAGCTGCATAACAACCAAAAATAATTTAGAAGAGAAACAAAGACCCTATTCAAAATTTACGATTGTAAAAGATAAGTAATTTTATGCTCTTTTTAATGAATCGACAATAGATTTATCATAATATTTCTAATATACAAAAAAATCAGTAAAGTTGAAACTCAATACATAACCTTAAATATCTTGAAATATAAAGGTCGTTGTGATATTGGCAAATAACTCGTTCAAGAGAAAATAAAAAGCTACGGTTTTGGAAAGTTTCAGATTACATGCTGCCAATTTACTCCAATATTCGCAGCTGAATAAAAATATTGGCACTGAGATTTATGAAAGAGGTATCAATTGTATAGTAATTTTAATCGTTTATATTACATATATATTATATTAATTTCTTATCATGCAGAATATCATATTATTAATGATGGTTTCTACAAAATATCTAAGTTATTATAAAGCGAATTCGCACGCGAGCACGCACATTTACGCATACATGCATACGCACACACACACATATTATAAACATTTATATAAAGTATAGATGACATATATCGTTAGATGTATAGGTATTAGTTATTATATTATATTATAATGTTCAACGTTATTTTTAACGTTTAGTTGAACATAAGATTTTTCATTATTTCATTAATTCCGGTATTTTATGGTTCCAATAATTATAAAAAAAATATATGTATTATGTAAAAAAGTGAGAGTTGGCACGTGAAGCGCACAGGGAAGCAGAGCCCCCGAGTCTATATCTTCCTATAATATATTATTGATAATGTGTTTTTAGTACTCAGCCCCGCCACCCTCCTCCACCCCGCCACCGCCCCTCCATCATCCCCTCCACAGTCCCACCATCACTCCTTCCACTTAATTAACTTAATACTTAACCCTCCTGCGCAGAAGTTTATTTTCGTGTATATGGACTAGATCGAATGTAAGTCTGCAACAATATTTTCTGCAAATTCGTAACATTTTCTAAATAATAGCTATACTATTTAGCTTCAATTTGAGAGGTTGTAGATGTCCCAACAAAGTAAAGATTTAAATTTGTGATACAAAATGTATACAAAACGACGTGCGGTTTGGGCGAGTATACTCGGCTCTCTGCGCAGGGGGGTTAATACTCGTACATATTTTACATTTTCTATTGGTTCCAAGGATGATGATTTCGCTTCCCATGTCATTAATTTAATGGTAGTTTTTAATGCTTGTACGTAAATCTTCCATAAAATTCAATATTTACCCAATTTTCCTCATAAATATCGCAATCGATTAGAATACCTCGCTTCAGTTGTAGGTCCTGAATAATAGATATCAATAAATATAAATAACTGTAGCTTTCAAAAATATTTTTTAAGATATAAAAAATGTTATTTTATAATTAATACATAAAAAGTAGTAGTTATTTAAGATTAAGCGACACTGTCGACTTTTTATAAACTGATACATAAACTGTTATAAATAATTATAAACAGTTATAATTTTTCTTTTTAATTTTTCCTTTTCACCGCAAAGAAGGAAATATTACATCGTGCAAAAAAATTTATAACTATTTATAACTGTTTAGAATTATAATTTACTTCGTATAACTATTTAGAATTTTAATATCTTCTTTCAAATTCTGAGCTATATATAAAATTTTTCATGTGCCCAAATTCCACGTATTGAAAAAATGATAATAACAGTTATACATTTTTTTATGTGCCTATACTTCACGCATCGAAAAAATTGAAAAAAAATTATAACTGTTAAAAATTTTTATCGACTAATAATTGCAGTTCATATTCCATAATAACTATTATAAAAGTCTCAATTCCGGCCTTTATAAACTATTATAAATAGTTTTAAATAGTTTCTATCTATTATTTTCTTTCATAACTAGTTATATACAGTTATTCATACAAGAATATTTCCGTCTGGGTTAGAATAAAAAAAAATACACAGTAATTTTAAACACTTGTTCGACATGCATTGATACTAAAACAGTTTATAATAATAATAAATAATCACAATATTAAAAATTTTCATCTTGCAGTTGTAAAATAAACAATAATCGTTTTTACTTACAGCAAAGTGTAGAGGCTCTTAGTGCGCATTTATAGTATGGCACGCAGTAGACTCTCAACAATATATATAAATATAATTTTCCATAAGTAGCAGATGATGCAACTAGAATACGAGTACTAGACGCACCTAGATACAACCTTGTTGCTTCACCATAAGTGAGAATCTACATAAGTGCAATCCCGTGCTGTCCTGTGCTATATTGTGCTATTCGATTTTAGAACGGAGAAGTCTATCTACATCTAATATATACGAGGTCTGTCCCAAAAGTATCCGACCTACCTCGATTTCTCGGCGCTTGATTTATTCTTCGTCATCCGGGGGGTGGCATCCTTCAAAGTAGTCCCCATTTGATTGAACAAGACGCTCATATCGATGTTTCCACTTATTAAAGCACTCTTGAAAGTCAGACTTCGGAATCGCCTTTAGTGCATTCGTCGCATTAGTTTCAACAGTCTGTTTATTGTCGAATCGATGTCCTTTAAGCGGCATTTTCAATCGAGGAAACAGCCAAAAGTCGCAGGGAGCTATATCAGGACTGTATGGAGGCTGGCGGAGCTGCGCAACACTGGGTTTCAATAAATACTGCTGCACAAGGTTTGATGCGTGCGCTGGAGCATTGTCGGGATGAAGAAGCCAGTCACCGGTTTCCCAAATTCTCGGTTAAAATTCGCCAAACAGTACTTTTTGGTATTCCAAGTTCATCTTCCAGTTCTCTCACAGTCAAACGACGATCTTGTTCAACTGCGACACGCACACGCTCGACATTATCCGACGGTGTTCCCGTCGAAGGTCGACCAGAACGAGGATCACTGTCAACAGATGTGCGGCCACTTTTGAACCGCCTATACCACTCTTTTATTTGTGTTTTGCCCATACACTCAGCAAAATTTTATGCAAATTCGCTGTTCGGTTCGTTCTGCCATTTTTAGCAATAAGCAAATTGCGACGAACGCAAAAAAGTCGTTGTAACCAAATACACGCTGCGCGGAAACTAAGACGTTTCATCGGTATCTCAGGCTACTGACGAGAAGGTTAGGAGTTGCTGGTGACGTTCGTACCCTCCAGAGGTCGCCTGAGTCTCTCCGCGCGAAGATATAAACGTAGGTCGGATACTTTTGGGACAGACCTCGTATATGGTCATTCAATTAATATTTCATAACTATCATTTAGATTATTTAATAAACGAACAATTTTGATGAAAGAACAAAACAGAAAATATCTGTGGTCTTTGAATTAATATTTTAAAAGTATTATTTAATTATTTAATAAATTAAAGATTTTAATAAAATATTGAAACAAAATCGTTATCAGTAAGGTAATGAAAAAATGTGAATATATGATAAGGTAAATGTACCAATGCTCGGACGCTTAAGGCCAGGTTACTCCAAAAAACGTGATTTTTTTCAATAAATTTTATTCATAGTACAAAACATGTTGAGTAATCAATTTTTTTTACATATGAAAGCACATATATTAAATTACTTGAAAAAAATTTTTTTTTTGTTCAAAATGGCGGTTTTGAAAATGGCTGCTGAAACTCGTCTGATTAGTAGATGGATGACATCATTTCTTGGAAACGAATTATCTGAAAGCAAAAAACAAAACGGTTTCATGTTCTGTATCGAATTGGCTATGGCCTCAAACAGAATGAAACATTTTCAATGAAAAAAAACAAAATGGTGGACTTTTGAAAATAAACAATTCTGCTACCTGCGAGAGCCATTTGTGTGTAAAATAACATATCCAAATTTCAGCCCGATCAGTTGGATAGATATTTTGCTAGTCCCATGACCGTTTGTGAAAATTATGTTTTGAGAAAAACGCGTTTAAAGCTTACAAAACAGAATTTTCATAAAAAATGTGTACTTACACTGATCTTCTATGCCTGGTGCGTACAGTAAACCTTCAGTTTCTTCATAGGCGTCATTTTCAGCAATTTTTTGTGACCAGAGAGCAGCCCTTGCCTTCTTAGCAGCCTCCGATGTGCTTTGCTCTGAGCGCGTTACCCGGTGTTCGTCGTACTTCTCAGTGTACGCATAGGCATTCTGATAGAGTTGAGCACCGAAAACCTCTATAATCTTAAGAATTGGTGAATATGTCCATACGGCAATTTCAAGCGTCCTTTTTCCAACAAAATCGTGTTTTGGAGCCAAATTCCAGATGCAGCTGTTGAACGACTCATTATTGTTTTGCGTATTTTTTCCCAAGCACCTTTGTAAATGATCATTGGATGATACGAGGGTAGTTCAATAAGTCTTTAGAATAAAGTATAAAAACAATTTTTTTTAGGTAAATTTTATTTATTTTTTCAACATAATCTCCTTGGAGCTCTATACACTTGGTCAATCGCTTTTTAAGTTTTTTTAATCCTTCAGAAAAGTGCGTTTTCGGAAGTTCCTCAAAATAAGCACTTACAGAGGCAATGACGTCTTCGTTGTCCGTAAATCTCTGTCCACCGAGCCATTTTTTCAAGTTTGGAAATAAGAAAAAGTCACTGGGGGCTAAATCTGGTGAATACGGTGGGTGTTCGACCAATTCGAATTTTAGTTCTTCAATTTTAGCCATTGAAACGAAGCATGTGTGAACTCGGGCGTTGTCGTGATGAAAGAGAATTTTTTTTCTCGCCAAATGTGGTCGTTTTTTTTAAATTTCTTCTTTCAGCTGCTCTAATAATGATGCATAATACTCACCAGTAATTGTTTTACCCTTTTCCAAGTAGTCAATAAGTATAATTCCACGTGCATCCCAAAAAACTGTAGCCATAACCTTACCAGCTGACTTTACGGTCTTTGCCTTCTTTGGAGCTGGTTCGCCTGTGGAAATCCACTGTTTGGATTGTTCCTTTGTCTCAGGAGTGTAGTGGTGTATCCATGTTTCATCCACAGTCACAAATCGACGAAAAAATTCCTCAGGATTCCGACTTATGCGCGCCAAAAGAGCCTCAGAGGCGACCACTCTATTGCGTTTATTCTCAGCTGAGAGCAAACGCGGCACCCATCTTGCCGATAGCTTTTTCATGCCTAATTTTTCATGTAGAATTGAAACAACTGCACCTATAGATATCCTTGTGGCCTCAGCTAACTCACGCACTTTTAATCTTCTATCCTTCAACACCATATCGTGGATTTTATTGATGATTTCGGGAGTAGTTGCTTCTACGGGCCTTCCTGAACGTGGTTCGTCACTTATTGATGTACGACCACGCTTAAATTCATTTACCCAGTTATAAACCGTTGCTAAGGCAGGGGCAGATGTGCCATGAACTGAGTCCAATTCATTTTTTATCTCATATGGAGTTAAACCCTTTAAATGAAAATGTTTAATTACCGCTCTGAACTCGTTTTTTTCCATTTTTCTTAACAAGCAATTTTTTTTTTCAATTGGTTATAAAAACACGTAAACTCAGAAGATGTGGACTGTGACTGCACCATATATCTAGTCGGGAGTGGTGCTGACTGAAAACAGATGATTTGGAGCGATTCGCGCGCCATCTGTTGGTCATTCTAAAGACTTATTGAACTACGTAATTCGTTTTTCTCAAGCGCAGGCTGGCCATTGTAACGATCAGCTTCCAATACATTTTTAAAAGTCTTAGAATAACCATCACCTATATACCTCCTGTACTTTACTTTAAACCATTCCCAGGATCGTTTAAACATTTCAATTACGCCGTCCACCTCCATTTTACCGGAACTTACTTCATGATTAGCTTCGCATTGCTCAGCGTGATTTTCATACCATTCTAAGTATTCGTCCGATTCTTACCGACCAATCCATTGCTCGCATGCTTTACACACTTTTGATTAAACAATTAAATCTATAATCTTATTAGAATATTTTCCAATTAAAGAAACTACTCCCAACAGTGATGAAAATCCACGTCTGGCCCATGATCCATCACCAGAAACGGTGATTTCATTTTCGGTGTGGCCTTTTTCGCCAATCAATTTTTTTTCCGCAGCTGCTTTTTTAAAAACACGCTCAGCAACTGACTTTGAACCAATATAAATTTATTCAACTACATCATAATAACCACATTTACTTCTGCCATTACTTAACTCCATCAATGAAGAAAACACATTTATACCAGCCATTCCAATGCCAAGTAGACGCATAACAAACACGAAACGTCTATTGATCTCGTAAGCATTATTTATCATTGGGCACGAATTTATTCCAAACTCTTGACACGAGCACTTTATAGACAATTTAAAACCTAATCCTCGTGGCGACTTTTGTAAAAATTTAACGTCACTATTGCACAATTTACACTTTAAAATGGACTGTAACGCTGTAAATACTAAAGAAAAACACACAATGCTATAACTCAATCCCTTATCTACCGTTACTTCAAAGTCACTTTTATCTTTCAATATTTCGGCTGATGTACTAACAAACTCTGTGTCTGTTTTAGTAGTGTGCTGATTTCCTCGGAAACTCCTTTTTTTCGCATTTTATCCGGGAAATCTTGTGGAGTTTCTAGAGCCTTTTCGATCCATTCGACGCGCTTCTATTTTTGCGCGCTTGATGTTTACGCATAGAGAATCAGCCGTGTACTGCTGTTTTCGCTCCGAAAGTCAGTGAACCTTTGCTCCAAAAATTTGTTTCCGCTATTCTACATATACACAAGTATATACTACACAATAAATGACGGTTAGAAATTTTACGCGCAGATATGAAAAGACCGAAGACAACAATACAAAGGTAGGAGCTGTATACTGGCGTGCAGCTGACAAAGTACGCTTACGGCGCGCCTTCGACTATAGGCTATAACTTCGCTAATACTTTGAATTTCGGTCTGAAATTTTTACAGTATAGTCTCAATATATTTTCCTTTCAAAATATGTAAAAAAATCGATTTTTTTAAACCGTCACACAGGACTAACCTCTTTTGCGGACTCTCATTAAACGAGCCCTTACCTCGCGAAGTATGTTTTAAAAAGATAATTCTTTGTAATACATTTTTCTAATTAATCATCTTCCTTACCGTAACTCAAAAACACGCAATGTTTATCTATTGGTTATAATGATATTGTTGTACAATAAATCATACTACTATAATAACTATACTACAATTATAGTCTGTAGTGTATAAATCAAATAACATTTGGATACAATTGGTAAAGTATACCTAATTTTTTAGATTTTTGCGAAGATACAAAAAAAACAAACTCTTTCTCTACATACAATGGTAAAATTGTGTTTTTACATTATATTGAGCTTCTTCCATCATTGATAACTTATAAATACATTTTGTTAACATCAATAATTTATTTTATTTTATTTATTATCAATCGGCAAAACTACCCTTTGTATATGTTAAAAATATGTTAAGAACATTAAAGTTTTTACAAAAATTTCACTTTACAGTTAAATGTTCTAATTTTTTTCTCTATTTATTTTTTAAATTTTGGAAAAAATTTTATTGATATTTTATTTTGGTTTTATAAATATATGTTTACACCGATTCAAAAATAGGTATAATTACACCCGCTTTAGAGGAATAAAGAAAACGTGAAAACAAAACATATATGACAAAAAGTACGGTGTGTACCTTGGGTGAAAAGTCTCGTTTGCTCTTGTGTGATTGCAGTACTCGTCTTTGGCTCGCAATACGCACTCGCCTTCGGCTCATGCTTGTTCGCCTCGACACTATAAACCACACGCGGGCAAAAGAGGCTACTTTCATCCTAAGTACACAATATACTATTTAATTAAATAATACATACATTAATGGAAGTCCCCTTCATTCAGTGGGTAAGGCGCTTGCCTACGGAAACAAGACCGCTTTAGGGTCGTGAATTCGAACCTAGTAAGAACTCGAGTTTTTTTCACTTGATTTTTCTGTGGAATTCGTACCCAGGTAACCTACTTAAAATTATAAAATACCAGAAATGTCCAAAAATTCTCAAATGACCATCCTTGAAGAGGTTCGATGAGTATCTTCAGGTGGATTCATGGTTATCGATGTCATTCCTCGAGAACTGACAGCGATAAGGCAGAGAATGATAGTTCGGATGTATATGATCTGTGGCATGGGTGTATCCGAAATTGAACTCTTCTGCCCGGTTGTGCTTGATATAGACGTATGAACTCATTGCCGGGTGTCTGAGACGCTAGTAATCAGAGAAAATGGGTTTTGCTCGACGGCATTGCACAACTGGAGTTACTAAAAGTTGGGTTTATAAACAGGACATCCACACAGAGGTGGTAGATGTCCCACGTAAGTAGGTGTAATATTATATTACTCGCCAAGGGAGTAAAGTAGGCTATTGACGCCCCCGAGCAAAACGAGGACAGCAAACTCGCAGGCGCCAATAGCCCTCATTGCTCCCGAATGCAGCATACAAATTTTTCTCATACCCGGCGGAAAGTTATTAGTGTTTCATCCTCGAGATGTTTCGACCCTGAGATCGTCACATAACCTCTCTTCTAGAAACTGCGACGTGGATGTTCGTCTCTACGTTTGCTCCCGACTAATGCCGCCTGTGTAATTTTCAGCCCGGGCGAAGCGAGGGCAGCATCATGCAGGCAGCGTTAGCCGGGAGGAAAAGTAGAGAGACGCGCATGTACCTACGTGGCAGTTTCTAGGCATGAGAGAATGTGGCGTTTTATTCCCTGACAACGGAGAATAAGCACAATATTTTAATACATACATTAATGGTATATCATTTATAAATAAATTAGTAAACATTTGATAATTAAGTCATAAAGAAGTAAGTTATCGTTTAAATATTAACTGTAAGTAGGTAGGTAATAAGATTAATATATAAGAAGACTATTTTGTAATTCTTTTAAGAATGAAGAGAAATAGAAAAGTTCTAAGAAATTTTTATCATGACTTTGTCTAAATAACATAGTATATAATGTGGGAAGATGTATAATAAAAGTATTTAGGAAAATCTTGTTTTTGTAATGATATAAAACATAACAAAATTTTCATCAAATGACCCGTAATATGAGTCATGCCGCCGCATAAATTTTAGGATGATATTAATAATACTCATGATAAGATGTATAATAAGATGTATTATAATATATATGAGAGATTCCGCGACAAGTGAGCAAGTGAAAAATTTAGAAACTCTGAAACTTGAGGAAAATGATGTATTACACACCTAAAATATATTAAAAATGTTTTAAACCTCTACCACTATTGGTTCAGGGTTATGCCAAACTAAAAAACTTGTTTATTTGTAATTTTTTCATTTTGGAAAGAGAATTTGACATTGTAATATAAAATAAAAGTATTTCGTGTAATGGATAACAAAATTTTAAACAAAAAATTGAATGGTGCACGCGTAAATATTGCATGTATTATTGTTTTATGAAATATTTTAATAACAAAAAGGTATAATACCAAATGTGATGGACCTTCACTTTATAACGTGTCTTTTCGTAACGTCTTATTCACAAGTCACGTACGCGTTCAGAGCTTATGATGCTCAAAATGTTAACACATAAAGAGAAACTTGAAAAAAGTAATTTACCATTTAAAATAATATCATTACTTTGCATACTACCGTGGGACATAATTATATTTATAGGAGCTCTTGTAACGGAACAACATTAAAAAATAACCTAAATCATACAATTTGTTCTGAAGTTTACAGATTCGTTTTAGGTGGATATATTTATTAGTAATTTAAAATGATTCAACTTATTTTGCATATTAATATTATTTTGTACAATGTTAACTTTGTAAATTAAATAGATTGTTATAAAATACATTAATTTTCGAATATTTTTAATTAAAAATATTACATAACACGTAAAATATTCATTTTTGTAACACAAGCACGATTTTTGCGTTTTTCTGCACCTATTAAGCGGGCCTAAAGGACAATTTTTTAGACCGGCGGGCGCAAAAGCAACTTTTGCGCCTGCTAAAATTTTTCGGAAAATTGCTATATATATATTTAGCCCCGCTTAATATGCTAGAAAATCGCAAAAATCAATACATGCGTTACAAAAAATATGGTGTGCACCAAGGGCCACGTCGGCTTTTTGACCTCGTGTGGTTGCAGTACTCGTCTTCGGCTCGTACTGCAATCTCCACACTCGGTCTAAAAAAGCCCACTTTGCACCCTAGGTACACAATGTACTATTTTATTTTTTACCTAATATCTACAAAAAAAAGTTTTTTAGCGCTGCTAGTACCATATTTCTACTATTTATATATAATACTATAAGAGAGAGAGAGAGCCATTTCATGCACTTTAATTAAAAGCTTTGTTCGCGAAATTTTGCTGTACCAATATTGTCAATTTTTTACTTTCACCCATAAATGAATAATTCTCTTCAACTTTACGTGACCCATAAAACATATAAGATATCTTATAAATAACAATAAAGAAACCTGCAGATGACCCTTGTTCCCTACTAGGAGGCTTAAAATAATTATTAAAAATAATAGTATTTATCTACCATTTTTAATAATTCCATTTATTCCATTTATATATAAAACCATAATATTTTTCAATCTAAAAGAAAACTTTCAGCCTACTCTTCATAAAATATTACTATTTCTTGACTTAAAAAACAAAGATTTTGAGCCTAAGTTGGGCATAGTGCGTTTCTTACACATAAGAATTGTACACGTAATTATTGTGCACAATTTAGCATTGGTCAAATATATCTATATATAATTTGAACAATGCTAAATTGTGTACAATAATTACGTGTATAATTCTTATGTGTAAGAAACGCGCTATGCCCTAAGTTGAAACATAAAACGGATGACATTAAAAATGTCTACATATTCAGAAAGCCTAATAATACTGTTTAAAAAGTAGTGATATCAGTATTCAAAAATATTAAAAGACCTAGAGAATTGCTTAAATACAATATAATCCTATAAGTAGTTTCTATATTATATATTCAAAAATATTTTAGATTAACGTACAAAAATTGCCTACGCCAGCTCACGTGCGACCAGGCCTTGGTGATCATATTTTCAGAAAAGTCTTCTGTGCATTTGATGTACTGGCCTTTCCGATTCCATTGTGCATACAAACTTCAAATGCTTCTGATGAAAAATTCCTTGGAATAAATGCAAGTTCATCATACACATGAAATAAATATCTAGTAATGGATGAAAGAAATCAAAATATTCACGTAAATTTTAATTTCAGGTTTTAATGGTAATGAATCGAGTTCCCAATTATTTAAATCTACTGAGCTGGCTAGTTACTGCGTTGATTTTTAGTTTAACTTATGTTATTCGCATAGTAATTTTTCTTAACTTAAACTTCAGAAATATTGAAAATGAATCCCCATTCTTATACTATTCCAATTCCTTCATATATTGTCTAATACTCACCGTACATGTTGTACATTTGATAACGTTTGGGATGCATATATCAGCCTATTTTAAAAGATGTAAGAATTAATAATTTTTCAAAATATGAAACAAGAAAAAATACTTATTAAAACTAACTATTTGTTATTTTCCAGCTTTGGTTATGGTCACAGGAATTTTACTTATTTACATAAGTTCGACTGCAATAGCAAACTATGGCTTTACAGAAAGTGATTTCAAATTTATTCCTTATTTAGGAATAATCTTTCCAAACATCTTATTTTTTAGAGCTTCTGAAGAAGTCAATTACTATGAAAGTATACGTAAGTAATAAGGATAATTATTTATATTAAGTCCGAATTACTTGTGTTATTTATCAGTGAATTTTAATTTTCAATGAAAAGTATCCAGTGGAATAATATGTTTAGAGTTGGAGATCCTGTATTTAGAACTGAAGGAAGTATAGGAATGATATTAATCTTTTCTATAATCGGGACGATTTTCCATTTTATTATGACTAATTATATTTACGCAATACACCCAGGAGAATATGGAGTTAAAAAAGTCCATTCTACTGCTTAATAGTCACTTTGACTTTATAATATTAAAACGTTGAAAAATACATGGATAATTATTTTAATTTTTAGTTTTTAAAAAGCGCAAAAAAACTACATGATCAGCATGAAATCGAAAAATTTGAATGCAATAATACTGGTGGGAAATTGTTTGAATCAGTTACTGAAAATGTTTATACTCCTGGAATTCAAATGAGAAATTTAAAAAAGACGTATAATACTGATTTATTTAATAAAGAGGTACGAATTTTTGTAAAAAAAATAAATTTTTCTTTTTTTCAATTCTGCAGTATATGTTGAAGTGAAATATTTTCAGAAAGTATATGCACTAAAAGGCATCTCGGTTGATTTCTACCAAAGACAAATTACTTTGCCTTACTGGGTCACAATGAAGCAGGCAAAACTACAATGATGTCTATTTTGTCAGGTAGGTAATAATTAAAATAATATAAAATTATCATCTACATATATTATATATAGATTGTTGTGACTTGAAGGAATGATAAGTCCATCAGAAGGTTTAGTACTTATAAATGCAAGAAATGAAAAAGATGATGCAGAAGAAATAATGAATGACATGATAAGTCAATCACACTGTGTGATGAACTCAAGAAAATATGGTCTTTCCAAATTTATCGGTAGCTGAACAATTAACATTTTTCGCCGTGGTATGTGTAGTAAAAGTTCTATTTTTACAAAACTTTTCAATTGTAAATGTAAGAATAAAAATTAATAAATACATAAATTGGAATATTTTAGTTAAAAAATAAAAACAAGCCAAAATCAATTGTTGAAAGTGGCGTACAGTCATTCTTACAAAAACTAAAACTATTTGAAAAGCACAATGCTTTACCCAAAGAATTATCTGGTGAACAGAAAAGACGTATGAGCCTTGGAATGGCCTTAGTAGGAGATTCGAGTGTAAGTGTAGTTGTGCTGTGCCAATTGGTCATGATTTTTAATAGTCTATTGATGGAATTTTGTATTTTTAGACAATAATTTTAGATGAGCCAATATCCGGGTGATATTCAGAAAGCAGGCGTGATATTTGGGACATATTACTGGTAAACTCCTGTTTGTAATATATTTTCAATTGTCTTTTCTCAATTCAAAGTGATGCTAATAAACCCACCCATAACGAACCATTATGAGGAGTCACATTTAATTTTTAACTTTAAGTAAATATCTCTCTGGAACGTTATTGCCCCGATCCGTAACAACAACTTTCCAGAGAGATATTTATTATTTATTTATTTATTTATTAGAAAATATACGGACTTTCAGCCCTTTTACAGAAAATATACAAGATTCAACTACAAATCAGCGGTAAAACAATGCATTTTACTAAGATTAGCTGTAGGTATCACCATATCGGTACCAACATTATATGACTTGAATTGGGTATAATAAATCGTATGGGAATTTAAGGCACGTTTAAAGATATATAGGGGATGGGTAGAGTCTCTGATTGTATTTGGTAAATTGTTCAATAATCTTCTTAATCTGTCAGCTATAGAATTAGAAATGGGATTCGATTTATACGTTTCCTCAGTTATTATTCGTGGATTCCTAAGGGTTTTTAGGATTTATTCGTGGATTCCAAGTTCATACTCTAACTCTCTTACTTTGAAGATGTCGGATAAGGCATTGCAATTCATGGTTTTATTAATGATGTTATACAAAAACCGAAAAGTGGTGGCGCATTTTATAAGCTATAAATCTCAAAAATCTGTGCTGTATAATAAGACCAACTGTGTATGGTGACTAAAGTTGAGAGCAGTATAGGAGATTTGGCAGAAGTATTTCTAAATTCGGAGGTTGATCTGATTAAAAATTCAAGGTTACGGTATGCTTTTGAAGTGACAAAGTTTATGTGTTCCTCAAAATTCAGTTCTACATCTAGTATTACTCGGACTTCTAATTTGTAATCAAAGCGAATAAGATTTTTAGTTTTAGAAAAGTTCATGGCGTTGCATGTATGCAGATATTTTCTCAAAATTGAAAAATAAATTAAAATAGTAGTTCCCCGTATTTGACGATAACAAGGGATTTAGCATCACCTTAATCAATGTTTTCCTCCATTAGAAAATGAGAGGAGAGAAAACTATTTTACTCAGCACGCATAATATGGAAGCAGCTGATATACTAGGAGATAAAATAGCCATTGTACACAGTGGTACCTTAAAAAGCTATGGAACTCCCATGTTTCTTAAAATATTATAAATTCACTTGTAACTTTTTTTAAATATTAAGAGTTTGGTTTTTCAAAGGGCAAGGAAACGTTGAAGTAACATTGTCCACTAAATCTTGGTGTGATCCAGAGAAGATTTGCAGCCATTTGGATTCTCAAAGTGAAATAGTCAGTGCAGATGGTGGCAAAATAGAACTGAGCATTCCATATACTCCTGATTTACCCGATTCATTAGATAAAATAGAGAGCAATAAAAAGGAATTCGGCATAACAGGAATGAGTGTATCACTAATTACCCTGGAACAAGTATATTTAAGAGTCGTTCGAGACAATGACGATGACTCCAAGCCGCGAGAAGCTTTGATCTAAACTACTGAAAAATTGAAAGGATCAAGGTCAAGACCTTTTTGTGCAATCTGTAATGGGATTATTACGCAACAAAATGACGTACACTTTAAAAAATATATGGGTGATCTTCGTAATGCTATTTATGGTACTCTTTTTCATTATTGATATACTAATTTTTGTTTCAATTATAAATGAGCAACTCTATAAATTAAGTAATAATCTTCTTTTCAGCTTATTATACCCACGTTTTGTATTGCATGTCTATTAATGGATCACACTTCATCACCATTCGATGAGGAATTAGACCCAGTATCTATAAGCCTTGACATGTATTATGATGCAAACACTTTGTATAGAACCGACAACTATACTAAGGATTACGGACACAATTATTCAACAGTTACAAAAAAACTTTACGGAAAAACAATTGAAAATCTTAACGAAAATAGCAGCACTATTGAAGGTAAAAACATGTTTTTTTTTCTAAAAGCAGCTTCTAAAGTCCTTCAGTATTTATACTTATTGCAGTACGAAAATCAGATGTGCTGCTGTTTTTGCAAAAGTAGCTTACAAAATCCTCTAATATAGCAACATGAAAGTCAAATTCCAAATTATTAAATTAGCTGAAAAGCTGACAGACAATCTGCGCAATAGCAAAGCACATAACAATTATGAATTTGCAGCCCTGACAGAGCAGGGCGCGCGGGACTTCTCTAGCTACAACTACCACCTGATCGCTGCCGCCGACTTCCACTTCAACGGAACCGCGAAAGCACTGAACGCCACGGCACTCTACAATGATCCCGATGCCCTCTACTCCCATCCCATTTCCGTCAACCTGTTGACCAACGCCGTGCTCAAGACCGTAGCACGCACAGATCATGGCATCAACGCCGAGGGCCAGCAGTTAACCCACCAGAGACCGAGCTCCGAATTCGCTAGAGTGGTCACTTCCGACTTTCTCAAAGGATACCTCATAACCGTGATCCTGGTCTTGTTCTTACTCTATGGTGGCGTTGCTGGTCGTTCATCCGCTGCGTGAGACCGCGACCAATGTGAAACACCTGTAGAGGATGGCCGGTGCCTCATGCTTCACTTATTGGGGCACGATGTTCATGTTTGATTTCGCGGTGATCATGCTGCTCGCGCTGCTGCTCATCGTCGGCCTTGTCGTTGTGGATGCCGTCTACGCACTTCAGATGTTCGGCATATGCAAAGTTTGTAAGTATTAGGGATTTTTTGGTTGGAAAATCTTTGTCATGAAGGTGTCGTACAGTACTGACAATTCAGATGTGAACAGTCTCTAAAATACATGTATCGATATACGTATCTAGGTAAAAAAGTATTTTCTCTGAAAATGAGTATTATGCTCTTAAACTTGATAAATGAATTGTACAGTTGAATAAAGTATACCGACAGCTAAGTTGAGAATAAAGATTTATATGCAACACGGGAATAAAGTCGACTATTCACTTGTCACATAATGTTCTATTACATATTTTTAAGAAACAAGCGTTCAAAAATTGTAACATATTTTTTAAGCCATTACATTGATTGTACTTACAAACAATAGCACGTTTCAAAATACGACAAAGACTACCACTTTTCAGCACTTATCACAAAGAATTACAGTTTTCATGATTTCCCCACGAAGTCTAGAACTAATCGTTTAGAATATATAAATTAGGGTTGTGCCGATAAGCTCTCGTCGGGTACTTAACAAAATGTCCGAAAACGTCCACTGGTGGCAAATCTCGAGACGTTCTAGTCTTTATGAGAAAATGCTAATCTTCGTGGTGAATGTCTCAATGTGTTACTCTTTGTAGTAAATGAAGAAAGCTTGCACGTCTTTGTAAGAACCATCGATATATTTTAATCAATTATTCTTGTTTTGAAAGAGGTATAAATTATGCATAAAATCTTAAAGTGCGCATGATTTCCGTACAATTTATATGCAGTGAAAACTCTCTAGTTCGAATCTCAAGAATCTCAATTTTATGAATATTTCCTAGCAATTTTTAAGATTTGTTTCGCAAAGATGAATAATTGCTGTTTTAAAAAAACGAAAAAGCCGTTCTATAGCTCTGTGTAGCTAAATAAATAATTAAATAAATAACAAAAAGTGTATAGATTCTCGGTACTAAGTTCTCTTTAATAAAACATTCTGCTAAAATAGTTAGGGGTCATTCATAAATTACGTCACGCTTGGAGGGGGGAGGGTGTTATTGTTAGTGTGAGGGTGTGTTCTCAAATTCTCAAAAAAAGTATGACATGATTTGTGAATGTTAGCAGCATTTTTTGTTTAATATACTATTTAAAAAGTTAAAGTACAAAAACTAAAAATCTTGAAATAGAAGTCTTTTACACGCACTAGCATGAAGAAAGCCTTCGAGGTTGAACATTGTAAAATCATCTCGGTCTACGTGGTATATATGATAATTTTGCGGAATACATCAAACTCGCCTAACCTTTCACTTTTTTTAAAGTTAATTTTTTTTTAGAGATCGTGATTACTTTAATGTTATTGAAAGCTTTCAGTAAAATTTTAGAAATGTTACTTAACATTACTGAAAGGTTTTAAGTAATGTTACTGTAACATTACTGAAATGTTTCAATAACACCTTAGTAATATTGCTTTACAATCCTGTTAAAAATATGATATTGAAATCGATATAAAAATGCATTTTCTTTTAGTGCTAATCTTAATCTTTAATCTTGATTATCGTTCTACTTATTAGATATTTAATCGGTTTTAATCCAATCTACTCATTTATTGACATTTATTTATGAATTTCTACGATAATTTTAGAATTGAAATTTTTTATAAATTATCAAGGGGCGCGGTAGCGCCCGCTTGCACGTATAAGTACCTACGGTACGATACAAAGCCGAAGGACGTACCGTCGCCTTTTATACGTCTAATTATGCCTTTTTAACCTCTTCAAAATCTTTAAATATCAATATCTAAACACTGATTGGCTTATGTGAAGTCTATTGACACTGTTTTAAGAGATAATAATTTAGTCTATCATGTAATAAAAGTTTCTGTTAAAAAAGATTCATCTAATTAAAAATATTAAGCATAATATATTTGCTCAAATTTTTTCTTTTCATTTTGTTCTCCGCATTTCCGTTTTCTCTAATCATATGTATATTTGTATATATATATATATATATATATATATATATATATATATATATATATATATATATATATATATATATATATATATATATATATATATATATATATATATAGTGCCTGCAGACAGTGCAGACGACAACCACAAAATCTAACCTATTATTTAAATCAAATGTTGAAGGATGAAGGATGCGTTTATGTCATTTGTATTATTAAAATAAAACGGGTTGTTTTTACGTGATTTGTTTTTATTACGTGATGAAATCTCTGTACGACGATTACGAAAAATATTGTACGTCCGAAAAAGTGGCAAGACGGTCATCTGGAATAAAATTATTGCAATCCGAAGTGTAGTTGAAAAAAGCTGCTGTTTTACATGGTAAGAGAGATAAAGAAAAAGACTACCAATGAATTCTGTCGAAAGAGATGAAGAACGCACAACATTCAGGAGTACTGGACAAGGTGTTACCATCGCTCCATTTCCTTTCTGTCGGAGGCTACACCAGAAGTTGTACCGAGACCACTTCTTTGACAGAATCTAAATCATCAAGGATACACAACGTCTTCTGTTGCAGCAATAATCGTGGCAAAGGAACTTGGAAAGAAAGGGCAGGGAATGTCTAGCATTGTAAGTAAAGAAGACTAGTAAAAGAAGAGGTAGAATAGTATAGTACACAAAAAGGAACAATTAAGGACGTCTTCTCTGCCTTTGAGTATGTTGCCCCCTTGAAACTCGCAAGGAATAAACAAGATGAAACGAGCATTATTGAAATCATGAAGTCATCAAGTAAACGTGTTTTGCTCAGAAATATGGTTGGAATTTCTTTGGTGCCACGCTTATAGGTAAAGTCATTGTTAAAATGTATATACAGCAATTAGCTGTGATAATTGCATTCAACAAAGAATAATTAGATAAAACAATAAAGCAATTAGTTTTTTTGTAGGTATATCGACAACGATTTATTGGTTGTTCAATAAATTTGTTATACTTGTGGTGTGCTACTTCTTAGTAACAAGTATTTATGTGCTCGTGCGTAATCATCATCGGGGATATACAAAGTAATCTGCTGATTGACCATAAGCATACAGGGCATAAGCTACTATGCACCAGAAAAATACCACACAATCATGGGGATGCAGTAATTGAATATCCGCTCTGATGTTGTCATGATGTAAATATAATACAAATCAAGTTCTCCAATCAAGTTGGTGCGTCGCAGAAGCATCTGTTAAATATTTAATACTCCAATAGATGTACTGTTTTTTAACCCAAATTTTTGTTATTGACGAGGGTCTTTGTGAATCTTTGTACTCGTGTAAGTGCTTCTTGTGTTTAAAGGATTATTTGAAAGTAACATATATAATATACTCATGTTCTATCCAGATATAAAGTCAACGCTGGCTCAGAAGGGTCAATTTAATGAAATTACAAAACTATAATTAATCAAATGTTTGCAAGCTCAGGTTTATCATTACATTAAAAAGTACTGATACTTTTTGAAAACAAGCCAATATAATATTACGGACACACAGTTATACGAACATAGTTATATGTCGAAATTAAAGAGACCGTCAATGCACTATATTTTATATTGAACTACAGTTAAACCTGGAACATTGCTCGAGTTTGGGAAAAATAACCTCGAACAGTGCCCGAATTACCTAAGGTTCGTAGCAATTGACGCCGGCAGCTAGTCAGAGCCCTAGATAAGGTATAAACTGTTTGTCCGTAATATTATATTGGCTTGTTTTCAAAAAGTATCAGTTAGCTTACCTATAATAGACATGAATTGCCATATGAGCACTACATATAACGCGAGTGTAATGTAGCGGGAGTATTATAGATCAGTGTTTGAGGTTCGACTTTTTGACCTATTTCGTATCAACATGTATTTATGTCAAATTTAATGTCTTAAAATATTAAATTTGAAAGGTATTATTAATTTTTATACTTCATACTAATTCATAAAAAAATGACATTGATTTACAAATAAAAATATAATACTTGCCAATTTATTAATCGATTTAATTAATTTCTTTAGCGTTTATTTCAGATTATATGAATTAGTAAAAAATAGAAATATTTTAAACTGTAATATTTATTAAATAGTTTGTATACTTCATACTAATTAATAAAAGAAGGAAATTGATATACAAATAAAAATACAATACTTGCCAATATATTAATCGAATTCATTAATTTCTTTAGCGTTCATTTGAGATTATAAGAATTAGTAAAAAATTGGAAATATTTTGAACTATATTATTTTTTAAATATAATATTAGTTTAATTTTACTAATAATAAAATATAAGCATTTTTAGCACCTTTCGGCCATGGCTTTTTTGTAACATATATATCACTAACATGAAATCACTGATTGTTCTGTCGCAAGATATTAGTATAATGACCTTGAAGAATATTACCATGATGGAATATTCCACTAATAACTTTATACTTTTTACCATTGATATCAACTTTACATGTTGGTTTTGCATTTATTTTAAAGTTAGTTATTTTGCTTATACCTTCATCAGTATGCTCGAATAACAATAATTGTAGAATGACGACGGTATTGCTGATTATTAAATCAACTTTTTTAATCTTTTTGAAACTACACCCATTGTCACATTTGGTATCAATTTCTTGCCAATTTTCAATATTATAATCTATAATTTCTTGTAACTTACAAATTCTAGTATTTACTGGCAAGAAGAGATTGATTATATCATTACACGTGTCATTATGTTATCGTTCATCGCATCCAGGACATCTAATTATTTCACTGACTTGGTTTTGGAGAGTATTTTGTAATATTAATGATTTATTACATAAACATAATAAAAATTCTCCCGCATCTTGCTGCACATGCATTTTAAATTCTACTCCAGCGAACTCTCTTAATAAATGGATATCGAGTTTTGTTTTATTAATATATTGTTGAAATACTGATTTGAGAACGTCTGTATGGTGATGTTGTAATAAAATTCTTCTAATAGTTGTGGAGTGAAATAAACTTTGTGCACAGGTATTGGCGTAGCAAGAAACTCCATCATTATTCGGTGAACCACAAATATTCCAAGTACTATCAGACATATGATTTAAATTACTCTCAGAGTCTGTGAATAATGCATTTTTAGGAATACACCATCGTGTATCATACACTTTAAAATTTGGATTTTTTTTGCGATCTAGTGGAATATCGAAGTTATTTAGATCTGGCTTATATAACAAACTTCTTTAAGAGAAAAAAAAATTTCCTTCGATTTTAATTAAATAATAAATTCTTATACCATACATTAAGCACATCAAAAAGTTAATTTGAAGAATATAAGGAAAATTTTGTATAATTCGTGAGTTACTTAGACAACTGTTAATTAATCATTTTTAAATCAAGTAAATACCTATATTCTTCTTAAAATTATGAAAAAAAAAATTATTTAATAACAAAAGGCAATATCAAAATTAAATATGATTTAAAAATGAATTTTATTTATTTATTTATTTACCTATTTATTTATTTATTATTATCTTAGATTTATCGAAACTGTAATACTAATTTATTATTACTTTCAGTTAATTTGTACCCAAGTCATTTAAATACATAAAAATTTATATATGCTTTTAAAATTGATCGCGCGCTAACCGGCTGAACTTTATTTAAATCTATCAGGCGCGGTATTAGCGTTGAGCGGGTGCAGCAAGACACCAATTTCCGCTGGTGAATTTGCGTACGTAAGGAAGCGGGAGAGTGAGGCGAGTGAATGTCTAGAATGCACTGATTTTATATACAACACAATTAAATAACATTTATTGCCTGTCTTAATTATAAATTTAACAATAAAAACTTAACAGTGACTCGATGTATGTGTGTAAAAGTGTGGTGTTGAATGTCCTCTAGGCGACACGCGGTGGCAATTTTAGCGTTGCTTACGCGGTCGTAGAATTGCTCAAGGTAGAGCCGCGGGTAGAGCGGGAGAGAGCGAAATCGCGGCGGCCAAGGAGTTTTGTTCTCCTTGCTCCGCCTGAAAAGTGGAGGAAAGTATTAAGCGGAAGGGAGAAGTCGTGCTCGTCGCAATTCACCCTGCGGCTAGGCTTCCCGCAGTTGTCACGAACTGGTCACGCATAGGACGAGTGACCAGAGGCGCGCTCCAAGAGTCGTTTGGCGCGAGGATTTAAACCTCGGCCTCAACATACCGCCCGCCTCGTTGTAAAGCTACAACGAAGCCAGTAGGTGATGAAAAAAAAAGAAAAATGCAAAAAATAAAAGAAAATCCTGAAAGGGAAGAGACTTGAAAATAGGTGAATTAATAAGAAAAATTAAAGAAAAAAAAAGAAATTCAAATAAAGAATGGAAAAAAAGGGAATGATTTCAGTTTAGTCCTCTTCGTGTGGGAGATCTTGCGTGTATTCAAGATACCCTAAGGCGCTCCAGCGCCGCCCGCCATGGAAGCATCTGGTGGTACAGGAGTCGAAGCGGCTGAGGGCGGGTCTAGGCCCGCAGGTTGGTCGAGCTCCTGCTCTACCGGAAGGCGGATCACCTTCACCAATGGCCGACGGAGGGTCGTGGTGGCCGTCCTCAGAGTAAGCACTCGAGTCAGCCCATCTGCTCCCGGGTGGAGGCGCTCAACACGTGCCAGGGGCCACTTCGTAGGTGGCAGTAATTCGTCCGTGAGGAGAACAAGATCTCCTTCACAGACCGTCACGTTCGGTGTGAGCCACTTGGAGCGCTGTTGTAGCTGGCGGAGAACCTCAGCCTGCCAGCGCTTCCAGAAGTGGTTCCTCATCTGCAGCGTCAGTTGATACCTCGGTACACCTGCAACAGACTGCTGTGGCTCGAAGGGCTCGGGCAGGGCCGATGGCGCCGAGCCAATCAGAAAGTGGCCTAGCGTAAGTGCTGAGACGTCCATCGGGTCGCTGCTGAGGGGGCAGAGTGGCCTCGAGTTGAGGCAAGCCTCTATCTGCGCGGCCAAGGTGGAGAACTCCTCGAAGGTGAGCGTGGAATCGCCCAACACCCGTCGTAGATGGTGTTTAAAGGCCTTGACTGCGGCCTCCCAAAGACCGCCGAAGTGAGGCGCTCGAGGTGGGATAAACTTCCAGCTGACCCCGTCTGCTGCGATCGCATCCGCAATCTCCCGGCTGGTCTGGGACGTGGCGTCGAATAGCCGCTGGAGCTCTGCACTGGCACCCTGAAAGGTGGTGCCGTTGTCGCTGAAGAGAACACTGCAGAGTCCTCGCCGCGACACGAACCGTCGAAAGGCCGCTAAAAAGGATTGTGAGGTGTAGTCCGATACTACCTCCACGTGCACAGCCCTGGTAACCATACAAATAAAAATAGATACGTAGCCTTTATAGGCCTTGTGTCCTCGGCCCTTCGTTGTCCTTAACTGAAAGGGTCCGGCGTAGTCCAATCCTGTGCTGGCGAAGGGCCTCGCTGGGGTTACTCTCGTGGCAGGTAGCGGGGCCATCTGTTGCCTCTGCAGTTGGCCTTGAAATCTGGTGCAACGAATGCACTGTCGTGTGAGTCGTCTGATCCGATTTCGAGCGTGCACGATCCAGACGGTACGTAATAAGAGGCTCATGACCAGCTGGGGTCCTCCGTGCATCGTTCGAAGGTGAGCATCTCGGATCAGAAGCTCGGCCAGATGGCTCTCACCCGGGATGATGACGGGATGTTTCTCGTTTTCCCCGAGAAACGTGTTTTGCAGGCGTCCTCCGACCCGCATCAGGCCCTCAGTATCCAAGAAGGGCAGGAATCGGAGGAGGGTGCTTGTAGTCGGCAGAGGGCGACCCACGCGCAGGCAAGTTGTCTCGACCTCGTACCAATCTCTCTGAACGGCGAGAATAACAGCGCACCGTGCGCGCTGGAGCTCCTCAGCGTTCAAAAACGATACCGCTCGATCTTGATTTTTGGGTGTGAGATTACATTTCCACCTGAAAATATAGGCGATTACTCGCAATACCTTAGACCAGGTTGAGAATCTCGTTAATAGGGCTTCCATCGGCTTGTCCTGAGCACGTTCGAGTGGGGTGGCGAAGGCAAGACAGTCCTTCTTCTCGTCGATTATGGTTACGTGGTGCTGCTCATCAGGCTTCCACTTTTCCCAGCGGGTAGTGAGCCAAGCAGGGCCCTTCCACCAGAGGGTCTGCTGAGGTAGTTGCAAGGGCATCATGCCTCGCGTAGCGAGGTCCGCTGGATTCTCCGAGGTCCTCACGTGTCCCCACGATGCAGTTGGCACCAAGGTCAGGACGTCACTGGCTCGGTTGGCCACAAAGGTCCTCCATCTTGACGGGTGGCTACTCAACCAAGCCAGGACGACTTGGGAGTCTGACCAGCAATAAACTCCATCAGGTAGCGATGACAGCAGCGACAAGATGTTGTTGAGCAGGCGAGCTAGCAGTAGGGCTCCGCACAGCTCCAGCCGTGGGACGCTGATTGTTTTGATCGGGGCGACCTTCGACTTGGCGATGAGCAGCGTAGAGCGCGGGCTTTCGCCCTCCATCTCGGTGACCAGGTACACCGCAGCGGCGTAAGCGTGAGTCGAGGCATCTGCGAAGCCATGCAGATACCATTTTGAAGATGCTCGTGTTCCGAGCCAGCGAGGGATGCGCAGATTCTCCAGGCTCGGGAGTTGTTCCCTTAAGGTGATCCAGGAGTTGAGCGTATCGTTTGGAACAGCTTGGTCCCAATTACAGCCGGTTATCCAGAGCCTCTGGATGAGGATTTTCCCAACTATGATGACCGGAGCCAGCCAGCCGAGGGGATCGAATAGCCGTGCTATCTCCGAGAGCATCACTCTTTTGCTGATTGTAGGAGCCTCAGGACGCAGCGTGACTCTGTAACAAAAAAAATCTCTCTTCGTGTTCCACTGGAGTCCTAAGGTGGCTACGACGTCGTCCTCAGAGAATGAGCGCACTGCACTTGCACTGGTGGAGAGATTCTTAAGTAGTGACGGCTCGTTGGCTGACCATTTGTCCAGCTCCATCCCTGCAGCCTTCAGCGTGGTGATGAGCTCGTTCCGTGCAAGGAGAGCTTCCTGCAGGGTGTCCGCCCCCGCCAATGCATCATCCATATAGACGTGATTCTCCAGAATCTCTGCTGCCCTGGGGGATGCATAACGTTCATCCGAAGCCAGCTGCTTTAAAGTGCGGATGGCCTGGTATGGGGCGCAAGCTGTGCCGTATACCACAGTGCGCATACGGTATTCTGAGAGCTCCTGCTGCGGTGTGTCTCGCCACACAATCCGGAGCCAGTCTCTGTCTCTCTCGTCTATAGTGAATTGGCGGAACATCTTGATGACATCGGCTGAAAAAACAACAGAAAAAAATCTCCAGCGTGTCAAGACATCAATAATTTCTGCTTGCAACTTGGGCCCAGTATGCAAGCAATCGTTGAGAGAGACCCCATTGGAGGAAGGCTGGGAGGCGTTGAAGACAACTCTGATTTTCCCAGAGCCATCTTGCTTGGTCACAGCATGGTGTGGCATGTAGTATTTGCTGCTGCCATTCTTCTCTGTTTCTGGGACCTTCTCCATGTGACCCAAGGACACCATCTCTCCAATAAATTTGGTGTAGGCTTGCTTGAGTGCAGGCTTACTCTGCAGGCGTCGCTCCGTCTGCAAAAATCTTGCCTGCGCTGTCTTCTTGGAGTCTCCTAGTTCTGGAGTGTGAAGAAATGGAAGGCGGAGCACATACCTTCCATCGGTGTCTCTCCGCTGCGTCTCTCTGAAGTGCTTCTCGCAGGCTTCTTCTTCCGGAGAGAGTCGAGATTTCGTAAGGACCTCCTCAATCTCCCAGAAGCGTCGAAGTTCCTCACTCGTTGGAGAAGTGAGCGTGTGGAGGCTGTGCACAGTGGTAGCACTCACTTCACAGCCTTGCGAAGCCACTGGACCTGTCACTATCCATCCCATGACAGTCTCTTGAGCTGCTGGCTTAAGGTTTGCTCCTAGTCGAACACCGTCCAGTAGGAGCGATGGGTAGACATCGCCTCCCAGGATACAGTCGACACGAGCAGGCTCGAAGAAAGCAGTATCAGCAAGCTCCAGTCCTTCAAGATGAGGCCATATCTTCTGACAGCATCTCTCCTTAGGCAAGAGTTTGGTTAGATTGCCCAGGAGCATGGCTGAAAAGCTTAAAGAAAAGCTAGGCTTCTTCGGAGAGCGTAGGATGGCCTCAGTGGTGAAGTTTGAGGTTAGGTTGACCTGTCCACCAACACCAATCACTGACACAGAGCTTTTCCTTTTACTCAAAGAGAGCACTTGAGCGACTCTCTCCGTAATAAATGAGCCCTCCGAGGCTTGGTCTATCAATGCTCTGATTTTCACTGAAGCTCCAGTGAAAGACTCGAGAATAACCCAGGCGGTGGGCATCAAGGTAGTCTTACTCTTGACCGCTGGCGAGCTTGCATCCTTGCACTGAGTCACAGCACTTACTTGAGTGGTGTAGCTCGAAGTTGAGGACGAGCCTGGTAAGGACGCCTCTGGATCCTCGTTTCTGCCTCCACCAGCTGGTTTCTCAATGTGCAGAAGGGTGTGATGCTTGGCTCCGCAATCTGATACTGAACAGCGACCCTTTGAAGTACACTTAGATGCTGCGTGCTTTCTCGATAAACAGTTGAAGCATAGATTTGCAGCTCTCACATGCTCTAATTTCTTCGCCCTGTCCGCCCTCAGGAACACTGGACAGTAGCTGACGAAATGCTCGCCTTTGCACAGACTGCACCCGCCTCTTGAGCGTTGATTCTGGTTGGTTGGAGCTGTGGACGAAGAACTGTGAAAGGCAGACACAATTTGATGAGTTTTATTTGGCGGCTTCTTCACTACAGTAGTCTTATTATTTACACTATGGCCACTTTTTGCCGTCTCTAGGGAACGGGCACGGTTTTCGAGGAAGTCTATCAGCTGTGTATAGCTGGGGAAGCCAGGAGTTGACTCCAAAGACTTTTCCCAGTCTTCTCTGGTCGAGGTGTCCAGCCTGGATGCCACAATCTCTGTAAACCAGTCGTCCCACTGGTCTACGGGTCTCCCTAGGGAACGAAGTGCTCGAATTGCCTCGTCCACTTCATCCAGGATGCGAGTTATCTCGCTAGAGGACCGCTGCGAGATAGGAGGCAGGCTCAGCACCCTCGACAACTGGGCGGACAGTCTTACCCTCATATTGTCGTAGCGCTTGGTTAGGCTTGCCCAAGCAACCTCAAAATTGGAGCCAACCATCTCCATGTTGTTGAGTCGTTTGACTGCTGGGCCTTCCACGCACGACAACAGGTACTGCAACTTGGTAACGTTGGAGAGTGTGGGCACATTTACCACCATGGCGCTAAAGCGCTCCTTGAAGGTCTCCCAATCAAGCTGGTTTCCGCTGAATTTAGGCAGCGGAAGCTTGGGAAGCGAGGATGTGGCCAAGGCGCCACTCCAGCTTGGCTGCGTCGTAGCAGGTTTGACCTCTGGTGGAGATGGTTGCAAGGCTGCGATCCTGCTGTCCAGCTCGGCCTTGGCCAAGATGTAGGCCTCTTCATAGACTGCAAAGAGGTTATCTGCCCAGTAGGTGTCCGCACCTTCCATTTCCTCTGGGGCCAACATCTCACCATGACGATTGAGAACCTTGGACCAGTAGCTTTCCAAAAGGGCTTCTCTCCCCTTCATTACTGATAGCGTAAGAGTCTGTGGAGCACTTCTGTCAGTGTTGGAGATAAAGTTGCGTATCAGCTGCCCTTCCGACATCTGCTTCAGAAGCTTCTTATCTCCCATGATTGCAGACTGAAAGGACAGGAAAAAAATAAATACTAATTTATAAAATGCAGAGCAACCCAAGCAGGTAAAGTAGACTCTGGCCACTAGTGTAACCAAGCTAGTAGTCTAAATAGAAAAGTCGACTCTGGCAACTAGTGTAAACAAGCTAGTAGTCTAAGCAGGAAAAAAGACAGCAACAGCAAAGCAACAGTAATAATTAAATGTAGCGTAGCAGGTAGATAGAGCTGAGGGCTTTAATTAGCATGTGATACTTATGCTCTCTGTAGGCTGTAATTCCTGTAATTGCAGTGCGATGTCGACTTGAATTGACCGCAATCCTCCTGCTGAGAAGACCGCGTTGAGGTTATAGCTGCAGCGAGCTCCGTGCAGGCGACGCGTGCGACACTGCTATAGCCTCGCGACGTGCGGCGTCGATTTGTCCAGCAAGCAGCGTGGATTTGTCCAGCAAGCGCGCCTCTCGTGTAACGAAGTCGTACTACGGCAGCGTGTAGTAGACTCGATGCGTCGGCAATGCAGTACTTTGCCCTGTACTGTCGCCAAGGAGCTGTTGCTAAGCTCGCTTGCGAGCACACGTATACAGCTTGCTGTGTGCGACAGAGAAAACGAGAAGCAGCGGGAGAGAGAGAGAGAGAGAGAGAGAGAGTGGGGAACAGAGGTAGAGACTCTGGTCTTCTTCCGCTCTCGCGGCGCTGTCGTCTCTGAGCCTATGCCGAGATTCAAATCACTCGACCTTGACCTTGGTTTTCCGTTGCGAAAATTCTTCGCGAATTTTCGCACGGTTCTCCACAGGTCAAGATGAATGTTTTAATAGATATTTTAAGTAATATCTATTTACTGGATTATTAAATGTCACTTTTTAATTAGCACACCCGGAAAGTCACTTTCGTCGCACAGATTCGGGAGTCTTTCGGCGCGGAATTCAAGTCCGAATCGGGTAGCACTTTTGTACAAATCAATGCACTTTATCACTCGCGTACTTCCACTTCTGTACGCAATTCGGTTTTCGAAGGACCAAATGATCGCGCGCTAACCGGCTGAACTTTATTTAAATCTATCAGGCGCGGTATTAGCGTTGAGCGGGTGCAGCAAGACACCAATTTCCGCTGGTGAATTTGCGTACGTAAGGAAGCGGGAGAGTGAGGCGAGTGAATGTCTAGAATGCACTGATTTTATATACAACACAATTAAATAACATTTATTGCCTGTCTTAATTATAAATTTAACAATAAAAACTTAACAGTGACTCGATGTATGTGTGTAAAAGTGTGGTGTTGAATGTCCTCTAGGCGACACGCGGTGGCAATTTTAGCGTTGCTTACGCGGTCGTAGAATTGCTCAAGGTAGAGCCGCGGGTAGAGCGGGAGAGAGCGAAATCGCGGCGGCCAAGGAGTTTTGTTCTCCTTGCTCCGCCTGAAAAGTGGAGGAAAGTATTAAGCGGAAGGGAGAAGTCGTGCTCGTCGCAATTCACCCTGCGGCTAGGCTTCCCGCAGTTGTCACGAACTGGTCACGCATAGGACGAGTGACCAGAGGCGCGCTCCAAGAGTCGTTTGGCGCGAGGATTTAAACCTCGGCCTCAACAAAAATTATCAAATCTTAACTCTAAACATTTTTATTAATATCTTAATTGAAGCGCAAGAATAAAGTCCGCCCGTAAGCTCTAGAAAATTTAAGACCGGAACGGCGCGCAGGTGCAAGAGAGACAGCACCATAGGAAAATAACGGCTGGCGCCTTCTCGCGGAGACTATTCAACTACCGCTTTTGAGAACCAACCGCTCCATAAGAATCGTTCTTCTATATAGGTCTATATTCGTTGACAATACCCAGCCGTATGTGCGGCCAACTTAACGGTCCTTTAACTTATATATTTGTTGCGGCTAACTTCACGGTCCTTTTACTTTTCGGGCTGGAGAAAGAAAGTTGATATACTTTCAGCATTTGAGAATTACATACTCGTTTATTATGACATAAATAACTTTTTGGCTAATATTTTTGTTGGAAATCATAGTTTAGCACGAAAACATGCTATTAAGTCGAAATAACTTGGTAATAATAGTAATAAGTACTTGTTATATTGTATAAAGAAAAATCCGAACACCAATATAGAAGTAAATAGTAGCGCGGGCGCTGCGTCTTCGTCTGCTTCTCAAACTCGCCTTCGTGGCGCTACCGCGCCACTTGATATTTAAATTTTGTAATTTGAGAATTCAAATTTTAACTCAATTAAATATTATTCCTTATAAATTGAATTGGAAAAGAAAACATAAAAAATATATCAATTAACTGTAAAATGCTCTACAGTCTTTTCTTATTTTTAAACTATTAAATAATTTTTTTTACAAGTTATTGGAGTAAACGCATATTTTTGTGATAGAAACACAGGTTTTTAAAAATTGTTCTTTACGCACAAAATATCAGCTTAAGAAAATCTATTTTAAATAATTCAAGAAAATTTGTAACTATGAATGAATGAAAGTTAATAATTTTGACTATGTTTAAACTCAATTTATGGTCTGAAATAAATAAAACATTTTTTTAACCTATGCAAAAGTATAGCATAGATTATGAAAAAATATTTAAATTGTGTAAAACCTAAAAAAGTTTAGGCATATCAAGTTGCATTTTCTACAATTGTCAATAATAAGATTAGCAACAGTATAATTGTTGATTAAATTTTATTTATGAATATAATGTATATTACTTTTATTCATTAATTACAAAAATATCATAAAAATATAAAAACGATATGAAACAAAAACGAATCGATGATTCTTAATTTTGTTTGTATTTCAAACTTTATCAAAAAATAAAAATGAGCTTTGAATGGCCAAAAAATACCGCATAATACTCAAGATAAAAGCGATTAATTGTTTTTGTTGAAAAAACATGAATATCATAAAAATTAAGAAACGTTATAAACATAATAGAATCGATAAATCTTAATAATTTTTCTTGATTTCAAATCTTCATCAAAAAACGTAAAAAATGAGCGCTTATTGGACAAGAATTACCGTATAATATTCGAGAAATAAGTAATCAAAAGTTTGATTAATAAAAAATATAATCTCGAATATCTCGTACAATAAAAGTCCTTATGATCTGGGTAAATAACTTAGCCGAGAGATAGTAAAAAGTTACCTTATTGAAAAATTTCAGATGGTATAATGCCATTTTACTCAAGTTATCGTTTGCCATAGAAAATTGATTTTTCCCCGCACCTGAACCGAAAGTACCACTTTTCCTCCCGGGCGCAGGTTGTTTAAATCAGCAGAAGTATCATTATTTACACATCATATTATACTGTAATCATGCTTATCAAATGTTTTAAAAATTAACTTTGAATTAGATAAATGTTCTGTTGCTCTCGAATCAGCAAATAATTTAGCAGAAAGTTTAGTTTCGTTCACATCGTTATCTGTCTTCATCCTCGTAATATTACAATTCGTTTTCTCTATGTCCGGCATAGATATGAACTTATTATTACTTTCGTAGCTTTATCCATCCTGTTTTTGAATAAAAAAAAACAATTTATGGCACCTGAGGAAATGCGGAGTAATATCATTATAAAAGGCGTTACGTGTTTCATCGTCACTCAATTGGTTAGTATTAGACAAATACTCGTAACTTCTCACTAATCCTTCAAATCTATCTAAAACTCTGAAGCTCTATCTTTACTAAGATATTTGTATGACATTATATTAAAAAAAAAGGAAAAGGAAATATTAATTTATGCCCATCTCAACGAAAATGGCCACTTTTTGCCCTGAAAAGCGAGACCAAAATTACACTTTTTGCCCGCAAAAATGATTAGCGAAAGAAAAGTCATTTCACTAGAAACTACCCTGCTAAAAATATGTGATTAAAGTCAATTTAAAAAATTCAAATTTTATTGAATTAAATTTATTTTAATTGATTGAATTGACTACCAGAAAACAAGTCAATTGAAAATGAATTGTGATTAATAAACTTTAATTTCAATTTAGTTCAATCCCTATATTTAGTATTGATTTCTATATATTTAAATAGACTTCTATAACAGAATAGTTCATTTTTTTTCGTATTATATTTAATTACAATTTAGATAATACAGTTCAATGAATTTTAATGTATTCCAATACTATTTGAATTTATCTAATTCAATGTATAAATTGACTATAAAACTTCTATCCACATTAATTCATTTTTATGAATTCCAAACGTGAATAGATTTTAATACAGCTTGTTCGTATAAGCCCTGAATTAACTTTAATCACGTTCGATAAATGAAAATTTTATTGAATTTTGTAGGTTGTGAATACTTTATTTATGAATTGACTTGAATCAATTCTTATGAGTATGGGAAATCAATAGATTTAAATACAGATTTAATAAACACACATTCTATTGAATTCTGTAGGTTGCAAATACCTTTCTCATTAATTGATTTTAATCAATTCCTATAAGTACAGGAAATCAATATAATGCAATGCAGTTTATTCATATTAAGCGGGAATCAACTTAAATTAACTTTGATAAACATACTTGTTATAGAATTGTGTAGTTTGCGAATATCTTTTTTATTAATTGACTTTAGTCAATTTCTATGAGTATAAAAAATGAATAGATTTAAATGCACTTTATCCGTACAAGCGGCAAATGAACTTGAAAACAAACTTTTTATTCAATTCTGTACATGTGCGAATTATCATGGAACAGTTTATGAAATTGTAGGAACTAGATGCTAATCAATTGTCAGTGGTTTTTTTACAAATAATTCAAATGTTAATTTATTAGAACAATAAATTAATTTTAAATTTAAAATTCAAGATGTCCCCAATTTGGTATTTAAACTCTGAAAGTTTTCATGAATTAGAATAATTAACATTAATAAAAAATGGTACACTTTGAACTTTTTGCACTTATCGTCTACACAATGAATCATTACCTTAACCTACTATAAATAATACTTTTATAAAAGGTTCTCTCGGTTGATATTTAAGAAAGTAATATTAGGTATTAATTAGGTTAATCTCACTCCAAACGGAATTAATTTATCGTAAGCATAAACAAATCGTTTCATGCTATTTTCGACAAATCGTACAAATTGCATGTGTAATATTTATTTATTTTATTTAAATTATTTAAATTATTACTTATAACTGTACCATTACTTTTTGATAATATACGTATTTTCTATGAAACCACCTTTATTCAATTGACCTCCTATTGATCGTGAAAACTCATAAGCCCCATACAAGGCAATAGGAAAGAATACAAAATTTATTTTTTGATCGGCACTAATAATTGTGCATTTGATAGAAAATCTAAGCCGACGTATATCTTTTGTGTATATCTTTTTGAAATTAAAAAAGAAAACTTAATTTGCAAAAGTTATAGTGTATTAAAAATCCTTTGAGTGACGTCACACCATTAAAATATCGGCATAGTGCGTTTCTTACACATAAGAATTATACACGTAATTATTGTGCACAATATAGCATTGGTCAAGTATATCTATATATAATTTGACCAATGCTAAATTGTGTAGAATAATTAAGTGTATAATTCTTATGTGTAAGAAACGCGCTATGCCAAAATATCAAAGGTGCCGACCTGAGTGACGTTACAACGTTTTTTAAAGATTTAACTATAACTTCTCTCATTTTGACGATATCGTGAAAATTCCAAAAGTTTACAAAGAAACTATACCTCAATCTACAAGAATACTGTCAACTAAAAATCGGTATTATTCCCTATTAAAATCAATAGAAAAGAATTATATAGTTTTTTATGCTACATTTTATTTCTAAATTTTTCATAGCATTAAATAACAAATACAATCTATAGAATACAATTATACAAAATAATTAGATATTAGATAAAATATTCGATCTATAGACACGAATAAAAAATAATTACATTTAATTAGTTAAATCTCTATTAAACTTAATTAACATGCATCAATTGACATGTATTAATATTATAATGCTAAATCTTAATTCTATTTTGTTATATTAAATTCGATTAATACTATAAAATGATAAAAATCAATTGATACCAATTACATTGAATTGACTAAATACCTATTCAAATCAATAGACAATCAAAGAAAATGTATTTCTTTCAATATATTTTTATAAACATAGATCTAATAGTTTTGAATTGAATTCTAAAGATTATATTGTGACGGATGGTTGGTGGGGTCCTCCTGTGCCGCCAGAGAAAGGCGCGCAGGAATTGAGGAGACAGGGCTTTTGGGTAATCGCGGCTTTATTCGGCCCGAGCACCTCTCGTCGTGAGTACCGCCGGCTATCTGCTGCCCGCTCGCGGTCGCATCGCGACTCGCCAACGGTCCCGCGCGCAAAAAGTGCAAGTACTACACTTTTGCGCGCGAGAACACTGGAGCAGCGTCGGGCAGAGCTGACTGCGCGTCTTACGCGCATCCGCTCTGCGATAAGGAGTTGACACGGAGAGCCAGAAGCTCATCCGTGACACGTGCGGGGCCGCGTTGGGCGACGTCCGCGTTGCTCGAAAAAAAACAATGAAAACGTACGACTGACGTACTGCTCTAGCGTGCATGTTTCTGAATAGCCAAATTTGTGTGTGTAAGTGAGAGCGCGCAAAAGCGCGCTAACACTTGTACATGTAAAATTTATTTTAAATGAGATTACCTAACTTATGTCCCTTCGGGCAACGCCAGAGTTTTTTTTTTATAGCGTCCACTTCCTAAAAATGTATTACAGATAAGCAGCCGCTGCTGCTTTACAAGATATCATTTGAGAGGTGCTCTACATTATATAGTTAATTTATATATCTTATTATCTACTTCGTTTTACAAATTTCTTAAATTTTACCAATTTCTTAAATTTTAAATTTCCTAAATTTTGCAATAGTTCAAAATTTTCAAATTTCTTAAATCTTGCATATATTTAAATTTTTTCCTTTCTACTTCTTAACTTTAAAATTCTCAACTCTTCAAAATTCTTCACATTTTTCCAAATTTTCCAAATTTTCCAAATTTTAAATATTTCAAATTTTTCATATTTTCAAATTTTTTCAAATTTTTCAAATTTTTCAAAAATTTACCAAAGTTTTCAAAAATTATCCAAATTTTTCAAATTTTTAAATTTTTCAAATTTTTAAATTTTTCAAATTTTTAAATTTTTCAAATTTTTAAATTTTTCAAATTTTCAAATTTTTTCAAATTTTCAAATTTTTCAAATTTTCAAATTTTTCAAATTTTTAAATTTTTCAAATTTTCAAATATTGCTATGTTTTTAAATTTTTGTATCTTAACATTTATTTGAACTCTTGTGTACCTTTGTCGCTCTTTCACAAACTTTGTAATCTTCCTATAAAATTCCTTTTATAAATATCATTGACGTTTACCTAGTCTTTCTATTCATTTTCTCGTCTCTCCGCTGCGGATGGTGTAGGTTGTGCTCGACTCAATTAAGTCTAAATTTGTACCGTATCCCTGACGTGTTTTCCAGATGACAAGTTATGGATGATATAATGTAACACTATACTACGATATCTTAATCTTACTAAATATAAAATACGTAATTAGACATTTCCGCTTAGGGTCGCTTTTCCTCCTATAAGCGCGCAGCTTTATTTTCTCGTTTGCTTTAATTGAAAAGGATTCTCGTTTCGCGATCGATTTACACGCTCGCGTTTGACACTGATTTTTATTGCCTTTTTATTCAACCTTAATATTTTTATTCGATTTGCGTCGTCGCGTAAAATACTTTTTTTTTTTTTTGGTAGTGTATAACTGTATTCTCGCACTTTTTCTCGCTGACGCTGCCCCTGTCCTGCCCGTGCTCTCATCACCTGATAGCATGCTTCAGGTATGTTATGGGGACGGGAGTTCGTTTTAGCGCGGTATGCTCCTGGGTGGAGCTCAGGGGGCGAAGTTTATGCGCCTAGGCTGGGGAGGTTGTCAGGACCTCCTCGCTGCGAGCCCTGTCAAATCTTCTGCGCCTGTTACGGACTGACACACTCTCTATGTGCCTGTCGACCACGCGTTTGGTGCAGCGGCGGCTCAAAAAATATAGCCCTGCTACCAGCACCAATAGGAGGATCACTACGCTCGATATGGAGTAGCCGAATATCGCGAACGAGTAGCCTAGCGCTTGCACTTCTGTCGCTAACGCCTTATTTATGGCCAACTCTCTCGCTTTTTTGGCAATGTCCTTGAGCCCAGTTCCTCCTTGCAAGGTCTGAAGTCCGATACCATGCAAGTTCTCTGCCTGCGAGGCAGTTTCAGAATCGATGGCTAGCTTTAGCTCCACCGAGGTGAAATTTGCCTTTTTCATATTTGCCAATAAATTAGCAATATTCAGCGGTATCGTTTGGAATACCGTTTCTTTAGGCTGGGTCGTGAATATCCTTGATGCTGTTAGTCGGACATTGGCTGTGTGTGCTGAGCACCCTGGGCGTAGTTGGAGTACGCCCGCGCCAGAAATTTCAGCCGTTGTTTGCTCTGCCCTTATACACTGTATGTACAGGTTTTCTTTTGTAGCCGTTGAGTATATCCATGAATTAACTTCATGGAGCCTCAACCAGAACGTGTCTGTTAGCATCTTGAAGCGCACATCACAGTACTCCAAGTTGCCGAGATCGAGACCCGCTGCTAGTTTGATCTCGCATGCCACGTTCTCGCGTATTTCTCTCACTGGTTCCGGGCTCGTGCAGATTTAAGTACTGCCTAATTTTTTGAAATCGCCGACTTTTTCGGCTGACACTGGCATGTAGGCTTTCTTTGACTCGCTCAACGCGAAGTAGTGCGCCTCTGACCATATGTAAGCGGCCGCGGTGGACGCGTTCGTTCCTTTCTGATGTGTTGGTAGTGGCAGAGCTCTGAACAAATCGAACTCTTGTACGTCTAGTAGTGGGACTGCTAGAACATAGACCAAGTGCCTGTCGACAAACAGCACTGTGAGTTTGGATACCTTCATAATTGGTATGGCTGCAATCTCGCCGTCGAGCGACGGAAAACGCGTTACCGTTTCTGCTGAGGATTTTATCACCCCTGGAGGCATTATCCGGGGATGAATCATTCCCCTGGCCGCGAATAGGACCGCGTCGGTTAAAACTTCCGTGTCCAATTGATATTGGAGCACGTTTTCGGTTAAGGCTTCGATGGCTACGCCGATTTTTAACTCTTATAATTCCGCCTGTGTGTTGTTTTCCAGGGTGCCTATTGCATTGCAGAGTGTATCGATCTTCCTTTGCAAGCTCGACTATCTCTGTTTGATTGGCGAGTAGTGCGGCTATTACACGCGAGTCTTTCGCGACAGCTGATATCGCGGTTCGTAGTTCTGCTTCGCTTTCCTCATCCATCGTGCCAAACAGAATTTTGCTGATTTGACCGACGAACGGGAGGACCGAACGTTATTCTCTGTTCGCATTATTGCTTACTGTGTATGTTGAAAATAGGCTCGCAACTCTTTCAGCCTATAATACTTCCTCGTCTATTCGGGATCGCAGGTAAATAATTTCGGGCCTTGCTCCGCCCTCGAATCTTAAGGACTCGCCCCGGCTTGCAAGGATTTTACCTGCGTCAAAATATGATTTTAAGTTGACTTTCTGGACGATCTTCCAGTCTGTGCTGGATGTAGTCAAGGGCGCTATTTTTTCAGTAATCAAGCCGGGATTGCCGTCGAGCTGTCTGAGGAACCGCTGCGGCATCCCTGTAGTCTCCCCGCGGCTCGCGACTTGCGCAACGGCGAGACTTGCCCTAAAAAAAACAGAAGTTTCTGTTAGCTGCCGGATATGGAACTTTAACTATCGCGCACAGCTTGGCTAGTTCCCCTACAATTCTGTACGATTAATCGCTTCGTCTTGTTTTTCTCCCGGGGCGCGGCTCGTCCGGGGCCGCGTTAAAAAACAATAAAAAAAACGACTGTTCTACGCTTGTTTATCAGACTGTCTAGCTAACTCACCGGGCCTTTCGAGTTTGTTAACGTGGACGGTTTTAGACACGTCAGCGTTTTGTACCGTGACGTTGTTTGTCTTGCGGTTTATTTTTATTATTTCAAAAGGGCCCGTATACTCCTTTGCGAATTTTCCCTTCTTTGGTTCTTTAAGGACGTAGACTTGTTCTCCTTCTCGGAAGTGTTTCGTGTTCAAATTCCTGTCGTAATAATACTTCGTGCGATATTTCGCTTGCACTAAGTTCATGGCTGCTGTCGTCTGTAGGACTGTAAGATGGGATAGCATATCCACTATGTAACTGTTGTAGGACAGCGCTAACTCTTTCGTTGTGAAGCTTTATGGTGTTCTCGGTTTAAAACCGAACACAAGCTCATGCGGTGTATAGCCCGTGCTTTCGTGTTCTGTGCAGTTGTAAGCGTGCTAGCATATTTCTGTCCAACTATCTCAATCTGTTACGTCTTTTATATATTTTCGGAGATATTCCGTCAGTGTATGATGCATCCTTTCTATTGAGCCGTTCGATTGGGGGTGGTAGGCTGTAGTGCAAAATTTTTCGATTCCGAATATCTTAGCAAATTCTTCCAATAAACGGTTCTGAAAATGGGTCCCCTGGTCCGTAAGGATCGCTGCTGGTGGTCCAAATATGCAGATTATTTTTTCTGTCAAAGCTCTTGCTACCTCCTTTGCTGTTGCGTATTTTGTTGGTGTTAAAATTGTATATTTTGTGAGTGCGTCTTGCGCTGACAAAATATACTTGTAGCCCTTCTTGGTTTTTTCAAGCGGGCCGTAGAAGTCAAGGGCAAGCTGCTCGAAAGGGGCTGCCGGCGTATTACTGATTAACATCGGCAGACGGGTTTTTACTCGAATTAGTTTATTGCTCTGGCAAACAGTACATCTCGCGACAAATTGGCGCACATCTGGGCGCATATTTCGCCAGTAAAAGTCGCCAGCAATTTTGCTGTACGTCTTATTCATGCCTCTATGGCCGCCTATGGCTGCCTCGTGGTACTCTTTAATTAGCTTGTACCTTTCCATGACATTAGGTACGGGCAGGTTATTTTTTAATAGGACTGCGCTTATCTTGGCGTTTGTAAAAATTCTATCGAATTGATCGATGAAATTTGTCCATTCTGCTAGGGACAAAATTGCTAAGTCGCGGATAATAGCCAAGCTCGTTATTTCTTTGGCTATTACTACGTTTCTCAAAGTCCGTAGGCATTTTCCAATATCAGTACGCATCGGTCGGTCGTCTATATACTTCTTTACATAAACGCCTATGAGTCTGATGCCTTGAAACTCGGAGATATTTATTTTATCTCGCTGACCTTGAACTCTCTGCTTGTCAGTTCGTCCGGATTTAGGTATCCTCTTTCTATTGAGGCTTCTTCTATCTCTTTTGTTATAAAGTTATCCGTTGATACTAAATATACTAGGTTTTCACGAAAACGGAATGGATGTTCGTTCAGAGATAGTAAGTGAACAAACGGAGGTGGCAACTGGCCGTCCGGAGCTGCCCATGGTGGCTTTTCGCGAGGTGGCCGTGCGTTGGCAACGACGTAACGATTCAGGTTGCCGTCGCTTGCTGCAGCCGTTACGCGGCTAACGACGCCGTCGGGCCTATCGCTGTCGCTGGCGGGACCATTCGCTTGCGGGGCTCCTACAAGATTTTCAGCGGGAGGGCCGCCTTGTCCCGCCGCAGAATCCTTGCTGTCGGAGCTGCTTTCTGGCGGCGAGCCTGGCGGTGCTTCACCCATGGGCCAATCGTCGGCCCCTGGCAGGCCCCGGGTCGCTTCTTTTGGGCTCGGCCAGTATCGGCTGTTGCTCCCATTCGTCGTTGCATGGACTAACTCTGAGCGTGTCGTCGGGGTTAACGTCTCTTTGATCAGCTGGCGCTGAGGGAGCCGCCATTTTGCGCTTCCTGCTTTTTTTCTTCCTAATTCCGGTGACTTTGGCTGACTTTGCTCGTCGTCATCCGATGGGCTAACACGGCTGCCTCATAAGAGGTTGCGATGCGCAGATATGGCGTAAAATGGTGGCCGGTTAGATTCAGATGCATATATACCTCAGCCTTGTTGGCTATTAAATGGCAATATACGCGCTTGTCGCTGCTTATGTCATAATGGATACAGATATTTCTTTTGTATTCCTGGGCGAATAGGTAGGCGCAATCTACTGTTCCGTACTCTGTGTCAGACTCTAGTATCCTCAGCGTCTCTGTCGGCTCGCCGCAGTGCGTCAGCTGGGGAGACGCGCGAAGTCGGCTTCTGAGCTCGAGGGCTGTGATATTTAGATTTGCCAACTTAATTAACGAATCAAATAAGCAGTTACCTGGAGGCGACTGAGGAATATCGTCTGAGCGGATCAGGTTGACTAACGGCTCTGCGCATCGCTTTTTGCGAATGTAGGCATGTGTAAAAATATTGCCTGAGCTGACTGACGAATTCTCATTCGAAGAATCGACTCTGCGGTCGTACTTCCACGGGATATCGGCGAAGTCCTCGAACGGACCATCGCCACTCATGACTGACCATCCTGATGGAGAAATAGGACGAAGGGGAGCCTCGGATAAAGGCTTGTCCGCAGGTTTACCGGGACTAGCCGGAGCTGGGTTTTCGTTGATTTGCGGCAACCTGTTTAGGTCGGTGCCCAAATCGGCGATTGGATTTTACTATTCGCCTTGCCTGCACTCGGTTTCGCGGTCTGTCCGCCTGCGAGGCCAGTGAGACTGTTTTCCGGGAAACCTGCTGACGATTTTGCTTCCCAGATGTTTATCTGAAAGCCGTCTCTTCCTTCTATTTCTTTTTCCTGTATATCTACTGTCAGTTTAGTGTTGAGCCTGAAGTGTTCGGATCGACGTGACGCAGCTGCTCCTCAACGGAAGGCAAGCTACCTAACTGATCGGCGATCGGGGATGCTCCGCATACCTGAGCTCTGTGACTGACTGGACTATCGTTTCTTCCCGACTTCAGTTTTCTGGGAATTACGATAGTTTCCAGCGGCTCGATGCTCGTCAGCGTTTGCGTTTTGAGCCATGGCTGGGGAGTAATGGAGTCGCTGCTCGAGTCGCTGTGCTCGAAAAGATTGGGTTCCGTGCGACTCTTACTTTTTTGACTCGATCTTGTGGCGTAGCCTTGTGTTGTTCTCGATGCAGAAATAGACTTATGAGAAGGCTCTGACATGTCAGTTTCTGTCTCGGAAGAGCTCGATGAGCTTGAAGCTGTATTGGTTGCCATTGGCTCGTCCTGGCCAGTCGCTACTGCTGGCGGCGCCTTCTGCTCTTGGCTGGCGCTGAACTCGATCGATGCTCGTAAGATTTCCATGATTCGTTCGCGCTCTTTCTTACTGAGTATGTATTTCTTTTTCTCCGTCCTTTTTAACTCAGTCGTAGTCATAATGCAAGCTAATTTTATTGTATTGTGATAATCTAAGAAGAATGTGTTTTTGCGGTTGCTCTCTTGTGTGAACCACTGTATGTGGGCGTCCTCGTCTTCCCAGTATATGTCTTTCCTTGCGCGACATAAATAAAAATCGTCGTGTCATTTCTTACGGCCAGTATTTCGCCTTTTTTATATATGATGTCTTTTCCCTTACGGTTTCGTTTTGGGGCTTCTTACCCTTCGGAATCTTCCGAGCTAGTCTTGTAGTTCTTTTTATCGCGGTCGATTCCTTTTTTCTTGACTTCTCGCGTACTAAAAATTCTTCCAGGCGGTGCATCTGCTTCCTCATCGGGCTCGGCTGCATTCTGCTCGTTTACGAGCTTGTAGAGCTCTACGCGCGGAACTTCTGAATTCACTTCCCCTTCTTTGATGACTGGGTTCCGCGAAAGGGCATCAGCGTTGGCGTTTTTCTCACCTGGCCGATAAACTATTTCGAAGTCGTAGCCAATGAGAGCCGCCTTGAGTCTGTTAAAACGCAAGTCAGGCTTCTTGGTTGTATGAAAGTGCTTTAACGGTTCGTGGTCTGTTACGATCGTGAATTTTCGACCAAACAGATAGTAGCGAAACTGTTCTTTGGCAAAAACTATTGCCAATAATGCCTTATCGTAAGTGGGATAGCGGAGCTCGCTGCCTTTTAGGTAGCGCGACGCGTAGGCGCAAACCTAGTCCTTGCCCAACTCGCCCTGCGAGAGTATCGCTCCAAGGGCCCAATCGCTACTATCGGTCGTTACTATGAATGGTTTCGTTAAATCTGGTGTTCTCAGCACTGGCTCGCTGCACATCATGGCCCTAAGTGTATCGAACGCCTCTTGCTGTTCTGGTCCCCACTCAAACTCTACTCCTTTCTGTAGCAGTTTAAACATACCGGTTATTGGTCCATAGCGGCTATTTTATTGGGATCTGTTTTTATCAGCCCGCCGCCCACTATATGACCCAGCACGAGTGCTTCTTTCTTTAAAAACTGGCACTTTTTCGGCTCAACTGTCAAGTTGGCCACCAGTAATCTTTTCAGCACCCGGCGAAATCTTGTGTTATGCTGCTCTAGCGTCTCGCCAAAAATCATTAAATCGTCGAGGTATATCTTGACCTCATCTCCTTGCAGGCCTGCCATGGCTAAAGACATGGCCTTGACAAAGGTCAAGGTGGCCTCCTTCAGACCCATCGCCATCCTTCTGTACTCGAGCATCTGTTGACCGTGCTCGCCGTCGGGGGCATGGAAAGCCGTAAGATGAGCTGAATCGGGATGCATCTCGATCTGGTGATAGCCCTGTTTCAGGCCCATTACTGTAATATAATTGGCTGAGGCTAAGTGTTCTAATATGTTGCTTGTGAATGGTAAGGGGTGGCAGCTGCCCTCTGTTTCTTCGTTCAATGCTCTGAAATCCGTGACCAGTCTATACCTCATATTGCCTTGCGCATCTGGATTTTTTGGCACGATCCAGAGCGCTGAAGAATGGTTTGACCTTGATGGTACGACTATATTTTGCTCCCGCAATTTGTTTAACTCCCTAATTATGTTTTCCCTTAGGGCTGGTGGAATCCGGAACCTATGTGATCGAATTACCTTGTTTGATTTAAGTTCGATTTTGTGTTGTATCAAGTGTGTCGCAGGAAGGGGCTCTCCCTCGAGGCCAAACACTCCTGCGTACTCGTCAATGATTTCCGTGATGTAATTTACCTCTTCTTCATTACATTCTTCTAAATCTGCCAGCTCTAGGATTTTCTGCACCCTCTCTTTGCGTAGATCAGTGTTGTGCATCAGTTTTGTGTTTAGGTCCCTTATTTCTTTGTATTTTTCTCTCTGTTTATCCGCCTCGTACATACGCCTCAAGCATGCTGAAAAATCAACTGCCTTATCAGCTGAGCCGTCCCCGTCGGCTTGATAGAGCAGGTTTGGGTTTTCTACGCTCATTTCGCATTCTTGCAGATTAACTATCGGGGCGTCAATCGAGATCTCCTCGTCGCCAATATTTATGCATTCTGCATAGACTCTGCCGTTCCTAACTTCGGCAATAAAATTTCCAAATAGTAAATGTTTATGCAGATTCATTATTGGAACCCAACCTATTTTTACGTCGTTGTTTGCAACCCTGGCACTGATTATCATCTTAACTTTTGGAGGCACGGTTAGTTTCTCATTCGTTTCAAATTGTATGGACCAACTGCCGAGTCTAAGGCTCTTTGTGGCTGCATCTACGCAACCTTCCTAGCGGTCTATTATATCCCATCCGATTATTCCCGCATTCTCTATGACGAAATCGTTGGGTACCACGTGCACTGTGCACTTATGACCTTGTAATGCTACTTCGGCCTGACCCAAGGTGTAAGAGGCTCCCGGAGTGACTCCTTTTATTTCTATAATTTTTTGCCTATCTATTGAGTTGCTGGGTTCTAAATACCCAGTCTTCACGACGGAAATGTCGGCTCCTGAATCAGCATAGAAGTTGCCCTGTCTCTGCTTCAATTGGGGGCAATCGATGTTTACTATTAACGGTTGACGACCCGCAGACAAAAATTTGATTTTTATTGACTCTTTTACTAACTTGCTTTTTAGTTTTGGATTTTCTTCACGATCGGCGTTCGAGGATCGCGTCGAGCGTGCGGCTAGTTTAAATGCTGCTTGCTAAGCTGCTTATTTTGCTTGCTGTTATCGTTGGGTATCGACTCGGCGCTCGGCGGCTCCTTATTACCGTTACTGTCGCCGGCACTAACAGTGTCGACCTTCACGTCATTACGCTGAGTATTGCTAGCATAGTTTCTATAATTGCCTCTATTGTTGTTGGTGCTACTATAGTTATTCCGGTTTCTTGAATTGCTAAAATTCTTATTTTCATTGGCTCGATTATTGACCAGCCAAGGATTTTTTATTACCTTATTCTTGGCATCTTTTTGTAGCTTCCAACATTCGCTAATGTTATGCGTTGATTGCTCGCAATAGTCGCAATATGGATTAGCAAGCGGACGAGTTGCTTGCGTGCGCAAGTTATTTGATGCGCTTGTCCTTGGCGCTGGATTGCAGCTGCAAGTGTTATCAGCTGTTGCTCAGCGCACTTGCACTGGGTCGGCGGCTGCCTGCCTGCTACTTGGCTGCACATCCTCGCGAGAAGGGGGGGGGGGGGCGGCAGCGCCGCGCCTCCTGACAGCTGGCCTAATGCTGATCGGCACGCGCTTTGTTTTCCTTCGAACTCTAGTGCGAATCTTATCGCCTCATTCAGTGACCTTGGCCCTTGAATGCGCACTTGGTGGTCGAGCGGTGGCTTTAGCCCGAACATAAATTGCTGCAGGGCGTCCTCGTCGGCGTAACGCTTTCGGGTTTCCTTGTCGCGCTTCGACAGGTCCGGCGCGGATTCGACTATCGTCAGCAAGCGATTATAGAGTTTCTGCATTCTTAAGCCATAATCGCCGACTGGCTCCCTGTGTTCCTGCGGCAACATCTTTATTTCGGCCTGCACCTCATCGGCAATTCCTATATTGCCGTACTGCATTGTGAGGTCAGCCAAAAGCTGCCTCACCGACTCATAGCTGGTAAGCCTGGCTTGATATCCGTCAGCTGCTTTCCCCGTTAATTTATTAGCCAATGCTATTATTAATAATTTCTCTAATTAGGGGCCAAACGAGTCGCGTAGCTGTCGGACCGACTGGCAAAATAGATTTAGTTTGTCCGGGTTGCCGTCGAACGTTGGCAATAAATTTACAGCTTGAGTAAATGAGACTTTCCCGCCGAATCCTTGTCGCCGGCGGTGACTATCACTACTCCGGTCGCTAGGCGCTGAATCACTTTCGTCGTCGTTGTTTGAGTCGACATAATACGCGTATGGTTTTCGGTCGGATTCGCGCCGTCGCCTGCTGCGCTCGTGATCCCGGTGGCTGCTACGGTCGCTCCCGCTGCCATCCGACGGGTTGCGACTGGAGCGGTATCGCTCGCTCTCTCGCCAATCATACCGATCGCTTCTAGTGTGCTCGCTTCGCTTGTAAGGACGTTCGCCACGCTGCCGCTCTCGCGGCTCGGGTCGCGCTGAGCCCCTGCATACGTTTAGCGCGCTGCTGAGATCGCGCGCTGCGCCGCTGCATGCTCTTATCGCGCCACTCTCGAAGCGCGCTGTACGGCTATGTGGGTTTACGAGTATCATGCGCTCCTCGTTGCGCCCCGTATTCGCGCATGCACCTCCTGTGAATCGGTGTGATTCGGTGGCCCGTGCGCTCCTTGATGCTTCTCGATTTTCAAACGATTTCCGGGTACGAACCGAGGCGCGATCGTCCTCGCTATCCGAACCGTTGCGTACGTACATGCTTTTATTTATTTGGGACGGCAAAATTAGACTCCGCTTATTTCTTATTTTTGCGCGATCTTGCTGGAATATTTCGCGCCTCTTGGCGAGAGATTCAGGCTCGCTGCCGCTTCCGGAACCGTCGCTACTATATTTTTGTCGGTTCGTGTGGCGATTTTGACGGCTGTCCATCGCTTGCTTGATTGCCGCCTGGACAGACGCGAGCAATGCGGCACTTACTTGCTCCTGCTCGCTGGGAATTTTCGAGCCCTCTATTTTCCTGGGTCGCTCTGTATTTTTACCGCTGCGTACACAGCTTGCGCTCCGTGCGCTCTGCACGCTCCACTCTCCTGGACTAAGCTCGCGTTGCCTGCGTTGATTTTTGCGTAAACTATTCGGGTTTTTGCCAACGTTTACGTTTGTCGCCCGGATCCTGCTGTGTTCGATCCTGTCGCGTTCGCTGCTCGCATCGCGATTTTTCCTAGATTTTATTTTTGCGGGATTTGCGCGAGTTAATTCGGGATCTCCGTTTTTCCAAACTATATTTTTTATTCCGAGTAAATTCATTACCCCGCTATTGCACTTATCGTTTATGGCCCAGCGCTCTGGGACCTCTAAATCGCCGTCTACCGAATTTTCGGCGTCGCTGCCGAGCTCGCTGTCAGCCGATCTGGAGTCGGCGGAGCCGCTTTCCGACGGAGATCTCGCTGCGTCACGGAGCCGCGCTAGCCTTTCCTCTAGTTGGCGACCGATTTCAGACGGTGCTTTTTCGGCACTCGTTCCGATGGCACCTGCTGCATTGCAACCTATCAATGCGTCGCCTACTAGAGGATGCTGATCCACCATCGCCGCTTCCTTCGCGGTTTGATCACGGTCGTCGACGATGCGTTCACCTCCGCTTTCGTGCGATTTTGTACGCGCACGCTCAGCTTGGCTTGAGCTACCCGAGCCACGAGATGCAAGCTCGATCTCGCTGCGCAATAGCGCTCTGCGTGCCTCGGGGCTGAGCTTGCTTAAATGTTCCAGCACTTTTTCGGCGCGCTGAAATATTTTTTTATTGCTCGCCGGGTCTCCCGATGTATGCGACGCGCGCGACCATTTGCCTTGAAGTATCAGGCTCCGCGTTGCGAGGTCGAATTTACCTAGGCGTTTTAAAATTTTCTCTATTAAACGATTTTCGCGCGCGATGATTTCGGAGTCGCGTTGAGCTCGGATCACTGCTCTTCTCTCGGATTGTGCTGCCGGGTCCGTCTCGTCGGACAACACATCGGATAAGCCGGAGGGCATTTTAAAATTGTTCGCTCGAATCAACTATTAATAAAAAAAAAATTCCCGAAGCTGCGCGCTAGAACAAAAAGACGACTTACAGAATTGCAGCGAAGAATACAATGTGGCTGCACATCGTCGGTATTGCTGGTGATGGCGTGCGAAGGCGGCTGCTCCCTGCTGCTGCGGCTGCTCCTGGGCTGCGGCTGTCTCGCGCGCGTCGGCGGCTGGTCCGCGCCGACGACTGAATTGCGCGTGGAGGCTGCTGGACTAGCCTCGATGGCCCAGGTGGGCTTAGGTGGCCCCGATGGGCTTCGTTGGCCCCGAAGGGCTTTGTTGGCCCCGATGGGCTTCGTTGGCCTAGTGTAGGCTTACGGCTTATTGCCAGTGGACCGCTCTGATCGCTGCTTGCTCTCGAGGCTCGGCGGCCGGTGCTCTGTGGAACCACTGCGCTCTCGATTACGGGTGGCGGCTTCTTTTCTTTTTTTTTTTTATGCTCTGCGACGGCTGCTTGCGCGACGTATTGGCGTCTGCTGAAGAGTACTATCATACTTCGCTGTCCTGCTCGCGCGCTCGCCCGTATATATATATTTTGTGTTTATCCTCGATTCCACACAGGCCCACAAGGGATGCCAAATGTGACGGATGGTTGGTGGGGTCCTCCTGTGCCGCCAGAGAAAGTCGCGCAGGAATTGAGGAGACAGGGCTTTTGGGTAATCGCGGCTTTATTCGACCCGAGCACCTCTCGTCGTGAGTACCGCCGGCTATCTGCTGCCCGCTCGCGGTCGCATCGCGACTCGCCAACGGTCCCGCGCGCAAAAGGTGCAAGTACTGCACTTTTGCGCGCGAGAACACTGGAGCAGCGTCGGGCAGAGCTGACTGCGCGTCTTACGAGCATCCGCTCTGCGATAAGGAGCTGCCACGGAGAGCCAGAAGCTCATCCGTGACAATATATATTTCTATTGCACTTTCCAGAATTAAGATTTAGCATCAAATGCAATAGATTTTTTTTATTGACTTTAATCTCATTTTTTTAACAGGGTAGTCCAAATTCTTTTATTTCATCAAGTTCTACCAATAACCCTGATTTTCGATTGTCTTTTAACAACATTGTCTTTTAACAGTCTATTAGTTCCGCTGTCCAAGTCAAAAAGTGGCCACAGTTGAGGTGGGCATAAAGTACTATGTAACTCTAGAAAAAAGCAGATTTTTCCCTCGGGTGATACTGCTCTCGCTTCGCTTCGCTTCGCTTCGCTTCGCTTCGCTTCGCTTCGCTTCGCTTCGCTTCGCTTCGCTCGCTCGAGTAGTGAACTCCCCCGCGGGAAAAATATTCGACTTTTTGCCCTTGTTACATAATGTACTATTATGTAGTTAAATAATAAAAGACACTCTAAAATCGTGATATATAAAAAGGGGAAAAATTATCAATAACTTGGAACAATGAGAGATTAATTGGCTAGAATGTCAATTCTGTTGACTTCTGGTTATCTTATATCACTGCATTGACTTAAAGAACCGAGTGAAAAATGCTTTTACAATGTAAAGTTTAAGCTGATCCGCAGATGTAACAAAAATCTTTCCACTTTGTCCAAAAACATTAAAACTTTGGTAACTTGTTTTGTCATGTTTAAAAAAGGCAACAAACAAATTTTAAACATTTATATATATATATATATATATATGCTATCAAACAAACTCTTATCTATTAAGGCTGTGTCATTTAAGGGGGTCCGAAAGTCAATTCCCTGAATTACTGACCAAACCATACATTATTTACTTTATAAACAAAATTACGTATATTTAGCTAAAACCCGAACTTGCTAGCACTTCATTGAGTAGTAATACACCTATCTACGAAGTTTTAGACGTCAAAATCAACGGCAACCTAAAAAATTATTGGAATGAAATGTTGACGACATTTCATTCCAATAATTTTTTAGGTTGCCGTTGATTTTGACGTCTAAAACTTGGTAGAGTTTTGTGTTACTACTCAATGAAGTGCTAGCAAGTTCGGGTTTTGTCTAAATATAAGTATTTTTATAATTATAAATAACTAGCATCCCCCGTCACGGCTTCACCCGTGATAATAGTGCGTGGAACTCACAAGTAAATAATATCTATTATTCGACTTGGAGACTTCAAATTTTATAATATAATAAAATATATATGTGCTATGGTTTAGATAAGAAAGGATTTTACCTCTTTTGGGTAACCATAAATCCATAAATTGATATTTAGGTAGTTTCATAGGCAACCTTTGGGGATAAAAATCTAATTCATAACTTTCGATATTCCGAAGATATCGATAAAAACATAAAATCACGTTTACCACCTTTTCATCCTCTTAGAGGTGGATGGGGATAAAATCCATCCTTATCTGACCCCTACACCATAAGAGATATATACCACAAAAATGCCAAGTCTATAGATCCAGTGGTTTGGTCTGAACGTTGATGAGTGAGTGAGCGAATGAGTGAGTGAGCCAGTGAGTAGGTGTATCGGACATCTTCTTTTATAGATATAGATTGATTTATAAATATTTATTTCGCTTCTTAATTATATTTAGTTGAAAATTAACCTGAAGAAATTAATACTTTTTCAAAATATTCGCGCATGAATCAACTTAATCTTTTGTCTTCAATAAAATCTTATTTCGTTGAATAAATTAAAGAAATATAGTACAAAAATATTACAACACATTTCACCATTTTTCACCCCTAAGGGCTGGAATTTCGGCAAACCCAGAAATTGGTTGTTACATAATCGTATTTCTGATATTTTGCCGCAAGAATCAATTTAAAATCTTATTTCCTTGCAGAAATACAGTAAAAACCATAAAAACACATTTCACCCCTTTTCACTCCTTAGGGGTGGAATTTAAAAAAACCCTTTCTTAGCTAGCACCTATCATTTAGTAGGAAAATACCTACAAATTTTCAAGTTGACCGGTCAGTCAGTCAGTTAGGTCATGTTCTTATATGTATATAGAAGATATTTCCACACTCTTCGTAAAATACTCAAAAAACTATCTAAAATAATGCAGGAACACAGTGATATTTCTCACGATTGGCTAGGGCTCTCAGACTCCTAATGCCTTCTTTAGGCTCTATCGCCTTTATATATACTCTAGACTCGATTGTTTGACTTGCGGGTAAGACTCAGCGTGGCCATCTAGCGGCACTTTATCGGTATATACTTTATTACGTATGTGAGACATGTATGTATCTACTTTGATCGGAGAACATAGTAAAAGAAAGAAAGATTTCTGGGTTTTATGAATCCGGGGGTGGATTTTCATAAAACCCAGAAATCGTTCTCGATATAATCTCATTCTATATGTTATGCCGCAAAAATCGTCTCAAAATCTTTTTTCACTGAAGAAATATAGTAAAAAAACTAAAACTCACATTTTAACCCTTTCCACCTCCAAGGCCCTGGTAGAAAATTGAGCAGTGAAACTGGTGAGTAGACCAGTCACTAGCCAAACTGACTTCCCAGTTCGAAAAAGCGTCACTGGCCAAGCACTGCTGAATAATCAATATAAATACATTAGACAATGAGAAAGCTTATGTAATAAGAATAATCGCTGTATTTTAAATTATAAAAATAATTTTTCATCAAAAATCTACTTGTTTATCCAATCAATGATTATAATATAGTTTTAACTTATAAAATCAAAGAGTCGCAAAACCTAACCCTACACACATGCATACAAAAGTATACACTGCGTTGCTACGTATATAGTACAGGCTGTCTGCAGTACTATATCTGTACAGCAGACGCCACACTGTGCGCCACACTACCAACAGACACCATACAGCTCTCAGTAGAGTGGCAACCTAACCCTACACCGCGTAAATCCTTCCGTAAATCACTGTAAATAATATACAGGCACAGTCGCATTAGTTCTCACCGTTTTCACAGCTTGTCCTCAGTCGATCGTCGATCCGTTCGCCCGTTTATCGCGTCGGTGTTTGTTTACCTATGTATGTGGTGCTTATTGCTTAGTGAGTTTGGAATTTGATATTGAAACAGAGCATTTGTAACCTCCAAGACGCACTGTAGTCTGTACGTCTGTAGTGTGATATCTATTTTGCGCGTTATTTTATATTGATATTGTGCATTTGTGAAAATGAGTGGCAAGAAATACGCTCAAGTCTATCGAGAAAAAATTAAAAAACAAAAGTTCAGGGAAAGGTACAATAAATATGAAAATTATAATTATCGACATAAAAATTCTTATGCTGAATAGTAAATCAATTACTATGAGATTTGAAGACTGATATATATAACTATGTGCAAAAACAAAATGCATGTATAATATTTATTACTTGACAATAAATTATTTTATAAATAAATAAATATTAAAGAATTCTATGATTTGGAAATTTTCCTTTGGAATAAATTGTTCTTTTCTTATAAAATATAATAAATATTATTTATATAAATTCAAATTTTATATTTGTCATCAAACATACATAACCTAAAAAAATGGTAATTGAAACGCATCCTTTTATTTTGCAAGCAAAATTAAAATATAGGTAAAAACGTATATAGGAGGGCTTAGAATCATTGCTAGTTTTTTTTTTTTTTTTCATCTGTTTTGATGTCTTTTATTAGTATAAACATTCAATTATCATTATTTTATATTTTCAACTGCATCGCCAGTCCTTGGACAGTGACTCATTCAAAAATCTGATGAAAATGGCATGCTTACTGGTTAGTCACTGCTGAACTAACTTGCCAGTTCATTTAAAACTGGGCATGAACTGGTAAAAAACTACTGAATGATTCTACCAGGGGGGGGGGTGAAATTTTAACAAACCGTTCCTTAGTGAGCACCTACTATATCATTATACTATATGGGTGGACGTACCCACAAATTTTCAAGCCGATCGGTCCAGTGATTTTGGCTGGGCGTTGATGAATCAGTCAGTCAGGACAAGTTCTTTTATGTATATAGATTAAATCTGTTTTAAGCAGTTTCGGTAATAATAATTATCATGTCATGCCCAATAAATAAGGGATCAGAAATTAAGAAAAAATGTATCGACTAATGACAATTCTTTATTATTTCAAATGTTTATCTAAAGATGAAAAAAATAAGTGTTCATTGGTAATCATATGACACAGAAAATCGATTTTTCTTACAAGATGATTTTTTTTTGTCAAGAGAAAAATATATTGCCTAAAAGAAGTTACTGACATTGTACTCCATGTTACTGATCATTTCAATGTTTTTCAATACATTTTCATGATGTATTTCCGAGATATATCCGATTAAAAAGAACATGACGTTTCTGTGTATAACAGAAAAAGGGAAATAACTAAATCGATAATATTATTCCTAAGGTATTAAAAAAACCGAAAACTGAAACTAAAATAAAACGAAAGTCCACTAAAAAGAAACAAAAAAAAACACACACACACATACACACGCACGCACGCAAGTACACACACGCATACACACACACACAACGATACGGATATTTTCTAAAAATAGTTTATTTTGATTCCAAATGCCCTAAAAATAATGTTTCTACCATGCTTTTAAAAAAACCTATTTTGCTTCCTAAAACAGGAAGCAATGATGGTAAAAAAAAGTTTTTCTTAACGCATGTTAGAAACATGTTTTGAGACATAAGGAAATCGAAATACATTATTTTTAGAAAATGTCGGTATTGATCTGTGTGTGTGTGTGTGTGTGTATGTGTGCATTCATATCTCGAGTAATCCACGGTAAAATTTAATGTTCCAGGGATCATTTAGTTTGTTTTTTTTACGTAAAGGAAGGGAGTATAATAGTAATTTTTCTAGTTTTTCGGATTAGTTTTTGAGTTTAAGTGTTTTTCGATTTCTTGGTATTAGTTTTTCGAGTTTTTTCGTACGTTACAAATAATATATCGACCCTGTGAAAATGCATTTGAAAGAGCATCCTTTCTTTTACCACCCGAAATTTTAGATAAGGTGTCCTTTCTTTATTATACACGGAAACTTCATTTTTTGTTTGAACGGTTATTTCTATGAAATGTATGGAGATAATGGATGTATTCTATATAATGAAGATTTTTCTGTAAAATTTTTAATTGATTTTATTTTTCTATACATGAGAATAAAATCATTTTTTAAAGAATTGTATATTACGCATCTAGGGAGATAAAGAATTGGCGAGTCCATAGCACGTGTACAATGCCACCCTCGTCTTCGGCTCGGGTGGCAAACACATGCGTATGCTATTTTTTTATAACATGTGAATAAAAAAGGCCATTTTCGGCGCCTATAAAGTGCAGCGAAAATAAAGTTTTCCGAGCGTCAAATAAAGGGTACCGAAAATAATTATTTTCGCTACCTTTTATTGGTAGCGAAAATACTCATTTTCGCTACCTTTTATTGGTAGCGAAAATGAGTATTTTCGGTACCCATTATTTGTTTTTGCTCCATTTCCTTAATAAAGTGGACGACTCGAAAAACTCTATTCTCAATCCACTTTGTAGACGACAAAGAATGGCCTACTTGATGCACTTGTTATACAAAATACGGTACGCAACTTGGGGCAAAAGGGTATTTCCAGACTAGGATGATGATTTTGAGCACTCGTGCTCAATCATCTTCCTCGCTTGGAAATACCCATTTTCGCCCCTAGTTGCGTAATATACTTTTCCTCATACCAGCACTGAAAATGCACCCGGAGGGAGCAGGAAGTATACACGTGCAAAATGATTAAATGATTGAATTATATTATGTTATTTGTGCTAAAAAATTGTCTAAAAATTTATTGAATTTGAGAAATTTTATATATCTTCAGTATATGTTTGCATCATTATTTTATTTTAAATTCTATATTTAACCACTAAAGAATGTTATGAAAACCCGAGATGTATGACGCGCAGTGTATCAATGTACCTGGCACAAAATAAAATGAATCCAAAAATAACGAAACGGAAATGATCTTAGAACAATTATTGAATAAAGTAGAAAAAGAACGTGAAAATTGAAACTCAGAGAGCAAAGATAAATTTATAAATAAAGATTTGAAAGAGTAATATATAACGATATGCAGAGAAAATGACTGTTTATGAAAAGTTCGATTTTTTGATAGGACAATTTGAGATATATCGTTTAATGATGAGAACGAATTGCCGAACTTAGAATTGTCAGAAAATGAAACGCCCTTTAACGATGAATATAGTAAGTTTGTTAAAATTAACAATTTAATGCTTCGGCATGTAAGAATGGTTGACGCGTGTATTTCATAATTAAATGCTTTACAAAAACTATTTTCCGAAAATAAAAATTTGCAAAACGCCATTTTTAACGTTTAAATTCTAGATTGCGAAGTTTGCATGCTTTCTAAAATGGATATATTTCCTTTTAATATAACGAGAAAACGAGCAACTGAGCTGCTGCAGATAATACATTCCGACACGATGGGCATTTTTACTCTTCCTACACGTCCAAGAGGCTATAAGATTATTCAAGGATAGCAATAGCTTTTCCTATGAAACATAAAAGTGAAACATTATTTTTGTTTTGGAGCATTTGTTAAAAGCATGAGAAATTTATTATTCTCTAGAATATAATGGTATATCCAAGCGTTTTAATCAGATTGTTTTAAGGTTCCCCTACTATTACGCACAGAGTTAGTTGGACCAAGCTGCTGTACGAGTCACTCGTTGTGAATACGACTCAGAGAAACGACGCGCTAATTCTTTCTTGTGAACATATATATATTAACGAAGTGTATCAATAAATATTTTATATTTCTAAATAATAATCTATATTATTTAATTTCACCAATATACAACCCACATAATCTTCCGTAATAATGAACTATTTTTACTGTATTTATCCTCGTAAACAACTCGTTTTTTTCGGTTAATCCTAACTTCTCGACTCTTGTAATATTTTCCTTCTGCAGACTTTAAAAAAATATAACCCATTCTTTTATCACCTACTAATATTACTCGATGTCCTTCGTAACGAAATTTAAGTCTCATTTTTCTTTTATACTTTTATATATGCTGAACAGCCAAATCTTTTTATCTAGTTTATAAAAAAGCTATGAGTATGTGCAAATTTCTGCATTCGCGCGACTATTTCTTTATATTTATGCGGCGATGTATTATATGCATACACTGCCGCTCCTAAAGCTAAAAACTCTTCACGTTTTCCAGAAGGTTTGATTCGTACATATGAGATCTCACAATTTTCTGTATAGTTTGATTAAAACGCTTGGATATACCATTATATTCTAGAGAATAATAAATTTCTCATGCTTTTAACAAATACTCCAAAACAAAAATAATGTTTCACTTTTATGTTTCATAGGACAAGCTATTGCTATCCTTGAATAATCTTATAGCCCTTTGGACGTGTAGGAAGAGTAAAAATGCCCATCATGTCGGAATGTATTATCTGCAGCAGTTCAGTTGCTCGTTTTCTCGTTATATTAAAAGGAAATATATCCATTTTAGAAAGCATGCAAACTTCGCAATCTAGAATTTAAACATTAAAAATGGCGTTTTGCAAATTTTTATTTTCGGAAAATAGTTTTTGTAAAGCATTTAATTATGAAATACACGCGTCAACCATTCTTACATGCCGGAGCATTAAATTGTTAATTTTAACAAACTTACTATATTCATCGTTAAAGGGCGTTTCATTTTCTGACAATTCTAAGTTCGGCAATTCGTTCCCATCATTAAACGATATATCTCAAATTGTCCTATCAAAAAATCGAACTTTTCATAAACAGTCATTTTCTCTGCATATCGTTATATATTACTCTTTCAAATCTTTATTTATAAATTTATCTTTGCTCTCTGAGTTTCAATTTTCACGTTCTTTTTCTACTTTATTCAATAATTGTTCTAAGATCATTTCCGTTTCGTTATTTTTGGATTCATTTTATTTTGTGCCAGGTGCATTATTATACTTCGCGTCATATAACTCGGGTATTCATAACATTCTTTAGTGATTAAATATGCAATTAACTAAATAAGAAATGGCTACTATTTGTTATTAAAACATATACTGAATATAGATAAAATTTCTCAAATTCAATAAATTTTCAAAAAAAATTTTAGCACAAATAACATAATATAATTCCATTTGTAACATGGATATGGTCAATAGTAGGTTAGGTCGGCGGAAGTCTCGCTTTAGCGAGGAGTTTCGGATCTCATGAAACGCGCAGTCTCGATGGTGAAGAGAAAGCGAGACGAACAAACCCGAACGGAATCGAAAATTACAAATTAAAATACATAATAAAATTATATATTTAATAAATCTTATTTATACACAGTTGTGTATAAGGCATTTTTAATTATTTAAGAAATAACGGCTAGGTATGCCCATGGCATACTTTGCCTCGGCTCTTTACTTATGCACCTTGATTAAAAAAGAAATAATAGCAAAAGGTATAAATAATTACATAAATAAATTCAATTTATGTACGAGATTTTTTTATTTGATAAATTTAATATATTTACAAACTTTGCGTAGTTACTGCGTTAAAAATTTTAAAAGAAGAAACTATTGTCTAGAAAATCTAGGCTCACAATAGCCCAGCTGCAGACCGCCTGCAAGCTATTTACTCTACCTGCAGAATTTGCAGAAAAGTCTGAAGATATATTTTTTTATAAAAGTCCAGCACCCCATTAGCCAGATGTATTGCAAATTATTAGCAATTTGACATACACGTTTTGCTCACGATTTCCTTAAGTTTGACGTAAAACTGCGTCCGTATATGCTGGAAATTTTGTATCTAGTATTGAAGTCAATTATGAGGGCGAAGTGAAGACAAAATTACAGCAACTATTGCTCATGATGTGCTGGCGTATCATAGCCATAAATTGCCATCATATTGCCTTCGTATTTCTCGATTTTTATGTTACATAAATTTCCATCAATATGCTGTTATTAATTTCTTCCCTTTCTCTCTTGCAGTGTCGCATATATGAGTAATTTTATTGAATATTACGTGAATAATATTGAAAATAAAATAATATAATATATTAATAATATTGAAAACAAGTTGAAAGCAAATTGATGTACAAAACTTGCAGCAACAGTTACACATCACATGTAAGTAAATCTGCGTCCGTATATGGCAGCAATTTGGTGGCTAGCATGTGTAGTCAATTTTACGGCACATTGACATAAATCCTTGATATTCGTCATTTCTTGAGCGTAAGTTGGAAGCAAATTGCTAACAAACATTGAACAGCAACTATTGCCGCGACTTTGCCACGGCAAGCCTACCCCCAATGGCTAATGGGGTAACCTCATGTTTGGGAGCATCCATATGAATAACATGGTGACCAGGATTACCTCAATTCTGCTTAATGATTTAAATAGAAATTATAAGAAAATCAAATAATTTATTTAATTTCTTCTTCACTAATTCATATTGTTAGAGTGTTCAATTTGGTAACGTAGCATGAAGAAACTGCCTCTCTTAGGGGTTGTGGGATCTTGTCGGGTGCCCTTCGGGGACGGTAGAGAGGCTTAACTCGTGGGCCAAGGGAGCGAAAGCTCGGACCTGTGGACAATGAAAGGACGGGGGGACGGTCCTCTTCCTAATTCACTGGACTCTATAAACGGGTCTCGAGTGCGGCGGGTTGAGAATTGAGTACCTCGACGGGCGGGGTGGCGCGGGCGGGGGTCGACGAGAGTCGTAAAGCCGTTCTCGGATGGCCCGAGCCAGCAAAACCTTGCCCTAGGCGAGGACGAACCTCACCTGGGATCTCTCTGCAGAACGGGGCTCTCTGGTCCGCTGAAGAGGAGCCAGGAAACCACCCTGGTGCCTGTTTGACGGAGTAGAGAAGCTCAGCTGACCCCGAGCAACGAAAGAACAACCCTCCAATTTCGGGCTTGGTGAGGCCCGTTTTTGGGTTTACAATCACCACCCTAAGCCAGGTGGTGTGAGCTTCCGTGCCCGTATTGGCTCTCTTGGCACCGGGGTTAGGATGGAATCGCAAACGGAGCCTCGGGGACACCGGGCGGCCTCCCCAAGTAAGCAGCCTTACCCCCGTAAGAGGCTCTGCGGGGGTGGACCGTCATTCCTCACCACTTGTGGGAACAAAAATGTATAATAACATTGAAAAAAAACAAAAAAATACAAAAATGATAGAAAATGTGGCTGGGGAAACGGAAGACGGCAATATGGAGGTCGATGAGGGTCTTGAAGCCACATTGCCCCATTATTCCTCGAATCCGTCGCCAGTCATAGACCAGGGAGGAGCAGAGGCCGCATCTCAGGCTGTAACAGCCGGAGAGTTGGTGACCCAGAGCCCCCTGATCCAAATCAATCATAAAGAGGGCAGTTCTGGACGGTCCCACAAAAGACTATGTGGGGCCGCCAGGAAGAGGCTCAGAAGAGAAAAGTTGGCCCATGAGGCCGCCAATTCTGGTGGCCCTGCAACTACGGGTAATTTTGGGGGGACACCGAAGAGGCGGCCGGAGTCCACGGACACACCGCCTTCGGCTTCCCGCCAAAAGAAAAAACCTAAGGGGGCGACTGATCGGGTGGCCTCGGCCGCCCACCCGGCTCCTCCCAGGAGGAGTTGGTTGGACGGGGGAGGGTTCTTGACGGATGCTCAGAGGGCCAACCCGTTGACAATCGTGGTGGTGGACGAAAAATATCCAGAAAGTCCGCTCACCCCGGAGATGTTCACACAGTTCCGGGGGGCAGTCAGGAAAGGGTATTTGGAATCGCCACCCCAGGATTGGCCTAAATTTGACAGCTCATTCTGCAAAGAAGGGGCTTTCATCATAGTGGCTAGCAACCCTGAGGCGAAGAAGTGGTTAATTGAAAACTTACCCACTTTGGACTTACCCTGGGAGGGCCGCAAACTAAAATTGGGAGGGATTGAGCTCCTCCAGGTCCAGGTAAAAGCCGTCGCATGGTTTCCAATGCCAATTGAGAAGCCAGAGACGATCCTGAAGATCCTGGACGGGTTCAATTCGACCCTTAAAACGAGCACATGGCGCGTAATCAGTGCCCCGACTGTGGAGGAAGGAGCCAGGCGGGAAGGGAATAAACAACTCCTGTTCCTGTCAGTTCCAGAATCACAGGCGGAGGCGCTGGCCGCCTTGAAAGACAGGCCCTGGTACGACCTCGGACGTGCCACCTTTAAGGTGTCGCGCCGAAGGCCGCAGGGGCCTGTAGGTAACAATGAGGAGAAGCAGCCGATGATGTCGTAAAATGGCACCATCAAACCTTCCCATCATTCAGATTAACTTGCACCACAGTAAAGACGCCTCAGCTATAATGCTTAGGAGTATGACTGGAGTGCACACAGGCATCGCGCTAATCCAAGAACCTTGGGTTGTGAACGGTGCTATTAAAGGGTTAGGGAACTTTGTTTGTTGCAGGGATCCAGAGTCGAAGAGGCCCAGGACCTGCATACTGGTCAAAGGAACCAACGTGATACCACTACTCGACCTCAGCACAGGGGATCTGACGGTGATTTCTACTACGTTAGAGGGAGTAGGCAGGATAATACTCGCATCAGCCTACTTCCCGTATGATAACAATGACAACCCACCCAGGGAAGTCTGCAGATTAGTGGATTTCTGCACACAACAGGACATTCCATTGATTTTAGGGTGCGATGCTAACTCCCATCATACGATATGGGGGAGCACGGACATTAATGCGAGGGGAACCACACTTCTGAATTACTTGGTTGGCACAAACCTAGACATTCTGAACGTCGGTAATACTCCTACTTTTCGCAATGCAAACAGAGCCGAGGTGATTGATATAACCCTCTGCTCAAACAACACCACGCACTTGGTTAGAAACTGGAGAGTCAGGGACGAGCCATCGTTATCTGACCACCTTCAGATAACCTATGAAGTGGGTAAGCCAGGGCGAGAGTAACCTAGATGGTTTCGCGACCCTAGGCTCACGCTCTGGAATGATTATAATATTGAATTGGAGGCCATTTTAAAGAAAGTACCAGTCGACATAAGGGACAGGGAAACTCTAGAAGAGGCAGCTCGAATCTTCACAAACGGTATCACTTTGGCCTTCCAGAGGAACTGCGAACTCAAAAGGACCAAAAACATAGGTGAAGTTACCTGGTGGAGTAAAAAACTGGAAGCACTCAAGGAGAAAACGAACCTATCAGCCTTACTTCATTCATACTCAAGACTGTAGAAAGGCCGTAGGAAGAAACTGGGGTTTGAGACCGGAAACAATGAAATGGATGTATGAGGCGGTCCTTAAGCCAAGACTTACCTATGCGGTCATAGTCTGGTGGAACAGAACTGCCCTATCAATAGCAAACATCATACTACAGAGAACAAGAAGCTTGATTCTCAGGGCCATCTCCGGAGCGACTAGAACAACTCCTACTGCAGCTCTGGGGATGATCCTGAATATTGAACCTTTCAGACTGACCTTGGAGGCAGAGGCTGCAAAGGCCCTGCACAGAGTCAGAAGAGTATTCGGAGAGGAGAATATTGGGAAATCCATAAGATATCCCAAGGGACTGGATGGAAGGGACGTCCTGAGGATGACCCTGGACACCACGAACACGCGCTTCCTCTTCGATAAGAAGTACAGAATCAGTCTATCATCCAAGAAAGACTGGGTGACAGGTAAAAGTAGCCTACCAAGCGGGAGAAATCTGTACTACACAGACGGATCCAAGAGTATGGCAGGTACTGGAGCGGGCATATACTGTAGGCGGAACGGTAAGGGCACTATCGTACCCCTTGGCCAGTACGCCACTGTCTTCCAAGCCGAGTTGGTAGCTATAACACGCTGTGCTGGGATGGCTGCAGAAGCCGTCTCAGAGGGACGGGTGTGTATCTGCTCGGACAGCAAGAGCGCCCTACAGGCACTCAACAGTTATACAACTAAATACAGATTAGTGTGGTAATGCTATGAAGCTCTCAATGATCTGGCAGGAACCTCAAAGGTCACGCTATTATGGATCCCAAGGCACAGCGGTATCAAGGGAAACATGATAGCAGATGACCTTGCTAAAACCGGAGCTAAAGAAAGCTTCATCGGCCCAGAACCAGCTATAGGCATCAGCAGCAGCCTAGTAAAAGACACAATTACTGGGTGGGTAACTGCGGAGCATCAGCAGGTATGGGATAAAGAGGAACGTTGCAGGCAAGCGAAGGCATTCATCGCTCCCACAACAGCAAAAGACTGGACATGAGTAATTCTTGGTCTCAGTAAAAGCAAAGCCAGGATCATCGTGGAAATACTCACGGGTCACGGTAATCTGAGGTTGCACAGGCACATGATGGGCTTGGAAAACAGCCCTGAATGTCGATACTGCTGCCTGGAGGAAGAGTCATCAGAACACCTCCTGTGCAGTTGCCCAGCGCTGTCTGAAAGTAGGCGCCGATTTCTGGGAGCCTACTTTCTGAAAGCCGAGGAGATAAGGGCCAGTGCTGCCCCCGGAATCTTTTCTTTCTGGGAGGCGGTAACATCAAGGCGGTAACTGGCATGACAAGGAGGGACGCCAAGGGAAACCATGCGTCTGGGGCTCCTACTGAGCCCAAACTCAGATTATATAATAATAATAATGAAGAAACTGTATAAAGTTTAAATAGTATGCGTAAAAGCTTAGCTTATAGATCAGATTTGATACAAAAAATAAACGCCTAAACATTATTTGCGCATAATTAACTATAATAAACCAGAACAGAATGCTGTTTGAACATTAGATTGATAGCATGTTATGTTCCGTATGATATACTATTGGAATTATTATGTACAAATGTTTAAATTATTAAATATAAGGATGACCGGAATTGACAAGTGACCGGTATTACCCCGTTCTCCCCTACATCGACCATGTATTTTAATGAAAATAAAAATCCATCTATTTATAAGTTCCCTTAACAAAGCAATGATTGCTAAATATATTAACTGGATTAAGATTTAATTACAAAACAAATAAATATTTTTTATAAAACATTTAATACGAATATAATATCTCCTGTCAGTCATTCAAAATCCCCTTTCATGTATGTACATCTGTACCTATAAAATCAGAAAATAAATAAATACTACTTTTCTGCACAATTGTGTACATACATGTATAATCGCGTATGTTTCTATGCGTTTCTGTATATATATGTACAATTGCGTTCGCTCACGTACGTTCGCGTTCATTTGCGTACATTACGTACGTTTCTGTACATATCCGTACAACCGAGTATCTTTTCGTATGCTTTCTTACAATCAAATTTATGAATAAAATAAAATAAAAGTTACTTCATCTCTAAAATGTATAAAGCTGAACATTTTCGTATGAATGAGTATATTCCAGCAATTCTTTGTACGGTCGCGTGCCTTTCCGTACATTCACGTGCGCTCGCGTACGTTGGCGTACGTTTCCGTATAATGCTGTACACAATGTTCGAACCGTACCCAAAACATACGCGAATGTACGACATCGTACACAAGTCTACCGTATCGTCCTTAAATGTATCAAAATCATACGGTGATTTGCGTTATACTTAATACCTTTCAATTTTTCCATTCGGGCCCTTATGAAAAAAACCTGCAGGAAATCCTGGAGGAATTCCTGCAGGAAACTCTGCAGGATTTCCTGCACGGTTTTCGTATTGTTTTCCTTTAGGAATTCCTCCAGGATTTCCTGCAGGAATTTTTCTAGAATGGAAAATTGTTTATAATACTGTTGAAAACGATAAAATAAGTGAAAAATGTGCCTAATTTGATGTTCACATTCAGATGATAACACCAAAACTCAGGGATTGAGCTTCTTAGTCCAAAATTAAAAATAATTTGTTTATTTAACAATTTGATACATAAACATTAAGAAGCTTAGTCCCTGAGTTTTGGTGTTATCATCTTGATGGTAACACCTAAAATAGGTTCCATTTTTCACTTATTTTATTGTTTTCAACAATTTTATAAACAATTTTCTATTCTAGAAAAATTTCCCCCAGGGTTATCCCAGAGGTTACCCCATTAGCCATTGGGGGTAGGCTTGCCGTGGCAAAGTCGCGGCAATAGTTGCTGTGCAATGTTTGTTAGCAATTTGCTTCCAACTTACGCTCAAGAAATGACGAATATCAAGGATTTATGTCAATGTGCCGTAAAATTGACTACACATGCTAGCCACCAAATTGCTGCCATATACGGATGCAGATTTACTTACATGTGATGTGTAACTGTTGCTGCAAGTTTTGTACATCAATTTGCTTTCAACTTGTTTTCAATATTATTAATATATTATATTATTTTATTTTCAATATTATTCACATAATATTCAATAAAAATACTCATATATGCGACACTGCAAGAGAGAAAGGGAAGAAATTAATAACAGCATATTGATGGAAATTTATGTAACATAAAAATCGAGAAATATGAAGGCAATATGATGGCAATTTATGGCTATGATACGCCAGCACATCATGAGCAATAGTTGCTGTAATTTTGTCTTCACTTCGCCCTCATAATTGACTTCAATACTAGATACAAAATTTCCAGCATATACGGACGCAGTTTTACGTTAAACTTACGGAAATCGATAGCAAAACGTGTATGTCAAATTGTTAACAATTTGCAATACATCTGGCTAATGGGGTTGTTTCCTTCCACCATGGTTTGCACCGCGGATCGTCAACAAAGACAGCGCTCGCGCCCGTTCCACGGGTGAAACCCGCAAGAATTTCTCCCCGCAGGTCTCCCGAATCAATGGCACTTGTTGGCTATGACGTCGGCTGTACTCTTGCTCTCGCACACAAATACGTTCGCGGAATATCCCGCATCCGCATCCGCGCTGCACTTGCAGCGATGCTTGTGTACGCTCGTAAACATACCTTACATAATACATACCTAATACCTATATCATGAATGTCTAAGAAAGGGAGGGGAGAAGTTGTGGGAATTCCCGGCGACGGGTTCGGCGTTGCCTGGCAAACGCGCTGACGCGCAGCAGACGACGCGCGCCGCCAGTCTCGCATAATAAGCTTTCGCTTCGCGTCCTCTGCTCTTCGCGTGGATGTGTCGGGAGTCTGCGAGATTTCGGAGGCCGCGACCTTCGTAACAAAATACAATCGTTGGCGATTTGCAAGAATCGAAGCAACAGCTGGCGTGCGGAGTGAATACGTATATCTCCGCGGACGAGATCATGTGTCTTCGCTTGTGAGGTGACGAATATGGGTGTAGGAGTAGGTGAGTGAGTGTGTGCTTTTTTTGTTTTGCGTCGGTGGTCAGTGTAGTGCTGCTTTGATGACAGTGCGGGTTTATTATTAGAAATATAAGACCTGGTACAGCGGGTTTTTTGTTCAAACTTTTTGGCGTTCGTCTTGTTCGATAGAAATGACAAGCGCATCATTGTTTATTTGTGCGAAGTGTACAATGAGTTTGACAGTGCTGATTTATAATAATATATAATTTATGTTATAAATGTATGTTTATTTCAATAAATTTTAATATTTTGGAATAACTAAAGTGTATTACCATATTGAGATGTATTTATTAAATAGTTAACATTGTAAACTATTGACAAATACTTGTTGCTTTTACAAAGATTCAACATGTATAGCTATTAAAATTTATCATACAATTAAGTAATGATATATTCACTATACTTTTGTTGCTAGTAATACATTATCATTTATCGTTATGATTATTGATTTGCATTAATATGATAATTACATTCGTACATGTGTCACATAATCATGATACAATTTATTTTTCAGTAAGGAAGAATAGATAATTTTGTAAACTGTGCTAAGACAAGAACAAACATGATTAGAGAAAAATTAAGAGTTTTCAAACTTCTGCTTTACAAAGACTTTTTGGTTCGAAAAAGACACTGGAAAATGGGATTATTTGTAGAAATTTTAATACCATTATTATTATTTTTCATTATTTGGAGTATTAGGAACTTAGTGGTAGATCGTCCCAGGGCAATTAATGTCAATGTTACTTATACGGTAGACACCAAACCAAGTTATTCCGGAACACACCTGTACGTTGTACCAGATAACAAATTCGTAGAAACTTTTATGGAAGAAGTACAAAAGTGTCTTCAAATGAATTCTCTTGATCGTAAGTTAATCAGATAGATCATTTTTATTTTATTGTAAAAAAATATATGTTATAAGCTATTTATAAAAAGCAAACTTTTTATATTCTTTTTTACACTTTCACTGCTGATAATGTATAAGGATTTTCATTCCCACAGTGCTATGGCATTTTCCATAATTTTTTATTGTAATTTTATTAAGTGCTTATTACAATTCCAATGAATTCAAATCTAATATGAATCTGTACTTTTGTTTCTTCAAAATCCATAAAATAAGAAAATCATTGCTTAAACTCATAAATGCATATTTTTATGCTAAAAATACCATAAAAACGTATTAAGATAATTATTTTTTTACTACAGTAGCGATAAATAGATTTCATACAGAGAATGATATGCTGAAAGCATATAAAGTTTATAAAAAGAAAAATGTAATTCGTTATGCACACCAGGATAAAGCAATAGCTGTGATTTTTAAAAATAAAAGTATTGACTTTTCTACAACACATTTGGAATACAAAATACGAACACCTAAAGCTCTTCCAAAAATGATATATGAAGGTCTAATTCCTGAAGATGATCCACTTGAAAAAGAATTTATTGGAATGCAACTATGTTTAGATGAATCATTTATAAAGATGAAAACCAAAGATCCGTATGTCCTCAACATGAATGTACGTTATAGATGAAAATAGTTTCCATGAAATTAGTAAACTATCTGTACTTTTAAAATTATATTCCATTTGCACTGACACCTGCCATTTTGTAAAGGCTATTGTATGACTTCCTGCATAAACAAATGAATATAACTTTAGTGGGTCTTTTTAAAAATCTAAAAATTTTGTTCAGTGTACCCTTATGAAAAATGTTGGAATTAATTTCTTGGCTTAAAAGACAAAAAACATTGAGTCATGAGCTTTAATAGTCAGGAAGATTAATAATAAAATTCAATCAAATTAATAATAAAAAATTCTATGGAAATGGAAGAGATGAAATTTTGATCATTTCTTCATTAGAGAGAATGAGAATGGTGTACATCATAAGATAATAGTGTGCTCGTAAAGACCAATTGTGTCAAATGAAATTGCTGGTATCAGTTATATGCAAAAAGTTAAAAGTCATAAATAATTACTCCAATATAATATAATCTTATTAAGAGTTTTAAATATAATATATTTTCAACAACATAGATTATTACGCAAAAAATGCCTACGCCAGCTCATGTGGAACCGGATGAGATTGATAATACTTTCAGAAAGATCTTCTGTGCATTCGCTGTACTGGCTTTTCTGATTCCACTGTGCATAGAAACTTCAAATGCTTCTGATGAAAAATTCCTTGGAATAAATGTAAGTTCATATGCACATTGGATAAATATCTAGTTATGAACAGAATGGATTATAATAATTGAGTGAAATTTAATTTCAGGTCTTGATGGCAATGAATGGTGTTTCCAATTATTTGAATCTGTTGAGCTGGCTAGTTTCTGGGTTGATTTTCAGTTTACTTTATATTATCCCCATAGTAGCTTTGCTTAACTTAAACAGCTTCACCTTGAATAATGCCCTTCCATTTTTATACTATTCCAATTCCTTCATATTTTGGATAATACTCACTTTACATGTTGCACATTTAATAGCGTTTGGCATGCATATCTCGGCCTATTTTACAAGATGTGAGAAATGTTAATTTTTTTTTAAACATAATTCAAGTAACAATATTTTATTAAAATTAAGTTTTCATTATATTTTGCAGCTCTGTTTATGGTCACAGGAATTTTAGTTATTTACATTGGTTCAACTGCAATAGCAAAGTATGGACTTAAAGAAAGTACTTTCAAATTTGTACCTTATTTGGGAATAATCTACCCAAACATCTTATTATTCAGAGCTTGTGAAGAAGTCAATTACTATGAAAGTATAAGTAAGTAATAATGATAATTATTTACATTAGTCCTAATTACTTTTATTGCTTATCAGTGTATTTAAATTTTCAGTGAAAGGTATTCATTGGAATAATATGTTTAGAGTTGGAGATCCTGCATTTAGAATTGGAGGAAGTATAGGAATGATATTAATCTTTTCTTTATTAGGAACGATTTTTCATTTTATTATGGCTAATTATATTTATGCAATAAATCCTGGAAAGTATGGAGTCAGAAGAAATCCATTCTACTTCTTAAAGGTAGTCACTTTGATTTTATAATACATGTTAATAAGTTAAAAAATACATATTTTTATTTGTATTGATTTCAGTTATTAAAAAGCTCTAAAAAATTACATAATCGGAATGAACTCGAAAAATTTGAATGCAATAATACTGGTGGGAAACTTTTTGAAACAGTTACTGATAGTGTATTTACTCCTGGAATTCAAATAAGAAATTTAAAAAAGATCTATAATGCTGGTTTATTGGGAAATGAGGTAAATATTCTTGTTGATAAAGAATTACATTTTCTATATCATAATATTTGCAGTATATTTTAATACAAAATATTTTTAGAAAGTATATGCACTAAGGGGCATCTCGGTTGATTTCTACCAAAGACAAATTACTGCTTTACTGGGTCACAATGGAGCAGGAAAAACTACAATGATGTCTATTTTAGCAGGTAAATAGAAATAAATATCTGTCGGTATCCAGAAAAACAACTTAAGTCCATTTTTTGAAAATTGAGTTTCGAATGATTTGGTATCCTTACATAGTATATTTTTAGATAAAAATTCGAAAAATCAAGAAAGTGTAAAAATAAGTGACCATATCTACTATTTATGAGTTTTTTTAATATTGAAAACTTTAAACCTTAATATCTCAAAAACATGAAAAGTGGACTTAAGTCGTTTTTCCGGGAACCCACAGATATTTTTACTAAAATATTATCATCTAAATATATTCTAAATACATATTTTTGTGACAAAGGAATGATAAGCCCATCGGAAGGTTTAGTGCTTATAAACGGAAAACACATAAAAGATGATGCAGAAGAATTAATGAATGATATGGGACTCTGCCCTCAAGAAAATATAGTATTTCCAAGTTTATCTGTAGCTGAACAATTAACATTCTTCGCCATGGTATGTAGTCATGCTTTTATATTTGAAAAAATATTCAATTGTAAATATTTTTTCAACAATCTAAAATTAATAATTGCATTACTTGGAATATTTTAGTTAAAAAGTAAAAACAAGCCAAAATTGATTGTTGAAAGTGAGGTAAAGTCATTCTTACAAAAACTAAAACTGTTCGAAAAGCACAATTCTTTACCTAAAGAATTATCTGTTGGACAAAAAAGACGAATGTGTCTTGGAATGGCCTTAGTAGGAGATTCAAGTGTAAGTTTATTTTTTCTGTCCGAATTACTTGTTCATGATTTTTAGTAATCTATTGATTGAATTTTGTTAGACAATAATTTTGGATGAGCCGACATCTGGGTTAGATCCAGAAAGCCGGCGTGATATTTGGGATATATTACTGGTAAACAGACCTTTTGTAATAAATTTTTAGTTCTTTTTTTTTAAATTTTTATCAATATTTGGCTTTATTAGAAAATGAGAGGAGAGAAAACTGTTTTACTCAGCACACATAATATGGAAGAAGCTGATATACTGGGAGACAGAATAGCCATTATACATAGTGGCACCTTAAAAAGCTATGGAACTCCCATGTATCTTAAAAAATTATTAGGTAAAGTTTAGCAATTTAATTTTTTTTAATTTTATTTCAGTTTAAACGGTTTTTTAATTATTACAAGTTTTTATTCTTTAAAGGGCAAGGAAACATCGAAGTTATATTATCCACTGAATCTTGGTGTGATCCAGGAAAAATTCGCAGTTATTTGGATTCTCAAAGTGAAATAGTCAGTGCAGATGGTGGCAAAGTACAACTGAGTATTCCATACAATCCTGAATTACCCGATTTACTAGATAAAATAGAGAGCAATAAAAAGGAACTTGGCGTAACAGGAATGAACGTTTCACTAATTACTTTGGAGCAAGTATTTTTAAAAGTCGTTCGAGATAATGAAGACTCCAAGCCGCACGAAGCTTTTATAAATACTATCGAAAAACTGAAGGGTCGAGATCTTTTTGTGCATTCCGCAATGGGATTGTTACGCAAGAAAATGACGTATACTTTAAAAAATATACCGGTGATCTTCGTAATGCTATCAATGGTTCTCTTTTTCATTATTTATATAATAACTTTTCGTTTTGTTTGTAAATAAGCAACTCTGTAATTAATTTATTTTCTTTTCAGCTTGTTAAACCAATGTTCGTTATTGCATTTCTATTAATGGATCTCTCTTCATCATCCGATGAGGAATTAAACCCAGTATCAATAAGCCTTGACATGTATGACGACGCTAACACTGTTTACAGAACTGATAACAATAGTAAGGATTACGGGCACAATTACACAGCAGTTACAAAAGAATTTTATGGAAAAACAATTGAAAATCTTAACGCAAATAGTAGTTTCATTGAAGGTAATACAATAATATTTCCCAAAAAAATTAAATTCAATAACCATACACTACCAAACAATTCGCAATTTCCAGCCCTGACAGAGCTGGGAGCCCGTGACCGCGCCAGCTACAACTACCGTTTGATCGCCGCAGGCATGTTCAGCTATCGCTCAGAAGCGCTCAATGCCAAGGCACTTTACAACTCGCCTAAAGCCCTCTTCTCCATTCCCATCTCCATCAACCTGCTGACGAACACTGTGCTCAAGACCGTCGCCGGCGGGGACCACAGCATCAGAATCCTGGGCCAACAGTTGCCCCACAAGATGTACATCTCTGAATTGGAGAGCCTAATCTCGTCCGACGCGTACGTGGGCTACATCGTGGCCTCGGTCTTCGTCTTCTTCTTTTACCCCATGGTAGCTCTGCTCGTCGTTCATCCGCTGAGCGAGGCCGCGACCAATGTAAAACACCTGCAGAGGATGGCCGGTGCCTCGTGCTTCGCTTACTGGGGCACGATGTTCGTCTTTGATTTTGCGCTGCTGATGCTGAAGACGCTACTGCTCCTCATTGCATTCGTCGCTGTGGATGCCGTGTTCGCACTTCATATGTTCGGCATCTGCGAAGTTTGTAAGTACGAGGGATTTTTTTGTTTGGCAGTAATTTTTTTACATAATACGACGTAGTCTATAGTGCCGACAATCCAGTAAGTTTCCTTATTAAGTTTATACCTGTATACATTTCCCGAATATTACTTCTACTGCTGTTTTCTTGAATTGCTGAGACTTTATTATTTTCCTACTTTCTTTTTTTTAGTCCGAAAAATTCGATTGGTTTGTTCCCTTATATTGTGGTAATGTGCGGAGGTGATCTCATTCGCGTTGTAAGCATTCTTGCTTTTTGCCTTTTTTTATTCCACTCCTCGCATTCCTCGTCTAACCACGGTTATTGCTCGTTCTTTTTCCGCTGACCTAATACCGTCCTAGCAGTTTGTCTTATAGAACTTTCATATTTTCCCATCAGGTACTTTCGATGTTATTCCCTTCCTCCAGGTCGCCTAACCTATTGATATCCAATACATCTAGTTTACTTGAAAGTTTCTCCCTATATCTAGTTTTAATTAGCGGGTCATTTAACTTTTCGATATTAAATTCCTCTGTTTGGCATATTTTATTTTTATTTTCGTTTACTAGTAAGCGAATCCTAATCTTGGCTATAATCGACGCTATGGTTAATTTGGTTAAGTGTGCGTCTATCGGGACTTCTTCAGGATATCATAGATTATAAATAGAATACCGTGGATTTTAAATAAGCTGCGAAGGTTAAATATTATCACTAAAAAGTAATAGATCTCTACGCTAACTGAAAATTATGCTTACATACACTGTATAAAAAAACGTAATATTATAGGTAAATGCAATATTATTATAGTTAATTATAGTTATTGGAGCTGACGTTTCTGCCCTGCGTTACGCAAGCGCGTCTGTCTCGTTTTTTGACCTGCCGAGTAATGTTTATTGGTAGATTATTGAAAATACTTTTCTTATTCGCTTTTGTTCAAACGTTACATTTATGATTCACGTAGAAAAGAAATCAATAAACATTGCGTAAAACAGCGAAAATCACCGTTAGCGCTGAAGAGTCCGGGTGGAGGGGATGAGCGCGCGCTGAAGAGTTTCTTGCTAAATTGCAATGTATAGGTACTGTTTTTTAAAATTTCGAATCTATTTTATCTTGTAGAGAATTTCATGGCGAACAAATTTGATCTTATTCATTTTTTCCCTCCAACCCACATAAATCGAGATATTGTAGAAAATGTATGGGAAAAATCGTCATTTTTTTACTATTTTTTCACTTTTTTATTTTTTGACGCATATAGCGTTCTTTCTAAACCGGGCACATTGATATTATCTTTTTAAATAATATTTAGAAGTGATTCCAATAAAAATCTAAGATTCTTCAAACAACATCCTAATGTGGGCACTTTAAAGCTAATTCTACTGGACAGTAATAACTCTGAAAGAGCAATTTTATGAAAGAATACTTTTTTATCATTTTTATTTTTTTTTAATAAAAAGAACTTAGTCTGCTTCGATGAGTTTCTATTGTGTGTTTTTCATATTTTAGGATAAAAGGAAATTATTTACGAAATTATTTTTGTTCACTGTATTAAAGCATTCAAGATGTTGTGCGAGAAAGCATGAGATGCACAGTTTGATTACATGAGTTCCATCTTTAGAGAGCAGCAGCGCCATGCATAAAAAGTACGACTCTCCTCACTCTGTAATTACATGAGCTGCACGCTTTTTCGGGGTGAAGCTTATGCAATTATCGGCTGAGGAGATCCACGCTACATTCGCATGGCGCCGCTGCTTTCAAAGAATGGAACTTATGCAATTAAAGCGTTGATTTCATGCTTTTTTCGCACAACATTATACATGAAGTTCACGTGTAGCAAACTTTATCAGAAAGAAGTATATTGGTAACTCTATATTAGAAAATAGAAAAAATTCCCAGCGAGAAAGTTGTTCTCATCTGAATGTAATGCTAATATCCCCGCCCCCTATCCATCCCATCCCCGTCACCGACAATTACGAGGACTCATTTTCTTTATTTTTAACAATACTTTATTTTATTGTATAATTGTATTATTTTTAGTGATCTTCACATTCTTATTTGCGCTGTTTGCAATAAATGTATTGCCACTAATTTACACTCTCAGCTTTTCGAACATGAATACAAGTGGTGTAATAAAGTTACTGACTCTTCTACCACTATGCCTGGGTAAGAAAATAATCATTAAAAGTCTAACTTTAAGTTTGACAGATTACGTAGTAAATTATTTATCTTTTATAATTAAGCATATCCTTAATTTTCTTATTATTTCGCAAAATCAGTTGCAATAGAGCTCGTCATGACCGTGGTTACCTTGATACTCGATAACTATTACCTACCCTGGAATACCATTCGTCCACTTCAAAAGGGAATATTTTTACTAACGCCGTATATAAGCTTCTACCATGGGCTAGTTAAGTTCTTCAAAACGTTAAGGTCTAATGGCGATTGCATACGTCTGGCCAAAGATCTTGTTGAGACGAACGGTCTGGAAAGGTTCAGTAACTGCGGCGGTAAGAATCCATTAATAATTTTAGTTTTGTACAATTCAAGTATTGTTTTTTAACTAAGATTGAAATCTATTATACTTTTTTTAGCAATGAAGTGTGCTAACGGTACCTGCGAAGAACCCTTGAAGTACTTCGACAATTTTAAAGAAGACATTGCATTAGAAACGAGTGTCCTAAGTCTTTGCCTCACGCCTATTTTGTATTTTGGATTACTTTGTATTTTGGAGCACAAATTGATGCAGCGACTGATTGCCGTAGTTCGCGGTGGTAAACCTAAGAACGTTGATAAGACTTTCGAGGAACAAGTAAAAAAAGTTAAGCAAAACATAGCTTTTGAAGTAGCTAAGATAAAAAATAGAGGTGTGTAACTAATTATTGTATGTACTGTTTTTATGTAACTAACTATTTTGTGCCTCGTGGGACATATGTTGCACTACTACAAAAATTCATGTATCATCTGCAAAGAACGTGTAGGGATTGACATTTAAGACAACCAATTTTAAAGATGACTATTGAAGAGAAAAACAGCATCCCTTACAACTTTACTCTTTTGCATCCGAAGTCGAAGTTTCAAAAGTAAATGTTGTGGGAGAAAGTGTGTGTATGTGTAGCGTAGTACATTTAAAATTACAAATACAAAATCAAAATTGATAAACAAGAACGTAAAGTTTCTATTAATTTTAATAAAATGTCAGTTTTTCGTCTGCCATCTTGGACTAAATATTTTGAAATTTCGAGTACAGATTCGTTATCAACGGTTCAAAAAATTACTAGGCATAATAGTAGAATAATATGAAAATTATAAACGCAAATGAAACCGGGCACATAATCAGAGAAAAGATTTCATATGACTATCGGTAATGATTTATCTACGAATTTTTAGAAAACGATCCTTTATGCGGAAAATACAGTAACGAAAATACCAAAAGTACCACCAACGGAACTGATACCGAGGATATCTTACCTAAGGACGAGGCGAAGAAGTACGTTTTCTTTGTGTATGAATTGCGAAAACTGTACGGGAGCTTTGCAGCGTTGCAGGACATAAGTTTTGGTGTGCGTGAGAGCGAGTGCTTTGGACTGCTGGGCGTGAACGGCGCTGGCAAAAGTACGACGTTCAAAGCAGTGACCGGTGAAGAGGTTCCGCACCATGGTATCATGTATTTAAATAACATGGACATGAGGAAAAATCGACAATGCGTAAGTTTTTGTTGCAAACAAATTTACTATATGAATATTGGATATTGTGATAAAGACAAAAATCATGTTAGTGTGTTTTCTAAAAGTAAGTTTTAAAAAATGATAAAAAGTCAATCAAATCAAATTTTTCTTAAACTAAATTTCCTATTTCAGTTTAATTTTTCTAATTAATTAACTTGTAGTTACTTTAAAACCAATACATTACCCAGGTTTTTATAAGAAACTACAAGTAATAATATTTTTCATGCTTGCTTCTATATTTGCCATTCCTTTCATTGAGGTGATGATTGAGATGAGAAAGTCAATCTATGGAATTTTAATAATTACATATTCATTTTGTTTCATTTAAAATATGAAATTGCAGTATCTTTCGCAAATGGGATATTGTCCTCAAAACGATGCAATAATAAAATCCTTGAACGCCTACGACCACTTGCGATTGTTTGCTCGTCTTCGTGGAATCCCCGAAAGACAAGTTGAAACGGAGGTGAAAAAATGGATCGACATACTCAGTGAGTACTCAAGAAAAATCAAAAGTCAAATTTCATTAAAAAGAATTTTTCTTTAAACTAAAGCAAAATTGAATTGGTGAATTGCAGATCTAAGAGTTTGCGCAAGTTGCGCAAGTGATACTTACAGTGGTGGCAACAAGAGGCGACTCAACATAGCAATAGCTTTTATAGGACTGCCGAATCTCATTTTGTTGGACGAGCCGACGACTGGCGTCGATCCGGCTGCCAGACGATCTCTCTGGAACGTCATTCAGTCGTGCCAGGCGACGGGACAATCTGTAATATTAACTTCGCATAGGTAAATCCTGTATTCCTCTATTATATCCATCGTATGAATACGGCATTTAGCAGACTCCCGACAATTAGGCAAATGAACCCGTGTAAAGCTTTCTTTCATTTGCGTGATTAATTCATCCAGGCATTAACTGCACTACTGCCTACATGCATGTATTCAAAAACGAAATTTTCGAACACATTTTTTACCCGATCCAGACGAGATCTCGTTTCTGGTTAGATTTTTTGCAGGGACTAAATTCTCGGTAAGGGCGAGATTCTGAATTAGGAGCGAGATTCTCGGTCACTTCTCTGTAATATTTGTATAAGAATGTGTATATATATATATATATATATATATATATATATATATATATATATATATATATATATATATATATATATATATATATATATTATATATATTATATATATATATGGCAAAATAATACCGCCTATTGATGAGCATCTCACTTCCGATAGCGACGAAATCTCTTATGTATTATACTTAAACTGTTACCTCTTTTGAAACGTATAAGAAAAGTTCTATTTTTTCGTCCAAAAGCATTAAAGAAAAAAATTAGGACATACCTATGGAACTAGATTTTTTCGATACTTTATGTTACATCAAACAAGGAAAAAAATAGTGAACAAAGTCCATCAAAGGGCAAACTTTTTTAATGGCTAAATCCTACCTAATATTAAGATTTCAAATCCGTCCGCCTGGGCGTCGTCCGTACGTCCTCATTTTATGTTTAATAAAAAAATTGTCGATGGATGGATGTGTGGGTGGGTGGACAAATGGATTGGTGTGTAGGATTGGTGTATGTGTGAGTGGATGTATGTGGGTGTACGTTGGTAAATGATTGAAGAAGCAGTGAATGAGTGTATGAACTGTAGTTTATGATTATACGGGTGGGTGAGTGAGCGCGTAGGCAGATGATGAACTGGTGTGTGTGGATGCATAGGTGTATAAATGGATGAATGAATTTGTAAAATAAAATATTTATAAAATAAAAGTTGACACTGAGACACTAATCTTACCGAGCGAGCGTAAGCGACCTATGAGTTTTTAACAAATTACTATTACGGAATTATTGATTAAAAATGGTCATATAGGGGTGCGACAATTTTTTTCACAAACGAACATAAAATTAAGCGAAAAGAGCTTTAATTTTTAGCTGTTTACGGGTAATTTTATGTTCTTATGAAAAAATAGTTTCGAAAAAATAATTATAGGTAAAAAAGTTTCGTGAGTTTGCCCATGTACCTTCATGTAATTAATGTGTTCACGAATTTCCACTTCAAATTCTTGTTGTTCTTATCAAACTACTTAGACAGTAGTTTAAATGCCTGAGTGAATGTAGGTGATTAAACAGAAGATAGGCTATTGTTCGTATACATGTCAATTTTCCAGCATTACGCTTAATGTCTAGGAATGAAACTAAAAACCAGCAGGCACAAAGTATAACGTTAAGAAATTGTATTACTTATTTATAATAATTGTTTTAATTCATCATAAAACTTTATAGTTTTAATTCAATTTGAGAACAACATTCAAATTAACCTTTATAACATATTTTTCATTATTAGTCTATAGTTTATCAAATTTATGTTTAATAGTACCAAAAATTTCAGTATGGAAGAGTGTGAAGCTCTTTGCAACAGGCTAGCTATTATGATAGACGGTAAATTTGAGTGCATAGGAGCATCTCAAGAATTGAGACAGCGCTTTGGTGCTGGTTACAACGTCCAATTGAAATTAAATCCCGGGAAATCCAAAGACGAAATGAATGGCATTAAACAGAACATGAGCGAAGCCTTCGACTGCGAAATCATCGATGAGAATTCGGTAAAAATGGAAAAAGAGACAAAATTATTATCTTCGTCCTCTAGGATTATTTTTGTAAAATAATCGTTCTATGTACTTTTTACAGAGTAACCTCACGTATCACTTAAAGTCCACCAACCTGACGTGGAGACGAATGTACGACGTAGTAAGCGATTTGAAGAAACGATACGCCAGCATCGAAGATTTTTCAGTGCTGTCCGCGACGCTGGAGCAGCTGTTTTTATTGTTCGCTAAGTCCGCTAACAAATCCGAGTTCAAAATGTAGTGAATTTTTTAGTGAAAAATTGACGAGAGAGGACTGGAATTTGTTTCGTGAATAGATGCATTTTATTCCAGTAACGTTATTAGATGCGTTGTGAATATTTGCGTGGTTTTCGACTGATATATATATATATATATATATATATATATATATATATATATATATATATATATATATATATATATATATATATATATATTGTTAGATTCGTGTATGTTAAAATAATCTCATCTAATTAATAATGCGTATTTTGTTCTCCACAGATTGAATGTGGCCTATAATGGTATACAAGCACATGAATGAAAAGTATTCCAAACATTTAGAGACATATAATCATTGAAATTTTATTTAAGCATAAAATATAAATATCTTGGTTACTTTTTCTTCATTGATGAAATAGCACATAAATTTTAAATATTGGGGAACAAAATATTTACCGTACTAGTGAGGGCACTAATGAGTGAATCATTTATACATAGGTATAATTTTCCAAGTTAAAATAAAACCACGGCGGCTACACTGATATTTCAATATGATCGACCCGTCAATACAAAACCAAAGGATGCACGGAATATCTAAACTTCCAATACTCTCAAAGAAAGTAGATGATAATATAATAATAATGTGGAATCAGTATTTTTTTTATTGTGCTGTTTTTTACTTGATATGTATAATTGTATATACATAGTCATTTGACTTCGAAAACAGAAGTTAATCAATTATTAAATTAATACATAATAATAATTGTAAGTATATATAAGAATGCGCATATTTATTTTATAATTATGGAATTTCAATGTTTTTAACTAACCTTGTAAGTCATGACTGATTTGCCATACAACAAGAGATTTACATTTTGATATACATTGAATATTAAGAATTATAGATAGTGGATTTTGAGGATAATGACAAAATACTGACTTAAACAAGCATACACGTATTTGTAACGTAAACTCCAATGACTTAATGTATGTACAAAATACTATATTTCTACACCGATAACCATAAGAACAACAACAATAAAAAGCAAATGACTTTTGAAAACGGAATATCGTTGACTGAAACTAAACTTTCGACATATATAGTTTATTAAAACACCACTAGGTGGCACATAACTTAAAACACATTATGGAAGCAATAATGCACAAGATAATTATTACTATCGCAGCTATTATGTATGAAAGTGGGAGGGAAGGTTGACCTTATCTCCAACGTTTAGAACTTGAAAATATCATTTTATAATATCGTTTTATAGGTACACAAAATGTTGACCATTACGAAAAGTCTGTGATAATTTAATAGAAAAAGTGTAATTTATAATGTAACTCAATATATATACGGCAAATAAAATGTACATAAATTAAGGTAGAACTATATCGATTTTTGACAAAAAATTCGTATTTTTTTATTCTTTTATTATTCTTGTACTAGCCCGTATAGATACTATTGTCTTTCTACGGGACACTCCCACATTGAACTCCTACTACTACCTATGTGTGGGAGTGTTTGATCCTAAACCCAACCTGCATGTGCCCCACTGAATTTCCGCATTCACCCAGGGACATATGTAACCCACCCAGGCCTTGTAACGTGGGGAAAGCTTGGTCTATCAAGAAAACTCACGCCAGGAACCAGACGATAGGAAAGTCAAACTTAGGCACCATTTACTTCCTCGAAAAGCACCTAAATTTTCATTCTCCATCTTCGGAACCATCACCCTGGTAACACAGTCTGACGCACTCGCGATTGCGCCGAAAGTGCACGGTCTTCTTCACACTTCGACTAGGTTTCTGCTGCACGACGAATGCAAGATTGCAGCAGAAGTGCAGCCGACAAGTGCGACTAAGGTGGATGAAATAATGCACTCGCGAGTGCAGCAGAATTGCACCCGAATTGCATACGATAATTGCGGCAGACGAGTGCGTCAGAATTGCATTAGACGTGCGACCGGCAAGTGCGATTAAGGATGAAATAATGCACTCGCGAGTGCAGCAGGATTGCACCCGAATTGCGTACGACGTTTGCGGCAGACATATACGGCAGGATTACAGAAGACGTTCAGCTGAGAAGTGTGATTAACCCATTTCTTTCCAAGCGGCCATTTTATAGTCGATTGGTTTTTTGCCTAAAACCGTCATTTTGAAATTTTTCAACGGAAATTTCTAAATTCTGACTTCAGAAAAGTGCTATTGGTTATTATTATTTTTTTTTTCGACAATTTTTTAGGCAAAAAATCAATCAACTATAAAATGGCCGCTTGGGAAGAAATGGGTTAAGCGGGATGATGTAACGCATTTGCGAGAGCGTTAAGATATACTTCAAAAAACATATACTGATACGCATCAAGACACACATCTCGTAGCGGAGATCCTCGGAACACCGTGAATGGTAACAAAAAAAGAGCTCCAAGAGTTTTATCTCTCAGACGGCTTGTGCGCGGTCTCTTATAGTATCTACCACGCCAAACTAGTCGAGTGAGCCCAAAACTGATGCGCTCGCCGCCTGTCGGCGGCGACGTATGAACTATACGCTTTCGTACCACCGGCTCTGTGGACTGCATGTCTGCTGCAATCCTGCCGCAACCGTCGTATGCAATTCGGGTGCAATTCTGCTGTACTCGCGAGTGCATTATTTCATCCCCCTTAGTTGCACTTGTCGGCTGCAGGTCTACTGCAATCCTGCCGCAATCGTCGTACGCAATTCGGATGCAATTCTGCTGCACTTGCAAGTGCATTATTTTATCCTCCTTAGTCGCACTTGTCGGCTGCACGTTTGCTGCAATCCTGACGCACTCGCCTGCCGACATCGTCGTACGAAATTCGGGTGCAATTCTGCTGCACTTGCGACTGCATTATTTCATCCCCCTTAGTAGCACTTGTCGGCTGCACGTCTGCTGCAATCCTACCGCACTCGTCTGCTGCAATTGTCGTACACATTTCGGGTGCAATACTGCTGCACTCGCGAGTACATTATTTCATCCCCCTTAATCGCCCTTGTCGGGTGCACTTCTGTTGCAATCCTGCCGCACTCGTCTGCCGGAATAGTCGTGCAGCAGAAACCTAGTCGAATTGTGAAGCGGTCACCCATCCAAGTACAACCAGCGCCCTGTGCCGCTTAACTTTGATGATCGATCGCTCCCGCATCCCCGAACACCTGCAATGGCTGCAATGATGCCATCTTAAAGTTCGTAATAAATTACTTAACAGTAAACGTACATTATAGCGTTGTAGGTTATACTGCGCGGATAGTGATAATTAGAAGTCCATCGACGTCTCAATGAACTTATGAAAGACTAAACTTGATACAAAAATTATTAGAGACACATAAACTTAGGTACCTAGGAAAAACGCTGCCAACTGCTCTGGCACTATGCTTTCTCAAAGAACATTATTAATTAAAATTATTATATAAATAAGAAAGAACTGCGCCGTACTGCCTATCATGCAAACATATTATCCCTATTAGCCAGATGTATTGCAAATTGTTAGCAATTTGACATGCACGTTTTGCTATCGATTTCCATAAATTTGACGTAAAACTGCGTCCGTATATGCTGGAAATTTTGTATTAAGTATTGAAGTAAATTATGAGGGCAAAGTGAAGGCAAACTTACAGCAACTATTGCTCATGATGTGCAGGCGTATCATGGGAATAAATTGCCATCATATTATGATCATATTTCTCGATTTTTATATTACACAAATTTCCATCAATATGCTGTTATTAATTTCCTCCCCATCTCTCTCGCACTGTCGCATATATGAGTATTTTTATTGAATATTATGTGAATAATATTGAAAATAAAATAATATAATATTTTAATAATATTGAAAACAAGTTGATAGCAAATTGATGTACAAAACTTGCAGCAACAGTTATACATAAAATGTAAGTAAATCTGCGTCCGTATATGGGAGCAATTTGGTGGCAAGCATTTGCAGTCATTTTTACGGCACATTGACATCAATCCTTGATATTCGTCATTTCTTGATAGCAAGTTGGAAGCAACTTATTAACAAACATTGCACAGCAACTATTGCCGCGATTTTGCCACGGCAAGCCTGGCTAATGGGGATCGTCTAAAATCTATTTTTATATATAAAATCAAATAAAATATAAGTATACCTATAAAAGATTCTATTATATTTTTTTCTTTCATTGCAAAAAATGCATGACATAAAAACGCATCATTTTTTAAAATCACTAATTTAAAATTTTTACTAGTATTTAACATATACTAGTTTACAAATTCCATCATCAAAATAGTATAAAAATTATAATTATTCTATGATCTATATTTACTATATTTTTTTTATTTTTTTTTTTTATTATAGCTTTATTGAAGCCTTGTAAAAGGCTTATTTAGCATTACAGTTGTTTTTAATATTTTTAGGATTTTAGAAAGTTGAATATTTGCTTGCATGCTTCGAAATCGGGACCCGCGATTATCATGTCAATATGAGGTGGAAGTTGATATTTACATTTCAATAGATTTTTGAGTAATTTGAGTCTGCTCATTGTATAAGTGACATTGCCAAATTACATGATTTAGGTCCTCGAATTCATCTCCGCATAAGCATTTTGAGTCGCTTATTATATTAACACGAGCTAACGAAGCCGATAGGTTGTAGTGATCTGCTCGACATCTATTAATTGCAACTATTATATCACGGGAGAGTTTTTTATCACTGTACCATGGTTTTTTCTTTGTGGTCATAAATATTTTACAGAATTTGCTACCTTTCATTTTACTGTCATCATTTATTTTTATTAAAGTATTAGACTTCATTTCATATTTAAATGACTCTTTAAGGTCGGTATAATTAAGGAACTTGTCCAAATTCTACAAAGTTAGAGAGGGTTGCCGTCTTCGCTAGTGTGTCGACTTCTTCGTTTCCTCGGATTCCTATGTGCGATGGTATTCAAACTACCTCAACTTGTCGGTTATTTATATTGTTACAATTTAATATATTGTACTTATTTTTGATATTATAAATGTACGTGCTTGTCGTAATGTTTTGTTTTGTAGATTGTAAGGATAACAGTGCGCTTAAAGAATCCGAGAAAATTAAGAACTTGTGATCTTTATTGCTTATAGCTATGTCAAATGCATCGTTTAGAGCTATGCATTCGGCTGTATACACATATATATATGCTGATATATACTGAGCCAACAGAATTATTGCCTGGTATAATTTTACTACTGTCTGTGTAAATAGCATATGCGTTTTTAGAGCTTATGAGTTCGCTTAAAGACTTGTTGGGATCTTTACATTTTCTAAGATCTTTACCAGTTTGTGTATTAGAAAAGATAGAGGTCATTAAGGTTCTATATTCTTGTTTGTACATATCATATAACTTGTCGTTACAAATTATATCCGCAATATAGTCAATTGCGCTTGTTATACATTTATTAAACACGTTATTGTCATTGCGTGGGTGTTTAGCAGTGATTGCGAGGTGATTTTTAATTGTTTGTGCTGTGAGCGACCCTTCGTTAGACAGTATTTTGGAGATAAAACAGTCTCCTAAGTATTTTGCACGGAATTGAATATAATCAAGTTTAGCCTCAGCCATCATTACGTTAGTAGATGTAGTTTTGCGATAACCCAGTGCGTACCGGATCGCCTGATATTAAATTCTTTCTATTTTTTTAATAACATTTTTTCTGGTTGGAAAGTAAATAAAAATACTGTAGTCTATGATAGATCTGATATAATTTTTATAAAATATAATGAGGGTCTCAGGGTCCGAACCCCAGGTTATTCCAGAAAGAAATTTTAAGATGTTGAGGGCTCTTTGGCATGTCTGTAATCAAAAATGATGCCTAAGAACCGAGTTGAGGAACTTGATTTTATTTTGCATCCGTCTATATCGATTTCTATTTCGCCAGGAGAAATATTTTTTTTGTTGAAGTGAACTAGTTGAGTTTTGCTCGGCTCTAATTCTGGTCCCAATTCTTGAAGATTCTTATCAATTTTTTTTATACTATTAGTTATAATGCTTACGGCTCTTTTACGCGATGAAAACTTACAGAACATAGCAATATTGTCGGCAAATTGAGATATATTGAGAGTTTTTGGGGTGTTAATCATTATTTTCGATACATATAATATATATAATAGAGGACTGAGAACTCCTCCCTGGGGTACACCTTTATAGACTAGTCTAGGTAAATCTCTCGTCGTGCTCGTGTAAATAAATCGTTCACTTGTTAAAAATTTTATATAGAAAACCAAGTTTTTGGAGCAACCTAAAGAAGCTAGCGTTTGTAAGAGAATATCAATAATGACTCAATCGAAAGCTCCTTTGACGTCGAGAAAGGCAGCGAGAAGTTCTTTTTTATCCAAAAGGGCTTCTGTGATTTTCATATTTAAGTTAGTAATATTATTAGAACAAGACAATCCTTTTCGAAAACCGGTTTGACTGTTGGGAATTAGATTATTAGTCTCGGCCCACCATTGCAGTCTGCTTTTATGAGAGTTTCGAAAAGTTTGCATAGACACGAAGTAAGTGAAATAGGCCGAACACTATCTCCGTCTGGTTTATCAATAAAATGAACAAATACTTTTTTCCAGCTTTCAGGAAATTTCATTTTTTTATACATTTCATTGTATAAGTCTAGCAGTAGTAATTTAAACTTTAAAGGTAATCTATCAATTATGTCAAAATCAATACCATCCATACGAGGAGATGATTTTTTATTTTTTGACTCCAGGGCAATATTGAATTCTATGAAGTCGAATAGATTAGGGGAACGTGGGGTGGTATGGGTAGCAGGATAATATGGGTATCTTTAATATTAGGTATAAAGAATACGCACTGAATAACTGCAATTTTTTAATAATGTATAAAAGAATATTAAACGTAATTATAACAAAAAAAAAGTGATTTTACAAGTTAAATCAAATTTTAGAAAATATGAATTGTTATAGGTCTAACAAAGTCAATTTTTAACGAACTTTGATCGACTAAAAAGATAGTTTTTCAAATATTTGGGCAACTTTTAATGGTTTCATTCAACTAATTCACTCTTTCTCTTTAATTTGCATACTTGTTTTATTTTACTTTCCTTTTATAATTAAATTAATATAGCGATTTAAAAAATATAGCTTGTGGGGCGGTATGGACAAAATGACGGGGGCGCTATGGGCATGTGAGGCGAAGTAACAAGAGCAGATGGCAGCAATAAACTTTTTTTAGTATAAATTAGATGTTGCAATGAAAAGTTATTTAATGTTCCTAATAAATAAGAAAACTACCTATGTGAAAAGACTCATAAATTTAAGTGTTCTGATAAATATCAAATATGTATGTTTAAAAGGCATTTTTAAATTTTATATTTTAAATAAATGTTGCAAAGTATTTTCTATGCGTTTAATTAACCTTTCCATGAAATAAAATTAAAAATAAATTATCATCGTTAACCATTTTTAATAATAATAGTATTTACCCACGTACCCTCATGCAAAACCCATATCACCCCACGCGTGGGGCGGTATGGGTATTTTGAGGTACCTTCGTATTATGTATTTTTACAAAAAAATAGATTATTTTTTCTGACAAGACCTTAGCGCATTTTGTTCTTGAGTTAATGCTGAACAAAATGAGCTAATATAGAACTGCAAATGCATCATAAATAAAAAATATATCTAGCTGAAAAATTTGATGCCCATACCACCCCACGTTCCCATACTGAGAAATTCGTTTTTATCACAAGCCGGGATCCAGTGCGGATCGGTTTGAACCCAAGGAGGACTAATTTTGTTGAGAGCAGTATCGATTTTTTGCGTGTTTTGTAAGTTTTCATGAACATGATTAGGTGTGATTTTAGTAAAGCGATTTTTTAAGACTTTACTTTTCTGCCATACAAATTTGGGGTTTGAGTTAAAGTTCAGGTTTTGCACGAATTTTATGAGATTATCTTTTTTCGTCATAAATCGTTGGTTATAACATATGTTTTGGAGCAATAAACTTTATCTATCGGCCGCGAAGTATGTTTAATATAACACCAAAATGTATCAAGTCCCCGTGTTAAAGTAACGCCAACTGTTGGTGGAAGCCAGCAATGCATAATTTGTTATACTGTACGTTTTGTCATACTGTATGACTCTCCCCTATACTATTTTTACTAATGAAATATTGGCAAAATTGCATTCCAATTGTTACAAACAGAAGTAATGTTAATTATTGTAAAACAATATTGGTGGCGAATATAATCATGTTAAATTGATAATAAATAAATATATTAAACTGTTGAAAAGCAAAAGCTACAGCATTATGAAATGTGTTTTTGTCTCAAATGCGTATTTCCAAAAGAAGCTCGTAAAAAAGGGGCCAGTGTTGGCGCTCTCAACAACAGCAGGCAGTGGACCGTTGACATTTTATAGGTTCAAACGTGTAACTAGCAAGAAAAGCATCGGCTTTTAGCGTAAATGCGTCACAGGAATATATCGACTAGGCATTTGAATAAATATAATTTTGGAAGTTTAAACTGTGATCAAATTATAAATATCTCCTCTTGTGAATACTGCTTTGTGCCGGAACACCAATAATTTTTCGAGTGCCGTTGTTTATGACGCCTGAAACTTTGTACAGAGCTTATCTATTAATTACTACTCAATGCAAGGCAATCGAGTTTGGGTTTCGTCTAAATATAAGTATTATTATTACATAATTATAAATTACTTAGTTCTCGGTCAGTAAAAATCAAGGCGGGATATTTCAAAGTTTAATTTTATTATTAATAATTTATTAGTTTAATTTCATTCGATCGATGATTATATCTTCACTTTATTCTGTATTATCTTTCACGATTATTCTGGTAGATTACTCATATACCTTCATATAGGTACTTATAAATATATCGCTTTCATTCAGTGTAGAAAATTTCAATAAAAATATATGCACTAAATCTCTTTGAGAAAGCAAACCGCTAAAGCAGTTGTCTATAGTCAAAACAATGAACAATGCACGGAATAATAAACAATGAACCCACGGATAAAAGCCGGGAAACGTTATCTTATTACACCTATCGAGCGCGCGTGTACAGTGCGCTGGGAGAAGTGGGGAGAAAAGTCGCGGGAATTCCACACCGGTAGGATCGGCATCTCTTGAGGGAGAGAGCGGGGCGTCTTGGATGCGGGTAAAAGTACTAAACTGAGCGGTTGAAAGCCTAAATTTATTTATTACTATTACACTGTAATGTAATGATACATCACCTGTTATTCGCCATTTATACGCGCAAATATTCAAATAAAATAATACGCATTTATTTAGAAAATATTCAAAAATATATAAGCATTCGATTCTCGAACAGACTCAGACACAAGATATTCAATTTTACAAACTGTGTCTGAAAGTCAAAGACAACACGCTCACAAAAAAACAACGAACCTCTGTGCTACGCGATATTGTCGCTTGCACGACAACAACATGTGGCTGGCAACAGCCTCTAGAATGCATATACAAAAAAGGGACCGGAGGAGGAGAGTAGCACAACAGGGCTACAACGAATTTGTAGACCACGAGTAAAGTCAGTCAGAGTCTAGGCGTGCTAAAGGACACACGGGTTTTCTCGCGATATTCATCTATTTTAATGCGGCCGTAGCCGGTCTCAAGCCCGGATTAGACGCAGAGAGAAAGTGTCGTTGTTAATCAAAACATCCTTATTTCAATCCGCGTTTATTATATTTTTATTCATTTATTTATTTCTAATTTATTTAAATAAACCGCTTTCGGTTCACGCGCTACCTAACCTAACTTCAGTTGGGTCCTTACCTATAGCACACAGGTTCATTTTATTTAATAAAAGTATGCTACGCATTCTTTTTAAAGTGAACAACCAAACAAAAATAAATAAGAATATGCAATCAAATAAAAAATAAAGTTTTATTACGGCCAATTTTTCACCCATTTGGTTTACATGTACATCCGACGGATACATATTCGAATCGAATGTTTTGATATTGTGCCACGTTATTGGTTAATTCCTGTGAATCATTGGAGCATTTTGAAAACGTTCTATCCGAATATTTAAATAAATTAGAAATGAACAAATGAAATAACATATAATAAACGCGGATTGAAATAAGGATGTTTTCATTAACAACGACACTTTCTCTCTGCATCTAATCCGGACTTGAGACCGGCTACGGCCGCATTAAAATAGATGAATATCGCGTGAAAACCCGTGTGTCCATTAGCACGCCTAGATTCTGACTGACTTTACTCGTGGTCTACAAATTCATTGTAGCCCGGTTGAGCTCCTCTCCTCCTCCGGTCCTTTTTTTTGTATATGCATATTGTCGTGCGAGCAACACGCTTTTCTTCCCGGAAAAGTACTTGAACTCGGACCCCCCAATATCATGTAGAACAGAAGTTCGTTGTTTATTAGTGAGCCAGTTTGCTTTGCCTTTCATACACAGTTTGTAAAATTGAATATTTTGTGTCTGAGTCCGTCCAAGAATCGAATGCTTATATATTTTTGAATATTTTCTAAATATAATGCGTATTATTGTATTTGAATATTGGCGCGTATAAATGGCGAATAAGACGTGATGTATTATTATACATTACACCGTCGAGTGTACTTAAATTATAAATAATAAAACTAAAATTAAAGTTGTGAACTGTATAGTCAAATAAATATAATGAAATAAGTATGATTTATGCTAAAAATGTAAAAAATAAAGTAATATACCTCTAATAATGGTCATTCGTGCAGACACTTCATATTGCACTCCTTTTTTTATATAAAACAATTTTGAATATTATACACTCAATATGCCAATTTTGATCTATCGTCAAATATAAAAGCGTTAACATAGTGAACGTCACAATTGTTTATATTTCTTGAAACGGGATTAACATTTTTTAAGCAACAAATGTCCAAATAGCCATGAATAAATATTTATTCGATTTGCCCCGCTTTCTCGTAATTCTCTATAGCAGACGACACGCAGCAGCGTCCCATGGAGTGCATTATTCCGCAACGCCATAGCGAACATCAGCTGTAATTTAGACGCTTGCTGCCGAGTGTTCGGCGCGTGCAATTACCGTCGTAAGAATAATAAACTGTGTTGTATTTTGAAGAAACCGAAGACGGTACTGGAAGTTAGTATACTGCATATAGTAAAGAGGTGTGTACTGATTACTCGCTGTATATTAGAAGTAAATTATTGTGCCTTCGTTTGTAGTGATAATACGAGAGTCTATTTTGCATTAGAGTTGGTGTAGTTTTGAAGATAATGCAATGTTTATTATTACAAACATGCATTTTGTTCTTGCCGCTTGTTTTGTTCAACCAAAATGAGCGGTGTACCGTGATTTTATTCACGAAGTAAAAACACTTGTTGACATCTCTTAAAAATTGTTCCTTTTTTACATTTTTTGTTTGCATTTTTTGATTTGTTATGAAAGGCAACTTTTAATGTCTTAAATTAACTAAATTATCAATGAATTAAAGTATTTTATAGGTAGTCAATGCTGTAAACAATTTACAAATACTTTTTACTTGTCTGAAGCTTCAACGTTTAGGTATAACTTAATATCTATCAAGCAATACGATAATTAATATACTCGCTACACTCTTATTGTTAGTACTATACACAGCTATGACTTATATAAACTTATATGATATGTTTTGTATTAATATTGTTATTATACTCATGTATGTCACATAATGATAGTACTTTATTTTTCAGTGAAGAAGAATAGATAGTTTTGTAAGCTGCGCTAGCAAAAAATCAAACATGATTAGAGAAAAATTGAGAGTTTTCAAACTTTTGCTCTACAAAGACTTTTTGGTTCGAAAGAGACACTGGAAAATGGGATTGTTTGTAGAAATTATGATTCCATTACTATTGTTTGTCAGCATATGGGGTGTCAGGAACTTAGTGGTACAAGCTCCCAAAGAAATTAATAACAATCAAACTTATCCAATAGACAAACGAAATAATTCTAGAATACATCTGTATGTTGTACCAAATAACAAATTCATAGAAACTTATATGAATGAAGTACGAAAGTGTCTTCAAATGGATCCCCTTATCCGTGAGTGAAACAGATAGTTAATTTTTATTTTATTATAAAGAAACGTACGTTATGAACTGTTTATAAGCTGCTTTTTACTCTTTATATGTACAGTTTTGTTATGAATTTGAAATGTAGATGCAATAATTGTTTCTTTATTATGGTAGCAATAACTAAATTTCATAAAGAAGAAGATATGCTGAAAGCGTATGAAGCCTTTAAAAATGGAATCTCCAGTTATGACACCGATCCAGTAATTGCTGTAGTTTTTAAAAACAAAAGCATAGACTTTTCTACAACACACTTGGAATACAAAATACGAACACCTAACTCTCTTCCAAAAGTGATATATTCAGGCCTAATTACTTTTAGTAATACATTCACAAGTAAATTTACTGGAGTACAATTATGCCTAGATGAATCATTTATAAAGATAAAAGGAAAAGATCATCACGTCCACAACATAAATGTATGTTATACATAAGAATAACTACATAAAATATTTAATATTTAATTTATGCTTTTTTAAACTTAAGAAAATATTAGTAATGACTTTTAAGTATATAAATACAATATACTTATATTAATATTTTCAAATATTCCATACTTAAACATTTAGATTACCACACAAGAAATGCCTTCACCAGGTCATGTGGAACCAGACACATTTGATGATATTTTCAGAAAGGTCTTTTGTGGATTTGTTCTAATGGCCTTTCTTATTCCACTGAGCATAGAAACCTCAAATGCTTCTGATGAAAAATTCCTTGGAGTAAATGTAAGTTCATAGTAAATAAACATTGCATATTAAACAAGTAATTAATAATAATTAAAATATGCATTGTGAAATTTAACTTCAGGTTTTAATGGCAATGAATGGTGTTTCCAATTACTTGAATTTATTAAGCTGGCTAGTTACTGGATTGATTTTCAGTTTACTTTATGTTATTCCCATCGTAGTTTTGCTAAACTTTAGTTCAACCGAAAAAGCACTACCATTTTTATATTATGGGAATTCCTTCATATTTTGGCTAATACTCACCTTACATGTTGCACATTTGATAACATTTGGCATGCATATATCAGCCTATTTTACAAGATGTAAGAAATGTTAATTTTTTAAAATAAAATTCAAGAAAAAATATTTTACTAAAACTAATCATTTATAATATTGCAGCTTTGTTTATGGTCACAGTAATTTTAGTTATTTACATAGGTTCTACTACCATGGCAAAGTATGGCCTTAAAGAAAGTGCTTTCAAAATTGCACCTTACTTGGGAATATTCTTCCCAAACATCTTGCTATTCAGAGCTTGTGAAGAAGTTAATTACTATGAAAGTATATGTACGTAATAAGAATGATCATTAACTTATACAGTCCTAATTACTTATGTTAGGTATACATCAGTGTCTTTTAATTTATAGTGAAAGGAATCCAGTGGAGTAATATGTTTAGAGTTGGAGATCCTGCGTATAGAACTGAAGGAAGTATAGGAATGATACTAATTCTTTCTATATTAGGAACGATTTTCCATTTTATTATGGCTAATTATATTTATGCAATAAATCCTGGAAAGTATGGAGTCAAAAGGAGTCCATTCTACTTTTTAAAGGTAGCCACTTTAATTTTATAATATTAATTAGTTTTAAAATGCACGTATTTATTTCGATTTATTTAAGTTTTTGAAAAGATCTAAGAAGTTACATGATCAGCATGAAGTAGAAAAATTCGAATGTAGTAATTCTGGTGGGAAACTTTTTGAATCGTTTACTGAAACCATTTATACTCCTGGAATTCAAATGAGAAATTTAAAGAAGATGTATCACACTGGATTATTTAGCAATGAGGTAAAAGTTCTTATTGCTAGAAAATTAGATTTTCTATTCTCTAATTTTGTAATATATTTTGATACAAAATATTTTTAGAAAGTACATGCATTGAAGGGGATCTCAGTTGATTTCTACCAAAAACAAATTACTGCTTTACTCGGTCATAATGGAGCAGGAAAAACTACAATGATGTCTATTTTAGCAGGTACATAATAATTAATAAATTTTTTAAAAGAATTATCATCTAAATATATACATATTTTTGTGACTTAAAGGAATGATAAGTCCATCGGAAGGTTTAGTGATTATTAACGGAAAAAATGTAAAAGATAATGAAGAAGAAATAATAAATGACATGGGGCTGTGCCCCCAAGAAAATATGGTATTTCCAAGTTTATCTGTAGCTGAACAATTAACATTTTTCGCCATGGTATGAACAAAAAAATAACTTTTTTTTTGCATCAATATTCGATTGTAAATACATTTTTAACAGAACAAAAAATGAATATTTTAGTTGAAAAATAAAAACAAGCCAAAATCGATTGTTGAAAGTGATGTAATGTCATTTTTACAAAAACTAAACTTATTCGAAAAGCGCAATGCTTTACCCAAAGAATTATCTGGTGGGCAGAAAAGACGAATGTGTCTTGGAATGGCCTTAGTAGGAGATCCGAGCGTTAGTTTCTTATTTTTGGTCAATTTAATGATACTGATTTTGAATAATAGACTATTGATTGAATTATATATTTTTAGACAATAATTTTAGATGAGCCAACATCTGGCTTAGATCCAGAAAGCAGACGAGATATTTGGGACATATTATTGGTAATAAATATTATTTAATAAATTAAAGACGCTATTGATCTTTTCGAGCATAACTATTTATTTATTTATAAGCCGACGTTTCGGGAGTACATATACCTCCCCTTGTCAAGGCAAAAATTACGAGAAAATATTTAACATTAGTGTGTACCAAGAATTCTGATCATTTTTTATGAGACGAGATTAGGAAATCTGTCCAAGCCCCACACCTCTCTTGCTCTAGGGTGAGCAGAGGGCGGCGGGAAGATGGTATCTCCGTAACGCTCCTTTTTGCCCGAAATTAATCTCCGCAACGCTCCTTCTTTCTGCCCGAAATTAGACTAATCTTCTGCTCACCCTAGAGCAAGAGAGGTGTGGGGCTTGGACAGATTTCCTAATCTCGTCTCATAAAAAATGATCAGAATTCTTGGTACACACTAATGTTAAATATTTTCTCGTAATTTTTGCCTTGACAAGGGGAGGTATATGTACTCCCGAAACGTCGGCTTATAAATAAATAAATAGTTATGCTCGAAAAGATCAATAGCGTCTTTAATTTATTAAACATCTACCACGAGCAATAGAAGCAATTATTAATAATAAATATTATTAAAGATCATTTTATTAATTCTTTAAGTATTTGAATTTGATTAATGTTTTGTTTGATTAGAAAATGAGAGGAGAAAAAACTATTTTAATCAGCACACATGATATGGAAGAAGCTGATACACTGGGAGATAGAATAGCTATTGTACACAGTGGTACCTTGAGAAGCTATGGAACTTCCATGTTTCTTAAAAAATTGCTAGGTAAAACTTATTGATTTTCTTTTATTATATATTATCTCACTTTAAAACTATTTAGAAAATATATATTTTTGGATTCCTAAAGGACAAGGAAACGTAGAAGTGACTTTGTCCACTGAATCCTGGTGTGATCCAGAAAAGATTTGTAGCCACTTGGATTCTCAAAGTGAAATAGTAAGTGCAAATGGTTGCAAAGTACAATTGTGCATCCCATACACTCCCGAATTACCGGATTCACTTGATAAAATTGAGAGCAACAAAAAAGAACTCGGCGTGACAGGGATGAGTGTTTCGCTAATTACCTTGGAACAAGTATTTTTGAAAGTAACTCGAGATAATGAGGATGACTCCGAGTCACGGGAAGCTTTTATCGACACTACCAAAAAATTGAACGGTCGAGATCTTTTTGTGCATTCTGTAAAGGGATTGCTATGCAAGAAAATGACATATACTTTAAAAAATATATCGATGATTTTCATAATGCTATGTTTGGTACGTTTATTCACTATTGATTTAATCATTTTTATTTTCAGTGTAAATGAGCACGTCTGTCATTAATGAATATTCTTTGTAGCTTGTTTTACCAATAGTTTGTATTTCATTCATATTGATGGACACTTCATCCAATGAGGAATCAGACCCAGTATCCATAAGCCTACGTATGTATCATGATGTAAACACTTGTTACAGAACTGATGACAAAAGTAAGGCTTATGGGTCCAATTACAGAACAGTTACTGAAGAATTTCATGGAAAACCAATTGAAAATCTTGACGGAAATGCCCGTTTTATTGAAGGTAAACATTTTATACATTTTTATCTTTGTCAACCTTCTACGGATATTTTATTTCTTAAAATTCTGATTTAACAAAATGTAACAAAACGTATGATAATATAAGAAAATTTAATGAAAATGTGAAAAAATCTGAGAAAATTTATATGAAAGTCGAAAATAACGTATGTCGTTTTTTTAAATATGAGAGATATATGGATAAAATCCACCCGACGAATACTTGGTGAGTGTTTGAAGAAAAGGATAGAGTACCTTATACGTAGTCATCCAATATTCAATATTCAACCATTCTCCTTGATACTTTCAGAAAATCTTCAAAATATGTTTCTTCGTAAAATAAATAGAAGACTTCTTGATCAGTGGGAAAGTGGATTTTCTGAAGAAAAAGCATAAGTATTTTTAATTTCATATATTTTATTTATTTTTTTATTTTATTTTTTTAACGGGATATGCCCTTTTACTTATTTTTTATTTTCTGAAAATATTTTTTGTTGCCGCTTGGGCCTTAGTTATTGGGCTTAAGTTCGATCTCCGTCAGCGATTAGTCCGGAACAATGAGTTGCGAATTCCTTGTCGAAAAAATCGACCCAACGGGGAATCGAACCTGCGCCCTTGAGGCCGAACGTACATCAACCTGCTAAGTCGTGCGCTTTAACCAGTTGAGCTACGGAGGCACCCATTTTCTATTTTTATAGGTTTAAACAACAAATATTTTAAACCAATAAAAATTGACTCTTTTTCATCACAAACTCAAATTTTTCAACTTTTTAGAAAGATTTGCTATTTACTTTACGAAGAAACATATTTTGAAGATTTCCTAATATTTTCAAGCGGAATGGTTGAATATTTGATTTCTAAGCATATGGTAAGTGAATGTTGGCTGAGTACGTACTCTATCTTATTCTTCAAATACTCATCAAGTGTTAGCTGAGTAAATTTTGTTTCGCAACCTTTCAAATTATTGCAAGCTAGCTTCTCATACCGAAAAATTATACCTAACACCCGTAGTTTCAATTTTCATCTAATGGACATTTGTTCTCAAGATATGAGTTATTTTATTTCAAATATGCATTTCTTTATTAAAAAGTACATCCTCTTCTGACCAAAAATCTGCAAGTACGCTAGAAAAATGACTCAAATGAACCTAAAAGTAGATGCAAAGGGCTTTTTCAGCTGTGTTTCGGACACAATTATTAATCTCATCTAAAGTTATTAACAACTGAATGAAGTGACTTAACATACATGGAAAATCAACGCATTTCATAGTATATTGTGTACCAAGGGCGAGAAGTGGGAACTTTGTTGACCGAGTGTGATTGTGGCAAACGCACGAGGTCAACAAAAGCCTTGTCGCTAAAAGATATGCTTTTCATGCTTGTGAAGCGAAATTAAATCGATCGTTTTGCTACACGGCAACTACACTCATATTAGAATAGAAAATCAAAAAAGTCGGCAGCGGGTAAAATAGTACATTACGATACGTGTGACTTAAGTAGTCTTTTACAGCACGGCGTATATTAGCGTCCGATCGTAGCGAGGGCGATAAAGACGGTGCAATAATGGACTACTTAAGTCACGGATAGGTGTGACTTAGTGCGGATTTAGGCCACACTGTCCTATAAACAACTTTTGTAGCACTGCGTGACCTAAGTTCGTACTTATGGCACGCCTATTCGTGATATAAGAAGTTCATTAATGCACCGTGCTTATCACTCTCGCTATGCTCGGGCGCTACCGCACGGTGCAACAATGGACTGCTTAGGGCACGAATAGGAGTGACAGCGGACTTAGGGCAGGCAGTGCTATAAAATAGTATACGATACTCGTGTCATAAGTCGTCCTTCATAGCATGGCGTTTAGCTAATTCCCGCCGTGCTGTAAAGGACTACTTAGGTCACAAGTATCGTAATGTACTATTTTTGCCCGCTCAAAGCGTTGGCTGACTGTTGAGGAGCAGGCAAAAAAAGTACCTATATAGTGTATCAAGGGCGGAAAGTAGGCAATTACCGTAAGTGCAATTTGAAAGGGCTGCAACCATATGCCCGTGGTGCACTCGCTATTTATTGTCCTACCTGTACTGAAAGGATGATTTTTCGTACATATACGAAAGGGCGAAGAGTGCTTTGTTTTTCACCCGAGGGCGGTAAAGAACCACTTTACGCCCGCTTTACATGCATGAAAAGGCATAATTTCGGTGCAGGTAGGGCAGAAAAGTTTTTTTTTCTCCGCTACTCGATTTGTGCTGCCGGCTTTTTTGCTCCGCGCCGATTGGAAACGGTCACTTTAGGTCCGCTTTATAGGTATGAAAAACGCAAAATTCGTGTGTTTGTTACAAAAAATAATCGAAAATTCCACGAATATTTATAGTTGTCCAATCACCATCTTCAATGGTTAATAACTTTGGATCAGATTAATATTTTTATGTGAATCGAGGCTTAAATTAAAGTTTATTTCACTTACTTTTATCAACTTTTCAATCATTTCTCTCGCATAAAAACCTGTACACTTATGGTTAGAAGTAAAGGTACAATATCTTACTAAAATAACGCATATTAATGTAAAATATGTAGCTCATATCTCGAATAGAAAGGCCCATTAGATCAAATTACGGGCGCTGATCTAAATCTGTTTGCCAGAGGGTGGGCACTCAACTTGTAAGTATAATTCAATTTTTAGTATTACAATATTTACCTTTATGTATCCTTTTTCAAAGATAAGCATTTTGCCGATGACCGCGCTTAACCATATTGATAAAGTAACAAACTCAATAGCTACACAACACAAAACATTTCTTTCTTTTCAGGCCTGCTAGAACTGGGCGCGCAGAACGTGGCGAGCTACAACTACCACCTGGTCGCTGCTGGCGAGTTTATCCAGAACTCGGACACTCTGAACGCCACGGCTCTCTACAATCCGCGCAAAGCCCTCTACTCCCTTCCCGTCTCCGTCAACCTGCTGACGAACGCCGTGCTCAGGACCGTCGTCGACGCGAATCACAGCATCCGCGTGGAGGGCCAGCAGTTGCCCCAGCCAAGGAGCGAGCCCCACATCGTTATCAGGGAAGCGGCCCAGGCAATCGAAAGCTACCTCGTGCCCCTGATCTTCGTGTGCTTCTTCTATCCCCTCGTGGCGCTGTTCGTCATTCATCCGCTTAGGGAGACCTCGAGCAACGTGAAGCACCTGCAGAGAATGACCGGCGCCTCGTGCTTCAGCTACTGGGGCACGATGTTCGTCTTTGACTTTGCGGTGATGATGCTGCTGACTCTGATCACCGTCGTTGGCTTCGTCGTCATGGATGTCGTGCTCGGACTTCGGATGTTCCACGCCGCCGAAACTCGTAAGTTTGACTTTTTTAAACTATATAATAATGTGGGAATATGTGGTCTTTCTATTGTTGTTTATCAGTACTGCGATCCGATGTAGGTCAAAGGTTTTTAAATAATTGACGAATTTTCGTCTTTTTCTGGATAGAAACAATTATTATTTTTTATAGCTCTTTTATAAAATAATTTTCAATGTTTATATTTTAAAGGAAAATTTATTTATCCCAGTTCTGTTGACTTCTTTAAACTTTAAAGATATTATCAGTAAGAAAATCACTACTGATCACCAATCTTACGCTTTCAGCTAAAAATATGCTACCGATCCACATTTGAGCACTGGTGAATTTGATCACCATATATTATGTAAAAATTATAGCAAAAGTTTTAAATAATTTTGACATTGCGGTCATCAGTCATGGGCAAAATGGTTATTTTTGAACAAAAATAAAAGATAATTGCGCCTATAATTATATTTTAAAAATAAAATTTTATGTAATATTATCTTTTTACAAATGTGTCTAAAGCATTTTTAATAAAGTTGTGAAAAAAATTATCTAGTAAACACGTTACCTGTAGATAAATTATTGAATTAGTATTTTGAACAAGATTATCTAATTTTTTTAATTGCACTGAGAAAAAGGATTCGCTTGTGCATCAATATTTTTAAATTTACATGACAGCTATACCGATATGGCGCTTGTAACGATGCGTATTGCTGACGTATCTATACTATGGCATAACAAAAAATTAACATAACAAAAAATGAGACTGAGCATGATGTAATGGGTTAAAGTTAAAGAACAATCGCATTTTTATATAGAGATAATATAACACCACAAGTAAAATGATGCATTATATTTAAAATATTATTTTTAATCTTTCTATATTATTTTCAGTAATCATCACATTGTTATTTGTACTATTTGCAATAAATGTGTTGCCACTCGTTTACACCGTTAGTTTTTTTAACAGAGCCACAACTGGTGCAATAAAATTACTGAGTCTTCTGCCACTAGCCCTTGGTAAGACACAAAAATTAAAATTAGTTTTTAATTTTAAGGCGCTTCTTTTACAAAATACTTATCTTAGTTTGAAATATGTTAAATGTATCAGTTTTAGATACATATAAATAGTTGAGGCTCGGTTGTCGGCGAAAAATCGATAAAATAGATTTCAAAGAATCACTTTTTAAAATCATTTTTTAATATTACATGGTAAATTTTCTCATCGATCACTCCGATGTAATAATGTAATACTTTTAAATCTCAGATATTTAACAAAAATGAACTTTGCAGATTATTCCAATTATGAAGAAGCTTGATGACATAGCCATTAGTTTTATTAGAGTTGATATATTTAGATATAGGTATCTTAAATATTAATTTTCAAATAATTTTAACTTTTTTTCTAAAGATATCCTTTGTAAGAACTACATTAACAACTCGCAAAAAAAATCGCATTTTTTAAATATAAAAATTTTTTTGAAATACAAACTTCTGGTGTAGTGAGTCAGCGTGCGAGAAATAAGTATTAAGTAAGTAGAAATAAGTATTTCTCGCACGCTGCTATACAAGTGCGTGAATCGGGCACCGAGCTTCTTGCGCAGAGTTTCAGAAAAGCTTCTTAAATGTTTAATACATCAATATACCTAAATTTACATTAAATGACTTGATCTGCTTTATATATCGTTATGAAATTAGTTTTTATAGAGATCATTATGATCATTATTGCAAAAGCAATGGAGGTCGGCGAGTCCAGGCACGCATTTCGTCTAATTCAAAAAGCAATATTTTTATTAACGCCATACATAAGCTTTTACCACGGACAAGTCGCGTTATTCGGTACAGCAAGGGCTAATGGCAACTGCATACGAATGTCCAGCGTTCTTGATCAAGCAAACGTGGACAAATTCATTTCTTGCGAAGGTAAGAATCCGTTAAGAAAAATTTAGTTTTATACATTTAAAATTTTGTTTTTCTACTAAGAATAAAGTCTATCAAATCTTTTTTTAGCGATGAGATGTACTAATGGAACTTGCAAAGAACCTTTGAAGTACTTCAACAGTTTTAAAAAAGACATTGCATTAGAAACGAGTATCCTAAGTCTTTGCCTCACGCCTATTTTGTATTTTGGATTGCTTTGTATTTTGGAGCACAAATTGATACAGCGACTGATTGCACGAATTTATGGTGGCGTGCCCAATAACATCGATGAGACCTTTGAGGAGCAGGTGAAGAAAGTGAAGCAAAGTATAGCTTTTGAAGTTGCTAAAATCAAAAGTAGAGGTGATTAAAACTCAAACTTCAAAAGTTTAAAACATAATACGTGAAAATTATTGAATCTTAATTTTTAAAATTAAAATCCAAATGTTTCTATACTTCATCAATGAATTTTTAGAAGATGATCCTTCTTACGGAAAATACGTTAGCGCAAAAGCAGAAAGTGTCGAAAATGGAATCGTACTGAATGACGAAGATGCGAAGAAGCACGTTTTTCTTGCGTACGAATTGCGAAAACTGTACGGAAACTTTGCGGCGGTAGAGGACATAAGTTTCGGAGTACGTCAGAGAGAGTGTTTTGGATTGTTGGGTGTTAACGGCGCTGGCAAAACTACGACTTTCAAACTAGTGACTGGTGAAGAGATACCGAACAATGGTGTCATGTACTTGAATGACGAGGATATGAGACAAAGTCAACAAAACGTAAGTTTTTACCCGACTGCGCTCCGAAAATAATCTATTTTTATCTACTTATATTTTTTAAGCATTTTAGAGTAAGAATTATCTGAAAATCTCAGAAACATGTCTTTTTTGCGGTTGAGGGTCAATAGGGAAGAATAAAAAATCTATTTCTTATCGGCATTTGCGTATATATATTATGATAAAGAATTTAAGTCGCCGTGTATTTCTTTTTGTTTTTTGGAAAGAAATTAAATTTACAAAAGTTATAGCTTATTAAAGGTTCTTTGATTGTCAAATCGTTAAAAATAAAAAATCGAATAATTCCGACCGAAGTGACGTCTCATCGCTTTTAATGTTTTATTTATATATATATTCTTTGAATATGAAGATATTGTAAAAATTCTAAAAGTTTAGAAATAAACTATACCAAGACCTACAAGAATACACTGTTAACCGAATATCGGTATTCTTCCGAATGATAGAATAGATTTTCGAATAATTTTGATAGTAAAATCGCGTTCAGCGGGTCAAAATCTATAAGAAATATCTTTTTCGCATTTATTTCGCTAGTTAAAACACGGACTTTTTTAATATTGTTCTTTACACGACTTATCTTTTGAATATTTTAATGAGTGCTTCATCATTTAATTAGTGAATTGATATTTTGTTGGGAATGTAGAGGAGTGCATCAATTTAATAAACTCTAATAATTACATACATATTTATTTATTTTAAAACATAAAATTACAGTATCTTTCGCAAATGGGATACTGTCCTCAAAGCAATGCGATAATAAGGTCCCTGAATGCCTACGACCACTTGCGATTGTTCGCTCGTCTTCGCGGCATCCCCGAAAGTCAAGTCAAAATTGAGGTGAAAAGGTGGATCGACAGACTCAGTATGTACTCAAGGAAGCAAAAGTTAATTATGAATTTAAAAAACTGTCATTCTTTAACCAAAGCAAAACTCGATTGGTAAATTACAGATCTGAAAGTTTGCGCATCTCAGCCAAGCGGAACTTACAGCGGTGGCAACAAGCGGCGCCTCAATATAGCAATGGCTCTTATAGGGCTGCCGAATCTCGTTCTATTGGACGAGCCGACGACGGGTGTAGATCCGGCCGCTAGACGGGCTCTGTGGAACATCATTCAGTCATGCCAGGCGACTGGACAAGCTGTGATATTAACTTCGCACAGGTAAATCCTATTCCTCTATTGTATTAATCAGCTTAAATTCATATTGTCATCAACGGTTTTGTTCAAAGTTTATATTGCTTCGTACATTTTTATTTGAAAATTCAGGCATACTTTTTTAATCCCTATGCCGACCCAGGAGTGGTCTATCGATGAACTGGAAGTGATTTGAAGTACACCGTGTACCAAAAGTGACTTTCTATTACCTTAAACATTTATTGCTGTCTTTTTTACATAAATACATAGTATGGTTTCGCTATTTTGAATCATTAATTTCTAACTGCAGATTTATAATTAGCAAAATCAAACAAGAGTTTTTATTAAGTTGGAAGAATCTATTACTCGCTATTCTTAAGATAATATTGAAGTAACTTTATTGATCTCCACGAGTCAAATATAATTAATAAAAGCCGACGGTTTCAACGTGAATATAAGTCGTCCCTTACCTAGGTATTGTTAATATAATAAATACATGACGTTGAAAACAAATTGGTAAAAAGAGGTAATTAAATCAATTACTGAATATGATTCTCTCGCAACTGAGTTTTTACCTCTGGAGGCCGGGACAAGGCGAATAAGATGGAAGTAACGCTTGCCATCCTGCGCTGCCAGAAATACACTATTAATTATATTAATTATATTTGACTCGTGGAGATCAATAAAGTTACTTCAATATTAAGATTATTTATTACATGTCCACTTAATCATTTCGGGAACGAATTAATGGGAAAAGCTGGTGCGCAGGGGGGTTAAATATTAGTTTTAGATTTTGCACACTTTTTATCATTTGTATATATAGTAGACACATGAGTCTGCCACACATAATAATGCCAGCAAATTGACGAACACAGACTTCAAAACCATTCTTTAGTTTAACCAGCTGACTGCTTTTGGCCAATATATTGACCATCGACTTTATTAATATCTAAATAATATTATATGTGTTCTTTAACGACCGTAATCGCATGATACATTTAAAAAATGTTCAAACAAACGGGAAATTACGTGATATTAGCACAGATTACAAAATAAACTTCGTATAAGTTTATTTTTCTCAGGCGTATTGGTTAAAAAAAACCTGTTCCGTTTCAATCGTACAATTTATATGACTGGAAGCTTATTTTTTAATTTTTTTAGGTAAGCAGCGTTTATGCTATATTTTAGTATTCTATTTAATATATTCCCCTATCTACAATTGAAGTTTTCGCGATCAAAAACTTCATAAGCCGCATTGAAAAAATATACAATATATTGCAGAAATGCAATGAACGCACTAAGGTAAAGTTATTTATATATTTAAAGATGTGGCGAAGTGCAAGGCTTCGGAAAAAGTATGAGGCGTTAGTAGAAGAATCACTATTGTGAATAGGCAATGGGAATGACTCGGAAACTGAAGATTTGACGGATATAAAAAATAATAAATAAAATTAATAAATATCAATAATAATAAAAATGTAAAATCGGAGGTCGTGCACTGCATTTGGCTAATACACGGAGAGAAACGATGTTATAATTCTTATTAATATAGGAATGAATTTTTACTATTTTCTTTTGTAATGTATGGACATACCTGTATTTTATCAATTTTGCTCGCTAATCATGGTCTTTTGTGGAACTTGGCTTCTTAAAACAGATGGACGTATAAGGATGCGATGTACGTAAAAAACAGAGAATGAATAAAAAACTATTTACGTTATTAAGTAACTCATTACGAAGCGGTGTGCAAAATTTGAACGCGTGTTAACGCATGTATTTTCTAGTATTGAATGGAATCGTAAACAAAAACTCAATCTTGTAAGCTTTGCGAGGTGGTGCGCGGAAAGATTTTTGCTGGTACATTCGTTTACTTGCTGACCGTATACTAAATATTTATAATGCATAAAACTAACTGTATTATTTATTTAGTGTTTTAACTAATCATAAATGTTTACAGTTTAAACTTTAGACCCATAATCGAGTTCATATTTATAATATCTTATATTTCATAATTATTTTGTCGTGTATAAAATGTATATCAAATCGGAAAAAACTTTCAGTATGGAAGAGTGTGAAGCTCTTTGCAACAGGCTAGCTATTATGGTGGACGGTAAATTTAAGTGCATAGGACCGTCTCAAGAACTGAAACAGCGCTTCGGTGCTGGCTACAACGTCCAATTGAAACTGAATCCCGGAAAATCCAAGGACGAAATGGATAGCATAAAAGAGAATATGAGCGAAGCATTCGAGTGCGAAATCGTCGATGAGAATTCGGTAAAAATGAAAAACGAGTAAATATTATTTATCTTTTTCTATTATAACCGTTCTATGTACTATTTTACAGAGTAACCTCATGTATCATTTAAAGTCCACGAATCTGACCTGGAGGCGAATGTATGACGTAGTAAGCGATTTGAAGGAACAGTACGACAGCATCGAAGATTTTTCAGTACTGTCCTCGACGCTTGAGCAACTGTTTCTGTTGTTCGCCAGGTCCGCTGACGAATCCGACAGCGAAGAGGAGTAAATTTTTCGATGAAAAATTGACGAGCATGAGCTACAGGATGTGTTACATGAATATATGTATTTTATTTTGAAGTGACATTATTAGAAGCCTCGTGAATGCTTACATGATTTTCGAATGATACATATTTGTTCGTTTATAGTTTATATTGAACTAATCTAATCTGATTGAAAATGTGCATTTGTTTGAAACTGAGTAACTGTGCCTATGAAGTTACAATCACAAGGATAAACAGTGTTTTTTACTCAAAATTAAGAGATAAATACGAATATTTCTGATTAAATATCAACATTCTGACACTTCTATATTTAAAGAATAGAAAAGTAAATATACTAGCAATATTTTCTTCATTGATGAAATGGTGCATAAATTCTAAATATTGGGGAAAAAACATCGATTGAGCTAGCGAGGGCACTAATGAGTAAATCATCTATATATAGGTATAGTTTTTCACATTACAGTTTTTCACAAAATAAAAACATGGCGGATACGTAGATACGATATGACCGTCACGCCAATACACCGCCAGTGGGCGCAAGGTATATCTAAACTCCCTCAAAGAAAGTATGTGATAATATAATGGACTGTTAAAGTAAAACCAGTATTTTTTATGTCGCTTTTTTATACCTGTATGTATATACACATAGTCTTTTTGATTCGAAAATGACAATCAATTATTAAATTAATACGTAATTATTATTACAAGTATATATAAAATTATATACAACTATTTTATAATTATAAAATCAATATTTTCAGCTAACATTGTAAGTTATGACTGATTTACCTTACAAAAGACTATTATAAAAATTACAATTAAAAGTAAACTTGAAATTCTTAAATTATAGATAGTTTATTGGAGGTGTTAAACGAGCTGTGTATTTAATATTAAAGATAGTTCCGATTTTCACCACTTCATTCACTTTTTCATGTATTACGTGGCGCTACTCATTGCTTAACATCTCCAATTGTACAAAATGAATATTGAGGTCATTGACAAACATAGTGATTTAAACAAGCATGCGTGTATTTGTATCGTGAACCCTAATGACTTAATATAGGTACAAAATACCGTATTTTTACATAAATGACATTAGTTTCACAATTATCAAGAAATATCGTAAGTGACTTTTGAAAATGAAACATGGTTTTATAGACAAAGTGTTGTCAATTACGAGAAACTCTGTGATAATTTAGAAATTAACTCAATGCGTATACGGCAAATTAAATGCTGGTTGCTTAAAAAAGCATTTTAACACTGCCAATTCACCTAAAAGCTACTTAATGTTTATTACAGAATGTGACATAACATATATTAGTTTTCAGTGTTTAAGAAAACAACTCTCTTAGTTACTAAGTTCAATTAATTCCTTCCGATTCCGTGTCATATTTTTCGATACAAAATGTATTATTTTATATTCATGTATTATTCAGCATTAAAATAACATTATTAATGGAAATGTATGCGAAAAAATAAATATATTCTTACTACTAAGTTTAAAAATTTGTTTCAAAATATTTATTAATTACACAATGTAATTATTACACAAAATTGCGATACAACTTTTTTTCTTTTTGTTTCACGCATCCCAACGTCAATCGAGGTACTCATTCCCTATCTGGTTACAACAAAGCATATTCACGCGTATGTGATAGGAGGTGGATCTTTTTATGGAAAGGCGTTTGGTCAACTAAATCCACAGATTTCCTTATGCGTTTTAGACTGTTTAAGAGTCAAGAAATTTTTTTAGACTTATAAGTGTTTTGGTCTAATGAATTTCGGATTTATGAGCTTTGGGATTTAGGATTATAGGTTTTAAGATTATGGCTCTTGGTTTTGAATTTGAAGTTCATATATTCACGGTTTATGGGCTTAAGGTAAAAGTACCGGTTATGGGACACCTTCTAAACCATGCTCCTAACATGGAACACTAAACATAGTGATTAAATAAAATGTGAATATGATATATATAAACCAATATAAAAATCACATGGATATATAATTATGTATGGTTCTCAAATTTAAAAGAATATATATTGTTACACAAGCAGTAACATTGAAAAAAAAAACTTTTATCATCCGTGTCTTCAATGTCGCACAAATTCGTCGTTTTTTGAGCAATAACAGTTGATTCATACAACTTCGTTTTTTCACTGTATTTATAAATCTAAACAATTTTATAAGATGTATATTAGTTTAAATAATAGTTTTCGGTCCATAGATTCAAGTTATAACAATGTTATTTTAATATTGATACGATTTATATTAAATATTTGACTGTTTCATAATGGGTACATATAATTACGTTATGTCCATATTTATTGAACACCTTTGCACGAACATTTCTATAATAATTTAAGTTGACAAGGTATTGTTTTTTATATCATAGTGTTATAAATATTATATTTGAATGATTTATGCCTCATAAATGTGAAAAATTCAATGTATTAATGTATATTGAATTTGAAAATTCTAACCTACAACCATCAGTCAATTCAGCGGTGCATATAGGTATACTTAACCCTATATATGTTCATTGATTGCTACTAAATAACTTTTAGAAAAGAGCGTAAATTTAATGATTACTTCCTTCCTCGTGTGCATTGTATGTATTATTAATAATCTTTATATCACTTACAAGCGAAATCTAAAGAGTAAAGTCATATTATCATATAATTATTCGTTCCATAATAGGGGCTTCAATCTTGGAACACAGGGACAAGCTAGGAAAACGGTGTTTCATAATAGGTACATGCTGTTGCTTTAGTTTTTTATTTATAATAATAAGAATTCGTAACGAATTTGCATTTTGCAGGTTGTAAATGAATCTACTATACTCAGCCCTTCGAACCATACCCAATACTTTTCTTTATTAACATTCTTAATAATGAAAAATTAGACGACAATCTTGGATTGACCAAAAAGCGTTCCATAACCGGTACTTTTACCTTATATGTTTCGGATTTATGGATTTTAGATTTATGGGTTTCTCTGATCTATAAGTTTTGGGTTTTCAGTTTAAGGTTTTGGAGTACATGAGGTATGGGTTTAAGAAAAAACGTAAAATTCAGTTTTGGCCGGCACGCACTGCACTATAGCGCGTCTTAGCGACTAGCGTTCAAGAGACTTGGTGGTCATGAAGCATAATAGTCGGTGCACTGCACTACACCGCACTTAGGACAAGCATTTCGGCGACTAATGTTCGGAATGCTTGTCGTGACACACACATCACTCGCGATTTCATTGGCAGCCGCCACGAATTCGCCTGTCCGAGTCGTTGTGTGAGGTAGTGACTGATGGCGTGGTCGTATAGAGCTCAAAAAGAAGCTTGATGGCTTCTCTTCATATGTTTCGTCCCGGGTTCTACTGGACTCATCAGTAAGGCGATATAGATGAACCATGCCTTAGACGCTCTGGAAGGAATTTGCATTCGGGCTTATATACCGCTGTAAGAGATTTCCGTGCGCTTGCGGGAAAGCGAGAGTAATAGCTATGTTAAGTGTGTAGGGACTGGTAGCCGTCTAGCGGTTGAACGCTACAGCTACGGGCGCGAGGGCGCGAAGAAGCGAGTCCCCACAGTCATACCTCTGGTTGGCGATTTTTACTGCCGCTTGAGCTTCCGCGAGATGTGCGTTGGCTCGAACAAGCAACTCGTGAGCTGTCAATATGAGTTCTTCAGTGAACATTTTTACAGCCTGCGTAGCCATGGTGATCGTAAACGGTACTGGCTAATTAATACTTAGAAGAACGTTGGCGTGGTTGGGGTGTGACATAATAGTACGTCACGTGTTATTCGCCATTTATACGCGCAAATATACAAATAAAATAATACGTATTCATTTAGAAAATATACAAAATATATATAATAACTCGATTCTCGAACAGGCTCAAGCACAAATATTTAATTTTAGAAACGGCAAAAGAAAGTAAGTGCAAAACAAAGAACCTCTGTTCTACGCGATATTGGGGGGTCCGAGTTCAAGTGCTTTACCGGGAAGAAAAGCGTGTCGTTCGCACGACAATAACATGTGGCTGAATGCAGCCTCTAGACCACTATAGACTGCATATACAAAAAATGGAGAGGGGCTCAACAGGGCTACAGTGAATTTGTAAACGACGTGTAAAATCAGTCAGAGTCCAAACGTGCTAACGGACACACGGGTTTTTCTCGCGATATTCATTTTATTCATTCTTCTCGTTATTTTTCGTTTCAAACACTTTTAATGCGGCCGTAGCCAATCTCAAGCCCGGATTAGACGCAGAGAGAAAGTGTCGTGCTCAATTAAAATATTCTTGTTTCAATCCGCATTTATTACCTTTTGATTATATCTTATTTCATTTATTTATTTATTTATTATTTAAATAAACCGCTCTCGGGTCACGCGCTACCTAATGTAACCCGACCTGGGTCATCACAGGGGCAGCACCTCTGAGCCGCTTCTTGCGCATCGATAATTAAGTCTTCTACGGTTGACTGATGCTTGTCAAATAGTGACTCCTGGCGTATAATCTTCTTAATTAGATTCTATAGGATTATAATTAAAAGTAACTTGGTCTTTGTATAGCGCGAAAATTTGAATTTTTTAGATGTGTACATGGAAAGAATTTATCGAGTTTATACATAAATATGTTACTGTAATTTCATAATGTTTATAACTATATTTATAATGTATATGGGACATTGATTATGTGAAGTCGTTGTTTAGCAATTAATTTGTTTAGCAATTAATTTGTTAACAATTTATTTAAACATTGTTCAATTTTCAAAAATTTCAGAACTTTAATTATTGGTCTTTGTTGATAGTTTGTAGGTAAGAAAAGGGCTCAAATCCGAAAGTAGTTGTTCATTGTTTATAGCTTAATAACTCGAGAACCTGTGGTTTGAAAATTGTTATTTTAATGTATAATTTGTTAACTAAGGTTACATGATTCGATGGTTAAATTTTGGTTTTGTAAAATTTATCATTTATTGGTTTCTAAAACTTTGAGTATCTGGCATCAGTTCGTTTTGTTCAATTTTAGAACTAATAAGGGAAGACCATGGAATCCGGCTCTTGAATTTTTATGAAACTTTGGAGATCGACTTTTGGAACCTAAAAATGGAGCCTAGTATCCGTAGTTTTATCCCATGAGACTTTAAATCTGAGATAGTATCAGAAAACATTAGCATTGCTCATATAGGAAATGCTAAAAAACAAATATATATAGATATACTATCAACGTTAACGAAATACGCCGTATCAACCGTACAAAGGCCCATGGGATAAAACTACGAGTATTGGGCTTCGTTTTTAGGTACCAGAAAACGATCCGTAAAGTTTCATCAAAATCGGTGACCCGGACTCCGTGGTCCTCCCTTGTAAGATGCAGGTATTTTTCAGAAAATTTTGAAAATTTTGAACAAATAATTAATTATATAATTTAATCTTTTTATGACAATTTTTTAAAATGCCCGATGTACTTATAGTGTATTGTAAAATGGTTGGTTCGCTAAATACAAAAATGTAGTTACACATATTCCATAATGGTAAGTTCTTAGTTAACGAATATTTCAGAGAATAATTATCAAATTAAGAATCTTTTTATTTCTAATTTTACAATTAATATACGGATTTATGGGTTGGGTTGGATTTTAGTCTTTATGTGGGATATTCCTATAAATGTTTAAACAATTTAATTTATTTATAAAATTTTTCTTAGTTATCATTTATTTATATATTCTAAATTACATTATATTTTTATATTTATTGATATTATGGTTAGGTAGTACATTTGTATATATGTTTATACTTTGAAGGGAACGTAAAATAATTTATTATTTATATTTAAGGGGTTATATCTTCCAAATTTTTTTGTTTTTTTCCATTTTTTTATTGGCTTAAATCTTGCCAAAACAATCCTAGAATCGAAATCTACAATGTCCAAGTACCGATTTAAACTCAAAATATTTTTAAATCAATTTTTTCCAAACAGCTTTGATGCTCTCATATCACAATTTTCGCTTATTTTAGCGATGCTCGCTTTTTTGAATTTCGCGGCTTTGGAAATTAGTAGAAGTTACCTACGATCGATATCGTGTTTTAAATTTGTCTGCGCAATTTGAAAAAAACAACGAAAGGTCTTGGCGGCCGAGGAAAGTTGACCGGAAAGTTAATTGATGAACTTTCTATTTATTACGGACTTGCTATTAGGAGAAACTTCGATTCAGTCGAAAAAATGCGGAATGAAATTTGGGCAACGTTACTTCATAAAATGTCGACGAAGGAGAATACACAGCACGAGAAGTGTCCCATCGGAGTAGACTTTTGGTGTTCTTGGCAGCGCAGTACAGCGCTTGAAGAAACGAGGAAGCGGCCCAATGTTAAATGTGCAAAAATTAATATCCGGAAAAAAAAAATATGAGCGTGTAGGAAATTAAAATTCAGGATGAGTTTCTATTTCACGAGACTCGAGCCTGATTGCCGAACATAGCCTAAAAAATCGGCAAAGTTGCGAAAAGCGGTTTTTTGTTAATAACTAAAAAACTACAACTCCGATCGAAAAAAGTTAAATCAGGGAATTGTAGGTATTAAAAAGATCTATCATTCTGATGTACTATATTTTTCGATATCATGGATACTTTTCGAGTTATATGAGAAAAACCGTGAAAAATCGGGTTTTCTATAACTCGTTAACTATAACGTTTCCAAACTTGTTACTTGCTGTAAGTATAGCCTATAGCAAACCAAAAAAGTGCTTTTTTGAAAAATTTAAAAATTTTGATTATTTTTCAAGTTATATGGAGATTTCTCAAAAAAGATGCTCTCTTAAGTTGGTTATTTCTCGTCAGGGGATAGTGCTACGGTAACGATTCCGGGCTCATTTTTTTCTTTAAGAGTTGTACTTTCATGTTATTGAAAAAGTATATTGATTTTTTTAATTTTAAGGGTCAAAAAATGACTTTAAAAAAAATGCACTTTTTTTGCATGTTTTTTTCGAATAAATTTTGTAATTTTGTTTTTATGAAAATGGCCGTTATAAAAATGGATTCCTGGCATTTTTTAACGAATTTTAAAAAAAAAATTAATATTCTACGATCATTAGGAGCCGAGATAATTTTTTTATTTCAAAAAAATGTGGAAGGTGTAATAATCATCCTACAGCAGTCACCTTCCCGGATATTAAGGTTGAATACCTATATTTTCAATAAAAAAATACTAGGATATGTTTAATTCATTTGCAGTATTAGTAATTGATCAATAAAGTGAGGCGGAGCGCGGCAGCTGTGGCGGGCGGCGGAGTGGGGATAGCTCTGAGCGCTCGAACTGAAAACTTATTTCGTGCGTTCAAAGTGGCTGGCGCTTGAAAAATTTTCTATTTCTCGGCTTCTGGACCACGTACAAAAATCCTTTTAGTAGTAGGTAGCTCGTCGAGATAAACACGAATATCATGTTTATTTTCGTCTTAGAAGCGATATAGACTCGCAAATATTTATTTATTTTTTAGTCTATAATTTTTGCCCCTTTTTCATTACTTAAATTATTATTTATTATTATTTTTCATAATTGTTTCAGTAAATAATACGTTATGATAGAAATGTGAATATATGCAACATATTAAGGTAAGTTTTAAATTTCATTTATTCACAAAATAATTAAATAACTTCATTATGTACAAAATATGTATTAAATCATTACAATAAAAATACTCGTATATTACATTAAAAAAATCAAATTTTTCTTTTTTTTATTGGAGGATCATCTGCTGATTCATTTGGCTCTTCTTCTTCTTTTTCTTCTTCTTCTACTTCTTCTTCTTCTTCAATATTCTCTGTATTGTCTATTGTATTAGTATTATGGTCGGCGTTATCAAAAGAAAACTGAATAAAGGCATCATCGGAAATTTTAAATTGTTCAGGATCGTTTACTATAGATGATTCAAATTTTATCGTTTCGTGATAAGATGCACAGAGTCCCAAATAAGATAAAGTATCTAAAAGACCTCTTGCAGCAAATTTCTTGTGTACAAAAGATGACAAGCCTAATAAAATTGACGACAGAAATGATCGAGGTCTGACAGAAGATATCAAAATATGCGCAATTGTTGAAACTCGTTTCGACCATTTATTATCTAACGTGCGTTCGGACTTCTTGTTGCTTTTAATAAGAGTGCCTAAAAATGTCTGCAAAGTGTTAGGTATATCTTTTTCAACGTCATTTAAGAAAGAGCTTGGTGCGTTATAACAATCGCTATCATAACGTTTACTTCTTATATCTTGACAGATAATATTGGCAGCCATTTCTACTACTCTAAGCCGTTCTTCCTGAGTCGTAGGGGCTTTTTTTTCATACCATTGAGCATCAAGTATATTTCCTTGACTATTTATGAAACATATTATTGTATCATTATGAATTGAATACATAATTATATCATCTTCAAAATATTTTTTTAGATGATCTTTTATAATAGAAATACGCGGCAAGTCACGAAAATCTTGTAACATTTCTTTCAAAGAAAACTGTGAGTCATCGGAGTTCTCAAGTATATGATTAATCACGTGATTGACTATTCGAGATATGTGTTCATCCATTGGACGGCCAACTTTAGGCGTGCTTGGATTGTTTGTGTAAAATACGCTCATACACTTACTGTGGTAACGAGCCTTTTTTTCTATTAAATCATTAACGTGTTCTAATCGCAATTTCAACTTCTTATTCGAATCATCTAGTCGCTTTGCCAATAATTTTAAAATATTGTCCTTAGTTTCGTTACTGCTAACTAATTTAATTTTTTCTTTATAGGTATCAGTTCTTGCATCACAACCACAAAATAAGCACAAAGAACTGAAGTCGAATTGGCGAGCTTCCTTATTATCTTTTCTTAATTGCGCAATATTCTGTAGAATAGTTTTCTTTGCACTTTGAATATGACTCGGTCTGATGTATACAGTTCTGCAGTTTACATGAACATCTAAAAACGCTAAATGTTCCATTTTTAAGTGTTTCTTATCTCCTATCTCTTTACTCGCTTTTATAAGTAAATTTATAGCCTTTTCACCGAGGTGAACTTTATCATTCATCTCCATCGTTTTATCACATAATATACATACTTCTTCATTAGTCTCTGCCATTGTATGTCAATATCTAAAAATAAATAAATAAATAAATTAGAATAATTGAATAAACTTCAATTAAAAGCCGTTATGTTTAATAAAATGAGTACTCACCAAACGAAATAAAAAAAGTTGTTACTTGTTGTTCACGTACGTTTTCTCTTGCACTGTATACTGGCACTTGAAATTGAATAAATAAAGACTTATAAAATATTGTCAGCACGAAAGTGTCTGTAATTTAAACAGAATTTGTATATTCTTCACTGTATATTCACTGTACTTCGCTTCTAACCGTTGCTGTTTTCGATCTGCTCCGTTAAGGAACTAAGACGAACTGTTTGCGAAGGCCACCGAATACTAACCGGTCCCCCTTACTATACCCGGCTCCACCCCTCCCCTGCTCCACCCCTCCCCTTCTCCAAAACCATCATAATGCCGCAGTTGCGGAGCAGCTGTTTTGAAATGCTTATAGTAGGCCTACAGTTCCATGGGTCCACCTATCGCTTCATATTATACGTTATATATGTACCGTTATAATTACTTTCCACAGGTATATTGTATATTTGGACTAAACCGTTACTTCTGAGAAGTGTCCAAAATATTATGCTTTTGAAATTTACCATTATTTAAAATTATTTTAATTATCACAGCGTTTTTAGCAAACAATCAAAACGTCACTATTATAAGCAGCAAGTTAAGGTAAATAAATAATAATTTAAGTAATGAAAAAGGGGCAAAAATTATAGACTAAAAAATAAATAAATATTTGTGAGTCTATATCGCTTCTAAGACGAAATTTTTCAAGCGCCAGCCACTTTGAACGCACGAAATAAGTTTTCAGTTCGAGCGCTCAGAGCTATCCCCACTCCGCCGCCCGCCACAGCTGCCGCGCTCCGCCTCACTTTATTGATCAATTACTAATACTGCAAATGAATTAAACATATCCTAGTATTTTTTTATTGAAAATATAGGTATTCAACCTTAATATCCGGGAAGGTGACTACTGTAGGATGATTATTACACCTTCCACATTTTTTTGAAATAAAAAAATTATCTCGGCTCCTAATGATCGTAGAATATTAATTTTTTTTTTAAAATTCGTTAAAAAATGCCAGGAATCCATTTTTATAACGGTCATTTTCATAAAAACAAAATTACAAAATTTATTCGAAAAAAACATGCAAAAAAAAGTGCATTTTTTTAAAGTCATTTTTTGACCCTTAAAATTAAAAAAATCAATATACTTTTTCAATAACATGAAAGTACAACTCTTAAAGAAAAAAATGAGCCCGGAATCGTTACCGTAGCACTATCCCCTGACGAGAAATAACCAACTTAAGAGAGCATCTTTTTTGAGAAATCTCCATATAACTTGAAAAATAATCAAAATTTTTAAATTTTTCAAAAAAGCACTTTTTTGGTTTGCTATAGGCTATACTTACAGCAAGTAACAAGTTTGGAAACGTTATAGTTAACGAGTTATAGAAAACCCGATTTTTCACGGTTTTTCTCATATAACTCGAAAAGTATCCATGATATCGAAAAATATAGTACATCAAAATGATAGATCTTTTTAATACCTACAATTCCCTGATTTAACTTTTTTCGATCGGAGTTGTAGTTTTTTAGTTATTAACAAAAAACCGCTTTTCGCAACTTTGCCGATTTTTTAGGTTATGTTCGGCAATCAGGCTCGAGTCTCGTGAAATAGAAACTCATCCTGAATTTTAATTTCCTACACGCTCATATTTTTTTTTTCCGGATATTAATTTTTGCACGCACTTTTCCCTATTGCTTGGACTATTGGTATACTTGCAACGTACGAGCACAAGAGTCCAATGCATGAGGATGTTTTTAACGCAATAAAATCCATTTATAATGAACTCAGCTCCGACAACGTTCTGTCACGCTGCTTGGGTGCGTATACTCAGAACAATAACCAGTCGTTTAATGCTGTAGTGTGGTCAATTGCTCCAAAGACGGTGTCAAACGGTAAGACTATAGTTCACATTGCGACTGACGTAGCCGTTATTATCTTCAATGACGGCTTCTCGGGTCTGTTTGCCGTTTACGATGCTCTTGGGTTGAATGTTGGACCAAACATGTACGAGTTTTGCGTGGAAACGGACGCCAATCGCTTCAAAACTGCTGAGCATCGTATGTCCGATATCGCGAAAGACGCCAGGCGCAGCATTACATCAGGCAAAAAAAAAGAAGAAGAGGAAATGATGGCCCTGGAAGGACAATTATATGGTGCAGGGATAGCAGACTGACGGTAAAAAAATTATTATGGACTATAGTTTTGCGATTCTTAAGATTTATAGCATTTTGAAACTTCAAACGCGTTTTTCTCGAAACCATGTTTTCAAAATCGGCAAGCAGTAGAACTCAAAAAGTTTACATCCGATTGACTTAAAATTTTAACAGTAGCTTCATTGTTTGATTATCTAGTGAAGTACACACGATTTTAGCGATTAATTAACAAAAAAAGTTATAAACAATTTAAGTCGATTTTTTTCGTCGAAAACACGATTTTTTGTTAAAACAATCGTCATTTCGCGAAAAAAAATTCTAAAAATATAATCATGCGTACTACACTAGCAAAACTCATGTAGATAATAGAAAATTTTTTTTGTTATAGGTGGAGTTGGACGAGACTTGTACTGCTCGCCGCGGAAGACCTTTTTGGAAAAGCGGTTCACGGTAATCACTGCACAGCCGCCATTTTGTAAAAAAAATATCAATAATAAAATTTTTTTCGCTTCTTCAAGAGTTGCTTAATCTAATGTTACATTATTTGTATACCTTTAATCTCAAATGTCCTTTAAAAAAAATAATTAACAAAGCCTTGTTTTTTAGAGCATAAGGGGGATATAACCCCTTAAATTTGCATTATTAAGTTTTAGTTTTAGATTTATTTCGAGTCACAGATTTTAAATACACTTTTCTTTACTCATTAGGCAGTTTATTCATTTATTTTAGTCTATTTCGGGGCTATATTGCCACTGACGCCGGAAACTTTGACGGGCTACTCGAGGTCGGTACAGCAGTTCTCCAGGTCACCTCGTCCCACGTTAGAAAAAAGTAGTTGACGGTCACCGTCATACTTCCAGTTAAAAAGCGTTCAAAAAGTGGTGCACTAGGTATTTATAACCTCGTGTAATGATTGGGAAATTGGTGTAAGTCAGGAGAGTGCTGATGTCGCGCCTTGTCCTCGCGCGATTGTCTTTAGCTCGACAGTGGCCGCATGTATTTCGCAATAACGGAATATTCGCGGGCGATTGTATGCATGACTACACATATATATACACACACACACACACACACATATATATATATATATATATATATATATATATATATATATATATATATATATATATATATAAAGGAGGCAAAAATGACATGGGATGTTACATAGACAACCTTTATAGGTATATTATAGTGCATACTTTCGTTTTAAAATAAAATGAAAAGATCATTTCATATTATGACCATATATTATGATCGTATACATACATATAAGACTATGTGAACTATATGGATTTACGTGAAGGCAAAAATTAGATACCAGTTATATGGTTTATATTAAATATAAATTTAAATTTTATATTAAATACCAGTCCTATAGGGAAGAGTGCCTCAGTATAAATACCTATTGCTATTTTACCTATAACTTTTAATAACCGTGGTGAAAATCGAAATTTCAAAATAGATTTTGTCGTATGAATGGACTTTTAGAAGAAATTTTTTTTTATCAAATTCAATTATCTAAGTATATTATTAATAAATATAAAAAAATTAGCATTTTCAGTTTTTAAAAATGTATCTCCCAGTGTTTACAATGCGACATATGTTAAATTCATTATCACCGTTTGATCCGACCTCAGGGAAGGGTGGTACAGTTAGGAGATATAGTCATTTTAAAGATGCACCCCAATTAAAGAACGTAATTACACTTTATTATTTGCTAACACTTATTACACTGCTTCTAATACACTGCACGTACTTGCTGGAAACGAAAAGAAAAAACTTAAAGAAGATTCACCTTAGGAAAACAAATAAATACACGCGGATACGTAATTCAATAGGCAGCTCGCGAGGCTGGACTCGACACGACCGCTCTGGTGGGAGTCCGGAGCGCAACTCAGCTCAGTCTGCCATCTACCCGTCAGGCGGGCGCCTGAGTTGAAGAGGGCGCTCCCGCCGTGCTGATCGCAGTGCCAGCACGCGACCTGCACAACGCCTTGGAACGAACATCCCGCCCGTCCTCGCCTTTCTGGCGAAATTTCTCTGGAGTGTCAAGTCTTGACCGCCCGCCATGAGAGCATTGACAATTCTTCATTCAGGCAATCAGGAAACCGGCAGCAGACGGAGCTTTGTAATTGGGCGTACATAGGACCCGGTGGCGGTCTTAACAGTGGCCACACGGACCATTCCGTCTCGTCCAGGATAAGTTTGCGTGACACGCCCCATTGGCCATCTTCCCTGCTGGAGTAAGGATGGATCAATGATCAGAACGAAATCGTTCACTTGAAGATTGCGGGTGGGTTTGGTCCATTTGCATCATTGTTGGAGTTTATTGATATACTTCCTAGACCACCGAAGCCAGAAATGGTCTCTCATTCCTTGGATGAAATGCCAGTGAGTCAGGTGATCAAGGTTGACCTCGGGTCCCAGGGGTTCTGGAAATGAGTGAGGAGCGAATCCGGTGATAAGATGCCATGGCGTGAGTGCTTGTATATCTTCAGTGTCTCCAGAAATAGGTGTCAGGGGTCGGGAGTTTATGCAAAACTCTATTTGAGCTAGGAGAGTGCTTAATTCCTCGAATGTAAGTTTTTGAAGCCCAATGACTCGCTTTAAGTGGGATTTGGCGGATTTGACTGCCGCTTGCCAAAGCCCTCCGAAATGAGGAGCTGAAGGGGGGATGAACTTCCAAGTGATCCCATCATTTGCTAAGGACCCGGTAACTACGTCCCATTGGACCTCAGTTTCACGGAGCAGCGCACGGAGTTCGATATCGGCGCCGTGAAAATCAGTGGCATTATCACTCCAAATTTCAGCAGGGGCTCCTCGTCTACTGAGGAAGCGTCTTAGAGCAGCAAGAAAACTGTTAGTTGTAAGATCGCCAATAGCCTCCAGATGTACAGCCTTTGTACTAAGGCAAATAAAAATGGCCAGATATCCCTTAGTGGATCGGAAGCCTCGCCCCTTGGTGGTTTTAATGTACAGAGGACCGGCATAGGTCAACACCAACCTTGGAGAAGGGTTTTGATCGTTCAATTCTTTCACGAGGAAGAGATCCCATCATTTGGGTTGCACCCTGGCTTCGGGGACGCACGCAGGTAAGCCACCTTTGCATCAGTGTGCGAGCCTTTTGGCGTCCTTCGAGGATCCAAACTCGTCGAAGGGCGAAGGCGTACGTGAGCGTTGCGCCGCCGTGCATAGCAGTCTTGTGAGCCCGTTCAAGAATCAGCCTCGACAGGTGAGAATTCCCTGAAATGATAATGAGATGACGCTCAGAATAAGGCAAGGGTGCGTTGTGAAGTCTGCCTCCGACTCTGAGTGTCCCATCATGGTCTAAGAAAGGACCAAGCCTATGCAGGGCACTTCGTTTACCTGGTGTTTCTCCCCGCTGAAGTAAACGAATATCCTCAGCAAAATCTACCTGCTGAGAGAGACGAGCGTATCGAATGAATGTCTCATTTAATTCTGTGTAACTCAGAGGGTCACTCATTGATGAACATCTCTGAGTTTGACGTCGTCCACCGAAGCGTAGGCATCGGGCCCCAATCCGGGTGAGCTCAGTTAATGAGGAATTTCGAGAAGTCATGTCATCAACTACCTGGACCCGGAAACAAACGAGGTTAGGGGCTTCTTCGGATGTTTCGTGCAAAGCCGTAAACTTGCCATTGGAAGACCACTCTGAATTACACAGGACCGTCGGTGACAAAGTCCTTCCAGTGAGGGAGAAGTCGAACCTCTTCCGATAAGCCTTCCAGAACTGCAGGGTCATTTGATACCCATTTCCTCAAAGGGAAGCCTCCTGAATTTAGAAACTGGATACGTTCATCTCGGAGAGTTTGAGCAGAAGACAGATACACGCATGCGACGCGCGCTCTCCGACTCGCCACGTGCACAGGCTTCACCTGGGCGGCCGGAGGGGGAGAGAGAGCAGTAAGAAACACGCGCGCCGCACGCATGCGACGCGCGCTCTCTGACTCGCTCCGCGCGCAGGTCTCACCTGGGCCGCTGGAGGGAGAGAGACAGAGCTAGGAATCCCGCGCACCGCACGCACACGACGTGCGCTCTCCGACTCGTTTCCCGCTCATACAGCACATGTGCCTGGGAATCAAAGTGAGGGAGCTCGTCGTTTCTTCCAGCCGTAAGAACCTGCACTCAAAGCGGACCCAGCTCGACAGGACCAATGTTTACAATGCGACATATGTTAAATTCATTATCGCCGTTTGATTCGACCTCAGGGAAGGGTGGTACAGTTAGGAGATATAGTCATTTTAAAGATGCACCCCAATTAAAGAATGTAATTTCACTTTATTATTTGCTAACACTTATTACACTGCTTCTAATACACTGCACGTACTTGCTGGAAACGAAAAGAAAAAAACTTAAAGAAGATTCACCTTAGGAAAACAAATAAATATACGCGAGGCTGGACTCGACACGACCGCTCTGGTGGGAGTCCGGAGTGCATCTGAGCTCAGTCTGCCATCTACCCGTCAGGCGGGCGCGTGAGTTGAAGAGGGCGCTCCCGCCGCGCTGATCGCAGCGCCAGCACGCGACCTGCACAACGCCTTGGCGCAAACACCCAGCATGGACACTAGAGTGGTCAAAAATTTTCCAAATCTTAAATTTTCTTCTTGTAACCCCTTCAAAATGTTGTAATTGGCTTAAAAATTAGATATTTGTCCGCCGGTTGCCTGAAGTTAATATTAAGAGGTCTCTACCGCCGCAAACAGCTTTTAACATTCGATTTTGAGCACTTTATTAACAACTTCATCGCAATAGTCAAGCCAAACAAAATTTTTCCTCCTAAATAAAATTGTATTTGCTCATTATTCACTAAAAACCTGTTATTTTTTACGAATTTTCATGGCAGTATATTTTAACGACTTAACACGTTGGACATCCCATTTTGAAGAGTAAACCGAGTACTATATATAGAAAAATTAAGGAACAATAGGATATCTTGGGTTTTATATGCCAACCGATTATTTATTATTTTTTATTTAGTAGGTCCCTCAATTCTATTTAAACGCACATATTTCAGGGACCAACTTGAAATTAAAAATTTTAAATAATAATAACCTTATTTATTTGAACATTTTTACTTATGGATCTTTTATAAAGATATGATAATTATGATTTATTATATAATAATAAATGACTACAAGCTCTGCATTTTCAATGCTTAACCTTTTTATGATTCTAAATTAAATATTGCCGTCCTGTGCCACGTACTAATTTGAAAAATAAGATTACTTATACGACCGTCAAAATTTGCCGAAACATTGATATTGTCAGTTATAAAGTTATTTAAATCAATATACATATTTACCCTGGTAGAAAATTATCTAGTTTTATCGAGGCCCTCGATTATTCCCATGGCAAACTAGATTAATTTTCCACCAGGGTACATACATACCTAATGTATTTATATTAGAGATATCTTTGAGTATACTTCGTCGCTCCGGCAATAAGTCTCCCGTTGCGAAATTGCGAGTTTTTGGTTTTCTAGCTATTTGACAAATATGACAAGAGCACATATATTCAGTACTCGATCTAGTAACTTTTCTCACAGGATCAAGATCAGAAAAGTTTGGATGTCTAATAGTTTGTTGAGGGTTGTCTTTAATACAAAATAGATCTCTTGAGCAAGTTGAGCATACGACGACGGGTAAACGATCGTCAAAAGCATCATAGTCAAGGTATTTTTCTACCTTTGCCTTCAAGGCCCCTTGAAAAAGACGCATTTCTTGCATTTTCCCGAAACAGAGTAAACAAATTTGTCGACGATTTTCTTCGCGAGATCTTGCTTTCGACATTTTTATAATCAACGTTTGAAACATTACAGAAAGAATAAATCTGAATTTCGAATGAAATACAAAATGCAAAATCAATATTCGAGCAAAGTACCCCATCTAACATAATAATCGTAAGAAATATGCATAATAAGAGTACTTAAGTTGTTTTTTCGATTATTTATAGATATTCAATAAAGTTTACTATATATATCTTCAAAATTGAAAAAGATAAAAATAAAAATATGAATATTCTACTTATTGTTAGTGGAAATTCTGACTGGAAAATAAAGAGAAAAACTGACGGAATTGATTCTTTTATATTCATGAATAAACTTGTATGAATTACATTAATATAAAAAATACAAAACTGTTAGAGAATAAATAAATGTACACAGATCACAAATTAAGTATATAAATATAAATATTAGGTATATTTAAAATAAGGATAATTTATTATTAGAATTAGCAAAGTACAATCAAAAGGTACGGCCCGTCGGCCACGAGACACGTTCCCAAGGACTCGCACTTTTCACATTACCAGACTGTGACGATTTGCAATCTAACAATCGGCAATCCGACATTTAGTTTGGCCCTCCAAGCTAAACGTTCGCTTTACAATTCAAAACGATTCGAAACCCCATAAGATACTTAAGGATTATAACTAACTTAAACTTTTTCGATGCAATTATTCCATCATTTCTTACCCAAAAGTTTTCTCTTAAAACTAAACTTAAAACTAACGCACGTTATAAATTTATAAATAAGATTTAAACGAAATCGTTTAATCGAACAGGCCACTGCCGTTTACGTATGCTTCTACGCAGATTCTCGGATACAACGACTGTGAAGTTACTCGCGGCCCCGATTATTCTTGAAATTATCGCAGGTACGACCCCGGGGCACGACTTCGGTTTCGCTCGCCGTTTTGTTGCCGACGCCTTCGACATCGGCGTTCGTTTGCGATTGCTCGTCATCACATTCGTCGGACCCATCACTCTCCTCTTTGCCGTCACTGTCATTTGAATTACCCCGAAAATACGCAGTTGTCTTACATTGGCAGTCATTTGACTGTGTATCGTGTCTCTCGCGCCTAGACCTTGTACATGGTAGGTATCCGATAGGAGAACTTGCACGATTATGAGCGGTCCTTTTCTACGAGGTTGTTATTTTGTGGATTTGCCGGTTGCGACGGCATTTCGCTTCATGAACACGATATCTCCAACATCGAATTTAATGTTATTAAAACGCGAACGATCGTATCTCTCTTTATACCTTAACTGTTCAATTTCGATCTTTTGACGTAATTCGTCCTGAATTTCTTGAGGTATTCTATATCCTTCCGCCTGTGCAATTAATCTTGACTTACACCGTCTTTAAAACACGGGAAATACCCATACATCATCTCGACCTGTGTTCGATTCGTGGTCTTACTGATCGATGTGTTTAAATCGCGTTCGATTTTCTCGACATGCTTACCCCAGTCTTTCCCATCAATTTGTAATATGCTCGTCTAAATCGAGTATAAAATTGTTTGATTCAACCGCTCTACTAAACTGATACCTTGCGGATGATGGCTGGAGTTTAGAGTGTGCTTGATGCTGTTGACCTTGCAAAACTCTGCAAACTCATTAGACGTAAACGGTGTGCCGCGGTAACAACACGTTTAGGAGCGCCGAATCGATTGACGAACCCTTCTAACTTTCGCACTGTCATACTCGGCTTAACGTCTCGGACTGCATACAACTGCGAGAATCGCATCAAATTGTATATTACCGCAAGAATGTATTTGTTCTTTTTATTCGAAGATACAAAAGGCCCTAAATGGTCAATATGGACAAGTTCGAAGGGTCGACTTCCCACAGGGATGGGGTGCAGCTTGCCTACTTGTTTTCTCGATTTATACTTAGCCAATAGGCATTCGATGCACTCCGCTATATACCACCTAACGTACGCTCGCAACCTAGGAAAATAATAATGCTCGCGAATACGCGCCACCGTCCTATCAATACCGAAATGGCTTGATAAGTCGCGATGTTTCAGTACAATTGCTTTGTGCATCGCTCGTGGAACCACGTATAATTCTCGATTGTTACGCGTTTTGTAGACTTTATATAACAATCCGTCACGCAGGATATAATCTTAAATAACCCCCTTTTCTCTTCAAGAGCGCTCCTTCCCCAGTTTACTTAAAATACTAATCTTACTGGCTAATTTTTCATCAGTTCTTTGATATATGAGTAGCTCATCTTCTTGAATCGTTATATTAAATATCGAAGCCATTTCTACATCTGCGATCTCCACGGGTGCCCGAGATAGCGCGACCACGTGTTGCATTTGATCACCTTTTCTGTGGTGTATTTCTAGATCGTATTCTGCTAATGAATTTAGCCAACTCGCAAATTGTGGATTTTTAGTCTTTAGTGAATTAACATACACAAGAGTTTGACAATCATTAATGACGTGAAAATGAATTCCGAGTAACAACGTTCGCAGTCTATCGAGATCCCACACTATTGCTAACAGCTCTAACTTGCTGGAATGGTACGCTTTTCCACATCGAACGTTTGTCTGTTAATTACTTATACGTAATTACGCATCCATATGCAATTCACCCAGCATTTTCCTCCGGATTGTGGTATGTCCGTTTCCTTTCTCTGACCACCATCCGCCGCACATCAGTCTGTATGCCGACCTGGCGACCACCTCCTTAATATTTAAGTCAAGGCCCTCCATGTCCAGTAACATCCTGACGGCGGCTGTGGGGGTACTTCTTCGCACCCCGAAAATTCCCCTCAATATGACCGCCTGTACATGGTCCAAGCTTGCTTTTGTGGTTTTATTTTCGACTGCTTTCCACCATATTACTGCAGCATAGGTAAGCTTTGGTTTCAGTATTGCCTCATATATCCATAAGGCTTTCTGGGGTTCTAGCCCCCAGCCTGTGCCAATAGCCGCTCTACACTGCATGAATATGTTTAGCACCTTTCCGCATTGCTGTTTAACATGCTGCTTTCAGGTTAGTTTCTTATCTAGATATATCCCCTAGATATTTAACCCCTTCTGCATACAGTATTTCTTTCCCGTAGAAGTTAACCTTTCTGTTGATTTTACATTTATATTTAGTGGTGAAGACTACAATCTCTGTTTTTTTCAGGATTTACCCCCATAGATACCGTCTGGCACCACTCCCTGACCTTGCTCAGTGCTCTTTGAACAAGATCTGGTAAAACTTCCTCATCCTTATCCCTGTCAAGTATGGCAAAGTCATCCGCATATCTGACAGCGTAGATCCCTACCCTGTGAAGTATGCGTAGGAGTTCGTCCGCTACGAATGTCCACAAGAGCGGTGATATGACCCCCCCCCCCCCTTGCGGGCATCACTCGTTGACCTCTCCCCTTACTGTTTTTCCCTTCCATTCACAATAAATGTCCCTGCCGCTGAGCATCCTCGCTATCCAGTTTCTGATGGTTCGCGGTACACCATGCTTCGCCAGGGCTCTGTCAATGGTTCTCCTAGTGGTGCTGTTAAAAGCTCTTTCTATGTCCACAAAGGCACCAATTACTGTTTCCTTGGCGCTTTTTGTCTTTTTAATATATCCTACAACAGAGTGTAAAGCCGTTTTCGTGGATTTGCCCACCGAATATGCATGTTGTTCCTGGTGTAGTGGAGAACTTCCCAGGATCGTTTCCCCTATGTACCTATCCACCAACCTCTCTAGCGTTTTCAGCATGGACGAGGTAATAGGTCTAAAATCCTTCACAGACGTGTAACTCTTCTTTCCAGGTTTCGGTATGAACGAAACCCGTGTGCGTTTCCAGTTTCCCGGAATTTATCCGATGGCGATATTGTATTTGAACAGAAATTCTGCCATTTCTCTCTTTTGGCTTTGTCTAGTTCCCTTTTGAAGTCATTTAGCGTGTCCTTGTACGCTTTCCATCCTTCTGGGTTCTTAATTTTCTTTGCTCTATTAAAGGTCTTTCAGGCCTTCTTTCTCAGCGCCTCTAGGTGTTTGTTCCACCAGGGGGCACTGTTTAGTTGTCCTTCGGCTTTAACGGGCAGTTGTTCTCATATGCTCTGGTAATGGCTGTCTGAACCTATTATAGTCTCCATTCCAGTCCATATTCTGTTCCATATGTTCCTTTAAGGTGTATTAAACATTCGTTCAGTTCTTCCTTATAATTTTCCCAGGCTGTGTCCTTGGGATTGCTCTTGGGCTCACTCCATATTTTCTGTATTTTCATCCAGAAGGAGATGGTCCTATGATCTGACATAGATGGTTCATCTTCCACTCTCCATCCATGTATATGGTTTCTAATGTTCATGCTGGCCAGGGTGAGGTCTAGAACCTCTCTTCTGTTACTGGTAATAAAAGTCGGCTTATCACCCTAATTTATTATGTCCATTTGTGTACTAGTAAAATATTCCAGCAGAGTTTCGCCCCTCTCGTTGATATCCGTACTGCCCCATACTTCATGATGAGCATTGGCGTCGCAGCCGATAATCAGGTCGAGTTTTTTATCTCTACAGTATTCTATTACTTTCTTCATACCCATTGTTGGTATTTCCTCGTCATGAGGAAGGTATGCTGAAGTAATCACGATTGTTCTCCCTCGGTCTTCCTCATCCTTGATGTCCACTCTGACGGTTGAGCAGTCCCTGGAGCTTAGTTCCTGTAACAAAAAAGCGTTAATACTCTTGATGCAAATGCACGCGCGTGCATTTCCATCGTTAGTTACTACAAACAGATCTCCACTTGTATTTAGCCCTCTAACGTGTCCCTTCCATACCGAAGGTTCCTGTATTAATGTTATTAGGACTGTGTTTGTATGCACCTTAGCCATGCTCCTTGCTAAAACTTCAGAGGCGCTTTTGCTATGGTGCAAATTAATCTGCGAGAAGCGTATCTTGGTGGCAGTCATTTTATTTCGGTGTCACCTGAGGCTGCGCTTCCTTTTGAGCCGTCGTTACTTTCCCCACGGCGGTATTCTCGCGGTTCAGTGTCTTGAAAGTCACCGAACCGACACCCGCCGTGAGTCTGTAATTCCGACTCTTCAGTGTAGCGTCCGATGGTTCGTCTAGGCCCAGATTCAGATAGCCTTCCGGCGTCTGATTTAGGACCGCCCACCTGGATGTGTCCACTCCCCCATTCTGTCGCCGGACCAGCTTCAGGAAATCCGGTGCAGTTTTAACCCCCTCGGGGAACCGAGTCATCACCTTGGTGATTTTCAGCTCCTCCTCACTTACCACTCTGGTCTTCAGGTTCGCGTCCCTAGGTCCGGTTTCTCTGCTTCTCCTTATATCCACGTCGCTGTTTCCTTGTCTTCGTAAACGAAGACAAGGGTGCCCTTCCTCGGAACAGTTTCTTTGAATCGGGGTACAAAGTCCCCCTCTTCCATCTTCAGGACTTGGTTTACCACCGCCTCCTTGAATTTTCCTATCACGTCAGCAGGCATTTCCTTTCCGAGATAAACCCCACAAGTGAGGATGACCCTCGGCAGGTTTGATGCCGCCGCCGCGAAACTCCCACTCTCCTTAAGGCGCTTAAGCAATCTCGAAGCCTGCTCCGGCGCCTCCAGGCTAGAAGATGCCATCTTCTTGCCCCCCAAGGCCCCAGTGACAGGAGTTGAAGATTGAGCGAGTGCGTTGGCCATTCTCTCTTCCCTCTTCCTCTGCTACCTATTTGCCCCAGAAACGATCACGGGTCGACCCTCCTTTATCGCCTGTTGCTTCAGGAGTTTCCTCCTTTGTGCCCCACTCAGATGTCCTGGGGTATCTCCCAAGCGATCTCCGATGCCGGAGGTCCCTGAAGGTCTTTCTTCGAGTTGTCGGCGATCGGTTCTTGACCCCGATCTGCCGCCGTCTCGTCTGTTGTTTTTTTATTTGATAAATCCTCCATGTTAATCCCACGAGTAGTGCGGAAGTATTTGGTCCGCCCGACAGGAGCCGCACTGCCGGGTAAGGCTTTGTATACGACGGGATTTCAGCCTGGTGTCCCGAAGGAACCGTTTGCGACACAGCTCCCCCTGTGATATGCATCCCTCAGCACGGTTCTCACACCTTAGATTGAGGGTACTTTACCCATTGTGGTCTACCAAACCGCAATGGAGAGTTGTTCCTTTGTCGCTAAAGTGAGCCGTTACCCTCGCCCTCCCATCAAGGACGGGCAGGTAAATGTCCGGGGATCCAGCAATACCCGTTTAGGCGAGGCTTCTTCATCTTTCATTTTCACCCCATTCGTATACCTTTCGTGGAGAGCCCGTTTATAGTTAGCTCTCCTGATTCACTCTAAGTCCCCAGTCAGGCATACGGTTGTGCTACCGTCTACCCGGCTGGAAACTTAATTCCCCTTCAGACGGTCATTTACCCTTTAAGGCCTGACTCACTTAAGCTTAAGCCTCCTCACCCACATCACGGTCTCACAACTCCTAGAGAAGGGAATGAGTCTTTTAGTGCCGTCTGCTTTCTCAACGAGCAGACACGGACTAGCATAGGGTGATTTAGTTTCTGTCACGATCCCTGCTTATTTCCAATCTCCAATGATTTTGCGCATTGTCTCCCGTTGCGTCGCATTAGCCTTCTATGGTTTAGAGTTGACGGCCTGACTACCGGGAATTTCTTCGACGTTCATTTCTATCATCGACGTGCGCCCTAACTCGGATCGTTACAATTGTAGCACTTTACTTCGCGCTTTATAGGACAATCTTTGGCAATATGACCAGACGAGTTACAACGAAAACAAACGTAAATCGTAAAATACTCGTAAGAGTTCATATAAATAATATACGCAAAGAACCGAGACGGGCCGATACTTTTGGGTTCAAGTGCATAAACATAGATCAACAAAATTAGATAAGTTATCGAGGTAATGCCATAGTGTAAATACAAGGGTGTACTCCTAAGGATGGCTCCCAGCGTCCGCCATTTATAGCTCATTGAATACATGAAAGTTGTATTTTTCAAAGATCTACAACTTCTCCATGTAACTTTTTCATGTAAAATGCATAGTTGAAAAGTTATAAAAGCTGTTTTTTCGATGTTGAAAAATCGTTTTTGGCCTGTTAACTCGAGATAAAAGTATTTTCATAAATAGATGTCAACGGGAAAAACTTGTATTTTTCAAAGATCTACAACTTTTCTATGTAACTTTTTTTCGTAGAATGCTTAGTTTTCAAGTTATAGCCAAAAAACCGTTTTTAGCGATTTTTATAGTCGCCGCATTCAGCGTATATTTGTAGGATTAATCTCAAAATAGGACCATCAAGTTGTTATACTTAGGAGAGTTTCCAAAAAAATTTAGAGTCTGATCCGCTAAGATTTCGCGGAGATAATCGTGTAACATTAATTTAAAAAAAAAACAGGTAAAAACACGTAAAAATAAGCAAAAAGTGCTCGCAATTCAAAAAATACGTACAGGATCGGGATAAAAGAAAAATAGAATTTCATATTGTGCTGGAGGAGATCTCTCCTAAAATTTCAGCCCTATTGGTAAAAAATTGCGTGAGATATTCTATCGCACACATTTTTCGCTAACGAAAATATAAGGCACTTCCGTGTCGGGGTCGTGCCTAAAAATGAATTGAACCTTTATTTAAAATTATTTTAATTTTTAAAATTGAAATCCAAATGTCTTTAATGCTTGATCGATGAATTTTTAGAGGAGGATCCTTCTTACGACAGTGCCGAAAATGGAACCATGGACATCGTACTGAACAACGAGGAGTCACATTTTTCTCGCATACGAACTGCGAAAACTGTACGGAATCTTTGCGGCGGTGCAGAACATAAGTTTCGGTGTACGTCAGGGCGAGTGTTTTGGTCTACTGGGCGTAAACGGCGTTGAAAAAACTACGACTTTCAAAATAGTGATCGGTGAAGAGATACCGCACAATGGTGCCATATACACTTGAATAACGAGGATATGAGGAAAACAATACGTAAGTTTTTACTCAACTAAGCTTGGCAAAACGGGTACAGTTTATTTCACGTAGGTATATGTACGTTTCGGGATCGTCAGGATTGAATAAGAATGGATAATCGTAACAACAAATTTTCAGTATGGAAGAGTGTGAAGCTCTTTGCAACAGACTAGCTATTATGCTGGGCGATAAATTTAAGTGCATAGGAGCGTCTCAAGAACTGAAACAGCACTTCGGTGTTGGTTACAATATACAACGTCCATTTGAATCCTGGACAATCTAAGGACGAAATGAATAGCATGAAATACGAAATGAGCGAAGCATTCGAATGCGAATTCATCGATGAAACTTTTGTAAAAATGGAAAAACAAACAAAATTATGTATTTTTTCCTTGCATGATTATATTTGTAAAATAATTGCTCTATGTGCTATTTTGTAGATTAACCTTATGTATCACTTAAAGCCCACAAACCTGACTTGGAGATAAATGTACGACGTAATGAGCAACCTAAAGAATCGTTACGCTAGCATCGAAGATTTTTCAGTAGTGTCCTCGACGTTGGACTAGCTATTTTTGTTGTTCGCCAGGTCTGGTAACAAATCCGAGCGCAAAATGTAATGAATTTTTCGTTAAAATTGACGAGCGCAGATACTCGTGCAGTTTTCTAATTTTATCTAATCTGATTCATCTTATTAATAATACCTATTTTGTTATTTAACTGAGTACCAGCTACCTATAAAGTTACACTCATACTGGCTAAGAAGTTAAGATAATTATAAATATTTGTTCCGTTGTCACAGTTCAAACTTCCCGCGATTGCGCCGAAACCGACGTTGACCGAATTGACATGCATGTGACTTAAGAGGGCAGCATCTCTCACACTAATCTGTCGCGCGCGTTCATGCGGATTCACAAAACACGTGGAGAGTAAACGTCAGTTGATCATCGGCTACGGAAAGAGAAGTTCTCTCGCGGATCGTTTGTATTTTCTTATATAAAACACAAGACGCAATTCAACGTATTGCGCAAACACAAACAACAATAACGCCTCCGGGCAACAATCGGCCACTGCGGCACTATCATTTTACAAACGCCTTAGTGCAATAAATCAGCCATTGCGGCATTATCGTTCAAATTAACGCCCTCGGGCAATAAATCGACCCTTGCGGCATTATCGTTAAATTAACGCCCTCGGGCAACAAATCGGCCATTGCGGCAATATCGTATAAATAAAGCCATCAGGCAAAATAATCATTCGGTCATTACGACCTCAATCAATCAAGTATATTATTTATCTCAACACACATATAAACACACATACAAACACATTAATTTGATATAAAACTAATATTCGGTAAAATTAAGTGAAGTGAACAGGCGTCTAGGTCTGGTTCAGACCGGCATGTGGTGCAACTAACGAGTTGCATCGGGTGTTGGTCGAATTACTTTTCGGACACTGTTCACGAAGGAAGGTTGATCGAAGGCGAGTATGCGTGTGTGACAAAGCGTGTCATTTTTCGTTATTTGTTCTTAACATTATTTTCTGTATCTTCTTATAAGTAATAAATTCTGGGTTTTTTATGCCTATCAAGGCTTTTTCCCAGCTACAAAATTTTGATTACATTTATTAAAAATTCACTCCATTAATTTATATTAATAGCGTTCATTTGTTATTATTTAATTTCATAAAAATTCAAAGTTAAAAATATTTATTAACACAGTTAACTTACCACCTAGGGTAAGTTAGCCATTCGTCTAAGTTTAAACAATATTTATGAATTAACTATCGAATCTCTAAAATTTTTTTTTCCAAAGAACGTAATATCAATATTCGAAATATTAATGTTCTGGTTATGATTTCTTAATTGATTAACTAGAACTTAAATACTTAATATTCTCTCAAAGACAGTATACGATAATATAATATACTGTTAAAGTGAAACCAGTATTCTTTCTTATTATTGCGCTATTTTATGCCTATATTATGTATATTCATATAGTATTATTGCTTCGTCAATAACTATTATTCAACTATTAAATAAATGCAAATAATTATTAGTTTATAGAAGATTATACAACGTTTTTTACTTACATTGTAAGACATGACTGCTCTGCCATACAAAATATTATTATAAAAAGTACAAATGAAATTAAGAATAAGGAACTTGCATGGGTCTTAATACCACTGTTTTAACACTTGGAATCGATAAAGTAACGTGAAAAAGTAAAACGTAGTTGAATGTTTTATTTTTTATGCCGTATATATTTATTTATCACGCATTGAAAACAATAAAATATTAGATCGCTTTTTGAATGGATGTCACGTGATATCATTAACACGAAAGTCGAACACCGCAAAGCCAACGCCACTGTAGCGAATGTAGGTACTAAACGAACTGCAGCTAGGCTCCGCAGCCCTAATGTTTAGTACCTTCAGTCGCCACAGTAGCGCTGGCTTTGCGATGTTCGATGCTCGTGTTGATGATGTCACATGACATCGATTCAAATAATAGTCTAAAATGTTACTATCAATAAATAAATAAGTAAATAAGGCATTAAATAAAACTGTCTTGGAAAGTTTATTGTTTTTAAATATATTATCGAATAAAAGTTCCCTACTATGATTGTGCAAAACGAATATTAAGGAACAATGACAAATGTACTGATTGAAGCGAATATGCATGCATTTGTATCGTATATTCCAATGACTTCTGTATAAAATACTATATTAGGGCCTGCGGCGACTCAGTCGGTAGAGTGTCGGATTCCCACGCCGGTGACCCGGGTTCGAACCTAGTCTCTGCCGATTGATACAAGCACCACTGTACTAATTACATGTGCTTTGTTTACAAACACACCGCAGACCCCCGTCGTCGATTAGCACCACATGGAAGCACAAACATGGCGACGTTAAAAAAAAAAAAAAAATACTATATTTTTACATCGATAACAATAAATATAACAAAATATATTATAAATGACGTCTGAAAGTGACACTGTTTTATAGACGAATTGTTGTTAATTACGAAAATCTGTGATAAATACAAAAACTTTATATTTATATATTGCAAATGTAGTTAAGATTGCGCAAGGCTTAAGGAAAGGATATTTTGACACTGCCAATTTATCTAAAAGACTACATTTTATAATATTATTTAACACAAAATAAAATATTTTCATTTTATGTTATATGAAAATTAATTACCAATTATACTTTAGTCAGAAATGCACTAACTGGCTTGATTTATGCATATATTTCTGACTAGTAACCCTGTTAACACTATGATTCTAGTAACTGCCTCGAGAAAAACTCGTTGAAATCGATTTTTAGGCACGACCGCGACACGGAAGTGCCTTATATTTTCGTTAGCGTAAAATGTGTGAGATAATATATCTGACGCAATTTTGTACCAATCGGGCTGAAATTTTAGGAGTAATCTCCTCCAGCACAATATGAAATTTTTTTTTTATCCCGATCTTGTACGTAGTTTTTAATTGCGAGCACTGTTTGCTTATTTTTACGTATTTTAATTGTTTTTTTTTAAATTCATGTTACACGATTATCTCTGCGAAATCTTAGCGGATCAGACTCAAAATGTTTTGGGAATTCTCCCAAGTATAAGAATCTGATGGTCCTATTTTAGGATTGATCCTACAAATATACGCTGAATGTGGCGACTATAAAATATCGCTAAAAACGGTTTTTGGGCTGTAACTTGAAAACTAAGCATTCTACGAAAAAAATTAAATCGAAAAGTTGTAGATCTTTGAAAAATACAACTTTTTCCCATTGACATCTATTTATGAAAATACTTTTAACTCGAGTTAACAGGCCATAAACGAATTTTAACATCGAAAAAACAGTTTTTTACCATATAACTTTACAGCTATGCGTTTTACTTGAAAAAGTTAAATGGAAAAGTTGTTGTTTTTTTCTTGACACCAAGACACGAAAATGCTTTTAAATCAAGTTAATAGTCCAAAAACGATTTTTGACATCGAAAAATGCAGTTTTTTACTATAAAACTTTACAGGTAAGCATTTTACGTAAAAAAAATTCATCACAAAGTTGTAGATCTCAAAAAAACACAACTTTTTATGGTAGCAAATATTTTTTAAAATGCTTTTACACAAGAAACAGCCTAAAAAACGATTTTTCATACACATCATTTAATAACAATTGCGGTGCAGCACGCCCAATCAATCTTAATTTTTTTTAAAGATGTCCCCTTTTTAATTAAAATTTTTATATCCAAAGTTTTTTTACTAAATACAAACAGATAATAGTGTCAGCGTTACATGTAAGCTTTAGTTTAGCGCTTCGCGCGAGTGTCAGGCAAACAAGTGAACGTGCAGCGTGAGCACCGGTAAGGCAAGCGAGCGCGAAGCGCGAGTTGAGTTCGGTCGTGCCTCTAATGCAAAACGCGTAGTGTTTTACATGCCTTGCATCGCTTCGCGATGCAAGGCGCGGAGGAGCTTCAGCGAGCGTGTGGCGCGCTAGTTAAAATTGATTAACTCAAACATTAAGTTCAATTTATACTTTCCGCTTCAGAATAATATACGTTTTTGCACAATTCTGTATTATTATTTATTTATTTATTCAAAACCAGTTTACCTTACATAAGTTTACAGTAAAATAATAGTAAAAATAGTAAGTAAAAATAATACAGTAATGTATAAATTACATTCTGTATATCGCAGAGATGCACTAGGCATCTGTACGAGATCCGGCTCGTACAAAATTAAAATATAAAATAAAACTTCAATACTAAAATTAACTAACTTAATACTAAAAATTATTATCGTAATAAATTTTTTTTAATTTTTTAACAGTGCTTATATCAATATTTAACTGACTTATTCATATTATAACAATTGATATTATAAATATATCTGTTTTTATCCAATTTTTTAGCTTATTCTTATGTGAATATCTATATATATATAACTATTTTTAGTGCTAATTCTTTTAGTATGTTTAGGTATTATTAAATGATTTTTGACGTTTGTGTAATGATATATTAGTGCTTTAGAAGTAAATAATTGTTCTAGGTTCATGGGATAATCCTGACTTATAAAATTCTTTTTATGAACAATTCTTAAAATTCTTTTTTGTAAGTTTCGCAGTAGATTTAAATTGTTATTGTACGCTCCACCCCATATCATCCTCAATGTTTCGGTTGACATTGTCTTTGAAATTTTATAAAAAATATATATCAAATATCTAGTTTTCTTGATGATATATTGTACATGCTTATCCCATCTAAGGTTGTAATCAAATATGATTCCTAGGTATTTACAATTCTCAACTCTGTTTATTTTTTTATCTTTGATCTTAATATCTATTTGATTTGGAACACTATCACTATAGTTGCCAAAAGTTATATATACCGTATTCATACTGTCCTGGGCTTTTTCCCAGGTATCATCACTAGTTACAATTGCAGTGTTTACTGCATAAGCCGATATTGCATTAGGAGAGATTTGTATCAAGAGATCATTAATGTAGATAATAAAAAGTAATGGTCCTAAGATAGTTCCTTGTGGAACACCAGTGTTTATTTTCATGTAATTACATTCATTATCATTAATTTTGACTGTTTGATATCTATCATTAAGATAACTTGCCAGTAAATCCAACGCCTGACCTCTAATTCCTATACAATAAAATTTATCTAATAATATTTCATGATCAACAATATCAAATACTTTCGCTAAATCCAAAAAAGTTATTATAGTAGGTTTACTGTGATCTAGATTATTATATAAAACATTAGTTACATAATTTAATGCGTTTTTAGTACCTATTTTTTCATAAAACCAAATTGCTGGTCTGTAATTATATTGTGCTTTTTTATAAATTCGTATATTCTATTATAAATTATTCTCTCAAAAACGTTTGCTATATTAGATATTAACGAAATCGGTCTGTAGTTAAAGGCATTATGTTTATCACCGGATTTGTATACAGGTAATATATCGGATTTTTTCAGTGCATTTGGCCAAGTAACTGGCTCTATACATGAGTTAATTATATGACACAATGGTTCAGCAATATGTTTGCAAATTACTTTGAGTGTTTTAGCATTTATTTTATCAACACCTCCGCTTTTCAATTTTAGAGAATTTATTATACTTGTCACCTCATATGCACTTGTTGGATTTATAAACATTGAATTTTCGTTCATCTTCGGTAGTAATAATTCTGTTTCTATTGGTTTGTCTATCTTTTCACTAAGTTTTTGAACAATTTTACAAAAATATTTATACATGGTATTAGTTATGTCCACTTTATTTGAAATCTTAACATTATTAACCTTTATATAATCTATGGTATCATTTGATTTTACTTTTTTTCCTACTTTAGAGTTTATAATTTCCCATAATTTTTTGGATTGTTTAAGTTATTTTGGACTAGATTTCGTTCGTATTTAACTTTTGCATCTAAAATTACCTTGTCTAAGATTTTCGCTTAATTTTTGTACTCACTTTTTAAATGTTCATTAGCACGATCCATTTGCCATAGATTATATAAAAATTCTTTCGTTTCACGTGATTTCATAATACCCTTAGTAATCCAGCTTTTTCTACCTTTATTCTTATCTTTATTTATTGTTTTGGCCATTTCTATACACTGTTTTATTTTATTTATTAATTGGTCTGTTGCTACATATGGATCTTGTATTGACATAGTTTCATTCCAATTTCTAGTGGCAGCCGTATTCTTTCATTTGTAGTAATTTAATGTTATTTGTGGATCTTTACTGTCAGTTTTAATTTTATTTATGACAATAAACCATGGATAGTGATCTGTTAACAAATTTTATAGTTTGAAGGTTTCTGTTTGTAGATCATTAGTTTTAATAAAGACATTATCAATACAAGAACTTTTGCAATTGCCAATCGAAGGCCTTATAGTGCCTGAAAAACCTGGAACATATCCTTTATCTAGGGGATTATACAAAAATTCCTGACTCAGAAAATCTAGTTCAAGTAAATCTACATTGAAATCTCCTAAAACTAAATAGTTTTTAATATTTCTTTTTTGTTTAGGAATTTATTTAAATCTAAAATAAATTCAGTCTTTGGTATTCCGTGTGTTCTATATATCGACGATATATCTAATCTATTGCCATTGTTTAATGTAACTTGTGTATTTATTAATTTAATCCTAACAGATTCAATAGTTTTGGTTATTTCAGCAATATTTTTATTTACAAAAACAATTACCCCATCATTTCTGTTTATTCTACTCTCATTATAGTAGCTTTCACAGCTATTTAGATCATACTCTTTATAATTTACTTGATTCAAAGTTTCAGTACAAATTATTATAGATGGTTTAGTCGTTACGCTTTGTATTATTATTTTTAATTTATCAAAATTTTTGTTCTAATATTTACCAAAAGTATTCAATCTTCTTTATTACTAATAGTTTTGTTTAGAGTTTCAATACTTGTGAAAGTTTTTCATGCTTAAATGTATATTTTTCTATTGTTTCTAAAAAATCAAAATTACAGGCCATTATTTACTTTTAGATTTGTTCTGATTTTTTACTATAGATGCATTTGTTTTGGAGTTGACTTGTTGAGGTGTGTTTGTTGGTGTAGTTGCAGTTCTTGTGCTTACTGTTATCGCAGAATTTGTACACAGGTTAGATTGACATTTTACTTATTTTCTTTACAGATTCTATTTATATATGTATCAATTTTTGGCTTTATTAAATAATTAACATAAAAAAGAATATGTGATATATTTTGAAAATGTATATAAAACAATAAATATATGCTCGTTACGTAATTAAAACTTTTCTTTTTTATTTAAGGGAAGAAGCTACAGAATAAAACAAAATCTATAAAGCATTCAAAAATATATTTTTTATTTTTTTGTATATAATAATACGTAAAGAGAACATATAATATGTTTACATATTTGCTCTAGTTAAGATCCCCCTAAACCGCCCTTCAAATATCAATGCAGTCAGAAAACCATCAAAACAGGACATTATTTTGATTATCGTTTTGCGAAACAGGTATTGGTAATTTTAATCAGCTTGAGTTTATGTATTCTTTTAGATAAAACTTAGAAGTCTATTTTACAATATTATTTTTTTTCTTTTAAAAATATTTTATAACTAAATTAAGGTTTTAATTTTGCATTAGCACTAAAATAATGTATTTTATTATTAATATTGTCGAACCAAAATTTGTATTTACACTTTTATCAATAGGTCTCAACATAGATTTATAAATATAAAAAATGTATTTAAAAAGTAGATTACCATACATTTTAAACATAAGAATAAAATGTGATGCACAAAACGCAACTGGAAGTTATGAAAATAATGAATTTAAGAGAAAAATGACTAAAGTTAAATACATAGTAGTAATAATTAAGTAAAAGTTAATTCGTAATTATTTATGATGCCTTTTTTGTTTTATGGGATAAATTTTTCTTCCATCATTGATACATCGACGGCTCCTATTTAGAAAGTCATATCTCAGGCGCGCGTTCTGTATAGTATCATCTCAAAAAACTTTCAACATGATTGTATGTTACATTCGAGTTCAATGTGGTTCTATCTCGACGAACAATTCAAGAAAATTCTATCTCGGCGGCGAATTCAAGATAGTTTTATCTCGTCGCTGAATTTATGATGGTTATATCTCGGCCTAAAATGCAAGATGATTTTATCTCGGCGCGTAATTCAAGATAATTCTATCTCGGCGCATAATTCTATGTTTCTATGTAACACTTGCGTTACTTACAACTCTATCTTGGCACACAATTTAGTATTTTTTTTTTTTTTTTTTAAGTGGCATTTCGAACTCGAAAGTTCATCGCCTCATCTACGCAAGCCTTCCACGTTTCCCTATTTTGTGCCAACCCCATCCATTTCGCGCCTTCCCGCCCAATTTCAGTTACGTCTGATTTTACGTTATCCTCCCATCTGCGTCTAGATCTATCAAGAGGTCGCGTTGCTTTCGGTTTTCCTTTCATTATGCGCACTGCTGTACGATCATCGCCCATTCTTGCCACGTGCCCTGCCCATCTTAGTCTCCGTGATTTTATTATTCTATTAATATTTGGTGACGCGTACAAATTATGTAGCTCGTCATTGTGCAGTTTCCTCCACTCCCCAGTTTCCTCATCTTTCTTTGGCCCGTATATTTTCCTCAGAACCTTATTTTCAAATACCCTAAAACGATTTTCTTCCGCTTTAGTGAGCGCCCAGGTTTCGCACCCATACAAGATTACCGGCATTATTATAGTCCTATATATCCTTATTTTGACATTTTTCGACAGTAGCTTTGACTTAAGTAATCTGTTCACAGCGTAGAAGCAGGCATTACCCGAATGAAGTCTCTTATTAATCTCGGCTTTAATTTCGTTTCGATCATTTATAGTTGTACCTAAATATCTGAATTCGCTAACCTTTTCAAAAATTAAATTTCCGACTCTGAGATCCCCCTCTGCTTCGCGAATACCCAGTTTCTCCATGATCATATATTTTGTTTTCGATTCGCTCACTTCTAACCCCGTGTCTTTAGCCGCGTTTATAAGGATTTCCGCATTTCTCGCCACCGTTTCACCGTTATCTCCCACTATATCCAAGTCATCCGCATAGCCTAAAATCTGCGTTGTTCCGTTGAGTGTTGCGCCTAGCTCGCTAGCCTGCATTTTTCTAACAACATGCTCTAGCGTCAAGTTAAAGAGTACCGTTGAAAGCCCGTCACCTTGCTTCAAACCGTCGCGTATCATGAACGATTCGGATACATTACCGCCTACTCGGACCTTTCCAGTGTTTCCGTTCAGACATATTTGAATTAATTTTACGAGTTTTTTTGGTACGCCCAGGAGCACTAGGATTTCATACATTTTGCTTCGTTTGACAGAGTCGTACGCTTTCTTAAAGTCCACAAATAGCTGGTGTATAGTTTCGCAATATTCCCACTTTTTCTCTAATAATTGTCTTATGGTTAACATTTGATCGCTCGTTGACCTGTTGCGCCGGAATCCACATTGATAATCTCCTATTATATCTTCCGCGAATGGTGTGAGTCTGGCCTGTATTACGTTTGACAGAACTTTTTAGCAGGTAGATAAAAGTGAGATTCCCCGGTAGTTATTGCAGTCTGTTTTATCTCCCGTTTTAAAGATCGGTATGATGATGGATTCTTACCAATTTTCTGGTATTGTTTCATTTCTCCAAATAGCACATACTAGATAAAAAATTTTAGATGTAAGCGCGGTGCCTCCATATTTAAGTAGTTCAGCTGGTATAGAATCGTTTCCTGCGGCCTTATTGTTCTTTAGCTTTTTGATCGCGGCCTCTACTTCTTTGTAGGTCGTTTCGTCCATATGGAGTTCAGCAGTGTGGATTTCGTCTCCCATTTCCTCGGAGTTTTCATGCACGTTTAATAACTTATCGAAATAATCTTTCCATAATTTCAATAGTTCATTTTCGCTTGTCACGAGGTTCCCATCCTTATCTTTCATTAACTGCGATCTACTCTGAAAACCCTTCCTAATAGCGTTTATTCCTTTGTACATCTCGCGCGGGTTATTTTCCCTACTATTAGTTTCTATTTTTCTAATTTCATTTTTCTGATACTCGCGCTTCTTGTTTCTGTAAATCACACGCACTTGCTTTCTTATTTCATGGTATTCTTCTACGTCCCTACCTCTTTCATTGTGTACACTATCTAATTTAGCCTTCTTGCGCCTTTCAAACCAGAGTTCGCACTCTTCGTCAAACCATGGTTTGCTCTTCGGCCTTTTTTTCTTACCTAGTACTTTGTTCGCGGCCCCTTTTATAGCTTTTTCGATAGCCCCCCACAACCTGTTCGGATCGTCATCTACTCCCGTCTGTTCATCCGTTTCCTCGAGCACCTGAAATCGGTTGGTAACTTCTACTTGGTACTTGATTCGCTCTACCCCGCTTCGTAGTTTTCCAATATCAAAGGTTTCTACTTTGTTCGCTCGCTTACTATTTTGACCGGCTACTAATCTGGCTCTTAATTTGGCCACTACTAGATAATGATCTGAGTCGCAATCCGCCCCCCTGTAGGTCCTTACGTCGAGTACATTCGTGTGGCGCCTCTTATCAATAAGAAAATGATCGATTTGATTGTGCGTGGTCCCATCCGGCGATGTCCACGTTGCCTGGTGTATATTCTTGTGCTTGAAGCACGTGGTCTTGACTATAAGATCTTTTGCGGCCGCGAAATTTATGACCATAATACCGTTATCGTTGCTGGTTTCGTGCAGACTTTCTTTGCCTATGGTGGGCCTAAACATTTCCTCTCTCCCTATTTTAGCATTGAAATCCCCCACTACTATTTTGGTGTCGTAAGACGCGAATTGCTCGATCAATTGCTCTAAAGTTTCATAATAAAGATTTTTTACTTCTTCCTCTTTGTCCTCCGTGGGACAGTGGACGTTAATAACCACGTAATTATACCACGCTCCTTCGATGATGATATACGAGAGTCGGTCATTCACGAAATTGCAACTTTTAACGGAATGTATGATGCTTTTGTTAACAAGAAATCCGGTGCCTAGAGAATGCCCGCTCGCGCCTCCATATAAAAAGGTGAAGTTACCGGATCCTAGCATCGCGTTATCTTTCCATCGGGTTTCTTGTATTGCTACCAAATCTAAATTGTACCTCTCAGTTTCATTTATGATTTCCCGGAACGCGCCCACTCTGTGTAGACTGCGTACATTCCAGGTTCCCACCCTTAAGTTTCTTTTGGTTTGGTTTTGTTTTCTTTGAGCCATGATAGTAAGTTAAACCCGCGCGTTTTGGATCCTGTTCCGATCGCAGGTGAGTCCATCCGTCTAGGGGTGATAACCCTCATACCTCCCTAGAACTAAGTATGAGAGCTTTCCGACTTTGGCGAGGACATAGTCAACTCGTCGTCAGACACACTCGGTTTCATTCTCATATCCTAACGCCCCCCTGCAAGGCAGCGCGCCTTCGCTGGCTTCGTTGCCATGTAAGACCAGGTGGCGAATCATTCTACACATCCCCTCTCAGGGCAGTTGTCATCGCTCCCGTATCCTCCGCGATAGCAGGATTTTTGGCCCATTTGTTGTTTGAAATGTGTGGTAAAAGAGATAGATAACAGAGTAAGGTAGAAGAAGAAAGTAAGATAGGAGATTTTGTATAGTGTTTGTAGTTGTTGCGGTGCTTGCGTAGTGTTTCTAGATGAATGCGTTCGCCAGTGCGGGCTCATCACACCCACGCCTGGGCCTATCGGCTGTCCGCGACTGCTTATTCGCTTTATTCGCAGCTAACCTCTTTCTCGGGGATCGTTCCTCTATCCGCAACCTGAGGACGCGCTGTGTAGTGGTGATAGGCACCCACCCGTCCGCTCTGGACGACTACGCCCAGGACCCGCTTAGGGTAACGGCGTTGCAACAGACACAATTTAGTATACCCTGTAAAAAGATCGTTCGTAGATTCACAACGTCAATTAGAATGTTGCATAAAAATAAAAAGTTGATTTTTCGCATGAAATGAGTAGAATAGCAAAAAATAATTAGGTCGTATTTTTTCTTATGTCATAAAAATGAAAATTTTGATAGTTATAGACGTTTAAAGTTTCCTAATTTTCGATATATATAGATATACTCTAATGCTAATTAACGGCGTGAAAGTATACAATCGTGACGTCACGCAAATTTCAAATGACTGTAATTACTTCAATTTTCGTTAAATTGAAAAACTAAAAAATACGACTTACTTATTTTAGTATAAACTATTTGAATGTGAATTAAAATAAAATCATGCAACAACTCAATTGTAAATCTATTACTAGTCTGAGAGTAGTAAAAAACAACGCCACTGTAAAAACCCTACATTGAATGTAGTAGGTTTACACCGCCGTTGTAAATTCACAAACAAAATTGTAAATTTACTAGTCTGAGAGTTGGATAAAACTAATCCTACTCTGAGTGTAGTAATTTTACAGTCATTGTAAAGTTAGAGAAACTTGTATTTATTTACCTTACCTACTTTTTTTTCATTTTGTCTATTTTTTGCAGCTCATTCCACAGTTTTCTAAAGCTTTCCACTACAACAGTTTTTCCTTCCTCACTAAATAGTTCCTTAAATTCGAAATTAACATCCTCTAATAATTTTTTCATTATTTCTCTGGTTTCTTCGCAGTCTAATACAAAGTATTCCCTCGTTTCCCTATCCCAAAATTACCGCATCTCAGTTTCGCAATTATTTCTATGTCTAACTTCCTCCCATTATTTCTTAGATATTTAGGTAACCCTACAATATCCAACTCCTTATAGATCTCGTTATGTTTCGCATCTCTTATTTTCCTATCAAAAGTTTGCCTCTCTATATTCCTATCTCTTTTTTCAGTTTCTTCTTACACACTTTGTTCTCCCCCTATCATATTTACTATCTCCATTTCACTAAAACCCAAATCATTGTAATATTACTTCCTTTCTAAATCATATACGCCCTGCACTTTTCCAGTCCATTTTTCTTTTCGGCACATTTTTACTAGTCTATCGTCCCCTAGCTTACTTATCTTTTCCTCAAACTTAACTGTCCTACTAGCCTAACCTATTTTAATTTTGATTATGCATGCCTCTCTAAATACGATGTACCTCGGTGTACAGAAATCGAGTTTCAAAACCTCTCTAAAATAATCTCTCTGTACTTTTTCTAACACTTTTCTATACTCTATACTAAATAATTAAATAACATTTCCCTTCTTTTGAAGTCATTTCTACATTTATATTCGCCTAAACCCACGTCCATTTTGCCGCTATAATCCCCTTTTTGCTAGTTCTGATATATTCCCATTCCATACCCATCTTCGTTTTTTACTATTCCTCCACCTGTTAAAAACTAATACCTTTGTTTTCTCGTCACTTAGTATCATCTTTCTTTTTCTCAAAAATTTTCTTTAAAGTACCCATAATGTCAATCAGTGCCTCTCCATTTTCCGCTAATAAGGCTATGTCGTCAGCATAAGCTAACGACCATAGTCTTATATTTCCTGTTTTAACTTCCCCGATATTCCTTTCTTTAAAAAATCCTTCCAACTCAGCTATATAAATACAGAAAAGAATAGGACTTAGAATGCACCCCTGTTTCAAACCTTTAACTGTCCAAAATTCCTCTAATATATTACCCCCAATTCTTATCCTGACTTTTGTTTCTTCATATGTGTAGGATGGATAGGTGTTCAAATAATTAAACCAGAGAATTAATAATATAATTTGGTTATTTATTCAAAGGTGACGTGGAGCACTCGTCCGTTGCGTGTCCAAAAGACAAATCTGCTTTTTCGGGCGCAGCCACAGGTTTTATACCCTCGGAGCCCTTGCTATTCGCCGTTAGCCAATCAGACGGCTTCCCCCTTTTTGGCGAGTTTCGCAGGGGCCAGATAGAACCGCACAATACTCTGCGGTTGGCTGAACAGGGGCGCATCCCCACTCTTCTTCCACGATTTCCCCGACGTCCCTTGCTCGCTCCTCTCGTGGTGCGCAGGTTGCCAAGCGGAGGAAAAGAGTCTGGTATAGCCCTTGTGCGCTTCGATTTTTCTGACAACCCCTCTACCCTTACACCCGTTCCATGAATTGCCTCTAGGCTTGTTCACGCGTTCCGAGAATTTAGCCGCCTCCGTTTTTATAAATATTTACAATCTTATTCCCTACAGTTCGGCCATACTGACCAAAAAGGCCGTCCCGACCTTACCTATGATTAAAACTTTGAACGTTTTGGATTACGATTATTATTTACACTTACAATTACTTATTTTTACAATTCTTATGGTCATGAAATGATTAGAACTTATAATTAGTGTACATATTTGTTTACTTTACATATGGTTTCATACGATCGGGTCCAAACAATTACAGTATAAGAACTCTGTATGACTTGAAATCCTTCAATATCACTCACAACATATCGATCGAGATCTAAAACCTTAGTGATCACGTATGGACCTTTAAACGGCGGTATTAGTTTCTTGTTTACACCAACAGTAGTATCGACATTTTGTATCATAACATAATCACCCTTGCGGTATTCAGTTGCATTTTTTCGTTTTTTATTGTACGATGTCTCGTTGCTCAATTGCATTTTCTTTATATTTTCGCACGCAATTTCTCGCATTTTTCGTAAATTTCGTTCGTGTGTTTGTTCTAGAATCAGACGAATCGTATCGTTGACCTCTCCTAATTGACGAATACCAAATAACAATTCGCTTGGAACCTTCCTGTTGCACGCGAAACTGTGTTGTTCTAGAGCGAATTCGGTCAGGTCGAGTACACGATCCTATTTATTAGGCGCATCGGAAAGCTTCGCTAACATGGGTGTAATGACGCGATTAAATCGTTCTGCTTGTCTGTTTGCGCGTGGTGTGCTCACGGCGATTAATACTTGCTCGACAGATTCAGTGGCAAGATACGTTTTAAAAGTTTACTCGACGTAAAAGCCGTTCCGCGATCTGTTATCACCCGACACGGTTACTGTAGCTACGGAAGTATTCAATGCAGTGCTTTAGTACTTCTGTTAGATTTACTCGTATATTTTCTGTTCATCGTTCACTGATATGTAATGCGTTACTCCGCATGCACAATCTCAGCGAGAGTGGGAGCGGACCCGCTGCACTGATACGAGCGCCGACGGTTGATGCCGACGATTTAGGCAACCTTTCATTCCGTTCTGAACTGTCGAGCTGTACACACCTGAGCACACGTGTAAATAAAATATTTATATATCACTCAGCAACTCCATTTTATTTAACCCAGCCAACAGGTTATGGGCCCAGGACGACGCAGGTTGAGTGTTTTCTTTTTTCGTTTATAACGAAAGTGAGAAGTTTTGTGTGCAAGTTTTGTTTTGAGTGTGTGTACTTTGCTTAGTTCTTTTTTTAAGATGACGGAAATAACGGACTTGAGAAACGTTACCAAATTTATTGGACAAAATTTCCAACTTTGAAAATTCCAAATGAAGGCAGTATTTTCAGCCCACGATCTTTTGGAAATTGTCGAAGGTAGAGAGAAGAAACCAGAGCCTGCAACTGGAGAAACTGCAGTCGCACATGCCGCAGCCGTAAAGGCATGGGTAAAGATGGACGTAAAGGGCATGTTCATTTTGTCTTCCTCTATGGACTACACGCAGCTCGATTACCTCATCACGTGTTCATCTGCTAATGAAATGTGGAAGAAGCTTTCCACCATCCATGAACAGAAAAGTGCCTCTAACATGCTAGCCCTGACGACAAGATTCCACGAATACCGGATGCACCCCGGAGATTCTACAGTGCAGCATATTGCCAAAATCGAAAACATTGCGAACCAATTGAAGGACATCAACGCAGCCGTGACAAATGTAATGATCATGGCAAAAATTCTCAGCACGCTGCCTAGCAAGTTTGGACCTTTTGTCTCGGCCTGGGACAGCGTATCGCCGGAGAAGCAAATACTGGAAAATCTGCGAGACCGCATACTTCGGGAGGAGGCTCGTATGTCGGTCGCGGACGACGCCAACAGCGCCTTGGCTACGATGAGCACCACAAAACACCAAAGCAGGAATGACCATTGCCCAGGAAGTGCCAACATCGATCGAAATAAGAAAGCGGTAACGTGCAATTTTTGTAAAAAGACGGGTCATATCGCGAAATATTGTTTCGCGAAAAAACGGTTAAAGAAAAATTCGAATAACGACAGCAGCCAACAAGGTAATTCTAGTTTAGCGAATTTTAGCGCCTTCATCGTTTCTAAAGAATGCGAAGTAGGAAGCACGAACGTATTAATCGCTAACCACGACATGGCTTGGTTCCGCGAATCCGATGAGAAAGATTTTTGGCTTCTCGATAGTGGCGCTTCTCGCCACATGTGCTGTCGCCGGGAGTGGTACGCAGAATTAACACCGTGCCGAGGCGAGTATGTTTACCTCGGGGACGAGACAAAAGCTAGCGTCGAAGATCGCGGAAAGATATTTATTAAGTGGCTAGTGAACGGAATTTGGCTTGACGGCGTGATCAACGATGTTTTGTACATTCCATCGCTAAGAAAGAATTTGTTTTCTGCGGGTGTATGCACGACAAACGGTTGCGCAATTTGCTTCGAACGTGATTCAGCTATTATTTTTTCTAAAGATAAAATATTATAGCACAAGGTATAAAACAGCCGAACAATTTAATTCGTATGTTATTCAAATCTGGAATAAAGTTAGAAGCTAATTACGCAAAAGCCTCTCTTCAAACATGGCACGAACGCCTTGGCCACGTAAACCGAAGTCCGATTGAAAAAATGATAAAAAACAATGCAGTTTTAGGTATCTCTTTAACCGATAAACTGGATTTCTTTTGCGAAAATTGCCCGCTTGGGAAACAATACAAGTTACCCTTTAGTAAAACCGAGAAAAATATGAATGTCGCAGCAGGTGAAATAATTCACACCGACCTTTGTAGCGGGATGCCAATTCTGTCTGTCGGAGGCGTGAAATTTTTCTTATTATTTAAAGATGAATCATCGGGATTTCGCAGTGTCTATTTTTTAAAACATAAGAGCGACACGTTCGATTTTATGAAATATTTTGTAAACGCGACGAAAAATCATTTCGGAGTCGAAATAAAAATCATACGCTCTGATAATGGAACGGAATACGTCAATGCAAACGTAAAAGATTGTCTTAGAAGAAGAGGCATCAAGCTCTTAACGTCAGCGCCGCACACTCCGGAGCAAAACGGCCGTGTGGAACGTAAAATGCGCACTGTTGTTGAAAGCGCTCGCACCATGCTCCTAATAGCGTGCGATTTGCCGGAGAATCTTTGGGCAGAGGCGGTCAACGCGGCAGTATACACTTTAACAGGACATTGGGTGCGCGTTCGGACACGACCACACCGTTTGAGTTGTGGACGAACAAAAAGCCGAATTTATCCCATATGCGGCGGTTCGGATGTGATGCCTATGCACTTGTTCCTGACGTTTTATTTATATTTATATTATATATATACTTATTCTTGTAGGATATGAAAATGAATCCGATAACTATCGACTTTTTAACTCAAAAACTGGACGCGTTATTGCGTCTAGAAATGTCATTTTTGACGAAAATTCACCGTGTCGCGAAGTTGAAAAAGGTGTTCGTTTATTCGTGAGACGATTCTCAAGAGAAGCTCACAAACGAGCAAAACGACGCGAACGTCGGTCAAAACAACGTGCCCAAATTTTTTCGAACGACGCGATGATGAGCAAGCGGGCGAACTTGAAATTGACGGGCAAATACCTGAGCCTTTTCGAGCCGAGTTTCCTTCCGAATCGGAAGCTGAGAGAGAAATAGACGCTCCACCTCAGCACGAAGATAAAATAGTGCTTCAAAACGCTCTTCCGAACCCGGAGCCTTATGGCTTACGCGCTCGGGATTCGCTTCACCGACCGAAGCGGTATGATGCATGCGTCGCTTTCGACGACGCGCCGAGCAGTTTTAAAGATGCTTTAAATCGGGACGATTCTATCTTTTGGAGACGTGCTATTGACGAAGAACTTGATGCACATGCAAAAAATAAAACATGGGAAATTGTAAACCTACCTGAAGGTCGAAAACCTGTTGGATTCAAATAGGTCTTTAAAATCAAAACAAAGGAGACACGCAGCGATACAAAGCGCGCCTGTGTGCGCAAGGTTTTTCGCAACAAGCGGGAATCGACTATGATGAGATTTTTTTCCCGTAGTCCATTTTGAGTCGGTACGTGTGCTCCTCGCGATAGCGGCCCAAGAAAACTTAGAAGCATTGCAGTTTGATGTGGGGACCGCTTATCTAAATTCTGATTTACAAGAGACAGTGTACATGCGAGTTCCCGATGGTTTAAATATCGACGATAAAAAGTATGTCCTTAAATTAAATAAAGCGCTTTATGGTTTAAAGCAAGCCGGTCGTCAATGGAATCAGAAGTTCAACGATTTTCTTAAACAATTGGGTTTCGTGCAAAGTCAAGCAGATAAGTGCATTTACATAGGATATTTTGAAGGCATAAAAGTTCTTTTAGCCTTATACGTGGATGACGGCTTGTTGCTAGCACGAGACCGTAGTGTTTTTGAAAAATTGATAAATGTATTTCAATCAAATTTCGACATTACTTATTGTAACTTAAACACGTTCGTCGGAATGGAAATTTATCGCGAAGAAAATTGTATTTTCATTAGTCAAATAAGTTACATCGATAAAATTTTACTAAAATTTAAAATGAATGAATCAAAACGCGATTTAAACGCCTGCCGATCCGCATGTCAAGTTAGTATCCCCATCAAGCACGGCGATACCGAACGTTCCGTACCGCGAAGCCGTCGGATCGCTTCTTTTTCTCGCGATAGTGTCTCGGCCGGATATCGCTTACGCGGTTGGTGTGGCTAGTCGTTATTTAGACAATTACGATGAAACGCATTGGCGTGCTGTTAAGCGCATTTTGCGATATATTAAGGAAACACGATTGTTCGGACTTCTATTTCAACCGAAAAACAATGCTAATTCCCTTATAGGTTACTCCGACGCCGACTATGCCGCGGATCTTGATACGCGACGGTCCACGACTGGATATATTTTCATAATAAATGACAGTACAGTGTCTTGGTCTTCAAAAAGATAACAAACTGTTAGTTTAAGTCCGACCGAAGCCGAATTTGTCGCTGCCGCAGAAGCAACTAAGGAAGCGATGTGGCTGAGAAATCTCTTGTCAGATATCGGACATATATGTGTTGGGCCTACTCTTTTAAATGTGGATAACCAAAGCGCCATAAAATTAACAAGAAACCCTGAGTTTCATCGTAGGTCGAAGCACATAGATGTCCGTTATCATTTTATATGCGAAAAGCTGCAAGAAAATGTCATCGACACAAAATATGTAAACACCGAAAATCAATATGCAGATGTTCTAACAAAAGCGTTGACGCTTGACAAATTTTGTAAATTCCGCAATAACATGAATGTTATCGAGTACGTGCCGAAAATGTACAAGTAGTGGGAGTGTTAGATTTACTCGTATATTTTCTGTTCATCGTTCACTCATATGTAATGCGTTACTCCACATGCGCAATCTCAGCGAGAGTGGGAGCGGACCCGCTGCACTAATACGAGCGCCGACGGTTGATGCCGACGATTTAGGCAACCTTTCATTCCGCTCTGAACTATCGAGCTGTACATACCTGAGCACACGTGTATATAAAATATATATATATCACTCAGGAACTCCATTTTATTTAACCCAGCCAACAACTTCATTTGTCGCCGTCGATTTACATGGAGAAAGCCGTGCGAATTTGGTAAAGGCATCTACGATTAACAAAATATGTTTGAAACCATTACCGGTTTTTTCAAGCGGGCCCAGATGATCTGCGTGAATTGTCTGAAACGGCAAACTATCTTTCGGAAGGCTATGCAAAAAACCTTCGCCCTTACCACTTAAAGGCGCGAACTCAATGCATTTCTAACAATTCAAAATATGCCTTCTTATTCTTTCCTTCATACTAGGAAACCAATAGACTTTAGTTATATCATCCATAACTTTCGCAACGCCTAAGTGGCCCAGATCATCGTGGCTCGCCCTGATAACATTGGCTTACATGGAACGAGGGACATAAAATAATAATCCGCGGGATTTATCTTTACGGTACACTAATCCGTCGTGAATTTCGAAAAACTTGTCGTCTTGTTTTTCTAAACGCTCTCGAATCTTTACGATTTCCTCGTCGTAATCTTGATGAATCGATAATGTCCGTTCAAACGAATTTCCTTCGCCTACTAAAATCGCATGACATCGACTCAAGGCATCGACGTGAGTCATACGCGTACCTGGTCTATGTTGGATTTCGTAGTCGTAATTTTCTAAAAATAAGGCCCAACGCGAGATCCGCGGATTCACGTCTTTTTAGCTTAAAGTCAACCGAAAGCTGTCACAATCTGTAATTATTTTGAATTTTATTCAAGCAAGATAGATGTGAAACCGTTTTATCGCATAGATTATAGCGAGGCATTCTAGCTCAAAGCTATGATACTAAAATAAAATATCGGTTTAAATACACCGTCGTCCTGTTTTTGAAGAAAAATCGCACCAAAGCCACTCGAGCTCGCATCACAGTGTAGTTCGCTTTCAAGTTTCGGCGAATAAATAGCTAGCAGTGGTGATTTTGATAAATAATCTTTCAATGTTTCAAAGCACTGTATTTCTTTTTCGTCAAATGCAAACTTAACACCTTTCTTTATTAAGTCATACAGTGGCTTTGCCAACATTGAAAAATTAGGTATAAATTTACGAAAGTAGCTAGCCAAACAAACAAATCTATGTGCTTCCGCTGAATTTCGTGGCATTGGATAATCTCTTACTGTTTGGATATTCACCTCGTTGGGGCGTATCAGTTTTCGCAAACTCACATTTGTCTAATAGAAACTGCAAGTGATTTTCTCCGGCCAACCTAAATACGTATAGTATGGTTTCTAAGTGCTCCTTAATCGTGATTGACGCAATTATCATATCGTCGACATAAATAAGAATTTTCCATGTCCGAATCAACGGCCCAAAACTTTTAACAATAAATCTAATAAAGATTTTTGGTCCGTTAATCAATCCGAATGAACAGCGCAAATATTCAAATTGTCCTAAAGGTGTAATAAAAGCGGTAAATGACACAGACGACTCGGCCATCTTAACGTGGAAAAATTTAATTTATCTATATTATCCTCTATCAATTGCGTCGGAAAGTTATCCTTCACAGTGAACTTATTCAATTCCCGGTAGTCCACGCACAAGCGCATTTCGCCGTTTTTCTTATACGTTAGAACGATAGGACTCACATACGGAGACTCGCTCGGACGAATCACTTGGATTTCGATTAGATCATCTAACAAAATCTGTAATTTTTCTTTATCTGCGTATGATAGTCTTCTCGACCGAAAACTGATAGGCTGGTCGTGCTTTAAACTAATCGTCATATAAAAATCATTTTTCGGAGTAGTAGATTCATAAACTTTTAAGTAATCATTTTCGAAAGAATCCAAAATTTTCTATAAATTTCTCTATCCAGTTTTTCATTTATCTTTAGATTTTCATTCGTGCGAAGTCCATATTCCTTTAACAACTCCTTTAGCTCCGTCATAACATAGTCGTTCGGTTGACGAGACGTCATTTTTACAATAATTTAAAAAAAAACCACACAAAATTCTTAGCACAAAGCTTAACTAGTTCACACAAAACTATAAACTAGTTATATTTTCTGATGCACAAAGCAAGAAAATATTCACACGCGACAAGACGAATCAAACAAAGTTACTCACTGTCGTTAAATCACTCACGTTAAAAATTCTTAGTTGAATCCCACTTCTGAGATTGTAGGATGGATAGGCGTTCAAATAATTAAACCAGAGAATTAATAATGTAATTTAGTCATTTATTCAAAGATGACGTGGAGCACTCGTCCATTGCGTGTCCAAAACGCAAATCTGCTTTTTCGGGAATTTTCTTTCTGGAACAACTGCGGTCCCACCATCGCTTAGTTCCCAATACCCACTTTCTTAACTTGGTTTATTTTTTAGTTACTGCATCATCTATTACTTTTTGCGTGTCTTCCCACCTCTTTTCTGTTGTGTCCTATTCATTTCCTATTACCTCTAGTACTTGAGTTTTACTTCTAAAAATTTCCCTTGTTTCCTCGTTCCATGAATATACCCATTTCTTTTTTTCCTATCTCTGTTCCATACCCCTGCTATATTCCAAAAAATGAGTTTCTTAATTCCCTCATGCCCTATTTTTAGATTATCATCTCTATTTTCCTCTACTATTTCTAAACTGCTCCATTTCTGGCTTATGCTAAATCCTCCCTATCCCCCGCCCCCTTGTTTCACTTTCCTCCTCCTCCTTTCTACCCGGTATACGACCTACTTTAGTGTCATTTTTCATTCCCTCCTCTATCTCCTCTCTTTCTTCCCATTTTCTCTAAACATTTTTTAAAAATACTCTCCCCGTTCCTGATTTTACTAACCACCCAACCCCTCTCCTTTCTTTAACCCACCTATGTATATCCTCTTGCTTCCTCTTATCATCTGTTTAAATCGTTTTCTATAAATATACTCGTACCTCTCAATTTGCTTTTCATTTTCATTATCTCACTTTTATCCTGTTCCCTTACTTTAGCTATGATAACCGGTCCGCTTTTCCTCGCGTATTCTGCATTTGCATTCACCTCTAATTTCCTAGCCAACCAGTTCGATACCCATTCAATTAAATTACCCTCCTCTGCATCTACTCCCCTTATCACAATATTATTTTTCCTCTCTAAACTATCCTCTTCGTAAATTATCTTTTTCATTTTTACAACCTCTCTATCGGACAGCGAAATGCCGCTTCTCACGCTCACACCCGTTCTTCCGCTCTATAGACTCCACAGGGAGTCTGTGTCGCCATTTGTCGCCACACCCGCAAAGTCCGTTCCGCTCTGTGCCAACTTTACCGACAGGTGTTCCTCCCATTCTCTTTCTCTCTCTCTTCCCACCCTTTTATTTTCTTTTCTAGTCTCTCTAATTGTTCGTCTAACTCTTTAATTACTGCGTTTACCTCTAACCTAACCTTTTTATTTCTAACTTTTCCTGCCTAATTTTTCTTACCTCTTCCCCCATCCACTCCTTGAGCTCTTCTTCCCATTTATTGTCCGCCTTTTCCTTTTTTTTTTTCGCCCCTTTTTCTGCGTCCGAGAACCCGATGACCTTCTTCACAAACTTGTCGTCTAGTGTGTGTTGTCCCTTCGCTGCCGCCGTTGCCCAGTTCTTGTGGTTCTTTCCTGCCTCGCGTTTGGTTCCTTCTTGTCCTTGTCCCCCGGCGACATGGTCTCTCTGCTTTGTTAGCCACGCGTTCTTCACATACCTAACCTCAATCTCGCCACGTTTTTTCCCCGCTCGATTTTACCTTTCCTACTCCAAATTTTCTCCGACTTATTTATCCCGTACACCTCTTACCTATTTCCCTACTGATTTTTACCTATTTATAAGAATTAAATGTACAAAGTCTCGTAAAAATACTAAAACCGTTATCCGAGCTGCCGCGCACACGACCACTCACTCTGACGCCCTCTATCCAAGTCCTACAAAAATCTAGTAAAAGTTTTAAAATCTAATAAAAGTACTACATTCAGAGTAGTATTAGGTAAAAATGTAAGACGAATGTAAAAATCCAGTTTTACTAAAAATTTGGATACTTTTTAGCTAATACAATAAGGGATAATCTCGAAAATATTTATACAGTCACTTGAAAGAAAAAGGTATAGCCAATAAAGCGTTTCATTCGAGTATAAAGTGTGAAAAAATTAGCCATCATAACCTCAAACATCACGGCTTACACCGTCGCACGTAAATTTACAACGTCGCTTGTAAATTTATAGTTTTCTATTACCTCTAGTAAAAACACTACATTCAGACTAGGACTTTTTATTTCCAACTCTCAGAGTAGTAAATCTACAAGAGGAATTTTCAAGTGTATGATTTTATGAAGAACTTTCGTTTTGTATTATGAAATATTATTGATTAAAAAGAATTATTTTCTACAAGTACCTACGTCACAGTTTTTGGCAAGCAAACAAACAAATATTCAAATATCAAAATTATCAATTCTAAAGTAAACTGTTCTATACTACCTACGGCATTGTATATTATAGTTTTATAGCACACTAACCTCAAAATGCCAACTTAATTGTCGATTTTGAGGTTGTTGTGCTATAAAATATCGTATGAGACTGTTGTGGGAGGTGTTTTTCTACCTTGCTCGATTTTCTCACTCGCTTCGCTCGTACGAAAACCCTCGAGCAAGGTAGAAAACCATCTCCCACAACAGTGTCATAATATACTATTAAAAAATCATTAAGATGGGAAGGTACTCAGAAGCTTCAAAAAATTAAAAATTCATTTTATTGTTTATTTTGTATCGTATATATGTGAAGAATAAGTAAAAAAATTTTAAAAACACTCATTTAATTAAATAAAAAAGATATGAGCATTTTAATTGATGAGGTCCCATATGATTTACATGTACTTCAGAAAGTTTTATTCGCTTTATCTCGTAACTCAATGTTTTGAGATTCAAAATGTTTCGCGCTTCACGCGTTTCAATTTGTGACCAATCGATCTGAAACTTTACGCACAAGTTCATTTAATTTTTCAAAATTTTTAAAAAGTGTCAGTTTTTAAAATATTTAAAATTTTCAAATATTCAAAATTTTGAAAATTTTTTGAAAATTTTCAGTTTGTAAATTTTTTAAAGTTTAAAATATTTAAAATATCAGAATTTGCAAAAGATTTTAAAATATTTAAACATTTTTGTAATTTTTACTTGGTTTTATTGGTGCGATGGACGATTCAAAATGCCTGATTCTCCATCCGCCTCGCATGTATAAACAAAGAGCCGATTCATGCATGCACTATGAAAAAAAGAAAAAGTAATATTAGGAAATATAATTTTCTTAATCAAATACTATTCATTGTTATAACACTTGTAAACCTGTAAAAAAGTGTTTTTATGAAACCTATACAAAATATTATCCATTTCATGTGCTTTTTTTGCCTCATAATTGATAATAAAAATGATTTGCACGCCTGTGCCAATTGTGTCCCACCCTGTGCCCGTTTTGCTCCATGAGTGGTATATTTTATAAAAAAAATATTAACATCGCGGGCTTTATTCTCCATTGAAATAAGAGTACGTTAGAATTTTTTGATAAATTATCTACATGCCTTTGAATTTACGGGTGTTCGTATACCCACACGACACGTAATGTTCCCGAAAGGTATGCGCTCATTGGTAATGTTTCACTAATGTTTCAGGTATCGTTCAATCGAATTGTTTCAACTGCTATATTTCAGGAACCTTCCAAAAAGATTTCATATGAATTTCATCCATAGAAACATTGCAGTAACGTTACAGAAATATACTAATTGTTATGTATCAATCATGTTGCACGCAAAATGTTTCCGCAACATTTCCAATGTAATGTTGGAGTTGTTATACGTCAGAAATGTTTCACAAAGGTTTCACAAGTAATAGAAAAATGAGCTTTCATCCCTAACATTTCTGTAACATCTCACATGAGATCTTACGTTTACAAGGTTTCAGAAATGTTTCTCTGACGTATCTGTTATAACGTTTCCATCCCGTAGTATGTGAAATGTTTCTGAAAAATTACGAATAAAATATTGCATGTGTTAGATATCAGAAATATTTTAGAAAGGTTTCATGAATAATTAATCGATAAATGAGCTTTCACAACTAACATTTCTGTAATATACCACATGTGAGGTTACAATAGCAAGGTTTCAGAAATATTTCCCTGACGTACCAGTTATAACATTTCAATTCCACTGCACGTAGTATGTTTCCGCAACATTCCCTACGTAATGTTGCAAGTGTTATATGTCAGAAATATTTCAGACAGGTTTCATAAATAATAGAAAAATTAGCTTTCACCCCTAACATTTCTGTGATATCCCACATGGGATGTTACGATAGCAAGGTTTCAGAAATATTTCCCTGACGTGCCAGTTATAACATTTCAATTCCATTGCACGTAATATGTTTCCGCAACATTCCCTGCGTAATGTTTAAAGTGTTATATGTCAGAAATATTACAGAAAAGTTTCATGAATAATAGAAAAATGAGCTTTCACAAGTAATATTTCTGTGATATACCACATGGGAGGTTACAATAGCAAGGTTTCAGAAATATTTCCTTGGCGTACCAGTTATAACATTTCGATTCCATTGCACGTAATATGCTTCCGAAACATTCCCTACGTAATGTTGCAAGTGTTATATGTCAGAAATATTTCAGACAGGTTTCATAAATAATAGAAAAATGAGTTTTCACCCCTAACATTTCTGTGATATCCGACATGGGATGTTACGGTAGAAAGGTTTTAGAAATATTTCTCTGACGCACCAGTTATAACATTTCAATTCCATTGCACGTAATATGTTTCCGCAACATTCCCTGCGTAATGTTGAAAGTGTTATATGTCAGAAATATTACAGAAAAGTTTCATGAATAATAGAAAAATGAGCTTTCACAAGTAATATTTCTGTGATATACCACATGGGAGGTTACAATAGCAAGGTTTCAGAAATATTTCCTTGGCGTACCAGTTATAACATTTCGATTCCATTGCACGTAATATGCTTCCGAAACATTCCCTACGTAATGTTGCAAGTGTTATATGTCAGAAATATTTCAGACAGGTTTCATAAATAATAGAAAAATGAGTTTTCACCCCTAACATTTCTGTGATATCCGACATGGGATGTTACGGTAGAAAGGTTTTAGAAATATTTCCCTGACGCACCAGTTATAACATTTCAATTCCATTGCACGTAATATGTTTCCGCAACATTCCCTGCGTAATGTTGAAAGTGTTATATGTCAGAAATATTACAGAAAAGTTTCATGAATAATAGAAAAATGAGCTTTCACAAGTAATATTTCTGTGATATACCACATGGGAGGTTACAATAGCAAGGTTTCAGAAATATTTCCTTGGCGTACCAGTTATAACATTTCGATTGCATTGCACGTAATGTGCTTCCGATACATTCCCTACGTAATGTTGCAAGTGTTATATGTCAGAAATATTTCAGACAGGTTTCATAAATAATAGAAAAATTAGCTTTCACCCCTAACATTTCTGTGATATCCCACATGGGATGTTACGATAGCAAGGTTTCAGAAATATTTCCCTGACGTGCCAGTTATAACATTTCAATTCCATTGCACGTAAAATGTTTCCGCAACATTCGCTACGTAATGTTGCAAGTGTTATATGTCAGAAATGTTTCAGAAAAGTTTCACGAGTAATAGAAAAGGTTCAGCTAAATATAGTAAAGAACTCTGTTTTACCGGCACTCTACTTTGAATTCTAATGTAAAAATATTTTATCGATTTTAGGAAAATGTAATTTTCAGCTATATTTGTAGGTGTTTATTTTTACGAAATATAAAAATATTTTCATGACAAGAAATTGTAGATTATAAGTCAGATTTTTTATCGATTTCGAAGTTCTTCTGTAGCGGAACGGTTAGAACGTTGGAATTTCACGCAGAGGTCTTCGGATCGATTCCCAGCCCCGTCAACATTTTTTAATTGATTTATTCTTTCAGACACATCTTTTAAATAATTTTAAACAAAATATTTGTTTCAGATTAATAAATACCTAGGTATATAAATAATATATAAAAAATTTAAATTCTAAAATTTTCGTAGAAATTCATAAATAATTGTCAATAAATGAGTAGATTGGATTAAAATCGATTAAATATCTAATAAGTAGAACGATAATCAAGATTAAAAATTAAGATTAGCACCAAAAGAAAAATGCATTTTTTTATCGATTTTAATATCATATTTTTAACAGGATTGTAAAGCAATATTACTGAGGTGTTATTGAAACCTTTCAGCAATGTTACAGTAACATTAATAAAATGTTACTGAAAGCTTTCGATAACATTACAGTAACATACCTGATATGTTGCTGATACATTTCGGTATTATTACATTAAAGTAATCAGGATATCTAAAAATTACAGAAAGATTACGGAAATGTCACAGTAATCTTTCTATAATCTATCAGAAATGTTACATTTGATATGTTAGCGGACATTTAATGTTTCTGAAACATTACAGAAAGGTCCATGAAATATTGTATAAATATTTCTGAAAGGTGTAATGTTTAAAGTAAAATATTACTGAAAGCTTTTAGAAACATTACGTGCCGTATGGGTAAGTGCCCCACCGTCCCCTATGTATATCAAGTAGACATATACCTATATCTATGGTCTCGAGGCGCTTTAATATGAATACAGCACATTTTCTTCGATTTTGAAGCAAAACTTACCTCCTCATACACTTTATTATCTAATTTTGATAGTACCTCCCAATTTAGTAAACATGCACAGTATTTTTCACTGATTTAGGTAGTCATTTTCATACTTCTGGAATTCGAGTTAGCCGAATCCGAGAAATTCCCTTCTCAAAAGAGCATATAATTTTCTCAACTGACCTCCATTTTTTCAAGATAGAGCTCTCATTTTCTCCCAAGTCTCCTGCTCCTTCTGCACCCGATCTTCAACAAACAACGCGTCCCGCGAATCGATGCAGATTGGCGCCGGCACGGCGCCGGCTGCGAGTCTCCCGCATTGGCACAACGTACAGAAGGGTGGGGAGAATATAACTCGAAATCGGCGGTGTTTCGTATAGCGCGTGGCAACCGCCTAGCATACGACGCGCCGCAGCAGCGTAAGCCGTACAGCTGTAATTTAGGTAGTCTGCTGCTGCTGTTGGCCTCGGCGCGGGCACCGCGAGTTTTCGGCCGCCGTTGACGGCCTTCGTGAGCAGTAATTGAGTGTTGTGCATTGGAGAATAATTGTTGAAGACTGCAGTAAGCTTTTGCTTGTGTAGTGTGCATTTCTGCGACTGATATGTGCCTTCGTTCGCAGTGACAGTATTGGTGAGCAAGCGAGTTTTACATTTTTCGTTGGTGTGGTGCAGAGTTTTGAAGATCTTGCGGTGTTTTATTATTAGAAATTATATAGGTATGGCTCGAATGTCTGTGCGTTCTGTTGCTTGAATTAAGCAATTTTTGGCACTTGCTGTATATTCAATAAAAAAGATTAGAAATGTATCCATGATCATTATCATAAAATAAACATGATAGTTTGAAACAGAGGAGCATTGTTTGCTTTATGCATTTTTTTCATATTTCAATTTGTTATGAAAGACAGTGTTGTACCTATAATTATTTATTTTATAATTTACTAAATGTATTTTCATTTCAATGAATTTTCATATTTATCAATATATTATATGTATTTATTAAATATTTAATATTGTTTAATCAACTTATTGCTTGAATAACCATCAACATTTATCAAAAAATAAAATCATTTATATATTCATTTGTTTTTGTCATTAGTAATACGTCGCCACAATACTTTTATGACTAATGCATCATATTATTATTATTATAATTATTACATTCATATGTGTGTCACATAATGGTAATACCTACTATTTATTTTTTAGGAAGGAAGAATAGAAATTTTTGCAAGCTGTATTAGTTCATGAATCAAACATGAGTGGAGAAAAATTAAGAGTTTTTAAACTTTTGCTCTACAAAAACTTTTTGGTTCGAAAGAGATACTGGAAAATGGGATTATTTGTAGAAACTTTAATTCCATTACTATTGCTTGTCAGCATATGGGGTGTCAGAAACTTAGTGGTCAATGCTCCGAAAGAAATTAATAAGAATATTACTCATCCGGTAGACACCAAACACGATTGGAGTAAAACTGGAGTACATCTGTACGTTGTACCAGATAACAAATTTGTAATAACTTATATGAAGGAAGTACGAAAATGTCTTCAAATGAATCCCTTTGATCACAGTAAGTTAAAGATATAGTTTATTTAAAATTACATTCTGAAAAAATGATGTTGTAAGCTGTTTATAAGATCCAAACATATTTTATTGTATGTAACACACATAGTTTTGGTATGAATTTCAAGAATAACTGATACAATAATTATTTCTTTATTATGATAGCAATGACTAGATTTAATACAGAGGAAGACATGCTTAAGGCATATAAAATTTTTAAAAATCAAAGTGCTCACAATTATGACTACCAACCAATTATAGCTGTGATTTTTAAAAATAAAAGCATTGATTCTTCTTCCACACACTTGGACTACAAAATACGAACTTCTGAACCTCTTCCCAAAATGATATATGCAGGACTAATTCCTTTTGGTAATATGATTACAAGTACATTTGCTGAACTACAATTATGTCTAGATGAATCATTCATAAAGATAAAAGGAAAAAGTCATCATATCGACAACATAAATGTACGTTACGCATAAAAATAGTTTCACATGAAATTAGTTATTACTTTTCTTAACTTTAAAGAATCTTAATATTGTCTTTTAAAAATATATGTACAATACAGTTTATTAACATTTGTAAATGTTCTATATTCAAAACTATTTTAGATTGTTACACAAGAAATGCCTTCACCAGCTCATGTGGAACCAGATACTATTGATGATGTTTTCAGAAAAGTCTTCTGTGCATTCGCTTTAATGGCCTTTCTGATTCCACTATGCATAGAAACTTCAAATGCATCTGATGAAAAATTTCTTGGAATAAATGTGAATTCATACATTCAATAAATAAACTTTAATTCATAAATGAAAGAAAACATAAAAATATTCGTATTACATTTCATTTCAGGTTTTAATGGCAATGAATGGTGTTTCAAATTATTTGAATTTATTAAGTTGGCTAGTTACTGGATTGATTTTCAGTTTACTATATGTCATTCCCATAGTAGTTTTGCTGAACTTCAGTTCAACTCCTAAAGCAGTTCCATTTTTATACTATGGGGATTCCTTCATACTTTGGTTATTACTCACCTTACATGTTGCACATTTGATAACGTTTGGCATGCATATATCAGCCTATTTTACAAGATGTAAGAAATGTTAATTTTTCAAATTAAAATAAAAGAAATCATTTTAGTAAAATAATTTTATTTATTACTTTTCAGCTTTGTTTATGGTCACAGGAATTTTGGTTCTTTACGTAGGTTCAACTGCAATGACAAAATATGGTCTTAAAGAAAATGCTTTCAGAATTGTACCTTACTTGGGAATATTCTTTCCAAACATCTTATTATTTAGAGCATGTGAAGAAGTTAATTATTATGAAAGTATAAGTTAGTAATAAGAATAATCATTTACATTAAGGTGGAGCTCTACTGATTTTTCTAATCTTTTAACTTAATTTTTTACGCGAAAGAAAACTGATAGTGGTATTCTCTATCAAAAAATAAAACTGTTTCACCAACTTAGAGCCCTAGTGCAGTAATTATTGTGTTAAACACAGAAATTACTTTTCTTCTCCTTAAATATAGCATATTTTAAAAATGTTCCTGGGGCCTGCTCACTCAATTTAAAATCTGCAAACAAATCTTTTTAATTTCATTGTACCCTAATTTTAAAAAAATTGCTTGTTCTTTTATATCCTTATTATTTTATTTAAGCAAATATAATGCAGTTTAATTGAACAAACAAAACGTTAAAAATCGTATTTTTCTCTACAATGGTATTTATTATATCTTGGCATATACTCTTTGAATAATAACTAGGACTTAAAGTTAAGAGGGCTGATGACTGCAATATTTTAAAGCTACAAAAATGTATATCGAGTAAAATACATTTAAAGTTTTTATTTTGCATACTTCTCAATGTTAATTAATTTATTTGATTATTATAATTTTTATAAATTGTGACATCTAACTAGTCTTAAAATATTCCTCTCATTACAAATTTTAAGAAAAGTCAATAAAACAAATCGATGTTTTTGTCAAGTTGGGTACAGTTCCACCTTAACCCACCTGCGCAGAATTTTATTTTCGTGTATATGGACTAGATCGAATGTAAGTCTGCAACAATATTTTCTGCAAATTCGTAACATTTTCTAAATAATAGCTATACTATTTAGCTTCAATTTGAGAGGTTGTAGATGTCCCAACAAAGTAAAGATTTAAATTTGTGATACAAAATGTATACAAAAATGACATGCGGTTTGGACGAGTATACTCGGCTCTCTGCGCAGGGGGGTTAAACCCCAATTACTTAATTACGTTACTTATCAATGTACTCTAATTTATTTACAGTGAAAGGAATCCAGTGTAGTAATATTTTTAGAGTTGGAGATCCTACATTTGGAACTGAAGGAAGCATAGGAATGATATTAATCTTTTCTATATTGGGAACGATTTTTCATTTTATTATGGCTAATTATATTTATGCAATAAATCCCGGAAAGTATGGTGTCAAAAGAAGTCCATTTTACTTTTTAAAGGTAGCCTCTTTAATTTTATAGTTTTAAAATGCATATATTTATATCTATTTATTTCAGTTTTTGAAAAGGTCTAAAAAGTTACATGATCAGCATGAAGTCGAAAAATTCGAATGTAGTAATTCTGGTGGAAAACTTTTTGAATCGGTTACTGAAAGCATTTATACTCCTGGAATTCAAATGCGAAATTTAAAGAAGATGTATAACACTGGTTTGTTCAGCAAAGAGGTAATAGTACATTATGCATCAAGGGAGTAAAGTGGGCAATGTACGCACTGTGTGACGTTGCCGACCGAGCGAAGCGAGGTCGGCATTTCACACAGTGCATGCTTGCCTACTTTACTCCAGAGGTGCGTATACTACTTTTCACCACACCCCCGTAAAGAAATGACTGTACGCATCTCAGCAGGCCGTACAGTACCCCATGCTCTGCCTAGAAGTAAAGTGATTGTGTACGCGCGACGCGCTGTTTTACCGCTCGAGACGCAGTCGAGAGCGGAAAAAGGCGCATCGCGCATGCGCAAGTCACTTTATTCCCTAGGCAGTCCATGCGGTACTGTACGGCCTGCTGAGAGGGCGTACAGTCAGCACTTTACGCGCAGTGTGGTGAAAAAGATTTTTCACCACACTGCGCGTAAAGTGCTGACTGTACGCCCTCTCAGCAGGCCGTACAGTACCGCATGGACTGCCTAGGGAATAAAGTGACTTCTAGGCAGAGCATGGGGTACTGTACGGCCTGCTGAGATGCGTACAGTCATTTCTTTACGGGGGTGTGGTGAAAAGTAGTATACGCACCTCTGGAGTACAGTAGGCAAGCATGCACTGTGTGAAATGCCGACCTCGCTTCGCTCGGTCGGCAACGTCACACAGTGCGTACATTGCCCACTTTACTCCCTTGATGCATAATGTACTATTTTCAATTTTCAATTTTCTATTTTAAAATTTTGCTCTATATTTTTATATAATTCAAATATTTTTAGAAAGTACATGCACTGAAAGGCATCTCAGTTGATTTCTTCCAACGTCAAATCACTGCGTTACTCGGCCATAATGGAGCAGGAAAAACTACAATGATGTCCATTTTAACAGGTAGATAATAATTACATACGACATTTTGCTGCGATGGAATAAGTGACCATTTTTAATACGCCTTTTGTATTAATAAATTGAAAATTAATTTATATATATCTGAATCTTTAAACAGTCTAAAAATATATTTCCTTATTTCTGTTTGTGAAATAGTTAAAGTACTTATAACTAAAAAATAATTTGTAGTCATCTTTTTTGTAAAAGTCTTTATATGTAACATAAATGTATGTTCGATAATCGTACCCAGATAGCACAAAAAGTTTGTAAAACGTTTCTGGAACGTTTCAAAGTTTTCAATCGTTTCTGAAACGTTTCTAAAACGTTGAAATGTCCGCTTTTGTTGCAAAAGATTCGTTGTCAAAACGTTTCTGAAACGTTTTTAGAGTTTCGAGTCTATAAATAAATATTAAAGAGATTATAATTGTATAATCATCTCCCCACCCACCACTCTACCTGAGTCATTGTCCTATATAGACTTCACAGCACTACTTCACTTGTGGATTACATGACGTCATCTAGCGGAAGCCATCCATATTACGACATCAGTATACAAATTTTGATATTTTCACGACGTTTCTAAAACGGTTGAATAATGTTTTTGTAACGTATCCAAACATAATATATTTTTCATTATGTCCTACACAATCGTTTCAGAAGTGTTTTCAAAACGTTGTACAAACGTCGTAAGTATGGTTTTAGAAACGTTACGAAAATGTTTGATAAACGTTAATATTTGCGATTGAAAAATATTTTTCAAGTCGTTTTCAAATGTTTTTTAAACGTTGCTTACGTTTTATAAACGTTTCCAGAAACGTTTCAGAAACGTTTTGATAACGAATCTTTTGCAACAAAAGCGGACATTTCAACGTTTCAGACACGTTTCTGAAACGTTTGAAAACTTACAACACAACGTTACATAGTTTCAAACCAAACATTTCAGAAATGTTTTACGCACGTTTTGTGCTATCTGAGTATGAATCGCCGATGATTCATACCGCTACGAAAATGTTAAAGTAATATACTAATTTTTAATACTTTAAATAATTAGATGAGGATCTTAAATCTGTTTGGGGTTTATATTTGTAAGTTTCAGTTTATTAATGAATATCACATCGGATAATGCCAGTTCTTTTTCTATTGATGCAATTTAAACTTTACATGGCACATATCATTTGATAAACTCGAGAATGAACTATTTTCTAGTAATTCATAGATCTTAGAAGTTAAATTATATTTTGTAAAAGGTTTTACACGGAATTATTATCGATTTTTTGTACAATTACCGCTCATTCTATTCTTAGCGGTGTCTAAAGGGTAATGCACAATTCGCACGCCAAAAAAGTGATTTTCAGAAATAAAAAGAAAATCTATTCGATTGTTCTTTACAGTTGATAGTTTACTTATAAGTACATATAATTATCAACTTTTAGTCACTTTTTATCGTAAAATTTAAAAAGAATTAAAAAGTACCTATCAAACCGTAATTTGTTATGTTATTTAATTTGACGTGTAATATCCAGGTGTATGTTGGATATAAAAAAAGGATTTTATTAAAAAATAATTTCGTTTAAAAAAGAATTTTATTAAAGAATAATTTTGTTAAAAAAAGAATTTTTTTAAAAAAGAATTTTATTAAAAAAGAATTTTATTAAAAAAATAATTTTATTAAGAATAAGTTTGTTTAAAAAATAATTTTGTTTAAAAATAATATCTGTTTAAAAAAGGATTTTATTTAAAAAAAGTTATGAGTGAGTTGGAGCCGCGGTGACTGTGTGATTTGTAACTCGAACTTCTAACTCAGAGGTCTCGCGGGTTCAAATCCCTAGCATGTCAATTTTCAAATTTTCAGAAATGATGTTTTCATATGTTTGGTACTGCGGTTTCGGTAGTCCGTATTCGACTTGAAACTGTAATTACCTCTGCAAAGTTCACTTGAACTTCGACTTCGGATAAATAATAACAATAATAACAATTTATAATAATAATTTAATATGAAATATGTTATTTGTTAGAACTTTATTAGACTACTTTTCTATCATTGTGACGAAAAAGTGATCCACATATTTTGTAATACATGTCAAAAGGAGTCGAATAACCGTCGAAAAAATAATTCCGTTCATCATGCCACCTCGAATCGTGCGAGGATCAAAGTTCCTTTAATAAATATGGTACTGAACATATTGATTTATTGTGACGTGTAGGATCAAGATTTGGAGGTTTTACAACGGTAAAATTAAAGATATTATGAAGTATTGATGATATAATAAAAATTTTCAGAATTATTAATATTATTATTATTATTATTCCTATTAAAGATAAAAAAATATCTGGACTCGTAAAAAAATTCTTTTTTTGGGATTCACTCAGGGCTGTGCTCCCTTAAGGGGGGAATCGCATATAGACGCCAAGACCGGAAGTAATTTTCGGAGATTTTTTTTACATAGGAAGCATTTATTTTAATTTATTGTAACTTTTCATATGTATTAATATATATTAGAAGTAAAAAATTTTTTTTTAAGAATTTTGATATGATATGTATCAAATAAATTTTGTTTGGGACTTAGAAAAAAGTTATACGTATTTTTGCAAAAAGAAAATCAGTTTTTATTTTGTAATAAAATATTTATAATATTATAATTTTTTCAATATTCATGGTTCATCTGGTGAAGAATGTAATTTTGTATAAGTAGATTCCCGAAATAGGTTGATTGGTTGAAAATTTATCTGTCCCGCCAATCTGAAAAATGTCGTCTCGAGAAAAACACTTTTAAAGTTTTCGGCGATCTTACCTATAGCTTCATTTAAACGTCGAATATTGAGCTATAGCTATATCTATATGCGATACCGCCTTAACTGCCCTTAAGTATTTTCTATAAGTTCATTGAGTTAAAAACTGCAAGAATGTCTCTCAGATCTAATTATATGGATCTTATGTTTAAAAACTAACTTTTCACGCAAACTGTATAGCCTGTACAACCCTAATTCCGCTAGTCGAAAAAATGTTGCTTTGAGAATAACGCGTTTAAAGATTTAAGTTCCAGATATTTGTTGATATATACAAATCGATTTTTTTTCAAAATTTCTAAGTATATAGCATGCCACCTTAATACGTTTTGTATAAGATTATGGTCGAAGTTTACACATAAATCTGTGATTTAAAGGAATGATAAGTCCATCAGAAGGCTTAGTGCTGATAAACGGAAAAAATATAAAAGATGATGCAGAAGAAATAATGAATGACATGGGGCTGTGTCCTCAAGAAAATATGGTTTTTCCAAATTTATCTGTAGCTGAACAATTAACATTTTTCGCCATGGTACGTACATTTTCTATTTTTGCATCAATATTTAATTATAAATATTTTTTTAACCCGTTGCGATCACCGGGGGTCCAAAGAACCCCAGGCCGATTTTACGGCTACGTATCTGCAAACAGAACATTCAAAAACAAAAGCATGATGCTAAAACCCTCCATCAAACTAATTTAATTATAAATTTAAATTAATTATAAATATTTTTTTAACCCGTTGCGGTCACCAAGGGTCCAAAGGACCCCAGGCCGATTTTACGGCTACACATCTGCAAACAGAGCATTCAAAAACGAAAGCATGATGCTAAAACCCTCTATCAAACTAATTTTTTCTTTGAAAGTATACTATCTTGAGAATACACCCCTAAATTGTTGATTAATTATATCATAAATTAAAAATTTTATGAATATTGTTGCAAAAGTCAAAGTTTTTATTTTATTCTAATAGTTTTATCACGTTAAATTATAATAAACTAGCAAGCCATACGCTCCGGAGCTTCAGAGCGAATGCTTCGCGCTCGCTCTTAAAAAACGCGAAGCGTTGCATTAGAGGCACGACCAAACTCAGCTCGCGCTTCGCGCTGCGCGCTCGCCTTGTTCACGCTGTGCGTTCGCTTGATTGCCTGATACTCGCGCGAAGCGCTAATCTATAGCTTACATTTAACGCTGACACTATTATCTCTTTATTTTTACAGAAATCAGTAAAAGAATATTGTTTTTTTTTTAAAAGGGGACATCTTTAAAAAAATTTAAGATCGATTGGGCGTGCTGCACCGCAATTGTTATTAAATGATGAGTAAAAGCATTTTTTTTTAATATTTTCTCCCATAAAAAGTTGTTTTTTTAAGATCTACAACTTTTTCATTAATTTTTTTTACGTAAAATGCATACCTGTAAAGTTTTATAGTAAAAAACTGCATTTTTCGATGTCAAAAATCGTTTTGGACTATTAACTTGATTTAAAAGCATTTTCGCATCTTGGTGTCAAGAAAAAAAGTTGTATTTTTCAAAGATCTACAACTATTTCATTTAACTTTTTCATGTAAAATGCATAGCTGTAAAGTTATATGGTAAAAAGCTGTTTTTTCGATGTTAAAATTCGTTTTTGTCCTGTTAACTCGAGTTAAAAGTATTTTCATAAATAGATGCCAATGGGAAAAAGTTTTTTTTTCGTAGAATGCTTAGTTTTCAAGTTATAGCCCAAAAACTGTTTCTAGCGATTTTTTATAGTCGCCGCATTCAGCGTATATTTGCAGGATCAATCCCAAAATAAGACCATCAGGTTGTTATACTTAGGAGAGTTCCCAAAAAAAATTTGAGCCTGATCCACTAAGATTTCGCGGAGATAATCGCGTAACATGAATTTAAAAGAGAAACGTAAAAACATGTAAAAATAAGGAAAAAGTGCTCGCAATTTAAAAACTACGTACGGGATCGGGATAAAAAGAAAATAGAATTTCATATTATGCTGGACGAGATCTCTCCTAAAATTTCAGCCCGATTGGTCAAAAATTGCGTGAGATATCCTATCTCACACATTTTTCGCTAACGAACATATAAGGCACTTTCGTGTCGCGGTCGTGCCTAAAAACATTATTGGATTATAAAGAACTTCCTTAAAGTATATACAGTAAAAATTTTGCGCCGAAATATCAAAAAGCTGGCAAATGGTGACTTGTTTTATGCGGGGGGTTCATTGGACCCCGTGTGACCTTTATATTATTATTCGAAAGTGTGACCTCAACGGGTTAATAGAACAACAAATTAATATTACCGTAACTGTACATTTTAGTTGAAAAATAAAAGCAAGACAAAGTCAATTATTAAAAGTGAAGTAACGACATTCTTACAAAAACTGAAGCTGTTTGAAAAGCGAAATGCTTTACCTAAAGAATTATCTGGTGGACAGAAAAGACGGGTATGCCTTGGAATGGCCTTAGTAGGAGATCCGAATGTAAGTTAATTTTCTCTGTATGAATTTATTGGTCGTGATTTTTAATAATTTATTGATTAAATTTTATATTTTTAGACAATAATTTTAGATGAGCCAACATCTGGGTTAGATCCAGAAAGCAGACGTGATATTTGGGATATATTACTGGTAATAACTTCAGTTGTAACATAATGTATCAATCTTTTTTATTTTTTTAATTTGATTAATGCCCTGCTTCATTAGAAAATGAGAGGAGAAAAAACTATTTTAATCAGTACACATGATATGGAAGAAGCTGATATATTGGGAGACAGAATAGCCATTGTACACAGTGGTACCTTGAGAAGCTGCGGAACTTCTATGTTTCTTAAAAAATTGTTAGGTAAGGATTATTGATTTTTTATTTCATATTATATTACCTTTAAACTATTTTTAAGACTTATAATTTCGGATTTCCAAAGGACAAGGGAATGTAGAAGTGACTTTGTCCACTGAATCCTGGACTGATCCAGAAAAGATTTGCTGCCACTTGGATTCTCAATGTGAAATAGTTAATACAGATGGTGGCAAAGTACAATTAAGCATCCCATACACTCCTGAATTACCCGACTCACTGGATAAAATAGAGAGTAACAAAAAGGAACTCGGCGTGACAGGATTGAGTGTTTCGTTAATTACCTTGGAACAAGTATTTTTAAGAGTCGTTCGAGATAATGACGATGACACAAACTCTCGGGAAGCTTTTATCGATAGCACAGAAAAATTGAAAGGTCGAGATCTTTTCGTGCATTCTGCAGTGGGATTATTATGCAAGAAAATGACGTACACTTTAAAAAATATATCGACGATCTTCATAATGCTTTGTTTGGTACATTTATCCACTATTGATTTAATAATTTTAATTTTTAGTGCAAATAAACCCCTCTTTAATTAATTAATATTTTTTTCAGCTTGCCATACCATTATTTTGTATTTCATTTATATTGATGGATCATACTTCATCTGATGAAGATTCAGACCCAATATCCATACATTTAGACATGTATCATGATGTAAATACTTGTTACAGAACTGATGCCAAAAGTAAGGCTTACGGATATAATTACAAAGCAGTTACTGAAGAATTTCATGGAAATACAATTGAAAATCTGAACAGAAATGTCAGTTTTATTAAAGGTAAAAATTCATTTAATTTTATTTTTATTAGAGTAGCTCATAAAATCCTACCACATCGTAACAATAATAAACCGCTGCCAATTCATTGGCACTTGACATCCTCAAACTAAATTAATTATTCCAATATGAAATTCTTTGTTCTAATAAATTAATTTTAAATTGCTAAATCTCTTTCTTATTAATAGCTCAAAAATATATGCTATTTAATCATTGATGATTTGTCAAAAGATGATTTTTTACTAAAATTACGCAACGATAGGTGATTATCTTTATCACAGCAATTTCTTTCTGTGCGTAATTCATTAAATTATTTAAATATTTAAATTATATTATCTTAATCATCTCAAATTTTTTGAACGGTTATCCATCATAGTCTTCCGAGGTATAACCGTTTAAACTAAATATGACTTTTTTCGTGTATAACAAAAGAAGGGAAAGAGCCTATCCTAAATTTGCGGCTGTAGAAGATAGGTAATTGTATGCTCTTTTTAATACATTTACACTAAATTGAGCATAATATTTCAAACATACAAAAAAAACAGAAAAACTAAAAATCAAAAATCAAAACATCGTTATAAAATAAACACAAGTCGATGAATATTGAAATTTCATTCTAATTTTGAATCTTCATTCAAAAACATAAAATGAGACCTTCTTAGTAAATAATGACGTCTCAAGATATAAGCGATAAAAAAAATTTTAAAAACCCTAACCTCAATATCTCAGAAAATAAAAGACCTGATGAATTGAAGCAACATACTGGTTTTGACATAGTGAAAAACGTACTTTTTTGGAAAGTTTTAGATAAAATGCTGCCGATTTACTTAAGTTATCGTCGGAGAAAAAGTATCAATTTTTTTAACAAAATTATTTTTTACTCGCTAAAAGAAAAAGGTGAAGACTCAAAAATTTTATTGAATATTTTTCTCCATATTCCGAATCAACTCAAATATTTTCAAATTTTCCTTTCGTATGTTTCCGAGATATAACCGTTTAAACAAGAAATTACGTTTTCGTGTATACGCTTGGTAAGCACCGCGGACAACGCCGCCTGACGTTGAGATTTTTCAATTTTGGGATTGTACATGCAGCGACTCGTACCAGAGATGAGTTTACTCATCTCTGCTCGTACCCAATCAACGTGAAACGTGCTTTTTTCAATTTGCTTTTTAACGAATCCGGAGTGTCATCCATGTAATATTATGATTGTTATAATAAAAGCTGAACTTTAACTAGTCAGTGAAACATATTTAGAGACTTTTTATATGGGGATTCCACTCCTGTATTATTTCTCACTTTAACATTATTCAGTATATCTATATATTTTATGCATATAGATATACAGCATAATGTTAAAACAGTACAGCACAGGAGCGGAATTCCCGTATGGAAAGTCTCTAAATATGTTTGTATTAACTAATTGAAGTCCAGCTTTTATTATTACAATCATTATATTTCATGGATGACACTCCGGGTTCCTTAAAAAGCGAATTGAAAAGTGCACGTTTTACGTTTGTGTGGGTACAAGTCGCTGCACGCACAATCCCAAAATTGAAAAAAATATCCGGTAGACGGCGCAAGCGTTACGTACCAAAGATATTTACCTAGCAATATAATAAAAGAAGGAAACCTTATCCGAACTTACAGGTCGGAAAAGTTAGACTATTTTATGCTCTTTCAAATGCATGTACACACACGCGCACGCGCACACACATACGCACATGCACACGCATACGCCCACGCACACACACCCACATCCATGCAGACATTTCTTTACTATCACAAAGCTTCCTCTTTGAAAAAGCAAAATTGCATTTGAAATTATCTAAACTAACATGGAGTGTACACGAAGTCTGGGACCTGAACTTGAACCACCTTAAGAATATTAAAAAAGTAATAAATTCAACAGCTATAACATAAAACAATTCTTAATTTTTAGCCCTGATAGAATTGGGTGCGCAGAACCTCCCCAGCTACAACTACCACCTGATCGCCGCCGGCAGTTTCAAACGCAGCGGGAACGCGCTGCATGCCACGGCGCTCTACAATGAACCCAAAGCCCTCTTCTCCCTTCCCGTTTCTATCAACCTGCTGTCGAACGCCGTGCTCAAAACCATCGCCGACGAGAATCACAGCATCAACGTGGAGGGCCAGCAGTTGCCCCAGTCGAGGGACGACGCCAACCTCGTGGTTATGGCCGCGGCCCAGGAGGTCGAGGGCTACCTCGTTCCCCTGATCTTCATCTGTTTCTTCTATCCCCTGGTGGCGCTGTTCGTCGTTCATCCTCTGAGGGAGACCACGACCAACGTGAAGCACCTGCAGAGGATGACCGGCGCCTCGTGCTTCGGCTACTGGGGAACAATGTTCATCTTTGACTTCGCGGTGATGATGCTGCTGACGCTGATCACCATCGTTGGTTTCATCGTCATGGATGCCGTGCTCGAGCTTCACATGTTCTTTGCCTGCGAAATCTGTAAGTTTGACCGACTTTTTTGCTGATTCTTGGTACATGAAAAATACGTGTAATACCGAATACCTACTACCTACTGCTTAAGCACAAAAATATCGAGATACTGTCAAAACGAGAAAATACTTTTGTATTTAGATATGTATCCTGTATCGAGATGCTTTTGATCACCTTATCCCATAATAAATATACTACGTCTGACGTTCGAGGAGGTACAACGATTTCTTATGCGGTACTTTAGTGGCGAATTATATGCACAATATTGTAAAAAATAGCGTATGCGATTGGGATTTTGAATGAAAAAATTCATTAGGTTTGTAATGTAGACTATAAAAAAGACACGTATTTTTTATTTTTTTAAATAGATTAAAATTAACAGAGTTACCGCTTTTTGAATACTCGTGACGTCACGAACACATATATGTTCGTGACGTCATGTATCAATGCAGTATATCTATATATTATATCGAAAATCTGTAATCTTTAAACGACTGTAACTCTTTTAATTTGAATCTATCTTAAAAAAGAAAGTATAAATGTCCTTTATTTTTCTTATATTCTACATTACGGACCTAATGGATTTTTTCATGCAGTCCTAATTCGCACGTACGTTTTCCTGACTCATGCGGCGATCAATGCTCATTGAGTAAAATGAATTTTGCTCACTAATTACATAATATATTGTAAAATGATGTTTTATTATACACTAAGTAGATATAACATTATTTTCTAGCATTTTACAATAGCTTGTCGCAGTAGTAGTCAGAGTAGGTTGTTGGTAAATACATGCAATATCTTTTTCTTTGTGTAAATTCACTTTAGTGCCTCATTATATACTTATCTCCTCTAAATAATACATTATTTTAAAAATACATACTTAATATCTTACTCATTATATTTTCAGTGATCATCACATTGCTGTTTGTGCTATTTGCTATAAATGTATTACCATTCATTTACGCAGTTAGCTTCATTAACAGAGCTACAAGTGGTGCAATAAAATTACTGAGTCTTCTGCCACTTGGCCTTGGTAAGAAACAAATTTAGAAGTCTTTCATTTGTTTAACAGACTAAATTATAGATATAAGTAATGTGTTGTTCATCTTTTAAAAATTAAGTCTTTATATTTTATTTAACCCTTTTAGGCATGGTGGGACGTTGAACGTCCCATTTCTTCTTTCTAACTTTTACATTATTTAAGGTGACTCTTCCACGCGAATCGACCTTAGCTATAAAAATTTGTGTAATAATTTGTTTACATATTGCAATATAAGAAATCTTTTAATATGGGAGAAGGGTGCTTAATGTTACAAAGAAAGTTTTATAAAAATTTCAATATTACTAAATTAAATATAGTAAAAACTAGATAATGGTTTGACAAAATATCAGTCTTTTTTATTTTTATCCGATTTTAATTTAAAAGGTCTCATTTTGATTCTTAAAAGATTCTAGGAGGATTTATCGATATAAAAATTTTAAAAATCAAAAAGCCTGCCAAAAAAGTCCGTACTCGTGCTTTTGTAAGTTTGTACATGTACAAGTATGAATTATTGACTGTAACTATGCAAGTTTTTCGATTTTTTAATTTTAATATCAATAAGTTCCTTTGAGATCTCTTAATATAAAAATGTTCTCATATAGAAATAGTATTTTATAGATAGATATAGTAGAAATATTCATTACAGAAATATTATGTTAAATACGAGAAAAAATGGGCGGTGAAAGGGACATTTTTACTAGCGTTTTCTTCCCTATCTGAAGTTTTACAACTATTTTAACGCAGAGATTAATGTATAATTAATCTATTATATTATGTACAAGCGTGAAAGGGTTAAAAATTTAAAGTTTTGGGTAAATGCCTATAAATTTATATCAATCTGTTTATCGATTAATTTATAAATCAAATATTGTTCATAATTAATTATTTAAATATTTTGTAAAATCAGTTTCAATAGAGCTCGTCATGGCTATGGTTACCGCGGGATTACAAGGCTATTCCTCCACCTTGAACATCATTCGTCCAATTCAAAAGGCATTATTTTTACTAACACCGTATATAAGCTTTTACCACGGGCAAGTCTCATTTTTCATCACTTCAAGGACTAATGGAAATTGCATACGATTGTCAAAAATTCTTGATGAGAAGAATTTGGCAAGGTTTACTTCGTGCAACGGTAATAATCCGATAATTTTTGTTATGGTTACTCTCCAATTTATTTTGTCTAAGATGGAGAATATCAACCCTGCGAGACTCGTATTTTGATGTGGCTTCAGGAGATGCTTTCTGATACCTAAAATTGAAGTCTACACGGAGAGAATTTTCTAATAAAAATTATGACGAAATTCGCAGTAAAAATTACCGTGAATGACTATAAAGCTGGGACACTCTAACTTTCCGGCAGATTTTATTGATATTTACGATAAAATTTACCGTACTGAAGGGTAAAATTTGCCTGCCGTAGAGTAAAAGTTTCCTGTACAAATCTTAGAGAAAACCAAAATTTGTGGTAAAATTTGTACGAAATATTTTTTAATAATCTGGATTTTCTTCCAATTGTTGTAGCAGTATCATTAATACTTGAATAAGTAAATTTATACACATTTATATTTGAGTTAACCTAAAATGTGCACACGCTCAGTTGTTTCCTTTATCAGCTGTCTTCTTTTTCTCAAATCAGGCAAATTTTACCATTCAGTGCGGTAAAATTTATAGTCTGTGCAGTAAAATTTGTAGTCAATGAAGTAAAGTTTTTAGTAAAATATCAGTAAAAAGTGCCAGAAAGTAGGAGTGTCCCAGCTTTATAGTTATTTACGGTAATTTTTATCCTGAATTTCGTTATAATTTTTATTAGAAAATTCTCTCTGTGTAGTATCTATTGTTGTTTGAACGAACGAGCTTTTGTTTTAGAGATATAAGCTATTGTAGTCTAAATAAATATGCGTTATTCAAAAGAAAAATGGTATCTCCACTTCGGACCATAACTATGCAAATTTTTGCTGCAAATATTACCCAAAAGCGTATAAAAGTAGGTGGTATACACCTAACTTAGATTTAGCAACCAATTAGTTTGTGTTTAAAGTGTTCAGAAGTTTCACGGTGTTTGGATTAATAGTATCAGGGGTTCTAATTGTAATACAATAATAAAATTCAAGTAAAAACTGTTTATTATGTTAAAAATTTACGTTACTTTCTTGCACGGAGAGAATTATCCGATAAAAATTACCGTAAAAATCACGGTAACCGTGAGACATTGTGCATTTCCAGGACTTTTTATATATATTTTATAAAATTATTACTTTTTATTCTATAAACTTTATTATGTGAATAATAAATTTTACCTTACTGCATGGTAAATTTGACTGCTACTTAAAATTAAGAAGTGTAGAAAAAGTGCGGAGAAATATGCATAATTTTTACCGTTCAGTCACTATAAATTTTACCCTGAAGTCAGTATAAAGTCGCAGCAGCTAGCTTCAAGATGTTGGTAAAACAGACTCATGTTTCGCATGGTAACTGTAAGCGCCTGCATACGCCGCATGTACGTTTAACCTTCGTTTGCACCTCGACCTCGTAGAGGGTTTTTTATTAGTTATATTACTATAGTACTTATTTAATGTATAAAAGTTTGTTAAGATTAATAAATGATCTATGGTTCTAAATCATATAAGATTTATATTTCCCTATACATAAAAAATATTTTATTTGTTAAAGCTCATACAATGTTGCTATGTTCATAACAACTCTAAAATCTATATTTTTTGTAAAAATCAAGATAATAACGTAAATTTTCCACGAATTAAATTTTTTGTTGATTCTAGGTTAAAACCTTTTGAAATTAATTTTATTATGATGATAAATAACGATCTAAAAAATGTTAAATTGTCATATTTTTATTATGCAAGTGCGATATTTACATTTATGTATACATAACTTAACCTATAATTTTATATCAAATTTATTTCTTCTAATCCAATAAAATAATTACACTTCCTAAATAATAAATAAATAAGTCAGTGTAATTATAAAAAACAATCCTTAAAAATATTATATAAGATTATACTACTTAAAAATAATGTTAGTCGTACTACATTATATCAGGCCATTTTTACCCTTCTGCACTAGAATTTTTACCGTTCAGTTTAGCAAAATTCATCGTGTGAATTTAGTAAAATGTACTCAGATGGCGCTATGTCCCGCTCTTACTATTACTGAACGGTAATTTTTACCGTAAATTTAATTGTAATTTTTACAAGAAAATTCTCTCTGTGTGGTTTTGCGATATCAGGAATATAATAGCTTGTATATTGAGAACAAGTTGAGAACCCATTTGCATAAACTATGGGTGCTACACTTCAGTTTTTTGTATCATAAAACATCTCTCAAAGCCTCATAAAAATCCACATTCTGCAGGGATGATGTTCTCTGTAAGACTAAAGATTATAAAACTTCTCCTAGATCTAAACTGTGCTAATGGAACCTGCGAAGAACGCTTCAAGTACTTCGAAACTTTTAAAGAGGACATTGCACTAGAAACAAGTATCCTAAGTCTTTGCCTAACGCCTATTTTGTATTTCGGATTACTTTGTATTTTGGAGCACAAATTGATACAGCGACTGATCGCACAATTTCGCGGTGGCAAACCCGATAACACGGATGAGACTTTCGAGGAGCAGGTGAAGAAGGCTAAACACAACATAGCTTTCGAAGTTTCCAAAATTAGATGTAAAGGTGAGTAACAAATAACTTTTTATACTGTTTTTAAATTAAGAAATCTTGAACGTGACAATTGATTGAAATGTTGTTTGAAATTATCTTAAAAATTAAAATCCAGATGTTTCTTCAATGTTTTAGAGGCTGATCCTTCTTATGGTAAAGATGTTAATGGGAAAGCCGAAAGTGCCAAAAACGAAATCGGGGATACCGTACCTGACAATGACGAGGCGAAGAAGCACGTTTTTCTCGTATATGAATTGCGAAAACTGTACGGGAATTTTGCGGCGGTACAAGACATAAGTTTCGGGGTACGACAGGGGGAGTGCTTTGGATTGTTGGGTGTGAACGGTGCTGGAAAAAGTACGACTTTCAAAATGGTGACCGGTGAAGAAATACCGCACAATGGTGCCATGTACTTGAATGACAAGGATATGAGGAAAAGTGAACAATACGTAAGTTATATTATACACACAAATTATATGAATGTTAAATTCGAATATAGTGATCGAGATGAACGTCAAGTTTTAGTGTAATTTTTAAAACCAATTTGATAACATAATAAGCAATGATCAAACTATATTTTTAAATTGATTTGTTTTGAAAATTAAAAATTTGTTTATATTAAATATATTGATAATTTAATTAAATCGCCAAAAATAGTTATAGATAGGAGAGTATAGTTCTGACGTTTTTAGGTTGATTATGGAACATACACTCAAATATTGAGCATTAACACTCAAGTTGAGTGTCATTTCGGTTTTCACATCAATCGTATATTGTTAAAATAGCGTATGTGCGAAAATGGTTTAATTGAAATAGTTAAAAGAAAGATGGTGCAGTACGAAACATGGAGGCTTAATAATATAAGTACTAATAATTTTTTTTTAAAGATAGTAGAATGTAATCAAAAATATTATTTTAGAATTACATTAACCCCTGTTTTATAATAAAAAGTTATTTTTAATATTCTCGAAAAAAAGCACTTTTGCACATACGCTATTTTAACAATATACGATTCATACAATGTTCAAGAGCCGTCCATTTTAGTTGAGTGTAAGTGAAATCACACTCAATTTGAGCGTCTTCTTCACGAGGGAGTCTATTTTATTTCATTTTAAAATATGAAATTGCAGTATCTTTCGCAAATGGGATATTGTCCTCAAAACGATGCAATAATAAGATCCCTAAACTCCTACGATCACTTGCGATTGTTTGCTCGTCTTCGCGGTATCCCCGAAAGTCAAGTCGAAAACGAGGTGAAAAAGTGGATAGACAGACTCAGTGAGTGTTCAAGAAAACCAAAAGACAATTTTCTATTGAAAAAAAATTATCGCTTTTTAACAAAGGCGAAATTCAATTATGAAATTGCAGATCTGAACGCTTGCGCATCTCAACCAAGCGGAACCTACAGCGGTGGAAACAAGCGGCGCCTCAACATAGCGATGGCTCTCATAGGGCTGCCGAATCTCGTTCTGCTGGACGAGCCGACGACGGGCGTAGATCCGGCCGCAAGACGATCTCTGTGGAACGTCATTCAATCATGTCAGACAACGGGACAAGCTGTGATATTAACTTCGCACAGGTATGTGAATCCTCATTCTCTGCCATACTAATCGGCGTATATCTTTAGTACCCAAGGTACTTATTAAACAAAGGTAATACTTATTTTTATTTCAAAAAAGTATATGGAAAGTGGTTTATGTTATCTCCAAAATGGTGCTGACTGTATTGAATAGTTTATTAAAGGGAAAACAAGCTTTGTTTTTTTTTAAACTTTGTTTCTTTTTCTTTTGCGGCAAGTTTATTTTCACTTTCTCATTATACCCTTATGTATCGTTTAGTCAGTTTACTTCAACGTAGGTGTCTCATTATACCTTATTTGAAATGTTTTCTTACGTTTTGTATCATAACTTTACCCAAATGCAATGAAATTAAAATTTACAAAAAAGCAAATTAAAACTGAAAGTATAATCGACTGGTGATATAAAAATTAAACTAGTTTTACAAATCTTACATTTTTTCGATGTAAATTTATGTTTGTGAGCTATATTTTATATGGCCGCAGTTGCTGCATTCAAATCAATTGACTCACACAAGCACTACGAGTAATCTGAGACGCGATTCAATAACTGGCATTACATTTAAAGCAAGTTATTACAATTATCTCATTATACCTCAGTCTATGACCCTATACATAGGGTATTTATCAGCGTTACGAAACAGACCTAGTAATTAAGCTAAATGCCGAATTCTTTTACATGCTTTCAACATTATACAGCACATAAAACTAACTATATTAATTTTTTAGTATTTTAAAAACTGATAACCGTTTAGAGTTTTAATTGAATGTTATATATTTTATCATTATTTTATCGTATATAAAAGGAAAAAATAACCGTAACAAAAAATTTTCAGTATGGAAGAATGTGAAGCTCTTTGCAACAGATTAGCTATTATGGTGGACGGTAAATTTGAGTGCATAGGAGCGTCTCAAGAACTGAAACAGCGCTTCGGTGCTGGTTACAACGTCCAATTCAAACTCAATCCCGTAAAATCCAAGAATGAAATAAATCGGATCAAACAAGACATGAGCGAAGCTTTCCACTGCGAAATCATCGATGAGAACTCGGTAATAATGAAAAACAAAAAAATGGTCGTCTTATCGCTCTATATGATTATTTTTGTATAATTGTTCGATGTACTACTTTTTACAGGGATACCTCATGTATCACTTGAAGTCCACGGACTTGACGTGGAGGCGAATGTACGACGTGGTGAGCGACCTGAAAAGCCGATACGCCAGCATAGAAGATTTTTCAGTACTGTCATCGACGTTAGAGCAGTTATTTTTGTTATTCGCCAGGTCTGCTAATAAATCCGAGCGCAAAATGTAGTGAATATTTTTATAAAAAATTGACGAACGAAGTCTGGAATTTGCTTCAAAATAATAATCCATTAAAATATATCTTTTATTTAAGTGGTTCTATTAGAAACTTTATGAATGTTTATGCGGTTCTCAAGTGATATTTGTTAGCTTAGTATATGTTGAGCGCCTGGTGCCTATGAAGCTACAATCACACGGGTTAAAAGTGTTCGGAGCTAGAAGTAAGAGAAAATTACAAATATTTATGATCAAATATTGAATCTCTAAAATGTCTATTTTTATGAATAGAAATATAAATGTGCTGGTTACATTTTCTGCATTGATGAAATAACACATAAATTCTAGATATACTCTCAAAAAAAGTATACAATAATATAAATACTACGAAAAAAATACTCGTATTATACTTGTAAAGATGAACTCTAATCTTTGTTACTGCGCTTTTTTGCCTATATGTACATACATATAGTTTTTCTTCTCCAACAATAAATATTTAATTATTCAACTAATAAATTAATACTTAATATGTCATTACTATAAGTATGTATAGATATATATACAATTATTATTTTATAATTATGAAATTTCAATGTTTCTTTCTAACATTGTAAGTCATGAGTGTCATGACTGATTTGTCATACAGATGGTGATTATAAAAAGTACAAATGAAAGTTAATAATTATAGATAGCTGATTGTATAAAATGATATACTGATTTAAGCAAGCACATGCGCATATTTATATTGCAAATTCCAATGACTATGTATAAAATACTATACTTTCGGAGTAATAGTACTCGTCTTATGTTTAACAAGAAATACCATAAGCAACTTTTTAAAATGGAACCTTGTTTGATAGATGAAATGTCAATTACAAGAAATTTTGTGATGATTTAAAGTCTCATTTACGATATAACTTGATATGTATACGATAAATTATCTGCAAAATGCTTAAAGAAGTGTTTTAACACTGCCAATTTATCTTATAAGCTACTTCATTTTTATTACAGAATCTAACACAAAATATATTAGTTTTCATCAAGTTCAGTTAATTCTTCCCTTTTTAGCGTAATATATTTTTCGATACTAATGATATTATTAAATAACCAATATTAGAAAGAATATAGTGCAGTATTAAACGAAATAATGCATCATCTTAGTACATATGCATTTAGAACTTCGATATTAAAGTAACATTCTTAATGAAAATGTATATATGAAGAAATAAACATATTCTCGTTACAGCGTTGAAAAATGTATTTTTATTTTTATTTTAATTTTAAATATTGTTTAGTTTCATCATATAATATAATTTAGTCTAATATATATCTGTGGCTTCCCGGAATAACCACTTAAGTCCATTTTTTTGAAAATCGAGTTTAATCTGGATTTTATATATTCAAATGCACCCTTTTCATATAAAAATATAAAAAATGTCAGAAATATCACCCTATGGTCGAAACCAGTACAGTGCATAACCACTTAAGTCCATTTTATTGAAAGTTGTTCCCGGAATAACCACTTAAGTCCATGTTTGATTACTCTAAACGTTTATCAAGGTGGTTATAAAACTTAATTGAGTGTAAATTGTACATAATACAAAATTTAGGTCGTGATTTGTAAAAAGCATATATTTAAGGGGTAATAATTACATTTTAATTATTAGTTTTATTACGTGATAAGTTTTATTAATTAATTATAACAAAATAATGAATTATTACAAAATATAACGCTTTTATACACATGTTTTGTATTACATCGTGTACAAGTTTTATTTAATATAAAACGTATAAGATATTTGGAAATTAATGTACAACAATCCTGAACAAGAATATTTTAAAAATATAATACTGAAAGTAATTAAATAGCTTTAATAGTAAAATAATTAATAAAATTTTGTAATAAACAAAAGAATTGGAGGAAATTATTCTTTTAGTAGCTCTTAGAGGTTGTCTTCTAATTTCTTTATCGTTGTCTTCTGATTTTTTTATTTATTCTTGGATCTTCTAGAATTGCAATTCAAGCGCAACGTTCATTTTCAAAACTTTAGAACAGTAGAAAACCATAACAAGAAAATTTTACACAGATGGCGCGCATGATCGCTTTAATTAGCATTAACCTGGAGTATTAGGACTTTTTCAACTGCAAAAAATTGAGTAAAATAGAAGTACACTCTCTGCTCTCCGTTTTTGTGAATTAGTATTGAGTTAATTTAACCGACTAAGTATATCTATAAACTACGCATATATACCCCATTAACCAGGCTTGCCGCGGCAAAATCGCGGCAATAGTTGCTGTGCAATGTTTGTTAGCAATTTGCTTCCAACTTACGCTCAAGAAATGACGAATATCAAGGATTGATGTCAATATGCCGTAAAATTGACTGCACATGCTAGCCACCAAATTGCTGCCATATACGGACGCAGATTTACTTACATTTGATGTGTAACTGTTGCTGCAAGTTTTGTACATCAATTTGCTTTCAACTTGTTTTCAATATTATTAATATATTATATTATATTATTTTCAATATTATTCGCGTAATATTCAATAAAATTACTCATATATGCGACAGTGCAAGAGAGAAAGGGAAGAAATTAATAACGGCATATTGATGGAAATTTGTGTAACACAAAAATCGAGAAATGTGACGACAATATGATGTCAATGTATGCCTATGATACGCCTGCACATCATGAGCAATAATTGCTGTAATTTTGCCTTCACTTTGTCCTCATAATTTATTTCAATACTTGATACAAAATTTCCATCAAGAGCGGCGATGGCTCAGTAGGCAGAGTGTTGGGTTCGAAATCCAGAGGTCCTGGGTTCAAACCCGACTCTCGGCTTTTCTGACATCGGGACACCACTTTGTTTACATATGTGTCTAATAACATCAAAGCTCCAGTGGTTCGGATTCCACTGTAAAAACTGTAGGTCCAGTTGAGATGCATGCGCGCTACATTTCGGTGTGGGGCACATGCACCGCAACTATAGGGAAATGGACCTCACTGGCCAGTACCATCGTATGGTATTGGGCAGTGGGAAGAGCCGTATAAGACTCGAAAGAGGACTTGGGTAGGCTAAAATAAAAAAAAAATAAAAAAAAATTTCCATCATATACGGACGCAGTTATACGTCAAACTTACGGAAATCGATAGCAAAACGTGTATGTAAAATTACTAACAATTTGCAATACATCTGGCTAATGGGGTAGATACACTTTATATGTTAAATTTGAATGCTAATTCACGTTATTCGGACATATACAGAGTGTAAAAAGAGTAGAATACGGCTAAAATTAACTTACGGTATTTACTCGTTCTTCCAAACATAACCATGTAATTCCTTTACTTATCAATATGATTAGAATGGTATATTATGAGCCATGAAACAAGCATAGTATTGCACTGTATTTCTTTAATTTATACGATCTTACAGATCAGTGCAAATATTAAAACCTGTTTTTCTCAAAAACACAACTAGTGGACTTAAGTGGTTGTTCCGATAAGCCACAGATATGATAATTACAAATGAAATTGCAATATAGTTTTTTTTTTCTTTTCGTTGATTTCTCTCAAAATAATTGATTTTGATAATTGTATAACTTTATAAGAAGCCGGAGATATAGCATTATTTCCTATCTTATACAGAGTAATGGTGGATTCATTTTCTTGCTCGCACTGCTAACTCAATTTTTATTAGAGCAAGACTTATAAAAATTCTTAAAAAATATTGTTTATTATATACTTACGTAAGACCTCAGACCAACCAAGGAAAATTTTGAATCTTTCAAAATACTTATTAAGTTTAAATCAATTGCGATTTAACTTGAGTCAGACTCGGGGTAACAATTTTTATTTTTACTTGCCCTTTTAATATATCTTTAATAGCAATCACTTTATGAACACTTTTAGCATCTCAAATTGAAGCTTAGAAGTATATCTTCAGTAATAGAGGTTAATAAAGGTGACATCTCAACTAGTTGCTAAATTATATTCCCGATTGAAATTAAGTACCAGACAATGCTTATACGAATTCGGAAGGCATGGTAAGCCGTTTTTTTTAAATTGCTTAAACTTGAATAATTGATTAAGGTAGAGCTTTTCGGTTTAAAAAAACGGCTTACTATGCCCTTCGTAATATGGAAGAGACATTAATTAAAACTAGACATTAGTTAAAACTAGGCAAAAAAATATAAATATCTAAATTTTTAAGTCTATATTTACTGCGTAAGAATTTTTCAAAAAAACAAAATTATGTATTAGAATTCAGACGCCATAAAGAAACCGTGTGACTAGAATTCCAATATGGCCGCGCACCATGGGAAACAATAAATATACGACGCTACCCATAACCTAACTTTTCAATTTAAATACCAAAACTATATTTGTTTATATGCTCACAAAATCAAATATACCCGCTTCGATATTGTTGGTTATGTTGACAAATGGTGCGCAGAAATCTTGAATCTTATTAGCCAATCGCAGGATAGTTCGATATTCAAATACTTTGAAAATTTATAAACTTTTAATTAATATTTACAAACTCAAGAGACATCTAATCGCTTAAAAAATGATGTCTAATGAATCAATACATATTTATTTATTATAGAACTAGAAAATCAAGAAGTGCGCGTACCGCGCGCGTGGATTATTTTTTTGTGGCAAATCAACTGTAATATAAGTAAAGTGTCTGATGATTTTTTCGAATAAGAAATAATATAAATAATAGTCCTATTGTAAAAGTATAATATATATATAATATATTTCAACACATTCCTTTATTCTTAAATGTGTTTCGTAAATCGTTGTTGGGTCTATCGATACATATCGATACTCGCCCCATTAGCTAGACTTGCCGTGGCAAAATCGCGGCAATAGTTGCTGTGCAATGTTTGTTAGCAATTTGCTTTCAACTTGCGCTCAAGAAATGACGAATATCAAGGATTGATGTCAATGTGCCATAAAATTGACTGCAATTGCTTGCCATCAAATTGCTGCCATGTACGGACGCAGATTTACTTATATTTGATGTATAACTGTTGCTGCAAGTTTTGTACATCAATTTGCTTTCAACTTGTTTTCAATATTATTAATATATTATATTTTTTATTTTCAATATTATTCACATAATATTCAATAAAATGACTCATATATACGACAGTGCGAGAGAGAGAGGGAGCAAATTAATAACAGCATATTGATGGAAATTTATGTAACATAAAAATCGAGAAATGTGACGACAATATGATGGCAATTTATGACTATGATACGCCAGCACATCATGAGCAATAGTTGTTGTAATTTTGCCTTCAGTTTGCCCTCATAATTTACTTAATTACTTGATACAAAATTTCCAGCATATACGGACGCACTTTTACATCAAACTTAAGGAAATCGATAGCAAAACGTGTATGTCAAATTGCTAACAATTTACAATACATTTGGCTAATGGGGCGATTGTATATACTTGAAGTTGCGTCGGATGACATAATCGAAATTGGAGAACTGTCAAGTGACAACGTGTTAACCGTTCATTATATCTAAATGAACATCTGCATTAAAAGCATTCATTCTGTATTCTATTGCTTCGTTAATAATCAAAAATAAAGAGTTGTCCATAAGCAGGTTTTTCGTTCACTTCTGGCTGTAAAGCAGTATTAATTTGATAATCAATTTGCCCCTGTATTTTGAAACAATAGGGACCAGGACGCCTATTATTAAAGTTAACTAAATTTGCATTAAAAGATGCGGAAGAAAATAAATTGTTGTAACAACGAATATTGCGAAAAAATTGATGTGAATGTTCATGTTCTAGATTAAATAGTTTTTTCAATTCATGAGGAAATTCAGGAGGAGATTCAAGTTCAACCTTCCCGTGATTACAGCAATCATTGAAGGAGTTACCTTTATTCGATACTTTTTCACTTGCAAAATGCTTAGCTCTACAGTGAATGCATTCAACATTCATTTCTCCTATGAAGTGTTCATTAATTTTTGGATTAATATTTGTATTACCATTATTTAATAAATTTCTGACATTACTATCTCTGTTTATGTTCTGATTAAAATAACAATGATCTTTATAAACTACAGAACATACATAATCAAAGTCATTTACGAACATGTTATCATTATTAGAAGTACTTACCAAACAACTATCAGTCACTTTTGTGTGTAATGAAGCATTCACATTACCTATATTAACATTAACAATTGCTTCTGAATTTTCAGTTAATATTCTATTTGAAATTCTTTTTCTATAGTTCTGCTGATTTATTCTTAATTTCTCAATCCTGCGTTTCTTAGATTCATGAATCTCTTCCTCACACTTTTCTTTTCTTTTACGAGCCATTTTAATAAAAAATTAATATTAGAAATATAAAAAAAATAATAATAATAAAAACTAAAAAAAATGTATAAATATTCAATACAGTATGGAAAATTATTGCATTTCTTCTTCCGACATTTATTTTGTTTTACAAACCATTTGTATAAAAAATCAATATTAGAAATATTAATAGAAATAATAAAATGTATAAATGTTCAACATAGTATGTAAAATTAGGTTTAAGATGTAAAATACAATAAATAAATTCCAATTTTGGATCAATCATTATATTAAATAGAAATATATAACATTACATTAAAATACAATAAATAAATTCCAATTTTGGATCAATCATTATATTAAATAGAAATATATAACATTACATTAAAATACAATTATACAACAATAGTTAAAATATGTATGTGTATAACATACCAATATGTAAATCAGATAATTATAATCGTGTAAAATTTTGACTTAATATCACATTTAATTTAATAAAAGTAAAGTTTCAGTTTATAACCATAAGTTTTCCTTAAAATTTGTCATTTCATAACCATAACTTGTCCTCAAAATTAGCCTTTAAATTTTTCCTTTAAAAATTGTCCTAAAAATGTTCCTAGTTTCACTTTATAACCATAAGTTTTCCTAAAAATTTGCTTTTAAATTTTAATAATTTGTCCTCAAAATTTGCCTTTAAATTTTTCCTTTAAAAATTGTCCTCAAAATTTTCCCTTAAAAGTTTTCCTCAAAATTTTCCTTTAGCATTTTCCTTTAAAAGGTTTCCTCTAAATTTGCCTTAAAAACTTTCCTTAAAAATTGAAAATAATGTTTAGTCCTTTAATATATGTCCTATATGGGTCCGGTTAATATCCTTGTGTAGCCGTACAGCAAATCCAATGAAAGAATTGCGACACTTGTAACAAAATATATACCCGGATAAAAATGACTTCATATATGATTGCCTATGATCGTACATGGTCATATATGGTCATACATGAAAATGATATATGAACTCATATATAATCATATATATTTTGATATAATTTAAATTTTTCTGGATTGATTAAGTATCTGCATATATGACCCCCATTAGCCAGATGTATTGCAAATTATTAGCAATTTAACATACACGTTTTGCTCACGATTTCCTTAAGTTTGACGTAAAACTGCGTCCGTATATGCTGGAAATTTTGTATCTAGTATTGAAGTCAATTATGAGGACAAAGTGAAGTCAAAATTACAGCAACTATTGCTCATAATGTGCTGGCGTATCATAGCCATACATTGCCATCATATTGTCTTCATATTTCTCGATTTTTATGTTACACAAATTTCCATCAATATGCTGTTATTAATTTCCTCCCTCTCTCTCTCGCACTGTCGCATATATGAGTAATTTTTTTCAATATTATGTGAATAATATTAAAAAAAATAATATAATATATTAATAATATTGAAAACAAGTTGAAAGCAAATTGATGTACAAAACTTGCAGCAACAGTTACACATCAAATGTAAGTAAATCTGCGTCCGTATATGGCAGCAATTTGGTGGCAAGCATTTGCAGTCAATTTTACGGCACATTGACATCAATCCTTGATATTCGTCATTTTTCGAGCGCAAGTTGGAAGCAAATTGCTAACAAACATTGCACAGCAACTATTGCCGCGGCTTTGCTACGGCAAGCCTGGCTAATGGGGACTATACATAGTCATATATAACAATATATATATTTTGATATAAAAATTTAAATTTGTCTGTAAATGTCCATTTAGATATTATCATATATAATTATAAATGATTGATAACTAAATGAAATTATAATAACTTAATAACACTTTCAAATTTAAAACATTTTTTATATATGATCATACATAATCATATATGCACAAATATGATTTTATAAACTCATATATACAGTAATTTATCAGAAAATACTTAATACGTTTATGATGCATCCATCTATAATTTTAGAAATACTCTATAATTATTTTTTCACACACTTTACTGTTAGTTTGCTAGTTAGCAATAAAATCAATAAAGTGAAGTTAGCTACTTGTACTTACTTGTATCACTGCAGGTTCTTTTCTCTTTCCGTTGTATCCACCAATAAAATTCTTTGATAACACTCTGATTCCACCAATAAAATTCTTTGATAACGCTCTGATTTGGCCCTCTAGCTTCAATTCGATACTATCGCAATCTCCCTTTTATAGAAAGATAAAGGATCAGCTGTTATTTTTATGCCATGTCTCTTCCCTATTTCGTATTTGTATAAATATTATCTATTTAAATTTTCAAGAGATTTTGTCATTATACCAGTAGTATACTATACTAGTATACTATACTAGTATACTATTATAGATTCTGTAAAGTGCCTGATGCAATCGTCTGCCGGCAGAAATATAGTAGAATGATGAAGCAGAAAACGCATGTTCTGCTGCCATTTCCCTAACTATAGCAGAGTAAATCTAGCAGAATTGCAACTGAATTGCGATGGGCTTGCTGCCAGGGTATTTCTTCTGCCTAGTTTTATTATTCGCGCTTGATATTCTTTCTATAATATACCCTTGTCGCTTATTGCTTGCCATGAATCATTATATTTAAACAGCTTCCACTTATGGACCCTACAGTTTATAGTGGGTTGCAAACCTCTTAGCCTGATTTTCTCTTTTTCACCATACCCTGGCCGAAAGTACCACATTTCCTCCTGGTTCCGAAATTGTAAAGTGTCATTTTCGGCTCGGGTATGGTGAAAAATAGTATACGCACTACGGGAGGAAAAATGGCTACCCCATAGCACGTGTATACCGCCCTCGCCTTCGGCTCGGGTGGCAATTTATACGTGCATGGACTAGCGAATACTTTTCCTCCCTAGATGCGTAATATACTATTATTTTCTTCTTTTTCTCATCTTGGATATGGAACTCCCGATGTTAAACATCATCCAAACCATGGATTGTAATCCAAACTTTTAAACTCAACTTCTTCATTAATAATTACTGATGCGGCATGGGGTGGTCGAAATTTTACACACGTATATAAAGAATACATATACATGCTGCGGAATTTTCTGCGCGGAAGCCTGTATGTTCTCCGTGAGAGCAACAAGGAAGGTAAATATCGATTGTCTTTGTCGCCTTCATGCAGAAAATCGACTTCCACGCGGAACTTTCCGCAGTACGTAAGTAAATGCTCCCTTCAGCACACCTAATTTAACTAGTTATAATAAAAGTTTCACGACATTCTCAATAGTTTCGATTATCAACTTTCCCTGCTCTAAAGATACTACGAAAAAAACCTTCCGATTTCACCCCGGTAACTTTCGACCCGCGCAACCTCCCCTGTTCGAAAATTCAAATTACCCGCCGCTATCCACCTGTTGGCCGCTGCTATACGCGCGCCGACTCCGGCCGAAATCAACCGAGCTCTCGCACTCGGTTATACACTCTGCAGCTGGCTCTCTGTCCGTTGGAGGCGTGTACCGCGCGCGCCGCTGCACGCTGAGTTATTTTTGCGCGGCACGCGTGCACACTGCACATCGCACTCGCGTCTTCGCGTGCGCCGGTGAAGTGAGACGCAAAGTTCTGACGTTTCCTTTCGTTTGTCACTTTGTTTTTTGGTAATTGCAGTATTTGCAGTATTTGCAGTGCTTTAAAATTTGAAAAAAAAATGGAGGAGGAGCAGCAGGGCGGGAGCCAGGATGGGCAGCCGAATAATCTGCTGATGTTCCGGGCGGCGATCTCCAAGAGCTTCCAGGACATCGCTAAGTCCGTGAGGTATTCGGAGAGTCTTTTGTTCTTTGTTTTTGAAGTTTTTAGGTGCATGGGGAGGGACTTTGTGAACGTCGGTGGCTTGTATTTGTGCGGTTTTTCGTTATCATTGATGGCAGAGATTCTACGAGTTTCTCTTGTTCTTTTTTCGTCTAAAAGATTTAAACATGTGCTTGGTAGGATTGGACAGTTTATAGTCATTCGAACGTATTATGTTCTGTTGACATTTGTGCGTATGCGTTTGCATTTTAATACGTATAATATTTACGTTATTGTACAAAAATCATTATCGTTATTACTGACTACATCGGGAAACTATTAAGCAATTAGACCACTTTTCACATTTAATTCTTTATCTTACGTTCTGTCCGCGAGAGTTTTTTCGGAACATTTTTCTTTTGAGACAAAGATCGTCGTCTTGAACTTTTCTCGTCTCTTTCATACATCTTTCATCCAATGTCTTGTTCATTACTGTCAATGTTACGATTGTCAATAAACTTTCATTTAAATGCTTCTTATATGTCTATCGTTAATAGCACAATAACAATTCTCGTAAAGATTTTATTAGTATTAAAACTGAAAATATACTATTACATCATTTTATTAAGTTGCTGCCACTTGCCAGAAAATATTTTGGACATTGTGTATTATAATGTGTATATATCATGTAAATATACATGAAATATACATATTGCTGATGATTGACATTAATTGCACAAGTAAAAGAAACAAGAAATTTGAGTTTGTTGGAGGTACTAAAAAATGTAAATTAACTAAATCTAAGGAAATTTTGCTTGCATGAGAAATCTACATACATTATAATCTTAATAATTTTATTTATTAATTACTCGTATTATTATTAGTTGTGTAAATATTTTGTTAAAATAATATAATAATGTAATATAGTTTTTAATATAATTTAAATTAATGGTAAGTGCAGGTAAATAAAACTGGAGAGAAGAAAGAAAATGTGTTTGACTAGGTCGGGATGGATGCAAATTTGTAGATTTAAATCATATTGCACCCCGCCCCGGCCTGATTAGATACATAATACTCAACAGATTCCAGTTACAGAAAATTAATTTAAACTAATAAGTAAATTATTTCAATATTATATAAATTCTTAGTGTTTTCTTGTTAACACAAATAATGCAATAAATAATGCAATTGTCGAATTTTGCACTTTGCATTTTTATTCATTATAAAATACAATTATGAATAACACAGGTTTGGAACCAGTACTAAGAGTAATTCAAGACTGTCAGGGCATGGAACTCTTTGTTTGCATTTCAGACAAAGAAAAACATGATATCCTGTATAGAATTACATGGCACTCTTGCACACTTGCTTCTCTCAATGAAAAGAATATGACTGCACTAAGAGAGTGCATTCAAAAATTGAACTTCAGTACTTTCACTTTTGTAAAATTAAATAATTATATCTGTACGTTGAGCTTCTAATATTTATTAATAATTTAAAATAATGATTGATTTTGTATTACAGCGATGAAGAGTATTTGAAAATTTTCTCAATGTTGGAATCAAAACCATCGGTAGTAAAAAAATTACACAAAGTCATGGAGGATGATTTATTTAAAGCCATGGATAATGATTTACAAGCATTGGTAACTGATGAATGTATGGTGGAAGGTATGAGAAAAGTGGCTAAATTAACTGAAGAAACTACGGTTCCACCAAATGTAATGTTATGGTAAGAATATTTTATTTTCTTCTTTTAAACTGTTTTAGCAAAATGAATGTTTTTTAAAAATGGAAGTTTTATCTTTAACTTTAAAAATTAATGCTAATTTTAGGAGGCCACCAGGGGATGTAAATCTTTACTTACGATCATTAGATGCAGAAAAAATAAAAAATGAGTGTGAAAAGTTAGATCTGCACATAAATGAGATTGAAGAAGAAAATGAACAATTAATGAATAAGGTCACGAAAGGAAGAATAAAAATTCAAACTATCAATGACAATATGAAACAATTACTAAATATGCCTTTTCAATTATCAGAATTGGAAAATACTGTCAAGTTTAATCAAGAGTGTATGGAGCAATTTTATGACAAAGTGTCTTGACTGAAAAATAATTACTAGAATTTGTAAGCTTACATAATTAAAAAAAGAATAATTATAAAAAATGTATTAACTTTGAATAATACTGTTTAACTTCAGCTTATCTGTGAGATCTCTTTCTTCTTGCAAACATTCTTGGAGAGTTTTTTGAAGTCGCAGTAACATAGCTGCATTTTTCTTCTGTGAAGAAATTTGTAAAAATTGTAAATAACGATTATCATAATGTAAAGCAATGTCAAATATAGACTTTACCTTTTGTATACTAATTTGTAAATCAACTTCATTTACTTCCATTGCTACTTTTTCTTTTTCTGTTCTAGATATAATAATTTTGTTCTTCAAATCATCTCTATGTTTTTTTACTTTGTCAATATAACTTGTAACATTCTCATGCTCGTCGTCGGAGACACTTTCAATTTGTGCATGTAGATATTCTATTAGTGTATGATAATTTTCATGAACATTATTTAAATTGGCATCAGTATTTTCTAATTTTTTTTCTGTGTCTTTTAAAATTAATAGGGCTTTTAGTTGTAGTTCTTTGATATAACTCATATTATTTTCCAAAACAAGTAGCTCTTGTAGACTTTTTTGTACTTTAAATTTTTGTTCGGATATCTGCTTATCCACTTTACGAATTTCAATTAAAATATCAAACATATTATTCGACATGACAAATATTAAATAAATTAATTTAAAAACTGAAAGTTAAAATTTTGCATGTATATTCAATTGTTAACAAAATTTAGTAAATAATGAAACCTTAAGATACATCTTGCATTATATATTGAATGAGTGCTTTAGTGGGCTTATTAACTTTATCGATTTTCATCTCATATAGAGCACAAAATAATATAATATAATTTCATTTGTGAACTTTAACACTAAATTTCACATCAAATTTCGATTTCTGAATAATTTGAAAGCTTAAGCTATTAAATATTTCAAACCTTTGTTTCTTGAAATTTTGTTTGTTATAATTACATAAACTTGGCGATCTTTTAAATTCCCTTGACTAGAAATCATTCATTCAAACTAGCACAGTAAAATAGCAGTCTCCTGCTGAACTTTCAAAAACAAGTTAATTATCTCGCTTATTTCCCCAAAAACCCAATCTGAGATTTTGCAACATAATAATAAATAATACACCAAAAATTAATAATATAAACAATATATAAGTATAGCATTAATACAACGTGATTCCCTTCATTTTGACTTATGTGCAAGAACTACCTGAAGCAGAAAAATATGTATATGCAGTAAAAATACCTTGTTTCTCTTCTAATAAAAGACCTAAATATTAAAAATAAAATTTCCTCTAGTAAAAACGGTAAAAGTTCTCTTCTACTACTGCAATATACTTATCAACACTTCTGTAAGCAAACACAAAACGTACCCACATGCATCTAAATATTTTAAGCAATTTGAGTAAAGAAAACCGTTAGGAAGTTTCGAAAAAGAACAATCTATATATATATTTTGAATATTCGAAAGTGTTTCCGATTTTCTCGCGAGATGTCGCTACGGCACAAACGCGCGTCTTTCCGTAGTTTCCGTTCCCGGTATATAATTTTCCGGTGGTCGCCGGCAGCAGCCACATTAAAGGGCTTCCCGTGGATCGCCGGAAGATGGCGAGACCGGCGCCGCAGGCAGCCCAAGCGCGGAAAAAGACCGAGATAAGCCAAATAAAGCGTTGCCAAGTTTTCAACTTTTGAAGCGTTTTGATACGGATTTTGGAAATAAGGAATTCTTAATGCAGCAAATATTATGATAATGTTGTTGAGTACTGTGATACATATAAGTCAGTTGTATTTTTAGTATGATATGCGTCTTTATAGTATGGAAAAAGAATATTTGACAGTACGTGGTCGAGAAGAGAAATGTTAACTACATAGTTACAAAAAAAATTAATCTTCATTCAAATTATATGCTTTTATATTCCGAGTAAGTATTGTCACAGCAATTGGAATGTAAAATTACAGAGAAATACATGAAGAAAAGAACCCTCTGATATTACATTATCGCTTCTACTTTCTAGCAATTTATGAAATAATAAAAAAAATACATCTTGTAGCACACGGCCCTATAAAATTTCGAAAATTATAAAAAATTCCAAATCGACTCAGAAAAACACGCGGCAACTTACTTAATCAAATATAAAAAGAAGAATACGCCCTACTCTCCCTTGTACCAGCCAATGAAAAAAGCCCCGCAGCACCCCAATACAACTCCAGACTGAACTTTCCAAAAGATCCAAAAACCACAACAAATTATCATCAGCTTTGAAAGCCAAAAAATCCTCCAAAAAAACATTCAGACCCACGCGGGTCCGTAGACTCGTATTATAAACCTGTCTCTCTCTGTCGAGATCTGGCAACACCGGCCGAGATCCGGCGCGTCGCGTATATGTCGCGCGTCTGCGCACACTCACAGGCCGCACCACCGCGCGCATCTCGCACACACTACACCGCGCCATTGTGCGACACCGTGTGCGCAGCTCAGGCTACTATCTCCTCTCTGTGCGCCGTGATTTTCGCCTCTCGGCTCTCTCTCTCCTCCGTGATAATTTCCCGAGAAACCCATCACGCATACGGCATCAGCATCGTCGAGGAAGGAAGGAACGCATAATAATAATCGGATCGTCCAGTGTCGAGGTGAGTGGATGAAAAAAAAATGATAGTACCAGGGAGTGCGTGCTTTGAGAGTCTTGTTTTTCCGCATTGTCGAGCCGACGTAAATATATGTACGTGTGTGCGTGCGTGTGAACGAGTGTGCGAGAGTCGACGACGAGGCGATGCGAAAGTCGTATCGATCGGCACGCGCGGGGCTCCTTTTCTCTCTCCTTCCCTGTCTCGCTCTTGATGAATTCCGAATACCGATAGCAATTATGATGTGATGTGTGGGTATCGTTACCGAGGAAATGCATCCTGTAGGATTTGCGAATAAGAAAGAAAAGGAAACGAACGATGTAGAGAATATATACGTTTATATATCGCGCGCGCCTTCTTTTTATTTTCTCTTTTTGAAGGTTAGTTTTTTTATCGATGGCTACGCGTTTATCAGGAGTACGGGAAAAATAAGGATTTTACTTGTGTATACTGATATAGACGCGCCGCCTCGTGTTTGTGCGTGAGTGTCTTCTCCGAGACGCATTTTTTTTCTCGTGTGAATTGGAGGTTAGGTGCGCGTCGGCGACGCTTTGCTCTCTCTCTCTCTCTCTCTCTCTCTCTCTCTGTCTTCTTTTTCTCCGTCTTGGGGGAAAATGCTGCACGAGGTGACGCGCGCGCGCTCCGAGGAAGAGGGATAAAAGACACTTTTGTCTTTTTTAGTGCTTGCGGAAATCCGGGGGATTCGATTTTTTATTTGGGAGAACGCGCGTCGCCGTTCGCTTGTTTTTTGGTCTTTTTTCCTTCATTGTTGGGAGGAATGCGAATGCGGGAGTGGACGGAGACGGAGATGGAAGCGTGGTCAACCGAGGAGCGAAATTGTGTATCTAACGCGTGTGCAATGGGGGGAATGACGAAACGCGGCGCGATTTACGCCTTATTTCGCAAAGTTATGTAAAATATTTTGGCTAAATTGTTGGTTTTATGTAATGGGGGGATTTTTGAGGCTGCGAGGCCAGAACTTTCGTTTTATGATGATTAGGTTGTTGAAGGGAGATAGAAATTTGATAGAGGTATTTTTTTTTGTTGGTGAAGTAGGGGCTTTTATCGTTGAATAGTTTGTTAAGAGCTCTGTGAACATGCGGTTTGCATAAATTTCAATGTAAGTGAACTTGTCGGGCTTGAGTCACGTTTGAGCAGAATATAAATTTGGTGTAAAACACTTAATATTTCTATTGGCTATAAAGTAAATTATAATACAAATAAGAACTTTATTTTATGATAAAAACAAGAAAACATGTAAGGAGTAGTCGCTGTCTTTTGTAAAATATAATGCTATTTAATTCTAGTCTTTGCAAATGGTCGATGAACTTCTTATCAAATTTTTTCTTATGATTGATGAATAAGTAGAAAACTAGTGGTCTAGATATGTTATAAATAGTCACATACAGTATATAATATATCCACTAATAAAATTCTTGTTTTACCTGCTATACTATTATTTGAGTGGTATTGAATAACTTTAGAATATGCATTATTAAATAAGCATTGATTGTAATTTAACAGAGTTTCGATTTAATTTTATATTAAATTTTATACTCATACAATCATTATCAAACATTTAAATATTTTACTACAAGTTATATTTGTGGTAATATTTGATGGGGTAAAATTAGTGACGTGCTATTTTCAAACAAAAAATTATTCTTCTAATACTAGTCACATGAGTGATATATTCATTGTATTACAAAACCATTGATTTTCCAAACAGACAAATAACTCTTGCTCAATTTGCTTTCAATTATATTGTATCTAATATTCTCCTATAAGAGTTTATGAGTGTGTACTTACATACAATGTGAGGCACTGAAAGGCCAGCAGCGATATTCAAATTTCATGCATTTTATGTAAAGTTGTATGTGAAGTAGCTTTTCTATTAGCTCTTGTGTATTCATGAAAATTAATGTAAGGTTATGTTAATATTATGAATGGACAATTATCTCTCGATGCTTTATAGAAGAAGAAACTTTTCTACTACTTGAAAAATTTCATTAATATTAAGTTCATATTTTACCATAATGTTGTCCAACCATTTAATGTTTGCTACTTATACAAATATAATACAGGTAAATTTTTTGCTTATTAAAATCAAAAGTAATTTTATATACTAAAAGAAATTAGTTTTATCAATGGTTGTTTTACATCAATGCCTTATAATTTATTTTTCTTTTATAAATTAGAATTTACATCTAATTTTCACAAGTCATTAAAACAGTTATTATCTTTAAAATAGTCAATGCAGATTAGCATTGCATATATAACTATTGTTGTTATTTTTAAAGTTATGTTGAGTACACAATTTTTTTCAGAAATTAATTTTTTTTGCTTAGCATTCAATAATATGTAATTCATCATACAAAATATTGTTTTAATTTTTGTCTTCTTGAATGAATGAAAAATACTTCACTGAACAATATGAACCATGTTAAAGTTAAAATCAAATCAATATTAAAAGAGCTTAATTGTTTCTTGTGATGACAATGTATTTACAAATTTTAATTCATCATATTTGTAATAATAAAAAACAATAAAATTGGTTTACTATCGATTTAATTTGACTTCAATGTGGATCACAATATTTATTTAAGTATTTTTCACCGATATACTAAGCCAACAATTAAAAAAATACTACCTGCGATAAATTCTTATTGATTTAAAGTTAAAAAGAAACTAAGTTTTGACATGGACTGTACTGTCAATCAATGCAACCTTAATTAAATAAACTTGAGTCTCCACATCCTTCACTTGGAATAATTTTCAAGCTTTACTTACAACAATATCTTTGAAAAAGCAAACCATTAAAATGAACACACGAAAAGGCCGTGCATGTTCGAAAAACGACGCTACTCTGTAAATTCCGCGATACGGCCGTTATCTGCACTAATACCGATAAGACGCACGAATACACGCGGACACGAGGGAAGGAGGAGACCGAACGAACGTTCACAACTGTACCTCTCGGTGTCGAAAATTACGCACGACACCTCGCATTTAAAAGAAAAGCCAGAGCCTCTGTTGCGCAATGCAATAACCAGTTTCAAGGCGCGAGCGAGGGTATAGGTTAGGAAATTAGCGGGGACCCAGGTGACGTTATAATTTATTCCGTGATATTTTTGGAGAAGAGGAGATGCGTATAGATGAATCGCATATTTTTATTAAGGGTGTCCTCTTGATAAGTGCAGAGTTCTATATTCTGCATGACTAATAATCAAGATAATTTCAATTTGTAAGCTTTTATAGTAGATAGATGCGATTCTCTGATATACTTTAAATGATAATACATCATTAGAGAATACGATGCGAGATGAGGCCGTGAATAAGATTGGAAGTTGATAAAATGACGGTCAGTTTTACTGTTATCTACTGGTCAAGTATAATATTTCTTAACAATAATAATAATATTTCCTAATATTTAACTGTTGAGGCTTGTAATGAACAAAAACGTAGTTGTCCTCCATTCTCTAAATTTATACATTAATTAATCATTATCAACCTCAATTTTGTTTGAAAATCTACTTGCAATAAACTTTTATAATTAAAAAAAAGGAATTGATAAACCAAACTGTACACCATCTTTTTATTTTATAGTTACGAACCCTAAACAGAATGAAAACACCATGAGAACAAAAAAATATAAGCTACAAAAGCTACCAGTTCTTATACGTTATTTTTGTATGAAAATAATAAAAAAACGTATTTGCTTATTAATAATTACACGTTTTTAGTGCATAAAAGCTTTAAAGCTTAGAGCTTAAAAATGGAACCTCAGTTTCTTTATTATGGTTATTTATCGTAAATAAATTTTATATAACGCTACGTATTATCGCATACAATTTATAAATTGTTAATCTGGAACGAAAAATGAATAATACGACTTAAAAGGGGACGCCTGATATCTCTGTCCTTGTCTAATTGGGTTTTCATTCATAATTTTAAGAGAAATCATTTTTTTTTAATAATAGTTGTTCCTGCTTCGTTTTATAGTAATCTAAATATATGTCCAAGCTGGGTTCATACGATTGTTTTGTTTTCGAGAAAACTAATGCACTATGAGAGCCAACTACGTGGAGATTAACTTTTACATACTAAGTTTGTCAAAGTTTTCTCGAAAGCAAAACAATCATATGAAACCAGCTTGGACATATATTTAGATTACTATAAAACGAAGCGGGGACAACTATTATTTTTTCAGAAAAATTATTTCTCTTAAAATTATGAATGAAAACTCAATTAGATAAGGACAGAGATATCCAGCGTCCCCTTAAGGTCTTTTAAAAATATATGATTTAAATGTTATTAATTTTGATATCTACAATATTCTAGAATATGACAAACATTATGATCATTTGTAAAATTAACATACATTGTTTATTAAATATGAATAACACAATCGTATGTTACTTTAGTACAAAAAACGTGCTTATATTGTTTCCAAACAAATATTTGGAGATTTTTTATATACACAAATGTGAAAATAGTTTTACAAACCAATTTTATGTAATAAACAAATAGTTTTTTTTCGTTTCTTTCAAAATTTATGTTTACGGACTTAAGCTATTTTATAAATATACAATTGAGATTGGCTGTAGCTTTTTTTTCTTTGAGCCGGCCAAGATCGAGGCTTTTTATCTGAATTGACTGAATATAGGTACTCTTGTTGATGATTGTATTCGGGTATAGTGCAGAGAAAGACTTGATTGATCACCAGGCGCATTTTGGAGCGCCAATACCCTGGTAGAAATCTTATCGTGGCGCCCACATTCGCTATAACGGCCTTTATAAACAAACTAGATAGTACTAGCCTATACAAAACTCAATAAATCCATACAGATCTACATAATTTTCTCAATAATAATATATACATATAAAATCTGTGAGGTTATATTATTTATTGTACACAACTTTTATTGTAAAAATGAATGTTAATAAAAGTTTAACATGCAAGTTTTCAATTATAATAATAAGATCTATACAGCTCTATTCATACTATTTACATATAAAAGTAGTCAGAAAGCATATCTAACCTAAAAAATGAAAATTTAGAAATATTGTTCCTTGCATATGAAAAACAGTGATCACAAAATAATGTTATTGATTGATTTAGTTGTTTCTTGAAAAATAATATATAAATAATAATAATTTTTTATCCACGTGTGAGTTCTTATAATGCATAAACTGAGCATCCATGGCAACATTTTCAAAGACAAACACATTAGTCGAGCACATGTAGACGATAATTTTCTTTATAAGTAACTAATTATTATGTTTTAGCTGGTCATAGATGTCAAATAAAAGTGTTTGATTGTAAATTAATCACATTAGGAAATACAAAAATAGAACATAGATAATAACCCAAATACATTATTTCTTTTTAAAAATAGAAAATTAATCAGTTGATAATAAGTATGTGTGAATAGTATATTACGATACATGTGACCTAAGTGGCCCATAATTGCACGGCGCGTAGTTAGCGCCCGAGCGTAGCGAGGGCGATACCGTCGCGCCGTGCAATTATGGACACTTAGGTCACGAGTATCGTATACTATTTTGTAGCACGAGTGACATAAACCCGCCACCGACATCGGGGAGGGTGTATGGTGCGGGGGTGGGCCGGGCGGGAAAGGAGGGGGGGTTTCGGGGGGGCGAAGCCCCCCCGCATAAAAAAAAATAAAAATATAATCCAAAAAACATAAAAAATAAATTAAAGAATTTAGAAATCGTATAAACAAATTATTATTTAACCAAAATTCATTAGTTAATTAATAATCAATGTCAACTTTTATACATTGTTTGAATAGAACCTTATATAAATAAGATATTTTGTTTTTTGAAAAGATAATAAATGTTTATTATTACCAGTTAATTAGAATATATTTATTTACCCTATCTTGAAATTTTTTAAATTACATTTTAATAAATTTCTAATATTAATCATGAAAAAAAATTAATACTGAATTTTAAATTGAATTTCAGATTGAATATTCAAAATACGCGCCAAATTGTCATATACAATCAGTTGAACTAACCTCTAAATTTGAAGCATTATTTTATGGATTTATAATTATTCTCTGATTCTTGACATGCGTATTTACTGAGGTTTACTACTTCTTCTTTCTATTATTATGAACGAAAACGTTTATTTTGAGTGTTTTTAGTTTTTATTATAGGATAGTAGGGATCTGTGGCCTATGTGAATTCATTATTACACTGTGTAATAAAGCGCCACTTAGGTCACGGATAAGCGTGACCTAAGTGCGGGTTTAGGTCACACAGTGCTATAAAATAGTTTTCCTTACATTAACCGTACAGGTTTTGAAACCAAGCCTGTATTTATGATGGAACATAATCAAATCTAAGGAAACTAATTTTACATAAACAAAATAAATATATGCTCTAATACTTCATATAGTTATTTGGATATTCAGATTATTTTCTTATTTTGATTGTTTAATATATATGTGCAACATAATATTGTTATTAAGTTCTTGAATAAAAAAATTAGATGCATCTAAAATTTGATAACCTTACACTTTAGAGGTTATTTACATTTACTTAAATTGGTAATAAGTGAACAATAACATGAAAATATCTTTAAATCAAAATAATACATAATAAGCATAATAGATTATGCTTATGTTTCTTAAAACATAACCTTTAAGTGGTCGTTATTGTCATAATTTTGCTTATCTAGTTTTATCGAGGAAAATAATATGGGAAACGAGAAAGGTAGATAACTATCTAGTTTGCCTACATAGATATACACAGTGCGAGATTATTCTACATAGAACTTATAAAGTGGACGGGATAAATTTCTACCAGGGTAGAAATGTGATCTTTTGAACTAAAGATTCTTTGTTGATAAAAGGATGCTTTATTCACTTTTCTCTTAAGTGTTTTTATCAATAAAAACCAGATGAAAATCTGCAAGTCCATTGCAAATTTGTATAACGATTAAATAATGCATTTGAAAATGGCTTATAACATTTTATCACGCTTTATTTAAAACAAACAATTTGTAGAATTCTGTTCTTCCCAGAATACCTTATATAAGACCTTAATGCCTTAATAACTTAAGTCCATTTTCATATGCAACCTACAACCCAGTAAAGCCAGTGACAATTTCAGAGCGCTTTTAAAACACGATAAAGCTCATTTTTAAAATTATTTTCTTTACGATTAGCATTTTTTCGAAGATAATTTGAACACCAAATACATTTACTCAAGTTATGGCGAGTCATACTTTTTGTCAAAATGTCTATTTAAGTCCACAATAGTCCATACTTTTATTTGTCCTCTCGAATAAAAATTAAACAATCTCTACGTTTCATACTATGATTAATATTATTATGTTTGATACGTTAGAATTTTATTTAACATCTTATGTATTATCTATCACATCAGTGCAAACATTATGAATCAATAATAAATCTGATTTATATGCATAAAATAAACTATTATTTATTTTTTAATACGATTCTGTATATCTAAATCAGTAATAAATCACCACGAAGATATCAATGTTTTCGTTCTTAAGGTAATGTTAAACCCCGTGTTACTTTTTTTATTCATTTTTCAATTCAGAAAAATATGTCTATGAAAAGTTGTTCTTTTTGGTTGGAACAATAACTTTCCATAGAGATATTTACACAAAATTGAAAATATAATGAGAAAAGCAGATCCTCGTGTTTGTTGGTGACAGGTGGCTTTAGCATCACCTTAAATATAGAATTGCTATGATTATTCATTTAAAAATACATTACGATTTAAATAGGCGCAAGTTTATTAAACTGCAATATTCCAGAAGTGAATTACAATATTTAGAGTCACCCGTGGGTTCATTCCTGAATGCATTGCTCCACACGTAATAGTATTTAAGTTCAAATATTAGTTTGACAACTTCCAACTTCCGTCTAAGTGCCCCAAATAGCGATGCGTCCAAATTAGAGCAAAGGTTTACATTTGGAACACGCAATTATCGCAGTCTAATGAATCACTCTGGGTAAAATATTAACCCGAACGTACTTAAACTGAAGAATGACACTTGAATACATTATTGTAATCATAATTCATTCACATTTTGTAATGTTACAATATTCAAAATGATGAAATTGATTTAATTTCGCTGTAAACAGCATTAACTACCTGCTGAATAGTATTCACGTGTAAGTTAATAAGTTCATCATGCATTTCTTATTTAACAGGGGAAAAATGTTAGTAATGACTACTATACACGATAAGTAATAAGAATGAATACATTTTTTCGTTACCTCCCATTCTTGAGCTTTTCATGATTTTATATTAACAAAATGTATGTATATAAAAATATAATAATAATTACACCAATTCTGAGACATTTTTCTGCGGGAATACACGAACAACATGTACACTAAATGAAATATATGAAATAATTATTTAACATTTTTCAATTATCCAAGGACGATTGACTACTAGGATACGTTAAAACTCCATCCAAGTGATTTTTATTCCTCTCCGTGAACTGATAAAATAGACGTAAAAACGCCAAACGGTCCATGCATCTTGTGCACCTAACAAAGAGAAATATTTTCCACGTGAAAAAACATCTTAAACAACCAATTTTATTACAAAGCTCTTAACTTCTAATTACCCCGCTCGGAGATATTAAGTCCATCCATAAATTACTTTCTTCTGAAGCTACAAAGCGCCAACGCGAAAGTTATCCGCGAGGCCCGCGTATATACACACGGCGCATGTATATATACAACACCGCGCGTTGACGTAATTGCGCCGCATGCGAACTTGTATAATGCGCACCTTCCGCGCAAACGGCCGTTTATCGGTCTTTGTTTGATGCCTAAGCAAATCACGCGTGCATTCGAGAGTTTTCACGTCGGCCTTCGAGCGCTTTGAAGCCGCAGCTGCCTTTTTTCGGTGGGCCGTAATGAGCCGGTGTAGATCTTGATGATGAGCCGTCCCGGTGTAATGATCCGGTGCCGCAGCGAGATTTATTGGGTACTTGGACGCATGGTGTACTCGGCGATCCTTTGTTTATTGGAGTTAGATTAGGGTATGGGAGAGGTCAGTGCTTTGAAGTTTTTGTCGGGAATTGATGACTGGGCATTTTGAAGATGTAAATGGTAGATTTAGTGTGTTTAGAAGTAAGGGGAATTTTAATTGATGTTAAGTGACACGTGTTCTAGCGTACACTGTCGCGCTTTATGTTACTGTTTATAAATATACGTAAGCGACAAATTTTTAATATATAATGTAATAGTTAATCATATTTTCTTTCAAACTTTTTGAGTATTATTAGCTTGAGTCTTTGTATAAAGGTTCTATAGAACGCGGTGTGTATAAGCTGTTCTAAATGCCGTTTTACTCAAGTTATCGTTCGACATAGAAAATGGATTTTTTTTACAAAATGATTTTTTCCTCAGCAAAAGAAAAATAAAATGGCTCAAAGATTTTACTGAACATTCCTCTCCATAATTCTAATCGTCTCAAATTTTTTCAACAATATTTCATAATATGTTTCCGAGATATTACCTCGGGAATGACTTTATCCAAACTTTCAGGTCGGAAAAGTTAGGTAATTTTATGGCTTTTCAAATGCCTTTTCGCTGGTTTGATGATATTTTTTCTAAGGTATTAAAAAACTCGATAAACTAAAACTCAAATCGAAAAACCGCTAAAAAACAAGAACGCATCGGAAAACAAAGAAAAAATACTTTTAAGCCGCTTTCCTTTGAGAAAAACAAAAAAATCTTTACATCAATATTCCAGAATAACGACTTATTTTTCAAACACACAAGTAAACCGTTCCATCAAATCCTTGCACTCACAACACCAAAAATCAATCAAAGCCCGTAAATCAAATTACAACAATCAATAGAATCCCCGCGTTCCGTAAATTTCAATATACACCTATATAACAGCGCTCCGAGCCCAAACAACGCAAACGAAACAAAAAAATATCAAACGAAGTCCGTGCGAAAGAATCTTGGAAAATTTAATTCCGCGCCGGGCAAAGCGCTTTTTGAGCATAGCGCAAGAGTTTTTCGCGCCGCGCGCCCGCCTGCACTTGTTTCGTCAATCCGTTATTATAACGATCACGCGCGTACTCCTTTGTCCGCGAGCTCACTTTTACGAGCGCGCCGGGCGAGATTAATTTTCGGACTTGCACGCGCGCGGGATATTGTTTTTGTTTGTAGAAAGGAGTTTTTTTTGGAAATTGAATTGAACGTTATTTATGAGGAAATTACGTACGGGGGTTATATTTAAAATCGCCTGATTGAGAGCAAATGAGAGTAAGTGAATTTTTATGTAATCTTTGGTGCAACTTATAATCGGTTGCAGTTTTGGGACATTTTATTTGACATTATTTATATTTAAATTTAACTGCTGAATAATTGTCACCATCTATTCTAACGTAAAACGAACTTCCAGTTATGGTTAGAAGTAGCTCTTATAGAAAATATCTGTTGAAAATGCTGCACGAGTTTCTGCAAAGCTTTTGCCTACAAATTTCTCCGCAGAAATATATTCTAATGAGATATTTAATTTAAAAGAAAAAACGTTAAAACGCTTACTTGCATCGGTGACATGTTGCATTTAGGTGTAGTAACACTGGATGATAAACACCGAAATACGTAACCAATCAAGTGGTTTCTTTAACCTTTATAATTAAAAGTTCCTTTCGAATAAATTTCAGCATGCAGACAAATCTCTAGGCAAAAGCAGTGTGCAGAAGAACGTGTAGAAAAGCTTCACAAAAAATCTTTTCCGAGTGTTTCATTTTTCACTAAAATAGAGCAAATTAGGAGTAACATAGATTATCATATTTTTGGAACAGGGGCTTAGGAGATCAAATTGTGAGTGTTGTCATTTAAGTGATAAAAAACGCACCCCCTGAAGCCTCATTAAGATTGGCGATTCGCAGTTCGGGTGTTTTCCTTGTTACTAAAATTAAATTAACATATAAATTACTTATTTTATGAAATTTATATTAACTCAAATATTATCCAGATTCAAGCTAGAAATGAGCTAAAAAGCATGTTCTTTTTAACTAGTTCCTGTTTTCTAGGTAACTACCTATAATTCGTTAGGCACAAATAAAACACTTTCGGAAAATCTAGCTAAAGTCTATCCAGAAACCAGCTAAAATTCCCACAAAGAGATCTTCGACATTTCCATATCCACACTATTCACTGTACACTTCCATCCTCCAACTTACCACGCATCTTGTACAATCCATACGCAAGTCTTCTCTATAGCTCTAGCTTCTTCCTTCTTTCCGCTCGGCCTCCACGTAATCCCTTCTCCCACCCCCGGGTTTATAGATCTGCAAATCGTCGAGTTATATCGGCACGGGGCTTGAGGAAGACGCGCGTAACGCCCGATGAATAATCGAAGAGGAGAGAAGCCGCGGCGCATTCGCGTAATATCTGCTTGCATAGCGCGTAGTCGTATAGGAGTAGTAGTCTCTTTCGCGCGCCATTATTTATAATTCGAAAATTGTGAAATTGGAGGCTCTATAGCGCGAGGAGGAAAACGCCGGCTTCCGCTTACTGCCACCGGGGGTTGGCGGTTTATTCCGGAGAATAGATGGAGGAGAGGGTGAGGAGAGAGAGAGTTTTTTTTCTTTTTAGATGATGGGAATTTTTATGGGAAACGAATTTCAAGTCGCTGTAACGCTTGAATTCGCTTAAAATGTCTAAAATGTCCTAAATGAATTACTTAATTAGTTTCTTCGTTTATGAATATGGTTGAGAAGACACTATAACAGTCTTCAAAGTATAGAAATGTTCTATAATCCACTATAAAATAAACGATGTAATATATCTAATTTTAAAATATTTAGGACTATAAAGTAAAAAATATTTTTTTAATTTCATTTAGTGCACTAATAAATACTATGCTGCCCAGATCTTGTCAGTTAGCGGTCCAAAAAGGTGCTTACCGAGCAAACGGTTTATCTAAAATAAAAAAATTAGTAATAATAAGATGCAAATCAACGGAGGATGCCCATGGCAGCCCCCTTCAGGGAACTTATGAAATCAACGCCATCGTTTAAAGAACACTTTAATATGAATTTTAAAGACATATATAAAGTCTAACCATACTCGGAACCAACTACTTATTTTTTTCCGATTTTTCACCACGTTTTTCTCAAACTTCCCCACACATGGAGGGGTCAATTTTTTTATTAAAATTCATGTTTTAGTGAGTTCTAAATTAAGGAAATGGTTTTATACGTTACCCTTCCACGGATAAAATATTATAAATTTGTGGGCATCCTCCTTTGCAGTGCAATGAAAATATTTCTTTTATTTTTTCCAATTTGGTTAAATCTCATACGTCTCCAAAGTAGATCACCTACATCGAGTTAACAGTCTACTTTAAACGAATATAAACGAATTAACCTTTTAAGCCTTAGACTCCTGGTCAACCATGGGTTTCACTAGAATTCTCTAAAAATGTGTTTAAAGATAGATATTGAGATATCTATCTATTTTATTCATTTATTTATTTATTTTTAAGTAAAGTTTTATGAAACGCTAGTAGTAGTAAATATCCAGGGTCCTCGAAGAGTCTTAACAGTTGGAAGGTTAATTAATTTATTGCAAGGTAGACTTGATTTAGGTAATCTGCTTCGAATACATGTGAAAATTAACAAAGAGGTGGGCAAAACAAAAGAAATTTAAGTCCAAGAAAAGAAAAATCACGTCTCATAAAATATACCATAATAGCATAACACAATTAAGAAATTACGAAAAGTTATCAGTTATTATACCTAATGACGAAAAATTATATGTTTATTAAAAAAATATTTTGATAAAAAGGGGTTTGAGAGAAATAAATGAGAGATCCTAGTTATCCTCCATGGTCCTATGAGGGTTAAAATAGTTCTCAACAAGATCCCAAAGATTCCTCTCACCGAAACTATCCACAAAATATCCCCCACCCATACAAAAACTACCAAACGTCCAATACTACAAATAAAAAGAAAACAATCGTCTTAAATAAAAGAATGCCGGTACCTCGCGTTTCTCGCACTCTACACCGGAGCGGTCGCGCTCTGCCTATGGGTCAACGGCAGCATGAGGCGACTCTCGCGCGAGTGGGTGGGCTCTCTCGCGCCACAACAAAGCGTTGCCATGGTTATTCGACGGCGCTCGGTTGCCATCACAAAACTACATTTCTTGTCCTTCTCTCCTTTTGCAAACTACGAAAGTGCGGGTGGTCTGTCGACTCGAAATGGAAATTGCAGAAAAGGGGGGGTTTCTTTTTCGTTTTTTTTGCCATGCTACATGGTTTTTAGATGCAGAGTTTTTTTTGCGAGCTTTTTCGTATCGGCGTTTCTGGTATTTGATGGTGTTTTAGGTTACTATTATTCTTGATTGATTAATATTTGTATCCCCAGCGTTACCTCATAGAGGAGGTATTATACTAAAAATTTAAAGAATAATTGTTTTTTAATTCTTCACGCTTCGAAAAAATGATGAATTTATAAACATGTTCTTATATCATATTCTTTTATAAATTAACGTTAGTATCATTTATACTTTAAACAATATTACAGAAACTATCTACAAAATTATTTAAAATAAGTGATGTTTTTTTATTGATTTGTACGAATTGTCACATATTCGAAGATTTATTACAGAGGGTTTTTCTGAATTAGTCATGGCTCGATATGTACTTGATAAAAGTTTTTAATGAAGCTATTTTTGTAAAAGATAACGAGCGATATTGTGATAAACTTTTTATGAAACCGTTGCAACTGCGCTTTTTTTGCCAACAGAAACAAATTGAAGTTTTTTCCAAGTACGAAAATGAGCTTCATTGACTTTGTCTGTTTTGTAATTAATTCATTTTGCATAACAAAGAACCATCCCGGTTGAATTTCAAGTTTCGTTCATTGCAGTCGAGTGGATTCACGTTGTAATATGCAAAAAAGACTAGCATTCTGAAATGTTAAATGGCGAAAATTCGAAGTTATTAGCAAAGGAAAGTTCCGTTACAGGAAAACACAAATGGGAAGTCTCTGATGAAACAAAAATTCTTATAACTCTCGCATCTCACTTCTATCCGCATGTGTATCGCAATTAGCGCGAGATTCCCGCGTGGTATCTTAAGGTCACCTGCATGTTTCTGATCTCTCTCTTTCTCTCATTCTTTCTCACGATAGCTTTTCTTCGTCTTCTTGTTTCTGCTTTTCTCCTTCGCGTTGGGATTGGATTGTGCGCGGGACGGAAACTCACGGAGCTTTTGATCTTTGTTAGAGCTGGCTTAATGCACTTTATTGTGTTCGGCGCTTTCGTCTTTTCTTCTTGCTCTTCTGACACATCGATATTAAATTGTTGTTCAGATTACTTGAAACTTGGGGTGATTTAAATTTCGACGATTGCGTTGAATTGTTAGATAAATAACTTATTAATTTGGTTATTTGAAATAGAAGAAATTAAATTTACAAAAATGTGTAATTTGTTAAGTGAATTTAGAAATATTACTCTGATATAGAAATATTTTTTGCTACCAAAATTTCTTGTTAGACTCGATAGACGATTATGTTTTATAGAGAGTGAAATAAAATACTGTATTTTTTTATATATTATGATTTTAAATGGATGTATATTTTTCCAAGCTATTCATTAAAGATATGCTAATAAAAAACTAACTTTTCAATTGACCTCTAATTTGATTGCAAAAAGACGTATTTTATTCAAAACAACTCGAATCAGATGGATAAAAGCGGTTTAAAATTGGTATATAGTCTCTTTTCACTAAACCTCAATACTTTCTACAATACAATTTACAATAAAGCTAAAACTACCTAATAAAATAGGTAACTTTCTTTTTTTTTTCGAAAGCGTGGAAGAACTTAAAAATTTCTACTTACAAAAACGAGCAATGACAAAAATCTATACATCACGACAATCTCGCTATCAATTCCAAATAATTTCAAGCGTCCCCATAAAAATTGGACCAAGGTCCGAAGCACCTTTACAAATCCTCATTCTCGAAACGACATTATCCTTCACTCTTTCGCTTACACCTCGCGCAACTGCAACCTCAGCAACTCGATCCCCACTCTTTCAATTCACTCCAACGAATCCTCGAAAGAGTTCTTGCGCACTAGTCTGCATCGACTAGAAACGAGAACCTAACAGAGCCCCTTTGTAAATTCGCCGTGCAGCACAGAGCGAATCGAAAGGGAAGAAAATAAGAGCGAATCGAGGCGCGCAAGCTGCCTAAGGAAGGAGGCGATGCTACGCGATGTTATAGTCGCGCTCGTGTCCGTAAAATGGAACGTACGAGCGCGCGCCGCGCCGCGCCGGCAATTTGCCGATTCGCGATGGCTTAAACTTTCAAGGCATCGATGTAGGTATATGTTTCCTGGCCTGCGTAGCCTACTCTTTCCTCTTCGATTCTCTTTCGTTTACTCTTCTTTGGTACTTTTATTTCCGTTTCTGGTGCACATGTGCGCACTGCCGCTGCTTTAAGGAGGTTAGGTAGATTTCCCGCGCCGGGTGCGGAAAGGACCCGGCGCGATTCCCCCCGCACCGCGCACCGGCTCCTCTCTCACCGCGCATCTCCCTGCGCAGCCAACAAACTAGAGTTTTTATTTACACTTTCGCTCAGTACTCGGAATTGGTGTTATCATTCGTTCTAAAACTTCGCGTACATGATCTTTAATACTTTTTTAATATTTTGCGTTGTTTTTTATTTATTTCTTATCATTTTTAAACAATCGCACTCTAAGTTCATTGTCACTATACAAGTTGCTCCCATAAGAGCCCGTGTATAAAAGTCAAACTTTAAAGTCAATTATCTTTAAATCGGTAATGGCTAATGCTTTCAAATTTCACATGCTATCGTAAACTTCATAGAATGACATATTAAATTTTATGAAACATCTTATCATTTTGACTTCACTATCGAACCTGCTTAAGTTTGATGGCAGTGCAGAAGTGCACGTAAAGTGGAGCTTGCACTTTATATACTTCGAACACTTCAGTGGGGATTGAAGTACAACGTGTAATTTATATCCAGTTTTTGTTTTTTGATATGGAGTTCTGATTGATGGGTTACTTATACTTTTGAATTGATATTTTTAAAAAAGATGTTTCGAATGCGTATCGAATGAACGTTTGTGAAGTAATTTGTATGTGCCGGGGTAAACCAACCATGTAAATTGTGTACATGCAATTATTAATTGGAGTAGGCTTTTGATATATTGAACGATGAAACTGAAGAAAATATTCTACTTATTTAATATGCATCATATCAATGTAATTTATATTGGATTAAATCTTAAATGAATTCAACTCGTGCGAAATTCAAGAGTATTAAGAAATTTGCATACCTATACATTTACATATTATGTAATATTTCATATGTAAATAAACAATATTTTTTTTATAAATATCTATATTAAAACGTTTCTTTTTAAGATGATGAAAACACTTATTTACAATAAAGCAAAAGAAATAAATTATTTTATTTGAAGTGAATAACCTTCATATACATTCCTTCTCATGAAAATTCAAACATTAATTACCTTTCAACCATAAATACTGCTAATAAGTGACAATAAAAGCAAAAAATAAACTTCCCGATCATATTGACAAAAAGACATGGTACAAAAATCATTTAGTTTGATGTTTTTCTCTTGCCAATGGTAATTTCCATATATATTATGTTTTTAAAACAAAGCTGTATTCTATCATAAGTAAACACCGTTTTCTGAGTGTAAAAGTCAATCGCATCCTAAAATTGTAATTCGTGCTGAAAATTTAAAAAATCGCCCCTAAATCTGCGATTCAAAGAACCACCCATTCTAAAGCAAAAAGAGACACTTAATAATAACGCAACAAAGACCTCGAAATCAATTTTTTCTCCATGCACCTCCAACGTCCTTGCCGTAATTCCCTCTTTCTCCCCCACTCGCTCTAAACACAAGCCTCTCAGCGTGTCCGCGTTTCTGCATCCAGTGGATGCGGAATTCTTCTATTCACTCCCCTCCTCCCACTAGAAAAACTGGTTCCACGCCACGATGCAAATGTATAAAAGAAAAACGCCGCTCGCGAGATAACGCGCGGTGGCTTAATTTAGACGCTCGGCCGACCGCGGTCTAATTTGATTTGTCGACGTGGGGCAAGTCCAGTGTTGTGCAGTCGCGGTCAGTGTCTCGAAAAGACGGACGTGCGCGCACGGCGTTGACTTTGAAGTGCAGGGAGAAAGGTTCAGAGCGGATTGGAGCTGATTGGCCGGAGGCGTTGAACGCGTGAGATTGAATTTGTGTGTCTTTTTGTTGTGAGTCGTTGGGTGAGAATATTGGTTTATTTGCGTGAGAAATTCAAAATCTCCGAATGTGCAATGCTATTTAAGTTTGATGATGGAGATGACGATGTCGTCGGAACTTTGCAAAACAAAGTAAGGGGGGTGCAGGTAATGTGGTCATCTTAAGGAACTTTTGATTCCCAGTAGATATATATCAGGTATTGGGGCTTCGGAAACTATTGAGACATGTTATTTGAACCTCTAACTCTAATACCTCATGAGTTTTTTTTTTCAAAAAAATTTACTCTGAATTTTAATTAAAGAAGTTCCAAGCAGTTAAAAAGTGGCCACTCTACCAACAGTGTTGGTAAAGTAGTCACCTATCAGTTGTTATGGTAAAGTCGTATAATAAGTACTTCAGAAAGTCAAGACTAGCCTAGCAGAGACTACCTTTATGTGTTATTTAACTACATGGTGCCGTAGCGTACGCCTTTGTATCGATATTTTGGGATTAGTAGGCCTAAGAATTTTGAAGAAGTAACCGCCGTTTCTATCGGCGTCGATTGCCTTTTGCCTTGTAGTACATTCGTATGGCCACTTCATCAACCGATAAACGTCAACGAAAGTTGCAATTTTCGCATCAAAAATAAATCTATGGCAAAAACTGGCACATGTATCTTGAAGTACGTAAAAAAAGCTGCAAATTTATGTACCGTATACTTTTTTTTCGCTCATGTCACGCTGTCAAAGGTGGTTTCTTTACATGCATGCACTGCCAAGAAATCAGAGTTTTGATGCTTTCGCGGGTAAACATGAGACTATCTTATTGTCACAATACATATACTATAGGAGTTACAGCGCTCCAGAATATCGCATACAGTGAGATCTCGTGTACGTGGCCACATTACCTGCATGGTCACATTACCTGCACCCACATTATATTAGACTAATTTATTTTTATTTGCACTAATAATATGAATCTCATAAGATCTAGTCTTTGCGTATTATAAATATGAGGAATAGGCCTCGCGATAGACATCAAACTAAATATATGGATCAAAGATTAAAGATTTTGGTTTATTAAGTTTTTTAATTGTAAACTTGTAAGTTTTGATTGTGTATAAGCTATAAAAACGAATTGATACAGTGTTACTGAACCAGTAGATGACCAGGTACCAGCGAATGTCCACTGAATTTAAAAGTATGAAAACGTAAATTTTTTTCTGTTCTTTTTATTGTTATATTTCGCAATTGTTAATGCATTTCATGTGTTTTTTCGCAATCTTGCAAAAAATTGACTTTTCTTAGAAATTTCAAGCATTAGGGAATCGGGTTGTTTTTATCAAACTAATCTATAAACATTAAAAATAAATGTTTACAATTGGACAAATACTTAACCGGTCATTCACTAATTATATCACAGCAGCGTTTTCATTATATTATATCGACACAATTTTTATTAAAATCGTTCGAATATTAGAAAAATTATGTAAAGGCAGGAGTTTAAGAAAGCTTTAAAAGTAGATAAAACATTGAAAATAAAATGCTATATTGGACATCTTCATCAGGGAAATACGTATAAAAAAAGAAACTCAATTTAATATAAATTATCTCCCTTGATTCTTTTTCCTTTACTAGCATTTTTACTTGATAATACTAGAAAGAATATTAAATATTGAATGTCAGTTCAAAGTCGAACATAAAATGCATTTCCCAAGACGCCAAGTTAGAATATTTAAAAAAAATAAAATTATATTTTTATTTCTCTTAACGTTTATAACTTAAAATCAATGTCGGTCAACGGTGCTATTGTTTGTATTTGCTACAAAATTATACAAAGTAACAATTTCATGAGAATACATACACAACTATGTACATGTCGTGTATTTTTCTAATGCCACACTTATTACACGCATTTCAAATTAAAATATTTAAGTATGAAATTTTCTGATGCAACATCTATTGAGTGAAATTGTTCATGTTTTCAGTTTTATTTTTCTATCCTTTTGATGGTAAAAAACGAGTATAAAAAACATCAATAAAGCAGAAATAAGAAATATAAAAAGTACCAGTAGCCTTATTTGAACTGTGATTTATTAACCTCGTATAGTTTAAAATACTTGAAAATGGTTTCATCGGTAAAAAGAAAAATAACAAAGACGTCAACATTTACGGGAAGTGTAAAGAAAAATGTAAAACTGAATAATAATTTATTTTTAATCCGTTATTTTTATATTTCATATTACGGATTGCGATTAAATTAAACGCTAAAGTCGTGCTTGACCTCATACGCGAAGAAAAATTGCGACAAAACGGAATAAATAATCGAATAAAAAGTGCTCAAGTGGACATTTTGCACTGCGCGTATCGATTCCACAGAAAAAAACTTTCCATAGACTTATGAATAAAGAAAGTCAAAGGTACAGTAAAGTTTGTTTGCTATTATTATTAAAGCAGGACTTTACACCGCTCAACCTTTAAAATTGAAGGCATCGATTCTAAAACGTCCTTAGCGCTCGGCTCGGGTTGCCGCTATATACAAATTGACGTCATGGTGACCAATTTTTAAATTTGCGGAAATGAATTTTTAAAAATAGCATCGTATAGAGGATCAAAAATGGAAACTTTTTATATATATACTTTGTTTGTACAATGTTTAGTATTTGAAAAAAAAAAAACGGCAAAATTTTAAATCTTATTTGCACCACGTTTTTTAAACTTAACTCGCTGCAGCTCCGACAAATATGAACGGATCTTGCTCATTTTGTGAATAATCTCGTAAAATAGTCTAGCGCTGCTAATAAACTCATAGATAGTTAAATATTAAATATTTTTCTTTCAACAATTTAATTGCAAACCAGTGAGTTACCTTTTATATGGTTAAGTATATTCAACGAAAAAAAGTATCGTGGGAAGTTTAAGACTCAGTGAACTTTCAACGAGACATTTGTTTGTTAACATTTGAAGAAGTTTCTCAGAAAATTACAAATCAATTGGATGAAAAGTGGCAAAGATAGATCGATTTTGCCAAACTTGCACGCTCCGCGCGAACATTAACGGGTCTGCGCGATACATGACGCTCGCAGCGTATGTCAGTCATATAATGCCGTTTACTTGAAGATTTGCTGTCCTTTTTTTTTAAAAATACATACTTAATCAAATCATATTATTTAATACTGTCGATTTATAGTGTAGAAGTTAAGAAAAATAAGTATCTGATGAAACAATAAGAAATTAAATAAACAAAGCAAAGGCAAAATCAAACGGCAGTTATTCATAAAGTTGTTGAATTTTTAAATCTTTGTACGAAAGTTTTAGAAATTATTGTTAATTCTAAATGTTATATACACTAGATAATAAATGGTTATAATAAAGCGTTCAAATGAAATTCACACACATTAAAAAGAATATTGCAGCGTAAATGAATTGAATAGTAAATTACAATCTTTAAAAATATAAATTTCTGGGAAACATATAAATTTCACAGATTTTTGACATTGTTCAGTAAATTAGAAACTTCAAATAACTAATACTTATATTTATTTATATTTCTACATTAAGATTTATTTACAATTTAGTCGCAATACATACAACGCGTTTCAAAAACATATTACTTTTTTTCTTCCTTTTATTGTTTTTGTTTTCTTTTCTTTTTTATTAATTTTTAATTCTAATTTTTGCTTTTGTTCGTCGCTCACTTTTCTTCTTTTTGTTGAGACAATTTCCGTTTTTCGAACTTTTTTGTTACCATGTTCTTCTTTCACATTCTTTGTTTTACTGACAACAGTTTTAATAGAAGTTGTTGTTAACAATTTTTCACCAAAATGTTGCCCATTAGTAGTACAAAATTGCAATAAATGTTTAAAATCCTTTTCTCTTTCTTTCGTTATTCCTACCTTTTTAGCTAATGATACTTTCGACAAATCTACTTCACTGCTGTTTCTTAGTTTAATTGTAATTGGATTGCCATCATAATCGTAATACAAATCAATTTGTTCGTTAGGAAAATATACAATTCTAACAACTTTGCTTATTTTAATTACATTTTTCTGCAAGTCTTCGTCTTTCGCAAACAGTTTTTCATAATCTTTTACTTCGAACTGTGAAATAGCAACCATTTCGAATGGAGGATTTCTAATTCTTTTACGTTCTATATTGATAGACATTATGCTTATAATTTATTTAGCAAGTAAAACGTTTTTTAAAAAGATTAAAGAAATTAACAAATTTGTGAATAAATGCAGCTTGTAAACGAACAAGAAAATCAGTGTGATTTCAATGCGAAACGAGTTCGACTTTGTTTTGTTTATTTCAGGATATCTTTTATCTTGTTACTTAAATTATTTCTTATTCTATGACTGACATACACTGAGCGTCATGTATCGCGCAGACCCGCTAATGTTCGCGCGCATCGTGCAAGTTTGGCAAAATCGCTCTATCTTTGCCACTTTTCATCCAATTCATCTGAAATTTTCTGAGAAACTTCTTCAAATGTTAACAAACAAATGTCTCGTTGAAAGTTAGTTGAGTCTTAAACTTCCCTCCATACTTTTTTTCGTTGAACATACTTAACCATATAAAAGGTAGCTCACTGGTTTGCAATTAAATTGTTGAATGAAAAATATTTAATATTTAATTATCTATGAGTTTATTAGCAGCGCTAGACTATTTTACGAGTCTATGCAAAAAATAAGCAAGATCCGTTCATATTTGTCGGAGCTGCAGCGAGCTAAGTTTAAAAAACGTGGTGCAAATAAGATTTAATATTTTGCCGTTTTTATTTTTTTTTTTCAAATACTAAACATTGTACAAACAAAGTATATATATAAAAAGTTTCCATTTTTGATTCTCTGCACGATACTATTTTTTAAAATTCATTTCCGTAAAATTGCAAATTTTGGTCACCATGACGTCAATTTTGATATAACGGCAGCCGGGCCGAGCGCTAAGGACGTTTTAGAATCGATGCCTTCAATTATATTGCAATTAATCATATAACTGTCAGTGTTAAATACCCCTCTGTTGACATTTTCTTTTTAGAAAAAATCTACCTCCATTTATTTTTCACGGTTTTCCCTAGGTATATTAAAAAACTTAGCTTGTAGTTAAAATAGCTTCATGCAAATGGTCTAACTTTATGAAAAGTTTCAGAATTATTAAAAATGAAAAAAAAACTTTTTTATATCACGTGAATAATAAAGACCATTTTCGGCGCCTATAAAGTGCAGCGAAAAAAGAGTTTTCCGAGCGTCAAATAAAGGGTACCGAGAATACTTATTTTCGCTACCTTTTATTGGTAGCGAAATACCCATTTTCGCTACTTTTTATTAGTAGCAAAAGTACTCATTTTCGCTACCTTTTATTTTCGGTAGCGAAAATGAGTATTGTCGGTACCCTTTATTTATTTTTGCTCCAATTCCTTAATAAAGTGGACGACTCGAAAAACTCTATTTTCAATCCACTTTGTAGACGACAAAGATTGGCCTTCTTTATGCACTTGTTATAAAAAATACGGTACGCAACTTGGGGCAAAGGGTATTTCCAAGCGAGGATGATGATTGAACACGAGTGAAGTACACGAGTGCTCAAAATCATCATCCGAGTCTCGAAATACCCTTTTGCCCCAAGTTGCGTAATATACTATTAAGACCTAGAATGCCATCCTTAGCAATGTTCGATTAAACAATTGCAACGCCAAATCTACAAGAATTTCAATTATTTGTCGCCAATTTTCAATTCACCATCTCAACTTTCAAACTCGTAACCTCGGTGAAAAATGTCATCATACCTACATTACAAAACGTACCACATAACGCTGCACCTCATCCGTGTGCACACCATACGAAAGGTATTAAACCCGTAAAAACAAAAAAAAACTGCTACGCACATCCGCGAAACGAGAAGACGAACAAAAAAAGACGCATCGATTCCGCGAAGCGAACTTTCGTAACACGCTTGTCGCTCGTTTTTCCGTATTTTTCGCCGCGCGCTTGCTCGCAATTTCCCAACGGCATTCCAGCGAAGGAAAATGCGCCTGGCGAATAGAAGTGGCGCGCACTCGCACGCATAGGCAAATGCCTTACGCAATGACGCGGACGCTCCGTGCCCGTGAGTGCGCGCGCGTGTATGTGGTGTTGTCCGTCGCGTCGGATTCACTTAGGAAGCCGTAAACTCTCGCGGCGCGAAAGCTCTTTTCTTATTCTTCGTCTTCTTTTTCTCCTTCTGTTGTTGTCTGTCGCGGGGGGGAGAAGCGGAAGAAGAGAAATATCGCGTTACGCGGGGTGAGAGAGTGTGCGAGTGTGGGTGCTTTTAGAGCGTGTTACACAATGCGGAAAATAACAGGGAGGACCGGAGGAGGTTGTTAAAAGTCGTTCGGACTCATGTGGGCTGTCGTTGGGTTTTGAGAGATTATTGTGCGGGATTTGAAGGGTTTTCTTTTTTGGGGAGATGGAGATAGGTAATAGGGAGTCACGCGATCTTAAGTAAATGTAGTAATTTTTGGTCATTTGAGCAACGATGTGTATATAAAGAGACTTCCAAAAGTTATTATGGACAGTACTTAGAAAAAAGTGGATTATTTCTTTAGCAATGACTCGAAAAAATAACATTAAAAGACTTAATATTAATGAGAGGTAATTGATCAGAGAGCAATAAATGTATCAAATTTTACTCATAAGAATATTTATGCACTCATCTGTAATAATTCCTATTTACATGATTTGTTGCCTTTCAAATTCTGGTAAAACTACCCTGGTAGAAAGTTAGTTAGAATGGCTGGTTAGCTTATTAATTATTAGCCAGATTAATAGGCTATTAATAAGTCAAATTATAGCTATTATCTTGCTAGAATCTGCTTAAGACTATGCTTTAAGCAAGAACGTATTTTGTTTGCAAATCTAACGTATTTATATTTTATTTGGAAAACTGATTGGTTTTTAAAAATATACATTATTATACTTCATTGAATGTTCAATATAGTATTCTGCCAAAATAAATATTTTTATCAACAAATAACAACTTCTGAGATCATAGAAATATGTATATGCAATACTAAAAGTATTTGATAACTAATAATTTCCTTTCCAAAAATTAGTCAATCATAACTTAGTCAACAAAAATTTGGTGATTGATGTCAGAAATAAAATTTTGTAATAAAACTTAATTTAAAACTACAAATATTTGTTTACCAATTCTCCAAATTTCGTCATAACTTACATTACTCTGTTTTTATTGTTATTTTTAAAATATAAATAATTATATGACTACATGCATTCTATTATTTATAACATAAATTTCTTTAATAAAGACACTTAAATTTTACTCGGGGCTTTGGTACCTTTTGTGTAAATAATACTTTTTAAATACACGCGTCGTTATGTAAACAAATAACCTAACCTCCATTACTACTAGACATTTAAGGTACATTTTTAACTTTAATTTAGTAAACTACTTAATGTAATATGATTAGAATTGCGTATTACTTTGATTATTATAAAACTGTTATAATTTCCATTATTAATTAATATATAAATTACTTAGTTTATCAATTTTATACTAACTAGAATATTAAGCAGAATCTAGCTAATATCTGGCTAGGAACCAGCTTAGATTTCTACCAGGGTAGAGATTATGCATTATTCACTATCTTTTATCATATATTACAATATTGTGTACGTCAAATGATTCAATAAAATACAATTTTATATTTAATATTTAAATTAATAACGAGCAAAACAACTTACTTTCTGAAAAAAGAAAGGTTAGCAAGTTTAATGTTCTTTGCTAATTATAAAGGTCAGTGCAAAATATGTACAATACATTAATTATGCAAAGAACACTGTTCTTCGACCGTGTAAAAAATATAATAAAAATCGTACAACCACCGCAGTTTATACGCGCTTTTAATCGAAAAGCGGATTCTTACTCAGCCTTCAACAAAAAAACCACAGCATCCAGCAAACATCGACATACAATTTTCTTATTATATTCATTATTCGAAATTTTGTATAATTTAGCAATTTTCTCTTAAAATAATAATTACCGATAATTCAACGTAAAATGGGGGTAAAAAATCCTGCGAACGATGCCTATATTTCAAAATATTAAAATCTCAGGTCATTCGAACCTACATAACCTACACACAGTAAATCTCTTGCGAAAAGACCATAAACGCACCAAACAACGGCACTCCTCTGGCGACGCAAAAAAGTGTCCGTGTGCAGGTGCCCGTGGCATGTTCAGCTCGGTGCAAGGTGTCAGCGCAAAGTGTATCTCAGCAAAACACCTTCGACAAAACACTTAAATGCCTCTCGAGCCTACTATACAGTCACACACGCGCGCATGCATGCACGAAGACGTGCATATGTAGAGGTGGCCTGTATGCATATGGATAAGTCCACGAAACTTTTAACTTTTAGCGTATTTTGATGAAATATTAAACAATTCTTATATTATTGAAAGAAAATGAAAAATGTGTATGCGAGATATGCAAAATTTTGGTTATGTATAATACAGCTAAAATTTCCTAATTATGTTTCATATTTAAGAAAAATTAGTTGCAATGTTTTGAAGGTGTGAATTTAATACATTAAATTTGTTGTTAACAACAAACCAAATACTTTTCATACTGCAGCACTAGATTGAAACGTAATTCGTTTTGGCTTTTATGATATATTGATATGTAAAAGGGATGGCATTTATTTTATTTGCATCTCAAAAATCGCAGAAAAATTAAAAGTATCGGTTCTTACCAATTTTCACCTGTACTGATATACAGTCTTAAAAACGAGCTCACGTTTTAAATCATATAACCGATTTAAATCATTTGATGTAATTTATAAAAAAACACACTCTTTTATAGAAGAGTGTCGTGCGAATAAACAATTATACAAATGAAAAATCACTCGTGTTCTTATTACATACAACAATGAGCGAGCCTTGTATGCGTCAAAGCGTGTGAAATATCATTCAGAGCAAAACATGATAACAAAGAAACTGAGTTTATGTTTGACTATGAACTCTTCGAGTACAGTATACAATCTGGATACTGCGCAAATGGGCAATGCCGAAAATCAGAAACGGACGTTATCCCCGATTGGTCTGGATCAGTTACTTTAAATCGTCGACAATTCCCGGTTACATAGTGCCCAAAGCCTTTAACTGTATCAAATGCTTCTTCACTCGCATCAAAGTCCAGTTCACTTCTAACCACAAAGCAAATCATTTTCTACTCTTCTCAAATTAGAGTAACCATAATCTTTTCAGCTGTTCTCCTTTCTCTGGAACTATTAAAATTTTTCCATGGATTAGCCCATATATGGCAGGAGGACCGCGCGTATACTCCGCGAGCCTGCTCCGCTGTCGCAACGCGCTCAACTTGAGCAATCTCGCGGGGCGAATAACGATCCCTCGGCAGCAGTCCGACCTTGCGTTCCTGCGTCGCTCTGCACCATTTGCGCTCTCGCTCCTTATTCCACGCGCGCGCGCGTCTGAGAATTCTAAGGTAATGCGCGGCGGCGGCGCTGATTATGGGAGTAGGTACACGGGACTTTTTGCGAAAGTCTCTCTGCGGTGGATGTTGCTTTGGTTGGAATATATATCCGTGTGTGTGCGCGTATTGGTCTTTTCTTTTGGCGCGAAAAACTTTGCGAGGCTTGGAAAATGGCTTTTAGGCGATCGAGTTGAGGAGGTATAACGCGGCTTTGTGCATTAGGTTTGGGATTAGGCTTGCGTGGAGGTTTGGGTATGATGGGATATGAAGTTGAAAGTTTGCGAGGAGTGAGGGAATTTCTGTTTGAGGTGAGTGATTACTGGGGATTGGATCTTTTTACGAATGTAATTGCGAGGGAAAAGTTTTTCAAGGCGCTTTTGACTGCTGTTTGCATTCATTTTAACCTTCTCAGTTACGCGGTGTTCTTTGTAAGGAATGTTGAGTATTTGTTTCGCCGAATATATTTAAATCTGATTTTTCTAAAATGTGAATATGGTGGTTGGCTAAAATTATATGTTTGAATATGTAATTAAAAGTTTGTGTCAGCTTATTATATAAAATTATAACGCTGAATGTGAGAAAAGATTTAACTTTTTCAAATCTACCGGCCGATCATGAATTTTGCAATGCTTTTTTTGAATCGCATTTTTGTGTAATATTTATAAAGTAATTCCTTCGTGCGGAAAGTCTTATCTGTACGAAGTTTCTGATAAGTTTTTGTTTTCTACTAAATATCATCGTTGTACTTCCCAAGGCAGTTACTAAAAGTATTAAATGCTGTTGTATTTTTTATGTTTTTATATTTTCTAAGTTGTGCAAAGATACTAAACGGATGTTAATTGTTAAGCAAAATTAAAAGGTAATATGAAATAAATATTAATACTATGTTCATAAATCTACGCTTACTTATTTAATAATAAAGTTGTTAACTCTGTATATATTTTGTTTGAATGAACTTTTTTATTTATTATAAACAGTTATATTATATATAGAATCCGAAGTAAATAGCATTCAAAGTAATTTGGCAATATGCATAAACAACTATCGCTTGTGTTGTGATTTCAAATGCAAGACAAAAAAGGAGAGAAGGGTATAAAACAGGAGATCAAGAAACATAGATGTATTGAGATAAAGAATATGCGAGCTTACGTGAATTGAAATTGCCTTTCTTGGAAATCTATCTTGGATCTTCATCCTTGTCTCTTGCTAGTGATTTGCACGCTAAGAACTTGCGAAGCTCGCTGCATTTTTCTGCAGGCTGCTGAATTTAAGAGCATTCCCCGCTTTTGTTTCTCTCGTCTTCTATAACTTAAATATAGAACTTTAAAAAGAGATTTATTATAATGTTCTCAATTTCGAAAAAACTTTTCAGAAGTTTCAGGCTATAGTATTCAAATAAATGACATATATCATCGAAATTTAATAAAAGTTATTTTAATTCAGTTTTAATAAATTACATGACTCCATTGATCACTCAGAACAATCCCTCTTTTATTAAGTTAAAAGTTTGCGACGTTTCGGGAGTATTTTCAAAATACTCCCCTCATCATGGCTACACAAAAATAAATAAACTTATAAATCACTAGATTACATTACAAATTATGCCACAAACTGTATAAACAAAATACGAAACATAAAAAACAATAACATGGAATTACATTTACCATAAACTTAAACGTATAACAACTCATGAACAGCGTCGTGACAACTGTGGAGCATAGTTGTATGCTATAATGGCACCTCTAAAAAATCAAAATTTACGAACTTTTAAATTACTTGATAATAAAAATTAATAAAAGTAAAAATTATAACAAAAAACGTTAAGCAAAGTTTACTGAAACAAGCAGAAACACAACTACTAGAATTGGCCCTGAATGCCGGTAGTACGTACCGGCCACGCGAAATCAAAAGCTGTTACATGGTCGCAAATTCAGAGACAACTACCCTGGTAGAAAGTTAGCTAGAATGGCTGGTTAGCTTATTAATTATTAGCCAGATTAATAGGCTATTAATAAGTCAAATTATAGATAATATCTGGCTATAATCTGCTTAAGACTATGCTTTAAGCAAGAACGTATTTTGTTTGCAAATCTAACCTATTTATATTTTGTTTTGAAAAATTATTAGTTTTTAAAAATATACATTATTATACTTTGTTGAATGTTCAATATAGTATGCCACCAAAATAAATATTTTTATCAACAAATAGCAACTTACGAGATTATAGAAATATGTATAGGCAATACTAAACGTATTTGATAACGAATGATTTCATTTCCGAAAATTAGTCAATCATAACTTGGTCAACAAAAATTTTGTGATTGATGTCGAAAATAAAATTTTGTAATAAAACTTCATTGTAAAACTACAAATACTTGTTTATCAATTCTCCAAATTTTGTCAATTTACTCGGGGCTTTGGTACTTTTTGTGTAAATAATACTTTTTAAATGCACGCGTCGTTATGTAAACAAATAACCTAACCTCCATTACTACTAGACATTTAAGGTACATTTTTAACTTTAATGTAGTAAAATACTTAATGTAGTATAATTAGAATTGCGGATTACTTTGATTATTATAAAACTGTTATTATTTCCATTATTAATTAATACATAAATTACTTAGTTTATCAATTTTATATTAACTAGAATATTAAGCAGAATCTAGCTAGAAATTAGCTACAAAGCATGTCGTTTTTAACTGATTTCTAGCTAATTTCTTAACCAGAATTAAAGCAGATTTAGAAAATCTAGCTAATATTTGGCTAGAAATCAGCTTAGATTTCTACCAGGGTAAGTGTAAAATTAATTCAGTTTCTCTGTTAAAAATGCACACAAAGAGTGCAGTGATACTTGTTATTTTGAATCTTATCCCTTTGATTGAAATTGGCGATGAACCATTACTTCATCTTTATTTATATTTACTTTAAAATTTTAAAAGGCTTTAAAATTTAATTCACCTTTATTTTTATAATATATAAGGCATTGAGGATAGCATTTGCAGAATTCAATATAAACATAGGATATTCGGTGATAAAAGTTTTGATTAAATTAATTTTGACACTCGCAGTAATCATCAATCTGCAAGTCTCTAAAACTTTGTTCTACACTTGAAAGAAAAGTTAGGTAATTTTATGCTTAATCAAATGCATTTTCGCTGGATCGATGATATTATTTCTAATGTACCAAAAAATCCGTAAAACTAAAACGCAAAAATCGAAAAACGGTTATAGAAACAAACAATCATCAAAAAACAAAAAAAAATGTTGTCCCCGCATCCTCTAAAAAAAAGAGTCCAGAAATATTAATTTTTACCGTGTATATCTAAAGAAACAGTGGTTTACACGCACACACATACATACGCACGCACGCACGCACGCACAGACACACACACACACACACACATACACACACACGTCCATACGGTCATTTCCTAAAAATAGTTTATTTTGATTTTTCAAGTCTTAAAACATGTTTCTAACATGTTTTTAGCAAAACATTATAATTCGTCAACACTGAGAGAAATAACTCTCAACATTAATTGCGAGTTCTTCACTATAAATACGTACTCTAACAGTTGTTTATATTTTCTAGGAACCAAAGCTCTTACTTGATTGAAAACATATAAATAAAATTCTAAAATGTTCTTACTTGCTTCTACACAAATTACAATCGAAATAATTAAAAGAATATATACACGGAGAGAATTTTCTAATAAAAATTATGACGAAATTCACAGTAAAAATTACCGTGAATGACTATAAAGCTGGGACACTCTAACTTTCCGGCAGTTTTTATTGATATTTACGATAAATTTTACCGTACTGATGGGTAAAATTTGCCTGCCGCAGAGTAAAAGTTCCCTGTACGAATCTTAGTAAAAGCCAAAATTTGTGGTAAAATTTGTACGAAATATTTTTTAAAAATCTGGATTTTCTTCCAATTGTTGTAGCAGTATCATTAATACTTAGATAAGTAGTACATTATACACATTTATATTTGAGTTAACCTAAAATGTGTACACACTCAGTTGTTTCCTTTATCAGCTGTCTTCTTTTTCTCAAATCAGGCAAATTTTACCATTCAGTGCGTTAAAATTTATACTCTGTGCAGTAAAATTTGTAGTCAATGAGGTAAAGTTTTTAGTAAAATATCAGTAAAAAGTGCCAGAAAGTAGGAGTGTCCCAGCTTTATATTTATTTACGGTAATTTTTACCCTGAATTTCATTCTAATTTTTATTAGAAAATTCTCTCTGTGTATATACTTTGTAGAAGTTTTAAAGAAAAATTTGTCGCGCCATCTGCATTGCTTGTTTCCATACTCATTTCTATGTTTCGGCATTGCCAGTTTGAATTTTACAGCAGACAATAAATTTTTTTTATATATTTAACTCTTTAGTATCTGTCGTAGCTTATTTGCTACGTTTACTTTCGGGCAAAGCTTACCTAATAAACTCGTCCACTAATTTCGAGAGCTCAGCCGTGTGAATGTAGAAAATATATGCTCCAGTGTGAGTTAATGGATTAAGACTCATTCATTTGGAGCAACGGACTACTTATACAAAAGATTTGGTGACTTAATACTTACGAATTTGTGTTGTACATGAGTTAAATTCTCCCATTAACTATAAATACTACTACGAGTAACAAAATTCCAAATGCATTCGCCTTTATAGCTGTAAGTTATTCTCTTTCTCAGTGCACAGTGAAAACAGAAATAACCATTACTAGATTGTCTAGTAAATTTGATGAAATAATAAATTTAAGGACTCGTTATCCAAATATCTATAATTCATTACAAGACAAATGGGCAATGAATGTTATTATATGCCATAACCCCCAATATTTTAATTTTTGAACAATTTTCAAAGAAAAAATCATACGAGCAATGATTTATATGCATCTATACTGTCACTGTATGTGCTTGTTTTCTAAAACCATGTAATATTTGTACCATACATAAAGTAACCCAACGCTATTTATTATTTATAATCCCGGAATTGAGTTCTTCATATTTCATGATTTTAATGTACCAGACAGTTAATAGTAATGGCAGTTAACGTTAATCTTTGGCTCTTTATAGTAATGACTTCTAGCCCCTTCTAGCAACTGTTATTATTTTTCTGAATACGTCCTCGCGCACCTTCCCCAATTTCCTCGAACATCTCTCACCTATAATACCCGCCACCTCACTCTAAATTTACCCCATATTCCTCGGGCCATTACCTCTGCGCGCGCGCGTGTGCACACCTCTCTGCAACACTCGCTCACTTTACTTCGCGCGACGCGCGCTCGCGTTAATTGGCGAAGGAGCTGCTGGACGCTCGCCGTAAATCAGCGGCGCGCAACTCGAGCGTTGAGCCCGAGCTTCTATGCTCTCGCTATTCCTCGGGACTTGAGTACATTCGAGTGCTATTAATGTCGTCGGCGTGGAAGTCGATGCTTCGACGCCGAAAATTTAACGCGACGCTGGGGATTCTTTTTTTTTCTTTTTTTGAAGAGAGCGAGGGAGCTGAGGGAGAGTTTGGCGGAATGTTTAGTGATGGAGAGCGATGACGGGTTGTATGGTTGTGTGGGTTGTTCAAGTCGAGCGTGAATTAGTTGGTCGATTTGTACTGTGTGTTGAGAGAATCGAGCTTTGTTGTGTTTTAAAGTCGTCGGAACTGTGCTTGAATGTGTTATGGATTTTAATTGTGTGATGCGTCCTTGTTTCGACTTTTATTGGATCAGAAACTTGTGGTTAGAATTAGTCTTTTAATTTATCCTCGAATTCAGTTTAATCGCAATAATTAGTATTATTCATTAAAAATGTTTTTTTCAATCAATTATAAAGAGTAAAATGTAACAATAATAATGTGTTGATATATTAATATAAAGATGTGTAATAGAATTTATTTACACATACTGGAAAAGGTCTCATTACAAAGATCTTGAGATTTTAAATGAGATATCGATCTTCTCGACACACACTCACACACGCATGTTGCAACTCCCCAAGTCATTTGATAAAATGCAAAAAAAAAGATTTTTCATCAAAACAATGCTTTCTCTTTGACAATGAAAAAAATGTCCCAACCAGCATTCCAACCACGCAATCTCCAATGAAAATTCAAATCGCCTCTCGCGCAACCTACACCCATCTCGGAAGCACACAGTACACACAGACACCACCAACATGCCATACCACACCATACCCTATACCCCATGCCGTGATGACACGCGCGTCGCTCGCCCGTAATCGCGGGATATATCGAACGCGCGCGCACGCCTCGCCGCGCCAGGGAACAAAGTGCCTCGTGCGATGTCCCTCTTTAGCAAGGTGTATGGCGTAGCGCACTCCGGGCGCTCGTTCCGTTGCGTGCGCCCGGGCTGTTTACGCAAATGCTCCCATCCGGCCTCGTGTCGGCCCGCGTCACTTTGCCCATAGCGAGCGAGAGGAGTCTTGTTGCGGCGGCGGTCGTTGGGCACGTATCTTGTGGAGAAGCGTCACAGCGAGCCTGCCGAGAGGTTGGAATTTCGGGAGCTGCGGGTGTAGTGACCGAGAAATTTGAGGGGTGGGGGGGGGGGGGGTGTTTGATGCGGGTCCGGGGTGCAGATGGATATTGGATTTTCGGGGTTTAGGGGATTTCGGGTGGAATTTTTCTCTTAGACTGACATTTTAAGGATTGAAAATCATTTGAATAAGGTTTGAGATGGAAATTATAAGAAAGCTTTATTTAAAAATCATTTGGATACTATTTGAAAAGTCTTTAAAGGTCGTTTAAATTATAAATTCTTGCATTAATAATTTTTGTATTCAAAGAATAGGAGATACGATTTAGTATGATTTGTTTTTGTAGTCAATACTAATATTACAAATAATGTTGTAGCTGATAAAAATGTTACTGTTTTTAACTTATAGAAGAAAAGATTTTTAAATTATCAACCGCCATTATATACAGCGATATTTAAAAAAGTGGTTAATTTCTACTCTAAAAAGATTTTTATAAAAATATGGTCTGTCAATTCTTCTAAATATTTGTTACATTTCTTAAAGTATAATAAAATATAAATTAACGTAAAAGAAGTTCTTGATCCGTCACATCTCGATCGACTATTTTAGACACTGATTGGCTTCTGGATTAAAAAAGGTTATTATTAAACCAATAAAATTATTAACATAAAGTAACTTTTCGAAAAATTTATTATTAGATCATTCATAATCCGATGTCAGATATTTCATCTTTCTTCACTTCGCTCAAAATCTTAATTAATTATTATTAAATTTGTTATTTTTAGTCGATTTTGTGCAGCTATATTAAATTCCAGTGAAGAAAAATTACAAGTTTCACCTTATAATATGAAAGAACAGATTTTAAATCTTTTGAAAAGACAATTTTAAGAATAAATTTCCGTTTTATTGATTCATTATGTAAATTATATTGAATATACTAAACTAGTTTTTAATACTTTTACAAACTATGTGAAATCTAATCAGTGAACCCATTGATCAAATTCTATACTTTCCTTCCTAGGTATCGTCTAGATTCTATTTTACTGTCCTAAGTGCACAGTATATTTTGCTGGAGCTAAGACTATAATTTCATCGGTAATTCAACAAGACTAATTTTAATTTCTACTTTATCTTCCTTTATATTCGGCCGTCAAATTTACGAGCGGCGCCGTAATCGGATACACGAAATAATAAATTTTAGTAGTAACTCAATTTTTACATTCCCACTGACGCATCTACGCAACCAGTGAAAAATCTTCTAAAAATCTTATATACCCTGTCACGGCATTCGCCGCGCGATGTTGCCTTTAAAATATCGTTTGGAAAATTGAGCAATTTCACGTTCCAACGCCAACTAGGTGACGACTACATATTGCAAATATAAATGCTTGCCAGAAGCGCAAGGTGCACGTCAGTTTAAATGAAAATTAAATAAGTAGGTGCGTTGTTAACCTCAGCAAATGACTTATTGAGGATATATCATATTGTTTGAAAAAAAATCATTTCCTCACTGTACATATAGATTAGGTCAGACCAGCTACATCCAGTTTACTTATTTCATAATGAAATAATTTTTTTTTTTTTTTTTTAATTAACGTCGCCATGTTTGTGCTCCCATGTAGTTCTCTAATCGACGACGGGGGTCTGCGGTGTGTTTGTAAACAAAGCACATGTAATTTTTACAGAGGTGCTTGTATCAATCGGCAGAGACTAGGATTCGAACCGGGTCACCGGCGTGGGAATCCGACACTACCGACTGAGCCGCCGTAGGCCCCTTATAATGAAATAATATATTCAGTATTGTATTTGAATTTACATTTTTGTTACGAGGATACGATCGAGAACAACATTTAATGCAATTTGAGAAATATTTAAAAATGTTATAGTAATTAAATTAATAATAATATCAATACTTTAGTAGAAACCAGACCACTTATATTAAAATTTATTTCATCTAACCAAGAAATAGTCACTTTTTTATCATATATATTACTATTATTGCCTTTATTTTAAAAAATATACTTAATCTATTATACATTAGTCTATTTTTTAATATAATTAAGTAGTATAGATTATACAGTTATACATTTCTAACCTCAAAATTCAGTATTAGTTATTATCATAAATCTTAGTATTGCAAGATGATAGCTTTAAAATACATGTTAAAATGTTCTAACTAGTTTTATATATTTTTTATTTTTGTATTCTCTTGTACGTCGCGTTGCCGTACAGACACCCTATGTCTTTTACGAGACACTCCTACCACCTGTGTGTAGGAGTGTTTGATCCTAAGCCCAACCTATGTGTACCCCACTAAATATTCCTGCATTCGCCCAGGGACTTGCCCTGTGACGTGGGGAAAACTTAACCGATCAAGAAAACTCACGCCATAGGAACCAGCCGACAGGAAAGTCAAACTTAGGTACCTTTTACTTAACACGAAAAGCACGCACCAAAATTTTCATTTCCCATCTGCGAAACAATCCATTGTTGAGACGAAGTTCCCGAACGGTCACCCATCCAAGTACTAACCGCACCCAGCGCTGCTTAACTTGGATGGTCGATCACTCGTGCACCCACGGATCCCTCCAACGATGCCGCTTGTATATAATGTTATGAAGTCTAGTTATACACTGAAAAAAAAATTGTTAAATCTAAGTAAACGTTTCCTTCAATCGTACTAAGAAAAAATTTACTTAAATAAAGTAAATATTTCTTAAATTTAGTAAATATTTATTGAATTGATGAATACCAGTCTAAACATAATTAAATATTTACTATTATCAAATAAATCTTTTCTTGGTACGATTCAAGGAAACGTGTACTTGGATTTAACAATTTTATTTTCAGTGCAGTACTGAAACTCATATGATGACTAGTCAAATTTTTTAACTAATTACACCCTTGGAAAATACATATTAATATGATTTACATAATTAATACTATATCTTTACCCAGTAAATAAACATTATTTGCTAGTAAAATAACATTTTAAAGAAATTGCTCAAAAACTGACTACGAAACTCATTTTATTTTTATTTAATTCTAATTATTCAGTTTTATAAAACAAACATACCACTTTATTCCAAAACTCACAACATGAAAAGAACTAACCTCACTAAGCACAGAACGAGTTTTCCGCAAGCGAAGCGAATTACATCAAAGACAGACTCTTTTCTTTCCAAAATAAATAGAGCCCACCAAACTCGCCTGCAGATCGCATTATCTCTCTCTCTCTCTCTCTCTCTCTCTCTCTCTCTCTCTCTCTCTCTCTCTCTCTCTCTCTATCTCTCTCTCTCTCTCTCTCTCTCTCTATCTCTCTCTCACACGCGCGCGTGAATGCCCATACTCAAACTGCTCGCGAAAACTCGGACAATTAACAATGAAACCGAGAGAGCCAGCGACTCCGCAATTAAAAATAATTACCCTCGCTCGCAATTTCGAATTTGAGCGCATACCTCCAGTTCTCGCGGTGGCTTTGCTCCAGGCGTGCGTGCAAGCACGCGTGTGTCTCTCGTCGTCGAGTTCCTGATGCTTTGCGCGCCGCTCGGCCTTTCGTAATTTGTCACTAGCGCTTTTGTTTTGCACCCGGGCACCTCTGCGATTGAAATACGGGTGCAGGGATAGTTGAATTTATTAGGGGTCTTTCAACATTTTTCGGCGTGTCTTTGTAAGAAGATTTTTTACATTTCGGAGAGATGCACCTTCACTAAACTGAGATATTCAGCTTTGAAGTGTCAATGTTTTACATGTGTATTATATGTGAAGAATACATTCGTGATGCATTTACAGGCAGAACATTTGACTTTTATTAGGATTGAAAAAAGAACTGGTATGTTACACATAACCAAACTATGTTACATTGTTATAAAACTACCTATTTAAACCAATTTTCGAAGTGGGATTTTATTTTCGTATTATCTGTTTTGTGTGCTAAAATTAAGTTAAACAAATTTTGGGTCGCCATGGTCTTTTATTCTGAAGGTCCCAATTAGCCATCGAATTGGTGCACTTCAATTCAAAGATTAATATTATCTTTCGACTTGAGTTTTTTTAAAAACTTTTCACATTATTCACACGTAATCATGCTATAATTTAATGTACACGGAGAGAATTTTCTAATAAAAATTATGACGAAATTCGCAGTAAAAATTACCGTGAATGACTATAAAGCTGGGACACTCTAACTTTTCGGTAGTTTTTATTGATATTTACGATAAATTTTACCGTATTGAAGGGTAAAATTTGCCTGCCGTAGCGTAAAAGTTCCCTGTATAAATCTTAGAGAAAAACAAAATTTGTGGTAAAATTTGTACGAAATATTTGTTAAAAATCTGGATTTTCTTCCAATTGTTGTAGCAGTATCATTAATACTTAAATAAGTACATTATACACATTTATATTTGAGTTAACCTAAAATGTGTACACGCTCAGTTGTTTTCTTTATCAGCTGTCTTCTTTTTCTCAAATCAGGCAAATTTTACCATTCAGTGCGGTAAGATTTATAGTCTGTGCAGTAAAATTTGTAGTCAATGAGGTAATTTTTATAGTAAAATATCAGTAATAAGTACCAGAAAGTAGGAGTGTTCCAGCTTTATAGTTATTTACGGTAATTTTTACCCTGAATTTCGTTATAATTTTTATTAGAAAATTCTCTCTGTGTATAATATACATTTTTAAACTGGTTTGTAACTCTACAACTACTTTTATGTAGATGGGATCAAGTAGCTTTAAATACTGCAATAGTTTCACGAATATGTGTGTGCGAATATATGTATTATATAAGTCGAGTGGAATTTTATCTGCGCACTGGCTTAATTTGTCTTTCTTGTTGGAGGGTTTATATGTGGTAATGAAAATTGCATGGCGAGTGTCTGCTCTTTGGCGTAATTATATCGTATTTTGCGTTCGGTGTTAATTTCGTTTTTTGTATGGTTTGCTATTGAGGTATTTGGGTACTGGTTTTTGTAGCTGGGTTTTAAAAGTTGAGCGATGAAGAAATAAAGCATATAAAGAGGCGAAGGTTAAGTTATAGAATTGAGTTTGAAGGATTCGTTTGGTCGGGTAGTGAAACACGGGTATACTTATACAAGATTCATATAGAAAAAAGCGTTTCTTTACAATTTCATTACATGCATGGATATTAACACATTTGTAGTGTTATTGTAAAACTTGTTGAATTGAAATTTAGATTTCTTTATTATTGAGTTATCTAAATCTTGTAAAATACGTAAATTAAGTTTAGGTTTATGATAATTTAAGTATCATAAAACTAAAAAGTTACTGTAATAGCGAAAATGTATATTTAAATCACTCATCCGTAATAATTATTTATATGTCTAATGAACATTTTTATTTTTGTTTTAGGTAAGGACGTTCTCAACTTATTTCTATCGTTGAGCCATGCACAAGTTTCATTACGTAAGTTTTTTCACCCTATAAAATTTGTTCAAAACACCTGCTTTGAAACGCTTTGGTCGAAGAGAAAAAATTTAGAGTACGATTTGAATATTTATATACACTTTTATCAGGATTCAATTCAGTCTTGCTCCCTAAGATCAAAATCAAACGTCATCTTCAAGCTTTCTTCCATCGTAATCTCAGCTTCACATCCTCTTATCACCCCAGGTGAAATTTTTTTTGCTCTCACCTACAATTGACGTCAAGGCATGCTATAGAATATATATACAGCTGCTGTCGAAGGCAGAGAACAGAACAGTACCTCGTCGATACATGTCGATGTCGACGACCGCCTTGTGTTTCAACTATCCCACTACCACGCCTACATAATGTGTGTGTAATATGTGTGCGTGTGTATGTGTAAGTGTGTACGTATGGATGTGTAAGTATATGTAAATAGTGTGTGAGTGTGAGTATGTGTGTAAGTATGTTGTGCGAGTACGTGTGTTGTACGTACACGAACTATCGCTCGTGCTCGATTGTGTACAGCACCGTGACAATAGGTACTGCGATGTGTGTGCGTGTACCCGCGACACGTGTACATGCGTGAGGCTTGCTCGCTTGCGTCATTGATCGACACGTCGGAGGCAGTGCCGCCACTGCTGCTGCTGCTGCTGCTGCTGTGCGAGCTCGCGATTATAACAGGTCCGCAAGGTAGCCGCCAATCGATACGCTCGGACGTTCGATACCGACGTTTCTGCATGTATGCGACATGCGTCTTTGCATTCGATTTGCAGGTGTGCGATGTGAGGCAAATTTGCGGGTAGGGGAGGTCGAGGTGAAGTGGGTAGGGGAGGTCGAGGTGAAGTGGGTTTGAAATGAATTTTGGACTTTTTAAGCCTGCAGCTTCTCTTTATACGCTCTATACATTATACTTTTATCGTATAATTATTATTGGGGTTGTATTTTTACTTACTTTTTTACAGGTCATCCAATTTGTTGTTCAAATAAAATACAGTCTTTTACTGATAAATATAACTTTTAAAACCATTTACATCTGTATAAAAAATGTAAATTTTAATCAGAGTTCTATACATATAGAATATGTTATACATATGCCATGCATGTAATGTGGACACCCACACGATATCTCGCTGTATGCCTTATTCTGGGGCGCCGTAACTCATGCAGTATATGTATTATGAGAATAGATGTTGATATGCGCGGTGACCCCACTGCTAGCGCCCTCTAATTAAATGATAGTGTCATGTTTACGCGCGAAAGCATCAAAACTCTGATTTCTTAACAGTGTATGCATGTAAAGAGGCCACTTTTGTCACCGCGATATGAGCTAAAAAGAAATCAGTCGGTACATAAAATTGTAGCTTTTTTACGTACTTTAAGATGCACGTGCAAGTTTTTGCTGTATATCAAACATTATCAAACTTTCCTTATCCTAATTTTTCAAAATTATTGCAAAACCCCCATAAAAGCTCACCTTGCTCCGGTCTCCCCATATATACAGCGCGTGTCGCTTAGGCAATTCGCCGAGCTTTGCAGTACATATACATACTCAATGCGAAGGTGAATACACGCGAGGCTCTGTTCTGGATTTTCGTCGATTTGATTACGAATCCGTCGTAGCATGCAGGAAGTGCGTCTGTCTCGCGGCAAAGAGCGAGCGTGGGAAGGGGTGGAAACGTCGAAATAATGCCGAGAGGCGAGCGGCGGGGCCCGGTTTTGCTCGTTATCGAGGTGCTTGGCAATAATCGCGATCGGCTTGGCTGTATTGGGAAACGTCTTACCGAGACCGTCGATACACCGGAAGCTCAGCAGCTCGATGAGTTTCAAGGTTTGGGAAATGCGGCGATTTGATTCATAAACGAAAGACAGAGTGATAAATCAGTTTATAAAAATATTTATATTATGAAACGAAAATATTTTATAAATAAGGTTGTTGACGCTACCTCTGCAAAATTCCAAGGTAGATTATAAGTGACCAATAAGGACGTTCAATACTCTTGAAAATCTATATAAAATATGGTAGTCTTTTGCCACAAGCATCATGAAAAAAGTTTTACTCTAAATTTGTTTTGAGAGAAAAGTATGTACTAAGATACATATTAATTCTAAAGACTATCAGGAAGTTGAGCCAATCAAGAAAAGTGTATGTCAACAAAAATATTAAAAAATTATTTGACTTCAATGTCAAAACGTCAAAGATAAAATGTTGATTGCACTTATTTGAAGGGCGATAGAAAACTGTAAATATGTTTGTACGGCAATATTATCTTATTATTTATACAGAAACATTTTAAATAAGTCTTTATTTATCTTTTTGTGTAATAAAAAATGTGAATAATAATAAAGTAAATGAAGCGTACAAAGATTCGGAAGCTTATTTTTCGATAGTTTTATTACAAAATGTCAAATCATTATTTTCTATGAAAAGATAAACAGTGATCGGCGTAAAATTTAATTGTTACAATATTTAAATGTATAAAACATTCTTATCTTTATGATTGAAGTTTATCATTTTTGCAGTTGCTTGAATTATTCATGGATTGCTTAACAATTATTTCTACCATAATTTTTATAAACATTTGCATAATTACATTTGAGCAAATTCGGTTAAATAAATGGTATCAAAGTAAAATATTTAAAGATGAGACTCTTATATAGTTAGTTTAGATGACGATTGAAATTATCATTAAAAACATTCACATGATGTTTTTTATGTCTACTTTGAAAGCTAATTTGAATCATAACTATAATTTGCAACATTTGATATGTATTATAGAAGACATGAATTTCCGGTGTCTTTCTCTCACGAATCATGCTTTTAACTTAAAATACGTTTATTACGTTCTCACTCGGGTTTAGATCCGTTATATAATACGTAATAAACGTGTCGTACATTCATCATAATTCACGAAACAAGACTATTTCGAGCATCTCCATTTCGTATATTTCGACGGGAATTCCTGTAAGGTATCCCAAAATATATCAATACAATTTTAGTTGAACTCGAGATATTTTTCGCAGATTTTATAAAAATTCTTGACAAATATTTTTTAAAATAGTTATGAATAGTTTATTAACAATATAAATACAATTTTAGTCACTTAATTGTACTTGCCATCTGATAAAATAACTATTCATACGTATTTTATTTACTAAAACTTTTTTTTTAAATATTAACCCTTTAAGCCATATATTTTTGTATTTTTGTACCGATTTTGTTTAAATATCTTATCTAGAGATCTAGAGGTATCTACCTTGTGGTTGCATGATTCTGCATCTAAAATCAGATTTTGAAAATTTGAAATAACGCTAATTAGTTGATGTTCTGTACAAGCGACAAAAGATTGTTTAAAGTTGCGCTAACGTTTAGTACATTTGAAAGTGAAGTACTCTTCTGGGCTAATAAATGTACACACAGATAACTAAGGACAAAATTACAACTTTTACACAAATTAGAAAGATTTAATTTCGTAAAATGTATTTCTAACTGTCCAACATAATTAAAAAATGATTCGATTTGTTCCACCATGCCAAATAAAGATTATCCAGCACTCGACAAGACAGCTAAGCAATTAATAGCGATTTGAGAGACGAACCAATTAAAATTGGCAAAAAATGTACAAGAGTTACACGACACTCAATGTAACACATCAGTCGACCACGTGTATATGCCTCAATTAAAGATTCTAATTTGTCTGAAATAAGATAGCGTTAATTAGAATAAAAAAAAGAATACAGCAGATCCAGCAATGTTAACTCACGCCTATTATCCGCATCCTTCCGCAAGTTCACTGCCACGGCGCTTTTTTCCACCGTTCCCGCTCCACTTGAAAATAAAAACGAGCAACTCGCGGTATAGTCACACCTCGAATCCCGCGACTATCGCGCGCAGCAGCAGTAACACCTCGTCAGCCCGAATTCCATCTCTCATTGTCTGGTTCTATTCTTCAGGCGCGAGTGTGTGCGTTATTTCTCTCGGCCGTCCTCGAACTTGACTTAACTCCGCCCGGGCCGACCTCGGGCTCTGTGTCGGATGTGACGTGTGTAATTGAGATTAATCAGCGCCGGGGCCTGGTTTAGTTGCTTTCACTTTTTTTGCATTGGATCGTGGGGGAGTATGGGTGTGGGTTAGTATATAGGTGGGTCCTAATGTGAGAGAAATGATATGTTTCGCGTGTGAGGTTTAGAAAAGATGCGTCATACGCATTACGATTTACGGAAAGTGCTTTGTTTGTATTACAAAGTCACTTGGTAATATGCAGTCCAATTTTTCTTTTATACTTAGAAAAATATTTTGTTATTTCTTTAAAGTAGTTTCTTCACTTTAAAAGAATATTTGCAAAATTAACTAAGTAATTGAGTAATTTCTAGAAATTTGTAACTCCCGAGTGAAAAAGACATATGTAATTATATATAAGTACTTATATATAATTATATATAGTATATTAATATTTAAATCGCATTATCTTCTATATTAGGACCGATACAGTGAGAGAAAAAGATAGTAACGGTTACTATACATGTATAGTAAATTGAGAACGATGAGTCGAGTTGGCAGGCAGTGCTATACAAATTAAAACTCAAATAATTAGTAATCAGTATACAGAATTCTTAATTTGTATAGTACTTATTATCAACTCGTCTCATCATTCCCAATTTATAATACATGTACAGTAATCGTTACTATCTTCTTCTCTCCGGGTAGGTATTCAAAGTTTTGAAGGTATAGGTGAACGTGCTTGGTGACAACCACGCGGTAAACATCTTTTTAGTTGAATTTATTAATCAGATTTTTCAGAAAATTTGGATCGATTTGAAGATATATCAAATGTTTGTGGTATTGCGTGAAAGTCGTACAAGATACATAATGTAAGCTCGTATTTGTATATAGGAAATATTACATTTTATTTCATTTCGCTTTTAGGTAGTTCTTTCATGAAACTAAAAAGCAAAGAAATCACGTAAAATTAAAATGTATTGTCGATAGTATCAATAATTATGACTACAAAGTTGAGTAATTTAACCAAGTATGTAAGATTATTCGCTTCGAAAATCGGGTTTCTTCGAAGATCAGGAGATTTCTATATTTTTTGTAATAAATATGTTTGCTTATAAGCATAAATAAGAAACATTAAGCATAGATAATCTAACGGCCATAAGAAATACAAACTCACTTTTAAAATTGCCAATTGAAGTTTCGAAGTAGTCATTTTAAAAAAATTGTTTCTAATTTCACGAATGTTGTTGGTATTAATCTTCTTATATAGTTTAGGATTTAAAAACCATACAAGAACTACTTCTAACTACATGCCTTACAAAATTTGGAAGATATGATAGTCTAAACTGCGATTCTAAACAACATAATATTATATAGTTGAAACGTTTTGGTTTTTTGCCTTAATATTATTTTTAGTAAAAGAAAATAAATAAATGTTTTATAAATAAATTTCCTTTTTTTTTAGAAGAAGAAAATGGTAAAGTTAGAATGTTAAATAGCCTTGTAATTATTATTTATAATTTTCAAACGTAATGACTTGTCCAATGTATAACTATATGCGAATAATGTATTAAAAATGTAAATAAGCATCTCGTGTTAATATAATTTTAGAAATGATACAGCACCACTTTTGACATACTTGACGTTATGAGAATACTATTATGCAATAGTAACGTAACTGACAGCTGCACCTAATATATAGATTATCTTGACATTACAGACTCGTACCTTTTTGAACTATCAGAGCATTGTCTGCAACCGTGAATTTCGACAAAATCAAACGAAACTATTCATATTAGCTCGGCGGTACATAATTAGAAAGCATTCATATATATCTGTACATGCTATTTAAAAATAGTTCTTATTTGTATATGATGAATTATTCATTTTTATAATGTTGCTCTTATTTTCATTCATTATAAAAATGGAAAGTAATTGAGCCGATATTAACAAAATTTATTTTTTCATAGATAAAACAATAATATTTTTAGACTTTAATCTATTGCGAGTTTACGCAGAGAGTTCATATCTTAGGTCGTTTATTGACAAGACAATAATCGTTAATCGGGATTCGATTTCAGATGTATTGAACAGCTCAGAAGTTGGTTCAATGCCAAAAACATTTAGTACCAATTCTTATTAATCGCATATGTTAAACGTCTTAAAACATTGGTTTGTAGTCACATTTCGATTGAAGAGTTGATCGCGATAATTATTTGTTCTAATTTTTATTTTATTTGTTGCTTAAAATATTTGTATATACATTATCTTTTTTAACTACTGTGAGGTCTATGCTAAATTGTATTAAGAAAATTAATTTATTCATAACAAAAATAACAATAATGTGTGTAACTAAACATGTTACGTTTTCAACATCATTATTAGTCTGCAGTCATTTGTCTATTCGTTGTATGCTCTTCACAGCTGACGCTTCATGTCAAAAGTTTCTAAAGAAAACAAGAGAATGCTCACTGTTTCAAATACACGTTATTATTCTGAATAAATCATTCCTTACATTCAAGATAGAGCTGCAGAATAACAAAAATATTAGTTAGTTATTAAAATGACCTAATTTGTGATATTTCTGATGTTTCGCCGAAATTTCTATAAATATTCAATCAAATCCTATATTCATTTTAAAATAAAATTTGATCTCATAAAACTTTACGGAAACAGTCAATTTTTGAAATTGAATACTTTACATTTCTTTATTTATTCATTTTTAACACTTCTTTATACTGCTCATTTAAATGTTAGGAATTGGGTTATTTCGAGGTTTTCAAAAAATAGCGAAATCGAAAGATTAGATTATATTATACTATAATAAAATCGTTTCAGTGAATTATAAGGCTTTTAAATATGTTTTTTATTTATTTGAAGTTGAACTAAATTTCAAATCTTATCCTTTGCGCGCCACCTATTATGGACGTCAAAGTTCATTTTGGTAAAATAACCTAAAAAACTCGTAATGTAAACATTAAGATTAACTCACTTCATAAATCTCAGTCTATACAAAACCATTTTTTCCAGATTGTTTTTTTAAATAATCCAATTGTTATGGAATGTTGTAAATAATAGTTTAGTTAGTAGATATGACTATAGGAATATCGTATTATCCTTCATTTTCACGTATTAAACTTAGACTTTTTATTTAAACATATCATTTTTGATAAAAGACCATTTATATAATATAAAAAAAAACGAATTTACTTGTTTTTTATTGTAGTTTATGATTCCTACAAATTTTATTATATTATTAGATTTCAAATAGTGCACCATTTTATTGACTATTCTGAATATATTAATATTATATCTTTTTCAAAGGTCAATAACCTATGTTTCTCTATTATGGATTTAGTCTGTCAATATTCTATAGTAAATACTATTTTTTATAAATTTCCTTAGTGATAAACTATATTTTTAACTTAAAACAATTATACATAAAATAGCGTTGCGTGGTAAAGCCATGTAATAAAGTTTCATTAAAACATGATTTTACTCGTTGCGTTTTACTCTATTTTGATTAATGATTAATCCTAAATTTTTGCATTGTTTTCGACCAGTATCATAGTTTACCCCTTCCTGTATTTTTTATAAAATTCCCTGATTTTTCATTTCTTGTCAGAACTACCTTATTTTCACATTCACGCTTTTACTTCAAATCCGAAAAACAAGGAGAAAAATACATTTACCGCTGAAACAATTTTTATCTTACCCAGCAACAGTTTGCATTTCTATTACCTCCAGCGTCACTTTATCTTGAACCTCACCTTACTAAAATTCCTGTCTCATTTATGTCGTAACCCATACGCACTATTGTAATGTTATCACCGCTCAATACTCATCAACATAGACCAACTGTAATCCGCGTTTCCGCGCGCCTGTTTTTAATGAGAGTATACGAGCTGCTGCTGCTGCTGCTGCTGCTACTGGCACTGGCATATTATTCCGAATTCTTGGTCGCACGAAACAGACAAGAAAAACGTAGAGAGAGAGAGAGAGAGAGAGAGAGTTGGGAAAGCTTCCAGCTGCGCCTGACATGTGCCCAGGATAATGCGCTCTTTGTTTCCGAATAGCTTAATAACTACGGATTTCTCGCGAGCAGAGAGAGGATATTTTGGAGATGACATACCTTTTGTGATATATTTACGCCAGGAAATACGCTGCTGCAGAATTTCATTTTCATCGTGTGATGGATTTTGGTTCGATTAGTTCGTGAGGTTATTTATAATGCTTTGTGTAATACGCGTAATTGTATGCAAAGAAGGAGCAGAAACTCGCTTGCAAAGTCGTAATGAATACTGATTGGTGCTTATTTCGTGCTTTGTGTATAGAACATTTCAGTTTAGTAACTGATTTATTGGGTTTGTTTCGTAAGGTTTCAAAATTAGAGAGGGATATAATTTGAACATGCAAAGGACAAAAAGCATTCAGATAGTGTTCGAGGGTACTGGTACAAAAACAGTCTTACGTATGTATATAGAAATAGGAGTCTGTTCTTTATCATTCAGTGCACGAATGGCATAATTAACATCAATTTAGTTAATAATGTAGGCGTGTTTTTGTTACGTCCACCATGTAACCAGTTTTGTGTGTCATCTGTATTTGTGGTGTAAGATTTTTATTACATTATTTTAAATTAAAAATATACATTTAGAGAGTTTTGCATTTAATTCCACTTTTTACCACACTTGTCAGAAGTTTTATGAATTATTTGGTAATTGACCATGTTGTATTTCCATTTTTAAATGCAATAACCGTATAAACTATAGTATCAAATAATGAAATCTCATTTAATTTTGTTCCATACGATTTACCCAAATAGAGGGATATAAAACATTCCAACCTTCTTCATTTTATTCTAATTTTGTCAATAATTAATCAAATGATATATATCATCAACCCCACACCATCATCAATAACAAATTCACTTAGTGTGAAATTTGCGGTTCCTACGTTTGAATCGCCCATTGCATTCCCCCTTTCCCACCACCTACATAAAATTTTTAACGCAGAAAATTGCATGAATACAATTCTATAAACCCTCTAAGCGCCCCTCGCCTTCTCTCTTCCCGCAAATGTCTATATTTATCTGAAACGTCTACCCCACAGAGGGTAAGTTATACCACCAGCAGCAGCAAGAGAAAAAGCAAAAAGGGACACCTCTCGCTTTCTCACCCGCGTGAATATATTAAACGCGTGCCTCGCGCGCTCACGACATTCACATCATACATATCCCGCTATTCGCTCTTTCATACACACACACATGTGTATATATATTCGCTCCCCAGCATCGATTCCTACGTCGCTTTGCCGCTTTACTTGGCGACCCTCCACGGCGCTGTGGCGGATGATACGTTGCCACATGCCGTTTCATTAGGTCTCCTCCGCTTCTGCCGCGACTTTATTCGAACCCTCGAGCCGGGGAAAATTATACGCTGGGATTTCCGGTTCCTACGAGGTGGAGAGGAGGAGGAGGATGAGGTGGTGGCACTCGACTCTATTGTTGGATTCGAGCTCATTGCCAAGAGGGAGATATGCCTGTCTGTCTGTCTCTTTCGATTCTGTTTGTGACGATTCTTTTTGTGCTTGCCTCTGTATCTCTCTCTTCCTTTGCGGGCTTGTTTGGATATGAGCTGCATATTGTCGTGAAGTATCTAAGCTTCAAAGAGCGTGTAATGAGGTTCGAAGTGTGCTGGAGGAAATGCTAGACTACTGAAGTTCGTCGTTATTTTCGGATTCTTTTGATTTTGTTTGCAGCAAGCACTTTTTTGAAAACTGACGGTAGTATGAGTTGTTTGACGCAGAGCCAGAAGAACCACCTGATATATAGTAGCTATCTCATAGATCGTCAAAAATAACTATTAACTTTGTTTCCTATACTCTTATCTAAGGTTGTAGCACTTAAGTGTTTTTTTATCATTTACCATAAAAAGTAAAAGTAACTAGTCGAAGATCATCCAAAAGTAACCAATTATCGTATTTTCGCATGTATTCCATAATTGTCTAGGATTTATTCTCTAATTGTTTAGGACTCAATCTTTATTTATTTAGGACTCAATCTCTAATTGTTTAGGACTTATTCTTTGAGGTGATGTTAAACCTCCTAGATAGCGGTACTTAAGTAAGGAAAACTACTTTTCTCATTTAATTTTCAATTTTAAGAAAAAATACGTATAGAATGTTTTATGTTTGATTGGGGCATCAGCGTTCCATAGATATTTAGTCAAAATTGAAAATTAAATGGTAAAAGTAGGTCCTCGTAATTATCGGTGATGGGTGGGATTCGCATCACCTTAATTGTCTAAGATTCATTACGCAAGAACATGAGTACTGAGCTCTACACGACTGGGTATTGAATGCTGTCTTAAATAGCCCGAAATATTTTCATTTTTCAAGAATATCCCAAAGAAAAATCATATGAACGAAGATGTACGTTTTCGTTTCCTAGAAGCATAAAAAACTTGTACAATATATTATAAGTAATAAAATTTATTATTCTTCGCCATTGAACTGCGTTTAACATTTCTTATTAGGTTTCATTTACATACTAGACATTTTATTAATCCACTTTGGACCCTGCTTGTAACCGTTATTATTGTTTCGTCTCTATGTATTAATATTATAGTTTTTCAACAATAGCTATTACCTTTCTTTCCTGTACTAGTAAGTAACAGAAACTACCTCAAGACAATCCAAAAATAACTATTTAACATATTAATATTTTATAGTTTAACAATGGTTATTATGTTACTCTCCTATACTTACACATAAGTATGTATATTTATAGCTGTGTCATACTGCTTTTCGAAAGAATGTTGTCGTTTGCTAAATATTTTCTATCCTAACTCTTTGAGATCTTTTAGAATCAAAAGAAAACATCGATAGTTACCATATTGTATGTAACATCAAATCAATGATATGGATATTACTTTAAATAGAAAATAAACAATTCATTCTAAAGTAGTTTAATAGTCACCGATTCGTTCTGATACCATCCCTCGAACTTTTATCATGCGAAGCCTCCCACGTATGCAAATTACCACTGAAAGAAATAAAATTGCAACTAAAACGCAGTACGCTGAACCTTCCACAATTATTATAAACGCTCTCCTAAGCCACAAAGCGTTCAATTAATATCACTGAAACTTTAACGTCGTGCGTTTCCCTCGCTTTTCCCCTCTTCTACGACCACCGTCCGTCGTCGACCTTACACACGCCTGCTCTACGCCACCGGACGTTGAACTGTACGAAACAGAAAAAATAAATTATATGTAATACGAAACTTCAACTCAACAACTTTCTCATACCCGCAATTAAGAACAATTACAATTACGCAGACGTATCCCGCGTATATACATACGAGAGTACCTTACTCCTCGATTCTAGAACTTCCCTTCAGTCTCACCCTCGAGACTTCGAACCAATCGAACTAAACTCTCGTTGTTTCGTTCCCTTCTACTTGTGCTACTACTTCTTCTTCCTACGCTTCACTCTCTCTCCTTTTTATTCCTCCCCATTTTCCGAGGTAGCTGTAGCTGATATGCTACTTTCGTCCTCTTTCTCTCCCCCCATCAGCTATAGCAACTGCGTGGACTCGACCGGGGCTTTAATAGCTGCTGCCGCGGCGCAGGTATACACGAGGAGGCAGCAGCAGCGACGAATGCGAAGGTGGGTGGACAAGAATAGAGAGAGAGAGAGAGAGAGAGAGACGCGGGATAGCCGGTGGTTAGAGATAGATTCGTGGCTGAATTATTGATGGTAGCGTGTGTGTGAGGCCACGTATAGCCCTCGGTACACTTGATTTTTTTTTGCAGAGAAGGGGAGAAGAACCGTCGAGGACGACGACGAACTATGTGGGATGACACGGCCTGGCGGCTTTTGCATGACCAGTGTCTCGATGGTCCTTTTTCTTCTTCTTTGAGCGTGCAATTCTTTGATAGGTATAATGTAGATAGATACCATTTTGGGGGTTTCTTCAAGGGTTTGTCCGGATGTGTCTGATGGTGAATTTCGTGTGTATTGTCTTGCAATTGGCCTATTATCATATTGCATTACTTCGATGGGCTGGTACATTGTAGTTCAAAGATGTTCGTTTTTGTCGACTTCGGTTACGATTTAAATAGGTTTACATGTAATTGGCGTACGACTTATACATACATATATTCTTTGTGATATACCTTTTGTGGTTCAGACCAAGTTACAATATACTAAAACATTGTATTACTTTTTATTTTGTTTCTAATACTCCATATTTTTTTTTCATCATCGATTGTCTCTTTGGGTGTTTATAATACTTGGATCTCCGATTTAGGCAATTAGTCTATGCCTGATGATACCTTGAATAACCTGACAATTAAATATATAATAATATATTGCTCAATATATATTGCTTTACTTCGATGGTTCAGAAATTTGTTTGTCTAAGACTTCAGACTTCACAGACTTTAATTGTAGCCAAGAATCAACAAAATTAAATTGTTGGTTCTAGTCAACTTCTGCATCTGTAACTATCCAATGAGTTACAGAATTAGTTTACATGAATTATAGATATTTTATTTACGATTAGGATTCTCAGTTTTCTGTGCAGGAGGGTTTTTAATATTCTTTGTGATATATCTTTGTTCATACAGATTGAGTTTTTTATTATTATTATTATTATTATTATTATTATTATTATTATTATTACACGGGGAGAAAAATATTGTAATTGCTACTAAATGGGGTTAGGACTGAGTAAAGTGCAAGGTGGTAAATCGAAACCGATAAAACCTATTTGGACTGATTCCCAATATAGTATATTAATCAATCCTCCTTGAATAATATTAAATAATATTGAATAATTATTTAATATTTCGCTTATTTTATATGTTTTACATATATTATTGAAGAGAAATGGCTTAGTATTTAAATAGTTATCATGAAGTCTATGTGTATACGCATTTTGTTAATATAAAAGCATGAAAAGCAGAAGGATTGGAGGTTACGCGATATTTTATTCATTCCTTTATAGGTTAGTACTGAGTCCTAACCTGCGTAGTACTATCAACCCATTTTACTCTTCGTCACCAAATTCTTACCCTAGTATAGTAATCAGTACTAACTTTTTCTCTCCATGTATTATTATTATTATTGTTATTAAGTATTAATTATTGTTATTAATTTGATGGTACTTTCATTGTAACTATTAAAATGTGCTAATAATCTCACATCAAAATACTTCAAGTATAAGTAATACCACCTATTATGAAAATATAACGATTTCACTATTGGTCTATACCTAGGTGGTTGATGTACGTATCTATCTATCTCAGGGTCTTCGTTCTTTTGCGTATCATCATGACTTATGCATCAAAATAGAAAAAGAACTTGCACCTTCCAGTCAACGTTAAAGCTTACCAGTCTTCCAATAGACAGATGCTAGCTTCGTTGTTCAAAAAGTTGTATATGTTTTGCCAATCGAAAAGTTTTCTGAATCACTATTTTCTATCCCACTTTTATTCAACTAATACTATTTCTTATTCTTTATTTAAAATAATATTCTAGTAAATCAATAATACCTTATTCTGAATCTATCATCAACTTTCAGTATGGTTTAATATTGATTTAAGGTATAGGCCTTATTATGGTAATAATGTTTCAGTAATTTTGAGTATTATATATTTATTATTTAGTTTTGTCAAAAGCGAATTAAATATATAAAAAATGTAAGCTTTATCTTAAAACTTAAATAAATTAAACAAACACTCATGCAAACGTCTTCGGATTACATCAGCGTTATAACTAAAAGGAGGATATCTTAGGATTACAGTGAAATCCCTGTGTTAATGTATAACCCACGAAACTAGCGCGCAGTCGTTTGTAGCGGAAAAGGGTCTTTAATTTGGAATGAAACTTGACCGTCCTTTCCCTATTATAAAGTTAATGACCGGTATGGTTATTAGGGTAAAATATAGGATATCGCGTATACGAAAATAGAAATAATCATATGCTGTATAATCATGTAGAATAGACACGTTAAAGCTTTCTTCGTATACGATTTTCGATCCTCGGGCCGAAGAGTTAAGCTTAAGCCTTAAATTATCACATCCGTTGCACAATGCATTCACATATTTAATTAGTTTTGATTATGTTGTTTTTGTTTTTCTCGCTAACCGAAGTAGGAGTAAAATATTTTCTGTATTAATTTTAGAGCTATTTAATTATTCTATGTACAAACGAAAATCTATTAAACAAATATTCATGTTGACAGAAATTTAAATTATTTTACCGTAAAAGTTATATAAACAGTAACAAAAAACAATTTTTTGCAAAGTAAAGATTAGGTTATTAAATTATTTTGAATCTTAGCTAATATTAATAAAACTAAACACATATTTTTCTTTATAACTGTATATTATTCTTGGTAATTAATAGACATGCAACAAATAAAAATTTTAACATTTACACGTAATTTATTCGAGATCACCAGAATATTTAGATGTTTAAATAATTAAAATGCTTTATTTATTTATTTATATACAGGCTACGATGCCATTTTACATGTTTTCTAATTAATATATTATATTATTATAAAGCATTTTTTGCCATATTGAAGGTTTTAACAATTAATTATACGCGTTATAAGTGAATTCAATTAATACACGCGGAATACTTTGATACTACTATGAATTAGCATTATATCCACTCAAAGCCGAATAATTCAATCCCATCAAAACCCCATCATATCCTCTCAGAGTGTCAAGAAAATTACTTCTAAGAAACCGCGCGTCTCAAATAATGAGATTCTTCCATCCTCTTCAAATCCCATAACCAACCTTCAACTTTCTTTCCTCCCTCTCTCCGATATTCCCTCATTCTTGCGTCTTCCTCTCCGCTCTATCTTGGGAGGGGGATGAAAAATTAAGAAGGACACTCGAGTCTGCAGTGAACCGAGAGAAAGAGAGAGATAGAGAGAGAGTGAGACAGAAAGAGTCCAAGGCCCTTGCCCATGCGCCGCTGCGGATCACCTACATAAAGTGTGCCCCTCCCCTCCCCTTCTTCCTCGGGCTATAAGCGTCGCCCTTTACAACTCGCGCGCCTCTGTGCTTCTTTGGTGTAAAGAGAAGTTGAACTTCGAGGGAAGCTCGCGCGAGGCGCATTAACCGAGTACGTATATGTGCGTGTATGGTTCGTGGGAATTGAGGAAAAAGGAAGAAAATGGAGGTTTAATTATTTGGCGGGATGTTTCAGTGTGAAGAATTGAGAAGTATTTTTATTTTAACCCTTTGAGTATGAATGGGTCCTGGGGAACCTATGCATTTTTTTAGGTATATAATTTTGTGTTAAATTTGAATTGCGCGCTGGAATTCTTAAGCAGCTAAATCAATGACTATTCTGCTGACAAGGTGGTCATCGATTTCTTTAGATAGGTTTTTATGTGAGAAACCTAAAATTATGCAAAATATCTATGTCCATTAGAGAAAACTAAAAACAACCTATTGGACACATCCAAATCCGAAGGCCCCACAATAACTAGACTTTTTTCAGAATTTTTCCTCAAGACTCGGAAGGTTAATTAGATTCGGATTTGCTTGGAATAAAGGCAGTAAGAAGTTATATAGTAGACGGTAGATTAAAGTGAGTTTTAAATGGATTATACTTATCGCTTTTTACGAAAACAAGAACTTTTCAGATTCTTCTATATTGGAGATTCGGGAAAGTTTTACATTTTATTAGAAGCGTCCGAAAAGAACTAATAAATAATATTTTTCGAGAAATCAGAAGCGTGGTAGTCTTTGTAAGAAACGTCAATATATTGCGTGATTTGTACTTTTCTCATAGAATAAATATCGAAGTCGTATCTCAAATGTAGATGGGTAAAGTCATTGTTTCAAATAATAGAAAATATTACCTCATTTTTTTTCTAGTGCAATATAAAGTGAACCTACATTAATTTAGTTGCCAACATAAAATAGGAGCTATTTTTTCGATAAATATATATTTAGAAAGAATGTACTTTTAAAAATTGAATTCGAAACTATTGATAGTGAAAAGAAATTTCTAAATTTCTAACACATTTTATTTACTAATTAATTAAATAAGATGGTACAATTAAGAAACGCAATTGTACAATTAGAATTAGTAGAATTTTTTAACGCTTAGTACATTTCAAAAAATGCATTATTGAACGAGATATTAACATTTGATGGCGCGAAAAAAATTCTGAAAGAAATTTGATTTTATTAAAAAACTAAGCGGGTACAATTAAAAGTTCGAACGTAGTAGTAAAGTACAAATCGAAATACGTCGGCTAGTATTTCTTTATTAGAAAATACGTAAGTTCGCAGGCTGAGGTGGCGCAAATATGCAAAAGCAGCTAAACAATCGAGCGAGAAATACATAGATAACCAGTACAGCAGAAGCAAGCACCGAGAAACAGAATACGCGCAAGGCGTGCATCGGACGAAAAGGTATATATAAAGACAGCTATACACGCGTATATAATAGAACTCGCTGCAGTTTCGCCTCAAAGACGAGGGAAAAGCGAGCGATATCGAATATGCTCGGACAGATGCATTTACGCCCCCCATCCCCGCCGACGTCGCGATATAGTTTGCCAATTCTTCGTGTCTCTCCCTCGCGCGCGCCCTCTTATTTTCACTTTTGTTCCCTGCATTGTTAACGACAATAAATTACACGTCTCGCGCGTATTTTTCCGCGAACTCCTCGCGCAAAAGTTCTTCATATTACGCGAAACGCGCGAATAAGCGATTCTCTCTTTGTTCGAGAAGTGAAATTGGAATTTAATGCGAATGTGCTTTGTAACTCGTTTAATGGCAATGAAGAGGGTTTGCTGTTGAGGAAAAGAGAAAAAAGTGTAATTAGTTTTAATCGCTTTATCATTTTATATCATTTAATTAGTTTATGGTAGTAGTGTGATTCTTTTATTTCTGTCTGACCTAGTTTGTTTTCGTTAGTTTAAAAGCTTATTTATATTTTAAAATCCGTTGTAATAACAAACTTTTGTGATTATAGCTTATATTGAATTTTAAGACTAGAAATACGAAAATCAAAATAGTTGTGAAATCTTGTACCTGTCGTTTTTAGATAAAAAATAACGTTTTATACCTATACACCTTCAGCCACTATACAAGTTAAGAGTACTCTTAGCCACCACAGCTTAATTAATTTTCACAATAATAACTCATATTGTCCAGTATTCAAAATTTCTCGCGCAACCCGACGATTCATCATGTGCTAAATTCTTCCACCACGCGTAGAAGCCAAAGCACTATCTCCAATAATTGTTTTCTCCGCTGAGCGCGCGCGCGGTTTGTTCCCCATTCCTCGCTTCATTTGCATTTTTCCGGCGCCACTCCGAAACAATAAATTACACATCCAAATACACCAGTCCCCCCTCTCTCTCTCTCTCTCTCCCCGGCATTTCTCGCGCAAAAAACTATAGCCCGCGGAGTTTCTTTCTCTCTTCGTTGTATTTTGTTGCACTCGTGTCGCGACGCGTTGCGCAATGTAATTACACCGAAGAGCGTGTGTGTGCATGACCTATGGGTCGCGTAAAATAACAGCCCCTCCGCGTGTGATTGTGTTGCTATGTTTTTCGTTGTTTTATATCTGACGCTCTGGGTCGCTTGTGCGCGATGCTGTTCTTAGTCTATGTTATACATGGCTGAGAAGTGCTTTCTGTACTCGCGTGGGTCGATTTATCTGCACTGTCTAACATTGAATCAGTACAATTTTTACTTATTGTCTGAGTAGATAATGGTTTTTTTGATTATTTAGAAATTGTCGCTGAGAAATGAATAAAGCACACTATATGTACTGATTAAACAGTAAAAGCTCGCTGACATTTTTACGGATTTAAACAGTGGCTTCATTATTTCACAGTGGTATACTTATAACTAAGACAGTCATGTAAAAGCTTTATGGCAATGCAAAATTATATATGATGTGTAAAAATAGACATTACTAGATATAGTTACAAAGTTACAAACTCAGTTATACAGTTTTACAGGTGAATAGAGTAAGTTGAAGATACAAAATAAAGCGGTAATTACAGCTGATAATATTAAAATTATACGCACGGTATTTTCAAAACTACAGCCTTCAATATATGGTAAAATTCCTCATGGAACGTTACAAACTTCGAGCTAAATTAAACTAAAATATTAGAGAACCGGTGAGTTCAGGAGGTTGTTTTGTCCCGAAATTGAGTATAAATAATGTTATAGCAAAAACATTATAATATAATAGTGAAGTAGTAATTTGAAAAGTTCTAAATTCAATATATTACAACTTTATTATTTATGAACTAATCTAACAATAGCAATATGAATTTACTAATAAATAAAATTTCTTGCCACTAAAGGTGGCTTTATTTCTAGTACTCAGCAGTTGTACTTTACATTTATGTACATGTGCTTGTGTTTCAGAGAAGCGGAGGTTTTGAGTAATATTGATTGTTAGGAAAATAGAAATCCGCGATAATAAAGTAAAATATATAAATGAAAAATTTTTTACCCACTAAATACTACAATTTATTTCCTAAATACGATAAGCTACAAAGTTGAAGCTTTCAGCACAGAAGCAAACCGAATGACAATACACTTCAATAATGCTTCTTTTTAACTCAATCTGTGCCAATATCATAAATTTTGCCAATTACATCCTGTGCGCCCTCCTATATCACTTTTTATCACGAGTGCAGTCCATGTGTCCGCACGTGTAGGTTTAGGTGAGTACGAAGCACTCGGGAAAGACTCGGGGCGAATGGACTTGAAGCACGGACGACGAGAATAGCCCGGGCAGGTGTATTCTCAGAAGCTATTTCTTGTCCCGAAATGCCGAGTGCTCACGGCTCGCTCCAATTTTTCTCTCTTTTCTCTATCCCCCTCCCCCCCCCCCCACTATCCTTTTACTCGTGTTTTCTTTCTCACCGAAACGCGCGTTCGGTTTATTTACTCGGTGCGCAGCAGCACGGGTTCGAGGCCCGACTTTAATTTGAGATATATATGTCTGAGCGCGGGAATTAGTTTGGCGTAGATGAATCTCGGAGTCGAATAAAATGATTTAATGCGCGTACAATTAAGCAGAATTAATTTGATTGCAAGTGTAAGTAACGTAGCGAAAAATTAAATCTATTTACGTTTGTATTGCAGATTAGAAATATTTGGTACCGTTGGAAAACTTGTTTTCGTTTTTTTTACTTATTTTTGGTTGGGCGTCAATTATCTTATTAAAAAATTAATTTATAATAAGATGTCTAACGATTTCTTTAATTATCGCGTACCCTTATCCGCAGGTAACAACCCGATCGTTAAATTTAATTAGAATGAGGCTCTACTTGTACTTAATTAAGTATATACTGGTCCCGACTGAATTTTGCGTTTTATTATCCTCGTAATGAAACAACGGTTAATGCGGTAGTCGTAGTAAGACCTTAAAAGTTGTGTGTAAGCAAAGGTTGGATACAGTATTCTTCTGTAACTATATCAGCTCTGATAGTTTCTAGTCCTAGAAGAAAAGTGACAGGAAGTTGGAGTTGGAGTGACTCTAAAATAAGACGGTACGTACTGTGTAGGTTTCGAGAGAATTTTTTTTTCAAGAATGCTTGCATAACGAAGTGACTTGAATACTTAATGAATATGAGTGATGAAAAAGCTCTTTTATGCAACGCCTTTTAAGAAAATAGCTTATTAATAGTTGATGCTGTCACTCAAGTGTGGTTTTAAATATCGTACGTTTAATAATTTTAGTGAATTTAATCCGAGAATAACGAAAAATATGGCTGAAGCAGAGATTAACACATGTTAGAATCACGGTAGTGTAAAAAATTAATGTTTTAGCAAAATATTGGCTTTAGTACAGAAAATAAATTTGCTAACCCAACGAAAAATTCCATTAAATTTACAATGCTAGCGCGTTATCCCGTTTATTCGAAGATTGCAAAAACATAATTTGAAACTTAAAAGGTACAAAATAAACTTTTTCTTTATTTAAAAATGTATACATTCAATATAATAATAATATATATCATATACACGGTATCAGTATTCTTTATAAAAAAGAAAACATTTTGTAACAAAATTTGTACATCCTTGATCTCTTGATCTACGATAAAAATAACTCAAAATGTTTTGTTATTCAGTTTGCTTTTTAATTTTTTTTAATGCTTATTTTATTATTCAATCTCCTGAAGTAGCAACATTATATATCTCTTATTTAACGAAGTCTCATACGTCTATCTAACCCAATTTACCTAAAATCCTCTACAAAATAATCCTCGTCATCCCACCGACATCTTCCCTATTCCAAACACGCGAGATCTTCCATTTTGTACTTTTTTCAACAGCTTCAGAGCTCTGCGAAGCGTTATAAGCTCTGCTGCGGTCAGTCGCGGGGGAGAGGGGACGGCGCAAAGGCAGAAAAGAGCGCAGTTTGAAACGCGCGCACGCCGTGTATATAGCCGATTAATTATACAAAAGCCACGAGTGACGATCGATGCGCGGCCGCGTGCGCCCACGTGAAATATTGATACCGCGGCGCGCTCGCCCGCGCCGTGCAGCTCTTCTCTACTCTCCCTCTTATTCTCGCTGCGCTGCGGCCGATGCTTTTATACCTGAACACGCAGTGTTTTTTTTTTAGAGTTCGCGATTGAAATGCACGGGAGGAAGCGTTTTTCATAACTTGTGTTATAAATAACGAGGTAGATTTGTTATTTCTTTATACAGAATGAGACATTCTTTTTTCTATTAATGATAATAGGTAGAATAAGGAAAAGTAGGTAGTACTTGGATACTTTTTCAAACGAAAATACGGAATCAGTGTTTGTAGAGCCAAAACTCAATATGTTCTCCAAATCTTTAATGTAATCGTTAATTCGGCATGTTTTACTGTTTTTAGTACAAGAAAAAATACGCCTACATACTTTTTTATAATAAAAAAGTAAGTTTAAAAATTCATCTATATGTCGCAGTAGTTGGACATCATATGTCAAGCTGGTCCCAGTACTTGGACATAGTTAGGACCCAGTAGTTGGACATATGAATTAAATGTGTCCAACTACTGGGTTCAGAAAAAGCAGTGGACGTAAACTTGGACACTACATTCGGCATATTACAGTTCTCGACATAACCTCAAAATGTTATATTTACATTTATAACAAATTTTATAACAAGTACTGGTCACAATTTTCATTTTGTCAAAGTACTGGGCACTTTACCTTATTGATTGCGAAGATTTTTAGTGAAGTTTGTTAAAGATTTAGCAACGGAATTCCAAAATTTCAATCTCTTATAAAAATTATTCTCTCTTATCACTTTTTAATTTTCCAAACGTGATAGCAGATTCGAAATCAGCTACTCCAAATACCTTACATAGTTTTCTTCTCATGTATAATATTTTAGAAGTTACAGTGGTAACTCGTATGTGAGCCACCTGCTCTTTACCAGAATGCAGTCATTCGAATCAAACATCAAAACGTATGATGTAAAATAGAATTCATAAGAAATGATCTACAAAATTCCATAGGTACGGAAAATATTTTTCGATTTTAATTGGAAATTAAAAGAATTCCAAAAGCTTAATTATTAGGTAATAAGATAAATGTAAGTAATATATATTTTACTTTTACATATATAAACGATAAAGATTTTAAAATTAATAATTTGCTTAATATTAAATTATAAATATACGTAACTACGATCATCGTATTGAAATAAAGTTTATCTGGCTTTACTACCTTGACATTGTGTTCCTCCTACCCAAGCTTCGTAATAGAAACTTAATTACTCACAAACAGATGCAATAGTTTGTAATTTGATATATTATCTAGTTCTGTATTGCAAATTAAACATTTATATTATTGTCAGTTTGTTCTGACGACTGTTTCAGTTCATTCAGTTAGAATACTTCTAAGTAATTGCGATTATTGAAAATTGAAGAAGTACTTAAAAAATAGTTGTACATTAGCTATTACATACAATTCTCGTAATTGATATGTTCAATAAACAATTGTCATAAATTAATATAAAAAAATAATGATTAGTTGAAGAACGTTCATCCTGCAAAGTTTGTATTATAATCAAGCTTTACATGCCAACATTATCTTTAATGAGAATTAATAGAGTCTTACCGTACAGGACTGTTTTCACTTATCAAATTAATACATTAATGCAGCTTCTTATAACTAGGATTTCAGAAAGCATCTTATGATAAATGAATCTTTTCCTCTTTTAAATGATTAACAACTCAACAAATCCAAATCTCTACAATCATATTAAATTCAACTCAACGACTAAACGGTCTAAAAGAAAAATTAACAATCACTCATTCAATAAAGTCCCGATGTCTCCGATCCACTAAAAGCTGAGCTGGCGTCACTTTATTCTTTATACCCACCGCGACTCTCGACAAAGAGTCGCGCTGCGAGATTATTCAAATATCATACCTTCTTTCTGCATTAATACTCAAAGTGACGCGAGTACGTATAGGTACGCGCGCGTAAAATGGGAACGTCCATACACAGTGACTTGCGACACGCAGTTGGAATAAAAGCATTGGATGTTCGCGCCAAGGCCAGGCTTGCATAAGCGCGAAAAATCCCCCGTAAGGCTTTTGTGTACGGTGTGCTGATCTTGATTTGCGAAATAAAGCTCCTTACGTATGCAAATCTCACGAGGATGGAGGTATTTTGAGGTTGGGTTTATTCTTCGCCTGGATCTGGTTGATTGAATAAGGCTTTTTCGGGGGCTTTTATGGTATTATTTGACTGAAGAATGAAATTACACGTGAGAGTAATGATCTAATTTTTTTGTATGATAGTTTAATATTTTGCTACTATTGAACTTGGGTTGTATTTTAGTTAGGTCTTAGAAAAGTTTCGCTTTATAGTGTTTATTTATTTATATATTTTATAGATGATACTTTCTGGCTATATTAAACTAAACTCCTCGCACGGAGAGAAAAAGATAGTAACCGTTACTGTACATGTATAGTAATTTGGGAACCATATAACGCGTTTGGACTTTCTTTATAAATCATAGGACTGAGTACGTATGCTAATTTGTAATAATTAATTTGGCTGACTTTCCGTAGGTGTTAGGCACTAAGTACCTAACTTTTTGGTAATCAGTACTATACAGTAACAGTAAAGATAAAGCGTGGCCGCTTTAACCTAAAAAAGGAGAATCTACAACAGGAAGCCAACAGCAATGCTGATCAAAATCTCTTGAAATTGACATTGAATTACCCTGCATTGATTTTTAATTATCTACCCGTTTTTCCGAGATAGTACTGAGTCCTATACGACTTGGGAGACGTACTATCCTTTTCTCTCTGTTCGTAGGGGATTTATTGAAATAAAAATAGTAAATAATTCATAATAATAATAATAATAATAATAATAATAATAACAATACTTTAATGAATAATTAAATATTATTGATTTATGTATTGAATGAATGTTTGTCGGAATCATTTCTAAAACAATGGTATATACGAGATAATGCGTAATAATATTATTTATGAGAAATAAATAAATGCTTCATATGTAGAATAATATGGATATGAATATGATCGACAAAAGATAATTAATTAATCTTTTTAGTCAATAATGCATATTACAAAGATTGTTAACGCAGAATTTGCATATTTTAATACGCTTTTAATTATTGATTACAAAGTTACTTGTAAATACAAATGCTTTATTTTCTCACATGTGTTTCAGCATTGTAATTACTAGAAAAGCAATAATTTTATAAAAAAAAAACAGTATAATAATAAATGTTTATTATATTTCTTGTATTTCCTGTCACGTTTTTAGCACTTACAAAATGTTTAAAAAAAGGAGCATTTTTACGTTTAAGCGTAACGAGTTAAAAATGAACTTTTAAGACGCTTAATCAATTTAAAACTTGTATTTATATGCTTATAAAACTGTATATTTTCAGTATTTGTTCTTTCTTCAGTGAAATATTCATACTATTTTATTTTTGTCCTTATATCTATAAAAATATGAATTTTTGATGAACTTAGGAGTAGACTCTGACTCTTAATTCCCCAATCCTGAACTTCCTGCAATAGATTCATCTCCTATCTCAGAAACATCAGGTCGCGTTTCTCTACCCCCACGAGATACCATTAACATCTTCCCTCCTGTTTACCACCTCTTTCACACACCCACGGACTCCAATTTCTCGCGCCCATCCGCAGCTGAAAACCAACTAAAACGCGAAACGCTCGCGTGTGATGCGACGAGGGCGTGTGTAACATCGCTGAAACATCGCCGCGCGACGCCGACTGTTTTTCGGGAGAGAGAATATATTTATACTCTCCAGAGGAGCTTGCGAGGCCCGCGAGCACTTGTTATCTTTGTTGATGCGAGGAGAATTACACGTGCTTTGTTAGTTCGCGGCAGCCGCTTGTGTATCTCGGAAGATTCAAATGTTGCGAGGACGCGTTAGAATATTTTCATAGTAGTACACGGAAGCTTTTGTTTGTGAGGTTCAGCTCGTGTTTTGCAATTTGTCGTGGAGATTTTTCTTTTATTGCTGAGCGTATTTCGAGAGATGAAAGCTGTGCGCAGCTGCTCTGGTATTCTCTCATTATGTGGGTGAAGTAAGACGAATATAATTTTATAATATTAGTAATTTTAATAACTCTTTTAATTTGTGTTACCTAGCGGATACAATGTGGTTTTATTCTGAAAATGACGACTTCTAGATTTCATATTCTGAACGGTCAACGCACGTACAACAAGATACATCTCGTTCAGTTATATCTAGACGTAGATGACTTAGTTGTAGCATCTCTTAATATTATATCCAGTAAAACTAGAATTTATAGGTCTTAATAATATTGTGTTGGCATGATGAATAATGCGCATAATGATAATTTAATAATAAGGATGCTTACAAAAACTACTACATTATAAATTAGTTTATTAAGACTAAGTGGTTAAATTGAAATTGAAAAAAAAATATTAGGAAAGTAAAAGCATTCTATTCCTTTTTTTGCAGAATATAACATACTATTATAGATAATACTGCCTTGCAAATGAAGAAAGTGGATATCTGCATTCCGCAAAAAAGATTCGAACCATATAAATAATTTCGCATACAAATGATTTGAAAAATTATTTTTCTTTTACAAAAATGAGTAGACGTAGTTCGTTCTTTTAGGAAAAGGATAGATATTTTTTCAATAAAAATCTTACGTAAATAGATCGAAATAAAAATTAATGTTATCAAGTGTCTGGGATTTACTTCAAATGCAAATACTCACTTTCTTCATTTGCACGGCAGAATACTGACCGTATGAAATAAATAATAGTAAATAAATAAATCAAGGTGTGTATAAGGGCAAAATAAAAGAAGTACTTTTACTTTCCTGATATCATCTTTTTCGTATATGCAGAATAATGGCTTAAGACTTAAAAAGGACAATAAATCAGTCGATGGAACGTAGTCACTATTAAATTAACGTCAGTGTAATACATTACTCATTATAACTATCTTATTAAATGTATATAATATTTCAAAGGCCTTTCAAATTTCTTAAAAGAATTACAGTAACTTATTATCTATTAGGGAAAGTAAATGGAAAAAATTGTGAAGATGTACAAAATAGTATCATAAACATTTGGGTTTACTATATTTAATATAACAATAACATAACTATTTCCTTTTTAACAAAACGTAAACATACCAATTCAAACTCGATTTCTTTTGCGAAATGCTAATAATTCAGCCTTCAACTTTTCAATTCGACGCAAACATGTATATATATGTATATGTAATACAGCAGAAAATTGTCACTTGATATTCCAAGACCAAACATTTAACCAACTCGACGACATACCTAAAAAAAATATATGTTGTTCTTTAATCCCTTAAGTGGTACGTACGATTTCGAAAAATGAACTTTTTTTATATTAGTTACTTTATTTTTTTACATTAACAAATTACAAAAAACTATTTATACCAATTTTATACGGAATTTGAATTACGAGGAATATCTTAAGAATTGTCAGTATTCCGGTTCCCGGAATAAAAAGTGAAAAAGTGGCGAAAGTGTATAATTTTTTAACCTAAACGTTTGACTTAAGTTATATGAGCGTCAAAAAATGATTCATATAAAAACAGAAAAAAATAAAAAGAAACTTTTTGTATTACAAAAATGATATTATATTTATACATTGCTATCTTGAATGATCTCAATATTCATAAATAGTTTTATACACATTAAACAACATTTTTGCAACATTTTTTTACCCACACTCGTTCGACTTCGAACCAAACCAACAGAACGTCCGCAAAACCACGCAGCACTCTCGCATCCTCACGCACCACCGAGGACAGTCCTCCATCCGCGCCATATAACCTCAGCAAAAATTGCGCCTCTCTCGTGCTCTCCACTCGCTCGCTTATCGGCATCGCGAATCGGTCGCGCGGCCCTCCGCGAGATGCATTAATCGCGCGCCACTAGCGAGCATACGAGAGTACGTCGCCCTTGGCTCGTTCGCTCGCTCGCTCACGAGAATCCGGTTCTCGAGGACTAGGAAAAATCGCCGGGGGAACGACTCCGAGAGCGATGTGCCTTGTACATATACGTGTACATGTACGTGTATGCCGAGGTAGAGTTGCTGCTGCTTGCGATGTGTACTGTTTGTATGGCGGAGGAAGGTTGCGAAGGTGGCCGAGAGGAGAAGATGGGTGGGTGGAATTTTCTAGCAGAGGCTGGGGAGAGAAGGTTCGTTTGGTACTTGGAATCGCGTTGTGTAATATTTATACGTTGAACATTTTTTGAAGCATCGAGCAGGATTGCGCTCTTTGAGAGAGCACTGTCAGTGGAAATCTGAAGGAAATAAAATTGTTATATGGAGAGAATTTTCTGATGAAATAGGTAGTAAAAGTGGGACATCAAGCCTTTACGGCTCTGTTAAACGGCAGAAATTAACATTATTCGTCATAATTTTTACTGCGACATACTGTATTTTTCTCTTGTGAACGATGCCAATATTTTTCGGTCATTAGGGTCAACTTTTCCATTAAGTCAGGATATCTCATGTTATCTGATAATTTTCACGGTAAAAATTATCAGAGATTTCGCTCTGTATATAAAGGAATAATACCTTTTAAAAAAAAATAATTATAACATTTCAAAACCCTTCAAACGTGATTCAAATAAGAAATTCAAATTTTCATTAATTTTTATAATTAATTTAGATAATCATGCAATACTCATGTTTCGACGAAACGAATTATTAAATGTTTTATTGTAAGGTAGTACAAGACATTTTAAATATTTATAAATGTCCTAATTTCGTTGTAGTTGCATGTGGCATGTGTAATCATTTTTGTTCGTATGAGGTTGTAAATTAGGCTGCAGAATGCATAGCACCAGTTTGCTAATTTATCTTGTGGCATTAGATGACTAGTCTCTACCTAAGTCTGCATCCGAGTGAATAAGTAAAAGTAGGTTGACGACGTCAATAAGCGGTTACTTAATTCCTGCGATTGATACTTTAAGACAATTGCAATCCTACATTCTAAAATGAGTGTTTCGCAGATGTCTAACTTTTGTTTGAATTATTCAAAAGATTTTAAAGTCTATTTTTACTCTTTATCGATTAATATTTCTTCTCTCAGTGTGTACTGAGCATCTGTCGCTTATTAAATAAATATTTAGAGAAAGACGAGTAACATTAACGCACAAAACATTTGATTTATTAAATCAACCAAATCTTTGTTATTCTAACTGAATGTATTAATATGTCAGTTGATAATGATTAATTTCAATTAATTCTAGGTTTCGTTATCGTCATCTCATAAAATAGTTACGATATTTGTTAGAAATATAAATATATATAAAATAAATTATATAGTTTTAGTCGATATTAATTGGGTTTTGACATCTCCAATATGTTAATTCAATAGAAGCAAGAAACTGCTGTGCAATAAAACTTCAAACTTGTCATCTCACATATTCTAATCGAAGTCAGTACCCTAAGTGGCAGGATAATTCTTATGTTAAATAATAACTTCATTATTATTATTTTAAATATTATCTTTCGAACTGAATATCCTAATTTTGTCGTTCATATAGCAATAACTCGTGTCTAAAATTCAAAGCTCAAAATATCACTTAAATGATGATTCTAAAGCTAGTGGTCAATTTATCTTAACAATTTTCTTTAAGTTTAAAAACAAAACAAGCACTGTACATCTCTAAAAACTATTTTTTGTTAATCAATGCACTGTCTGTTTCGTGCATAGATTGATAAAGGTCTAACAAGAAACGAGTATTTCACGAGGTACAATTAGTAACCGCGTAACTTTTGAATTCTAATTACGTATTAAAACATCTAGTAAACTTAAATAACGCAAATAATTATTTTTATCGTCACAAAATATGTTCAACTTCAGTCACTTAGTTTCTATTTACAATCGATTTAGACGAAATCTTATTTATCTAGTTCCTTCTTGCTTTATAGTCTTATCAAAATGATGATTGGAGATAAACGTTAAAACTGAAAATGTATTTTAAACGAAATGCGTAAGCATTATTAGGTCTAACTTCAAAGAATGCACTTGGTTTTCACCTTACTCACCAGATACTTGTCTTTTAATAGCAGTATTTGAACTAGTGAAACGTCACTGTCAATATTGACTAATTTTCAGTGGCAAGTAAATCATGGGTTAAACGATTTACTAATTCATCACTAGGAATTAGTAAATATTCACTATTTCGCAGTAAAGTTAAGTATTTCAAATCAACCGAGTACACCTCGCTATATACTCATTTCTCATCAGATCCCATCAAGATATCCATTCCTTACAACGAAATACATTCTACTAACTCTGCCACCAGCTTCTGATCCATCCCTACGTATCCTCCAGACTCTGAAGCACTGGTCCAAACCTACCTCCACTCTGCATCCATCGGTAACCATCCATCCCCACCAAACCCCAATCACCTCAACCTATCCCAACACCAAGACAATCCTCCCCCTCCTCAAATCCATACCCTCATCTCAGACTATCATTGGTATACACACCACGGTACTACTTACCACCACTCTTTCTCTCTTCCTCCACCACACACACACGACTGCACAAGCCACCAAGGCACCATCCACGTGTGTGTATACGTGCCGATAGCCTTATCGACCTCTCCCCCGCGCTGTGTTTATTGTTGATACCAACGGTCACCCCTGGCAACCTTCGTGCATACTACCTGTGCACCTACCCTGGCGACCAATTGCCGTGTTCTCGGTGTCCGGCGCCGGTGCGCCTCGGCCAATCGAGTCCGACCCTCGGCTGGTGGCCGGCTCTCATTGGGCCGATCCAGGGGATAAGAGACCAGTTCGAGGACAGACGAGCGTCACTGTCCCGTGTGGACTGTTACGGTGCGCGTCGGGCTGGCTCTACCTCGTCCACTGCTTTGCTTGCTTCTGCCAGAGCAGAAGAGAGTTGTCGTTCGTCTCCGAGCGTACCGAAGTTCTAAGAGTCTCCAGTCCGAGTCCGAGTCAGGACTTGGATTGAGGCGTGGAGTCATGCAGTGGCAGCAGTACGTAAGCTTCCTTTCTTGCAGTTGTTAGCTTTGGTTTTAGTTTCGAGCCGAGTTTGAGCTTTCGGAGGGTGGTGCGATAGCCACGCGAGATGGATTATCGGCACGCGAGAGTGAGAGAGCTTTCGCGAAAGGTCGATGTTTCATTGTTGTGTTGGGTGTAAAGGGGAATTTGTTCGTTTTTTTTGTTAAAGCTTCTTTTTTGCGAAATGTGGTAATTGGGTAAAACGGTTTGTCTTGTTGTTGCTGAGTAGTCATTTGTTTCGAAGCTTCCATGTACGTGTAGAGAACCGGTAAATCCAGTGGGAGTCTGTTGAAAGTCTTGTTTCTGTGGAGGAATTTTTTGAGTGATATGCTAGTTACCGGTGAATTGGCTTTTATAGATGTTTGATTTGTGGAATTAAATTAGCTTTGATACACTGAGAAAGATGATATGGCAAAAATTGTATATCATTGCTGTTTGTACATTGGGGATGTACTCGACTTTCAATAAAAATTACCTTTTTTATAGTCAACATTTCTATATTTGTAGTAGAATTTAATATTTGCTTAGCAATTCAAAACTTTGAATATGGAAATTTTGTTTTATATCATGGTAATTTTTATTAAAAATAAAACAAGTATGTCTTTAACGTACAATAAGAGATAGTAATTTTTGCTATACAATTATTTTATTATGGTTTCATTTATTTTATTGAATTACTCTTGGTATTAATAAATTTTAGTTTTTCTCTACAAATTAGTCTCATTTTAGTAATTTAATTCTCTAACATGATATTTTATTATATAAAAAATAAATTATAATCGGTAGCGTAAGACAATTTTATAACTTTTGAAATAAAAGTATGCGGTGACACAGTAATTGATTTTCCTACAAGTAGATATTTGAATTTAGATAAAAGTATTTTGTACCAATAGCTACAAATTTTATTACTCTTTGCACTGAGAAAAGTAATGTAGTAAAATGACTATTCTTGCTTAGTAAATAAGCTTTTAGTATTTCCAACTAAAGTCTCTAATTATACTAGGAAATGTAGTTTGAATGTAATTTGGAAGTTCGACAGATGACGTAAAGTAAATATACTTAAATTTTATCTTTGACGCTAAATTTAGTATCCGTCTACCAGTTTGTGTGATCATGATAGACAATCAGATAAGAGGTTAACTGCAAGTTTAGTCTATGTAACTAAATTATTATTTATCCTTGCACCAAAGAAATATTTTGTCACGTATAGAAATTTTCCATTAAAAATTTAAATAATTTTATAGTGGAAAATTGCTATATGTGATATAAATATTTTTTTACTAAAAATGTCTCAGTGTGATTCTACTTTTTTTATCAAGTCATTTCGTTTTCTGTACACACAACGAATAAAAAATTACCATAAAAATCATAGTGAACGCATGATATTCTGACTTCACGGAAAAAATTACTGTGATACGCAGTAAAATTTACCATGCTGAACAATAAAAATTGATAATAACATGAATTTTACCGTTCATCAGTGTAATTTTTTCCGTTTAAGTCAGGATGTCACAAGTTTATTATGAGTTCCACGGTAATTTTTATCAGATAATCCTCTCTGTGTATACACTTTGATAGATTCGCTTGCACACAAGTTTTAAAACCAATATTTTTTTAGACTACATATTTCCTCAAAAAGTTCTGTACCAGCCCGTATTCCGATTACCATCGCTAATTGTCTTTTAACGATGTCAATCGCCATCCTATCAACCCCAGATCTGGGTTAATTTTACACAACCACCCTCCTTTCTTTATTCACGACGCGTCGCGCGCTTCGTTTTGATCCGGTCACCCGCGAGATTCCCTTATATTTCAAATCGGCTCGCTCGGCGTGATTTACGCTTTATTGTCAGATGAAACGTGCGATAAGCGCTCGCGCTGTTATCGTCCTCGCGAGTAGAGAAAGAGAGAGAGAGAGAGAGAGATAGCTAAAGTAGCGACACTGGAGTCCGCGGTGTGGTGGGCGTTTTGAGGGAGTTTGAACGTCTGGCGGTTATAAATTCCGCTTTAATGGCGAGAGCGAGCGAGCGCGCGCTTGTTAAGATTTTTTGTTGAGAGAAGCGACGACGGCTGTAAAACCGGATTCGCCATCTGTAAGGAACAATTGCTGGATAAGTCTTGAATGGGGGATTCGTTCTTTTGGATACTTTGTAGTTGTGTGTGATGTTTCCGCATTATTTTCAAAGAATGGTTGGTTATTTATCGAATGTAGACTAATTGACTATATTCATAAGAATGACATGAATATAATGTAATATATTACTTACTATATTTGTATGAACTATTGTATATAGTTATTTCATTGAAGAATATAAAAATTATTTTCACGAATCATAATTTATTATCAACTTCAATAAATACCCTGAAAGAAAGTTTGCTAGATCTAAGTAAATATTTTTTTCAATAATACTAAACAAATATTTATTTCAGTAAATATTCATTTACTATTAGAAAATATTTATTCAATAATTTAAACTTAAGAATTTTTCATGTATTAAATAAATGTTTACTGTTATCAGAAAAATACTTGTTTACTACTACTTAAAAGAATATTTGCTTGGATCTATCAAGAAAATGATTTTTAGTCTGAAACTTGTTATTTATCAAGTTTAAAGGAAGAAGATAAACAATTTTATCCGGAACTGTAGATTTATAAGCACATTAGAAATTTGATAATGTATTTCGATAACTGATTATTATTGTCTAATTTTATTGCAGTGAAAATCTCGCTCCAAAAGCATGAATGACATTTTCACATTAAAAATGTTAGAAAGTATATAATTAGTTATTGATACTTTTTACTTGATTATAATTTGAATGTCTAAAAATACAAAATAATTAACATGATTTCTTTTGTTTTATTTGTTACAGAAGTTATACCACTGCATCGTCATACATTGTATAGGATTTTAAGCAGTTAACCGGTAAGTTGCTTTTGAAAATTACCCAACAATTATCTAAATTGTCCCCCTAGTCTCGCGCGAAATGCTTTTCTCGCGTTTTGTGGGACGCTCGATATTTTTCTCGTCTGGCTTGAGAGGAAAGAATGCTTACTTCACGTACTGATTTCATCGAAGTAGGACAGCCGCCTTTATTCAATAATAAACACAGTACCTTTTCAAATCCCTGCTTTCTTGTTTTCGATGTTATTCAACATCTATGTTATTGCAATTTTTGTTATCTAATAAAGCATCTTTATTGCAATTCTTTAAATTTACTGTCATAGAGAATTTACGTAAAAATTGTGTTCACTGAGAAAATTTGATTGGCAATAGTTACTAAACATTCTATAGTAAAATACAATTTATTTGTGGTTATATAAGGTTTTTTTAAAATTAAATAAACTCTTTTATAAAATACAGTTATTTATTACAGCAACTGAATAATTTAAAAGTAAATTTAACTTTTCATGTTTTCCATTTAGTTCTTAACTTCGTAAATAACTGTCATGAGAAAATTTCATGTACCGATATTTTGCTATCGAAAATTTAATACATTTTTTAGTAATAGATACTTTTATTTCTCCCAGTTTAGTAATTTAAAAGTAATGTGACAAAGTTTTCTATTGAAAAAGTTTTCACACCTGCACTAAACCCACCGTAAAAACGTTGAAGATAAAAACAATTTGTCCTTCCCAGAGCAAATTGATTCGCGTAAAAACCCACACTACCTTTTTAACCAATATTTCCCCTGAAAGATTACACTTTTTATCGATATAATCCCCATGGCTACATAAACTCGATAGAAACAGCATATAATGAAAAATTTATAAAATCATCCAATAAGGCTAGCTTTCACGCAAAATTTATCCAAGAACATTAGACTATTTCAAAACATTCCATTAGATGCTCCTTCTGTCGAGTTTACGTATATAATCCAGTTTCCTCTTCTCGACACGATTTATCAATTCGCCCAGTAATTACGAACGCGAGAGACCGTTGAAGAAAAAAAAGAGGTCAAAGCGCGCGAAATTTCGCGCCCGAGTTTCTTAATTATCGTTAACGAGGCCCAGCCAGGCACGGCGTAACATTTTTTTTCGCCGCTCTCTCATTAACGCGTTGCACCGATTGCTCTAATTGTATTACACTCTAATAACGATGCACGCGGGCGCGAAAAACTGTGTATGCATTGTTGTTATTGTGATCGTACGTGAGCTAGATTGGGACTTAATGCGCGTAGGGATTAGTTTTCATTGTTCGACGCGACACGACGGTATCGGAGAGTTAATGGGCCTTTATTAGGGTGACGTGCTCGATCTTCGAAGGATTAGACGTCGTAGCAATTTGCAAAGTTTATGAGAATGTTGACCTTTTTGTAGGCGCTTATCAAAATGTAATGTACGTGCATCTGCTGTGCATATAGTTGTCAGAAAATAAATGTTAAAAGTAGTGAATGTTAATATCAGAGAGTATTATCAAATTCATTTATGACGTTGAGGTTATCGCACATGCATACAGAATAAGGATAACAGATGTGTTTTATTTAAACATGATTCTAGTCATAAATCTAAAATAACTGAAGGCGTAAAAATATTGGATATAGAAAATAATATGTCAAATAGAAATTCGTCTGAAATGTTATGCGTAATATATACATATAAACGTGTTATGAACAGAATTGTGGGAACATAAAATTTAAAAAATGTATATAAAAGATTTTTAGATAGAAATTAAACTCGCGATGAGTATATTATCAACTTCTCTGATTATACAGAATACAATTGTACATTTGTATATCCGTTCGATGACCCTAAATGCAATATGTAGATCAAGCTTAAACAATGAAAGTCAAAGTAAATCCGCAGTTTATCTGGAATTTTATTTAACTAGTTTTTCTATTTATATTTAAAAAATCTTAATTAAGGAGGGTCTTTCGCTAGATATGAGGCATAACACAGAAAATCGTATGATTTATTAACCTATTTTAATGTTTTGGGGCTTACTTATTTCCTTAAACATTTCTCTATACAAAGTTAACGAAAGAAAATTTAAAAATAATATATCTGTAATAAAAGAAAGCTAATTAATTAGTATATTGAATTATAATAATCAGTAGAATTTTACTAAGATTGTTCGATCACCAGTTGTATTTAAAACAAACACTAGAATCTACAACAAATCCAAGAAAGTACTGTTTCGTAATCAAACAAAAGCTCAATCGTTTATTATTCCTCCCTAAAATCAATACCATTTCACCAAGAAATCAACCTTTACAAACATCAAAAACAATCAGCAAATCACAAACTTTGTCAATAAAGTAACCATCTTCAACGTTCCATTCCACTAAACCAGCTAATCATCCACACAGACTTACTTACCCGCCCTGAAATATTCTCGACTCCGCCACTTAGCTCGCGCAAAACAAAACATCGCGAATAATACAACCGCGACTTGGCAGCTGTCCAATGTATCCGTCCGACGAGCGTCGCGCAAAATTTCGCTACACGCGCCTGAATTTCGCGACACGGAAATTCCGAAGCCGCGCACATCGATCCGGTCTCCTTTTTTTCTCTTCTCTTTTTTTTCCTATTTTGCTTTGCCCCAGCTCGACACAATCATAAATTATATCGACGGACGTGCGCCGGTCGATGGCGATTAGGAAGACCCGCGATACGCGTTTCGGCCGTGCATTTACGGTTTTTTTTTGCAGTTGGTATAGTCGGCGGCAGGTTGAAACAAAGAGTAATTGAATTATCGTGCGATTAATTAGGCGGACGCGAGGCGTGTTACAAGGTTGGCGAGGTAAGGTGGGACGAGGAAGACTGGGCTTGGAAGTTTAGGTTGTGCTTGCAATAAACGAAAAACACTACTTTAAACTTTAAAGAGTAACAATCGACGCAAAAAAAGTTAAAACTATGCTTGTTCCATTAGGAATGTCAAAATTGTTATTATAACTCTTTTAAAAGAGTACATTAATTAAGCAGTTTATTCTATTCAAAAAGAATAATCTCCAACATTTTTCTTTTATAAAAGAGTAAACTGTAAAATTATTTTTTCAAAAGATTATAATAACATTTTCTACTTTTATAAAGTAGATAATTAGCAGTTTACTCTTCGTACAAAAATGAACTGCTATAAGTTCCCATTTTATGCGCCAATACTCTTTGTAATTTACGGAGAAAAAAATTATTTAGGATTAGAATATTTTATTGATATTCGTGGTTGCTCGTTAGCCAGGTAAACAAGATATTTAATTTCTAGTCTGCCTTGACGATGTTATAGAATCAAAAAGCAGAATTTTTTGTTGGATCTTTATATTTGAATGGTAGTTTTTTACGTCTGGTCTTATGAATCAGCTAACTTTAGATCCTTGGAGATAATCTGCAATCCAACTTTAATGCTTCAGCTGCATAGGTAAAAGTTTAAATCGATTTATATTAACTCCATTATCATTATTTTTACAAAAATCAAGTTATGCAAACTAAAGTACTTTATGATGACTCGATTAAAAGCAATGATAATATCAATTTCCTTGAAACTTACAGAAAGTACACTCAAGATTCTAATATACGTGCAGTATTTGTTAAATTTGAATTTGATTTGTCGTATACGTTTTCAAGATCTGGTTATCTGAAATTTGTATTATTTTCAATATTTCACATGACGGTTATGGTAATTATAGTTAGATAAAGTAATGTATTAATATTTCTTAAGTAGCAAGGAATCTACAATATAGATGGAAATAGAAATTTGATTAAAATTAAAAATTCAATCGTTAGGTATTGAAATGCATCCCAGTATTTCAACGAAATCTACGTTATCAATGTATGATCAAATTCGAAAAATCTTCCCTAACTTTTCCTTACTTTAACGTCATTACCTGTTATCTGTAATTATTTGTATTAAAATCTTCAATTAAAACAATATAACCCTTGTTTTGAACTGTATACACAAAATTATATCGTTTATTGAACTTTTGTCATTCAGGCTCACTTTGACTAGTAAAATAGGCCCACAGCTATACATCTAGACCTACTATCAAATTCAAAACACAAAGTACCTAAAACCCCCATTTTTACGAGTCTAGCCTCTTAATCATCAAGATACTTTTACACTCAACTCGTCCACTCGCCTCTCCGACTGGCAAACTCCCGCGATCTACCGTTTTCCGGTCACGCCCGCACGCGCGTCCCCTACAGCCCCCCAAAGACCGCGAGACGCACGAAATTTTGATTTCGCTCGTAAAGTCGGACGCTTCGCCGCGGGGGCTTATTATTTTAACGCTCGCACTCCCCCCTCCACTCGTAAAATCGTTAATGGAGCCGGATGTGTCTCGGAAAAAGGACAGAGAGAGAGAGAGAGAGAGAGAGAGAGAGAGAGAGAGAGAGAGAGAGAGAGAGACAGATAGAAGTTGGGGGTATAAATTAATGCAGAGTTTAAGTTAACGGAGGAAACGATTTTAATTAAGTGGGTGCAAAATCTTCCTGCGAGGAAGTTGTACTTTTGCAGGGTTGGTCGTTACGGACTTGCCGCCGGGTATTTTATTGCTCAGTAGATAAAGCGAGATATGTTTAGCATCGTTTGGATATCGCAAGGATGTCTGAAAGATGTCTGAATATCAGAGTCGTTTCCGGGTAAGCCGGTATTTTAATATCGATAATAGTAGAAAATTTTAGTAATAATGAATATTAACTTCCGTTTTGTAAATGTAACGTTTAAAATAATATGAAGTTTATGGATTTTCTTTGTGTAAGTTAAACTGAATTTCTTTTTTATGCGCTATTTACATAAATATTGAATTATATTCTGGTGACTGACGATAACATCTTTGTTAGTTTTTCAATAGAATAGCATTTATACTTTACATTATTACTATTATTTAATGGTAATTTGAGAAAACAAGCTTGAAATAAGAGAAAATAATAACGCATTGCACGAAAATATCACTTTCAATTAAAATTCTTTATTGCTCGATCGTACAGGACGTTATGTTTGTGTATCGATTATAGCCGAGTGACACACTTTTTACAAAGCTCAATTTTCCGCGATGGTTATAGAACCTCCATTATATTCAATCAATACGTAAATACAAGTTTGATTGCCACAATTTCTTTTTATTATCATTTTTTCTTCTGCATTCGAGGCCAATTTCACATTTTCATCCATTTATATCTCAGCTGATCGTGGAAATCCAATTGCAATATAAAAGATGAAATTTCCATCAATGCAATTACGTCAATAATTCGTGCTTTCTAAATAAATTCACCCAATTAATTTTGTATTTTACAACCTGATACCCAATTATTCATATTATATTTACACACCAATAAAATTAAATCGCAAATATTATTCTCCTCGAAATCAAATTAGTAATGCGATAATAGGCACTTCTCTCCTTCCCTCCTTTCTCCACATCCTTCTTCGCTAACCGTATTACGGGCTAAATCGCACGGCGCGGAGTCGGTTTACTTAACGTGCGCGGGCGCGCTTGGTCAGTGTCTAAGACGAGCGCCTTGATGCATTGTGGCCGATCCACTCGGCTCTCGTTGAGACTTTAATGAATGCTCGCTAGCCGCGCGAGTCTCTGAAAAATTCACGACTTTCTCTCCTCTCTCTTTCTAGACAGAGAGACGTTATTTATCGTTTGCTTAAACGCCCCGTGATTTTCCATATTTCGCGCGCGATGATTCACGGCCATGCTTTTTCGCGTTGATGTTGAACTGGAGCGAGAACGCGCGGCGAAATTCTGCATAGGAACGTGGGAATGGTGGAAAATTGACAGGTGAATATACATGGAGTTTAGTGGGATTTTATGCTCTTTGCAAGAAGAGGTTAGGTGCAGTTTTAGAAACGTATGTTTGAACGTAAAACACAGAAACAAATTATGGGCTTACTGATGTCGATAAAAATTTATTTTTCATGTTTTCCGTATGTAGATATTTTATCCTCAAAGAATATTTTCTTACATGATTGCAGATTGCATCATGGACATTTTTATACCAAACATACTTTTATTTTCTTTTTTGTAGCGTGAAAACAGTTTTCACTAAAAAAACGTGTTCATGGTCTAGAATAGCTGATATTATACGTTTAGAATAAAGGCCAATTATATGATAATAAAACATATTCTTAAATTTTTTTTCGAAACTCTCATGGAAATAAATAGTTACAACTCTGTTAATCATTTTGGCAATGGTTCGATTCTTAGCAAAGTGTCGACATTACCAATATTAAAAATTTAAGGACCGAAAATTATTTTGCTATCTTTTAATAGCGATTGAAATTCTATAAATGAACAAAACAAAAAAACCTAAGAATTCAAAATGTACGGAATATCTACAAGAAATTCATATAAATTCATAAAAAGAATGGTCATAAAAAGCCCATTAGAATTTTCTAACACTCAAAGCCAACGTCTTCCACCAGCGAATTCCCGTATTCTTCTCCTCGGCACTTCATTTCGCCAAAGAAGCTAAGCTGAATTCCTCAGCGCACGAAGGATGCGCTGCCAGCAGCGAAATACACTTCACAACTACGGCGCGCGAAATGAAACTCCCGACTAGGAAGAAGACGAACGCGCGCGCGCGCTGTAGTACATCCCCGGATATGAAAAGTCTCAGTCGGCTGCGGGCGGCTTAGGAATCGAATTCGCGAAGCGTAACTGTGAATCCTCGAAGTTTCTCTCTCTCTATCTCTCTCTCTCTCTATCTCTCTCTCTCACTATCTCTATCTCTGTCTCATTCCTTCTTAAACTTTCGCGAACGAACCCTGTACCATTGTTATATTCTCTTTATTTACACGCTTTTTAAGCACGGGCCCAAAAGCACCGTTTCACAGTGCGATACACAGTCGACGATTGTGCGCTATGTACCGGCATATGTATATATAAACGAAAATTAGCAAATAACGCAGGTGTGTATAGTTTGCTCATTGTGTTTGCGATTGCGGATTGCTGCAGTTCGAACGATTGTTTTGCTCTCCGTTGGCGAGGATGGGTCTTGTACGAGGTTGCTTTAGTAGAACAGGGTGTGTGTGTGTAAATGTTTGTCAATGGGGTTCTAGGCTTCATTGTCGGTTTAGGTGTGTTTGATTTTTGCTGGGTGTGGGTATAATAGTTTTTGTCATTGAGTTTCGGCGTGTAATTGGTCTTTAGGTGTTTCAAAGCCGTTGCTAATAATAACTTTTAGACGCTGTGGATATGAATTTGCATTATTTAAGTTCAGTGTTTATTATTCGTAACCTCGAATGTTTAGTTTGCAATTACAATTTCAGTGTAGATTATATGTGTTTCGTTATTAAATCGAATAATTTAAAAAAGCGACTAATTCCTTTAGAGCCCACTCTCTACCCGAAAGTCACTTTAAACCTAAAGCTAAAATTAAAATTTAATGTTTCAAACAGAGTATTTCAAAATCATTTAAACCACACTCTTACCAAATAAATCTACTCTCCGCGTTATTTCAAAAGATCACAGAGAACCGCAGTAAACATTGAATCTCCGCCTCAAAAATAATGCACAAAAGCTCGGGGGCCGCAAGGCTTAGGTATGCATTGCTCGCTCGCTACCGACTCACGCTTGGAGCAAAGCGTCGTTTGAGTCCCCGACGATTTTGCGGGCGACCATTATTCATTCGGTAAGAAGGCTAGTACATAGCTCGCTTCTCTCCACTCCCACGCGCTGCTGGCACTTGTAAATACTCCAGCGACGGCGCGCAACGCGGAAACCAAAGGAGTCATCGACTCTCTCTCTCTCTCTCTCTCTATCTCCTCTCTCTCTCGTCCGGCGACGACGACGAGCTTAAACCTCGAGTCGTCTCTCGTCTCTTTTGCTCCCTCTGCGCGCTCTTTCTTAGCGCGCGTTAGTACTCCGCCCTTATGCGCGCGGCAGTACCGTGGCTGCGAAGACGATTTTTTGCCCTACCTCGTAAAGCTCCCCGCCACAGACTCAAACGACTTCTTCTACTTTTTTCTTTAGTTTTTTAGTCGCCACTTCTTCCTGTCGGCTTACGGTTCGTCTGGTTTGTTGGTACTTTTTGGAGGGAATTTTGCGAGTACGATGGTGACTAGTTTGTCTTTTTGCCAGTATAACATATAAAATGTATTGAGGAAAGTTTATCTTTTGTGCTTTTTGTGTAATTTTCTATGGGATCGAAATAAATGAGCACTCTTTCTTCTCAATTAGCTCGACCAATCAGAGATTTTAGAAAAGATTGGGTCTACAAGTGCAATTCTGTAACAAAGAATGACAATTTTGTACATATAACCTCAAAATCTTTAATTTTCATATTATTACAAAAATATAAAAATTAAATTGTTTTTTATATTTTACTTACATCATTAATATAATTAGTTCTATAAGAATTACTTTTCAAGCATAACGGCGTTTCACTAAATAAAAACTGTAACTTATGCACATAGCCCTAAAATTGTTTTAATTTCGGTATTGTTTACAAAAATTCTGACTAATATGTATGCTTTTATATGTTTATTAATTTATTTATTATTGTCCCTATATTAAAGAATAATAGCAAATCTTTCAATGTTACGGGTTGAATTGATTTAGAAATGATTCTAAATGTTTATTCGAAATGTCGATAAAACAGAACTTTAAACCATAATCGACTCTGCAAATACTCAGTATACTACAATACATATTCTAATAACGCCTCAAAAAGCGAACACGACAAAGACGAATAATAAATGAAAAACAAATGAAAAACGTGCTTAATAATCGCTAAATAATTAAATAACGCCCCATCACTCCGTAAAATCAACTCTGTCGGTATATAAAAAATCCAACTCTCGAGTGTTCTTTCAACTTCCTTATCTCATTTACCATTTTTCCTTCGTCCTCGATATCACTCTCCCTCTCTATCCACTCCCCTCTCCCCCCTCTCACTCAATTTTATCTTACGCCACGGCTCAGCACCGCGTGCTTTCACGTATACGTACAGAAAATCGCGCGCACAACTCCTCTCTCGCATACCGCAGCCTCTCGCGATTCTTATCTCTTTTGCTTCGCGAGCTGTGCCGCCGCTTCTTCTTCTTCAGCTTTGCGGAGTATATTGCCGAGGAGGCTCCACGCTGGAAAAACAAAATGCGAAGAGCAAGAAGAAGCGCGCTGCTGCTGTGGAGGCTCTTATTGGGGCCGAGGGGAAAATCTTTATCTCCGCGGCGACCATGATGCGATGAAGAAGTAGCAGTGGTAGTACACGCAGAAAGGAAACTAGAGAGAGAGAGAGAGAGAGAGATTAGATTAGGGATCGAGAGTTTTTCTCGAGAGTGCGTATAGATATAAGCTTTCTTCGCGGTTTACTGGGTTTGTGTGTTGATTGCAGTGCAAGTTTTTATACTTTGGTCTTGATTTTTTATCTTTAAACTTGGATTTGTATAGAGTGAACTTTTTGCAGCGGTGTAATACCTTAGGTTGCAAAGTCAATGTATGACTGCATCGTGTATTGATCTTGCGTTTATGGAGTATCGGTTACTTGTGCATTAACTATTCATGAACTGATGAATCATTCAAAAGGAAATTTCTAAATCTGGAAGAGTGATAAATCACGCGAATCGAACGATTGTTCAGTCTTTTGCGTAATCAAAAGTGAACCAATCGCGTGATATTTTTACTGATTTTATAAAAGTGATTTGCCATTGGCTTTTGAGTGGAAAGAACTGTCTTTACATGGCATTTAATGTGTAATTAACTATAATTTCACGTTATTATAAATACTTTAAAAACATTAACATTAAGTTTAACAAGTGAACTAAATTGACTTCCAGTAAAACTAGTCTAGGACTCTAGGATCTTTGACTCACTGCAATAGATCCTAAGAGTACCAAGCTTGATCAATAAAATTATATTAGTTTTATAAAAATTAGCGATTAACCAGTTGCTTTTTAAAACTCATAAAAAATTAAGATTTAGAGAATCACATCCCTTTTGTTATTAATTCTATTAAAATTGTTAAAAATAGATCTATAAACTTCACGAAAATACTCATCCACAGCAAAATGTTTTCTTATGTAAAATATAACTTTTTATGTCCAAACATTTAATTATGAACATGAAAACTCGTACTCACATTAACATGAAAAATTTCCATGACTCATACGTCGTAACATTTTTTATGCTATAAACTACACTGTCGAATAATAGCAGAGCTAATTCCTGAAATAAAAAATTACGATGTTAAAAATGTTTTCACATCATACACCTAACGTGTACTCCCTGAACTTTCAAATGCTTTACAATTGGAACATCGATTGCAAACACACACCTTCACGGCTCCGAATACCAAACGAAGATTCGCGAGCATCACCTTGCTTCGGGATCGCGTAATCGAACCCCATCACAATAGAGCTACTACATACAAAAAGTTCACAGTGCGAACCACAGAAATCTCAAAGTTCATTTGCGATAAACTGCGTTCAGCAAGTAGTAATAAAGTGAATCCGCAGCTGCAGGAGAAAGGCACAGTATTATAAACACAATCGATGAAAATACGATGTCTGTGCAGTAGTGTGTTGTACTTAGGGTCCATTCATATAGTGATACATCAGGGATGGGGAGATTAAGTCTAGACCTAGCCTGACCCGATTAGACCCAACTAGACCCGGTCATGTGTTGTCGTCATATATGTTTTTAAGTGTCATATAATGTGCGTTGTGATTAGAAAATACCTATGTTACGCCTTGTGGTTAGAAACGTCGTATAAGTTTTGAGGTTGCTTTGTAGCTTCTATAAATTATTATAAAACAATTTTAAGTATAACTTTTATATCACAATGATGATGATGATCTCACATCAATAGTATTAAAAAGTGAATGAAAGTTATAATTTAAAACTACTTTTTAAGGATTTGATTACCTCACTGTTGGTGTAAATAATAACCTCATAATAAAATGTCTTTTTACGGTTTTAATCGTAACACGTAGGATAGGTATTTTCTCTTAGAATCTATCGATATAAAACATCTATTCTTTACATTCTATTTTTCCTTAACTAAAAAATAATTATTTACTTTGTGATCCTGAAATTTTCGTATAATGATCTGTCATAAAATCAAGTTTTACTGATAAAGAATCTAAAGTAATTAAATAGTAAATTTTTAATTCATTCTTCAATATAAGAAATGTAATATTTAATTATACATAAATTTTGCAGCAATACACGTATACGTATCTTATGATGCCAACCAAAAATATCCTGTTAACTAGGGTTTGATTAGATCTATTCGGGTCTACAGTCAGGTCTATCTCACTGTGAATTGACCCTTAGAAACAGCGGCGCCGCGAAAGGATAAACCCCACAGCGAATGACCGAGAATCGATCACTGGGCAAATTTTCTTTTCTCCTCGCCGAGCACGAGCGAGAGTGGTTGGAATTAGCTGAAAGGAGAGGAGTTATAGTCAAGACGGAGAGAGAGCATAGTCTCGCGGTTTCGAGGTTAGTTCGCGAGAGATCGGCGCGAGTTTAGGCACTTGGGAATTCGAGGAGAATAATAACTGTATACGACTGTGTGTGTGTGTAAGTGGCTTCGATCGAGGGATATTACCGTTGGAAAATTGAAAGATAATTTTAAGAGTGCTTTCGTTCAAATTGAATGATCTAGTTCAGAGTTCTACTTTTGGTATGTGAAGGATTTGGTAAAATATGGATTTTGGAAGATGGTTAGGTTGGTGGTAACACTGAATTCTAGGCATTACCACTAAATATAATAACTGATTAGGTAAAACTTCATGAAGAAATTGTTTAAGATATTTAAAGAGTATGTCGTGAATAAAGATAAACCTTAAATTCAAATGAATTAGAGAAGAATAAATATCCCAATAGGTACTGTGATGATAATCGTACAAAAGGATTTAAAAATATTGATAAGTAGATTATATAAAAGAATCATTAAAATGCAATCTACGTGAACTAGATTCAGTTGTGTTGGTAAGGAAAAACTAACTGTTTTAAAGATAAAAGTTTCAGAAATGACTGAAGCGGTGAAAGGAGAAATAAGAATTGATTAAAGTAGAAATATTGTTCAGTAAGGAATAAGAAGGAGAAATACAAAAGATTAGGTAGCTAAAAGATTGGTAGGAGAGCCAAAGAAAAGCTTTTGTGATAGCTTAAGAGCTTTTGAAAAATTAGAAAAGCTGAGAACCTAAAGAAAGCGAAAAGGACACAAAGAGAGTATATTTAGAATGTAAGATAACGATTACTACTCACAAACATTCTAAGACTGAACCGCAGAATAGTTTAGTATTTAGACAATTGATTTATGTAGTTTTTTACACTTTATACATTAAACAGAGTTTATTTATTTGCATTTAGTAATATTTTATAATATATATTTTATAATATATAAAAAAAATAGCCTGTTCTCAACAATACATTCTATACGACCATCCACAACAGCTATGTACAGCTTTATTTAAAAATGGATTGCCCCTTTCGTGCACACGCAATCAGTTTAAAACAATTCAATTATTTCGTGCGCATTCGCGCTTTAAAATCTGATACATAACAAAATCACATCGCATTACGCAGCTGCAGCGCATTCATACAGAAAGCGATACTCTTAACCCTTTTATTAGGATGATCCTCGCAATCGCTGGAAACACTTCGCTAATTGCCTCTCTCTTTCTATCTATCTCTATCTCTCTCTGTTTCCTCTAGTGTCTTTCGGTCGCTCCGCGCCAATATCCCGGGTTATGATATATACGAATGGAGCAAATGTACGTGCGTAATTGGGATAAGTGGCGCGAGATAGTGAGAGAAAGAGAGAGAGAGAGAGAACTACGAAAATATTACACGCGGAAAGAGGGGGAGAAATTCGTATATAACGCGAGTTGACGCGGAAGAAACGGAGATTGTATCTATAGGAGTAATATACAGAAATATAATTGTTAAGACAGTAAAACATTTTGACTCGATCGTTTTATCTGGTACAGCTAATATTTTAGCTTGAATAACAAAAATACTTGCTATAATCAACGAATAACGCTGCTGTATCAATCTAGAAATCCCTTCGTGGTATCCATAACATTTTTAAGTGTTACAACAAATTATAAAAAAAATAATATAAAGCAGGGTAGCCGATGGAATTCTGATTTAAGTTTAAAAAGTGCAAATGATGATAAATACTAGTTATTTTTGGCAGTTACGGAAGTACATAATGTAATTTTACAGTTTCATGAATGAAAATCTAACAGTTCCGTGAAAATCACTCGCACACGAGGTAACAAACTGAGGTGTAATATGTACATAACAGCGCAGCAACTCTGGGCTCGTTGCGAAATGGCCGAGCAAAGGGATAGTTGGACCGCGGGGATGAAACGGAGGAGCGAGGGAGAAAATGGAAATGGAAAAGAAAATGAGAGGACGATAAGAGGATGGAAGACGCGCAGGCGTAAAGGATACGACGGCGAAAATGGCGGAAACACGTAAGGGAGTGTCTTGGAGACAAATGAAAATATTGCGCTTTGGATGCGCGGAAGTTTTTGCGGGAGTGTGCTTGCAATTGAATTCTGTTTTTACGATGAAGAGATATTTTTTTTATGTCAGAATTCATTTGACAGAGAATTTTGCTATTCTGTTTTGTGCGTACTGGTGATAAATACAAACTGAATTTATCAAATAGAAACACATTGTTCTTCAATCAAAAATTCAACACTATCAATCAAAAATATATCTAAAACATAGATATTTGGTTAAATAAACTAATGAATAGCGAAAATCAATAAAGTCTTTTAGTTAAATCTTAATTTAAGAGATTAATAAACGCAGTCGAGTCTTTCAACCATATCATTAACGGTTTGATTGTCATTACCTTACATCTTAAATTCAGAAAGTCTTTAGCATTTTATTATTAACGACTTCATTGTCATAAAGATTCCATTGCATAAATTGCGAACGTAACAAACATATTTGATAAAATGTGTGAATAAGTTTTCCTAACTATTTACTTACTCAAAAATAAACAATTATCACCATAGTTTGTAAACTCTGACAGATCTACGCGCATCCATCGCCTCTTTAAATCCCGCGGTCTCCTAGCACGAAATTAAAATTTAATTTCCCGGCTGTACGCCGTCAGCGCAATGCACAATATAACCTCAAAATCATGTCTCTCATTTAATCACATTAAACATCCATTCCAGCGAACGTGGAGACTGCGCCCGCTTTACTCGCGGCTATTCTCCTCCACAGAAAGACATTCCCATTACATCACCCCCTAACACACACACACACACACACACACACACACACACACACACACACACACACACACGCACACACACACACACACACACACACACATACACATACACACACACACATGCACGCACGCACGCACGCACGCACGCACACCTAAAAACTTCAAACCTACGATTCGCATAAAAAATAACGAAAGTGCCGGGCGCCGCGCGATAATCAACGCCAGAAAGATAAAGACGACACCGACGAGAGAGAAGGTAGACGAGGAAATTGAGAATGCGGCCGTAGGAAAAGGAGGAAGCGCTACACACAAGTTTCGGCGCATATCCGCGCATGCGCGCGCCTCCCCTCGTACAGACAGAACCACCCGCTGGGGGTGAATTCTACGAAGCGGGTTCAGTATCCACCCGACCATCGGCTGATCAATATATACACTTGCACACACTCCTCTCGTTCGTTGGGACGCACGCAGTGTACAATCGCGTCGCGCGAGAAACAGAAATATAAGTGTGCGGTGTGCGAAGTTTGTTGTTTTTTTTTTACCTTTTTCAGAGTTGGAGAGAGAGAGAGGGAGAGAAAGGCTCGTGGCCCCAGTCGAGGATCGACCGGATAGATAGGAGGTATTTACGCTTGCGCTCGATTTGGCGATGGGACGATTGCGGCAAGAATGTGTGGAAGACGTTTGACGGCGATGCGAGTCGCGTTGGTTGCGACACGGATAGTTTGTTGGAATTGAAGTGCGAGTGTTTGAGGCTCTTTTGATCTTTGAGCGGGCAGTTTAATTGAATTCACATGTAGGGATTGAATAGCATTTCAATTGGGATCTTATTTTGTGACTTGTTGTACTGTTTCAGCGTAGATCTTCATTAAAATGATTCCGAGCTCTTTGAACATCTAATTTTGGATGTTGTGTCTTCTTGCTTAATCTTATTTTGGTCATCTAAACTAAGGTTAGAACCCGTGGTGTTAAAAAGACCACGACTGCTATCACATTTCGTGACTTGATGTACTGTCAGTGTAAATCTTCATTAGGACGATTGCAAGTTCTCTTTATCTAGTTTTAAAAGTTCAGTCTCTTCTTGCTTCACAGTATTTTGGTCACCTCATCTAATCCGTGGTAAGAAGATCTATGATAACCGATCTCAGGTTTTATGACTTATAGTGTTACTTCAACGTAAAATTGCATTAAAGACTACGTTGTAGTTTTAAAACGCGTACATGCTCTTTTTATCTAGATCAGAATGTTCAATCCTATATTTCTTAACAGTAAGTTGGTATAAAAAGAATATCAGACCAATATTACAGTTCGTGACTCATTGTGGTCTATCAGTGTAAATCTTAAGTAAAGACTAATCTGAAGTTTTAAAAGCTCCTTTTTATCAAGTTTTTAACATGTCCAGTTCTGATGCTTAAGAGAATTATCCAAAAATGAAATACAGTTTCACTCTACACTCCATTACAATTATCTTTATTGTTTTTTCATGATATGACGTAACATTATTGGATCGAGCGTGATGAAAAATGATTTTGCGGACAAAAACGACACAGTATATTAAAAAAACCATGAAAAGAGTTTCGTTGTAGGTATATACGATGAAAATTTTCTGCTTTACTTTGACGGTTAATACAGTGGATCGATATTGGTTGAGTCATCGTGGGAGAAGAAGAGCTAGCCCCTCGGCTCATTTTTCAGCGTCAGAAAATAATATTGAGATAAATCAATAAGTCTCGCTACATAAATTTCTACTCGTACCGCTATCACAACGTTCCTTACATAATTAAACGCTGCAAAATTTGCATAGTTCACCAATGTATCATCAGCGATACTCCTATTGCATCGGTGTAAGCTTCGTACACCAATTCGAACAGTAAACAGCATTTTCCGTTTACATAATTGCTGCAAAGGAGAGCAGCAGCGCGTTAATGGAATAAGCGTATAATGACGAGTTAAACAGTGCATGTTTGTATGTATTTTCTGGGAGTAAAGACATAAGTCCATTTTATCAAAGACAACTTGAGAACATTTGAAAACAGTTCGTAGTAGTATCAAACTTTGCTTATTTTTTTATTTTATGAGACTTGGTTTCGCTAATTGTCAAGGTAATATGGGTTATGCAAACAACTGAAAGTCACTTAAATATTTGTTTTTCAATACATTCGCAAACTATTACGAAAGTGTAATCAGTAATAGTGTTAATAAAAGCTACTGACATACGAGTGATCTTTTCGTTCTTTTCTATATATATATATATATATATATATATATATATATATATATATATATATATATATATATATATATATATATATATATATATATATATATATATATATATATATATATAATAATATTGATATATCAACTCGAATTATGGAGTGTATATACATTTACCGGAATAAAGACAAGTTCATATTAGTTCACACTTTTGATTGCTATCTCAAATAGAAACTTTCTAATAAGTTTGATTCTGCAATTAATATTATATTTAATACCCAATGTAACCAATACCCTACTCGTTTTCTGTTAGAGTGAATTTCACTCTAAGAGTTAACATACACTGCAAAATTCAAGTGATAGAACAGGTCAAAATCACCTGATATGTTTTTAATATGATATATCTCCTGATATAATCACTTGATTAAATTGTCTGGTCCAACAAATTATTTACCTCCAACAATGGGATCACCACAGTTAAATTAAATTAAATTAAATTAAAATATTTTATTAAATTACATGATATAAACACCTGATTTATCAACTAAAAATGTTATTAAAAATCTTAGTGTCAAAATATTTTAAATGTCAGAATGAAGATCTGATGGCTCATACGAGTAGTGTCATCTGGATGGAACTTCCAATATGGGGATTTACATATATATATACTATAATATACCTATAAAGGTTGTCCATGTAACATCCCATGTCATTTTCGCCTCCTTTATATATATAATTTAGTGAAGAATAGTTATTACTTTATAAAGAAACTTGTGAAATGTTGATATATATATATATATATATATATATATATATATATATATATATAACTTAACGTTCTTGACATATAATGAATTCTTCTCGCAAAAAAGATTCAGGTGATATATCATGTCAAAACATCATGTAATTTATCATCAGATTTTTATAGTAGTGTATAACTTTACTTTATACCTCTGATATTTCGCTGCGCAGCACATTGCTGCAAACATCAAAACCTCAATTTAACTCGAAAATACAAAAAAAAGTAGACTTCAAGTCCTTATACATCTATTAGGCGACGTCATTGAGACGCCGTGTAATTCGCTCGCAGCCTGATCCATTACGGCGCGCCGCTCTGCACTCTCGAGCAATGTAGCAATTTTTCCTCTTCCGTAGGAATGATTTTTCTTTCTCGCGCGTGCACGCTTGTATAATCCGCACCGCTCGTATATATAACGAATATGGGGAGAGCAACTGCAAACAGCGAGATTTCAAAGAGCTCCGAGTGCCGTACGAGTAGTTTGCTCGCGGTCGAATGCATTTAACTGTTATGTATACTTCGGAGCTATTCCGTTCTTTTTTTTCTACCTTCTTTGGCTTGATATATATGTTTTCTCCTTTGGGGGAAAAAGGAGCGAGATTCAAGAGGACATTAACCCATTTCGGATGTTTTTCTTTGATGACTGTACTTTCGAGATACGCTCCTTTTAGCGCTTCTTCAGAGCCATTAGATGCTTTTGTGGCTATTATTCAGTTTTTCTTTATAAAATTGAAGTCCAACGAAGCGAAAGCAGTATTATTACTTCATTTACTTGTAAAAAGCCAATCCTAAGAAAAAAATTACTTTATTTTTTACTGCAGGGTAGGGGTCAATTGCTGGGTTCAAGTGTAATAAAAGCTTTGCACAAGCAAATTTCGGCGTTCACGCGCTGCTCCATAAGTTCTGAGCAAATTTAACTTTTCTTGCGTAGTGTTCTTACTCGAGATTTGGTCTGTGTAGGATAAAACTTAAATCTTAAGTTAAATTTACTTCAAAATTAAATAAAATTTGTTTAAAAAGCTGAGTAATGCATATTAAATAGAATTCGCTTGTACAATAAGAATACTTTTTCTTATACTTTAATATTCTACTTCATTTTACATCAATGAAACTTTATTATCACGCTAATTAACTTGTATGATATACCGAAGTTATTTTTATGTTCATATATTAAACTATCAATGTTCTCGAGCTGCAAAATGTTTTACCTCATTAACACAGTGCTCTTAACATTTTAATAAGAAATTTTCGCAAAAGAAGAAAACTTATGGAGCATAAATTATATATTAATATTAAACTAACTCTGTCGCGCCTATTCTTTATTTGCATGCATAATTTTCATATCATTCAAATATTACAATATTTTCTGTTTACACCTCATTTTGCTAATATTTGATACGGTCTCTCTCCTTCATCTGTAATCAGTGATCTAAACTATCAATACATCTCTTTTACGGAAGACACAAACAAGTCATGTTTCACTGGGAACGAAATGATTTAAACCATCCGCATTTAACGATTTTCCATGTTCTCGTGCACAAGTACACCGAATCAACCCCGAAGCGTCGCGCTTTAAAAAGCTCATTGACCTCCTTCGTGCAATATTCTCACCCAGAGCCAATAACCAACAGAGCTCGCCATCAACCAACGGCTGTATACCGAAACACGATTTTCGACGACTGACTTTTAGGCGATAAGTCGCGTGCTCTCTTTCTAGTATAACAACGAGATATTCAAAAGGGACACTGGCCTCATTCAGACACAACACACGGAGTTTTCTCGGTCGAGTAGCAGCGCGTGCCACTTGGTAACGAACAGGAGGGTTGGTAGGTAGGTGGTGGTGGGAATTTTTCACGCCGCGCGCTTGGCAACTCTATCGATTCAGCTCAGTCTTTCCCGTCTGTCTCTCTTTCTCTCTCTCGAATTGCCGTGTATATGGAAAAAATGGTGGAGTGAAGATTGCTTTGAGCACAGTAAAATGGGACTGACATCTGAGTAGACAAAATTGTTTTCTGAAAAGCGGAATTTGACTACGAAAAATCCATTGTAAAAAAAAATAATTTATCTAAAAAACGCTCTGTATAATAATAAAGTATGCTTGCTGGACATACTAGAATGCAATTATCTCTTAATGTTCTACATATATTTTAAAATAAAAATTATCTTTGCTATTTGTCATAGTAAGAGTAATTAGGAAACGGTTCATTTTAATTATCAAATTTAATTTATTTAATGCTTCTTTTCCTTACAAAGTAGGTGAATACTTCATGCGAAAAAAGGCAAAAGTTTACTCCAAACAGTACGACACCTTTTTCCTCTGGCATCTTTTTCCGCGTTAGCTGGTCGAATAAAACGCCGCTCTCCCACTACGTGTTCTTTCCTCCATACTCTTCTCCTTTTCTCTTTCTCTCTCTCTCCCTCCTTCGGCTTTTTCGGGTTTTCCTCTCTCCTACACTAGGGTTGGATATTCCGCTCTCTTTAAATTCCCTCGGGTAGCGGCGCGCAGTCGTGTCGAGGGGGTTATACTACTGTGCTGGCTCCCGTCGATGAATTTCGGGAGAGCGGAGCGGAGCAGAGCAGAGCGAGCGAGCGTGCCTTTTACGAATATTGTCGACACCAGCAGAAATGAAATTTCGCTTTCGCGCGCGAGGAATCCCCCCTCCCCCAGGACCCTATCGTGCCGAGGATCTTATCGCAAGGGGTTTTTCGAACAGCTTTTTCTGTGCTTTCTGGGAAAACGTGCCGTGGCTTCGATTAACAGTTATTGAAATCCTTGTCTTTTTTGCTATACATTTTTTAGTTATATTAAATGTATTTATATTAATTACTTTTGCACTATTACTATTTGAATTTAATATAATTTTATTGGTAGAGGGTCCACTTTCTTATTAAAAATGTTATGCACTTCATTTTAAAGAGGATTATTGACTACATTTTTTCCCCCTAGGGATTACTTTCATAATATTAGTAGTATTGAGTACGATAATTTATAGATTATTTAATCCCTTGTCACTTATTATGGGGATATATATGGTCAATTAGAAATTCAAATTTTTTTGCGTTTAATTTTACCGATCAGGAAATTAATATTTTACGGTAATTTAATTTGTGTAGACTTGATTATGCAAAACGGGAATATAATATTTGTTTTTATCTATTAATCTACGTTAACAATAATATTACTGGAATATATTTTTTCATCATGTCATATTTTCGCATATTACTTAACTTTTTCTTTAAAAAGAGTTTGACAGCGACTTTGCATATCGTATAGGGTATACCTACTTACATTTGAAAAAAATTTCTCATTTATTCATTTTGCCATGCCTTGCTACACTCTACATGCCGGGAGTACACATTTGTAAAATCGCCCGTCGCATCTACCTCGGGAACTCTCTTATTCTCTCTTAAAATATTAAATTTCAAAAAGTCACTTCGTATTTTGAAATAGACCTCTGCAACGAAACAGAAAATCCCTCCCTGGAAATTCAACGTTTTAGTACTGGAGTAAAAAATAACAAGTTTTCGACCTTTGTGCCTCTGCTAATATTTTATTGAAATGAACAATTTACATGCATGTGTGTTTCCAAATAATGTGAAGCTTCTTAATTTTAATTCACATCACCGAGTGGATTTTCATGGTATTTCGTTAAAACTCTCAATATAAAACACGTATTTTCACTGCGAACAAAAATGTTTTATATTACTTTTATCTGAAAAATAATATGATTACTCTACTAAAAAAATACGTGTTTTCTAAAAATATCACTTTAACGACTTTTTTAACAGAGTTTATTACAAAATATACAAATCCTCTCTTTGAAATATTTGGTATGGACATTAGAGGTACTAATTAAAGAGATATAATAGAGTGTATTAAAACTACTTACTATCGATTAAAAAATTTCTATCGTTCAAAATTCTGTTTTGTCAATCAACATCAGTGTATTAGTATTTTTATATTTTGAAATGATTTGACATCTCAATCAGAATTAAAAAGTTTAAATATTCGAATTAGGAAACCCGTACAGTTGACAGTTGTAGTATCGGAGTTTAATCATGCCAGAACAATTAAGCCACACAAATAAAGTACTTACACCAGTAGCTGACCAGCCTCTAGTAGTCGACAATACTTGCTTATAACATTTTATAAAGAATTAAATAATCTAATATAAATATGGAGGGAATTAATAAAACTAATTTACTTCGTTATTGTCAAATTTCAATTGAAAAATACCAACGCTTACAACCTTAAAACGGAACAGCAAAATCGGCTGAATATATTCGACTCTCTTATCGTAAGAATTTCCTAAGATTCATGAGAATAACTTTTTTTTAAATTAACGTACACATTTGTATATATTTTATAACTTATAGCTTTAATTTTATGATATTTCGTTGTGCCCCACGTTGGGCGCCAAGTTTGTAACGATATTAATATAAAATATTTAAATCTAGTTTCATTGAAAGTATTTCCCATTGAGGTGAGAAGGTAAAAATTGTTCCTTTTAATTTATATTCTTTTCCATCTAAAGAGCTTCAAAGGATAAATATGTTACCACGCTAGGCATTTTAACCTACAAATCCATTCGCATTGTCCTATCACAACGCACACAGACCTCTCAGTCTACGCACGCAAAAGTTTGCAAGCATCGTTTGAACACACAATGCATCCCACAGGTGTAACACTCGTGTCCACGCACACGCATCTACCTCGGTCAGCGGCATCGACTCGCGTTCACTCGCACCTCGCACCGCTCATACACTCTCGACTCTGCCCACCCCCACCACACACGCACGCGTACACGCAGCGGAGGCTCCTCTCTCGGGCTTCCTCCTCCTCCTCCTACTCTGCCTTTCTCCGTCTCTCGCGTGCTCTGCGACTGCCTCCTCTCGCCTAGGCTCGGCAGCTACTCGACGACGCTAAGTGAGTGTGGACCGACGCGCGAGTCTCCGTGCGCAGCAGTCGAGTGCGTTACAAAAAGTTTCTTTTGCACGCCGGTCAGCGACTCCGACACTACCCGAGAGAGAGAAGAGAGAGAGAGAGAGAGAGAATAGAGAGAAAAGAGAGAAAGTGAGAGAGTGAGAGAGAAGGAGAGTGTAGCAAGCGTTCTGAATTGCGGAGCTGCTTGCGAGCTTTTTTATTTGCCGAGGTGGTGTCTTCTATCCTTCTATCAAGAAGGGTAGAGAAGAGGAAAAACGACACATTGACCCAGTCGTATAAGAGAGTGAGTGTGTGTGTGCGCCACTGTCGCGAGTGAATCATTGGTTTTTTTTTCTATTTCTTTTGATGCTTCTTTTTCCGTGGATAGTGCTGGAGATTCTTATCTGAACGTCGTCTGTGTTATTGGTTCTTTTTTGGGGAGTTCGGAGAATTGGAAGTTGAATCATGGATTGGTTTTTGCGGTGGGGCTCTGATGGATTTGATTGTGCAAGGAAACTCTGTGATTGTGCAGTTTATTTTCGATGGTGATGGTGTAATCTCATCTAGATTTAGGATTGCGAAGACTGTTGTCAATCGATGTGTGATTTGTTACGTTTGATAGTTCAGTTTGATGAATTCGTGCAAAAAGTCGGATTCAATGTACTGGTATACTAGTGCAGTGCTAAACTGATGCTGTGATTGATAAATGAAGTGCATAAAAGAAACGATATAATACATCGAATACTTTAACACCGTCGGGTAGCAATTTCATTCGAAAGTCGTTCTGTTATGTCAGACCGCATACTTTACTGAAGTCATCGATGATTTTTCATTAATTATATAAAATTAAAACTTTTGCCTGCATTAAGGAAATTATAGTTCATGCTATGATATTCTAAATTTTATGAAAGAACTGAATTTGATAAAGCTACAGACGCAGTATATAGTCATAAACAAAATTTTCTCTGCATTGTTAATAACTATTAACTATAATTAATAACTGTACTTCAATTTCTGAGTGTATATTTTTACTAGTTATATGTTATTAGTTTGGTATTTTATTAAGTAAATTTTTTCTGAACATATATTTTCATATTAGTTTAATGGTTAAACATTAGTTTTACTACAGTTAATAATGATAACTCCAGTTAATAACTGAAGTTGAGTTTCTGAGTACATGTATAATATGCTTTGTTGCATAATTTATTCAGTAGGATAAATTGAACATTTGCTAAACTCTTGTACTTAACGCTATATTTAAATAACATTTATTTGGTGCCAACCAGATTAATCAAACGTCAACAGGCAATTTGATAATAAAAGGTTAATTATTGGGCATTTATATTCGAAATGTTCTCTTTTCTACTATAGGGTTATTGAGTTCAAATAAATGTTATTTAGTGATCAAGTGTCACAATCGTCACTGTTCTCTCCATATACCCTCTACGCAAATACATAAATCGAGCGTCCCCCAGAAGAATTCGTAATTTCTCCAAACTTTTCTCTACTACTATACGCTTCATTATCCAAGCAATCCAGCGAACCTCTATAAAGCAAAAAAGATTACTTACTTTTCTAGCATCTTGAAAAATTCAAGAGTGATTGTTGGTCTTAGGATTTAAATATGTGAAATAACATTTTTTAAATTATGTTTAGCGTTGTCAGTTTCTATACGGTTAAAAATGACTTCATATGATGGACATATTTATTTTGCATAATTTCGCATAAATTTATCTCATGAAAATTTAAGAAAAACGAAAAAGTTGTACGGGTTCTCCTGGACTCACTCAGACATAAAGAATAAAAGTACTACAAAAATACTAATTTTACTTATTACGCGCGGAACACCGTGATACTTTGAGGCCATGTTTTGACAGTAAAAAAATAAGAAAACTACTAAGACCAAAAACTATTACTCTCCTAATCATTCAAAACGCTCAAACCCCCACCTAACATTTATTTTCCCCAAAAATCACCTCTTCAAGCAAGCAATCCTTTCTGCAACGTACACATCACGCGCACGCACACACACACACACACACACACACACACACACACACACACACACACACACACACACACACACACACACACACACACACACACACACACACACACACACACACACACACAGCCCCATTTGTACAGTGTCTAACCATGGCGTTCTTGTTTGTTTGCGCAGGGCACGCTGCCAGTCCATCTACGGGAGCCCGCGAGCGCGCGCCGTCAGAGAAAGCGAAGCTGCACCAGCAGCAAGCAGCGCAGCAGCAGCAGCATCAGCGGTTGAACGTGAACAGCAACAGCAGCAGCGCCAGCGTTATCCGGTGAGTAATCGCATTCGCCTCGGCGGTGTACACACTGCTCAGCGTACGTATACAAGTGTAAATGAAGTCTCCCTCTCTCTCCGTCTAGTGCAGTTTTGCGTTACGAGTCGCGGTGCTTTTTTTATTATTTTTTTTTTCTTTATGAGTGAGCTTCGTTGATGCGATGTTGCGGAGTTTTAATGAGAGGTGGCAGGTGTTTGTTGGTTTATAAGATGGGGGGGGGGGGGGGGGATTGTTGTTGACGGGGAGAGGGTTGGAGGTGGAAGAGTGTGTTTGGTGTTGTGATTAAAAGGTAGATGGTTCATTGTAAGGGTTTTACTAGGTCGGTGTTTTACTTGAAAATAAGAATATACTTTTTGTCAATGTTACAATTACGGTATATGCTACCCGAAATTAGGTGAAATTGGTTAAAATGTGAAGATTGCTTCCCAAAAACAATTTTGTTCTGTCGTAAGTAATTCTTAATAAATTTTGTTAAACATAAGTCTTTGTATATAAAAATGCAAAACTTCCTCAGAAGTATCGTTAACCCCAAAAATTAAAAATTTGATCGAAATACGTATATTAAAGAAAGGCTCGCTTTCATCTATATTCAAATTAAATTACAATTTGCAACTAAGTACGGCATAAACTATGCACTATTTTTACGTATTACATAAAACTTCAAATTCTGGTAGCACTAAAAGTTAAATCACGAAAATTACTCTCTGCATACCCTCAAGGTTAGAACAAAACCAACAAAAGAACTCTATTTAAAAGGCCTCATTACTCGCAATCATCAGACAACTTCACCTCGCTCGGAAACACGAACGGCATCCAGAATCCAGAAAAATACGCGCTTACCGACAAATAAAAAAAAAAGAGCTCTCGGTCGACGATGCCAAAACCGACTGGCCGGCACGCTCGATTTCAGTAGAAAAGTGCCAGGTGGGCGAGACGCTTCGCGCCGCCTACGAGCATCGAGCGCATTTCCCCCCCTCCGTTCCCTTTCGCTCGATTTTCGGCTCGCGCGTTTGTTTTGATCGTGTAGCGGCGCGCGAAAAACGAGTTCTCCGAGACCTCGGTCAATGTGCAGTCGACGCGTCGCGATGTGGTCCTCCAGGCTTGGTTCTCGCGACGCACGAAGACAAAATGGGAAGGAACGAGGACGTGCGACAATCGTATCGTGGATTATTGAGATGAAGTTCTGGGTTTGGATGTTTGATTTTTCATTTATCGCTGGGGTAAAATTTGGACGAGATGGCGAGATTTAAAATGTTATTGTAGTAGGGTTGAGTATCGCACTGAATGTAACTTGTACAAAACCCTATGTCAAAATTTTTTTTTACTACAATATGGAGGTAAAAACACATTCAGAATTTAATTGTCAGTTTTTTATTCAATTTAAATAGTGAATATTGTTTCTTTAAAATATATTTTTAGAGGCTCGATAACTTTATCTCTAGATATATCATAGTATTTTTATATTTTGCTGTCAATTGCAGCAATCAAAATTCAATTTAATCAATGTTTCATTAGGTTTTATAACTTGAATAGAATGAATAGAATAGCTTGCATAGAATAGTTTTATTTAGTTTAAAATCTGACTTTTTGTTTGATCTTCTTTCGGTATAAAATAAGAGTTGTCAATTAATTGTACTCTCATCCTTAAAATTTAACCATCGTACACTAAGACAAAATTTTTGAATTGTTGTAATGTGATAGATTCATCAGTTTTTATTTTTATTTTTTAACATTTGCGAGGATTTAAAAAATTTAAAAAACATTCGCGACAATGGTAAACGTTTTCAAGTGTACCTTCACACTTGATGTTCTATTATAGAAACCACCATAAATTAGAGTAAAAATTAAATGAAATCCAGTACATGTCTCCATTTCACAATTCGAAACAGTAAAATTTGCTACACTAATTCGTAATTTTCGCAATTTAATTTTTGCCCGTGATACCAGCAACCAAAACATAAAACCTTACAAAAAATTCAAAGAATTAAAAAAGAAAAGAAAGCCCATGAAAGAAATATAAAGACACCCTCCCTCAACCCAGCTAATGATCCAACCCGCAGCCTCGCTAAAATCACCATCACGAGCGCGCGCTTGCTCTCGTGCAAACTCTCCCAGCTAGATCAGCAAGCAGCGAGCAAACCTCGCGCAAGCGAAGCGGTTTGACTGGCTCTATACGTGCAGTAACAGGACGTTAACCCTCTAAGCGCTCCTTTCTCTCTCTCTCTCTTTCTCTTCCGCGGCTTCATTGTTCTCTTTTCTTGCCTCCTCTGCGCCTCCTCGCGCCGTATCGTTCTTCATCCCTTTTTTTGCTCCCTTCTCTCCCTCTCTCCCCTATGCTCCAGCTCTGTCGTCATCGTCGTCGTCGGCGGTTTCTCGTTTCCTACGCGAGGAAATCCTGTTCGCCTGTTTTTTGCGCGCGAGTCGCTGGGGCTTTTGCTGGCCTCTTTCCGGGGATATGGGGTCGTTACACCTTTTATTCGCGGCGAGCGCGCGCCGACGACCTATCCTCCGGCCTCCAGTGTCGATCCGTCATTTCGTTTGATGCATTGCGGCGGCGGCAAGCGCGGTTTCTTTGCGCGTTGATGCAATGTTTGACGGATAAGGGGGTTTGAAGTTTCTTTGAAGAAATCAAATTTAGATGCGGAGTTTGCACTGGGATGCGCGATAATGATTTTACGTGGAATAGAGGTCTTTTTCGGTTTTCTTGGATGTAGTTGCAATGGGATTCAAAAAGTGATGAAAGTTTTTTGTGTTTCTCTCCGCGTGTGCAGGGGCTTTCGTTCTACTTCTGTTTTTATTAGATTTTGGGCGATGTATTGTGGAGTTTTTAAATTAAAATTAAATAATTTATGTTCAACGTACGCTCAGTCTTGTATATAGCTGCTATTTCCTTGCTCTATTTTAACATAATCCTCTTACTGTCTTCACGTGTTCCTACATTCATTATTTACACTTACCCATTTATTTGCAATTTTTTACCATTAGCATTTAGCTTATGGTAAAGTTAATACGACAACGACGCGAAAAGCAAACAAGAAATTGTTTAATGTAATAACTAATAGGATGAAAAGCTGTTTGCAAATCCCACGAATCTAAAGTGAATTCAAATATTATTAGAAAAGTGAAATTAAAATGTAACTTCAACAACCAAATGTCCCTGCTCATTTCCTTGATGATTTTAAAGAACTTCTCGTATGTATTTAGCATAAGCTTGTATATCCCAAGATAAATAATATAAGTAGCCAAACCACAATTTTTGTGTACTGCCTCCCTACAAAACTACACTCGTCTAGTTCACCATAACACAAAATCCCTGCACTCTCAACTAAAATTTCCACTGCCCCCGGTATCCCAGCACCTATACATCCAGAATTCAATCAATACCCACCCCCCAAGAATCCTATCCAAAACTAGTTAAACTCCCACATGAAAGAAAAGCCCAGCGCGCATTTACGTTCCGCAAAATTCCAAAGCTCTCCTCTCTTCTCTCCATTCCATTTCATCCTCTCCTCTCCTCTCTCTGCATATCCGTTTTGAGCCTGCCTCCCTCTCCATCCTAGCCGTAGATATACCTAGGTTCCTCGCGCTCTGCCCAGGAATGCACCTCTCCTCTCTCTCTTTCTCTCTCTCTCTCTCTCTCTCTCTCGAGTCGATCGACTGTACATGCACAGCTCGAGAAGGGAAAACCACGAGAGAGAGAGAGAGAGAGAGAGAGAGAGAGAGCGAGCGAGCGAGCGAGAGAGACTCGGACGACGATTGCGCGCTCGGGATCCGCAGTCGGTGCACCGACGCGCCAGAGCCAGGGAGTCATTATACGCCTGCACTCGTGCGCTTCCACTGCTGCTGCTGTTTCTTCTTCCTTCTCTGCATCTGTGTGTAAGCGCGCGCGCGTGTGTGTGGCATTTGTACGTGAGCAGAGCAGCGTTATTATTTTCTTCCACTTGGGTCGCAGCGCAGCGAAGCTGGAGCTAGAGCCGCCTTTGCAAATGGGTTCGTGAAAATTTTGTCATTCTTCTCTGTACGCGCTTCTCGTTGAGTCTCTTTTTTGTTCTTCTTTCGCTTCTTGGTGGGGTTCGTCTTATGCTTCTTCTTCTTCTTCTTCTCTGCTGCTGCTGCTGAGGCTGTGGGGAGCTTGAGAGTCTTTCTTTGTGGCGCGCGGAGGTTCGCTAACTGTTGAGTGATGCGAATGGTTTGATGGTTTGTTATAAGGTATTTTTGTGATTGTTTACACAGATAGAGATCAAAAGTAGAGGCTGTACTGTGAAATAAAAGGCTTCTTTTTAAATCTTTTTCAGATGTAGATTAGCACAGCTTTTAAACGACTACAATACCTTTTTTGTAAGGGTTTTGAAATACATTTTGAGGTTATGTTCGATCCGCACAATGTAGTATTAACTTTTTATTCTAAGCAGAATTTTAGTTTGAAACAGTGATTCTACTATTGTGCTTCACTTTGTGTAGTTGGTCACGTATTGGTGAGTTTATAAATAAATAGTTCAGAATTATCGAACCTACTATCGTTTTAGTGAACCGTTAAACAATATACAGAATACAAACTTAACAGTGAAGGTAACATATTTCGTTGACATCGGGAAAATATCCATATAAAAAATCCCCATAGTAGCGAGTTTGAAGCTAGTGCAAGATCAGAGATATCACATTTTCCGCTTTGTTGCGTGCTTCGTAGGTTATTTTTCAATTTCAATTGATATGAAATTCTTTTTCAGTAGAAATTTGATATACTGCGTAGAGCGTAGGTTTTTATCATAAATGACATAAAAAAACTATATTTTAAAATTTATTTCAAGAATAAAATGTGTTGATTAAATTTTGTTGCTAGATTGTTCTACAGAACAAAGGTTTTATATTCAATCAACTTTATTGGATCAGCACAAAAAATTTTGTTTTTATTTATTAATTTCAAAAAGATTCAGAGTAATATAATAGTTTATAACTGATTTGTAACACTCATCGTAAAATTGGCTTACTGTTTTACAATAAGTCTTCAAAATAAAGTTTTAATTATGCTCATTATAAAGTTGATAGGGTCTCACCTATTTTTATTAATCAATTTATATGTTAAAACATGTACGCTAAAATTATAGTTTATCAGAATAAAATTCAGCATTTTTTGTTGAATCTCTCTAAATTATTCAAGCTTCACGGAAATTGTTCCCCACTTCAAAAAGTTCAACCACCCCAATAATCCAAATATTATACTCAAATACGTCATTAATTCGTTCTTAACGCAACAACCAACGCTCAAAAATATTTGCAACCAAGTTTTGAAAATTCTCGATCCAATTTCACAAACCAGATTGCTAGGGTACCCCGTTCCTTGATTACAGGCATTTTACAATGGAGAAGCATTACAGGAGCTACGTGCACTCGCTCGCTCATTACTGTTATACGAACTAAATTAGGCAAACTCCTTGAAGTTAACCTGCCTCTTTGCTCGGGATCTCTCACAATGCAGACGCGCTAGAGTAAAGTTGCGTGAGCCCTGGCTGGTATAAAGGCACTTAGAATTTAAGTTTGTGGGAACGGATGAGAGATGGAAGAGCCAGCGATTTCTGCCCAGCCAGTTTTCATAAGATTTTTCCTCTCTGGTTGTACGATAACTGTATTAAAGGCTACGCTCGTTGTCTTCGTATCGTGTATTGAGCTTGCAAGGATTTTGCGTTCTTCGGAGGCTATTGATCTCTTTATGAATATGTAGGCAAAAAAATAGGAGTATGAATAAAAGATATGCACGCTGCGGTTGGTATTGCGAAATGAATACAGTCGCGTTCGGTGAATCGAGAATTTTGCCGGATGGTCTGTTCGTATGAAATATTTAGATTCATTTTCGGTCGTTGATCAAAACGAATTCGACACTTTGACAAAAATGCAAGTGTGCGGAGTAGAATAAATATTTTTTTTCCAACGGGCCACTACAGAAATACATGGAATCAAAATAGTATCCTATGTTAAAAAAATGTTATTCTGTTCAATTCAATCTATCTTTGTTTGTACATATAATCATAATATTGAAAATAGTAGAATGTTGGACGAATTACATAATGCTTTAATAATTAACATCGTATAACAGACTATTCATCGCTTAAACGACGTATTTCTTGACGATTCAGTGGAGATAATTAAAATTTCACCATTAATCGCTGAAATTACAATTCCATTTACTAAAACGGACTTCTATAGAACCACGGATGAATAACTTAGTTCAACGGTGAACATTTAATCAAACCCAATTTACAAATTAGCTTCACGTGAACGTAACCTAAACGTCAAAAACACTTCTAACGTATTATTTCGTAACCAAAATAATGTTTGAATGTACAGTGAAATTAAAAGAACTTTTCATCTTTATAATCCCGCATATGAATTATTCTACTGAATTCTTTAAAAAAATTCTATTTTAAATATGCCATAAAGAAAATTTAAACTCCATCATATGTTAAAAACTTACGGAAGTAATGCTTTTACAAAATAGTTGCTGTTATACTTTGTGTATAAGGATATCTCTAGTAAAAACAAGATGCTTTATGAAACGGGTTTTATACTAGAAACAAACTATTTTAAATGAAATCGTATCGTCATAACTTCAGATTATAAAAATTTTATATCCACAGAAGAGATACATCTATAATATTACATGAATCATTGCACTGCAAACTACAAAATGCACTAGCAAATTTCATTAAGAAAAATCGAATCTTCCGTCCAGGTACGCAAGCAACGCTAACCACCGAAAATCAAACAATCGTCGCCTGTATTCGAGAGTCAATAATTCACGCGGGGCCTGCGGCGGCTCAGTCGGTAGAGTGTCGGATTCCCACGCCGGCGTCCCGGGTTCGAATCCTAGTCTCTGCCGATTGATACAAGCACCTCTGTAAAAATTACATGTGCTTTGTTTACAAACACACCGCAGACCCCCGTCGTCGATTAGCACCACATAAGAGCACAAACATGGCGACGTTAATTAAAAAAAAAAAAATTCACGCAACAACCTGTGCTCCCCCCCCCCCCCCCCCCTCCCCCGATAATAAACCAGAGAGTGGAGGGTGATAAAAACGCACCTCTCGCCGAACATTAGCCCCACGGTAGATTACTTTGTATAATTGATTCGGCTCATCCCCGTGCTCTTCGTTGGCCCTGTCCCCCACTCCTTCGACAGCGTTTAGCGGCGTAAACAACCCCCGCCTCGCCATGACGTAAGCCGGTTACTCATTCATCGGTCGGTTGCGAAAGGCTCGTCAACTCGGCGGTATCCTCGAAGTTGGCGGAATTTGCAGAGCGCGATTTCTAGGAGAGAAATAAAAAATAGAATTGGATGGCATTTAAATCCTAAAAACAAAGAGTTATAATAACTATCAAAGCGAACAATCAGAAAACCATCAGAAGTAAAAGTAACCATCTATATTTTAGATAGAGCCAACGTACGTTTCGATAAATCCTACTTCTTATTTCTCTCTGCCAATTCTTACAAATAAAACCCCAAACAATTCATCAACCCCTGAACAAAAAAGAAGCTTCACTCGACTCACTTCGAGTCCACCACTTCACCCCTTCGTCCGTTAATGAAAATCCATCGGAAGCGCGCGCACGATAAGTGCATTAGCCCGTATTCCGCGGGTGGTCAGCGCTTGCGGCGTTTCCGATAAATAAAGTGGTTGCCGCGGGTAATTATTTTTTCTAGCCTCGACAGCCTCGCGCGTCCGTGGTGGTGGTATTATTTCTCTCTTTCGCGAAACGATCTCCGGTGCGCGCCGCTCGCCCGGGACTCAATTACTACTTTGAAAAATCGATTCGACGTCGCCGTCGTCGCCGATGCTTCGAACGGCTGCACTTGAAGAGTCTATTATTTATTTTCCGAAGTGGAGAATCGTTGCTGGGAGAGATGTTTTATAGTTGAGACGAACAAAATGCCCGGATTTACTTCTTTTGAGGTGTAAATGCGAAGCGAGAAAAGGGTTTATTTAATACAAAATGAGATTTGTGCATTTAGATTGGTGTATTTTGGTAACTCGATTAAAATTTGCTTTTCTTAGCTGTTGATAAATATTTCTTAGTTTGCTGGAGTAAGGTCAAGAAGACATATATTATGAAAATGAGAATGATATACCTTGAGACAAATATACATAATTCAATATGTGGTCCTATATTTATATCTAGAATAATAAAATAAGCGTTTAATTTGTTGCTTTATCCATTAGCATTATATCTTATTAATTCAAGTTTCTCAATCATTAACTATGAAGTTCTTCGAAATGGTGGCGATTCTGAGTTGTGTAAGAAATTTCAGAGTCATTAAAAGAAAAGAAAATAAGAACTATAAAGAGAAGTTCATTTATCTGTCCTTTGTCCAAGCGCATTAAAGTTTGTGCGCGGAATTTCTCTCAAATAAATGTTTTTACAAGTGATCGTTAAATGGGTTATTTCATTGTTTTCTTCCAATATTGGACAGTTTTTTATTCCTATTTCGACAATAGTGATCTAGTTTTGATAAAGCTTATTAAGAGAATGTCGCAGCGAACTTTTTCGTTGTGATCGAAACTTGTATCATATTTTCCATTACACGTTCAAAATTACATATATAGTTACATCAAAATAATGGTTGATAAAGATGAATTCTAATGTAAAAAATAGTGAACAACCTTATTTTTCTACTATAAATTACAATGCTTATATACATTTTTACTTTCTTGATTATTAGTTATACTGTAAAATCAGTACTCTACAGTATTGTATGCTCAAGAGAGCACCGACCTCCCCATAACTCGATAAACAATGACCACTGCAAGCTTACACGAAACGACGATTTTCAAAACCCCCCACGAAGCCATCTAATTTGTTTATCACTTCTTTTGTCAAAGAGAACTTACAAGAGGACCGACTCGCACATAAAAGTCACGGGGAGGCTTCGCGATTCCGTCCGATCAATAACGTTCTCCCCGTGCGCTCGCGCTCGTCTCGTCTCGTGTCAACCCACTTCCCACTCGCGCCGCGCGAACCGAGCAGCGCGGCACATGACATTTCTCCGCTTCTCCGACGCCGTTTTCACCGTCCCTTAGGCAGAAGAATTCACGATAACGCCGACCGACGGCTCGACGTACCCCCGTCGTCAGCATCTTTCTCGACAATTGAAATAATGCGCGGAGGGGAAGAATCGGCGCAGCATGAACGGTCATAAGAGCTGTTTTGGATGGAAATATTTTTGAAAAGAATTTGGTTATATTTGGTTATAGCGGATCTTCGTTAAAGTAATAAATTAGTTTTGGACAGTATTTAGCCAAAAGGATTATCATATGAAACAGAAAAAATTTGGTATGAAACATTACTAACTCACGTAAAACCTCCGTAAGGCCAGGATTGTATCATGGACCATCCATTAGTAGAGCTTATTGTCTGAATGCTCAAAAATGACATATGTTTATTGACAATATTTACGTCAACTTATATTACTAATAATCTGATTAGTAGTTAGTTAGATTGTGCACTAGACACGTGCTTATCCCTTGAAAAAAAACTTTCGATCCAGATAATAATTTTTGAAACAGAAATCTTTTAAAGGACTGGATTTAAAATAACGAACCTATAGACTATTTTTGGTAGAACATGCATTTAATCCAGTATGAAAAATGTTATGTCGCATAGATGCTTAATTGTTATGTTATCCACGATGTTGAATTACAGTGAAATGACTTGAAATAGGAAACAATCGCTCGTTTTATAGCTATGATACTACAGCTTTTCAGATTTAATGGGTTTGTGATTCAGTATACCCGATCAATCAAAGTCGTAAATATTAAGCGTATGATTGATTATTTGGAACTTGGACTTGCTTTTTATTGTTACAAAATAATAATTGCAAGATTTTCTTTTTCTTTATTTACCAAAAAACCAACTATCGATCCTACAAACACTTCCTTATTTCGTCCAATTTTCTGCTATCATTGCGCCCTGTCGTCTAAAAGAGTCGTACATGAAAAATAACGGCACGCGCTTTTAGCGACGAAAACAAAAAAATGGTAATTTGTAATGGATTTTTCGTGCCCCCCGCTCGCGCTCGCATCCGTTTTAACGCAAAAAGATGACGAAAAAAGCGAGCCTTTTGTTTATGTCGCGAATATAGGGAGGATTTTCGCTTTCGTCATTGTTTTTGTTTTTGCTTTGGGCGCGTCTATCTCCTGCGAATACTCTTTCATGAGGTGATTGATTTCCTATATGCTGCTTTTTCCACGTTGATTCTTTCACTTTAGTCCAGTGCTTACCGCTTTCAATTCGTTATATTTTGTTCTGTATGTTTCGTGATTTAAATGAAAGTAAATAATGAAACGTTCACTTCATAACTTCACATACATAACGAATTACAGATTTGAAGAATGCACCGTTCATTACTCAAACATTTTTCTTTAGCATCAAATATTTAATCAACGCTAAAATCGAACTGTTATGTGAAATTGTATAGTTCAGGGTTGCCATTTCATCAACTTTTCTCCAATCTATAATCCCGCTCGAAATAGCTCTGAAATAGTGGGTATTACGGCCTTCGAAAAGCTACTGTACATTTATGCTGCAATCCTATACGGGTATTGTATCGAATCGAATTTGTTCGAAATTCAATAGCGTCGATGTCTCAATGGAATTATATGATTCAATAAATCTCCATACTTCTATGTATCATTAGATTAGAGCATAAAACAATTCGGAACTACACCTTTCAATTAAATCATCACAGAATGATTACGTGAATTCAATACTACACAAATAAAAATTCGTGTAAAATTACTTATAATGATTGTCTTCCTTACTTTTAACTAAATTCATTCAATTATATAGACATGACTGGTAGAAACACTTTTAAATTACATCTAATCTGTTACAACTACCGTATAATTATCAAATATTAAAACGACTAGTCATCATCACACTATATCAGGAACATGATCTGGATCAAATTAATCATTATACCGTATGTTATATAATACGTAACATCTGAATCCTTACTTACATACACCTTCATCTAACGGAGATACAACTTATTCAAAACGAAGCAATCCAACGACAGACATCCACTTTCAAACTACTCAGTGAATTTTCACCTAGCAACACCTAATCGCTTACAACTACCGTATAATCAACAAACATCAAGATGTCTACCCATCATCAACACTGGCCAAAGCGCGATCGAATTAGCCGTCATAACAAATATTCATATAACGCGTAACATCCGATTAGTACGTTTACCAAACCGTGGGAGAGTCTCTCCAACATTCTCGCTTTAATCTCTCTCTCTCTCTCTCTCTCTCTCTCTCTCTCTCTCTCTCTCTCTCTCGCAAGCGAGCGAGCGAGCGCGCAGTCGCTCTCGATTTCCATCCTCTCGTTCTCGCCTACGTCGTTCATCTCGGAGTTTGTGTATACACACGTAGATTGGCCTCGCGCGGTAATGGACTGTTTGGCGTCCGGAAGACTTTCACCTTCCAGACAATTTGGCGTTGTTCGTTCACTCGTCTTGCTTCTTCCCTTCTTTTGCGTCGGGCTTTGCGCGACAAGACGAGAGAACGCGAGGAAGAGGGAAGTATATAGCTCGGGTGAATGGAATCCGAGGAAAATGAGCTCGCTGGTCGTAAACTCGAGGTAACATGGCGATGGAAATGGATTAGTTGTGGAGGTGACGAGGCGTGCCAAGTTCGGAGTTGAGGATTCATGGAATTTGTGAAAAATTGGTCAGGAGGTTTTAATTAATCGGCCAATTTGGTTTTTCGTTATTGATTAGGGATTCATGACTAAATAGAAATTAAATTAAATTGCACAGTATTTTAGTAACATAAACATGATTTAAATGTAGAACTCGCACCCATTATATATACGAGTATAATCTTGATGCAAACTATCCTAGTTATTATTGCAACTTATCTGGATTAAATGTATACGTGTAAAACAATAATTACGCCCACCAAGTTTAATCGCACGAGTGCATCAAACCATTACCCAACGTGCAATTGAATTTAATTAATATTTTCTAATTTAATGGTATTGATTAATTTATGTTGAAGCTTATTATAAAGCCATTCGTAACGTCTCTATAAGCTAATGCCATTATTTATGTGATTGGATATAAATAATGATCGTTCGATAAAATAATCATTTACCATCAAGTTATTCTTCATAATTGCGTAACTAACGATGTTCTTAAATACTTTGCATTAAAGATCTCCTATTATCTGTTAAACACTTTTGTAAACAAGATGTTATCCAAAATTTTGGATAATCAAGTATCTCTAATATTTTTTTCCCATATAAGCATTTTCCCACGACTGTAAACAAATAATGCTCATAGAATCGGTAAGCTACATTAAATGAACAAATCAATTATTCATATATAATTCTGACTCTCAGTGTCAAAAACCCTTAGCAGTTCTGGACACTCCATAACCAAGCACAAACCACCCAACTACAAATCCGCACAACTCATCCTTGCAATCAACATCCGATCCCCACCACCCTCGCATTTAACAAACTCCCAGCAAATTGAAACGCCGTTAAATTAACGTACCCGGATATCCGTATAACTCTTTTCCGCCAACTACTACTATTACTACCACTACTACTACCACTACTACTACTACTATTGCTACTACGCGATCAACCATCGGTCGTATAACCCCTTCAGCCAAAAGCTCGCTCGCGCCGAACCTTTAATGCGTCGCGGATCGATTGATAGTACCTGCAGCGGATTTACGCGCGCCGATAAAACGCAACGATAGCCTTCCCCCCTCCCCGCCCAGACTCGTAATCGTCGGGAGCATTAGGCGACGCGACGCGGTAAATTATTCAAAGGCGCGCACACGCCTGCCTGCCCGCGTCGACGATGATATCTCTGCCGCGATGCGACGACCTACGACGATTATTATCGATTTTTAACCGGCCTTCCGGGATGTCGCGTAATTTAGCCGCGCACGCGCGCGACACACACGCAGGACTTTTGGTGGATAATGATGAACGGCGATTTATGTGCTCGGGTGGTCTTTTCTGTGCGATGTGGTCGGGGTTAATTGCATTGACGATTGATGGGAGTTAATGGTGGGTGGGTTCTTTATGGTTATAGAGGAGGGGGGGGAGTAACTGGGAATTTGTTCTATTTTGAAGAAAATACAGAAACTGAAGTAACTTGAAGAATTGTAATTAGCTATAGTAACTTGGAGGATAGTAATGTGTAACTAAAGTAATTCAGAGAACCATAAAGTATATCTAAAAAGTACAAACACAATAAAAGGTAAACTTGAAAGTAACTAGTGAAACTCGGAGAATCATAAAGTTATAAAAGCCGCCTGGAAAACTATAAAGTTACTTAAGTAACTCGAAAAACCGTAAAGCATAATTAAGTCAATTTGGAGAACCGTAAAGTATAACGAAAGTAACTTTGAGAACCTTAAAGTATAACGAAAGGAACTTTGAAAACATTGACGTATAACGAAAGTAACTTTGAGAACCTTAAATTATAACGAAAGTAACTCTCGCGAATCGTAAAGTATAACGATAGTAACTTTGAGAACCGTAAATTAAAACTAAATTAACTCAGACAACAGTAAAGATACTAAAGTAACTTGAAAAACTGTAAAGTATCTAAAGTATCGTAGCAAATTGAACTTTTTCTATTTCTCGAATGAAATTTGACGATATATTTATTTATAAATTCATTTATAAATATGAATTACGTAAAGCAATCTTGAAAATATCTGCTCAACGTATGTTTTTATAACTATACCGAACAACAGTAGTAGCATACTAATTTGCCGCTAAAAGAAAACGCTCATGCAACAATGATCAAAGCTAGAAGTCGGCATTGTTCTTTCAACTGCAATAATAAAGCACGCGCGCCTCAAAATTCACAATCCTTCTATAAGTACAAAAGAAAAATCAGAAGACAAATAAATATAATTACCCGCGACTCCATGCAAAAATTTAACGAACGTTACGTTCTTTCCTTTTTTCTGCGAGGATTTGCGTAACTCTGCTGGCGTTGGCCGCCGGGCATTAGACTATAAACTCGATTTTTTCGCGAACGCGGAGGAAGTTGAACTCGAGCCGAATGCATTGTTTCCCCCGCTTGTGTATAATACTGACGTTTCCGCAAAGTTTTTATGCGTTTTCACGGGGTATTAGAGCTCATTGTTGGAGTGTCATTGTTGTCGTACGCGTCGATTGACAGATTGTCAGTTTCTGTTTCTGCGTAAAAGTTTTTTTCAATTTCCATAGAATGGTACATCTTTTTACGAATTTTAAACTGTGCTCAGTTACTAATAGAGTAAAGTGTGTTCAGTGCTTATAAATAGAATTTAAGTACATATATATTTTTAGGCCTACATTTCCGCAGCAGTATCGTTGTCCGGCTTATCTTATTTGAACAGCCAGAAAAAAGATAAAATTGACAACACTACTCTCAGTACATCTGCGTAATGCAACATCTCATAAATAAACAGCAAAAATTTTATCTAATATCTGCTAATGCTATTCAGATAATTTACCGCGTGTACCTCCATCAATATATCTTCGCTAATCAATAAAAGAGAAACACAAATCCCAACAAATCTCTCCTCCAATCCATTAAAACGCCCAATAAGAAATCTCCTCGACACCTCACACATTTCAAATCTCATCGTGTACATGCAAAACCCAACTCACAATTCTATACGCACAACATCAACGCACCGTAGGATCCATCAAAAGGCCAATCCACCGAGGCAGTCATTAATCATCTCTACTCCTGTTAACAGCTCAACTGCGAAAAAACATATTCGACTCATTACCTTATGTAACGCGCGCGTGTTCTCGCGCGTTATTTGTGTGGTACGTGTGCACGCGTATGTAGCCGACATAATCCATCGCGAAAACGCAATCGGCCAAGTTTCGAGGGGTGCTCGACGGCGCGGATTACGCAAACGTAGGTATCGCAAACTTGGCTGAGATGTGCCGAATGCTGTCGCACGCCGAAGAGGGAAACTTGCGTTATATGCAGTTGAGCGGTTTGCGAGGTTTTCCAGATGACGTGCAGCGGAGTTTGAATGGTTTGTGATTAGATTTGGTTAAAATTGTTGGATTGCATACTCTATTAAAAGTTACCGTTTTCGGTCGTATTATAGCAATTATTAACTGTGTTTATATAGAAGTTATAATACAGTATGATACAATTTACAAAAATTTAGTAATTTATCTATTTATTGTATCTCAGCAAATCTGCAATGTACTTAACCAATTCTCACGTATATTTTACTGAAACATCTCGAGTCATAAAATATACCTCTTTTAATTTGATGATGATTGATTTTAAGTGAAGGATTTCATAACTAACTTTTCTCAACTAATTTGATGTAATTCTGCAAATTAAAAATATCATGTTTAATATACGTAGGTGTTATTTAATATATTTAAAATAATATAGAATTTCTAACAATGGAGAAAGTGCTTAAGCTTTGCTATAACGTATCAGGTTTATACTTTATGACACTGTATTCACACTACACACATGTTATATATGTCATCGGGTAAAGTATACTGCGGAAAGAAATTGATATATTATGTATACTAAATGCTAGAATGTTGATGGTAATAACATATTTCCTATCTCAGATTATGTCCACTCGAATAGGAACTCAAATTATTTAAGGTGATGATTTAAACTAATGTTAAAATAATATTTTTTTTCTTTATTGAATAGAGTTGATGCTCGAATTCATATTCAAGACCCAAACTTAAACACAAACTGAAATTTATATTTATACTCAGCAGTCGATTTCAGCTTGTTTGATAGCTAATTGTGGTCAATCAAGTACAACGAAATTGTTTCGTCAGTATTCATTATAAACTATCAAACAATCAAGATAGTCTAGTAGGTTTACGCCTGTGTATGAGTCAGAGTGTAACTTGGGACTATAAATTCGAACCATAATGATTTTATTCTTTTGAAAAACATTCAAACTCATTTTCTAAATAGTAACTTTTCGATATAACATTTTTTACTTGTTATTGAACACTTTTACTATATTTTAAGACTTATTCCAAGCCATCGTACCAATCTTTTCCATATTTTCCATATATTTGAAATTCTCGTTACATTGAAACTGAGTTTCCCTCTTTGCAAATTGTAGAGAGCTCGTGACCACTTGTCACACTCTCTGAAAAACGAGGAAAAGAAAAGAAGAAAAAACACGGTTTCAACGCGTGTCTCGCAGAGTCACACCATTCACACGCCAGTCTAGCAGCTCTCATTCGTCCTTCCGTCCTCTGCAGCCGCAAACTTTGCCTTTGCGCTGCTCGCCTATTATATATGTTTGCCCGATGTAACGGCGCCGTCCCATGTGTATTATACGTTATACGCACGCACGTGCAACAGCCACGCCTCGCTCGGTTATGCGTGTGGGTGCCGCTTCTGCGACAAAGCCTATCGGGTTTGGCTTTCTTTTTACGGTTAAAGGATGTGTATATAGGAGGATTGACGGCGAGTTTTGAGTGTCAAGTGCGAGATATTACGTTTGCGCGTGGGAAAGATTTTTTACAGGATTTTTGGATTTTGTTTGGTAGGAAAAAAACGCGTTCGTTGTAAATTCAAATTTCCCGCTTTTAATTTTATGCAAAACTGAAGTATGGAAAAAAATAATAAGTAGAAAAGGTTGTTTTAACTTTCTGCATTTCTATCTATTGTACATTGTAACAGTTTTTAATTAAAATCTAAAACTCCATTTTAGGGTTCTCTGTTTATGGTCCGAGCTCGAAAAATTGATAAAACTGAAATAAAATTTCATTATCATCTCGTGAGTTTCGTTTTGATTATTTTTGTCGTTGATACCGTTGAAATGCGGTTTTAAAACTTTGTAGAATAGTAAATTATTTCAATATAAAAGATCAGTAAGTTTGAATTTTGCCTAAATGTATACTCATATACGTATTTTTATAATTACAGTCAATTATTCATGATTTGGTCAATAAAACAGTGTGTTAACAGGCTTTTCCATTTCTCTATTCTTCTATATCTGATGGATTCCTACTTCGAATAGCACTTTTTCAAACTTTCTTATGTAAAATTATACACAAACTTGCGACACAGCAGTGACCCACTTGGAAGCTAAGACGTAGAAGAAAATTTGTCCGTTTCTCTAACAACTTAAAAGTTATACTTTTGCAAATTTATATATTCCTGAAGATCCTTTCCTACTTATTCAAAGCAAAAAAATGCTCGAGGCTTTCGCACTCGAACGACTGTATCAACTTCAAGCGTGTCCAAACTGTCACACCCACTGCAGTTAAAAATTATACAGAACATATTCAAAGCCTCGTCTATAATAATTTCACGCAAACTTCAGGAAACAAGTTCCAATTTGATCTAGTGCCTTACGCACACACGCACACCGATATTAAATTACTCGTTCGAAATGGAACTCGGCTCGTAAGTGCGCCACTGCGCGGCGGCGCAGAATGTTAATGAGTCCGTGTCACGCGCGCGGGGAAAACGTCTTTAAAAAATTCACGCTGCACCAGGCTCTCGCGTATAGTCTCGAGACCGTTATAAGTATACCTACAGTCTTTGTCACAGCGGAGGCTCCTTTGTGCCTTTTTTAGGTCGCTGTCACGTCCGACGCCCGCGAAACGGGCATAAAAGTCTCTAGCGCTCTTCAGCGCGTATATATACACCCGTTCTTTTCACTCGTGAATCCAGAGCAGGGCGCTAGAGCATGTAAGTAGACTCTATATATACGACTTTTCCCCGATTGCAAAAAGCGTCTCTCTCACTCTCGATTTGAAAACAAAGAAGAGACGCGGCTGCGGCCACAGCTGAAAGTGAGGATTCGAACAATATCGTGCGTGATAAAAAGGATAAAAATAGAAAGTGTCAATTCAATTAAGAAAGTAATGAAGCGTTTAGGGAGTATTGGAAATGGGTGTTAAATAAATAATAATACACAATGTATATTTCAAATAAAATAACTTTCGTTTAATCAAACTCGCACAAGGAAGGAATAACCTCAGTAATGTGCGACTGCTCTAGCTAGATGCTTTAGTACGACTAAAAACACTTGACAAAAGGCTGATGCATATAGTTCCCCACTCTTTTCTATATCTCGCATTTCAGTTTATGTCTTTGGGACATTTCTTAGTAAATCGATTCATTTGTGTACAAGCACGTAGTAGTGTATAACTACCGTTACACACATACGTATGCTAAAGCATAGCGATATTCCAACAGGGAGAAATTGCGTTTGTTTGTCGCGAAGCCGTTATATAAAGCGCGTGCATTTTTCTCACGGGAATAGCTATTTCCTTTTTTTTGCGTGCTATTCGAGCGCGAGAGAAAAATATACGTATATAGCTCGTATGCGCGATCGAGAGGTAGTGAAACTTATTTATCGCGGTTGTAGTTATATATAGTTGTGAAACATAAGACCGCGACGCGACGTATGCAAGAGATTGAATTTCACAAGAATTTTCTTGTGCACTACAAGGTCAAAACAACATTAAACAGGAATATATATTAATATTCATATGTTACACTATACTTATATTATTACGATTTTTTAATTTTTCTAAATTGTTTTATTTTTACAATATTATACGTTTAAAATACAATTAATTTTTTACATAACTTTTACAATAAAAAACTTCGATTGCGCTCTTATTGACAAAAGCCGACTGATGATAATTATACCAAAATCATTCTGTTTGGGTTCACGTGGTATTTTTAGTAAAATTTATTATTTTAATATTCGATAAATGCTTATAGAAAAACAACTATTTATTACTGGTGCGTAAATATTGTATTGTAAATCTAAGTTTTAAGTTTCCATCATCATTTCTATTTTTAACTTTTAATTCTTATAAGTTTTTACATTTAATTACCAATCTCGTAAACAATAATTTTCTAGTATACGTTTGCCAAATATTCTTGGAAAATTTTAGTAAAACTTTTATTCGACTTTTACACCCAAGAAATAAGCTGTTTTTCTTATAATCAAAATGCTCTCTTATCCATCAGGATCTTTTGCAATTGAAATCGTTCCACTTCCTTGAGAGAAACTTTTCTTACCCAAACCTCACAAAGAACGCTATCGATCTTCATCCACGAAAAAGAAACTCCACCGATCGCCGATAACCAGCCCACACAACAACAACAAAAAAAGAAAACTCGCAGTATATATATCTCCAAATTCCCGACACTTGGCCAGCCGCGTGCGAATCGCCGCGTTACGCGCGCGAAACAATGCGCTTTGGCCGTATACACACGTAAGAGTTTTGAACGCCTCGCGATTTCTTCCGCGCACACAGCTGCCGTGTACATGAATGGAAAATTCGCTTCATTGATATAAAAGCAGCTGCTGCACTCGCACGGTGTTATGCGGGAGAAAAAGGGGGATAAATACTACGCTCCGCGGCGCGGAACGCCAGTGCAGGCGCGCGCGTGTTGTGCTGTGTTTTTCGCGAAAACTCGGCACGTGAATGGCTTCATTTGGATATTATGCTTTATCGAACAGTCACGCTGCAGTGGAGATTGATTCGTTGAGTGCCTTGAATGGGCGCCGAATGCGTGGTATGTCGAGGTGATTTTTGCTAGTTAGGGATTGTAGAGATGTGTTTTTGATGGACGCTAGGGTACCTAATAATAGAAATCAAGTTAAAAACTTATTGTTTTCAAATTAATTGTAATAATTGAGTTTCTTTACCAAGCACGTTACTTGATGTTCATTCACACTGTAATTAATCATTCCAGTAGATAATTACATTTTCTTTCAATTTTTGTATATTTTTGTCTAGAAAAGTAAATTTAAGTTTTTGTTATTCTTTTTACGGTACGTTTTGATGCATTTGCATACATATAATTATTAGTTTGTCTCGAATAGTCAATCCAAGTTTTTGTACTCAAATTTTCTATTATATGTTGATGAATAATGAATTGTAATGTACGATTCTATTCAATTACATAGACTGAACCAGATCAGTGATAGATATATTTCAGTTTCGATTTATAGTTTTGAGAACTGTTTTTAAATTAATTTCTTAATTAAAGTTTTTATTAATACGAATGATGTGTTACTTACAGGATATGTAGGTTGGCAAATTTTAGTTTGATCGAGATAAGGGTAGAGAGTTCAGTTTCCGGTAGATATTACACGCGTGTAGTATTGTGGAAATTGAGTAAGAGTTCCTGAAACGGGTTACTTTCAGCAGGGAAACTCGAGCGCAATATTCTGCGCGTGATCCTTGAATTTACGATTTAGTCTGTGTGATAAATTATTATTTATTGACTTCGGTAGCAAGAACTTCTGATATTCTCTTTGTTGTAGTCTCCATTATTCGTGGCAGCAATAAAGTTTTAGTGTAGTTATCAATTCGTCAAAACACTTATCGATGTATACTACTGGCAGTATATCATTCCATGAGAGATGTTTATAATCAGTTTATTCGGTTTAGGACTAAAAGCATTCTTTAACATTCAAAACATATACAATTTTATTATAATATTTTATATATCATGTGTGCACGTGTAGAGAAATAAGAAATTAGAATCGCTTTATTGATGCGCTAAAATAATGTTTTGAAAAGAGAAGTAAATACTACTTGAAAGTATGTTTTTAGTAGCACGAACCGAACATAGCATCAAAATATCATTAAAAACTCTTTAAAAAAGCAGGTTCTGCCATTTTTTAAAACTGTATAACCTACATATTATGAGAAAGGTATTGTGCTTTCGAGTAGATTTTATATTCTGTTTCTCTATGTTATCATTTTACTTATATACATTCATACTAAATTTGAATCTCGCGTTCAAATTCGTAACCAATCACCAAATCGACGAGTATCACGCTGACAAAATAACCAGCACCACTTTACATAAAAATTTGTGCATAAAGTCTTAAAATCCTTGAATATAAACCAAGTTCCAAGAAAGCCACAATCAATCCTTCTCAAATCTCATTTTTCCAGCATAAAACTTAAACCACCTTCTAAACCAACCGAATCATGCATCTCAATCCTCCTAACGCACACTTTCCTTTTCATTCTCCCATCGCCATCGGAAAACCATCTTTACACTCCCTCGCCACCTCTGCTCTCACTCGAATACCTGACGTACGACGACACCATCCGCCACGAAACCATTTCTCTCCCTCTCTCTCTCTCCCTCACGCAGAAACTCCGCGTGATTTATGTGCACCGACAGCGTACATGTGAGCATCCCACGAGTGCGCGTGATTTACGCGTAAATTAATTTACCGAGACTGCGCGACGCTGCGTTGGATCTTATATCCTTTTTCTCGGTGCTCTTCTGCTGCTGATCTCGCGCATAACCTCGCATGCAGAGGCGAGAGCCTCTTGGATTTTGCATAAGAAAGAAGGGGGTCGAGTGATGTGTATAGGTATACAGTCTTGTGGGGGTGGGGGTTAGGTATAGGTATGGACTGGGAGGAAGAAGGCAATGAGGTTTACTGATGCAGTTTGCGGAGATGTGAGGAGAAGGCGTCGTTGGTTCGCTGCTCTACAGGTGAAGTTTAGTGACTGTTAAGAAAGGATGATTTATGGATGACGGGGAAGAGAATGGACGCGTGGTTAGTGCGGGGGAGAGCGGCGCTAAGTGTGAATTTTGTCAGCGGACGAGGAGAATTTGAATTGGAACGAGATCGTTGGGTAAAAATAACGGTTTCTTTCCTTTGTACGTTTTTAGAGGTTAGGTTTAGTACTGAGCAAAACTCATTCTTCGCGTCAGTAAATGCTGGTTGCCTACGTTTACATATGAATTTAAAGTAACAGATGCATAGTAATATACTAATATTTATCGGGATGATTTGCCTTTTTCTTTACGTGTAAGGGATAGTTAAATCCTAACCTTAAAAATGCTAATTAAACATACAGAAGTCGTACAGAAAATATAAATAAATCCATTAAGTTGTAGTGAAAATTGAATCAGTATAATTATCGGATTCTGTAGAATCCGTAAAATCACTTAGCCAAACTCTGCCGGTGAATCGCGTACTGCTTCTTCAGCAATTAGCCATGGTGACTAAATGAAATTCAACTCATGTATACTGAAACCTTCGTACCAGAAACCGCACCGATATTTCAGCAGAGATTTTTATATTAGCGTCTAATATATTTTAGATATTGGTATAAAAACACAAACCTTTTCTCAGTGCATAACAATGATAGTTTATTCATACGAATAATTACATATATTAAGAAATGCTGAAAAATCTCTTATATTTTAAGCATTTATTTTATTTATTTCCAATTGTTTGTTTTACCTCTCCTGTCAAAACTTAACTTCAAAGGATCGCGTGGTTGTGCAAAAATGTAATAAGGAGTTTTCTCAAGAATATCCAAATTTTAAGCCTCAACAATAATAAGTAATCCTTTTCGTTGTGACAAAACTGAAACTAAAGTAACTTTCAACGCCACTGTCAATTTCCATTCAAAATGACAAATCCCGTTATAATCGTCATACATTATACGCGAAAATCATCATCTAATTCAGACAAATCCCTAACCATACATCAGCCGAGCTCGCCCAAAGAATAATACACACACACACACACACACACACACACACACCATGCGATCATGAAACTTCTTCCCCAAACAAACACCCCGCTGCTGTTTGTTACCTCGGATCAATCAACCGACAATAAAAGCGTGAAACGCGCTCGCGCGCGCTATCTGTCTCCTTCCTTCTTCGAATCGTTAATTTCACCGTCGCGTGTACACCGCGATCTCTCTCGCGGTGAGCTGCTACGCGAGAGCTGCGCGAAAGCCGAGAGTAAATAATCCCAACACCCGCATGTGCGACTGATTCATTTTACTCCTGTCTTTTTTGGCACGAGTCACTTTACACGAGATTTAAGCGTGGCGCAGTCGAGGTGAAGCATCAGCGACGAGTTTTCACGGTGGCCACTGTCTATTTGTGTTGCAGGCATAATGAAGCGTGAAGCTGACGCCACGTCCGGGGGCGGACCTACCAACCCGAACAAGCGCTACAGGCAGGGAGAGGATGAACTTCGACTCCTTATCCCCAGCAGGGTATGTATATTACTTATTTATTCTTTTTTATTTTCTTTTATTATATTTTATTGGAGAATAGGGGTAAACGTTACAGTAATTGGAAGTTAACTGTAATGGATGGGTGAACAAAAAATTTGAAAGAAATACATTTTAGTTGAAAAAAATTAGGAAAAATATACTAAAATTATGATCACTATGAAAGAACGTAGTTGTTGGCTAGGCTACATTGTAAGCCTAATTTAAAAATAAAGAATAAAATGCTTAGTAGTGACTATTATTTATGCTTTCGTTTATGCATATTATAATTAAATATGTTATTTTAAAGAAATTTTAAAGTAAATATCATTTGGACAGTTACTGTCTATCTATAATCATTGGCTGTCTGGTTAACTTATTTATTGATGAACATACTTTTTTATAAGCAAGTAGAAAAATACTTATAGAAAATGTATACATAAGTAAAAATACTTACGTGAATATTTATAGCATTGATATATGTTTATCATTAGATACGTAACATATTTATTAATATTTTACTATTCCTAAGACGTGACCAATCACTCTCAGGTGGCCAACAACTGTACTGTTTACCCCAATAAAGGAAGATGAAAGATTCTTGTGAGGACATAATAGAGTATTGGATGTATTGATTTACTATACTGATACGAATTATAAGATATTAGTTTTTATATTTTGATAAATCCTTTCTGTAGTGTTTAAGTTATGTTTAACTTTGAATTTAATCAAAATACAACATATCCATGCGAAATTGTACTTTCTTCGAAATTGTTTATGGTAAAAAGATGAGCAATACTTTGATAATTTGAAAATGCCAGAGGTTTCTCGTTTGTCGTACAGTTAAATAATTATTTTGCACATTAAATCTTAATCTTCATTCAGTTCGAGAACTGTAAATTATATCTTAATTATCATTTAATGTATATACTAAAAAGAAGTTAAATATTGTCACAATTTCTATCGAACCATGTAAATGCATTTATTTTTCACCCAGTGCTAGAAAGATAAAATCTACATGCACACAAGTTTTTTATTTAGGTTATCAGCGCAGTTTAAGGTTATAAAGTAGACTAGGAAAATATGCTGGAACTGAAGCCGCTTCGAATGCAGTTTAATTTATTCATTAGACTTAGCACTTTAACCTCTAATTAAAACAGTAAATAAACACGAGGCAGGGTACTTCATGCATCAAGATCACGACTAAATGGGTGAAAGGCACTTATCCCAAGAATGTTTGAAAATTTGCAAGATTAATTTGACTTAAATTAACTAAAATAAAAATCTCACCTTTTTTGTATTTCTACCATATTTATTTGTTATAAACAAATGTTTTTCTTAGTATAATAATCTCTAAATCAGGATGTAACGATTATAACACATTTTTAGCTACGAATAGTTCCTAACCTTTTAAAATGTATGGTTAGGCCACAACGTTCCAAAAACATCTGCAACTCAACCATCCATTTCTCCTTACCCAAAACCCAATTCTAACACCACTCCACGCACCAAACATCCGTTCAATTACCCATTACGCAAAGCTCGGAAAAACTACCTTCTCCGCCTCGAAGACTCGGCGCATTTCCAACCGAGCATAATCCAATAATCAAAGTGGATTTCCTTCCCAGCGCTCTCTCCGCACCCCAAGCTCCCTCTCCGTCACCCATTGTAGGTCAACGACCTGGCCCTCGAGCATCGCACGTATATACACACACACACACACACACACACACATCAAAGAGCTTCCAGATCGATATCCTTTGCGAGTCTGCGTTTCGCGGACGCTCCGCGGAGGACTTGTTACAGGTAGCACGCAACCTGCGGTTCAGTAACTCGCCGCCGCCGCGGGTGAGATAATCTTTCCACCTCGGCAACCGCTGGCTGCTGCTGCTGTGTGCGCGGCGAGAGCTTCTTCTCGCGATCGTGCGAATGTATATATGCTGTGTGTTGCGCGGAGAGAGTGAGAGGTTCTTCCGGTCATTGTGCTATAAGAATCGAAGCGTTTTCAACCTGTTTGCGGGCTTTTTGTTTCGCAAGGAAGTGACGGGGAAAGTTGCAGGGTAGTTTCCGGAAGTCTATGTTGAGAAAGGATGTATTGCTCAAGTGGATATCGTGTAGCTTGGTGAATATGTAGAACGCCAGATATTGTTAATTGGACCAGTGCGTATCCCCTAAATATTAAGATTCTACATAATAAAACTAAGTTTTAGAATCGCTGTTTCAGACACGCTAAAATTGCATTTCAAAATAAAGTTGGAACTGTCTTATAAAAGAAAGAATATCTTTTTGTAAATCCGAATTTCCTCTATCAGCGTGAATCGCAAAGAGAGGCCTAAAAATTAGGTATTTTATTCAATTAAATTTTTTATCACGGTTGATGCAAAAAACCTTACTAGATTATGACTCTAACCGTTTTATAAAAATACTGATAGCTGTTATTGTCTTTAATACACTTATACATGCTAAATTTGAATTTCTCGCTCGGAATCTTAACCAATTAAATCAATGAATGACCATCATCATTTTTTACAAATATTATAGAATAGGATGAGATCGACTTTCGGTTATTGTAACGAAATGAAAATAGTGTAGATCCATTTATTTCAGCAAAAATAAAGTATTTGTATTAAAATTATATTGCACATTTACTTCAAATTCAGTTAATCTTACTAAATAACTTTCTCAGTACAAGAGCGCAGCTCTGTCTCCCGACGGAATTTGCGGAAATTCGTGGAAAAAATCGTGTCCTTTTTTCATATCGTTTGGAGGGCTTCCTGATAAGATACTCCGCTTTCTGGGTTTCTTGTAGTACACTCGGGACCTCTAGCGTCACCGGCAATTTCACGGAATTGAGGGATTTCGCTGTTCTATATATCTATATGGATGTTTGCCACTTTGTCGGTGTGTTTGGGTCGGTGTGTTCGGGGGAATCGAGTGCCGACGTTGAGTCGAAGTTTACCAAAGGTATTTTCTCGCATTGATCGGAGTTTGATGGATTGGGGGTTGGAATTTTGATGAGAGTTTATTATCCTGGGATTAACGGGGAAAAAAATCATTCAAAATGTCAACGCGTGTAAGATTGGGGCGAAATACGTGTCAATAAATGTCGAATCCACGATCAATCAACAGTTTTATAGTCTATAGTCTATTTTCGAAGTATGTTCGGGACGAGAATAAACTAAGGATTTTGTTATTTATTAAATACAATACTCGCCTTACTAGTATAACGCGTTTTGTAACTACCGATCTGTATAAAGGCTAGAGTGCATCTGATGTCTGCGTCATTCTTTTTCGAGCTAGAATGAGCCGCTATTCGCGCCGCCGAAAGTCGCCGCCGACGACCGCCGAAAACATACATAAGATACTCGAGAACGTCATCGCGTTTGAACTATACAGAAAGTCTTAGAGACCTTTTGCATGGGAACTTATTACACAGTTACATTTTCTTATTACTAATGGATTTTATCCGTAACTAAGTAGATAAAGTCCAGCATAGGTAAGCCAGTGTACGTTCAAATATATAGTAGATCTACTAATTGTGTTAGCAATCGAAATTACGTAATTTTCCAGTTTTATCAATCTCGTACAGTATTTCAGGGTATGTTGTTTCTTTTATTAAATAATTTTTTTAATCTTGACATAGCATGCTTTTGTGATATTATAGGAAATTATTAAAACTATACTTCATGAGCCAAAGTACCAAAATCACTCTCTGATGGATAATTTCATGAAATATTTGATTTCAATTTAAAATGTTCGCTGCGTAAACTAAATTAATCGATTTTCTTTTATAAAAATTTGTCTAAAATTAAAGTGGACTTTTATTTATAACATGAAAATGAGTCTTATCATTTTAGTTTCAAGGGGATTGATTAATTTATTATACGCAGGGAATCTGTCAATTTAAAATAAGATTTTCAATGAAACCATCTACCGGAGAGTGATTTTGGCAAAGTCATTCAAATTGAAAGCCAACTATTAATTTCTGACATGGTATTTTCATTTCAATTTTAAAAATATCAATTACAGTATACATAAATCTTTTTATTTAGAATATAGAACCTGTATATACCTAGTGAACATTATAAGTTAAAATTAGGTATTCGATGCAATCATTCATCAAAGCGTGATTTTTGCACTTCTGGCACTCAAAACAAATTTCTTACTGGTATACACATTCTGTCATGTGAAGTATATTTCTTATTACAAACAAGATCATATTTCATTAAGATTTAGAAAACCTAATCAAAATTGTAAAAATAAATCGACATTTAAAATTCATTTAAAATATTAAATAAAATACAACGAAACGTTCCTACAAACAAATAGAAAGGCTTAATAAAAGAAAAAGAAAAAATGAATAATCAAAAAATCAATTCACCTGTAAAACATGATTTCCAACACAGCATTAAGTACAACAGTACAAAATACACCTACAAAGCATCTACACCAAAGAACGAACAACAAAAGACACATCCATCCATCAAATCCCATATGAACTGAACCTGCGCCTATACAACAGTCCACGCACAAGCAGCCCTCAACGGCAACGCAACGCGTATATCGCACAACTGTGTATTACAGGTCCAGCGCAATCCTACGCGTATACAAATCTATCCCGTGCTCTCTCGCTACCTATATGCAACCTAGTATATACACCTCCGATTGTCGCAACCTCTCGGTGCTCCACATATCATCGACACGCGTCCATATTAGCACTCGCTTGCGAAGGCGCGCGCTATAATAAATGTAACTTGCGCGAGCCAGCGCCGGTATAAATCTCTCTCTCTCTCTCTCTCTCTCTCTCGTGAAAGTGCTGTGCAGCTGCAACACAGCCTGTAATTTTAGGAGGTGGACGCTAAGCGCCGCGATTACGAGCTAATCCACAGGGTATTAGACGCTCTCTTGCGGTTGTTATTGCTGTTGTTCGTTGTTGCTTGACTTGTTTTGCGTTTGGCTGTGAAGGGAAGGATTAGATTAGAGGCTGTAATTTTTGCGAGTGCCTGGTAATTTGAGAAATGGGGTGAAATGCGCGGACTGCATTGTAAGTGTTTGTTCTTGAGGAAAGTGAAAATTAGTTCGGATTTGTATAGATTTTTCTTGTATTATTAAAAGTGAAAAATAAGATAGAAATTGAATAGCTTTTTTTGGTTTGTATAGTGGTATAGGGTTTAAGAAATACTTGATTTTCAATATAACGTCATTTAACTTGATTGTTATTATAATAATAGAGCACGTAAATTTAAATTTAATTAAGTTTATTGTGTGCTTGATTTATAATTGAAACACCTACAATAGAGAAACAACGTTTAAGCTGATAAATTAATTATGTAGAAAAGAAGCACAATAACGAAAGTTTAATTAAATTTTTATTACGTTCGATCTATGAAAGACACGAGAGGGAAAAAACATAAACTCATTAAAATTAAATAATTGGAAAATTCGCTACCAAGACCAATATGGAAACCGAACGGGTGTCGCGTTTCAGGGCAAAATGCTCATAATGCAATTGTACTTTCAAATAAAATTTGAGCTAATATAACTTCACAATTCCATTATTTAATTTAATTTTATTATTCGGCTGAACTAAACTGACTAATAAATACATTTCTTTGCGTTTCCTCACCTTTTTACTATTCGGTTATATAATTTTTTTACATAGTTATAGAATGAGCGTTAACAATTAGTTTTTGAGTGACAAATTATAGTAATTTATTTTTGTAAAATCCTTTTACCATTTTTGATTTAGTAAAATTTTATTTGTATGAGCTTTAATAATCATAAACCATAAATAATGATAAAAAAATTTCTTCGCGCAAAATTAAATATAGTTAAACTCCCTCAATGTATTTTGCTTTACAATTATACAGGCTCATTCATTCATATTGCAACCCTTCCTAATTTTGCTAAACAAAAAATGTAAAAACTATTTCGCATACTCTAAAATTTTTGGAGTTAAATTTTCACCTCATTTGAAGTCAAATTTCAGTAAAAAATTTTGAAACTGGTCACTGGAAAGACTTTTACTTATAAAATTTTACTGAACAATAAACTAAAGCAGATTTTAGTAAACTTTTTGCATGGATTTGAAGGTCCATGCCTAACCATAAAACTACAACTAATCCCTGTACACGCATAGACGTTTCGCTTGTTGCATAATCGCATTGCATAGGCGTGTAGACGAACGTACAAATCTGCGTTCGACCACGCCTCAACGACGCTACTCTGTTTTTTGCGAATTACTTTCGTTAGCTTCTCACACACGGCATGGAATGTAATCACGCGACGTTTTCCTGTGTACACCGCGTTCAGTCGTTATACGACGTCGAACGTGTTTGCGCTTTAGGAACATGGGTTTTAGTGTACTTTGTGCGCTACTTCGGATTAAAGAAGAATTGCTTTGGAATTTATGACTTTTGGAGGGTTACAAAATTCGACGTAGTTCGACATGGTTGTGCTTAAAACTTGTATGGAAATTACTGTGTCTTACTGAGTGTGTGATATCAGTACTTCCGGGATATGAGTACAAATTTTTTTAAGAATTCATATTTTTAAATGTGTACTTTACTTATACTAACATGTGATTGTTACACATCCTTTTTGTTTTAGCACAAGATAAAATTTTCTAAAAAATTAATAATAAAATACATTAATAACTGTTTAAAGAATATTATTTATGCTAAGAGAAGAATGACATTATTGATCGTAATTTCAATTAACTGTCAGTATTATAGTCTCAAAATGAATCATTACTCAATCATCCTCCATTATGCTGCACAGCGTATACTTGTATCACTCAAAGCCACGAACCACAGGATTCATACAATTCAGGCTCTTGGAAATAACTCTAATTATCTATAAATCAAAGAAAAATATAATTTCAATCTACTTAATTTATATTAAATAGATTTTCATCTTTTAGACCCCAGTGAAAAAAGTTTTCTTTACAATTGTTTTATGATACTTAATTCGTTTACAACAATAGAAAAGAGACTAGACGTTTCTTTAATTCTGAATTGAAACGTTACCTAAAATTTTACAAATAATTAAGAGTTAAAAAATGTTGAATATTCACCATCAATAATTATAAAAAAACAATGTGCTGAAAAATAATATAAATCTTTTCCCATCTGTAATATAAATACACAATAATTGAAACAATATTTTCATAATGCAATGGAAAATTATGCATGCTGCTCCAATCACGTGAAATTAGGAGTTTAAACGTTATTGATAGCTATAATTTTCCATCAATATTCATACAAATTATGTAAACA